>JASWHV010000006.1:59786323-61019760 GCA_030760725.1 Neostapfia colusana | reverse complement strand
GTGAATTTTGTGAAGCCTTTCGTACTCGTTACATACCACTAGGTATTGTAAAGGCAAAGCGGGAGGAATTTTTGGGCTTGAAGCAAGGGGACATGAGTGTCCTCGAGTATGTCAGAAGATTTAATCTTTTGGCCCAATATGCTCCCGAATATGTGACGAAAGAAGAGGCACGGTGTGACCTATTTTTCCATGGCCTGAGTGCCATATTACGGGAGAAGCTGGCCGTACATAATAACGGCAGTTACACCGACATGGTCAATGCGGCTTTCATTCAAGAGAAGCCGACACTTGAGTGGCAAGCGGAGAAGAGAAAGATGAGTAAGATCGAGCAGGCTAGCACAAGTTATGTGCCTCAGAAGTACCGTTTGGTGTATCAAACGCCACCCGGTGAAAGATGGAGGCCACCTGTACGATCAACTCCTCAGAGATTGATTGCTGGTCAAGTTTTACAACTTGCACCACCTCCACAGCCGCAGCATCAGACGGTGGTTTGTGCGCCATCGCTGCAGCCATATGTACCTAGCAGTCCACCGCAAGTCAACCAAGAACCGGAAAGGCATCCGTGTCTTACTTGTGGATGTAAGGGCCATTATGCTAGGCAATGTCTGGAGGGAATTCGAGGCCACGGGTCATCGTGTTTACAACAATACGACCCGTACCTCAATCTGCAGATAGGAGGGCAGATAAGGGGCGACATTCACTATACTGTGATTGATGATGTTCCGGAAGGAGAAGCCGCTTTAGCAGGGATGTTTTCTCTGAATCAGATACCGGTTTTAATTCTCTTTGATTCCGGTGCCACACACAACTTCATTAGCCAATCTTTTGTGGCTCAACATCAGCTCCAAACCGTTTATACAAAGAGGCAATACCTCATATCTTCGCCCGGGGACAGCAGTACCGCAAGCGAGGTTGTCTCCCGAGCACCTCTTTGTTTGAGGGGTAAAATATACCCTACGACTCTCATTATCCTTGAGGGTCTGAAGATCGACATCATTTTGGGGATGTCGTGGTTGAATTACCACAGAGCGGTTCTTAACATCAGCTCCAGGACCGTTGAGCTCAACTCCCCACAGCACGGTCTTCATATATTAATTCTGGGCGCCGGACGGCAGCAGATTGCAACAGTGAACCACACGGAAGCTGTCAAGATAGAGGACATTCCAGTGGTACGTGAGTATCCGGATGTGTTTCCCGACGATTTACCGGGCATGCCGCCCGAGCGAGACGTTGAGTTCAAGATTGAACTTATACCAGGAACCACACCGATATCACGAAGGCCGTACAAGATGGCACCCAATGAACTGGCAGAATTGAAGACACAGCTGAATGACCTAATGAGCAAGGGCTTTATACGACCAAGTTCGTCACCTTGGGGTTGTTCAGCATTGTTTGTCAAGAAGAAGGACGAAACACTACGGCTTTGTGTTGATTATCGTCCTTTGAACGCCGTTACCATCAAGAACAAGTATCCACTACCTCGCATTGATATGCTCTTCGATCAATTAGTGGGTGCGAAGGTATTTTCGAAGATGGATCTTCGGTCCGGATATCATCAGATTAAAATCCGGGCAGAAGATATTCCGAAAACGGCATTTTCAACGAGATACGGGCTGTATGAGTATCTCGTTATGTCTTTTGGTTTGACCAACGCCCCGGCACACTTTATGTACCTAATGAATTCAGTGTTCATGCCGGAGTTGGATAAATTCGTCGTGGTCTTCATCGACGATATCTTGGTGTACTCCAAGTCAGAGGAAGAACATGCTGAACACCTGCATATTGTGCTACAAAGATTGCGAGATCATCAGCTCTATGCAAAATTCAGCAAGTGTGAATTCTGGATTAATCAAGTACCTTTTCTCGGACGCATCATTTCAGCGGAGGGCATCGCTGTAGATCCGAGTAAGATTATCCAAGTGCAGAAGTGGGAGTCACCAAAGTCAGTACATGAAATCCGAAGCTTCCTCGGTTTAGCGGGTTACTACCGGAGGTTTATTCCGGGTTTCTCCAAGATTGCTAAACCGATGACGGAATTATTAAAGAAGAATACCAGATTTGTGTGGGGTGCTGCGTGTGAACAAGCTTTCAAGACCTTAGTGAAGCATCTCACAACAGCCCCAGTTCTTGCTCAGCCGGATACAACGAAGCCATTCGACGTGTATTGCAATGCATCTGGCATCGGTCTTGGCTGCGTGCTGATGCAAGAAAGACGAGTGGTCGCTTATGGATCTCGTCAACTCAGAACTCACGAGCAGCATTATCCAACTCATGATCTTGAGTTAGCTGCCGTGGTCCTTGCTTTGAAGATGTGGAGGCATTACTTGCTCGGAAATCTTGTACACCTCTACACCGACCACAAGAGCTTGAAGTACATCTTCACACAAAAAGAATTGAACATGAGGCAACGAAGATGGCTAGATCTCATTAAGGACTATGAACTAGAGATTCATTATCATCCAGGAAAGGCGAATGTGGTCGCCGATGCGCTTAGTCGTAAGGCGCATAGCCATCACCTAACTATTGCTAAAATGGATGATAAAGAACCAAGTCTCCGTGTCATCCCGTATGGAGCTCTCTATAATCTTGCTCTCATTCCTACTATCCGAGAGGAGATCATGGAAGCTCAACGAAAAGACAAGGGTATGTCTCACATACGGCGGAGAATAGACAACGGAGAAATTAAGTGCTTTCGGAAGGACGATGAAGGTACTTTGTGGTTCAACGACCGGATTGTAGTACCCCGGGATATGGGACTACGGAGGAAAATTTTGGATGAAGCTCATTTGTCCAAATTTTCTATTCATCCGGGCAGTAATAAAATGTACCAAGATCTCCGGAAGAAGTTTTGGTGGACACGTATGAAACGTGAAGTCGCAAAGTACGTTTCAGAGTGTGATACGTGTCGGAGAGTCAAGGCCGACCATATGAAGAAGTCAGGCCTGTTGCAGCCATTGCAAGTGCCGGCATGGAAGTGGGAAGACTTGAGTATGGACTTCATCGTCGGGTTGCCGATGACCTCCCACAACCATGATTCGATTTGGGTAATCGTGGACCGATTAACCAAATCAGCACATTTCATCCCTGTGCATACTAGGTACAACGCAAAGCAGTATGCGGAGCTGTACATAGCACGGATCTTGTGCTTACATGGAGTTCCCCGCACCATTGTGTCAGATAGAGGATCGCTGTTCATAGCCCGTTTCTGGGAACAGCTACACACCTCCTTGGGGACGAAGTTGATTAGAAGCTCTGCATATCACCCTCAAACCGATGGGCAAACTGAGAGGGTGAATCAAATACTAGAGGATATGCTAAGAGCATGTGCCATCCACCACGGTAAGAGCTGGGATGATCACTTACCACTGGCGGAGTTCTCGTACAACAACGGATATCAGACGAGCATCAAAATGGCACCATATGAAGCTCTATACGGCCGGAGGTGCCGTACACCATTGAACTGGTGCGAATCCGGTGAACGAGTAACATTCGGGGTTGATCTTGTCAATGAAGCCGAAGAGAGAGTTCGGATAATACAAGAGAACCTCAAAGCTGCCCAATCTCGTCAAAAGAGCTACACGGACCAGAGACGTCGACCGCTGCATTTCGAAGTCGGAGAGCACGTGTATCTTCGTGTGTCTCCGATGAAGGGAATTCATCGGTTCGGTGTCAAGGGGAAACTTGCTCCCCGATTCATCGGTCCGTTTGCTATAACGGAGAAGTGCGGAAACGTAGCCTACCGGCTGGAACTACCGGCAAGCCTTGCCGGTATTCACGACATATTTCACGTGTCCCAGCTGCGGAAATGTCTCAAGTTTACCACTACTATACGCACCGAAGACATTGACGAGTTGAAGCCGGATCTCACCTATGTCGAGCAACCTGTGCAGATTATCGACGAAAAGACCCGGACCACTAGAAACCGGACTTTAAAATTTTACAAAGTCCTGTGGAGTAATCATACCCCGGAAGAGGCGACGTGGGAAACCGAAGATTACATCCACAAGAATTATCCGGAGCTTTTGTCATAAACCTTGTAATTACCTCCCACCTCGTCTTCCTTTGAATCTCGGGACGAGATTCCTTTTAAGGGGGGAGGAATGTAAAGGTCCCAAAATTATGAATACAAAGAAACACTTGGTTGCAAAGTTTTGTTTCATGTGTATAAAATTTGGGACTTGTTAAAACTTTTCCCCACATGTGATAACACACATGAGGGCTTTCTTCACACAAGTCAAATGTTCATTTGAGAACTTGGAACCCTAGAGGGGTCAAAACCAAGGATGGGAAGTTCCCATATGTTTGAGAAAGCAAAAATCAGATTTGGAACAATTTGTTCAAACAAAAATTCAAATGAGAAAAACACAATGGAATTCAAAACTGTTGGGCTAAAAATCTCATTTGCAGCAGCCAAAATAAAAATCAGATTTCCTTTTGAATTCCTTGAGTCCAAATTAGGGGGTGTGCAAAGTTTCATGATTTATGGAAATAGTTTGCAAACCCATTTGTCAAAATGGACTTTAAAAGACAAAGAATTCAAATGCATATTTGAATTTGGATGAAACTTGCCCAATTATCCAAATGCATACCAGATTTGAATTCCCACAATTGAATTCACTCAACATTCAAATTTGGGAGATATTTGGAGAGGGGATAAGGAGGACTGATCAGTGGGTCCCACATGTCATTGGGAGCACTGAAATTGCAAAAGATCTGAAGTACACAGTCTCTGTTTTGCTTACTTCCCACGTGAAGCAATCGGCAGAGCCGACAGCGGCGCTCACCGCCTCGGGCGACCGCCTCCCCGCGGGAACCGCCTCACCCAGGGCTTTATTAACCCCTGTCGGGCTCCTTCTCCCTCTCATCGCCGAAGCCCCGAACCCTCGGCCTGTTCTTCCTCCTCGCGCAAGAAAAATCAACCGAGCGCTGCCGCTGAGCTCTCGGTCGATCGACCATCACCTAGCGCTTGTGCCAGCCGCAGCTGAGCAGTGAAACTGCACTGCAGAACACTCCACAACATCCCCGAGCCATCACCGAGCGGATTCACGCTCTCTGCACCGAGAACGGCGAGTTTCCACGGCAGCCGCCATAGAACCGAGAGCAAGTGCTCTCGTGGGCAGCTTCAACCGCGGCTTGTTACGACCGAGCTAGGCCATCTCTGGGCGCGCGCGACGTCCAGGCAACTCACCCCCGAAGCTCAGGATCAACCGTGGATCGTCGGCAGGGAATTTCGAGAATCTCTCCCGATCGGTGCAAACCCACCTTCCGGTACGTTTCTGAGAAATTTCCAGTTGATTGTGGTCTAGATAGCCCGAAACTTCGCACATGAGGGCTAGACGTAAGGACGCCCCAGTTTGCTTTTGAAACCCCGCATGAAACACACTGTGCACGACGTATTTCCAGTCTTTGCGACGGCGGCTATGGCGGAAAGGTTCGGGTGCACGGTGAACCCTAATTTAGAACCGTTTCCGAGCCATTGTATTCCCATGTCGATGTTCCTTAGTGTCCGCCGGTGCTCTAGAGCTTGGAAACCGAAGCCTAGAAGGCTTAGGGCGTCGGGGCAACGTCGCCGGACTTCGTCCGAACCGTTGCGCCGTCGCGGGCTAGTTTGGGAACCCTACCGGCTCGAGCAAACCCCACCAGCATGTTTCTCACGTTGAATTAGGGGCTGGCGGCGAGTTTCAGCAGTTGAGATGGCCGGACGACTAATCCCGGAGCTTCTCCGGCGAGCCCGGCGGCGCAGAAGCGCGGGGGCGGGAGGTAGACGAAGGTGCTACCGGCCCCACGCGTCAGTCGCACGGATACAGTGGACCGGATACTCTGTGGCGTGGGATCGGCTGTGACAGCGCGGGAAACAATTCTGTAGCCCGTGTGGCGCGCTCCCGGCAGCAGACACGTGTCCCTGGTCCCACAGTCAGGTTTAAACTTTTCCCCGGATTTATTCAAATCCCAGATTTTTCCCCAAACTTTAGAAGAGCATAACTTTTGCTAGGAACCTCCAAATTTAGTGATTCAAATTGGGTTAGATTCAGATTGACAAACTCTATCCAAATATGCAACCCAATTTGTATGAAAGTCTTTATTTAATTCTGGAAAATTCTTTAAAGCTTTTCAGTAAAAGAATTTTAGAGGGAGTTGGGTTTATCCAAAAATCCTCAAATTTTGCCAGAATATTCTATAGGGTGTTATTAGACTCCTGTAAAAGTTTCAGCTCATTTGGAGTTGAATTGATCAGGGTAATTCAGATTGTAAGTTCCTGTATTCAAATGAATACAGAAACATTTTCAGAGAATTTCCAAAACTTGTAAATTCAGTTCTGGGAAATTCTTAGCTCCAAAAATCCTAGGAAAATTCATGTAGACTCTATGAACTATAATTGAAATTGTGGTTCACTGAGTTTGACATGAACATGGGTGTTACCTCAGAATTAATTCATCTTTGATTAAACACTTAGAGAATTATTCTGAATAAACCATTCCAGGAAACATGCTAAATTTTGGTCCAGAGGACTTTCTTGTGACAAGGAACTCACATGAAAATTCTCAGCTCCATTAGAGCTCTGGATCACCACTGTCATGTGTGACCCTTAAGGTGATCAACACTTAAGTGGGAAGAAGCACTCAACACTTGCTCTTAGTGTTTAAGCCCAACCCAAACCACTAGCACCAGTGTCATTTTAAATTCTTAAACAAAGTTCCAGTTTTAAAATGGTCATTAGATCTTATGAGCAAAAGCTTTTTAATTAAATACATATGCATGATCATAACGTGTAGCATATACGTGAAGAAGGTGAGGAGGACTTGAAGTGAAGATCAAGGAGGGAGGAGAACAAGTGATCAAGCTCCAAGTGATCGTCACTAACTGATTGTAACAGTAGTCACCTGCAAAACAGGCAAGCCCCGGTTTGCACTTGAACCATTTTATAAAACATTTTCATTTGTAGAGATCATAGCTTTGCATCGTTGATTGCATTACGTCTAGATGATATTGAAAACTCCACTTGCATGACCAGAAAACACCTATGAGAGAAAGGGTAGAATAGCAACTCCTCGAGGGAATTTGGCTACGCTAATGTTAGTAGGAAAGGTTCGGTAGAAGACGAGTAGTTGGAATCTACTCGCGAGTTTAGGGCTGGTTTACTCGGAACGGGTCCGCATAGAAAGAATGATGAAAGTTCACACTTAAGAAATGGAGACCGGGCAGGGAGGTTTAGATGCAGCAGGTTGCAGGCCGTGCGTGCATAGCCCTGCCTGTGTCGGTTAAGGCCCGTCCGTGCTTGGCCCTGTTGGACAAGTTTGAGTTGTGTACCGGGCACATACTGGCTATATGGGACCCAGGAAACCGATGTACCTTGGGAGATCCATAGTGGAACTTTTCCAACTGCCTTAGGCTTTCGGCGTCAGGGTAGCAGGAGGTAACTCGCTCAAGAACATACCACAGCGGGTATGCACCTTGAGGGAACTTGCGTACTCGGGGCAGTTGGACTGCGTCCAATGTGGAAGATCTTGGGAAAGGTGGCCGCGTACAACGTCAGTCGAGGTTGCTGCCGGCAACTCGGAGTACGGGTGTACGTGTCGTGTAGTCCGGGCGTGTACTGATTCGAATCACCGTCGCTCGCGGTTATATGAGCATACTTGCCCACTGCGTCTTGACGTAGTAACAACTGGAATTGTTTATCTTTGAACTTGATAAGGCTATGCTATAACTTGTATTGCAACCATGATTGAATTAGAGATAGGCTCATTAAAGTTTACTTTCACTTTGTGCAAGGAGCATCGCAACAAAGCGTTTCTTGTTTGATTGTGGAGTTGCGATGCTTTTCGGCTCAAGGTCTGCACAATGAGGCTTAAAATATGAAAGTTAAGGATCAACTTTAGGCGAGTCCCTTATGCAAATCTAGCCGACCCATTTGAAACCATCGTGCATGTAGAGTTTCTTGTCTAGGAGAGACGGGTCAGACTTGCTGAGCCTATGTGCTCACGCTTGCTATATAAGTGGTTTTGCAGGTTAACAACGATGCTGAAAAGAAGGTTGTCCGGTGAGACTCGGGAACTCCCGAGTCAGGTAACACATGGAGAACCGAGCCGCTGCTGCTTGTCTTCGTGTTGCTAGCGAGAGGAGTCCGCGGGCTGGACTTCATCTCGGGTGCTCTTAGTTATTCGACGTGAGTTGATAAAGACTTCCGCTGTAGTTACTTGATGTAAAGTATTTACAAAGAAAAACTTGTAAGCTTCCGCTATTGTTTTATGTAATACATTGTTCCTCATATGTGTGTTGTTGGGTGCCGCATAACACGGCACCACCCAATGCGATTCCCGGGCGAGTGGCCTGTCTCGGTTGAGCGGGTCGCGTCAGCGTGGTATCAGAGATGAGCCCTGTCTCAGCGGTACCGCGCCCGTCTCACAACTGATCAAACAACATGTCGATCCGTGGCAACGGGTACTTGTTCTTGATGGTTACGGCATTTAATGGACGATAGTCCATGCAAAGCCGCAACGTCTCATCCTTCTTCTTGACAAATAACGCCGAGCAGCCCCATGGCGAGGAGCTCGGCCTAATAAAACCCTTCTCCAGGAGGTCCGTGAGCTGAGTCTTCAGTTCAGCCAACTCCTTGGGCGCCATATTGTACGGCCTTCGGGATATTGGCATGGTTCCCGGTGCAAGTTCAATCTTGAACTCCACCTCTCTATCGGGCGGCATTCCCGGCAAATCATCCGGGAATACGTCAGGGAATTCTCGGACCACTGGAATATCTTCCAATCTGATGGTTGTGGCTTGATAGACACTTGGAAGTTTTATTTCCGGACTGTCCAGAAATAATGAGTGAGAACTGTGCACCTCTGAGTTTAAGTGCACGACTCGAAGGACGGTGTCTAAAACAGCGCCGTGGCGGGTTAACCACGACATCCCTAGGATGACATCGACCTTCTGTCCCTCTAAGATAATGAGAGACGTGGGGTACACTCTACCCGCTAAGCATAATGGTGCTTTGGAAACCATTACGCTTGCTGAAATCTTCCCACCCGGTGAACAAATTAAATATGGACTATCAGTGGGTAGTATTGGCAAGCTGTGTTTAGCAATGAAAGCTTGGCTAATAAAATTATGCGTGGCGCCTGAATCAAACAGTACTATAGCGGGATGCTGGTGGAGTTGGAACATACCCGCAAGGATTGGCTCGCCCTCCGGCACGTCCTCAATGGCAAGCTGGTGGACGGTGCCGGGCCTAGGGTTTGCCCGCCGGGCATTAGTAGGGTTCCGGGGTTGATTCCTCCCCGGAAATTGTGGTGCCACTCCGCCGCCTTGCCTCTCCAGGCAACTGCTCGCGAAGTGTCCTGGACGACCACACTTGTAACATGTGGCCGCTGCTGGTGTAGTGCTCGGGGGACGAAAGCCCGGCATGCGCTGCTGAGGTGCATACGCACGCGGCATCGCCCGCTGCTGCTGTTGTTGTTGCGGTGGTACTGGCAGTGCCGGCCTGAATGCCGGTGAAGAGTACGGCCGACTGCGGAACGTCATCGACCGCGGTGCTGGTTGCCAGCGTGGATCTGATGGTGGGCGATTCACCATCCGAAACTTCTGAGAAGGGCCGCCTCCTTCTCCGCTGCTCTGCGGCACGCTTTGCTTCCTCTCTGCCGCCGCTAACTCCTTGCCAGAGTCCTCCTGAACAATCGCAGCATCAATGATGTCGTTGAGGCTGCCGCAATTGAACATCGCCAACTTGTCCTTCAGGAGCGGGTTAAGCCCCTGGTAAAAGTGGTCCCGCCGCTTCTCATCAGTATCTGCGTGATATGACGCGTAAAGCGCGAGATCGTTGAACGCCCTGGAGTATTCCAGCGCGTTCCTGCTCCCTTGTTGCAGGTGTAAAAACTCCTGCGTCTTTCTTTTCATCAGACCTGGTGGTATATGATAGGACCTGAAGGCCGTCCGGAACTCCGTCCAGGTCATCACTCGGTCGGTGGGCTGTGAAGCACAGAAGTTGGCCCACCACGCGCTCGCAGATCCTTGGAGCTGCTGGACCGCGAACTGAGTCTTGCGCTGCTCGCTTATCTGGAGCAGCCCGAACTTCATCTCTATGGCGCGGAGCCAGTTGTCCGCGTCAAGTGGTTCATCCGCCCTTGAGAATACCGGGGGATGAGTAGCCAAGAAGTCAGAGTAGGAGCTCTGTTGGTGCTCCTCACGCTCTTGACGTCTCTCTGGGCGAGACGTATTGGCGATAAGAGTCTGCAGCAACTCTGTGTGCTGCTGGTGTGAACCCGCCATTGCCGCGACGATGTCGGCCAATGTAACTGTCGGTAGTGGCGGTGGCGGTGTTTGCTGTTTCTGTTGCTGTTTTCCTGAGGAGTCCTCGGGAGGTTGTTGGGAGGTCTCTCCCCCTTGACTGGTACCCCCAACGTCACGGTTGGCACGAGTACGCGTCATTCTGAAATTCAAAACAGCAGCGATTAGCACATGTCTTACTTAAAATTCCATAAGCAACAGTAGGTATTGAAGTGACACATGATTACTTTGCACAACATTCACATATATTGATAAAGCATAAACTTTATACAAGATACATTATCCTCGGGTCTCCGAGAAGTCGTGCTCATGTCATCACCACCTATACATATGCTACTGTCTACACGACATGTCACCGATTACAAAAGTTGGGTTACGCTACCCTAGCTGCCCTACTTGGCAACCGTAACCCCCTACTCGGAGTAGAACTCGACCTCCTGTGGGTCGTCCTCCTCCGGTACCTCGGCTGGTGGCTCTGGATGTACCACCTCTTCACCCATTCCGGGTTCTCCCATTGCTGGAAGACCCAAGACCACCGGTACTCCCAACACCGGAGGTACGAGGTCCTGCAACGCATGCACCTCGTCCATGGCTTGGTTGTAATCTTCTTCCCAGCCTTGTCCTTCCTCAATAGCGTCGTCCCGCTCTTGAGTAAGTTCCTCGTTCTGCTGGGTCAGATTTTGTACCAGTTCTTGCAACGCCGCGATGTCGACACGGCTTTTCCTCTTTGCCTTCTTCAGACGATGCACCTGATTGTGTTGTTCATTTAGTCGCTTTATCGTCGGAAGGAGCACATTGCAGAGTGCGCTGTGAGCACTCTCAAAATGATCTCCACGGCTTGTGCTCTCCTTGAGATTTGTAGCGAGATGCTCCGTATGAACAGCTTGGCTGTCCATCACAGCGTTTCCCGCCCTCATCTGGAGGCTGAGATTTGCCTCCGCGGGGTTGTACCTTGGACAACTCGGGTCCGTTGCCTCCAGGTACCTCTCTTCCCACCCATGCTGAGCCCGTCCCTCCACCGGAACGAGCGCATATGGAGTGCCCTCCATAGCCTGCACGTGTAGTTGGCAGAAACGTGACATAGTGTCATGGGCTGCCACTTGCCACATCCCTTCCGGTTGTCTTCCTCTCACCGTGACGGTGAACGGCACCCAACCGGGTGGCATAGGTCCTGCAGGGACTTCGACATGGATTGTCCGCGTCTTGTTCCCCTCTTCGCCTTCTTCCTTGGCGAAGTATTGCGGCATCTGGTTGTACCTGAAATATTGGAGCATTTGCCACAATGCTTCCGGGTAGCCGCTACGGTGAGAACAGTGGGAAACCACCCACCCGTTCTCCAATTGCTCATCTGCTGTCATCTGTAAAAATATATTTGAGAAATGTCAAATATTTATTTAAACAGTAAACCTCTGAGTTATAACATGAGACATGTCATTGAACCCATAAAACTTGGAAACACAGTTCAAATTCTTAAACAAATTTGACTGCTGATCTGCTGTTCCCATGACAGCCCTGACCAGTTCCCATATCAACCTGATTTAGGCCATGCTAAAGGCAAAACCAATTCTGGAGCTCAACATTAAAGTTAAAGCTAACTTCAATAGCTTTCCAGAAAGTATTTGCTTGGCCTAAGATCTGTCCTGGTTCAAAAGTTATGAGATGTCAAAGTTAACAGAATTTCTGGAGAAAATTGGACGGCACCTCCCTGCTTTAGGTACTGATTTGATCCAAGAATTCCAGTTAATTCTGCTCCTAATCTGACAAAGCTTTCTGCTACAAAGTTGTAACCCATCTCATAAGCTTTCCAGAACTACCTCATTTTCTATTTTTTTGGATTTTTAAGCAGGAAGTTTATGCTTAATTTACAGAGAGTCTACAGAGAGTCTTTACTCTGTCCTATTTTCTGGACAGTTTCAACTCTACTGCATTTTTCGATTGGTTAAGGGATGAAACACCTCTGGACCTCAACAGAAAAGTTGTAAAACTCTTCCAAAGTTTTCCAGAAATGTATCATATAACCCCAACCTCGAAAGAACTCAACCTCTAACCTCTGATTAGCTTCAGCCTTAATTCAGCTGAAACAGAGTGCTCTGTCCTTAACAACCTATAAGTTGAAAACTTGTTAACTTTGAATATCCTGTTCAAGGGAAGGAGTTACATCAAGTTTTACTACTTTGGATCAAAACCTTCAAGTTTTAAATGAAGTTGTTCATTTAGTTGGGGTGTGACGTCGATGCGTCACCAGATTATGTTGGTACTACGTCCTCACAAAGAAAAACCTATACCAGACTTAGCCGGCTTCGTTATTTCAGTGGCACTAAACATCACTCGCACACGGATGGTACACGTCTACCGTTTCATGGTCAGGCTACCTGCAGAAACTCAAGCAATCGTCAGACTCGGCTGCACACCGACCCCGGAATCCATACAGTTCGTACACCCGGCCGTCATCACTCGCCCGGATGTTCTCAAGCCAAACACGCCTTGAGTTACGTGTTCACGTTTCAGACCATGTGACGGGGTCTCCCACGTTGCACCACGCACGCCAGGGATAGACGTTGCTCGAATACCCCAAACGACATGAAGAGTCGTAGAGGATATCAAAGCGGGTCGGGTTACCTGCCACCCGTGGGGCTCCACCCTTCAGCTTGTGCGCACTGGTGGACAGCGCTTACGTCCACCCCCCAAGACATGAACGTCCCGAGATGCACGATTTTACGACATAACAAATAGGTTAATATGCCACTTTCTATATGCTAATAACATCCTTATACGGGCTACTAACTCGTTCCTCACTGGATTTTTGAAAAGGATGACCTTTGTACTGTGTTAAACCTCAAGCGAGCTCTGATACCAACGCTGACACGACCCCAAATGGTCTTGTCGAGCCAGGATCACGATGAGGGGTGCTGCATTGCTTAGCACCGGATAACACACGTCAAAGGTACAAAGCGGAAGCGAAATTTTATTACATAAACAAGTCTATGAACATGTTTACATCAAAATAAGTTCAGTCTACACTCACAGGCATAGACTAAGTTTCAAGTGCACGTTCAGCCCTCGAACGTGTCCTTGCTAGCACACACGCACACTAACTCTGCGGCGTGCACGACTCCCACTCGACGGGGTTCCCCTCCTGGGGTTCCGTCTCCTCTTCGGGAGTCCCTTCCTCATAGAACCCTGCAAAAGCTTCAAACACAAGCAGTGAGCACGTAGGCTCAGCAAGTCTGACCCGTCTCACCTAAACATGGAACTTCTACATGAGGGGTGATGGGTACATGAGGAAAAATCATTTGCAAAGGACTCGCCTAATTAGTAGAACCTTACTTTCAAGTTTTAGCAGCAGGTTGTGGAGAACCTTACGCTAAGGCACATGAGAGAGCCACAATCAAACAAGAAACGCATTTCTCTCATGTACTTTGCCCAAAGTTGAAAAGAACTTTAGTTAGCTCTAAACTACAGCAATTCATTAGCAATCAAGTCCATCTTTCAATCAGCAACATTTTAACATGTAACTAGCCTGTTCTTTCTATGTCACGGTACAGTGAACAAGTGGTACTCACTGACCGCGAGGGACGGCGATTATAATAGATTTACACCTGCAGGGTTACCCGAACAACCCGTCACGTACGCCCGTACTCGATGTTGCCTACAACAACCATCACGGACGCCGTACGCAACTACCTTTCACCCGTCAGCCAAATATTGAACCGGTCCCATCGTCCCGAGCAAGAGGTCTCTGCACGTGCATCTCAGTGCCGCCAGCCGATTTACACCTTGAGCTCTCAACCTACCCTCTGAACGACGGGCAATGCCTCAATACCCAGCTACCCGAGTTACATCAGTTTCCCGGTTCCCATATAGCCGGTAGGTCTTCGGTACTGTTCTAGCTTGTTCAACAGGCCCGCACACGGCTCGGTCCTCAATCGACACAAGCGGAGCTACAGCACACAGGCCCCAAAGTCCTGCTGCCCTTACCCTCCACTCGGTCTCATTTTCTTGCCATGTGTTTCATGTGCTATCACTACCCGAGTCGAGTGCCTCTAGCCTATGCTCGCGAGTAGTTCCAACTACTCGACTTGTACTGAATCCTACTCTATCCTAGCAATGCAGTAGCTAACGGGGTTTGCAATCCTAAACCCAACCCATGGTTCTCTTGGCTATGCAGTGGGGCTTCCAAACAAGACTCTAATGCAAAGAATAAAGTAAACAAGTATGTGCTCAAAACAATAAGAATTTGTAAAAAGGCTAATGCAAACCGGAGCTTGCCTTGCTGCTCTTGGTCGTAGGCTAGCTGTTCCTCCGGAGTAACGAAGTCTAGGACTTCGGGTTCCTCCTCGGCCTTAGCTACTACAGGATATAAGACATACATGTATTAATTTGAATGCATTTATATTAAGTTTGAACTTGTGAAGCTTATAAGTCCCACTAGACAGACTCAATGACTGTGAAACTTTTACTGTGACTTGGTTACAACCTAAACAGAGACTTGGTCAAGTTTTAGTTGCAGCAAAGCTCAATTGAGCCCTCCACAATTAATTATGTCCTTAACCTTAATTGGAACTCTTAGTGTGCTCTAAGTATTTTCATGAAGTGAAACTTGATTTGCTGGAAAGTACTCAGAGAGCTGAATCCAGCAAAATTTGGTTCACTCGATTTGGAGCTTTCTAGCCAAAGTTATGAGGATTTGAAGTTTGGAAGAATTCTGAAAATCGGGGAAAAGTTTAAACCCTCGGGGGTCTGTGGGGACACGTGTCGAGCGCGGAGGTGTCCGGCACACCGGAGATACCACAAGTGTCGAGCGCGGAGGTGTCCGGCACACCGGAGATACCACACGTGTCGAGCGCGGAGGTGTCCGGCACACCGGAGCTCACAGGGTATTTGCGCGCCAGCACAGCTGATCCCGGGCCACACCCGATCCCGATTTAAATTCTTCAGCCGCTGACACGTGGGCCAGCCGGCTTCGTCTTTCTCCTGCCGTTCTCTTGTGCCCGCGCCGCCGACCTCGCCGGAGCAGACCCGGAGCTCGCCGGCTCGCCGCTGCCGGACCTCCCATGGTCTGAAACTCGCCGCCAGGGGGTTGTCGATGTCGAGGAACACGTCGGTGGTGTCAGGTCGGGCTGGGTGTGACCGGAAATAGCTCGGCGACGTGCCGCGGCCTAGGTTGAGGTTCGGCACTGCCGACCGTGGGTCCTAACCCACCAACACCTCGAACAAACGGTCCTACAGCATCAGTGTACCTCTAGGAAGCTCAACAATGTGTCAAAAGGGTTTAGGGATAGCGGCAAGTCGGTCGGCACCGTGTGACCGATCGTGCTCGCCATGACCGCCCTCGATCGAGCTCGAAATTCGTTACTCCTAGACAGTTTTACGCCACGGATGCAGAAAAGAACTTGATCGCCGGCTAGTCCAGCGTCTATGTGCGAGATTCGATAACCTCCGAAAGATCATAGAGCGAGAATTTAAATAAACCGTACCGGAAGCTCAGTTTAAAGTTGCCAGAGCAAAAACTGAGAATTCGCTGGCGAGAGTTCACGGCGTGGCTTGAGCTTTAGGTGGGAACAGCGTGGAGTACGTGCGCTCCCGTTGCCGCCCTTTCTCGGCCGTGGAAGTGGTTGCAGCGTGCCGCCCGCGTGAGACCGATCGCCGTCCTTCAGCTAAACTGCGGCGGTCGTCGTTGATCACGGGAACAGGGGCCGAAACCTGGTGGTTCAGGCGTTGGGAGGGTGGTGCGCGACCTCAGGTGGTTGTCTAGCAGCTCAGGAACGAAGGAGGAGATGGTTTTCCTGGTTTTCCCGATTGAGCAGAGAGCTGCGGCGAGAAACAATGCCGCTGCTCGGTTTTGCCCGCGAGAAGATAAAGCCGGCCGACTCCTGCTCAGTGGAGGCGGTGCCGGTCGCGTGGGGGTGCGAGCAAGCCGCCCTGGGTGCCAGCGCGCGGAGAGGGAAGCAGCTGGTGGCGCCGGTAGCTGCTCGGTGGCACAGCCGACAGCTGCTCGGTGGAATTTCCCACCGAGACTCTGACTTTGGGTGCAAGTTTCTCCTTCTTCCATCTATGACATGTGGGTCCCACCCGGGGTTTTAACCTCTGAAATTTACTCCTACTCACTGTAGTGAACAGTGAACCCATAATACCCCTGGTGATTCAAATTATTCACCCCTGAGCCATTCGAATTGAATAGGATTCAAATGGGGTTTGGTTTGAGTGAATCTCAGCACAAGTTCAGTTTGAAATTCAAATAAAGTTTGAATTTCCCCCACTTAGCTCATGTCAAGATCAACTCCAAATGGAGTGAAAATTGGTGGGTAGGCTCACAAAAATGTGTTGAGTAAGAATATGCCTCCCACTTTTAAATTCATGGGATAACACCAGTTTGAATTTGAATATGGTTTCAAACTGCCCTCTTTCTAACTATACCCAAAATGACCTCAAAAAGGTTTGGAATTTGGGTAAAACTTGGCATGGACATCCTTAGCAATGTGTAGGAGTTTTCATATGTCCAGCCCACCTATATCACATGTGGGAAATACCACTTTTGCAATGTGTGAGCTTGTTCTCTAATGAGTATGTTGATGGTGGTTACTTGCTCTTCATTTGTGTTCATCATCTCTCCTCAAATGAGGTGTGTGTGTATGGTGATGAACACTTCAAATAAGTTTCAAAAACTGAGGCCCTTACACATTCCCCCCCTCTTTTCTCTCTGCCGTGCGGGACCCACCTGTCGGCACCTTCTTCTCCAACCGCTGCGCGGCCTTTTTCCCGCTCCGAGCAACCGCCGCACGCCCCCGTCCGGATTCGCCGCCTGCACCCACGATCTGCGGCCCCTCTCGGTGCAGCATGAACCCCACTCGCCCCCGCCGCCCCCTCGCCCATTTAAACACCGAGGTCCGTCCCTTTTTCTCCCCGATCGACTCGCCTCATTTTCTGGTGAGGACCGAAGCTCCCATCGCCATTTTCCTTTGAATTTCTCTCGTTTTCTCCGATCTAACGCGTGTAGTGTGTGCCACCGCCGCCGGGGAGTCTTGCAGGTGAAGAAGGCACCGTGTTTTGCGCTCTAGCCACAGCTCCGTTGAGCACCGCCGAGCTTCCCCCTCGGACCTCGTCGGCGACCGACTTCCAGGGCCTCCGAGCTCAAGAAAACCACCGAGGTGAGACCCCCTACCTCCCCTCTTCCGTTCTATACCAAGAAATCCAAGTTTTAGCGAGTGTAGACGAAAACCAAAAACACTCTGGTGAGATCGCCGCCTCCCGCCGCCGCGAGCCGCCGGGCAGCGCCGCCCACACACGGCTAGGGCGACGTGGCCCTCTGTGGCCCGTCCATTTTAAATCGAGCGGATGAAAACAGAACCCCCGCGTACCCCTTCGCGATCTAATCTCAGCCCTCCATTTGAGATCCAACGGCCCACATCAGCCCCGCGTTATGAAGGCCGGGAATCTTGCGGGCTACCCCCCGGGGTTCTGAGGAAAAAGGATCTATCCCCGGAAACTTCTGATGTAGCCCCTGGACCCTCAGAAATTCATGTAAATGCATTTAAAAATCAGTTTTAGCCCCTGGACTTAATAAAAATTAGGAAAACCTCTCTGTTTTGCACACTTAGACCCCTGAAAATTTAGAAAATAATAAATTGGACCCTACTGCAGTGTGTATTTGCACTTCAGACCCTATAGGACATTAAATTCAGAGATTGAACATATGAGTAGAATTTAAATTCAAATGGTGATGCAAATGCATGTGCAAATAAAATTTAAATTTTCCTAGCACTTGGAAAACATTTAGAATGAGATGAGGACTGATTTTAGGCTGAAATTAAATCTGACTAAGGGCTATTTACTTTTGCTATTGCTGGAAATTCATTTCTAGGCTAGAAATAACTCTGAAACATAGGTAAAAACAAATATAAATTGATCCCATCAGAGAGGGAGTCAAAAGATATTTTGTTGGACATTTTAGATCAAATTATATTCTGTGTAGGTGATATATCTTGCTATTTTAGTATTAAAGTTCACTTTTAGGTATGGATGATAAATCTGAAAATATAGGAAAATAGGTATACATAATTAGAAAATATCAAATGAGGTCCCCACATTTAAAACTTCAATTCAAGAATAGTGTAGAAGATCTGAAAATCCATTTGTAGTAGGAAATTATGTTTCATGCAAATTTTGTGGCTAATAAGTGTATTATCTCATAAAGACAATTTGCTCAAATTGGAAATTCATATATATTGTGCACTTAGAAATCTGAATATTAAAGTTAAAGGTAAAATATATGTTTAAAAGTGCATGTATGCATAGGAGCAACCTATCTAGGGTAAACACAACACTTAAATATGTGTATGACTTTAAATGGGTATGCATGTATGACTTGCATGAATGTATGTGTGGACTATTGCTTATGGATTGTGGTTTTCTTTTGCTATGTGTGTATTGGCATGAGTAGAACCAGCCCTAGAGCAGGTTCTCACCTTTCAAGATCAAGACTTTCCATTCCCGGAGCAGCAGGAAGAAGGAAAGTGTCCTTGACCACTTTGATTCTATACTAGGATGTGTAGTTAGAATTTAATTGCATTGTCAATTTGGAATATGACACCCAAGTTAGGAAGTCTCCCTAGAATTGCATTATCTTGCTTCCTTGTAGCCTTGGGTTGGGAGTTACTTTATTATATCTTTCATTTATACTACTCAAGCTTAGCCATGCTTAGAATGGGATACATGGGATATGAGATCATCACCTTGATTACCTTACATGTGAATGGATTACTGTGAATTATGTAGAAGTAAGGATCTAGGCAAGTTGGATGCTTTCGTTGATGCTGTGTGCACGAGACACATGTTTGTGTTTAGTGCTTGCCTGGATCCTAAGGACCAGTTCATGGAGCATGTAACCTGGATTTACCATGCCAACCACATGCTGAGATGGGGCAGCTTGGCCAATTAATTAGGTGCATCCCCGGCGTAGTATGGGTGTTAGGATGGTGCGGGGAATAGGTGTCAGCTGGACTACCATATGAACCGCAAGGCTCAAGAGGGGGCCACTGCAGCGGGGTTGGAGCCTCTTGGATGCTGTTAGAGGTGAAACCTCAGTGGGCCCACACTCGTCGGGAATCCCTTTGTAAAGGCCTCAGGGTGATCTCCTGGCTACACACCTCGGAAGTGTGAACGTGGTTCGCGGCCACTGGCATAATGGAGGTTCATTTATTCCACCCGGCAACGGGGGATGATGTGACACCCTCATTTTTGGTTTCTGCATGTATTCATGTCTCATGTAGAGAAAACATTTTAAAAGAAGAGGGGACAGAGAAAGAATTAAAAAGATAGCCAAAAAGAACAAAAATTCAGTTCACCAAGAGTGCCGAAGACAACTCTCGTGGCCCGCTGGCCACGTGGCGCCTTCGGAGCTCATCCCCGCAAAGGAGGAGAGGTCCGATCCTATGAGACACGTGTTGCCTCCGGAGCTAGCCTCTGCGGAGAAGCAAGGCCAGCCGCAGAACACATGTCACCTTCAGAGCTAGTCACCACGGAAATCAGAGGACCAGTCGCACGGGATACGTGTTGATCTTGGGGCTCACCACCGAGAGGTCCGGTTCTATTGGACACGTGTTGCCACCTGAGCTTATCTCCGGGAGGTCCGACACTGTTGGACACGTGTCAACCTCGGAGCTCGTCTATTAACAAGAAGGAAGTCTGGCGCTGTTAGGATACGTGGTACACCCGGAGCCACCTCCGGAGAGTGGGAAGGTCCGGCACTGACACGTGGCATGCGCCGAGCCACCTCCGAATAGAGAGGAGGCCCCGACCGCCAGGATACGTGGTGCACGCGGAGCTCACCTCCGGAGAGAGGGAGGTCTCGTTCGCTTGACACGCGGCACAACTGGAGCTCGTCTTTGCGGAAAAGGGGGAGACCAGGCCCCGGTGGACACGTGGAGCTTCCGGAGCTCATCACCGTGGAGGTAACGAGTTCTAGAGCAGTTTTGGATTCTGTACGCGTAGAAATATCAGTACGGAGAGGAAACCGATCTGAATTCCACAATATTATCGCACCAAATCAACTAAAGATAAGTTGTTAAGATTCAACGACAATCTGAATAGGACTCTTATTTGAAATACAATAAGATTAGGACTCTTCTTCTCCCGATTATAAATAGAACCCAGAACCTTTGGCCGAAACCACGAACTTCTTTTCCACCTCCTGAGCCGACGACTTAGTGCCCTAGCGCCCAACTCGCCGAAGTAAACCCATCGCCGGAGTTCAGTCGAGGAAGATCGCCGGAAGAGAGTCCCAACGATCTGTCTTGCTAAGAGAAGGACCCCGAGACTCAGAAGAGTGTAAGGTAGGTCTCCAATGCTACCTTACGACATCATCGCGTTTTCTTTGCATCTGTTCTTCGATTCCTTTCGAACAGAAGCTTTCTCATGGACAGATCACTTGTTGATCGGATTGATCTAAAGAAAAGATCATCGCCACGTCCACATTTGATCCGAACACCTTTGTTCATCATAAAACCATGCAAACCATGCAAGAACACGTAGAAACTGATCTGATAAAAACTGATCATAGGATAGCATGCATATGCATCAACGCATCTAGTTAAAGTTTATGCATAATATTGATTGCTGTGAATCTTGTATGTGCGTGATCCTATATAGAAGGACAAGCTCAAGGAGCTGTCTACGATGAGCTGCAACAACAAGGTTTCGAGATCCAAGACCAACCGGTACAGCAGGAACAAGGCAAGTGCCCCTTGACCATATTGATCCTATGTTTTGGGAAACTATTTTGTTTTGCGGAAAAGGTGTGTATGCTGAGTCAAACATGATGGGAAACCCTTTTATAGGACTTTACTAGTTTTTGTTAAACCACCATTGTCGCCAGGGAAGTTGATGAGTCGGGTAGGGTTTTTACTTTTAAGCTTCGCTGAGTCTATGGGATTGGGAAGCGAGATAGATGTGTCTTGCTAACTACACTCGTAATGATAATGAGAAAACTGATGTTGTTAATGAACATGGATCGGAGGGAGATCTAGGCAAGCCTCGGTTTGTGAATGAGGTAGAATGAGATGGTGGTTTACTTGCCGTAGATCTAAGGACCGGTTCATGCGAGCACATGCCAGGATAACAGTGCCACCACAAGGCCAAGTATGGGTGCGGCTTAGCTGACTAATTAGGTAAGTTGCTAGATTATTATGGACCGTGGAAGGCGCGGGGAATGGGAATCGTGTGAGGACTGCCCTGGGAACTGCATGACACAAGAGGGGGCCCGTGGGTGGGAGAATTGGAGATTCTAGCCCGCCGGTGAAACCTTAGTGAGTCCATACATCTAGTAACACCTTTGTAAAGGCTATTTTGTGATGTCTTGGCCATACACCGACGGTTGTGTACTGGTATAATGGAGGTTCTGCAGTCACCGACGGGTGACGAAATCACAAACTTGTGGGTAAAGAGGTGCAAACTCTGCAGGGTCTAAAAACTATCATGATAGCCGAGCTTACGGTCACGAGCGCCTGGCCAACTTCCATGATTAGTTGGGATGGTTATTGGATACGGTTATAGGGTATGGTTTTGGTTTTGTTTTTCAGAACTGTTTAATCCGGGTGATAAGATGGGTTGCAAAACTGCTGAGTCATGGCAACGAAACTGGACGGTTTGAGACGGAAATTGTTTATGAGATGAAATGGTAGCGAATACGAGATGGTATTCGTGAGATGGTAGCGAATACGGGGAGGTATTCGTGAGCCAGAATGAGGTTGTTTGATGTCTGGTTGGGACATGGAAGGTAATGAATATAATGGAGGTATGATTGGTATTTTAATATATATTGGGATTACATTTGCTTAAAGATAAGTTGTTGTTTTATCATTGTTTTGATAAATAACTTTGCTTTCTGCAATGAGCCTTTTTATACCTACCTTGTTGTGAGCTACATATCATATTTTTCCGCACTTGCTGGGTACATCATTGTACTCAAACTTGCATTATTATTTCATCATCAGCAACAAAAGAAGATTACTATGAAGATCAAGTGGAGCGTTAGGCGTGTAATCTGTCCTCAACCTTGCCTGTGGGGATGGAGTAGAGATGGAGCCACTGCTGCTTAGAATTGCTTCCGCACTAGTTAGATTGCTTCCGCATTAGAATAAAGACTTCCGCTGTTAGATTAAGACTTCCGCTGTGAGCATGAGTCCAAGACTCATGAGACATTGTAATAAACTCTGTTATTTGTGGTCATATATATTCTGAAATTCAGTTTGTGGATGATATGTATATGTGTGACGAACATCCTGGGCACACATATGCATCAGTTCTTGGTTCTGTGGTTTTCCACAGAATTGAGGGCGTCACAGATTGGTATCAGAGCCACGGGTTGACGATAGGTTACACCCTTAGATAGAGGTCACAGATTGGTATTAGACACAGATTGGTATCAACCTGCCACGGATAGATCACACAACCTAGATAGACACAGATTGGTAGCTAAGCCACGCTGACCATAGGTTGCAAGCCTAGGATGCATAGATTGGCCTTGAAACTGCCTTGACATAGGATAAAAGCCTAGGAAAGGCCATAGTTGGAACACAGATTGGCAACACCCTAAGCCATATAGGACCCCCATTGAACAAGCCTTCACTAGGAGTTGTGTGAGCCCTTGTGATGATTGTTTATGATTGTGTGTTTGGTGTGAGTTGTGGGACGTCTCAAAGCGTTGTCTATATCGACACATAAGTAGAAAAAGGTGTGAGATGCCTCAGCACGACATCCTCATATGGGCTAATATATATATATATATATATATATATATATATATATATATATATATATAACCCACCTTGATGCATATAGTTAAGGGGATCTACAACCTTCTAACCTTCTATTCTATTTCGTTCTCTCTCACAGATGGTGAGAGGAAACGCCGGCCGAAGGAACGTCCGTGACAACCAAGAGGATGGCCACGATGAAGTTCTTGTTAACCTCGGAGCTGGTGAGAATAACCTGGAACGGTTGATGGCCATGCAGAATCAACTTATGCAAACCATGATACAAACTTTGGGTCAGTTGCAGGCCAACAACAACAACCCCGTTCCGGCACCACCGCCGCCACCACCGCCGGCTGATAACAGACTGGGTGAGTTCATGAGGACTCGACCACCCACCCTTGCTCAAGCTAACGACCCCATGGAGACCGACGACTGGTTGAAATCCATGGAGAAGAAGCTTGCCATCGTGCAGTGCAATGACCGAGAGAAGGTTCTTTTTGTGTCGCACCAACTTATGGGAGCTGCCGCTGACTGGTGGGATGCCCTATGCAACGTTCATGTCGACCCTGAGACGATCACTTGGACTGAGTTCAAGGAGAGTTTTCGCTCTCATTACATCCCTGCTGGTGTAATGATGCTCAAGAGATAGGAGTTTGAAGGTCTCCGCCAAGGACAGAGAAGCGTGAATGAGTATCTCAACAAGTTCACACAACTGTCCCAGTATGCCCCCGAAGATGTCAACTTAGACTAGAGGAAGCAATACCTGTTCATGAGAGGAGTGAACAATGAGATCCAGGTTCAGCTCCTCAGCAATGACTACGCGAGCTTCCAAAATCTGGTTGACAAGGCTATAGTAGTCGAAAGCAAGATCCGAGAGATCGAGCGAGAGTGCAAGAGGAAGATGCCATACCAGCCCCGATGGAGCAACGTATGACCCCGATACATGCCCCCGGCCGCACCGGAGTATGGATCAACCGCTCCTGCATACTGCCCTAGTCAGCCACCACAGCAACGACCCGTGGCACAAGCACCTCGTGTGCCCTTGCCTCCTATGCCCCCACCCAACATGGGCGCTCCTGTTCAAAACCCCCACCCCAACGTACCTGCTGCCGTAGGCAACAGGGTATGCTTTGCATGCGGGGAAACAAGACACTTAGCGAGCCAGTGCCCTAGGAGAGGCCCTGAACAGCAGGGCAACGTGCCCAAGCAGAACCCGCGACTGAACCGAGGGGACAATCAAGGAAACCGTGGACAGCAAAACTATGCTCGCGGCAACGTGAACCATGTCTCTGCTGAGGAAGCACAACAGGCTGAGGACGTCAGACTTGGTATGTTCCTTGCCAACTCCAACCCAGCCACCATCTTATTTGATTCTGGAGCATCACATTCCTTCATATCATCCAATTATGTTGCCAAGCATAATCTACCCATATCACACTTAAAATGTGCTATGTTAGTTAATTCTCCCGGTGGAGAGATGAGGACTAATATAGTATGTCCGAAAGTAAGCCTTAAAATAAGGGGGGTAGACTTCCTTGCCAACCTCATTGTCTTGGATTACAAAGGGATTGACATAATTCTTGGGATGGATTGGTTAAGCAAGCACAACG
The DNA here is from genome assembly GCA_030760725.1 of Neostapfia colusana. Classification (NCBI taxonomy): domain Eukaryota; kingdom Viridiplantae; phylum Streptophyta; class Magnoliopsida; order Poales; family Poaceae; genus Neostapfia; species Neostapfia colusana. The sequence goes on along the minus strand of JASWHV010000006.1, from coordinate 60,995,117 downwards.
GGGTAATCCAATGTGCTGAAAGAAGTGTGCAGTTGACAAATGAGCACGGTATTCGTGTCGAGTTTGAGTCAACCCAACAAACAACCGAAAAGGCAATCTTAAACCACGTCGAAGGAGCAACATTGGACAACATTCCAGTGGTTCAATAATTCTCGGACATGTTTCTAGAGGAGCTTCCAGGTATGCCACCTGACCGGGACATTGAGTTTGCCATTGATTTGGTAGCCGGAACTGCACCCATAGCCAAGAGACACTATAGGATGCCTGTCAATGAACTAGTGGAACTCAAGAAGCAAATTCAGGAGCAGTTGAAGAAGGGCTTTATACGTCCAAGCTCGTCACCATGGAGAGCCCCCGTGCTCTTCATAGACAAGAAGGATGGGACCCAAAGGATGTGCGTGGACTATAGGTCTGTCAATGAGGTGACAATCAAGAACAAATACCCTCTGCCCCGTATAGAAGACCTATTCGACCAAATGAAAGGAGCCCGAGTGTTCTCCAAGATTGATCTTTGGTCAGGATATTTCCAGCTGAAGATTAAGCCCTCCGATATACCCAAGACTGCCTTCCGAACACGGTATGGTTCGTATGTATATACCGTCATGTCTTTTGGGTTAACAAATGTACCCGCATACTTCATGTACCTTATGAACAAGGTTTTCATGGAGTACTTGGATAAGTTCGTCGTGGTTTCCATCGACGACATTATGGTGTATTCAAAAAGTGAGGAGGAGCATGAAGAACATTTGAAATTGACCTTGCAGAAAATGCGTGAGCATCAATTGTATGCAAGCATAACAAGTGTCAATTTTGGCTAAAGGAGATATCGTTCCTAGGCCACATTATCTCCGAGGAAGGGGTATCGGTTGATCCCGAAAAAGTGGGAGATGTTCTGAAGTGGAACCAACCGCAAAACGTGAGGGATATTTGGAGTTTTCTTGGGATGGCTGGATATTACCGAAGGTTTATCAAGGACTTCTCTAAGATAGCAAAGCCTATGAAGGACTTGCTAACGAAGGGAAAAGCCTTTCAATGGACACCAGCATGCCAAGGAAGTTTTGAAGAACTCAAGAAAAGGATAACCACAGCGCCGGTTTTGGTATTGCCAGACGTAAGCAAGAGCTTTGACATATACTGTGACACATCTAGACAAGGGCTCGGATGTGTGCTCATGCAAAAAGGACAAGTGGTAGCCTATGCCTCACGACAATTAAAGAAGCATGAGCTTAATTATCCTACACATGACTTGGAGCTAGCAACAGTAGTGCATGCGTTGAAGATTTGGAGACATTATATCCTTGGTCATCGATGTGAGATCTATACGGATCATAAAAGTCTCAAGTACATATTTACACAAATGGACCTGAATTTGAGGCAACGTCGATGGTTGGAACTCATTAAAGACTACGATGTTGGAATCAACTACCACCCTAGGAAGGCCAATGTAGTAGCTGATGCATTGAGCCGGAAGGGAGCATGTCACCAACTTACGGTTTGGGAGCTACCAACCGAACTACGTAAGGAGTTCGAACGGTTACACCTCGGATTCTTGAACAACATGGAAGTGATGGAGATCCACTCTTCATTGGAGCAAGAGATAAGAGAAGGCCAGACAACGGATAAAGAGATCAAGGAGATCAAGGAAAGGATCTGACAAGGAATAGAGAAGGATTTCAAAGAAGATGAGAAGGGTACGCTTTGGCTAGGAAAAAGGATTTGTGTGCCTAACGTGAAGTGCATCCGCGACCTGATATTAAAAGAGGCACATGATTCATCCTATTCCATACATCCCGGAAGTACCAAAATGTACAAGGACTTGAAGACTTGTTATTGGTGGGATGGTATGAAAAGGGACATAGCCGAATACGTTGCCCTATGCGACACATGCCAACGGGTGAATGCCGAACATCAACGACCCGCTGGATTGTTGCAACCCTTGAAGGTACCCGAGTGGAAGTGGGAGGACATCAGTATGGATATCGTCGTCGGATTGCCACGTACTCAGTCGGGGTATGACTCCATCTGGGTTATCGTGGACCGATTGACAAAAACCGCCCATTTTCTCCCTGTAAGGGCCAAGTACGACATTGCACAATTAGCTGAGTTGTACATGGAGCAGATCGTGTGCCGTCATGGAGTCCCGAGGAGGATAGTCTCAGATCGAGGTTCTCAGTTTACCTCTAGATTCTGGAGGAAGCTGCAGAAAGCTATGGGTACACGACTGGATTTTAGCTCTGCCTATCACCCACAAACCAATGGACAAACCGAAAGGACAAACCAAATTTTGGAGGACATGTTGAGAGCTTGCGCCTTGAAACGTGGGCGTAGTTGGGACAGGAGTTTACCGTACGCCGAATTCTCCTATAACAACAGCTATCAAGCTAGCTTGAAGATGTCGCCTTTCGAAGCATTGTATGGTAGGCGGTGTAGACTGCCGCTGTTTTGGAACAAGACCGGAGAGAACCAGGTGTTTGGACCCGAAGTGCTACAAGAAGCTGAAAAGCAAGTCCAAACGATACGGGAGAACTTAAAGGCTGCTCAGTCACGACAGAGAGGCTATGCAGACAATAGGCAAAGGAAGTTGACCTTCGAAGTAGGAGACTTCGTATACCTTAATGTATCGCCTATTCGTGACCAACGATGTTTCAACGTCAAAGGCAAGCTAGCACCTCGCTACATCGGATCATTTAAGATTTTGGACAAGCGAGGAGAAGTAGCCTATCAACTAGAGCTCCCAACATATCTCTCCGACGTACATGACGTGTTTCATGTATCCCAGCTCAAGAAGTGCTTGAGAGTACCAGAGGAGCAAGTACCGATGGAAGAGCTTGAACTTCAAGAGGATCTGACCTATGCAGAGCACCCTGTCTAAATTTTGGACGTAAAGGAAAGGGTCAAAAGGAACTAAGTGATCCGATGGTGCAAAGTACAATGGAGCCATCACACCGAAGGTGAAGCCACATTGGAGTGTGAAGAAGACATCAAGGCAGAATTCCCGCATCTATTCTCTACTAACGAATCTCGAGGATGAGATTCAATTTAAGGGGGGTAGATTTGTGACACCCTCATTTTGGTTTCTGCATGTATTCATGTCTCATGTAGAGAAAACATTTTAAAAGAAGAGGGGACAAAGAAAGAATTAAAAAGATAGCCAAAAAGAACGAAAATTCAGTTCACCAAGCGTGCCGAAGACAACTCTCGCGGCCCGCTTGCCACGTGGTGCCTTCGGAGCTCATCCCCGCAAAGGAGGAGAGGTCCGACCCTGTGAGACACGTGTTGCCTCCGGAGCTAGCCTCTACGGAGAAGCAAGGCCAGCCGCAGGACACATGTCACCTTCGGAGCTAGTCACCACGGAAATCAGAGGACCAGTCGCGCGGGATACGTGTCGATCTCGGAGCTCACCTCCGAGTGGTCCGGTTCTATTAGACACGTGTCACCACCGGAGCTTATCTCCGGGAGGTCTGACACTGTTGGACACGTCTCAACCTCGGAGCTTGTCTATGAACAAGAAGGAAGTCTGGCGCTGCTAGGATACGTGGTACACCCGGAGCCACCTCCGGAGAGAGGGAAGGTCCGGCACTAACACGTGGCGTGCGCGAAGCCACCTCCGAATAGAGAGGAGGTCCCGACCGCCAGGATACGTGGCGCACGCGGAGCTCACCTCCGGAGAGAGGGAGGTCTTGCTCGCTTGACACGCGGCACAACCGGAGATCGTCTCTGCGGAAAAGGGGGAGACCAGGCCCTGGTGGACACGTGGAGCTTCCGGAGCTCATAACCGCGGAGGTAACAAGTTCTAGAGCGGTTTTGGATTCTGTATGCATAGAAATATCGGTACGGAGAAGAAACCGACCTAACTTCCACAATATTACCGCACCAAATCAACTAAAGATAAGTTGTTAAGATTCAACGACAATCTGAATAGGACTCATATTCGAAATACAATCAGATTAGGACTCTTCTTCTCCTGATTATAAATAGAACCCAGAACCTTTAGCCGAAACCACGAACTTCTTTTCCACCTCCTGAGCCGACGACTGAGGGCCCTAGCCCCCAACTCGCTGAAGTAAACCCATCGCCAGAGTTCAGTCGAGGAAGATAGCCGGAAGAGAGTCCCAACGATATGTCTTGCTAAGAGAAGGACCCCGAGAGCCAGAAGAGCGTAAGGTAGGTCTCCAATTCTACCTTACGACATCATCGCGTTTTCTTTGCATCTGTTCCTCGATTCCTTTCGAACAGAAGCTTTCTCGTGGACAGATCACTTGTTGATCGGATTGATCTAAAGACAAGATCATCACCACGTCCACATTTGATCCGAACACCTTTGTTCATCGTAAAACCATGCAAACCATGCAAGAACACGTACAAACTTATATGATAAAAACTGATCATAGGATAGCATGCATATGCATCAACGTATCTAGTTAAAGTTTATGCATAATATTGATTGCTGTGAATCTTGTATGTGCGTGATCCTGTATAGCCAGAACCGCAAGAATAAGGCAAGTGCCCCTTGACCATATTGATCCTATGTTTTGGGAAACTATTTTGTTTTGTGGAAAAGGTGTGTATGCTGAGTCAAACATGATGGGAAACCCTTCTATAGGAGTTTACTAGTTTTGGTTAAACCACCCTTGTCACCAGGGAAGTTTATGAGTCGGGTAGGGTTTTTACTTTTAAGCTTCGCTGAGTCCATGGGATTGGGAAGCGAGATAGATGTGTCTAGCTAACTGCACTCGTAACGATAATGAGAAAACTGATGTTGTTAATGAACATGGATCAGAGAGAGATCTAGGCAAGCCTCGGTTTGTGAATGTGGTAGCATGAGATGGTGGTTTACTTGCCGTAGATCTAAGGACCGGTTCATGCGAGCACATGCCAGGATAACAGTGCCACCACAAGGCCAAGTATGGGTGCGGCTTAGCTGACTAATTAGGTAAGTTGCTAGATTGTTATGGACCGTGGAAGGCGCGGGGAATGGGAGTCGGGTGAGGACTGCCCTGGGAACTGCATGGCACAAGAGGGGGCCCATGGGTGGGAGAATTGGAGATTCTAGCCTGCCGATGAAACCTTAGTGAGTCCATACATCTAGTAACCCCTTTGTAAAGGCTATTTTGTGATCTCTTGCCCATACACCGACGGTTGTGTACTGGTATAATGGAGGTTCTGCAGTCACCGACGGGTGACGAAATCACAAACTTGTGGGTAAAGTGGTGCAAACTCAGCAGAGTCTAAAAACTATAATGATACTCGAGTTTACGGTCACGAGCTCCTGGCCAACTTCCATGATTAGTTGGGTTGGTTATTGGATATGGTTATAGGGTATGGTTTTGGTTATGGTTTGGTTTTGGTTTTGTTTTTCGGGACTGTTGAGTCCGGGTGATAAGATGGGTTGCATGACTGTTGAGTCATGGCAACGAAACTGGACGGTTTGAGATGGAACTTGTTTATGAGATGAAATGGTAGCTAATACGAGATGGTATTCATGAGATGGTAGCGAATACGGGGAGGTTTTCTTGAGCAAGAATGAGGTTGATTGATGTCTGGTTGGGACATGGAAGGTAATGAATATAATGGATGTATGATTGGTATTTTAATATATATTGGGATTACATTCGCTTAAAGATAAGTTGCTGTTTTATCATGGTTTTGATAAATAACTTTGCTCTCTGCAATGAGCCTTTTTATACCTACCTTGTTGTGAGCTACATATCATATTTTCCCGCACTTGCTGCGTACATCATTATACTCAAACTTGCATTATTATTTCATCATCAGCAACAGAAGAAGATTACTATGAAGATCAAGTGGAGCGTTAGGCGTGTAATCTGTCCTCAACCTTGCCTGTGGGGATGGAGTAGAGATGGAGCCACTGCTGCTTAGAATTGCTTCCGCATTAGTTAGATTGCTTCCGCATTAGAATAAAGACTTCCACTGTTAGATTAAGACTTCCGCTGTGAGCATGAGTCCAAGACTCATGAGACATTGTAATAAACTATGTTATTCGTGGTCATATATATTCTGAAATTCAGTTTGTGGATGATATGTATATGTGTGAAGAACATCCTGGGCACACATATGCATCAGTTCTCGGTTCCGTGATTTTCCACAGAATTGAGGGCGTCACAGATGAAATCACTATATGTGGGTACAGTGGCGCAAACTCTGCAGAGTCAAAACTGTCATGACAGCCGTGCTCACGGTCAAGAGCGGCTTGGACTCATTCATGATTAGAGGATGATGAATTGGGAAGTTGAGGATGTTAAGCGGGGAGCTTAACATTGGAAACGATGTTATTGTTACTTGATATTGATGATGGGTTAGGGGATTGGGACCATTTCACCTATGTAGTAATGTAGGTGCTTAATAAGCTAAGGTGATAGGTATTAATTGCGTAGTGTTTTAACCACGAGTTCAACCTCTCCTTGCTCTAGCCATGCATGACATAACTTTCCCACACTTGCTGAGTACCAATGGTACTCAAGCTTGCTTTTCTGTTGGTTTTAATTGCTGCTCAGGCCAAGGGAATGACGTGGTGTACAACGATCAAGACTTCGGACCTGAAGAAGGATGTTAGGTTCACGGAGTCCCCCGGGCAACGCCTGTGATGAAGCCCACAAGACTGATCTTCCGCTGCTGTTTTATTTACATGTTATGAACATATTATCGTCCCTCGAGACGTTATGTTATGTAAGACTTATTTATATTCGAATACTTGGCTTGTAATATAATGATGCTTCACTATTTGTCGTCACATGTATGAGAAAGTGATCCTGGCATACATGTGATATTCACTCGGTTGTTCTTCGGAGAAACCGGGTGTGACAGTTTTGAAGAGGTATTCTTGACCTAACAAAAAATCTTCCCTTTTCTTCATTCTTAGGTCTTTTGCTAGAAACCTCTTTAGAAATGTTGTTCCTAGTGTCAATGCGATCGTAGTCTAGGAGTATTGCAACTTAATTCAAAGTTTTTGGGAAACATTGTTATGGGTTAGGGTTCTTCCTATGTAACCCAGACTAGTCCGGTTTCTGGCCGAACAAGTCCGTTCTCGGGCGAACTAGTCCGGTCCCTTAATGGACAAGTCCGGCCTACACAGAACAAACCGCAACTTTAGCCATTTTTAGTGAATTCTTTCATAATATTCCACTTCCTTGAATTCTTATCTCTTGTTTCTCAGGAAATATGTCGGACTCCGACCAAAGCTCTCCTCTTGCAAGTCCCACGGAGAGCCCAAGAGGAAGAAGCTGGTCACTTTGGGAGAGAAAGAGCGGGAAAAAGAGAAGGAGAAAGAATCCGAGGGTAGGGTTCTCCGTGACCTGAAGAAAGGCAAGGCTCCACTTCCTGAGGAGCCCAAGAACAAAAAGGCAACTGCCAAGGCACCGGCAAAGAGGGCAGGAGGCATAGTAATCAGGGAAAAGGGGCAATCGAAGCCCATCGATCCCCTGAAGATGGCTGCCCCTGCTAGAGATACAAACCGGCAGCCCAACAATCCGGCATATGTGTTCAAAGGAAAGGGGGCTGAGAAGGCGAGAAGGTTAAGAATAGATAAAATCTATGGCTATGAGAACCACACAGCCAACCCTAGGTTTTGGTGTGACTTCCATTGCCACTACTACCGCCTAGTGTACCTAAAGATGAAGACTCCAGTTGCTCAAGCTCAATGGGTAGATTGGGACTACATGGCCAAAAGGAAGCACAAAGCCTTTGATGCTGTGATTGAAGCCGCAGAGCGCCATGGAATGAAGAAAATCATGAGCTTCAAGTATGACAGGAACATCGAGATAATCATGCAGTTTTACACTACCATGTACTTCTCCGCCTACAGTGACCGGAAAATCACATGGATGACTCATGGAGAGAAGTACACAGTCACTTATGAGAGGTTTGCTCACATAATTACCCTTGAGGAGCACCTAGACCATGAGATTATCATTTCCATCCTTAAGGCAGTAGATAGGGATCAACTTGACTACATGTATCCTAGTCATGTTCCCTATGAGGCCGGGCTTGCTAGGAACATCAAGCCATTCTATAGCATCCTCAACCGGATTTTGAGGAGAACTATTGTCCCTAAGGATGGAGATGCAGGGGTGATTCAAGGAAACTTAAGGCATCTCCTTCTGTTGATGTTGAAGAGAAGTTCAACCTTGTTGAGCACATCTATGACGACGTCTTCAACATCTCTCACACTCCCAACCACTCATGTGGGTATGCACCATATATCATGACCTTAATTGAGAAGGTGTTAGGGATTGTCTTTGTCAAGGATGTCACTCATTGACCTCTCCGTCGTCAGCTACCCCCTATTGTGCCAGAACCGTCCAGAAGGAAAAATGCTCAATCTCCTTCCAGCTCAGAGGCCCCTCCTAGCTCAGTGGCTACCTCATCACCTCCTCCTCCGCAGTCAATGAGCGGATTCTTCAAGTGCTTCAACGCACTCTTCGCCTCTTGTCAGCGTGTGGAGGTCCTGACTCGACGCATGGATAGGCGTCAGGAGAAGTACCTCAAGGCTATGTGTGACAAGCTTGAGGTACCCATGTCGCCTCCCGAGGAGAGTGATGGGGAGCTCACTCCATATCTAGAGTTCACCGCTGATGAGCTCGCCCAGTTCAGAGAAGATGGAAGCTCCTCCAAGGCCGTGCCTCCATCCACCGCAACCGACGACGAGGAAGATGATACGAAGGCCATGGAGAGCGATGAAGATGGGGATGAATAAGAAGACGGTGAAGATGACGAGTAGACTTAGGCGTATCTTCTTCCTTTTTCCTTTTTGGTGCCTTGACGCCAAAGGGGGAGATATGGAAGAGGATGTCTTTTTTTTATCATCTTCTAGTCTTGTAATAGATACTTGGACATGACTATCTCTATGTTTTATCTCTATGTTTTATGCATTGTATCTCTTTTGTGTAAGACTATGTGTTGGATATTATGGCTTATATTTGATCATTGTTGCTCTTTGCTATGTTTCATTGTCTTATCACATTTTTTAGCACAACACGTAGGCACCCCACCATAACATGTGAGTGTATGCCAACTCTCGTCTTTTACTGTTGCATACATCCAGGGGGAGTTAAGCATACACACACTTGTTGTGAAAATCAAATTTTTACCTCTTATGTTGAAACTTAATGTGTTGTCATCAATCCCCAAAAAGGGAGAGATCGTAAGTGCATCTAGGTATCCCCATGGGTTTTGGATGATTGATGACGACAATTAAAGACTAATGAGCTGAGATGATCATAAGCACATGATATTTCCAAGGCGGACACCTAAACTCTCAAAAAGAAAAAGGATGAAGAACGACGTCGAAGACTCGAAGAGTAAAAATTAGGGTTTCATTTGAGTCTTTAGTAGGCTAGCCGTGTAAGAGTGAGAGTGTGTGTGTGTCAAGTGCAATAAGATCATAGAAGAGAGCCCAAAGTGTTAAAAGTGTCAAATTCTTATTGGAGAGTGCTAGTGAGGTAAACTTGGGCAGCCCGGACTTGTCCGGGCCAGAGGCCGGACTAGTCCGGAAGTCCTATGGCTTAGTCCATTTTGGGGCGGACTAAGAGTTCCTGACTGAGTTCGGACTTGTCCGTTGGGGGACGGACTAGTCCGTTTTTCTCTTGGTGAGAGTGTTTTGAGACTAAGTCCTGGTAGACCGGACTTGTCCGCCTCAGTGGCGGGACTAGTCCGGGTTAGTCAGACTAGTCCGTTTTCAACCGGACAACCAGTCCCTGTGTGATTTCGGGCTAGTCCGTTCTGAGGCGGACTAGTCCGTATGGTTGTGAGATGAGAGCTCCCACGGCTAAGTCTTGGTGGACTGGACTTGTCCGCCTTAGTGGTCGGACTAGTCCGGGTCCTCCAGACTTTTCCGTTCTCACCCGGACAAATAGTTCCTATGTGACATCGAACTATTCCGGTGTGAGGCGGACTAGTCCCGACTTTTGGTAGGTGGCAACGGTTGGCTGTCGAGACTTCTATAAAAGGAGATTCCTGACTTCATTTTAAAAAAACAGAAACCCTAGCGCCGCCACAGCCATCCTAGAGCCTCTCTAAGCCTTCTCCCTTGCCTACTCACCCTCTAGAACCAATTCTTGAGTGGATTTGGGTGTGTGAGGAGAGGAGAAGCAAGAACTTCGTGTTGTGGCTATTGGAGTGATCTCGTGCACTTGGTGTGAAGTCTTTGTGATCTGTGGCTTGTGAGATTCGTGGAGTTTTATGGACGTGACCAAGTGGGAGCCTCATATTGTGAGCAGCCCCAACACTTTGTAAGTTCAACCTTGAGATAGTGAAGAACCGAGTTGGCCTTAGTGGCGACTTGGTGAGGAAAGGGTTATTAAACCTGGTACTTTGTGGACTCCTCAACAGGGACGTAGATTCATGAGTGGAATCGAACCGTGAGCAAAAATCCTTGTGTCACTTTTGCATTTACACTTCATTGACCATTAGAATTGCTTAGGGTAAGTTTCGATCATTTCGCTATTATAGTATTCATTGTTACAATCTTGAGATCCAATTCTATATCCTGTTAAATTTGTCACATTACATTGCTAGATAGTTTATCTGCACTTTATTGAACTAAAATATGAAGAAAAACCCATAAAAATCAAGTTTAGAATTTTCCAGCAGTTTGAGCGGACTAGTCTGCCCCTGAGACAGACTAGTCCGGCCTTTTTAAGGTTTTTCAGCAGGCTGACCGGACTAGTCCACCCCTGTGCCAGACTAGTCCAGCCCCTGTGTTTCTAATCTCGTTTAATTAAGTCTTTTCAGGTATTTTAGCCTATTCACCCCCCTCTAGGCAATTTCAGTTGCACAACATCTTGTACATCTTGTATGGGATCAGAGGGTGCTGAAACATTTTCAGATATTTCTTGAATTTCTTCAAGATGCACCTTGCTCCCACTAACAACTTATGAGAGAAACTCTTTCTCCAAGAAGACACCATTGCGAGCAGAAAACACTTTACCCTTTATTTTATTATAAAAATAATATACTTTGGTTTCTCTAGGATATCCCACAAAGAAGCATTTGTCTAATTTGGGAGTATGTTGTCTAACGTCAAACGTTTGACATAAGAATCACACCCCCAAACTTTGAGGAAAGACAATTCGGGCGTTTTCCGGTCCACATCTCATATGATTTCTTCTAAACAGACTTAGTTGGGACTCTGTTTAGTGTAAACGCAACAATTCCAAGAGGATAGTGGAAGATCTGCTTGGCTCATCATCAACCTAACCATGTTTAACAAGGTTCGGTTCCTCCGCTTGGACACCTCATTCCATTGAAGCATTCCAGGGGGAGTTAACTGTGGAACAATTCCACATTATTTTAAATGATCATGAAATTCATTGGTCCACATACATCGATATGTATAAGTCCCAACTAGTCATTCGCCCTCACTCTGACTAGTGAAAGGTGATTTAGTCATCTACCCAATCAAACAAGACTCGCATGTGTCAAGTGATTCAAAATCAAATGAGCTTAGTAAACCATCTTTATGGAGTTTTTCAATGCATTTCTCATTTATTTGACCTAAGCGACAATGCCAAATAAAAGTGGGATTTAGATCATTTTGTCGAGCCTTTTTGGTATTAATGTTACAAACAGTTTTATCCTCAAGATCAAGAACATATAATACATTCACCAATGGACATTGGGCATAGAAAATATTATTGTAATAAATAGAACAACATTTGTTCTTTATTACAATCTCATAACCATCAACTTCTTCTAAACATGAAGGAGAGATAATGTTCTTGCTCAAAGTAGGAATGCAATAACAATTATTCAATTTCAAAACTAATCCTTAAGGTAATGACAAGTGGTAGGTCCCGATAGCTATGACCGCATCCTTTGCTCCATTGCCGACACGAACATCCAGCTCCCCTTTTACTAATCTTCTAGTCTCACTTACACCCTGCAACGATTTACAAGTGTGAATCATCCATCCAGTATCAAATACCCATGATTCACAAGAAGATAATACAATATTTATTTCTGTAACATTTATACCTGAAGTGGAAGTCTCACTTCCCTTCTTCTTTAGATACTCCAAGTATTTCTTGCAGTTCCTTAACCAATGCCCCTTAGTATGACAGTGAAAGCATTCATCATCAGGAGAAGGGCCAGATTTGCCCTATGCTTAAGACTTTGAGCTTGAGGGCCCATCATGAACCCTTCCCTTGCCTTTGCCTTTAGGATGTGTCTCACGCTTCCTCTTTTTATTCTCTTTTTGAACCATCATCACATGAGTGGTGTTTTTTTAATGCTTTCTTCAGCTATTTTAAGCATCCCATGCAATTCAGCTAACGTTTTCTCCATGCCATTCATTTGAAAATTCAGTATAAACGGCTCGTAGCTCGGTGGGAGCGACTAGAGAACAACGTCAATGGCCAGATCATCCTTGAGTTCAGAACCAAGTTTGCCCAAAGTCTCAATGTAACCAATCATTTTGAGTACATGAGGGCTGACCGGCCTACCCTTCGCCAGCTTGCATGAGAACAAGGATTTTGAGATGTTGTATCTGTCAGCACTAGCTTGGTTCTCAAACATTCCACGCAGTTCCTCAATCATAGAATAAGCATCTGTATGCTCATACCGTTTCTGTAGATCAGGGGACATAGTGGCGAGAATGAGGCATCTTACGTTAAGCGCATCATCGCAATGCTTCTGATATTATCTACGTGTTACATCAGTTGCATCACCTAGGAGGTCATCGAGGTATGGTTGCAGAAGAATGTACTAGGTTTTCTCTTCCCTAAGAACGATTCTCAGGTTGCGATACCAATCGATAAAGTTAGCTCCATTGAGATTTTCCTTTTCAAGCACAAATCGCAAATTGAAACCATAATTGTTACTAGCAGACATGATCTACAATAGAAAATAAATTCGCAAGGTTATAGCACTATGTTATGTATCAATCTTCGATTAACAATTTAATAAAAGACACCACCACTATATGAGTATCGTCCTCCCTCTAACGTCATATATTGGTCTAAGATCCATATTCACTAATTTCTAGTGAGCTTTGGCTTCACTGCTAGAAAATTAGTGACATAGGTAAACAACAATTATTAATCATATCTCTATATGACTCTTGTTTGTTGGGTGACATCCAATGCCCCGGCTCCCAACTCTATGCCATAAAGCTCAAAACCGTTTTGATAGATTTGTTGAGTAAACCAATACTATGCATGTGAATGTCCAATATTCAACCTATGCATTATGATAGATGATAGTATTTTGCTTTGGCAAACCTACCACACAATGATCAAAACAACATAGGTGCAACTATTGGTAAATGACATCAAATACTCAACTTTTACGAGGGAAGCTATTCTATAATGATAAAACATCCACCATATGAAAAACATGAAAAAACAGTAAAACATTAGAGGCATATGATCATATCACACTGTGAATAGTATGGCCTTTAGAATCATAGTGGTCTCCATCGACATTGGTCCATCATGATTTAAGCCGCCGTGTCTCCCTTCTTGTGGTGATCACCATCTCCACCGTGCTTGAAGACATCTCCATGAATATAAAAAAAGCTAATACAACTAATAGGTACCAAATAAATTACATGAGAGATCAAGCATCACAGGTCGACACGCAGGTCGTTATACAATTATACGACAACCTCAACCCGGTTGTGTTAAATTTGCAACACGCAGGCTGCATGAATATTCCACACAGATCATCATATCGCAATAAGGCCATACCATTCACATCATTCCCTGCAAAAAATGAGTTAAGCATAGAATGGTTTCTAGCACAAAACGATATTATGTAATCCCTATAGCAGACAGCGACGACGGTCCCCGCGGGTTTTAGGGCAGCGGCTTGAACACCAAACTGAACTACATAGATCGCATCTATGAAATCACTATGAAAATCTCATCGGGTTGATCAAATCAACAAGAATTCAAGCCATGAAGAATGCCTTAATTTTCAATGTGATTGGTTATTTATGAGAAGATCATGACTCATGATCGTGGTCTGTTGGCTCAATCTGTTAGCTATGTACGCAATTAGTCCCGATGATGATTCCAGCCGGTAGGGACAGATTGCGCACACAACGTAGAAAGAGCACGAACTGACCCTTTGGTCATATACAATCACAATTTACTCTAATCAATTTCAATCCACGAAAACCGTGCAATAAAAATTCATCGTATGAACATGTCTGCATCCACTACTACAACAAGTTTCATCTAAGTCGGTTTTAGTTTCCGCCTGTGAAAAAGTTATCACAGGCGGTCTTAACCTTCATGAATCCACCTTTGAAGGCTCTTTATCACAATCGGTTTGTAACATTATTCACCTGTGTAACTCTATTACCACAGACGGTTCTTTACTAGTAAATCACATTTACTAAAAAGATCCAAACCAAACACTACGCAAGTCCGCTCTAATGCCACTGCTTGGAAATCGGCGGTCTGCTACTCTAGCAATTCTACCGTGTCACCTAGAAATATGAGAGTACAGTGGTCATAGGTTTTTACCACTAGACACGCAACGCACTTGGAATGTAGACGTGGGTCGGTGTAGGGGAAGTAGACTGTGACGTTCGTCCCTTCCACGTCCTCGTCACGGCAGCAGGTAGACGATCACATTCGTCGTGGCCAATCAGCACAGCAGTAGCAGCAACGCTTCCACGGAGTTCACACGTACGGGGAGGAACGCTGTGCGCCGGTGTGTTAGCACGCGCGCGCGGCAAGGGTCTCGGCATGAGGCCTGCGAGGTGTAACACCCCAAAATTTTGATTCAAAACCCTAAATTCTGTTAAGAGGGGGATTTAAAAATTTTTGGACGTGTTGCATGTTTTGCAAAAATTCAAATTCAAACTGGAATTCAAATTAAACTCAAATAAGAAAAGAAATAGAAAAAGAAAAAGAGAAAACAGAAAAAAACCGGCCAGTGGGCCGAAACCCACCAGCCGGCCCAGCCAGCACCCGCGCCAGCCCGCAGCCGCGCGCGCCGCTTCCTTCCGCTGACAGGTGGGACCCACCAGATCTTCGTCTACCTCGCGACAGCACCGGACTCCCTCGCACCCGAATCAAAACCGATCGGGATTTCGGCGTATCCCCGCTGAATTCTGTTCGTAGGCGACGCGGACATGATCTAAACCACCCCGCCGCCCTCCCCCGTCTATAAAAACCCCGGCCTCGTTCTGTTTTTCCCACGCAATCGCTGATTTTTACTCCGGTGAGAACCGAGACTTCTCCGGCAAATTCTGGCCGATCTAAGCTCGGAAATTCCGATCTAACTCGCTGGTCTTGATACACCGCCTCCGGGGAACCGTGCAGGTGCAGAAAACTCGGTGAATTGTGGTGTAAACACAGCGCCGACGAGCTTCGCCGTGGTTTCGCCTCGGACCTCGTCGCCGATCACCTTCCAGGACCTCCGAGCTCAAGAAAACCCCCGAGGTGAGATCCCCGACCTCCCCTCCACCGATATATGCCATAAAATCACAGTTCTAGGAAGAATTCTCGAAGATCCGAAAGTCTCCGGCGAGATCGCCGCTTCCGGCCGCTGTGCGCCGCCGGCAGCGCCGCCCGCGCGATCAGAGCGACGTGGCCGCTTGTGCGCCGTTTATTTTAAATCGCACGGTAGGGTTTAAATCCCCGCGTACCGGTTCGATGTTATAATCTCGGCCGTCGGTTTAAAATCGGACGGTCCACGTCAGCCCCGCGTTATAAAGACTGGAAATCTTACGTGCTACCCCCTGGGGTTCTCGGGAATAAGAGCTAGCCCCGGAAACTTCTGATCTAGCCCCTGGAACTCCAGAAAATCATGTAAATTCATTTAAAAATCAGTTTTAGCCCCTGGACTTAATAAAAATTAGGAAAAACACCTCTGATAAGTGTAGCTAGACCCCTAGAAATTCTGAAAATAATATTATAGACCCTGTAGTGGGGTAAGTTTAACTTTTTAGCCCTGTTTAGTATTTAATTTAGGAAATTGAATATGCGGCTAGTGTTTAAAAAATAAAAAGTGGGACAAACATATTGTCAAAATTAAATTAAAGACTTTCTCAGTATTTAGGAAACTTTGGAGTGAGATAAAAACATATTTTGGGCTGAATTGAATCTGTTTAATTTATTATTCACATTTAGGGACACATTTTTAAGTAATGAATAGTTTTAGAAAATAGGGAAAATAATTGTGAAATAGTTTACATCAGAGGCAAAGGTCAAAATATGTTATTAAATTATTTAGGACCAGAACCTATTCTGTTTAGATGATGTGTATTACCAATTTTATAATAAAGTACACATTTATGCATAGGAAAATAAATCTGAAAATATAGCAACTAGTAAATGATAAATGGAGTTTCTAAAATCCAAAGAATTCAGTTTAGGGTTGGTAGAAATTCTGAAGGCACATATGGAGAAGAAAAATACTTTTCATACATACTTGGTAGTGAAAAGGTGTAGTAGTTGAATATAAGGAATTTATTTAAATTTGAAACACACACATATATATATATACATATATATATATATAGTATGTAAGTATAAATGTGAACACCAAAGTAGGAATCATATACACATGATTAAAAGTGTATGCAAGCTACAAATCAACACACATAGAGTAACCACAACACATATAATGATGAATGACTTTCATAAATATGAATGTGTGGTTTGTATGAAGTGGAAGTGTGAACTATGTCTTATGGATTGTTGTTTTTCTTTTGCTATGTGTGATGGTATGATGTAGAACCTGCTCAAGAGCAAGTTATTCCTTTCCAAGATCAAGACTACCCATTTCAAGAGCAGCAAGAAGGAGGCAAGTGTCCTTGACCACTTTGATCCTATGCTAGGATGTGTAGCTAGAGTTATTTGCATTGTCAATTTAAATCTGAAACCCATGCTAGGAAGTTTCCCTAGAATTGCATTACCTTGTTTCCTTGTAGCTTGGGTTGGGATATATTTTATCATGTCATTTATTATTATGCATATGCTTAGCCATGCTTAGAATGGGATATTTGGGATATGAGATCATCAGTTTATTTTACCATACTCTTGAATGAGATATTGTGAGTTATGTAGAGGTAGGGATCAAGGCAAGTTGGATGTTTTGGTTGTGTGCTGGGTGCATGAGACTCGGGTTTGTGTTTAGTACTTGCCTGGATCCTAAGGACCGGTTCATGGAGCATGTAACCTGGCTTTACAGTGCCAACCACATGCTGAGATGGGGCAGCTTGGCCAATTAATTAGGTGTATCACCGGCGTAGTATGGGTGTGTTGGATGGTGCGGGGAATAGGTGTCAGCTGGACTACCATATGAACAGCAAGGCTCAAGAGGGGGCCACTGCAGCGGGGTTGGAGCCTCTTGTATGCTGTTAGGGGTGAAACCTCAATGGGCCCATGCTCGTCGGGAATCCCTTTGTAAAGGCTTCGTAGTGATCTCCTGGCTACACACCTGGGAAGTGTGAATGTGGTTCGTAGCCACTGGCATAATGGAGGTTCTTTTAGTCCACCCGGCAACGGGGGATGAAATCACTACATGTGGGTACAGTGGTACAAACTCTGCAGAGTCAAAACTGTCATGACAGCCGTGCTCACGGTCAAGAGCGGCATGGACTTATTCATGATTAGAGGATTGATGGTTTTGGAAGTTGTGGATGTTAAGCGGGGAGCTTAACATTGGAAATGATGTTATAGTTATTGGTTATGATGATGGGTTGGGAGATTGGGACCATTTCACCTGTGTAGTAATGTAGGTGCTTAATAAGCTAAGGTGATAGGTATTAATTGCGTAGTGCTTTAACCATGAGTTCAACCTCTCCTTGTTCTAGCCATGCATGATATATTTTTCCCACACTTGCTGAGTACCATTGGTACTCAACCTTGCATATTTTGTTGGTTTATATTGCTGCTCAGGTCAAGATAATGAGGTGGTGTATAATGACCAAGACTTTGGACCCGAAGAAGGTTTCTAGGTTCATGGAGACCCCCTGGCAACGCCTGTAATGGAGCCCTCAAGAATAATATTCCGCTGCTAGTTTATTTACTTGTGATGAACGTATTATTGTCCATTGAGACATTTGCGATGTAAGACTTATTCATATTCGACACCTGGCTTGTAATAAATGATGCTTCACTATTTGTCATCACATGTATGAGAAAATGATCCTGGCATACATGTGATATTCACTTGGTTGTTTCTTCGGAAAAACCGGGTGTGACAGAAGTGGTATCAGAGCCAAGGTTGCCCGTAGGAACGTGGACCTAGTTAGAAATGGACGTATTTAAGGGCCTTATTTTCTTAAAAACTATTTTACATGGTGTGTGTTGAAAAGTGTTATTTAATGGAGTCACTTTCTTCATCTTACCCCAACTTTCATTCAAAATAGGATTTTTGTTTGAGAGTTTATCTAACCTAATTTTAAAATTCTTTTTGTTTTAGATGGTTCGCATGATTCGCACCGCTCGCAAGTCCACAGGAGGGAGAGTTCCCGTAGTTGCCCTTGCCGAGAGAGAGGAGAGCCGTCCGGTGACGTACCTTTCCTACGGATTGGCAGTAGGAGGCTTATTGCGCCGTCTTCGGTGTATGCTCGAAGCCGCCGGCAACACGGGCAAGCTAATCATCCACTATAACTCCACCAGGACCATCCGTGAGAAGAGGGAAGAATGGAGCTCAGAGATGAGGATTATACACGAAAATCAACTGCTTAAGATTCACCACTCTCCAGCTTGTCGAGCAACACAGGTCGATGCGGAGAAAGATGTCACCTGGGAGGCCATCACCTGCCAGAGCCACATCTATCGTCGCCACTTGGATAAAACTGAGTACATGTATGTCCTCCAATGTGAGAGTGGTACCACGGAGTACAAGTACCCACCAGTGCAGCAAGGGACTTCCCATGAGCACATGGACTTGTGCTTGGAGGATGCTGCTATGCTCAGCACTCGACTGCAGGAGTGTCAACAAGAGCTTCAGGATGTCCGGGACACCCTGAAGGAAACGGAGGCGTTGCTGCGAGCCTGCTTAAGGGCGAGAGAAAGAGGAGATGGGAATGAACTGTGTGTCACCGCGAATGATACATGGACTCCTGACTCCCCAGATCGTCGGGCGATAAGGCGTCGTCGCACTTCTCCACCAGCAGCCTCCCCACCCAAAGCAGAGTCAGAAGGAAGCCGAAATGATGAGGAAGATCCCGAGGAGCCAGCTCAAGAAAATGAGTAGTGTAGAGTCCTTCCCTTAGTTAGCAAGATATCGAATAGTCGAGTCGTTACGTTAAGTTAATGGTGTGATAATGCTTGGTGTGTGACGTGAGTTGTGGAAGCCATGAGCAATTGTCCACGGCCTCGTCTTTAGATTGTTTTGCTTTGGTGTGTGAACCCACATGAAATAATATTACATTCATTTTTGTGTGAGAAATGAACCCTCAGAAAAGTATAACAAAGCCTCAACACTTCAAAGTACAAACAAATGAAAGTAGTAAGATGATACTAAATGCTTTCAAATTAACATTGCTTGATTCTGCCAGATGGCCGGAAGAGGAAAAGGACGTGCTGCCAACCCCGCTGCCAACAACGATGAGGCATGCAACCCTCATCTTTCTGGAGGCCAGGACCGGGGTGGTCGCCGTGAAGAAGTTGATCCTCTCCACCAAATGCTGGAGAATCAAAATCAGCTCATCCAGAACTTGACTCAAGTGGTGGCCAACTTGCATCAAGTACCACCTCCACAAGCTGCACCACGCCAACCAAGGTTGAGTGAGTTTCTAGGAACTCAACCTCCAAAGTTTGCAAGTGCTGCTGAACCTCTGGAGGCAGATGATTGGCTAAAGACCATTGAAAGTAAGATGAGGATCATACAGTGCCAAGGGTATGAGAGGGTGCTGTTTGCCTCTCATCAATTGCATGGACCTGCTGCTGATTGGTGGACCGCCTATGTGGCCGCCCATCATGACCCTGAGAACATCACTTGGGAAGAGTTCAAGCGTAGCTTCCGCAACCATTACATCCCAAGAGGTGAACTCAAAAACAAGAGGAAGGAGTTTTTGGGACTGCAGCAGGGAAACATGACGGTGAGGGAATACCTCACTAAATTTACTCAACTATCCCGTTATGGCCCAAGGGATATAGAGACTGACGAGCAGAAACATGATTGTTTCGTGGAGGGACTTACCGCAGAAATGCAGTGTGCAATGTCCTCAAATGAGTATGAAAGCTTCCAAAAGATGGTGGACAGAGCGTTTGTGGTGGAAAGGAAACTAAAGGCCTTGGAAAATGAGAATAAGAGGAAGGCCGGTTGGTCACATCAAGCCTCGGGAAGCAACACTCGCCCCCGTATGATGCAGCAACCTACGGGGCAGACGAGCCGTGCTGCGGTACCCTACTCAGCACCAAGAGGGTACAACCTGAGCTACAGGCCTCCGGCAGCACCAGCACAGCCACCACGTCAATTTGTACAGCAGCCTCGCCCTGCATATCCACCTCGACCAACAGTGCAAGGACCCCCGAACCAACCCCAAGATAACAAAGGCCAAGCACCTAAGGTTGGGGTGCAATGTTTTAGCTGTGGTGAAGTGGGGCACTATGCCCATAAGTGCCCAAAGAAGAAGCCCGCGCAGCCACAACAGCAGAATGTAATGAGAGGACGGGTGAACCACGTCACTATAGAGGAAGCACAAGATGCACCCGACGTGGTAGTTGGTAAGTTTCCTGCCAATTTACACCTTGCAACCCTGCTGTTTGATTCTGGTGCCACCCACTCGTTTATTGCTCAAGGGTTTGTTAAGAAGTATGACCTAGCAACAACACAAATGAACCATATGCTAGCCGTAAACTCTCCCGGTGGAGAAATAAGGACAAGACAAGTGTGTCCCAAGGTGAATCTAGACATTAATGGGGTAGTGTTTACTGCTAACCTCATAGTGATAGATTCCCAAGGGATCGATATTATTTTGGGCATGGATTGGTTGACCAAACATAAAGGAATCATCCATTGTTCGACCAGAACGGTGGAACTAACTCACCCTAGTGGCACAAGAGTAAAGTTCATAACAATACACGAGCCTAGGAGGGACATCAAATTAAATCAAGTTGAGGTGAGAGTGGAGGAGATCAGGATTATCCGGGAATATCCAGATGTTTTTCCGGAAGAATTGCCAGGTATGCCTCCCGATCGTGAAGTGGAATTTGCAATTGAGCTAGTGCCTGGAACAGCCCCGATATACAAGAGACCTTATCGGATGGACTCCAAGCAGATAGAAGAACTCAAGGATCATTTGAGAGAATTGACGGAGAAGGGGTATATTCGTCCTAGTTCCTCACCATGGGGAGCCCCGGTGATATTTGTGCCCAAGAAGGACGGAACCCAAAGGTTATGCGTGGATTACCGTGCCTTGAATGAGGTAACCATCAAGAACAAGTACCCATTACCCCGTATTGAAGACTTGTTTGATCAGTTGAGGGGAGCTTGTGTGTTCTCGAAAATTGATCTCAGGTCGGGATACCACCAACTCAAGATAAGGCAATCTGATATTCCCAAGACAACTTTCGTATCTCGGTACGGACTGTATGAATACACTGTCATGCCTTTCGGGCTAACTAATGCCCCGGCATACTTCATGTATCTCATGAACAAGGTATTCATGGAATATCTGGAAAAATTTGTGGTGGTTTTCAAAGATGACATTCTCGTCTTCTCCAAAGATGAAGAAGAACATGAGAAACATCTAAGGTTGGTGTTGCAAAGGCTGAGAGAACACCAACTATATGCCAAGTTGAGCAAGTGTGAGTTTTGGCTGAAGAGAGTTCCCTTCTTAGGACATATAATCTCGGAGGGAGGAATCTCCGTGGATCCTGCCAAAATCGAGTATATACAGAAGTGGAAGACCCCTGAAAATGTCGGGGAAGTTCGAAGCTTTTTGGGATTGGCTGGATACTATCGACGGTTTATTGAGGGATTCTCTAAGATCTCGAGACCCCTTACCAAACTGTTGGAGAAGGGAATCACATTCACATGGACGCCACAGTGCGAGACGAGTTTTCAGGAGCTAAAGAAAAGATTGACAACAGCCCGAGTGCTGGTTATGCCAGATATGCAAAAGAGCTTCACGGTGTAATGTGATGCCTCTGGAAACGGGTTGGGATGTGTTCTTATGCAAGAAGGGCATGTCGTGGCATATGCATCCCGGCAGCTTCGAAAGCACGAGAAGAACTATCCTACACATGACCTAGAACTAGCCGCAGTGGTACACGCGTTGAAAATTTGGCGGCACTATTTGATGGGGAGGAGGACCGAGATATATACGGATCATAAGAGTTTGAAGTACATATTCACACAGCCAAACCTCAACCTCAGACAAAGGAGATGGTTAGAGCTAATCAATGACTTTGATGTGGGCATCAACTATCATCCCGGGAAAGCAAACGTCATGGCCGATGCTTTGAGTCGGAAAGTGCAGGTCAATAAGTTGAGCTTGAAGGACATGCCTGCAGAATTAAAGGACGAGGTTATAAGGCTCAATCTATGTCTAGTAAATAGTGGTGAAGCCATTGCCATGGAAGTGGACTCCACACTCGAGCGAGACATACGCAAGGGCCAAAAGAATGATGAGAAGATACAAGAGATCAGACAACTCATCAAGGAAAATAAAGCTCCAGGTTTCAGAGAGGATGAACAAGGTACGGTGTGGAACGGGAAAAGGATCTGTGTGCCTGAAATAAAGGAGATCCGTGAATTACTTTTGAAGGAGGCTCACGATTCTGACTATTCCATCCATCCTGGGAGTACGAAGATGTACCAGGACCTCAAGAGCAGGTATTGGTGGTATGGTATGAAGCGAGATGTCGCGGAACATGTTGCCCTATGTGACACATGTCAGTTGGTGAAAGCAGAACATCAATGACCCGCGGGATTATTGCAACCACTCAAAGTGCCTGAATGGAAATGGGAAGAGATCAGCATGGATTTCATCGTGGGATTGCCTAGAACCCAATCAGGATATGATTCGATATGGGTCATCGTTGATAGGCTAACCAAGGTAGCTCATTTCATCCCCGTGAAAGAAAGCTACAGCGGATCCAAATTGGCAGAGATGTACATGTCAAGGATCGTGTGCTACCATGGAGTGCCAAAGAAGATTGTGTCGGATCGAGGGACACAGTTCACCTCAAGGTTCTGGCAGAAGTTGCACGAAACCATGGGAACCCATCTGAACTTTAGTTCTGCCTATCATCCCCAAACTGATGGGCAGACGGAAAGAACCAATCAGATCCTTGAAGATATGCTAAGGGCATGTACACTCAAAAACAATAGGAGTTGGGACAAGAACTTACCGTATGCGGAGTTTTCTTATAACAACAGCTATCAAGCTAGTATGAAGATGTCACCGTTTGAAGCTTTGTACGGGAGGAAGTGCAGAACTCCCCTATTTTGGAACCAAACGGGGGAAAGTAAAGTGTTTGGTCCAGAAGTACTACAAGAAGCCGAGGCGAAGGTAAGAGAAATTCGCAACAATTTGAGGATAGCACAGACACGCCAAAAGAGTTATGCTGATGTACGAAGAAGAGAGCTCGTTTTCAATGCGGGAGACTATGTTTATCTCAAGGTATCCCCTATCCGAGGACTTCGTCGGTTCAAGGTGAAAGGGAAGTTGTCACCTCGATACATCGGACCCTTTCAAGTTTTAGAGAGGAAAGGCGAAGTGGCGTATCAACTAGAGTTACCGGCTCGTCTATCGGACGTGCACGATGTGTTCCATGTGTCACAACTCAAGAAATGCCTGAGGACGCCTGAAGAGGTTATACCCATGAATGAAGTGGACGTAGCTGAGGATTTGTCTTATGCCGAGCAACCATACAAGATTTTGGAGACAATGGAACGCCTCACCAGAAATAAAAGAATCCGGATGTGCAAGGTGCAGTGGAAGCATCACTCAGAAGAGGAAGCCACCTGGGAGCGGGAAGATGAGCTCAAGGCACAATTTCCGGAATTGTTTTCTTAGAACCACCAATCTCGAGGACGAGATTTCTTTTAAGGGGGGTAGAGCTGTAACACCCCAAAATTTTGATTCAAAACCCTAAATCCTGTTAAGAGGGGGATTTAAAAATTTTTGGACGTGTTGCATGTTTTGCAAAAATTCAAATTCAAACTGGAATTCAAATTAAACTCAAATCAGAAAAGAAATAGAAAAAGAAAAAGAGAAACCAGAAAAAAACCGGCCAGTGGGCCGAAACCCACCAGCCGGCTCAGCCAGCACCCGCGCCAGCCCGCAGCCACGCGCGCCGCTTCCTTCCGCTGACAGGTGGGACCCACCAGATCTTCGTCTACCTCGCGACAGCGCCGGACTCCCTCGCACCCGAATCAAAACCGATCGGGATTTCGGCGTATCCCCGCTGAATTCTGTTCGTAGGCGACGCGGACATGATCTAAACCACCCCGCCGCCCTCCCTCGTCTATAAAAACCCCGGCCTCGTTCTGTTTTTCCCACGCGATCGCCAATTTTTACTCCGGTGAGAACCGAGACTTCTCCGACGAATTCTTGCCGATCTAAGCTCGGAAATTCTGATCTAACTCGCTGGTCTAGATCCACCGCCTCCGGGGAACCTTGCAGGTGCAGAAAACTCGGTGACTTGCGGTGTAAACACAGCGCCGACGAGCTTCGCCGTGGTTTCGCCTCGAACCTCGTCGCCGATCACCTTCCAGAACCTCCGAGCTCAAGAAAACCCCCGAGGTGAGATCCCCGACCTCCCCTCCACCGATCTATGCCATAAAATCACAGTTCTAGAAAGAATTCTCAAAGATCCGAAAGTCTCCTGCGAGATCACCGCTTCCCGCCGCCGTGCGCCGCCGGCAGCGCCGCCCGCGCTTGATCAGAGCGACGTGGCCGCATGTGCGCCGTTTATTTTAAATCGCACGGTAGGGTTTAAATCCCCGCGTACCGGTTCGATGTTATAATCTCGGCCGGCGGTTTAAAATCGGACGGTCCACGTCAGCCCCGCGTTATAAAGACTGGAAATCTTACGTGCTACCCCCTGGGGTTCTCGGGAAATAAGAGCTAGCCCCGAAAACTTCTGATCTAGCCCCTAGAACTCCAGAAAATCATGTAAATTCATTTAAAAATCAGTTTTAGCCCCTGGACTTAATAAAAATTAGGAAAAACACCTCTGATAAGTGTAGCTAGACCCCTAGAAATTTTGAAAATAATATTATAGACCCTGTAGTGGGGTAAGTTTAACTTTTTAGCCCTGTTTAGTATTTAATTTAGGAAATTGAATATGTGGCTAGTGTTTAAAAAATAAAAAGTGGGACAAACATATTGTCAAAATTAAATTAAAGACTTTCTCAGTATTTAGGAAACTTTGGAGTGAGATAAAAACATATTTTGGGCTGAATTGAATCTGTTTAATTTATTATTCACATTTAGGGACACATTTTTAAGTAATGAATAGTTTTAGAAAATAGGGAAAATAATTGTGAAATAGTTTACATCAGAGGCAAAGGTCAAAATATGTTATTAAATTATTTAGGACCAGAACCTATTCTGTTTAGATGATGTGTATTACCAATTTCATAATAAAGTACACATTTATGCATAGGAAAATAAATCTGAAAATATAGCAACTAGTAAATGATAAATGGAGTTTCTAAAATCCAAAGAATTCAGTTTAGGGTTGGTAGAAATTCTGAAGGCACATATGGAGAAGAAAAATACTTTTCATACATACTTGGTAGTGAAAAGGTGTAGTAGTTGAATATAAGGAATTTATTTAAATTTGAAACACACACACACACACAAATATATATATATATATATATATATATATATATATATATATATATATATATATATAGTATGTAAGTATAAATGTGAACACCAAAGTAGGAATCATATACACATGATTAAAAGTGTATGCAAGCTACAAATCAACACACATAGAGTAACCACAACATATATAATGGTGAATGACTTTCATAAATATGAATGTGTGGTTTGTATGAAGTGCAAGTGTGAACTATGTCTTATGGATTGTTGTTTTTCTTTTGCTATGTGTGATGGTATGATGTAGAACCTGCTCAAGAGCAAGTTATTCCTTTCCAAGATCAGGACTACCCATTTCAAGAGCAGCAAGAAGGAGGCAAGTGTCCTTGACCACATTGATCCTATGCTAGGATGTGTAGCTAGAGTTATTTGCATTGTCAATTTAAATCTGAAACCCATGCTAGGAGGTTTCCCTAGAATTGCATTACCTTGTTTCCTTGTAGCTTGGGTTGGGATATATTTTATCATGTCATTTATTATTATGCATATGCTTAGCCATGCTTAGAATGGGATATTTAGGATATGAGATCATCAGTTTATTTTACCATACTCTTGAATGAGATATTGTGAGTTATGTAGAGGTAGGGATCAAGGCAAGTTGGATGTTTTGGTTGTGTGCTGGGTGCACGAGACTCGGGTTTGTGTTTAGTACTTGCCTGGATCCTAAGGACCGGTTCATGGAGCATGTAACCTGGCTTTACAGTGCCAACCACATGCTGAGATGGGGCAGCTTGGCCAATTAATTAGGTGTATCCCCGGCGTAGTATGGGTGTGTTGGATGGTGCGGGGAATAGGTGTCAGCTGGACTACCATATGAACCGCAAGGCTCAAGAGGGGGCCACTGCAGCGGGGTTGAAGCCTCTTGTATGCTGTTAGGGGTGAAACCTCAGTGGGCCCATGCTCGTCGGGAATCCCTTTGTAAAGGCTTCGTAGTGATCTCCTGGCTACACACCTAAGTAGTGTGAATGTGGTTCGTAGCCACTGGCATAATGGAGGTTCTTTTAGTCCACCCGGCAACGGGGGATGAAATCACTACATGTGGGTACAGTGGTACAAACTCTGCAGAGTCAAAACTGTCATGACAGCCGTGCTCACGGTCAAGAGCGGCTTGGACTTATTCATGATTAGAAGATTGATGGTTTTGGAAGTTGTGGATGTTAAGCGGGGAGCTTAACATTGGAAATGATGTTATAGTTATTGGTTATGATGATGGGTTGGGAGATTGGGACCATTTCACCTGTGTAGTAATGTAGGTGCTTAATAAGCTAAGGTGATAGGTATTAATTGCGTAGTGCTTTAACCATGAGTTCAACCTCTCCTTGTTCTAGCCATGCATGATATATTTTTCCCACACTTGTTGAGTACCATTGGTACTCAACCTTGCATATTTTGTTGGTTTATATTGCTGCTCAGGTCAAGATAATGAGGTTGTGTATAATGACCAAGACTTTGGACCCGAAGAAGGTTTCTAGGTTCATGGAGACCCCCGGGCAACGCCTGTATTGGAGCCCTCAAGAATAATATTCCGCTGCTAATTTATTTACTTGTGATGAACGTATTATTGTCCATTGAGACATTTGCGATGTAAGACTTATTCATATTCGACACCTGGCTTATAATAAATGATGCTTCACTATTTGCCATCACATGTATGAGAAAATGATCCTGTCATACATGTGATATTCACTTGGTTGTTTCTTCGGAAAAACCGGGTGTGACACGAGGGGTGGCAGCTAGGGCTGTCACGTGGTTGGGGTGTCCTCAGTCTCTAACCCTATCCCTCGTATTTATAGGTGTACTAATGCGCTTTTAGCTCGCAGGCCCATTAGTAATCTAATTGCTGATGGATGAAATATAAAAAAGAAACCGAATTGCCTCTTAGTCATATCACCAACAGTCGCATACTTAACATTGACGTCGTCATGATTCGTGGGTGCAATGGATGACGGTGGGGCGCGGCGTGGTGCACGCGGAGATGCCCGGCGGTGATGGCGTGCAGAGGGTATCAGCATCTGGATCAACCTCTCGTCAAAGGACAAGATGTACGCTTTTTCTTTCACTACCTTACTCTGCTTGGAAGTTGGAACACACGGATTCTGTCCCGTTCATTTGCAAAATTCTTGTGATATTTCACCGCAAGCGGAATCTGCACAGATCCATTTTTATTTGCATTCCTTTGATCTAGGACGTTCAAAGGGAAAAAATGGTGACACGTTTCACAATGTCGCTCTGCTGCTAATTTTCCATGCAGGGTTGAACCGAAGTACGTGGAGACGGCCAGCAACGACATCCCCGTCGCTGACAAGGACGGCGTCTCCGTGAAGGTCATCGCCGGCGACTGCCTCGGCGCGCGCTCCCCGCTCCGGCCGTGCACCCCGGCCATGTGCCTCGACGTCACGCTACGGCCGAGAGCGCGGCTCCGCCAGCCCGTGCCGTGCGGCTGGAGCGCGTGCGCCTACGTCATCGGTGGCGAGGCCGTCTTCGAGGGAGCGGCCGCCACGACGGCCGATGCGCGCACCCTCGTCGTCTTCGGTGCCGACGGCTACGGCGTGGACGTGCGGGCCGAAGGGGCCGGCGCGAGGTTGATACTAGTGGCGGCACCGCCGCACGGCGAGGCGGTGGTGCGCGATGGCCCGTTCGTGATGAACACCAGGGAGGAGCTGGAGCAGGCCCGGGAGGACTACCGCTACCGCCGCAACGGCTTCGAGATGGCCGACGGTTGGACCTCCGACCACGCCACAACACATTGATCGTACTCAAGGCCGGAGGCTAGCTCGGCGGCACGTGGGAATCCAAACTACGATGGCTGATGGCGTGTCGCACGTATTATGAATGGAGCCTTTACTGTTGTTGGAATGCCAGTGATGGTCCAAGCATATGCTCATTTTGAGTATATAAAAAAACCTAAATTGATGGAGTTCTTTTTTTGCGCCCTATTCTTTTATGGTGTAATCATACAAAAATCTCTCCTGGTTCATATGATCTCCATTCTACCATATCTGTATTTTATATTTAAATCCTCCCACATGTTAATATAAATTGAAAAAAAATAATATGAACACATCGCTAGGTGAGAGGGCTTAGAAGTGTAACAATCATAGGATAGAGATCATATTGTATAGAAGAGATTTTATGCACGATTACACTATACATTTTGTTTGCATCCTAGTCATTCCCATCCCTAATAGTGGTCACAAGAAGACACCTATATGCACAGTGGTGGATCCAGACTAAAACTGTAGGGGCTGAACTACATGTCACATGAAAAAATAAATAACGTTAATAACTTTTAAATTCCATATTTTTAATTAGAGTAGAGTTATCATGTTTTTTCATGTCACAGAACTTATGTACACTCTTTATACTCTTTTATTTGATGCAGTTGATTTTTTTAAATTACATTTGACTATTTATCATATTTAAAAATCTAATAAATATCATATATTTTGTTGAGATTTGTTTTATCGCTAGAGGTATTGAAAGCATGATTTCTAATTTCACATATTTTAACTAATCTTTCCGATAAAATGGATGATTAAAAATGATGCTAAAAATCATCAATGTCAAGTAAAAAAGAACAGAGGGGATACAATTTTGTTAGGTTGTTGATGTTGCTTAAACTCAAAAATAAAACAAACACTGTTCTTTTAAACAACGTGCTAATTCAAAAGTTTTTATAATAGAAAATTGAACCATTGTTATCGTTGCCTAAAGTAGCTAAATTTAAAATTTAGAGCATAGCGTCACGCTACTGCATCGTTTGTTGACTGGTTGTCGGAATGTCGTGTTGTCGTGTTGCTAGACTGATCCAACTCGATTGTTTGTGGCTGGCATGGTGCAACAAGTCGTCTCATCCTGTTCTGACAATATTGCGAGTACGCAACCTTCTAATAATAAATGTTTATAGAGTGTGGAAGAATAAAATAAACTATTGTTCTTGTTTGTCTATTAGGCTCGACGACAGGTGCTAACAGACTTGATCTGTTTTTAAGATGAACTAAATGTGGAATTTTTTTTATTTTAATTGACGTCACCAACCATTTATCCAGTTATATTCAATCTCCAAATCTTTATGCCTCTCTTCAATATTCAAAATAGTAAGAGAAAATGAAGAAAAAATCGTAGTGCATAGTACATCGGTAGGGGGGAGGGGGGCTCGAGCCCCCTAGACCCCCCCCCCCCCCCGGTGCATCCGCCACTGCATATGCACATATGAACACTCAACTCCATGAGCACACCCACACACGCTGCTTCTGTTATAATATTGATAAAACTTGGTCATTGGTGAAACTTGATCGGCTAAGGTTAAAATTTATAAAGTCAGACCGCTTACGCCTCACTATCGACAAAAACACCATAAATAAAATACTCATAACCTATCAGCTAAGGTACCCTGAATTTGACCAGATATATTCATTCAACTACAAAGAACCTATAAGCTAACTATCGGTACCCTGTGAAACGGGTGCCCCCGCGTGGAGGGTTGAAGATAGCCCAGGTCCCGACTCCCTATCGAGGCGGGCGCTAGCGAGGCCACGTGTCCTTGATCCCGAGGTTGAACACGGTGCTGCCACGTGCGCCTAGGCTCTGGAGCGAACACATGTCCTTAGCCCTGGACTAAGCCTCTCCGCCGAGGTGAGGTTCGGAGCTGCCACGTGTAAATTGTAATGTTTGAAATGACAGGCGCTAGCTCGACAGTCAGGGCAGCAAATCCAGATACCGTTGTGGCAGCCACCTCCGTTCGTGCTGGAGCCGTCGCCACCACAGGAGCAGTTTCCTGCAGTACAGGTATAAAAAGAAAGTTACATTAAGTGGAAGCCCCAACCGTTAAGAATCCTAATGAACCTAGAAAAACAATTGTAAACTTGTACATATGTCACTTTGTTTCGCAGGGATCAGGGACGGAGGCTCAGACTCCATCGCCACAGCTAAGGGCGCCAGGTTCGCCGCGGCAGGATGACTTCTTCGCTCCCGAAGGTAGTGGAGGGGCTAGTAATCAATAGATTTGTGATTTTGTTTTTATTTGTGTGGATGTCAGACTTCGTGATTGTCGATGCATACTATTGCACTTTGTTATGAATTTATATATCAAACTGTTTTGTTGTTGCCTTTGGATGTGTAGCTGGCCATCGAGCCAGGTTAGCCGTTTTCTATTTTTTTAAAAAAATGGAAAAGCTTATATACGACGGCCTGTATAGTTTATATACAACGGCCGCTATACAGGGCCGTCGTAAATAAGCCTAAATTATATACGACGGCTGGGCCAGGCTATCGTATATAAGCTCTTATATACGACAGCCACGGTCCAGCGGCTGTCGTATATAAGCCCTTATATACGACAGCCAGGGCCCAGCGGCTGACGTATATAAGGCCTTATATACGACAGCCAGGGCCCAGCCGTCGTATATAAAGGCCCTGGCCCACTGGGCCAAGTCTACGAAACGGGCCGTTGTATATAAGTGGCCGTCGTATATATACTGTTATATACGACGGTGCCGTCGTATATAACTATATATACAACAAAAAATATACGACGGCCACAAACCGTCGTATATAAACAACTGTCGTCGTATATAAAGTATATACGACGGCTTCTGCTTTATATACAACAGTTTTAGCCGTCGTATGCTGACGGGAATCCTGTAGTGTATGTGGGCTCTGAACCTCCTCCTTGCTTAGGAGGGCTCAAGGGCCGACACGTGCCCTTGGCCCTAGATCTAGCCTTCCCGTTGAAGTGAGGTCCGGTGCTGCCACGTATACCCGGGCTCCGAACCTCTTCCCTGCTAAGGAAGGCCAGGAGCCGACACGTGCCCTTGGCCCCAGACCTAGCCTCCCCGCTCAGGTGAGGTCCGGCGCTGCCACGTGTACCCAAGCTCTGAACCTCCTCCCTGCTGAGGAGGGCTCCGGAGTCGACATGTGCCCTTGGCTCCAGACCTAGCCTCCCCGCTAAGGTGAGGTCCGTAGCTGCCATGTGTATGAGGGCTTTGAACCTCCTCCCCGCAGAGGGGGGCTCCGGAGCCACCGTGTGCCCCATGATCCATCGTGGGTCATGGGTTAAAGAACTCAAGGAGGAAGTGTGCTGTCAGACCAAGCTTTCAATGCTCGCACCTTCCCCGGAAGCATTGTGCACGACGCATGCTTCCGTCCTACGCCCGTTCACCATAACGGTGACAAGACATGGCGACAAAGCGTGACAGCGGAACAGTGCCGCCCTGCAGAGCGAGGCGATGGGCGACAAGACGGCGTCATCATCG
Source organism: Neostapfia colusana (assembly GCA_030760725.1). Taxonomy (NCBI): domain Eukaryota; kingdom Viridiplantae; phylum Streptophyta; class Magnoliopsida; order Poales; family Poaceae; genus Neostapfia; species Neostapfia colusana. The sequence goes on along the minus strand of JASWHV010000006.1, from coordinate 60,963,092 downwards.
CCTGCCACGCGGTCTGAAGCGTTTAGCGCGTCAGGCGACGGGACTTAATTCCTCTACCAGCCACTCTACTCAGAGTAGTAAAAACCCTAGGCTATGTATAAGTTTTAGATATTCCTGGGGCCGCCTGTCGGGCCCAGGGGCCTCATTGTAATCACCTCGGCCTTGTCCTATAAAAGGACCACGGTGTCCACCCGGAAAGGGATTGGTTCGGTTCTCACCCATTGAGAACACACACACATACGCAATATAACAATCACCCCCGTGGACGTAGGGTATTACGCTCCGGCGGCCTGAACCATGTAAATCTCGCTGTTCACCCGCTCTCTCGAGTTGGATCACTCTAGGGACGTCAAGCCCCTCCAATCAAAGAACCTCCGCGGGCTGCTTCTGTAGTAGACCTGGGGAAACGTCGTAGCAACACTTTGACATTTGGCGCGCCAGGTAGGGGGCTTTTCACGCTCTCTAGGAGACCATGGTGAACATCACCTCTCTTGGCGAGACTCCTCACCCTACTCGCCACCGTCTCCAGGCAGGAGATTACGAGGCCACCTCCTGCTCTAGGCCGGGAAGATCTAGCCGGGCCGGCGACCAAACGGTCGGCATGCCTACGGCACCCACGGCGCCCAGGTCTAGACGGGCCGGCGACCGGAAGGTCGGTGCGCCCTCAGCACCCACGGTGCCAGCGGCCGCTACTTCACGGCGGCCCACTACCCCAACGGTGGCGACAGTGCCACCACATTCAAGCCCGGAGAGTGTGCTCGCAGCAGCGCGCACACTTCTCCACAACCCTTCAGGCGAGGACACCATCCCCGAGGCTACAGAGCAATGGCGCACGATGTCGACCACCTTTGCCGCCACCATGAACACGCCCACCTACCGAAGGCTGCGGGCCGAGCCCTCGCAGGCCTTGTCACATACGCCGATTATGGCTCGCTGGACGGCTGCCACACGCGCGACGGCCATAGACGACCTCAGGGTTGAGCTAAACCGTCGCCACACAAGTGAATATGGTCGCGTCACCATCAAGTGGTGCCGCGAGAGACGTCGCAACCTCGAGGGAGAGTACGGATCTCCGAGCGCCGTACCAGCGAGACGTGCCCCGCAGACCCCTGCCTCTCCAAGAGCAGTCGGGGGCTGCATGGGGCTCGCCCTGCACCTTCGCATGGTGGTCCGACCATCCATGTTCCGTCCCTACTTGCTGGAAAAATACGACGGAACAGTAAACCCCATCGAGTTCCTACAAATCTACTCCACCACCATCCTAGCTGCAAGAGGGAATGAGGGCCGTCATGGCCAACTACTTCCCTGTCGCCCTGACTGGCACTGCCCGTTCTTGGCTCATGAACCTTCCTCTAGGCTTGCATCTCGTCCTGGGAAGAGTTGTGCTAGAGATTCACAGCCAACTTCGGGAGTTCCTACTTGCGCCTCGGCACCAAGCTAGTTTATTTACTTCCGCTGCTAGTTTATTTACTTGTGATGAACGTATTATTGTCCATTGAGACATTTGCGATGTAAGACTTATTCATATTCGACACCTGGCTTGTAATAAATGATGCTTCACTATTTGTCATCACATGTATGAGAAAATGATCCTGTCATACATGTGATATTCACTTGGTTGTTTCTTCGGAAAAACCGGGTGTGACACGAGGGGTGGCAGCTAGGGCTGTCACGTGGTTGGGGTGTCCTCAGTCTCTAACCCTATCCCTCGTATTTATAGGTGTACTAATGCGCTTTTAGCTCGCAGGCCCATTAGTAATCTAATTGCTGATGGATGAAATATAAAAAAGAAACCGAATTGCCTCTTAGTCATATCACCAACAGTCGCATACTTAACATTGACGTCGTCATGATTCGTGGGTGCAATGGATGACGGTGGGGCGCGGCGTGGTGCACGCGGAGATGCCCGGCGGTGATGGCGTGCAGAGGGTATCAGCATCTGGATCAACCTCTCGTCAAAGGACAAGATGTACGCTTTTTCTTTCACTACCTTACTCTGCTTGGAAGTTGGAACACACGGATTCTGTCCCGTTCATTTGCAAAATTCTTGTGATATTTCACCGCAAGCGGAATCTGCACAGATCCATTTTTATTTGCATTCCTTTGATCTAGGACGTTCAAAGGGAAAAAATGGTGACACGTTTCACAATGTCGCTCTGCTGCTAATTTTCCATGCAGGGTTGAACCGAAGTACGTGGAGACGGCCAGCAACGACATCCCCGTCGCTGACAAGGACGGCGTCTCCGTGAAGGTCATCGCCGGCGACTGCCTCGGCGCGCGCTCCCCGCTCCGGCCGTGCACCCCGGCCATGTGCCTCGACGTCACGCTACGGCCGAGAGCGCGGCTCCGCCAGCCCGTGCCGTGCGGCTGGAGCGCGTGCGCCTACGTCATCGGTGGCGAGGCCGTCTTCGAGGGAGCGGCCGCCACGACGGCCGATGCGCGCACCCTCGTCGTCTTCGGTGCCGACGGCTACGGCGTGGACGTGCGGGCCGAAGGGGCCGGCGCGAGGTTGATACTAGTGGCGGCACCGCCGCACGGCGAGGCGGTGGTGCGCGATGGCCCGTTCGTGATGAACACCAGGGAGGAGCTGGAGCAGGCCCGGGAGGACTACCGCTACCGCCGCAACGGCTTCGAGATGGCCGACGGTTGGACCTCCGACCACGCCACAACACATTGATCGTACTCAAGGCCGGAGGCTAGCTCGGCGGCACGTGGGAATCCAAACTACGATGGCTGATGGCGTGTCGCACGTATTATGAATGGAGCCTTTACTGTTGTTGGAATGCCAGTGATGGTCCAAGCATATGCTCATTTTGAGTATATAAAAAAACCTAAATTGATGGAGTTCTTTTTTTGCGCCCTATTCTTTTATGGTGTAATCATACAAAAATCTCTCCTGGTTCATATGATCTCCATTCTACCATATCTGTATTTTATATTTAAATCCTCCCACATGTTAATATAAATTGAAAAAAAATAATATGAACACATCGCTAGGTGAGAGGGCTTAGAAGTGTAACAATCATAGGATAGAGATCATATTGTATAGAAGAGATTTTATGCACGATTACACTATACATTTTGTTTGCATCCTAGTCATTCCCATCCCTAATAGTGGTCACAAGAAGACACCTATATGCACAGTGGTGGATCCAGACTAAAACTGTAGGGGCTGAACTACATGTCACATGAAAAAATAAATAACGTTAATAACTTTTAAATTCCATATTTTTAATTAGAGTAGAGTTATCATGTTTTTTCATGTCACAGAACTTATGTACACTCTTTATACTCTTTTATTTGATGCAGTTGATTTTTTTAAATTACATTTGACTATTTATCATATTTAAAAAATCTAATAAATATCATATATTTTGTTGAGATTTGTTTTATCGCTAGAGGTATTCAAAGCATGATTTCTAATTTCACATATTTTAACTAATCTTTCCGATAAAATGGATGATTAAAAATGATGCTAAAAATCATCAATGTCAAGTAAAAAAGAACAGAGGGGATACAATTTTGTTAGGTTGTTGATGTTGCTTAAACTCAAAAATAAAACAAACACTGTTCTTTTAAACAACGTGCTAATTCAAAAGTTTTTATAATAGAAAATTGAACCATTGTTATCGTTGCCTAAAGTAGCTAAATTTAAAATTTAGAGCATAGCGTCACGCTACTGCATCGTTTGTTGACTGGTTGTCGGAATGTCGTGTTGTCGTGTTGCTAGACTGATCCAACTCGATTGTTTGTGGCTGGCATGGTGCAACAAGTCGTCTCATCCTGTTCTGACAATATTGCGAGTACGCAACCTTCTAATAATAAATGTTTATAGAGTGTGGAAGAATAAAATAAACTATTGTTCTTGTTTGTCTATTAGGCTCGACGACAGGTGCTAACAGACTTGATCTGTTTTTAAGATGAACTAAATGTGGAATTTTTTTTATTTTAATTGACGTCACCAACCATTTATCCAGTTATATTCAATCTCCAAATCTTTATGCCTCTCTTCAATATTCAAAATAGTAAGAGAAAATGAAGAAAAAATCGTAGTGCATAGTACATCGGTAGGGGGGAGGGGGGCTCGAGCCCCCTAGACCCCCCCCCCCCGGTGCATCCGCCACTGCATATGCACATATGAACACTCAACTCCATGAGCACACCCACACACGCTGCTTCTGTTATAATATTGATAAAACTTGGTCATTGGTGAAACTTGATCGGCTAAGGTTAAAATTTATAAAGTCAGACCGCTTACGCCTCACTATCGACAAAAACACCATAAATAAAATACTCATAACCTATCAGCTAAGGTACCCTGAATTTGACCAGATATATTCATTCAACTACAAAGAACCTATAAGCTAACTATCGGTACCCTGTGAAACGGGTGCCCCCGCGTGGAGGGTTGAAGATAGCCCAGGTCCCGACTCCCTATCGAGGCGGGCGCTAGCGAGGCCACGTGTCCTTGATCCCGAGGTTGAACACGGTGCTGCCACGTGCGCCTAGGCTCTGGAGCGAACACATGTCCTTAGCCCTGGACTAAGCCTCTCCGCCGAGGTGAGGTTCGGAGCTGCCACGTGTAAATTGTAATGTTTGAAATGACAGGCGCTAGCTCGACAGTCAGGGCAGCAAATCCAGATACCGTTGTGGCAGCCACCTCCGTTCGTGCTGGAGCCGTCGCCACCACAGGAGCAGTTTCCTGCAGTACAGGTATAAAAAGAAAGTTACATTAAGTGGAAGCCCCAACCGTTAAGAATCCTAATGAACCTAGAAAAACAATTGTAAACTTGTACATATGTCACTTTGTTTCGCAGGGATCAGGGACGGAGGCTCAGACTCCATCGCCACAGCTAAGGGCGCCAGGTTCGCCGCGGCAGGATGACTTCTTCGCTCCCGAAGGTAGTGGAGGGGCTAGTAATCAATAGATTTGTGATTTTGTTTTTATTTGTGTGGATGTCAGACTTCGTGATTGTCGATGCATACTATTGCACTTTGTTGTGAATTTATATATCAAACTGTTTTGTTGTTGTCTTTGGATGTGTAGCTGGCCATCGAGCCAGGTTAGCCGTTTTCTATTTTTTTTTAAAAAATGGAAAAGCTTATATACGACGGCCTGTATAGTTTATATACAACGGCCGCTATACAGGGCCGTCGTAAATAAGCCTAAATTATATACGACGGCTGGGCCAGGCTGTCGTATATAAGCTCTTATATACGACAGCCACGGTCCAGCGGCTGTCGTATATAAGCCCTTATATACGACAGCCAGGGCCCAGCGGCTGACGTATATAAGGCCTTATATACGACAGCCAGGGCCCAGCCGTCGTATATAAAGGCCCTGGCCCACTGGGCCAAGTCTACGAAACGGGCCGTTGTATATAAGTGGCCGTCGTATATATACTGTTATATACGACGGTGCCGTCGTATATAACTATATATACAACAAAAAATATACGACGGCCACAAACCGTCGTATATAAACAACTGTCGTCGTATATAAAGTATATACGACGGCTTCTGCTTTATATACAACAGTTTTAGCCGTCGTATGCTGACGGGAATCCTGTAGTGTATGTGGGCTCTGAACCTCCTCCTTGCTTAGGAGGGCTCAAGGGCCGACACGTGCCCTTGGCCCTAGATCTAGCCTTCCCGTTGAAGTGAGGTCCGGTGCTGCCACGTATACCCGGGCTCCGAACCTCTTCCCTGCTAAGGAAGGCCAGGAGCCGACACGTGCCCTTGGCCCCAGACCTAGCCTCCCCGCTCAGGTGAGGTCCGGCGCTGCCACGTGTACCCAAGCTCTGAACCTCCTCCCTGCTGAGGAGGGCTCCGGAGTCGACATGTGCCCTTGGCTCCAGACCTAGCCTCCCCGCTAAGGTGAGGTCCGTAGCTGCCATGTGTATGAGGGCTTTGAACCTCCTCCCCGCAGAGGGGGGCTCCGGAGCCACCGTGTGCCCCATGATCCATCGTGGGTCATGGGTTAAAGAACTCAAGGAGGAAGTGTGCTGTCAGACCAAGCTTTCAATGCTCGCACCTTCCCCGGAAGCATTGTGCACGACGCATGCTTCCGTCCTACGCCCGTTCACCATAACGGTGACAAGACATGGCGACAAAGCGTGACAGCGGAACAGTGCCGCCCTGCAGAGCGAGACGATGGGCGACAAGACGGCGTCATCATCACCTGCCACGCGGTCTGAAGCGTTTAGCGCGTCAGGCGACGGGACTTAATTCCTCTACCAGCCACTCTACTCAGAGTAGTAAAAACCCTAGGCTATGTATAAGTTTTAGATATTCCTGGGGCCGCCTGTCGGGCCCAGGGGCCTCATTGTAATCACCTCGGCCTTGTCCTATAAAAGGACCACGGTGTCCACCCGGAAAGGGATTGGTTCGGTTCTCACCCATTGAGAACACACACACATACGCAATATAACAATCACCCCCGTGGACGTAGGGTATTACGCTCCGGCGGCCTGAACCATGTAAATCTCGCTGTTCACCCGCTCTCTCGAGTTTGATCACTCTAGGGACGTCAAGCCCCTCCAATCAAAGAACCTCCACGGGCTGCTTCTGTAGCAGACCTGGGGAAACGTCGTAGCAACACTTTGACATTTGGCGCGCCAGGTAGGGGGCTTTTCACGCTCTCTAGGAGACCATGGTGAACATCACCTCTCTTGGCGAGACTCCTCACCCTACTCGCCATGGTGAACATCACTTCTCCACAACCCTTCAGGCGAGGACACCATCCCCGAGGCTACAGAGCAATGGCGCACGATGTCGACCACCTCGTTGCCGCCACCATGAACACGCCCACCTACCGAAGGCTGCGGGCCGAGCCCTCGCAGGCCTTGTCACATACGCCGATTATGGCTCGCTGGACGGCTGCCACACGCGCGACAGCCATAGACGACCTCAGGGTTGAGCTAAACCGTCGCCACACAAGTGAATATGGTCGCGTCACCATCAAGTGGTGCCGCGAGAGACGTCGCAACCTCGAGGGAGAGTACGGATCTCCGAGCGCCGTACCAGCGAGACGTGCCCCGCAGACCCCTGCCTCTCCAAGAGCAGTCGGGGGCTGCATGGGGCTCGCCCTGCACCTTCGCATGGTGGTCCGACCATCCATGTTCCGTCCCTACTTGCTGGAAAAATACGACGGAACAGTCAACCCCATCGAGTTCCTACAAATCTACTCCACCACCATCCTAGCTGCAAGAGGGAATGAGGGCCGTCATGGCCAACTACTTCCCTGTCGCCCTGACTGGCACTGCCCGTTCTTGGCTCATGAACCTTCCTCTAGGCTTGCATCTCGTCCTGGGAAGAGTTGTGCTAGAGATTCACAGCCAACTTCGGGAGTTCCTACTTGCGCCTCGGCACCAAGCTCGACGTCCACACCGTGCGTCAGCGCGAGGGGGAGTCCCTGTGATCCTTCATCCAGCGGTTCTCCTAGGTCAGGAACACCGTCATCCGCATCTCCAACGCCTCCGTCGTCTTCGCCTTCAGGCAGGGCGTCTGCGACAAGAAGATGCTTTAGAAGCTAGCCATGAACGATGTGCAAGATGTATCCGAGCTCTTCAGCCTGGCCAACAAGTGCGCCAGGGCGGCAGAAGGACGGGACTGGCACTCATGACCTGCCTCCACGGTGGGGAGTGCCGGAGAAGCTACTGTTCCACACAGAAGCAAGAAGAAGAAGACCGGAGGCAAGGGCAAGCCTCTGGCCGGGGCACCCACCGTGTCCTGGCAGCGGCCGGTGGGGGCCGAGCCCCGCGCACCAATAAGCGCCCACGACCGTCGTCTGCGAGCGGTGACGGACAATGGTTCCCGGTGCACAACTCTAACCGCCACGGCGCCAGCGACTGCCATGAGATCATAAAGCTTGCGGAGCGCTTCCTTGAGCTGCAACAACAGCGGCCGCGCCAAGACGGTGCACCCTCCTGCCAGTGGAAGGGCAAACAAAAGGCCAAGCCTGAGGGCAGTGCTGAGCAAGAGATGGAGTATCAAGACGTCGAGCAGGCGTTGAAAGCCGTCTATGGCCACTCCGAATCTGACTCCAGCACCGACAATGATTGACGCAAGGCGCTCCACGTCTAGCCAGACGTCCCCCCATCATGCAACAAGAGAAACACCCTCTTACACTGGTGTAGGGGGTCGAGGCCTTCCCCTCCCCCCCCCCCCTCCGGAAACCACCATGGGATCATCCCGCGACCAAGCATACGATGAAGCCATGCTGGACCAGCTCCGGCGTGAAGATGTCGACCTTGTCGATGAGCGAAGGTGGCTAGCAGCTGCTCGAAACGCGCGATACCGCCACACGCTCTAGTGCTATCAGCAGCAGTTCGTCCGGACTAGACAGTTCAAGGTGGGCGACCAGGTGCTTCGGCGAATACTTTATCTAGAAGGGGGGAACAGACTCTCCCCCAGCTGGTAGGGTCCCTTCCGAGTGACACAAGTATTGCCGCCCCAGGTGCGTCTGCCTATCCACAGAGGATAGGGTACCTCTACCAAATCCATGGAACATAGAACACCTCGATAAGTTCTATCCTTAGCATAGCGGTAGGGTTCTTTTTTCTCTATATGGGTGTCATAGTGTCTAGGAACAACACTTAGAACAGCTATGCTCCGGAGGAGTCCTGCTACTCTCATCATCCGGAGTGGGTCACTTCCTCCTTGTACGGCCTGTTCCTCTTATGAAGGAATCCTGAAGTGAGAAAAATTTGTCTTACCCTGCGTACTCTCTCTTTACAGTTTGTGCTCACTCATGCATATCAACTGTAAATGGAAGGTCCGGAGCCTGTCCTACACACTTGTCCTAGGTCCCGTAACACCGGAAGGTCCCCTCACTGAATGGTTAACGCCTGCGGGAAGTCCAGGATGCGCAGCCAGCTTAGCCTGGTTCCGTACCCTAAGCCTACCGGACTGCCTCCCCTGCGCTACAACTGAGTACTTGGGGCCAGAAGGTAACGCCTACGGAAAAAAAAGTAGCCGGACCCCGGACATCGCCCCCTTTCTTTTTCGTGCTTTCTTTCCATACCACTCCGGTTGTGTGGCCAGTCACCTTTTCATGTACCCATCCATAGTAGAAGCTGTGCTATCCTTTTGCAGGGAGGTCTGCTTGAGGTATCTGTGGTGTACTCGGGGTCCTAGGGTTGACTCATTGCTCGGGGGGCATATGGCACCAAATAGTCCCTCCCTCGAAAGGTTTACTCTAGCGGGAGGTCCAGGGTGTGTAGCCTACTTTGCCTGGTTCCATACCCCAAGCATGCAAACTCTGCCTCTGCAGCGCTACAGCTCAATACTGAGGTACCAGACGGCCCGTACCCCTGAGTAAAGCTTTAACCATAACTTGGGATCTTTTTTTTGTCTCATTACCTGGGGCCCTATGGTGTTGAATGGTCCCTCCCTCGAAAGGATTACGCCAGCGGTAGGTCCAGGTTGTGTAGCCTTCTTAGCCTGGTTCCGTAACGTAAGCGTGCACACTCTGCCTCTCCAGCGCTACGACTCAGTACCGGGGAACCACACGGCTCGTACCCTAGGCAAGGCCTTAACCATAGCCCGGATGACCCATATCGAATTACCCAAGCCCCGTAGCTCAGCTGAGGACCATAAGACGCAGCAAAACTAACAACAGGAAAGGGTGGCCAGAGAGCATGACTACTCCCTTTTTTCTGCTATGTCTGCAGGTCCGAACAGGTCTTTGGCGTCCGGGACCTCCCTGAAGGTCCGATGCTGACATCCTGTCTCATCTAGTCTACTTGGCAGATGCGCCCCAACTCAAGGGCCACACCTACCAGGGGGCCATCACGGTGAACCACGCGGGCAGGACATCGGACCACTACAGCACCAAGCAGAAGACTCAGAGCTCTGGCTATGACAAGCTGAAGACATTGGCCGAGGTTCCTTAGGGTCCGTGCGCTGCCAAGGACCCGGGAGGACGTGTTAGCCACACTGCCGGAGCGCTCCGGGTCCTTACGCTGCTAAGGACCCGGAGGAACAAGCTTGGGACATCGGCAAAGAGCAATCCACCTCGGCTAAGTCATTCTGGACCTTTACGCTTCCAAGGGTCCGAAGTCTACACCAACAACTCGAGACACACAAGACTTGAAGCAAAAAAGTCTTTATTAATGGCAGAGCTCCAGAATACAGAAGAGGATACAAGGTGAGCGGGAGACCTAGAAGCTATCCGCACTGGAACCTAGCAGCTACAAGTCAAGCGACCTCCTCCATGGTAGACTTGGCCACCCCCGTCAACTCTGAACTGTGGCCCTGCACCACAGGTTCCAAGGAGATGCTGTGGTCGCAGCTCCGAAGGCAAGAGAGCACCTGCATTGCCACCTGCTGGGCCAGAGCCTTGCCTTCGTCCTGCAGCTGCTCCCTCATGACGTTCTCCAGCGCAAGGACCTGGCTCACCTCCTGGGCCGTACAATCAAAGCGCAAGCGGCTTTTCTGCCTCAGTGGCATGAGAAGCCCGGAGTTCTTCAACCGTATTGGCGGCGGAAGCCAGCTCCCCCACCAAGCTCCTGCTCGCCAGCTCCTGTTCCTGGGTTTCCAGCTCCTGCTCCTTTGTGGCCTGCCACACAGCCCACTTCTCCAGGTCAGATTCCCTGGTCGCGGTGGTGAGCTTCCAGTCGTAGACACCTTGAATCCGTTTCTTTAGGTGTCCCCGCTACTCCTCATGAGCGGCCAGATGATCGGAGAGCTCCCTCTCCTTCACCTATGCCCCCTTCTCACGCTGAAGGAGCGCCTCCCGAAGCTCCGACAAACCTGCGAGACGTGCATAGGCAGTGGCATGGAGGTCCTTGGCCTCAGACAGGAGATTTACAGCCCTCTTGTTGAGCTTGGAGACAACAACCTCCTTCTCCTTAAGGATCTCCTCCCATGCCTCCAGCCGCTCCGCCCGTGCCTGCGCCTTCTCCCTGGCGGACTGGACACGCGCCTTCAACAGGTCATCCCTGTCTTGGAGGTGCTCCCGCTGGGACCTCAGCTCGGTCCACTCCTGCTCCAGAACTCCATGCATCTGGTTTAAGCTCGAGCGGACAGCTCTCACGGCCCTGGGGAGTGGGACGACCTTCAGCATCGCCAGGCGAGGAACTGCCTCAACCTTTTCAGGCTCTTCATCTTCCGGTGGGGCTACCACCATGGCAACCTGCAGAAGAGAAGTAGGAGGGCTGGCAACGGACACAGCAGCAGCAGCCGCGCCGCTACCAGATGTGAGGACCCGATGGTCTTGACATTCCAGGATCTCGCTGAGGGGTGCTGCGATAGACAACACCGGATGACACACAGAAAAGACAGTAAGTGGAATCTAAGTTTTATTACATCAACTGATTTATAAACATACCTACAACAATATATCATTATATTCTACACTCACGATCATAGACAAAGCAAAAAAGGTTCACGTTCAGCCCGTGAACATGGTCCTACTAGCACACACACACCCATTAACACGGCGGCATGCATGGCTCCCACTGGATGGTGGTTCCCTCTAGGGTATCCGTCCCCTCCTCGGGAGCCTCCTCCTCATAAGACTCTGCAAACGCTTCAACAACAAGCAGTGAGGACGAAGGCTCAGCAAGATTGACCCGACTCATCTAATCATGCAACTCTACGTGCTGGAATTTAAGTGTACATGAGGTAAGTAGTTTGCATAATGACTCACATAATTAGTTGACTCTTACTTTCAAGTTTTAGCCTCAAGTTAGATGAAAACCTTGTGCTAAGCCACATAGGAAGTCCGCAATCAAACAAGAAACACATTCCTCTTATGTGCCCTGCCTAAGGTTGAAAAGAACTCTGATTTGCTCTAATCTAAAACGCTTCATTAACGATCAAAGAAAGTCTTCCAAACAGCAACTTTTATTCATGACATCTAGCATGTTCTTTCTACGTCACGGTACAGTGAACAAGTGGTACTCACTGACCGCGAGGGACGGCAATTATAATCGATTTACACCTGCAGGGTTACCCGAATAACACGTCACGTACGCCCGTGCTCGATGTTGCCTACAACAACCATCCGGGACATAGTACGCAACCACCTTTCACTCATTAGCCAAGTGTTGAACCGCTCCTATCGTCCCGAGCAGAAGGTCCCTACGCGGAGCAACCTACGTGCCCGCTAGTGGATTTACACCTTGCTGCTCTCAACCAACCCGTTTGGACGACAAGCAATGCCTCAACATATCGCTACCCGAATTAAATCGGTTTCTCAGTTCCCATATAGCCGGTAGGTCTTTGGTACAGTTCTAGCTTGTTCAACAGGCCCGCACATGGCTTGGTCCTCAACCGACACAAGCAGAGCTATGGCATACATGCCCCAACATCCTGCTGTGATTACTCTCTGCTCGGTCTCATTTTAATGTCATATGGTTCATGAGCTATCTCAACCCGAGAGTGTGCATCTAAGCCTATTCTCGCGAGTAGTCCAACTACTCGACTTATACCGAATCCTATACCATTTGAGCAGTGCAGTGGCTACTCGAGGTTCACTCTTAGACATAAACCCCCTGCTTCTCTTGGCTATGCATTTGGGTTTCAAGCAAGACTGTAATGCACTATACATTGAGATAATAAAGTACCTGATAAAAAAGACTTTGAAATAACAGTTAATGCAAACTGGAGGTTTCCTTGCTGCTGGTCGGCGACTAAAGGTTCTTCCAGAGGGGTAAAATCCAGAATCTCCGGGTCAATTTAAATGCATTTGTGTTAAAGTGAAGAGTTAAAGACAATAACTATAGCTAGATAGCACTTCTGACTCTGAAATTTTTACTGTGTTTTGGTGACAACCTGACTTGGCCAAATTTTATTTGAAACAAAGCTCATTTGAGCCCTGCTCAAATAAATGTATAAAAGGCCATAATTAGGGGTTCTAAGGTTTTCTAGGGATTTTCATGGAACAAGCCATTACTTTTTAAAAACTAGAGTTTGAGATGGTTCTAATGGAATTGGTTTCATATAATTTGGAGAAACCTAGAGAAAGTTATGAGCTAGTGAAGTTCAGAGAAATTCTGAAAAATGTTTCTGTACATTTTTCTTTTTCTCTGAGTCAGTTCACTTAATCACACCATTAGGGGGACTTAATTAGCTCAGCTGGATCTGAAATTTTTCATGTGACTCAAGGATATTGAAATGAACATTCTGGCCAAATTTCAGAATTTTTGACAAAGGGGATCTCCAGTTAAAATTCCCAATATTTTAAATTTTGGGGAATTAATTTTGAAGAAGTAAGTACTTTTTAAAAGTAGGAAACTTGTTTTGTTTGAAAATAATCAGAAAGCTGAATTCAACAAAATTTGATTCACTAAATTTGGACAATCCTAGCCAAAGTTATGGGTGTTTGAAGTTTGGGGAAATTTTGGAAAAATGGAAAACCCCAAAATGTTTAAATCTCTGACTGCTGGGTCCACATGTGACGTGGCGTCACCAGAGCGCACGACACACGGGGCTACAGTATTTGTGAGCTAAGACTCTAAAGAGTTCATGTGGAAAATCCATCTTTTGGATTTTTGTGAGTTCATCTTCTAATCATTATTGACGGTGGTTACATGCTGTTCAAATGTGTTCATGTGATTACCACACTTGAGCTGTTGTGTGTGTGATGAAGAACACTTTTAGCAAGTGAAAAACTTGGGCCCTTACATTCCTCCCCCCTTAAAAGAATCTCGTCCCGAGATTATAAGGTGAGAAAAGAGAGAGGATGGTGGAAAATTACCGGATGTGCGACGTTAAGAAATCCGGATAATTAGTGCAAAGAAACTCCTTGCTTTCCCATGTCGCTTCATCCGTGGAGTGATTGCTCCAACAAACTTTATAGAACCACAACGTTCAGTTGCGTGTGGTTCTGTCGTTTTCGTTGATGATCTGAACCGGTTCCTCTATATATGTAAGATCTGGTTTCAGTTCCTCAATGTCTTCCAGCTGAACGCTGGTTGAAAAATTGAGGCATTTCCTCAGCTGAGAGATGTGGAAGATGTCGTGCACACCGGAGAGTGTCGCTGGTAATTCCAGCCGGTATGCAACGGATCCACACCTTTCCAAAACCTTGAATGGACCGATAAATCGGGGTGCCAACATTCCTCTAACCCCGAATCTGTTTACCCCTTTCATCGGAGACACACGTAGGTACTTGTTATCGCCGACCTAAAATTGTAGAGGACGTCTTCTGCAGTCCGCATATTGCTTTTGTTGGATTGAGCGGCTACAAGTTCGATTGAATAGTCCAAACTTTCTCTTCCGCATTATTGACAAGATCGGTGACCCTTTCACCGGACTCCACCAATTCTGCGGTGTGCGGCATTTTCTCCCGTATGGCGCCTTGAGGGCGCCATCTTAATGCTGGCCTGGAAATCATTGTTGTATGAGAACTCGGCTAACGGTAAGTGATCATCCCAATTCTTAGAGTGATTAATAGCACAAGCTCGTAGCATGCCTTCTAGGATTTGGTTTACCTGCTCGCTTTTCCCATCCATCTGCGGGTGGTACGCTGAACTACGGATCAGTTTCATACCCAACGCTGCATTCAATACGAGACACAAATAAAGTGCCCCGGTCCGAGATGATGGTGCGGGGAACTCCGTGTAAACATAAGATCCGTGAGATGTATAGCTCATCATACTTCTTGGCGTTGTAATTCATGTCGACCGGGATAAAATGGGGAAACTTCGTTTGCCGGTCGACGATCACCAAAACTGAATCATGTTTCTGAAAAGTGGTGGGTAAACCGACGATGAAATCCATGCTCACGTCCTCCCACTTACTGGCAGGAATGCCTAATGGTTGCAACAATCCCGGTTTCTTCATATGATCAGCCTTCACCCTTCGGCATGTATCGCATTCCGACACGTAGCGATCTCCCACGTCATCCGTGTCCACCAAAATTTGCCCTTAAGTTCCTGATACATCTTGTTGCTGCAGGGGTGAATAGAAAACTCTGACAAGTGAGCCTCATCAAAGATTTTCTACCTCAGATCCGGATTATGGGGTACGACTATTCTGTTTTTGAAACACAGAACACGGTCCCCGTCCTTCCGGAAGCATTTCAGCTCCCCACTGTCTACACGTCTCCGCAAATGCGACATTCCTTTGTCATTTTTCTGGGCTGCCGCTATCTCTTCACGGATGGTGTGGATAAGAGCTAAGTTGTAGAGAGCTCCATGTGGAACCACATACAAGTTTGGCTCGCTCTCTTCCAACGGGGTGATTGTCAGATTATGGACGTGTGACTTGCGACTCAGCCGTGCCGCTACAGATGTGAGGACCCGATGGTCCCAATATTCCAGTATCTCGCTGAGGGGTGCAGCGATGGACAGCACCAGATAACACATAGAAAAGACAATAAGAGGAAGCTAAGTTTTATTACATCAACTGGTTTATAAACATAATTACAACAAAATATTGTTATAGTATACACTCACGAGCGTAGACTAAGCGAAAAGGTTCACGTTCAGCCCGTGAACGTGTTCCTACTAGCACACACGCATCCATCAACACGGCGGCGTGCACGGCTTCCACTCGATGGTGGTTCCCTCTGGGAGATCCTTCTCCTCCTTGGGAGCCTCCTCCTCATAAGTCCCTGCAAACACTTCAATAACAAGCAGTTAGCATGAAGGTTCAGCAAGACTGACCCGACTCATCGAATCATGCAACTCTACATGCTGGAATTCAAGTGTACATGAGGTAAGTAGTTTGCATAAGGACTCGCCTAATTAGTTGACTATTACTTTCAAGTTTTAGCCTCAAGTTAGTGAAAACCTTGTGCTAAGCCACATAGGAAGTTCTTAATTAAACAATAAACACATTCCTCTTATGTGCCCTGCCTAAGGTTGAAAAGAACTTTGATTTGCTCTAATCTAAAACACTTCATTAACAATCAAAGTAAGTTTTCCAAACAGCAACTTTTATTCATGACATCTAGCCTGTTCTTTCTACGTCACGGTACAGTGAACAAGTGGTACTCACTGACCGCGAGGGACAGATTTACACCTGCAGGGTTATCCGAATAACACGTCACGTACGCTCGTGCTCGATGTTGCCTACAACAACCATCCAGGACGTCGTATGCAACAACCTTTCACTCGTTAGCCAAGTGTTGAACCGGTCCTACGTGCCCGCTAGCGGATTTATACCTTGCTGCTCTCAACCAACCCCTTTGGACGACAAGCAATGCCTCAACATATCGCTACCCGAATTATATTAGTTTCCTGGTTCTCATAGAGCCGGTATGTCTTTGGTACAGTTCTAGCTTGTTCAACAGGCCCTCACACGGCTCGGTCATCAACCGGCACAAGAAGAGCTATGGCACACAGGCCCCAACGTCCTTCTGTCCTTACTCTCCGCTCGGTCTCAATTTCATGTCATATGGTTCATGAGCTATCTCAACCTGAGAGTGTGCTTCTAAGCCTATTCTCGCGAGTAGTTTGAACTACTCGACTTGTACCGAATCCTATACCATTTGAGCATTGCAGTGGCTACTCGAAGTTCACTCTTAGACATAAACCCCCTGGTTCGGTTGGCTATGCATTTGGGTTTCAAACAAGACTCTAATGAAAATACATTGAGCTAATAAAGTACGTGATAAAATTAAGACTTTGAAATAATGGTTAAAGCAAAACGGAGCTTGCCTTGCTGCTGGTCATGGACTAATGGTTCTTCTGGAGGGATACAATCCAGAATCTCCGGGTCTTCTTCGACCTTAGCGACTACAAAAAATAAAATGAACAATGCGTGTCACTTTAAATGCATTTTTGTTGAAGTGAAAAGTTAAAGACAATAACAATAGCTAGACAGCACTTCTGACTCTTAAATTTTTACTGTGGTTTTGTGACAACCTAAACAAAGATTTGGCCAAATTTCATTTGAAACAAAGCTCATTGAGCCCTGCACAAATAAATGTATAAAAGACCATAATTAGATGTTCTAAAGTCTTCTACAGATTTTCATGGAACAAGCCATTACTTTTTGGAAACTTGAGTTTGAGATGGTCCAAATGGAATTGGTATCATGATATTTGGAGAATCCAAGAGAAAGTTATGAGCTAATGAGGTTCAGAGAAATCCTGAAAAATGTTTCTGTATATTTTTCTATTTCTCTCGGTCAGTTCACTTAATCACACCATTAGGGGGACTTAATGAGCTTGGTTGGATCTGAAATTATTCATGCGATTCAAGGATATTAAAATGAACATCCTGGCCAAATTTCAGAAGTTTCCACAAAGAGGATCTCCAGTTAAAATTCTCAATATTTTAAATTTTGGGGAATTAATTCTGGAGAAATAAATACTTACAAAGGATGAAACTTGTTTTGTTGGAAATTACTCAAAAAGGTGAATACAAAAAAATTGGTTCACTAAATTTGGACAAACCTAACCAAAGTTATGGGTGTTTGAAGTTTGGGGAAATTCTGGAAAAATGGAAAACCCCGAAATGTTTAAAACTCTGACTGCGAGGTCCACGTGTCATTTGACGTCACCAGAGCGCACAACACACAGGGCTACGAAATTAAACTCACGTAGCCACAAACCGATCCGAAGCCACAGAGGATCCCGGTTTTAAAAATGAGCCGCTGACAGGTGGGGCCGGCTCGACTTCTTCAACCTCTGGCCGAACACCCGCGCGCACTGACCCTCGCCAGACCGACGCGGCGTCCTCGCTGGACTTGACTTCCCGGCCGCTTCCCGACTTGGTTCTCGCCGTCTGTGGTTTTGGGGGTCGTTGAATCCGTTTATGGGGTCGGCGCTAGCTGCCGATGGCCGGAAGTATGCCGGCGACATGCAGCGGCCTTGAAACTCCTTTGGCGACAGCGGCCCAACGTCCTATCCCGGCAATAGTTTGGTTGATCAACTCTACAGCACCAGGAAAACCTAGGGAAGCTCGGCGAATTTGCAAACAAGCGCGGAAAAGTCTCCAAATGGGTTTTCACCGTACGCCCGAATTGTGCCGCTGGGTTTGCGCTTGGGAAAACTGAAAATAAGTTGTCTACATGCGTTTTCGAGCTAGGGTTGCAAAGAGAAGATGATCACCAGCTAGTCTATCTCAGGTGTGTAAGATTTGGTGACCTAAGAACGAGTATGAAGTGAGATTTTGATGATTTTGTACCAGAACATCGGTTTGTGCATGCCGGAGGAAAAACTCTGAATTGGAGCTCAGTGGTTCATGGCTTGATCAGCGGGTTGGGGAGAATCAACACAGAGGTTTAGCACATCCCTGGGTGTCCTTGATCAAGCGTGAACCCTTTCGTCTAAGGCTGTCCACGGGATCCCGAACGGTGATGAAGTTCGATCGCTGTGAAGAAGTTTCACACACGAGTGGGGGAAGCCGAATCTAGCTCATTTTCGCACCGAGGAGGTGGGAGATGATCACACCGTGCCGTTTTGCAGCTCAGGGAAGATTCACACGCGAGCTAGCGAGGTTTCCTGATCGATCACCCGAGGCGGCACTGTTTTTGGTGCTGTTCTCGCGCGCGAGAGAGAGGTGATGAGGGAAGTGCTCTTTTGCCAGCTCGGGCTCAAGGATAAGAGTCGCTGGAACGTTGTTTTGTTGCGAGGAATGGTGAGCATGTGGTGGCACCGGTCTCCAGCACCGTGGCGCTCGCGGGTGCAGCCCGGAAAACAGAGCAACTCGGCTGCAGTCGGTTCTTCTCAGGTGAGTCACTGACAGTGTGTCCCAATTTAATCTCTTGTCCTCACAAATTCAATTTTACAACTGTTTCAAATTTGTGTGCCACTCCTACCCTCTGTAATTTGATCAACTACCAAATTGGGATTTGGTTTTTTAAGGAATCAAATTGTAGAAGTGGTTTGGTTGGATTTGCAGCAATTGTGAAGTTTGAAATTCAAATTCAGTTTGAATTTGCTCCACTAGCTCGTGCCAAGATCAATCCCAAATGGGATGAAAATTGGTGTATGAGCTCATAAAATTGTGCTGAGTGTGAATATGAATCCCTCTTTTAAATTCATGTGATGGAAGTAATTCGAATTTGAATTCAAACTAGCCCTTTTAATAATTGTGTCCAAAAGTACCTCAAAGAGGTTTGGATTTGCATGAAATTTGGAATGAGATTTTGTAAAAAAGTTTAGGAGGTATCTGTGAGCTAATACTCTAAAGATTTCATGTGGGAAATCCATCTTTCGGATTTTTGTGAGTTCATTTTCTAATCATCTATTGACGGTGGTTACTTGCTCTTCAAATGTGTTCATGTGATTACCACACTTGAGCTGTGTTGTGTGTGATGAAGAACACTTTTAGCAAGTGAAAAACTTGGGCCCGGTGCGGGACCGCAGGAAGCCTTGGAACCCCCCCTGCCTGGGGCCTGAGATGAAGCATCCATCAGGACGGACCAGCTTCCTCTTTGGTGCCCTGCTCGACTCTGGGGCGTCCTTTGGCAGTGAACGAGGGCGCGCCTCAGGTGCAGGTCTGCCAGCCGACAACTTGCCTCTGTTTGGTAGTGAGTTCGACGCAGGCTGCGCCTGTCCACCGGCGGTGCTGTCCGCACAGGGGATCTCCACACCTCGGGAGGCGTCGCCGACCTGCCGCACTGCAACATCGATATCGTCCAGTGCCAGCAGCTCCTTCGACAACCTCGACCGCGCCTGCAGGTTGAGGTAGACTGGCTGGCAGCTTGCCGGCGGGGTGATGGAGTCGTCCGTGATCGGGTCGCAGGACAACTTCTGCAGCATCATGCCCAGCATCTTCTGATCCGGTGACGACCCCGCTCCGCACGCCAGCCGGGTCATGTCGCCCTCCCTGGTGTACTTCCAGGCGGGCCGGACGCACTGCTGGAGAGGGGCGATCCAGCAGGACAGGAAGTTGGCCAGGACCATCAGCGAGGTCAGGCCTCCACCATGTACCTGATCCTCCGGCACCGGCGTGTAGGTATCCTGCAGGTCGGGGATCTCGTCCTGACGGCTTCCCCGGCGATCAGCGGGTCACCCGGCAGCTCCAAGCGGTTGTGGACGTCGGTGTGGGCAATCACCCAGTCCTCCCTCCAGTGCTCCCACTTCCTAGGAGAGAAGGGCGCGATGTACGGCACGGAGCTCCTCCCTCGGTGCTGGAAGTAGTATACCCCCAGGTGGCTTGCACTTCTCTCCGAGGCTCTCAAGAAGAAGAACACCCTGAAGAGCCACACCGAAGGCCGCAAGCACACGAACATCTTGCAAAAGTGGACGAAGACAGCCACTAGTGCGAGGGTGTGCGGTGCGAGGTGCTGGAGCTGGAGCCCATACACCTCCAGCAGGGTGAGGAGGAAGGACGACGCTGGAAGCCACCTCGCCAGGATCCTGGTCAGTCAGCGGGAGCCTCCCACGAAGGATCTTTCCGTAGAATGTGGCTGACTGCCACCCGAGCAGGCACCTCATGAGTCTGATGTCACCATCGGTACGAAGCCAGGAGGAATGGAGGCCTGATGCCATGGCGGCGAGAGAAATTTGCGAGCTCTGTGGAGCGGAGGCTTCAAGTGCGAAGGAGGAAGGTGAAGATTGTAAAAGGTAGAAAGGAACCACTCCTATCCGGAAGGCTTCCTTTTCTACGTCCACATCC
Organism: Neostapfia colusana; assembly: GCA_030760725.1. Classification (NCBI taxonomy): domain Eukaryota; kingdom Viridiplantae; phylum Streptophyta; class Magnoliopsida; order Poales; family Poaceae; genus Neostapfia; species Neostapfia colusana. Next base: position 60,942,567 of record JASWHV010000006.1, on the reverse strand, counting down.
GCAACAGGCGCGACATCTGGGTTTCCACCGCCGCGCTGCCCGCCACCCCAATAACGGGTGGGACCCAGGTCCACTCATCAGACACTAGGGGCCAGGGGGTGACTCCACGGGAACATCCTGCGGTTCCCGATAAAAGCGGCATGGTGGAGCTGCAGCGGTCGACCCGAGGACTGCTGCAGTAAATACCCCACAGCAACCCCTCGAGTACGTTGCCAAGACCCACCAGTCATAGGCGGGCACACGTCCACTACGCCGATGACGTGCTGCCGCCTCGACTGTCGAGTACACCCATTAAGAAAAGGACGTGCAGCCTTTTCGTCTCCTAGGTACAACTGCACACCCACTACACTAGAATCTCGCTGCCGCTTCGGTTTCCAAAGTGCATGTTCTAAGTTACCAGGCGGGAAGGATGGAGGCCCCACCTGCGGGATCGTTGTCTCCCCCGATATGGTCCCGGGGGCCATTGTCGGTACCCTATGAACCGGGTACCCCACGTGTAGGGTTAAATACAGCCCAGGCCCCGCCTCCCTGCCGAGGCGGGCGATAGTGAGGCCACATGTTCTTGGCCCCGAGGTCAACCCTGGGGCTGCAACGTGCCCCTAGGCTCTGGAGCCAACACGTGTCCCTGGCCTCGGACCAAGCCTCCCCGCTGAGGTGAGGTCTGGAGCTGCCACGTGTATGTGGGATCTGAACCTCCTCCCGGCCGAGGAGGGCTCCAGAGCCAACACGTGCCCTTGGCCCCAGACCTAGCCTCCCACTGAGTTGAGGTTCGGCGCTGCCACGTGTACCCGGGCTCCGAACTTCCTCCCTGCTGAGAGGGCTCCGGAGCCGACACGTGCCCATGGGCCCGGACCTAGCCTCCCCGCTGATGTGAGGTCCGGCGCTGCCACGTGTACCTGGGCTCTGAACCTCCTCCCTGCTGAGGAGGGCTCCGGATCCGACACGTGCCCTTGGCTACGGACCTAGATCCCCGCTGAGGTGAGGTCTGGAGCTGCCACGTGTATGAGGGCTCTGAACCTCCTCCCCGTAGAGGAGGGCCCTGGAGCCACCGCGGGCCCCACGATCCATCATGGGTCATGGGTTGAAGAAGTCAAGGAGGAAGTGCGCTGTCAGGCCAAGCATTCAAGGCTCGCACCTTCCCTAGAAGCATAGCGCACGGCGCACGCCTCCGTCCTCCGCCCGTTCGCCATAACGGTGACAAGACAGGGCGACGAGGCGTGACAGCGGCACAGTGCCGCCTAATGACACATTGCAGCACTGCAGAGCGAGGTGAAGCGGTGACAATATGGCATCATCATCGCATGCGCGCCACATGGTCAGAAGTGCTCAGCGCGCCAGGCGGCGGGACCTATTTCCTCTGCCAGCCACTCTACTCAGAGTTGTAAAAATCCTAGGCTATGTATAGGGTCTAGATAGCCCCGGGGACGCCTGTCGGGCCCAGGGGCCTCATTGTAACCACCCCGGCCTTTTTCCTATAAAAGGACCGGGGTGTCCACCTGACAAGGGGTTGGTTTGGCCCTCACCCATTGAGAACACACACACATACGTAATACAACAATCACCCCCGTGGACTTAGTGTATTACGCTCCGGCAGCCCAAACCACGTAAATCTTGGTGTCACCGGCTCTCTCGAGTTGGATCGCTCTAGGGACATCAAGCTCCTCCAATCGAAGAACCTCCGCGGGCTGCTCCTGTAGCAGACCATGGGAAGTGTCATAGCAACACTTCGACACTAACCTACCCTGAATTTTGCAAAAGGCAGGCCTGCTTAGGCATAGTTTGGAAGTACCGGAGTGATAATCTAGGGTACAATTCCCTCACAGCTGACCATGGGGTGCACGCTTACCTCAAGAGGTGGATTATGCTGCCATTATTTAAGAAGTCATGGAATATGTCTAATTCAATCACTAAGCTCTATTTAACCTCCTAAACTTTGAAACTAGGTGTCTTTCCCCCTATTTAAAACCTTCTAAATAACCATTTAAGATAGTTTTGTCTATATGACATTACATATGGACAGGGATATAGCAGATTACCAATGATACTTTTAAAACAATTCCAAGCTCATAAAAGGACTACATATTTAAAATGCTGATCATATAAATAAGAACAACTCAAAGATTTTGTATAGAAGAGAGTAGATAAGAAAATTTTTAGATTATGTTGTGTAAGTGAATGCATCAACTAAGAACAACTTATGATGCTTGAGTTTCGTATTCAAAAGAAAAGGATGAAGATTGTTCATAGGATCAAGTGCAAGAGAGAGGAACGAGAAGAAATATATGACAGTAAAATGATGTAGTGACATGTTGAAAGTGCATCTAGGTCCCCCATATGGTTTTTAGTTAATTAATGATGAACAATTAAAGAGCTTACGATTTTGGATGAAAACAACAAAATTATAGGATGTGAAAAGTGTTATGGGTCCATCAAATGAAAAAGAAAACAACAACATGTGTCAAAGTGTTGCTACGCCACTTCCCCCGGTCTGCTACAAGAGCCCGCGGAGGTTCTTTCATTGGAGGTACTTGATGTCCCTTGAACGATCCAACAAGAGAGAGTGGGTCAACACTGAGATTTACGTGGTTCGGGCCGCCGGAGCGTAATACCATACGTCCACGGGGGTGATTGTTGTATTTGCGTATGTGTGTGTGTTCTCAATGGGTGAGATCTGAACCAACCCCTTGTCGGGTGGACACCCCGGTCCTTTTATAGGACAAGGCAAGGGTGGTTTAAGGCCCCTGGGGCCGAAAGGCGGCCCCGGGGCTATCTAAACCCTATACATAGCCTAGGGTTTTTACAACTCTGAGTAGAGTAGCTGGCGGAGGAATTAAGTCCCGCCATCTGGCGTGCTGAGTGCTCTGACCCTGTGGCAGGTGATGATGACGCCGTATTGTCATGGCGTCGCCTCACTCTGCAGGGTGGCACTGTGCCATTGGGCGGCACCGTGCAACTGTCATTCACCGTCGTCCTGTCTTGTCACCGTTATGGCAAAAATGCGGAGGATGGAGGCGTGCGCTGTGCGCCATGCTTCTGCGGAAGGCGCAAGCCATCAATGCTTGGCCTGACCACACACTTACTCCTTGACTTCTTCAACCCATGACCCATGACGGATCGTGGGGCATGCGGTGGCTCCGAAGCCCTCCTCTGCTGGGAGGAGGTTCAGTGCCCACATACACGTGGCATCTCCATACCTCACCTCAGCGAGGAGGCTAGGTCCGGGGCCAAGGGCACGTGTCAGTTCCGGAGCCCTCCTCAGGAGGGAGGAGGTTCAGAGCCCAGGTACACGTGGCAGCGCTATACCTCACCTCAGCGTGGAGGCTAGGTCCGGGGCCAAGGGCCCGTGTCGGCTTCGGAGCCCTCCTCAGTAGGGAGGAGGTTCAGAGCTCGGGTACATGTGGCAGCGCCGCACCTCACCTCAGCGGGGAGGCTAGGTCCAGGGCCAAGGGCACGTGTCGGCTTCGGAGCCTTCCTCAGAAGGGAGGAGGTTCGGAGCCTTGGTACACGTGGCAGCACCGGACCTCACCGCAGCAGGGAGGCTAGATCCGGGACGAAGGGCACGTGTCAGCTCCGGAGCCCTTCTCAGAAGGGAGGAGGTTCGGAGCCAGGGTACACATGGCAGTGCCGGACCTCATCTCAGCAGGGAGGCTAGGCCCGGCGCCAAGGGAACGTGTCGGCTCCGGAGCCCTTCTCAGCAGGGAGGGGGTTCGGAGCCCGGGTACACGTGGCAGCTCCGGACCTCACCTAAGCGGGGAGGCTCGGTCCTGGGCCAAGGACACGTGTTGGCTATAGAGCCTAGACGCACGTGGGAGCCCTGGGGTCGACCTCAGTTCCAAGGACACGTGGCCTCGCTAGCGACCGCCTTGGCATGGAGGCAGGGCCTGGGCTGTCTTCATCCCTCCACGCGGGGGTACCCAGTTCACAGGGTACCGATAGTGGCCCCCAGGCCCATCTCTGGGGAGACAACGATCCTGCAGGTGGGGCCTCCATCCTTCCCGCGTGGTAACTTATAACCTGCACGTAGCGGGTGTGCAGTTGTACCTGGGAGACGAAAAGGCTGCACGTCCCTGGCTTAAAGGCCGTACTCGACAATCGAAGCGGCAGCGTGTCATCGGTGTAGTTGACACGTGCCCGCCTTTGGCTGCTGGGTCGTGGCGGCGTGCTCGAGGGGTATTTACTGCAGCAGTGCTCGGGTCGACCGTTGCAGCTCCACCGCGCGGCTTTTATCTGGAACCGCCGGAAGTTCCCAAGGAGTCACCTGCCTGGCCCCTAGTGTCTCATGAGTGGACCTGGGTCCCACCCATCATTGGAGTGGCGGGTTGCGCGCGGTGGTGGAAACCCAAACGTCATGCCTGTTGCCCTGCCAACGGTTGCGGACGTAGAAAAGGAAGCCTTCTGGAGAAGAGCGGTTCCTTTCTACCTTTTGCAATCATCACCTTCCTCCTTCGTGGTCGAAGCCTCCGCTCCCCAGTGCTCTCAACTTTCTCTGGCCACCATGGCTTCTGGCCTCCGTTCCTCCCAGCTTCGCACCGATGGTGACATCGGGCTTGTGAGGCGCCTGCTCGGGTGGCAGTCGGCTACATTCGATGGAAAGAACTGTCACGGGAGGGTCCCACTGACAGACATGTAGCCTGGCAACGTGGTTCTTTTCACCTTGTACATGCTTTCTGGGTTTGCGCTCCCGGCGTCGTCCTTACTCCTCACCCTGCTGGAGGTGTATGGACTCCAGCTCTAGCACCTAACGCCGCACGCCCTCACACTAGTGGCCGTATTTGTCCACTTCTACGAGATGTTCGTATGCGTGCATCCTTCGGTGTGGCTCTTCAGGTTGTTCTTCTCCTTGAGGGCCTCGGGGAGAAGCACAAGCCACCTAGTGGCTTACTACTTCCAGCACCGAGGGAGGAACTCCACACCATACATCGATCCCTTCTCTCCCAAGAAGTGGGAGCACTGGAGGGAGGACTGGATGACCACCGAGACCGACGGCCTCGACCGCTTGGAGCTGTCGGGTGGCCCTCTGATCGCCAAAGAATCCGTCGGGGACAAGATCCCGGACCTGCAGGACACCTACACGCCGGTGCTGGAGATGATCAGGTACTTGGCGGAGGAAGGCCTGACCTCGGTGATGGTCCCGGCCGAACTCCCCCACACGCTGCCCCTCGCTGGACAGAGGCGGCGAACTCGCTGGACTCGACTTTTCGGTCGCCTCTCGACTTGGTTCTCGCCGCTTGTGGATTTTGGAGGTCGGTGAATCCGTTTATGGGGTCGGCGCCAGCTGCCGATGGCCGGAAGTATGCCGGCGACGTGCGGCGGCCTCAGAACTCCTCCAGCAACGGCAGCCCGACGTCCTAGCCCGCCAAAAGTTTGGTTGATCGGCTCTACAGCACCAGTAAAACCTAGGGAAGCTCGGCAAATACGCAAACAAGCGCGGGAAAGTCTCCAAATAGGTTTTCACCGTGCGCCCGAATTGTGCTTCCGGGTTTGCGCTTAGGAAAACTGAAAATGAGTTGTCTACATGCGTTTTCAAGCTAGAGTTTCAAAGAGAAGATGATCGCCAGCTAGTCTAGCTCATGTGTGTAGGATTTGACGACCTAAGAACGAGTATGAAGTGAGAATTTGAAGATTTCATACTGGAACATCGGTTTGCGCACGCCAGAAGAAAAATACTGAATTGGAGCTCGGTGGTTCACAGATTGATCAGAGGGTTGGGGAGGAGCAGCATGGAGGTTTAGCGCATCCCTCGGTGTCCTTGATCAAGTGTGAATCCCTTCGTCTAAGGCTGTCCACGGGATCCCAAACGGTGATGAAGTTTGGTCGCTGTGAGGAAGTTTTGCACACGAGTGGGGGAAGCCGAATATAGCTCGTTTTCGTACCGAGGAGGTGGGAGATGATCACGCCATGCCATTTTGCAGCTCAGGGAAGATTCAAACATGAGCTAGCGAGGTTTCCTGATCGATCACCCGAGGCTGCAGTGTTTTCGGTGCTGTTCTCTCGCGCGAGAGAGAGGTGACGAGGGAAGTGGTCTTTTGCCAGCTCGGGCTCGAGGATAAGAGTCGCTGGAACGTTGGTTTGTTGCGAGGAATGGTGAGCATGTGCCGGCACCGGTCTCCAGTGCCATGGCGCTCCCGGGTGAAGCCCGGAGAACAGAGCAACTCGGCTGCAGTCGGTTCTTCTCGGGTGAGTCACTGACAGTGTGTCCCAATTCGATCTCTCGTCCTCACAAATTCAATTTTACAACTGTTTCAAATTTTTGTGCCACTCCTACCCTCTGTAATTTGATCAACTACCAAATTGGTATTTGATTTTTTTAAGGAATCAAATTGTAGTAGTGGTTTGGTTGGATTTGCTGCAAATGTGAAGTTTGAAATTCAAATTCAGTTTGAATTTGCTCAACTAGCTCATGTAAAGATCAATCCCAAATAGGATGAAAATTAATGGATGAGCTCATAAAAATGTGCTGAGTGTGAATATGAATCTCTCTTTTGAATTCATGTGATGGAAATAGTTTGAATTTGAATTCAAACTAGCCCTTTTAATAATTCTATCCAAAAGTACCTCAAAGAGTTTTTGGTTTGCATGAAATTTGGCATGAGCATTCCTAAGAAAGTTTAGGAGGTATTTGTGAGCTCAGCCTCTAAAGAGTTCTTGTGGGAAATCCATCTTTTGGATTTTTGAGAGTTATCCTCTAATCATCTATTGACGGTGGTTACTTGCTCTTCAAATGTGTTCATGTGATTACCCCACTTGACTTGTGGTGTGTGTGATGAAGAACACTTTTAGCAAGTGAGAAACTTGGGCCCTTACATTCCTCCCCCCTTAAAAGAATCTCGTCCCGAGATTATAAGGTGTAAAATGAGAGAGATAGGATGGTTGAAAATTACCGGATGTGCAACGTTAAGAAATCCGGATAATTAGTGCGATGAAACTCCTTGCTTTCCCATGTCGCTTCATCCGCGGAGTGGTTGCTCCATTCGGTTGCGTGTGGTTATGTCATTTTCGTCAATGATCTGAACCGGTTCCTCCCAATACGTAAGATCTGGTTTCAGTTCCTCGATGTCCCCCAGCTGAACGGTGGTTGAAAACTTGAAGCACTTCCTCAGCTGAGAGATGTGGAAGATCGTGTACACTGGAGAGTGTTGCTGGTAATTCCAGCCGGTATGCAACGGATCCACACGTTTCCAAAATCTTGAATGGACCGATGAATCGGGGTGCCAAATTTCATCTGACCCCGAATCTGTTTACCCCTTTCATCGGAGACACACATAGGTACTTGTGATCCCTGACCTCAAAATGTAGAGGGTGTCTTCTGCGGTCCATATATTGCTTTTGTCGGATTGAGCGGCTTTCAAGTTCGATTGAATAGTCCGAACTTTCTCTTCCGCATTATTGACAAGATCAACCTCGAAGGTGACCCTTTCGCCGGACTCAACCCAATTCAGCGGTGTGCGGCATTTTCTCCCGTATAGCGCCTCGTAGGGCGCCATCTTAATGCTGGCCTGGAAACCATTGTTGTACAAGAACTCATCTAACGGTAAGTGATCATCCCAATTCTTACCCTGATTAATAGCACAAGCTCGTAGCATGCCTTCCAGGATTTGGTTTACCCGCTCGGTTTTCCCATTTGTCTGGGGGTTGTACGCTGAACTACGGATCAGTTTCATACCCAACACTGCATACAATTGCTCCTAAAAACGAGACACAAATAAAGTGCCCCGATCCAAGATGATGGTGTGGGGTACTCCCTGTAAGCATAAGATCCGTGAGATGTATGGCTCAGCATACTTCTTGGTGTTGTAATTCATGTCGACCGGGATAAAATGGGCAAACTTCGTGAGCCGGTCGACGATCACCCACACTGAATCATGTATCTGAAAAGCGGTGGGTAAACCGACAATGAAATCCATGCTCACATCCTCTCACTTCTTGGAAGGAATGCCTAATGGTTGCAACAATCCCGGTTTCTTCATATGATCAGCCTTCACCCTTCAACATGTATCGCATTCAGACACGTAGCGATCTCCCGCTTCATCCGTGTCCACCAAAATTTGCTCTTAAGTTCCTGATACATCTTGTTGCTTCCGGGGTGAATAGAAAACTCTAACAAGTGAGCCTCATCAAAGATTTTCTTCCTCAGTTCCAGGTTACGGGGTACGATTATTATGTTTTTGAACCACAGAACACAGTCTCCGTCCTTTCGGAAGCATTTCAGCTCCCCGCTGTCTACACGTCTCCGCAAATGATGCATTCCTTTGTCATTTTTCTGCGCTGCCTCTATCTCTTCACGGATGGTGGGGATAAGAGCTAAGTTGTAGAGAGCTCCATGTGGAAGCACAAACAAGTTTGGCTCGCTCTCTTACAACGGGGTGATGGTCAGATTATGGAGGTGTGACTTGCGAGTCAGCCGCACCGCTACCAGATGTGAGGACCCGATGGTCCCGACATTCCAGTATCTCGCTGAGGAGTGCTGCGATAGACAGCACCAGATAACACACAGAAAATACAATAAGCAGAAGCTAAGTTTTATTACATCAACTGGTTTATAAACATAATTACAACAAAATATCATTATAGTATACACTCACGAGCGTAGACTAAGCAAAAAGGTTCATGTTCAGCCCGTGAACGTGTTCCTACTAGCACCCACGCCTCCATTAACACGGCGGCGTGCACGGCTCCCACTCGACGGTGGTTCCCTCTGGGAGATCCATCTCCTCCTTGGGTGCCTCATCCTTATAAGTCCCTGCAAACGCTTCAACAGAAAGCAGTGAGCATGAAGGCTCAGCAAGACTGACCCGAGTCATCTAATCATGCAGCTCTACATGCTGGAATTTAAATGTACATGAGGTAAGTAGTTTGCATATGGACTCACTTAATTAGTTGACTCTTACTTTCAAGTTTTATCCTCAAGTTAGTGGAAAACCTTGTGCTAAGCCACATAGGAAGTCCGCAATTAAACAATAAACACATTCCTCTTATGTGCCCTGTCTAAGGTTGAAAAGAACTTTGATTTGCTCTAATCTAAAACACTTCGTTAACAATCAAAGTAAGTCCTACAAACAGCAATTTTTATTCCTGACATCTAGCCTGTTCTTTCTACTTCACGGTACAGTGAACAAGTGGTACTCACTGACCGAGAGGGATGGCGATTATAATCGATTTACACCTGCAGGTTTACCCGAATAACACGTCACGTACGCTCGTGCTCGATGTTGCCTACAACAACCATCCGGGACGTCGTAAGCAACCACATTTCACTCGTTAGCCAAGAGTTGAACCGGTCCTACGTGCCCGCTAGCGGAGATACACCTTGATGCTCTCAACCAACACCTTTGGATGACAAGCAATGCCTCAACGTATCGCTACCCGAATTACATCGGTTCCCCGGTTCTCATATAGCCGGTATGTCTTCGGTACAGTTCTAGCTTGTTCAACAGGCCCGCACATGGCTCGGTCATCAACTGAAACAAGCAGAGCTATGGCACACAGGCCCCAACATCCATCTGCCCTTACTCTCAGCTTGGTCTCATTTTCATGTCATATGGTTCATGAGCTATCTCAAACCGAGAGTGTGCTTCTAAGCCTATTCTCGCGAGTAGTTCAAACTACTTGACTTGTACCGGATCCTATGCCATTTGAGCATTCCAGTGGCTACTCGAGGTTCAATCTTAGACATAGACCCCCTGGTTCTCTTGGCTATGTATTTGGGTTTCAAACAAGACTCTAATGGACAATACATTGAGGTAATAAAGTTCGTGATAAAAATAAGACTTTGAAATAACGGTTAATGCAAAACGTAGCTTTCCTTGCTGCTGGTCGTCAACTAAAGGTTCTTCTGGAGGTATACGATCCAGAATCTCTGGGTCTTTTTCGACCTTAGCGACTACACGAAATAAAAAGAACAATGCGTATCACTTTAAATGCATTTGTGTTGTACTGAAGAGTTAAAGACAATAACTATAGCTAGAGAGCACTTCTGACTCTGAAATTTTTACTGTGGTTTTGTGACAACATAAGAAAAGACTTAGCCAAATTTCATTCGAAAAAAAGCTCATTTGTGCCCTGCACAAATAAATGTATAAAAGGCCATAATTAGAGGTTCTAAAGTTTTCTACATATTTTCATGGAACAAGCCATTACTTTTTGGAAACTTGACTTTGAGATGGTTCTAATGGAATTGGTATCATGTTATTTGGTGAATCCTAGAGAAAGTTATGAGCTAATGAAGTTCAGCGAAATCCTGAAAAATGTTTCTGTACATTTTTATATTTATCTGGTCAGTTCACTTAATCACACCATTAGGAAGACTTAATGAGCTCGGTTGGATCTGAAATTATTCACGCGACTCAAGGATATTAAAATGAATATCCTGGCCAAATTTCAGAAGTTTACACAAAGGGTATCTCCAGTTAAAATTCCCAATAGTTTAAATTTTGGGGAATTAATTCTGGAGAAATAAAGACTTTCAAAGGCTGAAACTTGTTACGTTGGAAAGTACTCAAAAAGGTCAATACAACAAAATTTGGTTCACTGACAAACCTAGCCAAAGTAATTGGTATTTAATGTTTGGGGAAGTTCTGGAAAAATGGAAAACCCCGAAATGTTTAAATCTCTGACTGCAGGGTCCACGTGTGACGTGGCGTCCCCAGAGCGCACGACACACGGGGCTACAGAATTAAACTCGCGTAGCCACAAACTGATCCTGAGCCACAGAGGATCCCAGTTTTAAAATGAGACGCTGACAGGTGGGGCCGACTCGGCTTCTTCAACCTCCGGCCGAACTCCCCCGCGCGTGCTGCCCCTCGTCGGACTGACGCGGCGTCCTCGCCGGACTCGACTTCCTGGCTGCTTCCCGACTTGGTTCTCACCATCTGTTGATTTGGGGGGGTCGGTGAAACCGTTTAAGGGGTCGGTGCCAGATGCCGATGACCGGAAGTATTCCGGCGACATGCGGCGGCCTCGGAACTCCTTCGGCAATGGTGGCCCGACGTCCTATCCTGCCAAAAGTTTGGTTGATCAGCTCTACAGCACCAGGAAAAACTAGGGAAGCTTTGCGTATACGCAAACACGAGCGGGAAAGTCTCCAAATGGGTTTTCACCGTGCGCCCAAATTGTCCCGCCGGGTTTGTGCTTGGGAAAACTGAAAATGAGTTGTCTACATGCGTTTTCGAGCTAGGGTGTGACACCTGGTTCCGAAAATGAACCAAGTGAATGCATATGTGTGTCCAGGATGTTCATCACACATACACATGTATTCCACAAAATGAATTCAGAATATAACCACGTACGAATAATGTTTAAGTACTTTATTACATCGACTCAATGTCTCACTCATGAATATCTAACTTATTTAGCAGCGGAAGACTCTAAACGACAGCGGAAAATGACTAAGACAGCAAGCTCCAACTTCAACTCCACAGACATGTTGACGGTAGTTCGCACACCTAGTACTCCACATGTTTCTCGAAGTACACTTCTCCTGTAGCTGATGTATATGTGAGAATGCAAGGGTGAGTACATGTCGTACTCAGCAAGCGCGGGAATAGTATGAAATGTAGTTTACAACAAGGTAGGCAATAAAAAGGTTCATTGCAGCAAACAAATTTTATTTCACAAACATGGTAAAAACAACAACTATTTCTAGGTGAGTTTAATCCCAACATAACCAAGTTATTCATCAACATCCCTTTATCATAATCCACCATATATCAAGTCTCAACCAGCCAATAATGTTTCTCAAATTCATCTCATACCCATAATGATTCATAACCATCTCTTTTTCATATAAACAAAACCAAACTCTTTTTCATGACCCAAAACAGTCCCAAAATCAATCCCAATGACCATACCCAAATAACCATACCATGTTTTGCCTCGAATCATGGAATTTGGCAAGGTGCTTGTGACCGGAAGCACGGCTATCATGATAGTTTTACACTCTGCAGAGGTGGCACCACTTTACCCACAAGTTTGTGATTTCGTTACTCGTCGGCGACTAGAAAGAACCTCCATTATAAAAGTTCACAACCGTCGGTTTATGGCCAAGAGATCACAAAATAGCCTTTACAAAGGGGCTACTAGAATGTACGGACCCACTGAGGTTTCACCGGCAGGCTCGAATCTCCATTCTCCCACGCACGGGCCCCCTCTTGTGCCATGCAGTTCCCAGAGCAGTCCCTCTTGACTCCCATTCCCAGCGCCATCAAATGGTCCATAACAAGCTAGCTACACACCTAATTAGTCAGCTAAGCCGCACCCATATTTGGCCTTGTGGTGGCACTGTTTTCCTGGCATGTGCTCGCATGAACCGGTCCTTGGATCTACGGCAAGTAAACCACCATCTCATTCAGCAACATCCACAGACCAACCTTGCCTAGATCTCCCCGATTCCATGCTCATCAACATCATCAAGTTCTCATCATCTTTAATATCATGAGTGCAGTAGCTAACAAGTCTTATTTCAGCTTCCCGTATCCCGTAGGTTAAGCAAAGCAAAAAGGAAAAATGACATACCCGACTCATCAACTTTCCCGGCCACAAGGATGGTTAACAAAACTAATAAACTCCTATAAAAGGGTGTCCCATCAAGTTGACTCAAGCATACGAGTTTTTACAAGCAAAACAGTTTCGAAAACATGGGATCAATATGGTCAAGGGGCACTTGCCTTGCTCCCGTGGTTCGTGTTGCTCAAGCATCTCGAAGTCTTGGTGCTGTAGTTCCTCGTAGACGGCCTCTTGAGCTTGTCCTTCTACTTATGATCATGAACATACAAAATTTACAGCAATCAATCATCATGAACAAACTTTACTCAAGATGCAATGGGGTAGATGAATGCAAATCATATAGTGCAGTTTTATAGAACCGGTTTGTACGTGTTCTTGCATGTTTTAATGGGCTTTCATGGGGTTTTATGATGAAAAAGGGTGCTGGGATCAAGTGTGGATGTGGTAATGATCTTGACACAAGATGTAGATCAATTTCACCATCAAAAATTGTCCAAAACATGATCTGTCCACACGCAAAAGTTTTTGCTTGAAGGGGGCGAAGAAAACGGATGAGTAGAAACAGCGGCAACGTCGTAAGATGGGTAACGAAGACCTACCTCACTTCCTCCTTGTGGCAGGGCCTTCCTCCTAGCAACGGCAGCAGCGGGGGATTTTTCTGTAGGGAATTATGGTAGGGCAAATCGTCGGGCTTCTTCTTCGGCGACGGCGAGGCATGACGGGGCTCGACGGCGGGGCTCGTTGGTGGGGCTCGCCGGCGACCAAACTCCAGCAAGGGGGGATCAACCCGGCGAGTTGTGGGGGGCAGGGGCAAATCGGCGAGTTTGGGGGGGGGGGGCTGCGGTCAAAGGTGTAGGGGGGCTGGGGGGGTTGTATTTATAAGGGGGAAAAAAGAGTCTTAATCAAGTTTGGACTCACCCAAAGAGTCCTAATCAAGATAGGACTCAACCAAAGAGTCCTAGGGGTGGGGGATAGGGTTTCCCCCCTCTAGGCTGCGCCAAATTGGGGAACCCCCCCCCCCAAATGTGGGGGAAGTTCCCCATTTGGGGAATTTTGGGGAAATTGGGGAAATTTTGGGGGAAATTTGGTGGGGAAATTTGGGATGGCTCAATTCAGCTATCTTAGTTCCATTTCTATGTTTCTTTCTCCGTTTCTATATTCCCTTCTCCATTTCTATGGTTCTTTCTCCATTTCTACTTCTTTTTAAATGCTTCTCTACATGAAAAATGTATGCAATGCATGGTAGTGAAATTTTAAGGTCTTACATAGGGTTGCGAAGAGAAGATGATCGCCAGCTAGACTATCTCATGTGTGTAAGATATGGTGACCTAAGAACGAGTATGAAGTGAGATTTTGAAGATTTTGTACCGGAACGTTGGTTTGCGCATGCCAGAGGAAAAACTCCGAATTGGAGCTCAGTGGTTCATGACTTGATCAACGGGTTGGGGAGAAGCAGCACGGAGGTTGTAACACCCTCAAATTCATTTCCATGCATTGCATACATTTTTCATATAGAGAAACATTATAAAAGAAGTAGAAATGGAGAAAGAACTATAAAAATGGAGAAAGAACTATAGAAATGGAGAAAGAACCATAGAAATGGAGAAAAGAACCATAGAAATGGAGGAAGGAACCATAGAAATGGAGAAAGAAACATAGAAATTGAGGAAGGAGCCATAGAAATGTAGGAAAAACAACAGAAATGGAGAAGGGAATATTGTAACACCCTCAAATTCATTTCTATGCATTGCATACATTTTTCATGTAGAGAAACATTATAAAAGAAGTAAAAATGCATAAAGAACTAAAGAAATGGATAAGGAACTATAGAAATGGAGAAAAAACCATAGAAATAGAGAAAAGAACCATAGAAATGGAGAAAGAACCATAGAAATGGAGGAAGGAACCATAGAAATGGAGAAAGAACCATAGAAATGGAGGAAGGAACCATAGAAATGGAGAAAGAACCATAGAAATGGAGGAAGGAACCATAGAAATGGAGAAAAAACCACAGAAATGGAGAACGGAATATAGAAATGGAGAATGGGGCATAGAAATGGAGAAGGGCAATGTAGAAATGGAGAATGGAACATAGAAATGGAGAGGGGAATATAGAAATGGAGAATGGGACATAGAAATGGAGAGGGGAATGTAGAAATGGAGAATGAGACATAGAAATGGAGAGGAGAATGGAGAAATGGAACAAGTGACATAGAAATAGTGAGGAATGGGAAAAAGATAGCTGAAATGAGCCATTCCCAAATTTCCCCAAAAATTTCTAAATTCCCCAATTCCCAAAAGGGGAATTTTCCCCACATTTTGGGGATAATATCCCCAAGGCTGCCGCACCACAAGAGATAAGTTTGTTAAGATCCAAAAGAAATTGAATAGGACTCTTATTTGAGCTCCAATTGGAGTAGGACTCTCCTTTTCCCCATTATAAATATAACCCCCACCCCCTTGGCCGACCCCTCTCTCTTTTGGTCGTCCCCCCTGCTGCCAAGCCCCCTTCTTTGCTGCCAAGTCGCCAAGTCCCCCCCCCTGCCGGAATTTAGCCGCCGTCGAGCCCCGTCGTCGCCGGAAAAGAAACCCGACGATCTGTCCTACAAAAAAATTCCATAGAAAAATTCCCCACTGCTGCCATTGCTAGGAGGAAGGCCCTGCCACCAAAAGGAAGTGAGGTAGGTCCCCATTACCCATCTTACTACGTCGCCGCTGTTTCTACGCATCCGTTTTCTTTGCCCCCTTCGAGCAGAAACTTTTACATGTGGACAGATAGTGTTTTGATCAATTTTCGACGGTGGAATTGATTTAGATCTTGAGTCAAGATCATCACCACGTCCACACTTGATCCCTACACCCTTGTTCATCATAAAACTCCATGAAAGCCTGTTAAAACATGCAAGAACACGTACAAACTGGTTTAATAAAATCACACCATAGGATTTGCATTCATCTACCCCATTGCATCTTGAGTAAAGTTTGTGCATGATGTTTGATTGCTGTAAATTTTGTATGTGCATGACTGTGAGTAGAAGGACAAGCTCAAGAAGCTATATACGAGGATCTGCAGCACCAAGACTTCGAGACGCTCGAACAACAAGAGCCATGGGAGCAAGGTAAGTGCCCCTTGACCATATTGATCCCATGCTTTGAAACTGTTTTGTTTGCAAAAACTCGTATGCTTGAGTCAACTTGATGGGACACCCTTTTATAGGAGTTTACTAGTTTTGTTAACCATCCTTGTCACTGGGAAAGTTGATGAGTCGGGTATGGTCGTTTTTCCTTTTTGCTTCGCTCAATCTATAGGATACGGGAAGCTGAATTAAAACATGTCTAGCTACTGCACTCATATGAATAATGATGATGAGAACTTGATGATGTTAATGAGCATGGAATCGGGGAGATCTTGGCAAGCTTGGTTCGTGGATGTTGCTGAATGAGATAGTGGTTTACTTGCCGTAGATCTAAGGAACGGTTCATGCCAGCACATGCCAGGAAAACAGTGCCACCACAAGGCCAAATATTGGTGCGGCTTAGCTGACTAATTAGTTGTGTTGCTAGCCTGTTATGGACCATGGATGGCGCGGGGAATGGAAGTCGAGGAGGACTGCCCTGGGAACTGCATGGCACAAGAGGGGGCCCGTGGGTGGGAGAATGGTGATTCGAGCCTGCCGGTGAAACCTCAGTGAGTCCATACATCTAGTAGCACCTTTGTAAAGGCTATTTTGTGATCTCTTGGCCATACACCGATGGTTGTGTACTGGTATAATGGAGGTGCTGCAGTCGCTAACGGGTGATGAAATCATGAACTTGTGGGTAAAGTGGTGCCACCTCTACAAAATGTAAAACTATCATGATAGCCGTGCTTCCGGTCACAAGCACCTGGCCAACTCACATGATTAGAAGAAAAAATGGGATGGTTATTTGGTATGGTAATGGTATGGTTAATGGGATTGGTTTTGGGACTGTTTTGAGTCATAACAATGAGTTTGCTTTTGGCTATATGAATATGAGATGGTTATGAATATTTATGAGCATGAGATGAACATGAGAAAGATTATTGGTTGGTTGAAGCATGATAAATGGTTAATTATGAAGGAGAGAATGTTGCTGAGTTACTTGATTACGATGGGATAAGCTTCGCTTAGAAATAGTTGTTGTTTCTCTCATGTTTGTGAAATAAAATTTGCTTGCTGCAATGAGCCTTTTTATTTCCTACCTTGTTGTAAGCTACATGTCATGCTTTTCCCGCACTTGCTGAGTACGACATGTACTCACCCTTGAATTACCACATATACATTAGCTACAGGAGAAGAGTACTTCGAGGACCATGTGGAGTACTAGGCGTGCGAACTACCGTCAACATGCCTGTGGAGTTGAAAGATTGGAGCCTGCTATTTAGTTATTCCCACTGTCGTTTAGAGACTTCCGCTGCAAGAATAAGTTAGAGATTCTGAGTGAGACTTTGAGTCATTGTAATAAAGTACTTAAACACTATTTATTAGTGGTTATATTCTGAATTCAGTTTGTGGATTACATGTGTATGTGTGATGAACATCCTGGGCACACATATGCATTCACTTGGTTCTATTTTCAGAACCGGGTGTCACAGATTGGTATCAGAGCCACGTTGACTGTAGGACGCAAGCCTAGGTAGAATGGACACTCTAAAACACATAGGAACACCCCTTTAAACTGTTATTTTTGAAAATCGCTTGCTGCTGCACTTTACTTGTCAATTCAGGCACCGCAAAGTGCTATTTTCAGCCAATCTTTTCTCTTCTAATGGACAGCAACATTTTTGTTTTCTTGCATCATAGCTTCTGAAGTTTTGGAGTTATTTCTTTCTTCTCTAAAGATTTACATGTCTTATTTAGAAATGCCGGTCACTAGGAGCACATCACGCATGATAACTCGTCCACCACCACTTGGGAGTGCACTTAACCCCATTGAGGTGTGCAATGGACCTTATTGAGAGGAGGTGAAGATGGAACCTCACGATTAAGATGAAGTCAGTAGTTCTATGCATGAGGAAGAGGATCCGGAAGAGGTAGAACCAATTGAAGACGACATGGAGGATGATCCACAAGAACGGCATTGGTACGCACCTCAAAAGGAGTTCTACGCGGGCTTACACCCCGTGGAGCCTCATGAAGCTATGTCGGGAGGAGATGAATCCGAAGAGGAGCCAACCCTTGCTAAGGCCAATAATGAAGGTGATGAATGGGCCAACCGTTCAGTTCAAGAATTCCGGTCCGACGGAATGGAAGGAGGACACATATCTAGGGAGCTCAAAGAATTTCTGGATTGCTGCAGCTTATATCCAGAATATCTTCTCAAGAAAGTCCCTCGTCTCGGACATGAAGAGTGGAAGGCTGAGGTAACCATCCTATCTAAAGGTAGGGTTGTCACTCGGCACTTCGCACCCACATGGACAGCTACAAGGGCAGGAGCTATCGATGATGCTGCATGGGATGCACTAAATGGACTGTGCTACGCCTTCTATGAACAGCTTGAGGGCACCACTTTTTAGCTGCACCCGTATTGGAAGAGTGGCACAAGGGAGATCATTGGACCCCCGTGTAACAGCTCTTTCCAACCCACAAGCTGCTGACAAGTCTCAGAGGTTGCTCGTGGAGTTAGGAAACCGCTACGCAAGTGCACAGGAAGAGATCTGTTACCTCCGCAAGAAGCTCTATTTGCTGGAGAAACAAGAGGAGAATCATGCCAAAGCGGGAGCAAATGGAGCACCAGCGTCATCTATCCCTACATGGACTACCAACTCACCATGGCGTGCGCCCATGTATGAACCAGCCCCGTCACACGGCGAGAACAGCACCGGTTCTCACGATTAAGTTTAGGTTTCCATTGAATAAAGCTGTAAAAGAAATGTTTAGATCGCCGTGAGTCAAATAAGAGTAGTGTGCTGAAATTTTTGTGATGATTGCTTGGTTTGTGTGCTGATGTGAGTTTTGGGATGCTTCGGCAAATGTCTACATCCACACATAGTGGTAAGATGTGAGATGCTTCGGCACTTGTTCTCATTTTCATATAGGCTGAAATTAATGAAAGAAGTTGCTTAGTTCATACACCTTGATGCATATAGTTGGGAAATCACTTTTTGCAATTCTGAATTCTATCCGAAAGTAAGCCTTAAAATAAGGGGGGTAGACTTTCTTGCCAACCTTATTGTCTTGATTCCCAAGGGATTGACATAATACTTGGAATGGATTGGCTAAGCAAGCACAACGGAGTAATTCAATGTGCTGAGAGGATCGTGCAGTTGACATGTAAGCACGGTACTCGTATTGAGTTCGAGGCAGCCCAACCAGCAACCAAGAAGGCAGCGCTGAACCAAGTCGAAGAAGCGACATTGGAAAGCATTCCGGTGGTTCAAGAATATTCAGATGTATTCCCGGAAGAACTTCCAGGTATGCCACCTGACCGGGACATTGAATGTGCTATTAATTTTGTACCCAGAACTGCACCTATAGCAAAGAGGCCGTATAGGATGCCCGCTAATGAACTAGTGGAGCTCAAGAAGCAAATTCAGGAGCAGCTACAAAAAGGGTTTTATACGCCCAAGCTCGTCATCGTGAGGAGCCCCCGTGCTCTTCGTAGACAAGAAGGATGGGACCCAAAGAATGTGTGTGGATTATAGGTCTCTCAATGAGATGACGATCAAGAATAAATACCTGATGCCCCGTATAGAGGACCTGTTCAACCAAATGAAAGGTGCCCGAATATTCTCCAAGATTGATCTTTGGCCAGGATATTTCCAGCTGAAGATTAAGCCCTCCGACATACCCAAGACTGCATTTTGAACACGGCATGGTTCGTATGAACATACCGTTACATCTTTTTGGGTTAACGAATGCACCCGCATACTTTATGTACCTCATGAATAAGTTCTTCATGGAATACTTGGACAAGTTCATCGTGGTTTTCATCGACGATATCATGGTGTATTCGAAAAGTGAGGAAGAACACGAAGAACACTTGAGATTGACATTGCAGAAACTCCGAGAGCATCAATTGTATGCCAAGTTCAGCAAGTGTCAATTTTGGCTAAAGGAAATATCGTTCCTAGGCCACATCATCTCCGAGGGAGGAGTATCAGATGATCCAGGAAAAGTGGGAGACATTTTAAAGTGGAACCAACCGCAGAATGTGAGAGATATTCGGAGTTTCCATGGGATGGCTGGATACTACCGCGGGCTCATCAAAGATTTCTCCAAAATAGCGAAGCCTATAACTGAACTGCTAATGAAGGGGAAATCATTTCAGTGGACACCAGCGTGTCAAGAAAGCTTTGAGGAGCTAAAGAAGAGATTAACCACAGCACCAGTTTTGGTATTGCCGGACATGAACAAGAGCTTTGACATATATTGTGATGCATCAAGACAAGGGCTTGGATGTGTGGTCATGCAAGAAGGACAATTGGTAGCCTATGCATCGAGACAACTAAAGAAACATGAGCTGAATTACCCCACACATGACTTTGAACTTGCAGCCGTGGTACATGCCTTGAAGATTTGGAAGCATTATATCCTTGGCCACCGATGTGAGATCTATACAGATCACAAAAGCCTCAAGTATATATTCATGCAAACGGATCTGAATTTGAGGCAACGTCGATGGTTGGAAATCATCAAGGATTATGATGTTGGAATCAACTATCACCCCGGAAAGGCCAATGTAGTAGCTGATGTGTTGAGCCGAAAAGGAGCATGTCACCAACTCACGGTTCGGGAGCTGCCACCCGAGCTGCGCAAGGAGTTCGAACGGTTACATCTCGGGTTCTTGAACGAGATGGAGGTGATAGAACTGAACTCCTCGCTGGAACAAGAGATACGAGATGGCCAAGCAACGGATGAGGAAATCAAGGAAATAATCCGACAAGGCATAGAAAAGGATTTCAAGGAAGACGAGAAATGCACGCTTTGGTTAGGAAAAAGGATTTGTGTGCCTAACGTGAAGCACATCCGCGACACGATATTAAAGGAGGCACATGACTCACCTTATTCCGTACATCCCGGCTGTACAAAGATGTACAAGGACCTGAAAACTTGCTATTGGTGGGATGGTATGAAAAGGGACATAGCTGAATATGTTGCCTTATGCGATACATGCCAACGGGTAAAGGCGGAACATCAAAGACCCGCTGGACTGTTGCAGTCACTGAAAGTACCCGAGTGGAAGTGGGAAGACATCAGCATGGATTTCATCGTCGGATTGCCACGTACTCAATCGGGTTACGACTCTATTTGGGTTATCGTGGACCGATTGATGAAAACAACCCATTTCTTTCCTGTTAGAACCAAGTACAGCGTTGCACAACTAGACGAGCTGTATATGGAGCAAATCATGTGTCGCCATGGAGTTCCAAAGAGGATAGTTTCAGATCGAGGTTCTCAATTTACCTGTAGGTTCTGGAAGAAGCTGCATGAAGCCATGGGTACACGACTGAATTTCAGCTCCGCTTAACACCCGCAAACCGACGGGCAAACGGAGAGGACAAATAAAATTTTGGAAGACATGTTGAGAGCTTGCGCCTTGAAACATTGGCGTAGTTGGGATAGGAGCCTGCCGTACGCTGAATTCTCATACAACAACAGCTACCAAGCCAGCTTGAAGATGTCACCTTTCGAAGCATTGTATGGTAGAAGGTGTAGAACACCGCTGTTCTGGAATGAGACCGGAGAGAGCCAAGTGTTTGGACCCGAAGTGCTGCAAGATGCCGAAAAGCAAGTCCAAACGATACAAGAAAACTTGAAGGCTGCTCAGTCACGACAAAAAGGTTATGTGGACAATTGGCGACGAAGATTGACCTTCGAAGTGGGAGACTTCGTGTATCTTAAAGTATCACCTATCCGAGGCCAATGACGGTTCAACGTCAAAGGCAAGTTAGCACCTCGCTATGTCAGGCAATTCAATATTTTGGGCAAGCAAGGAGAGGTAGCCTATCAACTAGAGCTGCCAACGCACCTCTCCGACGTGCACAACGTGTTTCATATATCCCAACTAAAGAAGTGCTTAAGAGTACCGGAAAAACAAGTACAGATGGATGAGCTCAAGCTTCAAGAGGATCTGACCTACGCGGAGCATCCCGTCAAAATTTTGGACGTGAAGGAAAGGGTTACGAGAAACAAAGTGATCCGTTGGTGCAAGGTACAGTGGAGCAATCACACGGAAGACGAAACTTCATGGGAGCGTGAGGAAGATCTCAAGGCAGAATTACCTCATCTATTCTCCACTCTATCGAGTCTCGAGGGCGACATTCAGTTTAAGGGGGGTAGGTTTGTAACACCCTCAAATTCATTTCCATGCATTGCATACATTTTTCATGCAGAGAAACATTATAAAAGAAGTAGAAATGGAGAAAGAACTAAAGGAATGGAGAAGGAACTATATAAATGGAGAAAGAACCATAGAAATGGAGAAAAGAACCATAGAAATGGAGAAAGAACCATAGAAATGGAGGAAGGAACCATAGAAATGGAGAAAGAACCATAGAAATGGAGGAAGGAACCATAGAAATGGTGGAAAAACCACAGAAATGGAGAACGGAATATAGAAATGGAGAATGGGGCATAGGAATGGAGAAGGGCAATGTAGAAATGGAGAATGGGACATAGAAATGGAGAGGGGAATGTAGAAATGGAGAATGGGATATAGAAATGGAGAGGGGAATGTAGAAATGGAGAATGGGACATATAAATGGAGAGGAGAATGGAGAAATGGAACAATTGACATAGAAATAGTGAGGAATGGGAAAAAGATAGCTGAAATGAGCCATTCTAAAATTTCCCCAAATTGCCCCCAAAATTTCTAAGTTCCCCAATTCCCAAAAAGGGGAATTTTCCCCACATTTTGGGGATAAAATCCCCAAGGCTGCCGCACCACAAGAGATAAGTTTGTTAAGATCCAAAAAAAAATGAATAGGACTCTTATTTGAGCTCCAACTGGAGTAGGACTCTCCTTTTCCCCCCTTATAAATATAACCCCCACCCCCTTGGCCGACCCCTCTCTCTTTTGGTCGTCCCCCCTGCTGCCAAGCCCTCTTCCTTGCTGCCAAGTCGCCAAGTTCCCCCCTTGCCGGAATTTGGCTGCCGTCGGGCCCCGCCATTGCCGGAGAAGAAGCCCGACGATCTGTCCTACCAAAATTTTCCATAGAAAAATTCCCCACTGCTGCCATTGCTAGGAGGAAGGCCCTGCCACCAAAAGGATGTGAGGTAGGTCCCCATTACCCATGTTACGACGTCGCCGCTGTTTCTACGCATCCGTTTTCTTTGCCACCTTCGAGCAGAAACTTTTACGTGTGGACAGATCGTGTTTTGATCGATTTTTTACGGTGGAATTGATCTAGATCTTGAGTCAAGATCATCACCACGTCCACACTTGATCCCTACACCCTTGTTCATCATAAAACCCCATGAAAGCCCGTTAAAACATGCAAGAACACGTACAAACTGGTTTAATGAAACAGCACCATAGGATTTGCATTCATCTACCCCATTGCATCTTGAGTAAAGTTTGTGCATGATGTTTGATTGCTGTAAATTTTGTATGTGCGTGGTCGTGAGTAGAAGGACAAGCTCAAGAAGCCATCTACGAGGATCTACAGCACCAAGCTTCGAGACGCTCGAACAACAAGAGCCACTGGAGCAAGGCAAGTGCCCCTTGACCATATTGATCCCATGTTTTGAAACTGTTTTGTTTGCGAAAACTCGTATGCTTGAGTCAACTTGATGGGACACCCTTTTATAGGAGTTTACTAGTTTTGTTAACCATCCTTGTCACCAGGAAAGTTGATGAGTCGGGTATGGTCGTTTTTCCATTTTGCTTCGCTTAATCTACAGGATACGGGAAGCTGAATTAAAACATGTCTAGCTACTGCACTCATATGAATAATGATGATGAGAACTTGATGATGTTAATGAGCATGGATTCGGGGAGATCTAGGCAAGCTTGGTTCGTGGATGTTGCTGAATAAGATGGTGGTTTACTTGCCGTAGATCTAAGGACCGGTTCATGCCAGCACATGCCAGGAAAATGGTGCCACCACAAGGCCAAATATGGGTGCGGCTTAGCTGACTAATTATGTGTGTTGCTAGCTTGTCATGGACCGTGGATGGCGCGGGGAATGGGAGTCAAGGAGGACTGCCCTAGGAACTGCATGGCACAAGAGGGGGCCCGTGGGTGGGAGAATGGTGATTTGAGCCTGCCGGTGAAACCTTAGTGAGTCCATACATCTAGTAGCCCCTTTGTAAAGGCTATTTTGTGATCTCTTGGCCATACACCGATGGTTGTGTACTGGTATAATGGAGGTTCTGCAGTCGCTGACGGGTGACAAAATCACAAACTTGTGGGTAAAGTGGTGCCACCTCTGCAGAGTGTAGAACTATCATGATAGCCGTGCTTCTCGTCACAAGCACCTGGCCAACTCACATGATTAGAAGGAAAACATGGGATGGTTATTTGGTATGGTTATGGTATGGTCATTGGGATTGGTTTTGGGACTGTTTTGAGTCATGACAATGAGTTTGGTTTTGGCTATATGAATACACTACAGGAAACAGGGCAACATACGACAGCCTGTATATCATACCACGGCTAGCTGTCGTATATAAACTTACATACGACGGTCAGCAGAGGCTGTCGTATATAAGTTTATATACGACAGTGCAGCCGTCATTTAGTATATGGCTGTCGTATATAGCAGTTATATACGACAGCCAAACCAAGGCTGTCCTAAATAAGCTTATTTACGACGGTCACACCATGGGCCGTCGTAAATAAGGCTTATATACCCGCGGGCCCGGGTCGGCGCGAGCATTCATGCCCACGCCGACCCGAGCCCGCACAGCCCTAAACGCCGCCGCTGCCAGCCGCCACCCCGGCCGCTGCCCCTCCGCCGCCGCCAGCCGCCGCCCCGGCCGCCCCCGCCAGCCGGCGCCCCGGCCGCCGCTCCCCCGCCTGCCACCGCCTCCAGCCACCGCCGCCAGCCAGCCACCGCCGCCACCCCGGAGGTCCCTGCCCCGGACGCCACCCAATAGCCGCCACCCCGCCCCGGCCGCCGCAGGCTCGCCACAGCGCCGCCCCACCGCGCTGCCACGTCGCCGGACCGCCCGGACCTGCGCCCGTCGCGTTGTGCGCCGCCGCACCGTGCCGGTCCGCCTCCACGCCGTCCGCCGCCCGCCTCGCCGTGTGCCGCTCGCCGCGCCGCCTCCACCGTGAGTTAAGTCGCCCGCCTCCCTCCCCATCTAGATAGTTTGGTTTTTTATTTACCAAATGTTTAGATTATGCTTGTTTATTTTTGATTGTTTAGTGGCTAATTCTTTAGATTTAGATGAATTGATATGCTTAGGTTTAATTATTGCCCAGGTTTATTTGAATTGCTAGCTAGGTGTTTTTTAATTGCTTAGAATTGATAAGCTTGTTAACTACGGTAATTATGCTTGTTTAGATGAGTTGTTAATTGCTTGGATGATTAATGCATATGAGCTAATAGTTTATTGATTATTGTTTCGATTGTTTGAGTGTTTAAAAGTACTATTTATACATAAATGGGCTTAGGGCCTGATACGACCCATTTAGTGGTAACGTATACATCTACAAAAGCACGATGTGAACAACCTAGGCCGCCTCACCCTACCCCCCATCACTCCCCCCCCCCCCCCCCCGCGGCTTAGCCAGCGCTCCGCCTCTGACACTCTGCCGCGGAACTGCCAATCCTTCGGCGCTCGGCCTCCTCCGCCGCGGGACTATCAATCTGCCGACACTCGTCGGCCTCCATTGACCGGCTGCCGCGGATCTGCCGGCGCTCAACCTCCCACGAACACAGGTCAGTCTGCTCCCCTCTCCCCCCCCCCCACATTGGTTTCCTCCGTCGATGGTGCCACCCCGCCCCTTCCTTTCCCAGAAGATGTATCACCTCCTGTGCGCAGGCGCCGGCGCCTCCCCTGTGTGCAAGCGCCGCCGCCGTATTCACCTGCCTTACGCCGGGATCTAAGGAGATGGGACGCCTTACGATCCCCAGGAACCTTACCGCTTAAGCGATGCTTAAGCGACGCCTTAACAACTATGATTCTTTCCTTCTCTCTATTGTTCTTTCCTCTCTCTCTTTGAAATGACTCAATAATGAAAGATTGATGTAAACCTTTACAATATGCGTCACCCGTTTCGAACCGGCCCGTCTCACATGTGTTACGCATGTGAGGCGTGTAGGTTCGGAATTGTCCCTTTTTGGACAGCCTAGGAGTGACCGAGAGGGCGTGCTTATGATGAGACGCGGGGTCTAGATTTGGACGTAGTTTCGACAGCATAACCCTAATGTTCTCCGCTGCTCCATTTTCGGACGTGCAGTTGGAGAACAGCGGGGTTATGCTGCCAAAATTTCGTCTGAATCTAGACCTCGTGTCTTGTCATAAGCACGTTCGTCTCGGTCACTCTTGGGTGCGTTTAGGACCTATCCTTTCCAATAGGTATAGGTCCGTGACATAAATAAATAATAAATTAACTATAAATTCTTTGACTTAAAACTGCAGAGTTAAACATGAGTGAAGACCGTAGTTGGATGTATACCAGTTGGAACAAGGCAACTGGTCACTCAGATGAGTGGTATGCCGGGACAGATGACTTTATTGATCGAGTGTTCTCGTTGTCTATACCCGATAAAGTTCGTTGTCCATGTGCGAAATGCCGGAATACTAAGTTTCTGGACAAAACGACATTGTCAGTACACTTGTACCATATTGAAAGAGCATTGAGATATTTGAAAACTATGGTTGGCAACATAGCAAGGGTTGAAGGGTGCATTGCCGAAGCATTTACTCTAAAGGAAGTAGGTTACTTTTCTTGTTTCTACTTTGCAGAGGAAAACAATGTCAATACTTCGGCAATGCCATACAATGTAGATGACGAACCACCAGTTAGTGATCTCTCTATTTTTGAATCGAGGGGAACTACTGTTGGCAGCAGCACGACATACGATTTTACTGAAGGAGAAAGGACTGCTGCTTTACTCTACATGTATGCTAATATCGATGGCATGAAGAAATATTTCGAGTAAGTGTTCCTCTTACATTTATGATGATTATTGTATTTATCAATACATGTATGCTAATGTAGATCACATATGTTTTGTGTGTACAGTGAGTTCCACAACCAAAACTGGAAACATAAGCATCAACCAACGAGAAAGCAAGTAGAAACGATGCGACGGGCTGGAATTAATGGAGGGCCTAATTTCTTATCCTGGTTTCGAGCTTATGTATTAGCAAACACCGACATCCATCAAGATTTACGACAACTATCTTATGGATTAGTGAAAGTTAGAAGCTATGGTCGATATGACGTAAATGGCTTCCGATTCCGTACAACTCAATTCGAAACTCTTTGTCCTCTCGCAGCAACATCAAATTGCGGAGTTGTGACGAGAGCCATCGACTCACAAGGGAAAGAAACCAATTACTATGGAATCATTAACAAAATTCTAGAATTTACTTTCGCTGGCAATAAGGAACTTTCAGTGGTGTTCTTTGATTGTGATTGGTTTGATAACAATCATGGAACTCGAGAAAATCAATTTGGCATGGTGGAAGTGAATCACAACGAACGCTTACGAGGTTTAGATACATACGTTCTTGCACATCAAGTGGAACAAGTGTATTATCTACCTTATCCATGTAAGAAGCTTAGCACTTGGTGGGTGGTATATAAAGTGAATCCTCGTGAGCGCTTGTATACTCCTGGAGATGATGGTTATCATGATAGTGGAGACACTGAAGAAGTGTACCAAGACGAAGAGTTGCCAGACTCTTTTATCGTTGAGCCTGGTGCAGGACTCGATAACTTAGTAGGAGACGTTGCAGATGTAGAGACATCTACAATGCGAAAGCGGAAACGTAAACAGCTCACGACGACAGATCGGGATGTTAATGATCGTGATGTTTATGATCATGATGTTGATGAATTTTGAAACTGGTTACGAGTAATGTTCTTTTTAATGAAAGTGACATTAATTATCGCTTACATTACTTTTGAAACTGATTATGAGTAATGTTTTTTTAAACTAATTATGATGTCATCAAGCAAGGGTTCAAAGGGTTCGAAGGGGAAGAAGGCGCCGAGTGTGAGGGGTTTCCTCCCCTCGCAGGAGAGAGACGACTACTTCTACGGTTTCACTTACAGCGGGAGCAGACGCACTCAGCTGTTAAGTGCGTGTCCGGAGTTGCAGGACAGGGTTGTCAGTTTGCAGCGTACAGAGGTAAATTTTTCTACAATGCACAAAATTATTAAAATCACTTTTTCAATTTAACTTACTTACTTTACCATTGTAGTCTGATTTGGACTATGAGTCCGAGGCCAGAGCGGCACCTCAGGAGACGGGTACGCAGCGCAGCGTGCCCTCGGGGAGCGAGCCCTCTGGTGGCCAGGCCTCTGGCAGCCAGCCCTCCGGCAGCCACCCCCAGGGTAGTCTGCCCAGCGAGCCCGAGGGCACCCAGCCCGAGGACACGTCCAGTGACCAGCCTTCTGGGTCACCAGACGTGGTGCCGCAGCGGAGAAGACGTACGAGGAGGAGTAACTTTGTTGGTCCTCCACCGATTCCTAGAGAGCTAGTAATTATTCGTCCGGTTGGAGACATGTGACACATTAATAAAGTATTCATTTCTATTTGTTCTCAAAGACTATGATCTTACTTAATGACTTAACAAACGTCTTTTTAGTTCTTGGGAGGACCTCTCGTACGACTGGCAGAAACACCACAGGACGGTGAACGGTTGCATCGGGAACTTAGTGCCTCTGCACTACCCCGGTGCGATCGATGGACGTGCAGCTACGTCGTGGGACGATTACGCGCGCGTTCCTCACCCGGAGAACGAAAACCTAGGGAGTTGTGTGGGCAGATTTTTGGGCAAGTAACTTTCATAAATATTTGAATTTTCAATTCTTTATGTTCCTTCAAATATTAATGTGCGTATATGTCGAACTATGTTGGCTTCCTACAACTCAGGTACCACCTTGAGGACCCGACTGAGCAGATGGATCACGCCCGCTCCGTGTTCGAAGTGAATGCTCGGAAGCTTGTTATGCAAATGCTTTCGAACGCTCGGAGTCAAGTAGTTAACGACTACTCAAAGCTCCACGACCACGAGGTTGGGTCGTTCAGAGATGCCTCCGACAAGTACTTGACGGAGGAGCAATACGCAGAGGTAAATTGCGTAATCTTTAAATTGTTCACATTAATTTTGCTAAGTAACATCTAATGAATTACACATGTGTGCAGGTTAGTGTCCCTTGGTTACAGGGACGAGCTGAAGATTACCGAGCCCTTTGCAGGTATTGGGCTAGCGATGAGTTCATCGCTAAGTCCAAGAAGGCTCGAGATGCCAGAGGGAGCTCAGGGAAGCACGGTATGGGCGTCCAAGGTTTTGTGCGAATGGCTAAACGGATGGTAAGTTTCTTGGTAGTTTTATTATATTCATAATGTAGTATTGTTCGTACTAACATATGTTCACAGGAAAAGGAGACCGGCGTGCGACCGACTGCTACTGCGGTCTATAGGAGAGGTCACGCTGACCCTTCTCAGCCGGAACAGTGTAGTCAGTACGCATCGGAGCGCCTGGTAAGTTTCATGATCTCTCAAATTATTTGACACTATATATGTTGTTGAACTTACACAATTTCATTGTTTTTTCAGACTAGGTATGGGCAAGAGGCTATAAGGATACATGGCGAAGGGTTCGATTGGGAAAACTCCCCCAACATCGACCCTCAAGCCGCGTATGCAAGCGGAGGTGGAAAAGCACACGGAAGGTGAATTCATTTACTTTCATTGTTTTCAATTCAAGATTATTTAATTTTACCTTGAATTGATTCCTTTTTTTAGGCTTGCCATATTCTCTGGAGTTGTCAACTCTAGGGAGGCACGACCTGCGAGAGGCAGCTCCTCGCAATTTTCGGCTACTGGCGCAGGCTCCTCCAGCTGCCGTGTCACCGAGAGAGATCTCGAAGTCATGGCGCTTCTGGAGAGCTTGGCTCGGCAGGAGGAGGCCTTGGCGAGAGAGCGAGAGAACAACAGGGCTGCCATGGCGTACCATGCGTCCTATATGGCACAGATGCAAGCGTCAAAAGAAGTAAGAAACATACAATGATACTTTAACTACATTGCATTTCAATTGGTTTTGTAAATTGTAATGTTTGAAATGACAGGCGCTAGCTCGATAGCAAGGGCAGCAAATCCAGATACCGTTGTGGCAGCCACCTCCGTTCGTGCTGGAGCCTTCGCCACCATAGGAGCAGTTTCCTGGAGTACAGGTATAAAAAGGAAGTTACATTATGTGGAAGCCCCAACCGCTAAGAAACCTAATGAACCTAGAAAAAGAATTGTAAACTTGTGCATATGTCACTGTGTTTCCCAGGGATCAGGGACGGAGGCTCAGACTCCATCGCCATAGCTAAGGGCGCCAGGTTCGCCGCGGCAGGATGACTGCTTCGCTCCCGGAGGTAGTGGAGGGGCTAGTAACCAATAGATTTGTGATTTTGTTTTTTATTGTGTGGATGTCAGACTTCGTGATTGTCGATGTGTACTATTGCACTTTGTTGTGATTTTATATATCAAACTATTTTGTTGTTGTCTATTGATTTGGATGTGTAGCTGGCCATCGAGCCAGGTTAGCCACTTTCAGTTTTTTAAAAAAATGGAAAAGCTTATATACGACGGCATGTATAGTTTATATACAACGGTTACCATACAGGGCCGTCGTAAATAAGCCTAAATTATATACGACGGCTGGGCCCAGGCTGTCGTATGTAGGCGCTTATATACGACAGCCAGGGCCCAGCCGCTATCATATATAAGCGCTTATATACGACAGCCAGGGCCCAGCCATCGTATATAAAGGCCCCGGCCCACTGGGCCAAGTCTACGAAACGGGCCGTTGTATATAAGTGGCCGTCGTATATATACTATTATATATGACGGTGTCATCGTATATAACTATATATACGACAAAATATATACGACGGCCACAAACCGTCGTATATAAACAATTGCCGTCGTATATAGGTTATATACAACGGCTTCTACTTTAAATACGACGGTTTTAGCCGTCGTATGCTGACGGTAATCCTGTAGTGATATGAGATGGTTATGAATATTTATGAGCATGAGATGATCTTGAGAAAGATTATTGGTTGGTTGAAGCATGATAAATGGTGAATTATGAGGAGAGAATGTTGCTGAGTTACTTGATTATGATGGGATAAGTTTTGCTTAGAAATAGTTGCTGTTTCTATCATGTTTGTGAAATAAAATTTGCTTGCTGCAATGAGCCTTTTTTATTTCCTACCTTGTTGTAAGCTACATGTCATGCTTTCCCGCACTTGCTGAGTATGACACGTACTCACCCTTGCATTACCACATATACATTAGCTACAGGAGAAGAGTACTTCGAGGACCATGTGGAGTACTAGGCGTGCAAACTACCATCAACATGCCTGTGGAGTTAAAGATTGGAGCCTGCTATTTAGTTATTCCCACTGTCGTTTAGAGACTTCCGCTGCAAGAATAAGTAAGAGATTCATGAGTGAGACTTTGAGTCATTGTAATAAAGTTCTTAAACACTATTTATTCATGGTTATATTCTGAATTCAGTTTGTGGATTACATGTGTATGTGTGATGAACATCCTAGGCACACATATGCATTCACTTGGTTCTATTTTTGGAACCGGGTGTCACAAATATAGAAATGGGGAATGGGGCATAGAAATGGAGAAGGGCAATGTAGAAATGGAGAATGGGACATAGAAATGGAGAGGGGAATGTAGAAATGGAGAATGGGACATAGAAATGGAGAGGGGAATGTAGAAATGGAGAATGAGACATAGAAATGGATAGGGGAATGTAGAAATGGAGCAAGTGTCATAGAAATAGTGAGGAATGAGAAAAAGATAGCTGAAATGAGCCATTCTCAAATTTCCCCCAAATTTTCTAAATTCCCCGATTCCCAAAAAGGAGAATTTTACCCACATTTTGGGGATAAAATCCCCAAGGCTGCCGCACCACAAGAGATAAGTTTGTTAAGATTCAAAAAAATTGAATAGGACTCTTATTTGAGCTCCAATTGGAGTAGGCTCTCCTTTTCCCCCTTATAAATATAACCCCCACCCCCTTGGCTGACCCCTCTCTATTTTGGACGTCCCCCCTGCTGCCAAGCACCCTTCCTTGCTGCCAAGTCGCCAAGTTCCCCCCCTGCCGGAATTTGGCCGCCGTCGAGCTCCGTCGAGCCCCGCCGTCGCCGGAGAAGAAGCCCGAGGATCTGTCCTGCTCTAATCTTCCATAGAAAAATTTCCCGTTGCTGCCATTGCTAGGAGAAGGGCCCTGCCACAAAAAGGAAGTGAGGTAGGTCTTCATTCCCTATCTTACGACGTCGCCGCTTTTTCTACGCATCCGTTTTCTTCGCCCCCTGCGAGCAGGAACTTTTACGTGTGGACATATCGTGTTTTGATCGGTTTTTGTGGTGGAATTGATCTAGATCTTGAGTCAAGAACATCACCACGTCCACACTTGATACCTACACTCTTTTTCATCATAAAAACCCATGAAAGCCCGTTAAAACATGCAAGAACACATACAAACTGATTTAATAAAACAGCACCATAGGATTTGCATTCATCTACCCCATTGCATCTTGAGTAAAGTTTGTGCATGATGTTTGATTTCTGTGAATTTTTTATGTGCGTTGTCGTGAGTAGAAGGACAAGCTCAAGAGGCCATCTACGAAGAACTACAGCACCAAGACTTCGAGACGCTTGAGAAACAAGAGCCACGGGAGCAGGCAAGTGCCCTTTGACCAAATTGATCCCATGTTTTGAAACTGTTTTGTTTGCGAAAACTCGTATGCTTGAGTCAACTTGATGGGACACCCTTTTATAGGAGTTTACTAGTTTTGTTGACCATCGTTGTCACCGGGAAAGTTGATGAGTCGGGTATGGTCGTTTATCCTTTTTGCTTCGCTTAATCTACAGGATACGGGAAGCTGAATTAAAACATGTCTAGCTACTGCACTCATATGAATAATGATCATGAGAACTTGATGATGTTAATGAGCATGGAATCGGGGAGATCTAGGCAAGCTTGGTTCGTGGATGTTTCTGAATGAGATGGTGATTTACTTGCCGTAGATCTAAGGACCGGTTCATGCCAGCACATGCCAGGAAAACAGTGCCACCACAAGGCCAAATATGGGTGCGGCTTAGCTGACTAATTAGGTGTGTGTTCTAGCTTGTTATGGACCGTGGATGGCGTGGGGAATGGGAGTCGAGAGAGGACTGCCCTGGGAACTGCATGGCACAAGAGGCGGCCCTTGGGTGGGAGAATGGTTATTCGAGCCTGCCGGTGAAACCTCAGTGAGTCCATACATCTAGTAGCCCCTTTGTAAAGGCTATTTTGTGATCTCTTGGCCATACACCGATGGTTGTGTACTGGTATAATTGAGGTTCTGCAGTTTTTGACGGGTGACGAAATCACGAACTTGTGGGTAAATGAGACGGTCTGACGCCGCCCGTTCAGTCACGGGAACGTGGCACTCACCCAGGAATCGCATTGGGTGGTGCCGTGTTGTGTGGCACCCAACAGCAGACATATAAGGAACAATGTATTACATAAAACAATAGCGGAAGCTTACAAGTTTTTCTTTGTAAATAATTTACATCAAGTAGCTACAGAGGAAGTCTATAAACAGCTCACATCGAATAACTAAAGAGCACTCGAGAAGAGGTCCAGCCCGCGGACTCCTCTCGCTAGCAACACGAAGACGTTGCAGCTGCTGGGTTCGCCATGTGTTAAACGACTCAACCTTCTTCTTAGCATCTATGTTAACCTGCAAAACCACTCATATAGGAAGCGTGAGCACATAGGCTCAGCAAGAATGATCCGTCTCTCCTAAGCAATAAACTCTACATGCACGACGGATGCAATTGGGTTAGCTAGATTTGCATGAAGAACCCGCCTAATGTAGATCCTTAACTTTCAGATTTTAAGCCTCATTGTACAGACCTTGAGCCGAGCAGCATCCCAACTCCACGATCAAACAAGAAACGCTTTGTTGCGATGCTTCTTGCACAAGTGAATGTAAAGTTTAATGAGCCTATCTCTAATTCAATCATGGTTGCAATACAAGTTACATTACAGCCTTATCAAGTTCAAAAGAAAACCAGTTCAGTTGTTACTACGTCAAGACACAGTGGGCAAGTATGCTCATATAACCGCGAGCGACGGTGATTCGAATCAGTACACGCCCCGACTACACGACACGTACACCCATACTCCGAGTTGCCGGCAGCAACCTCGACTGACGTTGTACGCGGCCACCTTTCCCAAGATCTTCCACACAGGATGCGGTCTAACTGCCCCGAGTCCGCAAGCTCCCTCAAGGTACATACCCGCAGTAGTATGTTCTTGAGCGAGTTACCTCCTGCTACCCTGATGCCGAAAGCCTAAGGTAGTTAGAAAAGTTCTAATGTGGATCTCACAAGGTACATCGGTTTCATGGGTCCCATATAGCCAGTATGTGCCCGGTACACAACTCAAACTTGTCCAACAGGGCCAAGCACGGACGGGCCTTAACCGACACAGGCAGGGCTATGCACGCACAGTCCGCAGCCTGCTGCATCTAAACCTCCCTGCCCGGTCTCCATTTCTAATGTGTGAACTTTCCTCATCATTTCTACTTTTGGACCCGTCCCGAGTAAACCAGACCTAAACTCGCGAGTAGCTTTCAAATACTCGAATTCTACCGGACCTTTCCTACTAACATTTGGCGTAGCCAAATCCACTCAAGGAGGTGCTATTCTACGCTTTCTCTCTTAGGTATTTCTGGTCATGCAACTTGGGTTTTCAATATCAACTAGACTTAATGCAATCAAACAATTCAAGCTATGATCTCTAAAAATGGAAATGCTTTATAAAACTGTTAAAATGCAAACCGGGGCTTGCCCGTTTTGCAGGTGACTAAGATTACAATCAGTTAGTGACGATCACTTGGAGCTTGATCACTTGCTTTCCTCCCTCCTTGACCTTCACTTCAACTTCTTCACACGTTCTCACGTAGATGCTACACAATATGAATATGTATATATATTTAATTGTAAAGCTTTTGCTAATAAGCTCTAATGACAGTTTAAAAACTGGAACTCTGTTTAAGAATTTAAAATGACACTGGTGCTAGTGGTTTAGGTCAGGTTTAAACACTATGATCAAGTGTTGAGTGCTATCTCCACTTATGTGTTGATCATCTCAAGAGGTTACATAGAACAGTGGTGATCCAGGGCTCCAATGGAGCTGAAAATCTTCATGTGAGTTCCTTGTCACAAGAAAGTCATCTGGACAAAAAATTAGCACTTTTCATTGAGTGGTTTATTCAGAACAATTCTCTAAGTATTTAAGCAAAGAGGAATTAATTCTGAGGTAACGCCCATGTTCATGTCAAACTCAGTGAATCACAATTTCAATAATAGTTCATAGAGCCTACATGAATTTTCCTAGGATTTTTGGAGCTAAGAGTTGCCCAGAACTGAATTTCCAAGTTTTGGAAATTTTCTGAAAATGTTTCTGTATTCATTTGAATACATCAACTTTAAATCTGAATTCTCCTGATCAAATCAACTCCAAATGAGCTGAAATTTTTACAGGAGTCTAATAATACCCTAAAAAATATTCTGGCAAAATTTGATGATTTTTGGATAAACCAAACTCTCTCTAGAATTCTTTTTCTAAAAAGTTTAAAGAATTTTCCAGAATTAAATAATGACTTTCCTACAAATTGGGTTGCATATTTGGATAGAGTTTGTCAATCTGAGTCTAAGCCAATTTGAATCACTAAATTTTGAGTTTCCTAGCAAATGTTATGCTCTTCTAAAGTTTGGGGAAAAATCTGGGATTTGAATAAATCGTGGAAAAGTTTAAACACTGACAGTGGGTCCATGGGACACGTGTCTGGTGTCGGGATAGCGCCACACGGGGCCACAGGACTATTTCCCTCGCTGTCACAGTTGATCCGGTGTTACAGAGGATCCGGCCCTTCTCTCCCGAGTGACTGACATGCGGGTCCGGCGTCCCCTTCGTCTACCTCTCGCCCCGTGCGATAGCGCCGCTGGAGCTCGCCGGAGCTCGCCGAATTCGGTCGTCCAGCCAAATCCCGAGCTGCCACTCGCCGCCAGGCCCTAACTTTGTGCAAGGAACACGATGGGCTGATCTTCCCGGACCGGCGAAGCCCCTAAACCATCTCGCAACGGTGCAGCGGCTCGGAGGAAGTCCGGCAACGTCGACCTGACGCCCTAAGCCCACCAAGCTTCGGTTTCCAAGCTCTAAAGCACCGGTGGATGCAAGGAAAGCTTGGCATGGGGTTGAAACGGCTCGGAAATTGCTCTAAACTACGGTTCATCGTGCGCCTGAACCTTCCCGCCATAGCCGTCGTCGGAAAGACTGGAAATACGCCGGGCACAGTGTGTTTCATGCTAGGGTTCCATAGAGTAATTGTTTGCTAAGCAATTCTAGGTCCTGTGAGTGCAATTTGCAGCGCTCTAAACAATTATAGCACGTGTATTTGAAGGATTCTTACCCGCTGGTCCGTTTAAACCGGCCGGAGAGAAATTCTGAAATTCGTCGGCAAGAAGCAACGGCTAGGGCTGAGCTTCGGATGGAAGCTGCAGGGATCTCTTGCGCGTCCAACGGTAGCCTTGCTCGGACGTGACAAGCCTCGGGTGAGGCTGTCCACAAGAGCCGTCGGTAGCAGTTTCTTTCGGCCGCCGCGGGAACTCGATGCTCTCGGTCTTTGGAGGCGGAGCTCATGTTGAAATGGCGCAAGGATGTTGTGGGAGGGTCTGTGGTGTTGTTTGGCTGCTCAGACGAAGTCTTCACGTGGCTATGGTGTGGCCGAGCGATCGAACGAACGTCGGCAGAGTTTCTGCTCTCGTGTGTGTGTGGGAAAGAAGAGGGCCTCGGTCTCGGTTCTGTGGCAACAAGAGCACGGCAGAGGGGGTGAGAACAGAGAGGAACAGCTCGCCAGCGCAGACCGCACAAGGAGGAGGTGGCTCTGGCGCTGCTCGGTGTCGCACGGCGAGGAGTCGGTCTGCCCGAGTGAACCGCCTGAAGAGAGATCAAACAGAGACCCAACACTGAGATCTTTTTGCAAATTGAATTGTCTCATTGACATGTGGGTCCCACAGCTCAGTCCCTCCTTACCCCTCTCCAAAATATCTCCCAATATTTGCAAATTGTGAAATCAAATTGTGGGAGTTCAAATCTGAGGTGCATTTGGATAATTGGGCAAGTTTCATCCAAATTCAAATGGGTGTTTGAATTCTTTGTTATTTAAAGTCCATTTTGGAAAAATGAGTTGCAAAACATTTCAACAAATCATGAAACTTTGCATACCCACTAATTTGGACCTAAGGAATTCAAATATGAAATCTGATTTTTAATTTGGCTGCTGCAAATGAGAATTTTAGCACAACAGTTCGAAATTCATTATGTTGCTCTCATTTGAATTTTGAATTGAACAAGTTTGTTCCAAATCTGACTTTAGCTTTCTCACACCTATGGGAACTTCCCACCTCGGTTTTATATCCTTCTTGGTTTTCCATGTCTTCAAATAAACATTTGAACTTGTGTGAAGAAAGCCCTCATGTGTGTTATCACATGTGGAAAAAGTTTTAACAAGTCCCAAATTTCATACATATGAAACCATCTTTTGCAAACAAGAGTTTCTTTGTATTCACATTTTTGGGACATTTACATTCCCCCCCCCCTTAAAAGGGATCTCGTCCCGAGATTACAAAGAAGAACGAGACGGGAGGGTAATTACAGAGTTTATGACAAAAGATCCAGATAGTTCTGGTGGATGTAATATTTGCTTTCCCACATTGCCTCTTCCGGGGTATGATTACTCTACAGGACTTTGTAAAAATTTTAAAGTCCGGTTTCGGGTGATCCGGGTCTTTTCATCGATAATCTAAATAGGCTGCTCAATGTATGTGAGATCCGGCTTCAACTCGTCGATGTCTTCGGTGCGGACAGCAGCGGTAAACTTGAGACACGCAGCTGGGACACGTGAAATATGTCGTAAATACTGGCAAGGCTTGCCAGTAGTTCCAGCTGGTAGGCTACAGTCCCACACTTCTCCGTGATGGCAAACGGACCGATGAATCGGGGAGCAAGTTCCCCTTGACACCGAACCGATGAATCCCTTTCATCGGAGACACACGAAGGTACACGTGCTCTCCGACGTCGAAATGCAGCGGTTGACGCCTCTGGTCCGCGTAGCTTTTCTGACGAGATTGGGTAGCTTTGAGGTTCTCTTGTATTATCCGAACTCTCTCTTCGGCTTCATTGACAAGATCAACCCCGGACGTTACTCGTTCACCGGATTCGCACCAATTCAAATGGTGTATGGCACTTTCGGCCGTATAGAGCTTCATATGGTGCCATTTTGATGCTCGTCTGATATCCGTTGTTGTACGAGAACTCCGCCAACGGTAAGTGATCATCCCAGCTCTTACCGTGGTGGATGTCACACGCTCTCAGCATATCCTCCAGTATTTGATTCACCCCCTCAGTTTGCCCATCAGTTTGAGGGTGATACGCGGAGCTTCTAATCAGTTTGGTTCCCAAGGATGCGTGTAGCTGCTCCCAGAAATGGGCTACGAACAGCGATCCTCTATCGGACACAATGGTACGGGGAACTCCGTGTAAGCACAAGATCCATGCTATGTACAGCTCCTCATACTGCTTTGCGTTATACCTTGTATGCACCGGGATGAAGTGGGCTGATTTGGTTAACCGATCAACGATTACCCAAATCGAATCATGGTTGTGGGAGTTTATCGGCAACCCGATGATGAAGTCCATACTCAAGTCTTCCCACTTCCATGCCGGTACTTACAATGGCTGCAACGGGCCTGACTTCTTCACATGGTCGGCCTTGACTCTTCGACACGTATCACATTCTGAAACGTACTTTTCAACTTCACGTTTCATACGTGTCCACCAAAATTTCTTCCGGAGATCTTGGTACATCTTATTGCTGCCCGGATGAATGGAAAACTTGGACAAATGAGCTTCATCGATAATTTTCTTCCGTAGTCCCATATCCCGGGGTACTACAATCCGGTCGTTGAACCACAAAGTACCATCATCGTCCTTCCGGAAGAACTTCATCTCTTCGTTGCCTATCCTTCGCCGTATGTGAGACATACCCTTGTCCTTTCGTTGAGCTTCAGTGATCTCCTCTCGGATGGTAGGAATGAGAGCGATATTATAGAGAGCTCCATACGGGATGACACGGAGGCTTGGTTCTTCATCATCCATTTCAGCAATAGTTAGGTGATGGATATGCGCCTTACGACTGAGCACATCGGCGACCACATTCGCCTTTCCCGGATGATAATGAATCTCATGTTCATAGTCTTTAATGAGCTCTAGCCATCTTCGTTGTCTCATGTTCAACTCTTTCTGAGTGAAGATGTACTTCAAGATCTTGTGGTCGGTGTAGAGGTGTACAAGATTTCCGAGCAAGTAATGCCTCCACATCTTCAAAAAAAGGACCACGGCAGCTAACTCAAGATCATGAGTGGGATAATGCTGCTCGTGATTTCTGAGTTGACGAGATCCATAAGCGACCACTCGTCCTTCTTGCATCAGCACGCAGCCAAGACCGATGCCAGATGCATCACAATAAACGTCGAATGGCTTCCTCGTATCCAGCTGAGCAAGAACTGGGGCTGTTGTGAGATGCTTTACTGAAGTCTTGAAAGCTTGTTCACACGCAGCATCCCACATAAATCTGGTATTCTTCTTTAATAACTCCATCATCGGCTTAGTGATCTTGGAGAAACCCGAAATGAACATCCGGTAATAACCCGCTAAACCGAGGAAGCTACGGATTTCGTGCACTGACTTTGGTGACTCCCATTTCTGTACTTGGATAATATTACTCGGATCTACAGCGATGCCCTCCACTGAAATAATGTGTCTGAGAAATGGTACTTGATTAATCCAGAATTCACACTTGCTGAATTTTGCCTAGAGCTGATGATCTTGCAATCTTTGTAGCACAATATGCTGATGATCAGCATGTTCTTCCTCTGACTTGGAGTACACCAAGATATCGTCGATGAAGACCATGATGAATTTATCCAACTCCAGCATGAACACTGAATTCATCAGGTACATAAAGTGTGCTGGGGCGTTGGATACTCATACAGCCCGTATCTCGTTGAGAATGCCATCTTCGGAATATCTTCTGCCCAGATTTTAATCTGGTGATATCTGGACCGAAGATCCATCTTCGAAAATACCTTTGCACCCACTAATTGATCAAAGAGCATATCAATGCGAGGTAGTGGATACTTGTTCTTGATGGTAACGGCGTTCAAAGGACGATAATCCACACAAAGCCGTAGTGTTTCGTCTTTCTTCTTGACAAACAATGCTGAACAACCCCAAGGTGACGAACTCAGTCGTATAAAGCCCTTGCTCATTAGGTCATTCAGCTGCGTCTTCAATTCTTCTAGTTCATTGGGTGCCATCTTGTAAGGCCTTAGTGATATCGGTGTTGTTCCCGTTATAAGTTCAATCTTGAACTCAACGTCCCGCAAGGGCGGCATGCCCGGTAAATCATCGGGAAACACATCCGGATACTCACATACCACCGGAATGTCCTCTATCTTAACAGCTTCCGTGTGGTTCACTGTTGCAATATGCTGCCGTCTGGCGCCCAGAATTAATATATGAAGACCGTGCTGTGGGGAGTTGAGCTCAACGGTCCTAGAGCTGATGTTAAGAACCACACTGTGGTAATTCAACCATGACATCCCCAAAATGATGTTGATCTTCAGACCCTCAAGAATAATGAGAGTCGTAGGGTATATTCTACCCCCCAAACAAAGAGGTGCTCGGGAGACAACCTCGCTTGCAGTACTGCTGCCCCCGGTCGAAGGTATGAGGTATTGCCTCTTTGTATAAACTGTTTGGAGCTGATGTTGAGCCACAAAAGACTGGCTAATGAAATTGTGTGTGGCACCGGAATCAAAGAGAATTAAAACCGGTAGTTGATTCAGAGGAAACATCCCTGCTAAAGCGGCTTCTCCTTCTGGAACATCATCAATCACAGTATAGTGAATATTGCCCCTTATCTGCCCTCCTGTCTGCAGATTGAGGTATGGGTCGTATTTTTGTAAATATGATGACCCGCAGCCTTGAGTTCCCTCCGGACAATGCCTAGCGTAATGGCCCATACGCCTACAAGTAAAATACGGATGTCTCTCCAGTTCTTCGTTGACTTGCGGTTGGATGCTAGGTACACATGGCTGCAGCGATGGAGCACAAGCCACCGTCTGATGCTGCGGCTGTGGAGGTGGTACAAGTTGTAGAACTTGACCAGCAATCAATCTCTGAGGAGTGGATCGTACAGGTGGCCTCCATCTTTCACCGGGTGGCGTTTGATACACCAAATGGTACTTCTGAGGCACATAACTTGTGCTGGCCTGCTCGATCTCACTCATCTTTCTCTTCTCAGCTTGCCACTCAAGTGTCGGCTTCTCTTGGATGAGAGCCACATCGACCATGTCGGTGTAACTGCCGTTATTGTGTACGGCCAACTTCTTCTGTAATATGGCACTCAGGCCATGGAAGAATAAGTCACACCGTGCCTTTTCTTCCGTCACATAATTGGGAGCATATTGGGCCAAAAGGTTAAACCTTCTGACATACTCGAGGACACTCATGTCCCCTTGCATCAAACCCAAAAATTCCTCCCGCTTTGCCTTGACAATACCTAGTGGTATGTGACAAGTACAAAAGGCTTCACAGAAATCACTCCATGTTACTTGATGGCCCTCCGGAATGGTGGCAAGATGTTCAGCCCACCAGTTTCCGGCGGCTCCATGGAGTTGTTGAGCAGCAAACTTGGTCTTCTGGTATTCATCACACTCGAATACTCCGAATTTGGACTCCATGACACGAAGCCATTGATCTGCTTCCACAGGTTTGGTAGCTTCAGTAAAAATTGGCGGTTGAGTCGCCAGGAAATCCAGATAAGCGTTCCGAGGTGGAACGACTTGTTGCGTGTTCTGGAGTACGCCTTGCTGTACCAAATCTTGGAGTAAGCGTGTGTGCTCTTGCGTTGCTTCTTGGAGTAGCCTTGTGTTCTTTTGGTTAGACTCGACGACTTAAGTCATAAGATCCATCCATCCCGTGG
Source organism: Neostapfia colusana (assembly GCA_030760725.1). Classification (NCBI taxonomy): domain Eukaryota; kingdom Viridiplantae; phylum Streptophyta; class Magnoliopsida; order Poales; family Poaceae; genus Neostapfia; species Neostapfia colusana. Next base: position 60,900,798 of record JASWHV010000006.1, on the reverse strand, counting down.
ATGGTGGTTGCGACGGTGGAATAGAAGCATCACCGCCTCGGCGAGAACTCCCGGCCCTACTCCTAGAGCGAGTACGAACCATACTGTAAAATTGTAGTTGAGATGAGTTAAACAAGAACTCAGCAGTATGTGAGACTAATGAAAACATGAATATGTCAAAACTTTATGAAAGCAGTAACAAAATCCATGTTTACACAACTCCTTAGTAGGTATAGCTAACCAGCCTATCTGTACAGAACAGACCTTTATGCACTATCTCCAGATTTTGATCTAGTTAAAAGCATTTTCATAACTCAAGTTCCATACCAAAGTTAGAGTTAACTCAAGTATATTTCTAACGAGTATTCATATGACTTCATATCTTTTCTGTATTAAAAGTTATGATTTTCCAAAGTTGACAGAATTCCTGGATAAAATTTGCCAGCATCTCCTTTGTATGTGGATATTTTTATCACAGTTGTATATGCAAATACAATAAGAATCTGAACAAACTTTGAACTACAACAATGTTGCACATTTCATAACCTTTCCAACGGTGTATCATAGACTCCTTAAGGATTTTTTTACTGAAGGTTATGGCTTAAAAACAGAAAGGTCCAGAGAGGTTTTGCTGCTGTCCTGGTTCTGGACAGTTTGCCTTCCTCTGAACTTCCTACCCATTTAACGTGTGATTTTGCTCTGGAGGTCTACAAAGAAGATGTAGAGCACTTGAACATATTTCCATAACTGTATCATACACCTTAATTGGGTCAATCTACTCAGAGTTACGCTCTGTCCAATTCCAGCAGAAATTCCTGCTGAAAACAGAGCACTCTGTTTTTTGAAATCTTTGAAGCCTAGTCTTCCTCTCATTTGAATCTTAGCTCAAAATAAGAGTTCAGTAACTAATATTTGTTTCAAACTTCCATTTTTAGTTGAAATTTAGTTCATGAGTCGTTTCTTCATAGGGAAGAGGTTATTTAAGTCTAGTACGGCGTCGATGCACTGTAAGAAGCATGTCGGTACTACGTAGCCTCACCAAAGAAAATCCTAACCGGACTATACCGGCATATTCGTTTTATCAGTGGCACTAAGACGGTCTCTCGCACACGTGTACTACACGGGATACATACGTGGTTAGTACCTGCAGAAGAACACTCAGTGATGATGCACACATAGGTTTTCTCATTTCAGGCAGTTCCATATCATACTAAAAACATACGCCCCGTATCACTTCCATACGGGTCTTCCTTGAGTCAAGCCACATCTCAAGGTACATGGTCTCGTTTTCACACCACACGACGGGGAACCCGAGTAGAGCGTGAACGGGTTGTCACGGTTGGGAATTGTATCAACACAACAGATACCACCTACTGCCCTGCAGGGCACGCCGATGGCAAGCGCTACATATGTCCTTCTAGGCTATTTCCAGAAGAACACACAATCGCATTACTTACCACACGATGGGGTCTCCACTTTCTTGCCTAATGCACGCTACGCATCAGCGTTTCATATGAACTCAGGAACATGAGGAGTTCAAGAGTTTCATATTAACGTCTCATACCAATCTGTGAGACCTATGCCTGACCCACATTCCTCGTCAGGGTAGCTAACCGAAATTGATCCGCTTTCGGTGGCGTTCCTTACCATGCTTAACTGAGCGTAGGTGCGTCGTTACATAATCAAAATTCAGAAATATAACAAGTATGTTAGTCATGCTACTTTAAGTAACTATACTACTATAGTCCGTATGTGGGCCTAATACCGTTTCCTCACCGTATCCTAAGTTTTTGTCGTAATACGATCCTTATTCCATGCGCTATTACCAATGTGGCTCTGATACCACGCTGAGACGGTCCGACGCTGCCTGTTCAGTCACGGGGACGTAGCACTCACCCGGGAATCGCATTGGGTGGTGCCGTGTTGTGCGGCACCCAACAGCACACATATAAGGAACAATGTATTACATAAAACAATAGCGGAAGCTTACAAGTTTTTCTTTGTAAATAATTTACATCAAGTAGCTACAGCGGAAGTCTATAAACAGCTCACGTCGAATAACAAAAGAGCACTCGAGAAGAGGTCCAGCCCGCGGACTCCTCTCGCTAGCAACACGAAGACGTTGCAGCTGCTGGGTTCTCCATGTGTTAAACGACTCGGTAGTCTCCGAGTCGCACCGGACAACCTTCTTCTTAGCATCGATGTTAACCTGCAAAACCACTCATATAGCAAGCGTGTGCACATAGGCTCAGCAAAACCGATCCGTCTCTCCTAAGCAATTAACTCTACATGCACGACGGTTGCAATTGGGTTAGCTAGATTTGCATAAAGGACTCACCTAATGTAGATCCTTAAATTTCATATTTTAAGCCTCATTGTACAGACCTTGAGCCGAACAGCATCGCAACTCCACAATCAAACAAGAAACACTTTGTTGCGACGCTTCTTGCACAAAGTGAAAGTAAAGTTTCATGAGCCTATCTCTAATTCAATCATGGTTGCAATACAAGTTACATTACAGACTTATCAAGTTCAAAAGAAAACCAGTTCAGTTGTTACTACGTCAAGACGCAGTGGGCAAGTATGCTCATATAACTGCGAGCGACGGTGATTCGAATCAGTACACGCCCGGACTACACGACACGTACACCCGTACTCCGAGTTGCCGGCAGCAACCTCGACTGACGTTGTACGTGGCCACCTTTCCCAAGATCTTCCACACAGGATGCGGTCTAACTGCCCCGAGTCCACAAGCTCCCTCAAGTTACATACCCGCAGTGGTATGTTCTTGAGCGAGTTACCTCCTGCTACCCTGACGCCGAAAGCCTAAGGTAGTTAGAAAAGTTCCAATGTCGATCTCCCAAGGTATATCGGTTTCCTGGGTTCCATATAGCCAGTATGTGCCTGGTACACAACTCAAACTTGTCCAACAGGGCCAAGCACGGACGGGCCTTAACTAACACAGGCAGGGCTTTGCACGCACGGTCCGCAGCCTGCTGCATCTAAACCTCCCTGCCCGGTCTCCATTTCATATGTGTGAACTTTCCTCATCATTTCTATTTTTGGACCCGTCCCGAGTAAACCAGCCCTAAACTCGCGAGTAGCTTCCATCTACTCGACTTCTACCGGACCTTTCCTACTAACATTTACCGTAGCCAAGTCCACTCGAGGAGGTGCTATTCTACCCTTTCTCTCTTAGGTTTTTCTTGTCATGCAACTGGGGTTTTCAATATCAATTAGACTTAATGCAATCAAACAATTTAAGCTATGATCTCTAAAAATGGAAATGCTTTATAAAACTGTTCAAATGCAAACCGGGGCTTGCCTGTTTTGCAGGTGACCAAGATTACAATCAGTTAGTGACGATCACTTGGAGCTTGATCACTTGCTTTCCTCCCTCCTTGACCTTCACTTCAACTTCTTCACACGTTCTCACGTAGATGCTACACAATATGAATATGCATATATATTTAATTGTAAAGCTTTTGCTAATAAGCTCTAATGACAGTTTAAAACTGGAACTCTGTTTAAGAATTTAAAATGACACTGGTGCTAGTGGTTTAGGTCGGGTTTAAACACTATGATCAAGTGTTGAGTGCTATCTCCACTTATGTGTTGATCATCTCAAGAGGTTACACAAGACAGTGGTGATCCAGGGCTCCAATGGAGCTGAAAATCTTCATGTGAGTTCCTTGTCACAAGAAAGTCATCTGGACCAAAATTTAGCACTTTTCATTGAGTGGTTTATTCAGAACAATTCTCTAAGTATTTAAGCAAAGAGGAATTAATTCTGAGGTAACACCCATGTTCATGTCAAACTCAGTGAACCACAATTTCAATAATAGTTCATAGAGCCTACATGAATTTTCCTAGGATTATTGGAGCTAAGAATTGCCCAGGACTGAATTTCCAAGTTTTGGAAATTTTCTGAAAATGTTTCTGTATTCATTTGAATACAGCACCTTTAAATCTGAATTCTCCTGGTCAAATCAACTCCAAATGAGCTGAAAATGAATTTTCCTAGGATTATTAGAGCTAAGAATTGCCCAGGACTGAATTTCCAAGTTTTGGAAATTTTCTGAAAATGTTTCTGTATTCATTTGAATACAGCAACTTTAAATCTGAATTCTCCTGATCAAATCAATTCCAAATGAGCTGAAAATTTTACAGGAGTCTAATAATACCATAAAAAATATTCTGACAAAATTTGAGGATTTTTGGATGAACCAAACTCTCTCTAGAATTCTTTTTCTAAAACGTTTAAAGAATTTTCCAGAATTAAATAATGACTTCCCTACAAATTGGGTTGCATATTTGGATAGATTATGTCAATCTGAGTCTAACCCAATTTGAATCACTAAATTTTGAGTTTCCTAGCAAACGTTATGCTCTTCTAAAGTTTGGGGAAAAATCTGGGATTTGAATAAATCGTGGAAAAGTTTAAACACTGACGGTGGGTCCATGGGACACGTGTCTGGTGTCGGGATAGCGCCACACGGGGCCACAGGACTATTTCCCGCACTGTCACAGTTGATCCGGTGTTACAGAGGATCCGGCCCTTCTCTCTCGAGTGACTGACATGCGGGTCCGGCATCCCCTTCGTCTACCTCTCCCCCGGACCGACGAAGCCCCTAAACCATCTCGCACCGGTGCAGCGGCTCGGAGGAAGTCCGGCGACGTCGCCCCGATGCCCTAAGCCCTCCAAGCTTCAGTTTCCAAGCTCTAAAGCACCGGTGGATGCTAGGAAAGCTTGGCATGGGGTTGAAACGGCTCTGAAATGGCTCTATACTAGGGTTCATCGTGCGCCCGAACCTTCCCGCCATTGCCGTCGTCGGAAAGGCTGGGAATACGCCGAGCACAGTGTGTTTCATGCTAGGTTTCCACAGAGTAATTGTTCCTAAGAAATTCTAGGTCCTGTGAGTGCAATTTGCAGCGCTCTAAACAATTATAGCGTGAGAATTTGAAGGATTCTTACCCGCGGGTCCGTTTACACCGACTGGAGAGAAATTCTGAAATTCGTCGGCAAGAAGCAACGGCTAGGGTTGAGCTTCGGATGGAAGCTGGAGGGAGTTCTTGCGCGTCCAACGGTGGCCTTGCTCGGCCGTGACAAGCCTCGGGTGAGGCTGTCCACTAGAGTCGTCGGTAGCAGTTTCTTTCGGCCGCCGCGGGAACTCGATGCTCTCGGTCTTTGGAGGCGGAGCTCACGTTGAAATGGCGCGAGGATGTTGTGGGAGGGTCTGTGGTGTTGTTTGGCTGCTCAGACGAAGTCTTCACGCGGCTATGGTGTGGCCGAGCGATCGAACGAACGTCGGCAGAGTTTCTGCTCTCGTGTGCGCGTGGGAAAGAAGATGGCCTGGGTCTCGGTTCTGTGGCAACAAGAGCACGGCAGAGGGGATGAGAACAGAGAGGAACAGCTCGCCAGCGCAGACCGCAAAAGGAGGAGGTGGCTCTGGCGCTGCTCAGTGTCGCACGGCGAGGAGTCGGTCTGCCCGAGTGAAGCGCCTGAAGAGAGATCAAACTGAGACCCAACACTGAGATCGTTTTGCAAATTGAATTGTCTCATTGACATGTAGGTCCCACAGCTCAGTCCCTCCTTACCCCTCTCCAAAATATCTCCCAAAATTTGTAAATTGTGAAATCAAATTGTGGGAGTTCAAATCTGAGGTGCATTTGGATAATTGGACAAGTATCATCCAAATTCAAATGGGTGTTTGAATTCTTTGTTATTTAAAGTCCATTTTGGAAAAATGAGTTGCAAAACATTTTAGAAAATCATGAAACTTTGCATACCCACTAATTTGGACCTAAGGAATTCAAGTATGAAATCTGATTTTTAATTTGACTGATGCAAATGAGAATTTTAGCACAACAGTTCGAAATTCATTGTGTTGCTCTCATTTGAATTTTGAGTTGAACAAGTTTGTTCCAAATCTGACTTTAGCTTTCTCACACCTATGGGAACTTCCCACCTCGGTTTTATATCCTTCTTGGTTTTCCAAGTCTTCAAATAAATATTTGAACTTGTGTGAAGAAAGCCCTTATGTGTGTTATCACATGTGGAAAAAGTTTTAACATGTCCCAAATTTCATACATATGAAACCATCTTTTGCAAACAAGAGTTTCTTTGTATTCACATTTTTGGTTTCTTTACAGTAAAGTGGTGCCACCTCTGCAGAGTGTAAAACTATCATGATATCCATGCTTTCCGGTCACAAGCACCTGGCCAACTCACATGATTAGAGGTAAAACTTGAGATGGATATTCGGTATGGTTATGGTATGATCATTGGGATTGGTTTTGGGACTGTTTCAACTCATGAAAATGAGTTTAGTTTTGGTTATATGAATATGAGATGGTTATAAATATTTATGAGCATGAGATGAACTTGAGAAAGATTAATGGTTGGTTGAGACTTGATAAATGGTGAATTATGATGGAGGATGTTGCTGTTTTACTTGGTTATATTAGGATTTAACTCACCTAGAGATAGTTGCTGTTTTTACCATGTTTTGTGAAATAAAATTTGCTTGCTGCAATGAGCCTTTTTATTCCATGCCTTGTTGTAAGCTACATGTCATACTTTTCCCGCACTTGCTGAGTACGACATTACTCACCCTTGCATTACCACATAAACATCAGCTACAGGAGATGAGTACTTTGAGGACCATGTGTAGTACTAGGCGTGCGAACTACCGTCAACATGCCTGTGGAGTTGAAGTTGGAGCCTGCTGTTTCCTCTGTCGTTTAGAGTCTTCCGCTGCAAGAATAAGTTAGATATTCATGAGTGAGACATTGAGTCATTGTAATAAAGTACTTAGACATTATTTATTCGTGGTTATATTCTGAATTCAGTTTGTGGATTACATGTGTATGTGTGATGAACATCCTGGGCACACATATGCATTCACTTGGTTCTATTTTCGGAACCGGGTGTCACAGAGGTTTAGCGCATCCCTTGGTGTCGTTGATCAAGTGTGAATCTCTTCGTGTGAGGCTGTCCATGGGAGCCGAACGGTGATGAAGTTCGGTTGCCGTGAAGAAGTTGCGCACACGAGTGGGGGAAGCCGAAGCTAGCCCGTTTTCGCGCTGAGGAGGTGGGAGACGATCACACCATGCCATTTTGCAGCTCAGCGAAGATTCACATGCGAGCTAGCGCGGTTTCCCGATCGATCACCCGAGGCGGTAGTGTTTTCTGTGCTGTTCTTGCACGCGAGAGAGAGGTGATGAGGGAAGTGCTCTTTTGCCTGCTCGGGCTCGAGGATAAGAGTCGCTGGAACGTTGGTTTGTTGCAAGGAACGGTGAGCAGGTGCTGGCACCGGTCTCCAACACTGTGGCGCTCACGGGTGCAGCCCGGAGAACAGAGCAACTCGGCTGCAGTCGGTTCTTCTAGGGTGAGTCACTGTCAGTGTGTGCCCAATTCAATCTCTTGTCCTCACAAATACAATTTTACAACTGTTTCTAATTTATGTGCCACTCCTACCCTCTGTAATTTGATTAACTACCAAACTGGGATTTGGTTTTTTTAAGGAATCAAATTGTAGAAGTGGTTTGGTTGGATTTGCAGCAAATGTGAAGTTTGGAATTCAAATTCAGTTTGAATTTTCTCCACTAGCTCATGTCAAGATCAATCCTAAATGGGATCAAAATAGGTGGATGAGCTCATAAAAGTGTGCTGACTGTGAATATGAATCCCTCTTTTGAATTCATGTGATGAAGTAGTTTGAATATAAATTTGAATTCAAACTAGCTCTTTTAGTAATTGTACCCGAAAGTACCTCAAAGAGGTTTGGATTTGCATGAAATTTGGCATGAGCATTCCTAACAATGTTTAGGAGGTATTTCTGAGCTAAGACTCGAAAGAGTTCATGTGGGAAATCCATCTTTCAGATTTTTGTGAGTTCATCTTCTAATCATCTATTGACGGTGGTTACTTGCTCTTCAAACGTGTTCATGTGATTACCACACTTGAGCTGTGTTGTGTGTGACAAAGAACACTTTTAGAAAGTGAAAAACTTGGGCCCTTACACAAGAGGTGTCCGCGCCTGCCGGTTGGCTGGCCTCGGGGGCCCGGGTGCCAACATTCGGAGCTGCCTCAAGCGCACGCTCAGTCACCGCCACCGGCGTTGGAGCTCCGGCGGAGAAGGAGCTCTGGCTCCCAGACTGCTGCGGAGGAGGAGGAGGAGGAGGAGGGGTGCTCTGCTGTGGAGACCTGAAAGAAGGAGTACCAAAACTCAACCACACTACCCAGCGTCTAAATACACAACCTAAATCAGAAGGTTGAGCCGTACCTCGAGGTCTGGAAGCTCCACCCCACGTGGAGGGCTAGAGCCACTCACCCCCGCCGGTCTCTCGGTTGGAGGCGTGCCCACCGTTGGCGCCTCTGATGCCATCGCTGTCGTAGGCGGCGCAACAACAGTCTTTCCTGCTGAGTACCTCGACGTCGAAGATACGCCCTGTGTGGGGGCTGCCCTCGACGGCGCTGCTGGAACACTTGTCGCTGCCGCCGATGCTTCAGGAGTCTTACCCGACGACGGATTCCGAGCCGGGGACGCGCCCAAGGACTTCTTATGCATCGTAGGCGCGTCAGAGGCCCTCCTTGAAGCTCCAACAGCACCAGTTGCCCTTCCTGTGGTCGCTGGTGCTGCTTCGGCAGCAGCAGCTCCAGTCACCGAGCCCGGTGCGGGACCGCGGGAAGCCTTGGAATCCCCCGCCTGGTGGCCTGAGATGAAGCTTCCATCAGGACGGACCAGCTTTCTCTTCGGCGCCCTGCTCGACTCTGCGGCATCCTTGGGCGGTGAACGAGGGTTTGTCGCAGGTGCAGGTCTGCCAGCCGACTCCTTCCCTCTGTTTGGGAGTGAGTTCGACACAGGCCGCGCCTGGCCACCAGCGCTGTCCGCACAGGGGATCTCCACACCTCTCGAGGCATCGCCGACCTGCCTCACTGCGACATCGATGTCACGTCGGCAGCTCCATCAACAACCTCGACCGCGCCTGCGGGTTGAGGTAGACAGGCTGCCAGCTTGCCGGCGGGGTGATGTAGTCGTCTGTGATCATGTCGCAGGACAGCTTCTGTAGCATTGTTCTCAGCATCTCCCGATCCGGTGATGACCCTGCTCCGTGCGCCAACCGGGTCATGTCGCCCTCCGCGGTGTACTGCCAGGCGGGCAGACGCGCTTCTGGAGAGGGACGATCCGGCAGGACACGAAGTCGGCCAGGACCATCAGCGAGGTAAGGCCTTCCTCAGCCAAGTACCTGATCCTCTCCAGCACCTGCGTGTAGGCGTCCTGCAGGTCGGGGATCCCGTCCTGACGACTTCCCCGCTGATTGGCGGGCCACCCGGCAGCTCCAAGCGGTCCTGGACGTCGGTCTGGGAAGTCACCCAGTCCTCCCTCCAGTGCTCCCACTTCCCAGAAGAGAAGGGCGCGATGTAAGGCACGGAGCTCCTCCCTCGGTGCTGGAAGTAGTAAGCCCCCATGTGGCTCGCATGTCTCCCCGAGGACCTCAAGGAGAAGAACACCCTGAATAGCCGCACCGAAGGCCGCAAGCACACGAACATCTCGCAAAAGTGGACGAAGATGGCCACTAGTGCGAGAGTGTGCGGCAGACGTGAGGTGCTGGAACTGGAGCCCATACACCTCCAGCAGGGTGAGGAGGAAGGACGACGCCGGGAGCCACCTCGCCGGGCTCCAGGTCAGTAAGAAGGAGCCTCCCGCGACGGATCTTTCCGTAGAATATAGCCGACTTCCACCCGAGCAGGTGCCTCATGAGTCTGATGTCGCCATTGGTGCGAAGCCGGGAGGAACGGAGGCCAGAAGCCATGGTGGTGAGAGAAAGATGCAAGCGCTGTGGAGCGGAGGCTTCAAGCGCGAAGGAGGAAGGTGAAGATTGCGAAAGGTAGAAAGGAACAACTCTTCAGACACTGGGGGCCAGGGGTGACTCCACGGGAACATCCTGTGGTTCCCGATAAAAGCGGCACGGTGGAGCTGCAGCGGTCGACCTGAGGACTGCTGCAGTAAATACCCCAGGGCAACCCCTTGAGTACATTGCCGATGATGTGCTGCCGCTTCGACAGTCGAGTACACCCATTAAGCCAAGGAAGTGCAGCCTTTTCGTCTCCTAGGTACAACTGCACACCCACTACGCTAGAATCTCGCTGCCGCTTCGGCTTCCAAAGTGCATGTTCTAGGCTACCACGCAGGAAGGATGGAGACTCCACCTGCGGGATCTTTCTACCCCAAGATGGGCCTGGGGGCCACTGTCGGTACCCTGTGAACCGGGTACCCCCGCGTGGAGGGTTAAAGACAGCCCATGCCCGCCTCCCTGCCAAGGAGGGCGCTAGAGAAGCCACGTGTACTTGGCCCCGAGGTCGACCCTGGGCTACCACGTGCGCCTAGGCTCTGGAGCCAACATGTGTCCTTGGCCCCGGACCGAGCCTCCCCGCCGAGGTGAGGTCCGGAACTGCCACGTGTATGTGGGCTCTGAACCTCCTCCCTGCCGAGGAGGGCTCCGGAGCCGACACGTGCCCTTGGCCTCGGACCTAGCATCCCCGCTGAGGTGAGGTTCGGCGCTGCCATGTGTACCCGGGCTCCAAACCTCCTCCCTGTTGAGAGGGCTCCGGAGCCGACACGTGCCCATGGGCCTGGACCTAGCCTCCCCGCTGAGGTGAGGTCCAGCGCTGCCACGTGTACCCAGGCTCCGAACCTCCTTCCTGCTGAGGAGGGCTCCAGAGCCCACACGTTCCCTTGGCCCCGGACATAGCTCCCCGCTGAGGTGAGGTCCAGAGCTGCCACGTGTATGAGGGCTCTGAACTTCCTCCCCGTAGAGGAGTGCTCCGGAGCCGCCGCGTGCCCCACGATCCATCGTGGGTCATGGGTTAAAAAAGTCAAGGAGGAAGTGCGCTGTCAGGCCAAGCATTCAAGACTCGCGCCTTCCCTAAAAGCATGGCGCACGCCTCCGTCCTCCGCCCGTTCACCATAACGGTGACAAGACAGGGCGATGAGGCGTGATAGCGGCACAATGCCGCCCAACAACACAGTGCAGCCCTGTAGAGCAAGGCGAAGCGGTGACAAGATGGCATCATAACCGACTGCCACATGGTCATAAGTGCTCAGCGCGCCAGGCGGCAGGACCTAATTCTTCCGCCAGTCACTCTACTCAGAGTTGTAAAAACCCTAGGCTATGTATAGGGTCCAGATAGCCCAGGGGCCGCGTGTCAGCCCCAGGGGCCTCATTACAACCACCAGGCCTTGTCCTATAAAAGGACCAGGGTGTCCACCCGACAAGGGGTTGGTTCAGCCCTCACCCATTGAGAACACACAGACATACGCAATACAACAATCACCCCCATGGACTTAGTGTATTACGCTCCGGCGGCCGAAACCACGTAAATCTCGGTGTTCACACGCTCTCTCGAGTTGGATCGCTCTAGGTACATCAAGCCCCTCCAATCAAAGAACCTATGTGGGCTGCTTCTGTTGCAGACTGGGGGAAGTCTCGTAGCAACACTTCGACACTAACCTACCCTGAATTTTTCAAAAGGAAGGCCTGCTTAGGAATAGTTTGGAAGCACTGTGGTAAGAATCTAGGGTACAATTCCCTCGCAGCTGACCATTGGGTGCACGCTCACTTCAAGAGGTGGATTATGCTTCCATTATTTAAGAAGTCATGGAATAGGTCTAATTCAATCACTCAGCTCTATTTAACCTCCTAAACTTTGAAACTAGGTGTCTTTCCCCCTATTTAAAACCTTCTAAATAACCATTTAAGATGGTTTTGTCTATATGACATTACATATGGATAGGGATATAAAAAATTACCAATGATACTTTTAAAACAATTCCAAGCACAAAAAAGGGCTACATATTTAAAATGTTGATCATATAAATAAGAAAAACTTAAAGATTTTGTAGAGAAGAGAGTAGATAAGGAAAATTTTAGATTATTTTGTGTAAGTGAATGCATGAACTAAGAACAACTTATGATGCTTGAGGTTCGTATTCAATAGAAAAGGATAAAGATTGTTCATAGGATCAAGTGTAGGAGAGAGGAACGAGAAGAAATATATGATAGTAAAAGGATGTAGTGACATGTTGAAAGTGCATCTAGGTCCCCCATGTGGGTGTTGGTTAATTAATGATGAACAATTACAGAGCTAACGATTTTGGATGAAAACAACAAAATCATAGGATGTGAAAAGTGTTATGGATCCATCAAATGAAAAAGAAAACAACGACATGTGTCGAAGTGTTGCTACGACACTTCCCCCGGTCTGCTACAGGAGCCCGCGGAGGTTCTTTGATTGGAGGGGCTTGACGTCCCAAGAGCGATCTAACTCGAGAGAGTGGGTGAACACCGAGATTTACATGGTTTGGGCCGCTGGAGCGTAATACCCTACGTCCACGGGGGTGATTGTTGTATTGCGTATGTGTGTGTGTTCTCAATGGGTGAGATCCAAACCAACCCCTTGTTGGGTGGACACCCCGGTCCTTTTATAGGACAAGGCCGGGGTGGTTACAATGATATCCCTGGGCCAGAAAGGCGGCCCCGGGGCTATCTAAACCCTATACATAACCTAATGTTTTTACAACTCTGAGTAGAGTGGTTGGCGGAGGAATTAAGTCCCACCGCCTGGCGTGCTGAGCGCTTCTGACTGCGTGGCAGGCGATGATGACGCTGTCTTGTCATGGCGTCGCCTCGCTCTGCAGGGCGACACTACGTCGTTGGGTGGCACCGTGCAACTGTCACGCCTTGTCGCCCTGCCTTTTCACCGTTATGGTGAACAGGCGGAGGACGGAGGCGTGCGCTGTGCGCTATGCTTGTGTGGAAGGCGCTGTGAGGGCCCGAACCCTATCACGGGGCCGTACCGCTCGCTCGAGAATCGCATTGGGTGGTGCCGTGCGATGCGGCACCCAACAGCACACATAATAAAGCATCATATTACATACATCAAGGGGAAACATACAAAGTGTAAATTTTTACAAATACTTCTCAAAATAGTCTATAGCTGAAGATTTATACAACTCACGTCACATCTCTATACTAAGCAACAGAGAAGACGTCCAGCCCGCGGACCCTTCTCACTAGCAACACGATCACAATAGCAGCGGCAAAGGTTGCCATGAGTTCACCACTCAGAGAGTTCCGGGTCTCATCGGACAACCATACATATCAGTGTAGTGTTATTACCTGCAAAACAACTCATGCAGTATCCGTGAGCATGAAGCTCAGCAAGACTTAACCGTCGCCCTAGTCATGAAACTCTACATGCTGAAAATAGAGGGCTGAATATAGAAGTTTGCACAAAATATGAACTTGAGCTAAAGGCGAGTCCTTACTTCAAGTTTTAAGCAACTTTTATAGCCCTCGCACAATTTACATCGAGACTCCACAATCAAACAAGAAACGCTTCATCTTGATGTCACTTGCCTTAGGTGAAAGTAACTTTAGTGAGCTACCCTAGACCCATACAGACCTTGCGCCATCAACGTCGAGACTCCACAATCAAACAAGAAACGCTTTGCCTCGACGCTACTAGCCCAAGGTGGAAAATAAATTTAGTGAAAGTGTTGATCATCCCTCATGTCCAATATGAGTATTACTCACGAAGCATATTAACTTTTCCCAGTTTATTACTACGTCACGACGCAGAGAACAAGTATGCTCACTACCGCGAGCGACGGTGATTCGACTAAAAAACACCCGGCAGACACGACACATACGCCCGTCCGAGACGGGTGATCAACCAATCCCCTCAACGTTGTATGTGGCAACCTTTCACACGACACCCAAATGTCAAACCAATCCCACCGACTTGGATTAAGTCTCACTATGGCAAACCCTTGTAGAGCCAACTTCTCTATCCTTTCAGCATCTGCATAAGACGGTGGGGATTGTCTCGACACCCAGGTTAACATGTTACATCGGTTTCGTGGGTCCCATATAGCCAGTATGCATCCGGTACACAACTCAAACTTGTCCCACAGGGCCGCACACGAGAACGGGCCTTAATCGACTCAGACATAGACTAGGTTCACAGGACCACGTCCTTGAGCCTTCCATCCACTGCCCGGTCTCCATTCCCAACTATGAGGATCAATTCCCAACTCTTCCGATTGATCCCCCTAAATCCCGGTTCACGAGTAGGAAACAACCTACTCGAGTTATGCCTCTTTTAATCCACTTTTGTTAACTTGAGATCAGCAGTTATAATTAAGTGATAACCTATTCTAAATCAAACTCCAGGTTTTTTCTGGGTTATGCATGTGGAGTGTCATACCATCTAGACTTAATGCAATAAACAAAATGCTAGATATTATAAAGTGAATACAAATAGAAACTTGTAAATTTTAATGCAAACCAGGTCTTGCCTTTGTTTTGCAGGGGATTAATATATAAAGGTTCAGTTAGTGAAGACCACTTGAGGCTTGATCACTTGCTTTCCTCCTCCTTTGATCTCCACTCCGATTGTTTCAAAATCTCCACGTAGATGCTACACGTAATGAATATACATATGGATTTAATTGTAAAGTTTTTTTGGTAACAAATACTAATGACAAGTTTAAAATCAGGAACTCTGTTTAATAATTTAAAATGACCCTGGTGCTAAGGTCTGGGTTTGGGTTAATCAACATGATTAAGTGCTAAGTGTTTTCCCCACTCATGTTTTTAGTACCTAAGGAGGTTAAACAGAACAAGGGTGATCCAGCGCTCCAATGGACCTGACAATTTTCATGTGAGTTCCTTGTCACAAGAAAGTCATCTGGACCAAAAATTAGCACTTTTCATTGAGTGGTTTGTTCAGAACAATTCTCTATGCAATGAAGCAAAAAGGAATTAATTCTGAAGTAACTAACATGTTCATGCCAAACTCAGTGAACTACAATTTAAATTATAGTTCATAGGGCCTGCATGAATTTTCCTAGGATTTTTGGAGCTAAGAATTACCAGAACTGAATTTCCAAGTTTTGGAAATTTTCTGAAAATGTTTCTGTATCCAATTGAACACATCAACTTAAAATCCGAATTCCCCTAATGAAATCAACTCCAAATGAGCTGAAAGTTTTACATGAGTTCACTAATATCTTAAAGATTATGGTGGAAAAATTTGAGGATTTTTGAATGAACCAAACTCCATCTAAAATTATTTTGCTGAAAATTTTTAAAGACTTTTCCAGAATTAAATATTGATTTTCATACAAATTGGGTTGCATATTGGATAGAGTTTTTCAACCTGAATCCAACCCAATTTGAATCACTAAATTTGGAGCTTTCTAGCAAAAGTTATGAGGTTCTAAAGTTTGGGGAAATTCTGAAATTCAATTTAATTGGTAAAAGTTCAAATCGTGACAGCAGGTCCAGAAACCACGTGTCACAAAATGATTTGAGGCCACAACAGATCCTCCCCGTTTTAAACTCAGACGCTAACATGTGGGGCCGACCTATCTTCGTCTACCTCAAGCTCCCGCGCCCGCGCGCCGCCTGGCTAGCCGGAGATGCACTGAACTCCGACGTCCGGCCATCTCCCGAGCTCTCCCTCACCGCTAGGGCCTAAAACCATGCGCTGAACACGATGGAGGAACTTTCCCCGACCGGCGGTGGCTCCAACACAGCCGGCGACGGTGCGGTGGCTCGGTACAATTTCGGCGACGTCGCCCAGCCCTTCTACCCCGCCAAAGCTTTGGTGGAAGGGCTCTACATCACCGGTGGATGCTAGGGGAGGTCGAAATGGCCATACACAAGCTCGGGGAAGGCTCTAACCATGGTTGCACCGTGCACCCGATGGCTTCCTCTATGGTCGCCGTTGGAAAACCATCAAATACGCCGGCTACAACCGTTTTCAAGCTAGGGTTGTGAAGCAAACTTGTGCGCCATCGAGTCTAGCTCCTGTGAGTGCAATTTGGTGGTCTCTAATGAAATAGAGGTCGAGAATTTGAGGATTTCATACCCGAGGGTGATTTTGCACCGGCCGGAAGGAAACCGTGAAATACACCGGCGACGATCAATCACTTGGCTCAAGCTTTGGAGGTGAGCAGCGTGGAGTGTTGGCGCGTCCAACGGCGCCCTTGCTTGGCCGTGAAAGACTCTCTGCTGAGCTGTCCAGTGCGACCTCTGTTCGGTTGCAGTTCGGCCGCCGTGGGAACTAGGTGTGCGAGGGGTTGTGAAGGCCGAGCGCTCTCGGTTGTGGTCCGAGGAGGCTGTGGAGAAGACCGTGGGGTTGTTTTTGCTACTGCCTGGGCTTTGCACGTGAGGTGACGTCGGCTCACGAGTGAGCAATGCGTCGGTGGCTGTTCTGTGCCGTTCTTGCGTGCGAGAGGGGCAGAACCGTGTCTTCGGCGCTGTGGCAAAATGAGGCATGGATGGGAGTGAAATCACAGCGCAAGTAGCTCGCAAGCGTGAGGAAAAACGGTGAGGAGGTGTCGCCCGGTGCCCCTCGGTGTTGCACGGTATAGACTCTGTTCTGCTCGAGTGGGAAGACTTAGGACTGAAGATCTTTTTGCAATTTTAACCTCCCCAATGACATGTGGGTCCCACAAGGCAGTCCCTCCTTATCCCTCAAAAGATCTCCAAAATTTGGCAACTGACCAATTCAAATGTTTTGAGTTGAAAACAGAGCTTGGATAGTTGGGCAAATTTCATCCAAATTCAAATGTGTATTTGAATTCTTTATACATTTAAGTCCTTTTTGGAAAATGGATAGCATAACCTTTCAAAAATTAATGAAACTTTGCCTACCCACTACTTTGGACCTAAGGAATCCAAATATGCAATAGGATTCTTGTGTTAGATGCTGCAAGCAAGAGTTTGAACACAACAGTTTGACTTACCCTTGTGTTTCCCTCATTTGAAATTTGAGTTGAACATTTAGTTCACAACTTGATTTTTAAACCCTTCATTGCACCCGAGACTTCAAATCTGTAGGTTCAATCCACATAGGGTTCAAGCATGTGAGTAACCCTAAGTTTGTTTAGAAAGAACTCTCATGTGTTATCACATGTGGGAAAAAGTTTAAACCAGTCCTATTTTTCCTACACATGACACCAATGTTTGTGCAAACTCAAGTTTCTTGGTATTCATATTTTTGGGACTTTTACAGGCGCGAGCCATCAATGCTTGGCCTTACCACGCAATACTCCTTGACTTCTTCAACCCATAAACCATGACGGATCATGGGGCACGCGGCAGCTCCGGAGCCCTTCTCTGCTGGGAGGAGGTTCAGTGCTCACATACACGTGGCAGCTCTGTATCTCACCTCAGCGGGGAGGCTAGGTCCGGGGCCAAGGGCATATGTCAGCTCCGGAGCCCTCCTTAGGAGGGAGGAGGTTCGGAGCCGGGATACACGTGTCAGCGCCAGACCTCACCTCAGCATGAAGGCTAGGTCCGGGGCCAAGGGCACGTGTCGGCTTCGGAGCCCTCCTCAGCATGGAGGAGGTTCAGAGCCCAGGTACACGTGGCAGCGCCGCACCTCACCTCAGCGGGGAGGCTAGGTCCGGAGCCAAGAGCACGTATCAGCTTTGGAGCCCTCCTCAGCAGGGAGGAGGTTTGGAGCCTTGGTACACGTAGCAGCGCCGGACCTCACCTCAGCGGGGAGGCTAGGTCCGGAACCAAGGGCACGTGTCGGCTCTGGAGCCCTCCTCAGCAGGGAGGGGGTTCGGAGCCAGGGTACATGTGGCATTGCCGGATCTCACCTCAGCAGGGAGGCTAGGCCTGGCGCCAAGGGCACGTGTCGGCTCCGGAGCCCATCTCAGCAGGGAGGAGGTTCAGAGCCCGGGTACACGTGGCAGCTCCGGACCTCACCTAAGCGGGGAGGCTCAGTCCAGGGCCAAGGACACGTGTTGGCTCCAGTTCCTAGACGCACCTGGGAGCCCCAGGGTTGACCTCGGGTCCAAGGAAACGTGGCCTCGCTAGAGACCGCCTCGGTAGGGAGGCGGGGCCTCGGCTGTCTTCAACCCTCCACGCAGGGGTACCCAGTTCACAGGGTACCGATAGTGGACCCCAGTCCCATCTCTAGGGAGACAACGATCCTGCAGGTGGGGCCTCCATCCTTCTCGTGTGGTACCTTATAACCTGCACGTAGTGGGTATGCAGTTGTACCTGAGAGCCGAAAAGGCTGCACATCCTTGGCTTAATGGGCATACTCGTCAATCGAAGCAGCAGTATGTCGTCGGCGTAGCTGACACATGCCCACCTTTGACTGGTTGGTCATGGCGATGTGCTGGAGGGGTTGCCATGGGGTATTTACTGCAGCAGTCCTCGGGTCGACCGTTGCAGCTCCACCGCGCCGCTTTTATCGGGAACCGCCGGACGTTCCCGAGGAGTCACCAGCCTGGCCCCCAGTATATGATGAGTGGACCTGGGTCCCACCCATCATTGGAGTGGCGGGTTGCGCGCGATGGTGGAAACCCAAACATCGCGCCTGTTGCCCTGCCAAAGGTTGCGGACATAGAAAAGGAAGCCTTCCAGAGAAGAGTGGTTACTTTCTACCTTTTGCAATCCTCACCTTCCTCCTTCATGGTCAAAGCCTCCGCTCCCCAGCGCTCTCAACTTTCTCTCGCCGCCATGACTTCTGGCCTCCATTCCTCCCGGCTTCGCACCGATGGTGACATCGGGCTCGTGAGGCGCCTGCTCGGGTGGCAGTCAGCCACATTCGACAGAAAGATCCGTCACGGGAGGGTCCCGCTGACCGGCATGCAGCCTGGCGAGGTGGTTCTCTTCACTTCGTATGTGCTTTCCTGGTTCGCGCTCCCGGCGTCGTCCTTCCTCCTCACCCTGCTGGAGGTGTAAGGGCTCCAGCTCCAACACCTAACGCCACACGCCCTCACACTAGTGGCCGTATTTGTCCACTTCTGTGAGATGTTCGTGTGCGTGTGTCCTTCGGTGTGGCTCTTCAGGTTGTTATTCTCCTTGAGGGCCTCGGGGACAGCAAAAACCACCTGGGGGCTTACTACTTCCAGCACCGAGGTTGAAACTCCGCACCATACATCGCTCCCTTCTCTCCCGAGAAGTGGAAGCACTGGAGGGAGGACTGGGTGATCACCCAGACCGACGCCCACGACCGCTTGGAGCTGTCTTGTGGCCCTCCGATTGCCGAAGAAGCCGTTAGGGACGAGATCCCCGACCTGCAGGACACCTACACGCCGGTGCTGGAGACGATCATGTACTTGGCGGAGGAAGGAATGAGCTCGCTGATGGTCCTTGCCGACTTCCTGTCCCGCCGGATCGCCCCTCTTCAGCAGCGCATCCGGCCCACTTGGCACTACACCAGGGAGGGCGACACGACCCGGTTGGTGCACGGAGCTGGGTCATCGCCGGATCGGGAGATGCTGGGCACCATGCTGCAAAATCTTACTTGCGACCCGATCACAGACGACTTTATCACCCAGCCGGCGCGCTGCCAGCCTATCTACTTCAACCAGCAGATGCGGTCGAGGTTGTTGAAGGAGCTGCCGACACTGGACGACATCGATGTCGCAGTGCGGCAAGTCAGCGACGCCTCTCACGGTACGGAGATCACTGGAGCAGACAGCACCGGAGGCCAGGCCTGCACCTGTGGCGCGCCCTCGTTCTCTGCCTAAGGACGCCCCAGAGTTGAGCAGGGCTCTGAAGAGGAAGCTTGTAACACCCTCAATTTTACTACCATGCATTGCGTACATTTTTCATGTAGAGAAGCATTTGAAAATAAGGAGAAATAAAGAGAGGAGTATAGAAGCAAATAAAAACAATAAAAAGAAATAGAAATGGAAAATAATGAAAATAACTAGAAATGGAAAATAAATAAAAATAAAAAAGTAAATAAAATATTCAAATTGGGCCACCCCATATTTTCCCCAAAATTCCCCAATTTTCCCCCAAATTCCCCTCTCCCCTAATTTCCCAAATTTCTCCCAAATTTCCTGATCTTTCCCAAATTCCCCAAAATTCCCCTAGGGGGATTTTCCCCCACATTTGGGGCGATTCCCACCCCCCCCAATTTGGCCACACCAAATTAGGGGGGGGGGCCCTAATGGGCCCCACCCCCCTTGGCCGCAGCCCATTAGGGGGGAACCCTAGCCGCCCCCCTTTGGACTCCTGTGGGCTTTTATTTTCCAATTAAATCCTAGCCATTGGTGGAAAATAAATAATGAAATCCCAACCCCTAGCTCCCACCACTTTTAGAATTAAATCTCAGCCATTGGATATTTGAATTGCTAAAATCCTAGCCACCCTAGCTCTTTTCCCCCTTATAAATATAATTTCTCCCCCTTAGCCACCACCACCCTCTCTCTTTTTTTTTGGCCACCGCCCCTCCCCTTGTTGCAAGGTCGCTGCCCCTTCCCCCCTGCTGGAATTTGGCCGCCGTCGAGCTCCGTCACGCCTCAGCATCACCGGAGAAGTAGACGTCCTGCCCTAGCCGCAGCCCCATAATTCTCCACGGAAAATCCTCCGCTGCTGACATCGCAAGGGAGGAGGTTCTGCCACAAGGAAGAGAGGAGGAAGAAGTGAGGTAGGTCTTCGTTGCCCCTGTTGCAACGTCGCCGCTGTTTCTACGCACCCGTTTTCTTCACCCCCTGCGAGCAGAAAATTCTGTGTGTGGACAGACCATGTTTTGGTCATCTTTTGACGGTGGAATTTATCTACACAATGTATCAAGATCATAAACACGTCCATACATGATCCCAGCAATCTTGTTCATCATAAAACCCCGTGGAAGCCTACTAAAACATGCAAGAACACGTACAAACTGGTTTTATAAAACTGCACCATAGGAATTGCATTCATTCACCTCATCGCATCTTGAGTAAAGTTTGTGCATGACAATTGATTGCTGTAAATTTTGTATGTGCATGGTCGTGAGTAAAAGTACAAGCTAAAGAGGCTGTCTACGAGGAGCTACAGCACCAAGACTTCGAGATGCTTGAGCAACACGAACCACGCGAGCAAGGCAAGTGCCCCTTCACCGTATTGATCCTATGTTTCCGAAACTGTTTTGTTTGCGAAAACTTGTATGCTTGTGTCAACTTGATGGGACACCATTTTATAGGTGTTTAATAGTTTTATTAACCATCCATCCTTGTCGCCGGGAATGTTGATGAGTCGGGTATGGTCATTTTTCATTTTTGCTTCGCTCAACTTACGGGATACGGGAAGCTGAAATAAAACTTGTTAGCTACTGCACTTATAAGAATAAAGATGATGATAACTTGGTGATGTTAATGAGCATGGAATCGAGGAGATCTAGGCGAGCTTGGTTCGTAGATGTTGCTGAATGAGATGGTGGTTTGCTTGCCGTAGATCTAAGGACCGGTTCATGCGAGCACATGCCAGAAAACAGTGCCACCACAAGGACAAATATGGGTGCGGCTTAGCTGACTAATAAGGTGTGTTGCTAGCTTGTTATGGACCATTGCATGGCGTGGGGAATGGGAGTCGATGAGGACTGCCCTGGGAACTGCATGGCACAAGAGGGGGCCCGTGGGTGGGAGAATGGAGATTCGAGCCTGCCGGTTAAACCTCAGTGGGTCCGTACATTCTAGTATCCCCTTTGTAAAGGCTATTTTGTGATCTCTTGGCCATACACCGACGGTTGTGTACTGGTATAATGCAGGTTCTCCCTAGTTGCCAACGGGTCATGAAATCACGAACTTGTGGGAAAAGTGGTGCCACCTCTGCAGAGTGTAAAACTATCATGATAGCCGTGCTTCCGGTTACAAGCACCTGGCCAACTTCCATGCTTAGAGGCAAAGCTTGGGATGGTTATTCAGGTATGGGTATTGGGATTGGTTTTGAGACTGTTTTGGGTCATGACAATGTATTTGGTTTCGGTTATATGAAAATGAGATGGTTATGAATATTTTGTGAGTATGAGATGAACTTGAGAAAGATTATTGGCTGGTTGAGGCTTGATAAATGTTGAATTATGATGACAGAATGTCGATGAATTACTTGGTTACGATGGGATTAAACTCACTCATAAATAGTTGCTGTTTTACACTATTTGTGAAATAAAATTTGCTTGCTGCAATGAACCTTTTTATTTCCTACCTTGTTGTAAGCTACATGTCATACTTTTCCCGCACTTGCTGAGTACGACATGTACTCACCCTTGCATTTCCACATATACATCAGCTACTGGAGAAGAGTACTTCGAGGAACATGTGGAGTACTAGGCGTGCGCACTACCGTCAACATGCCTGTGGAGTTGAAGTTGGAGCCTGCTGTCTTCGTCATTTTCCTCTGTCGTTTAGAGTCTTCCACTGCTAAATAAGTTGGATAAGCATTTGTGAGACATTGAGTCAAT
This sequence comes from Neostapfia colusana, assembly GCA_030760725.1. NCBI lineage: Eukaryota > Viridiplantae > Streptophyta > Magnoliopsida > Poales > Poaceae > Neostapfia > Neostapfia colusana. The sequence continues at coordinate 60,878,546 of JASWHV010000006.1, read as the reverse complement.
GTAATAAAGTACTTAAACACTATTCGTATGTGGTTATATTCTGAATTTCAGTTTGTGGAATACATGTGTATGTGTGATGAACATCCTGGGCACACATATGCATTCACTTGGTTCATTTTTGGAACCAGGTGTCACAAAGCTGGTCCGTCCTGATGGAAGCTTTGTCTCGGGCCCCCAGGCAGGGGGTTCCCAGGCTTCCCGCAGTCCCACACCGGGCTCAGCGACTGGCGCCGGCGGCAGCTCTAGAGCTGCTGCTGCCGGAGCAGTCCCGGTGGATGCATGAAGGGCGATTGGGCTGCTGGAGCTTCAAGGAGGGCCCCCGACGCGCCTACTATGCAGAAGAATTCCTTGGGCGTGTCCCCAGATTGGAAGACATCGTCGGGGAAGATTACTAAAGCGGCGTCAGCAGCAACGAGGGTTCCTGCAGCGCCGTCGCTCCACGCACAGGGCCCGTCTCCAGCATCGAGGCCAGCGGCAGGGAAGACTGTCATTGCGCCGCCTGCTACGGTGAAGGCTTCGGAGGCGCCGACGGTGGGCACGCCTCCAACCCAGAGGCCGGCGGCAGGGGATACTGTCATTGCGCCACCTGCAATGGCGACAGCTTCAGAGGCGCCGACGGCGGCCACCTACAACCCAGAGGCCAGCGGGGGCGAGTGGCTCTAGCCCTCCGCGTAAGAAGCTCCGCGCGGGGTGGAGCTTCCAGACCTCCAGGTACGGCTCAACCTTCTGATTTAGGCTGTGTTCTGAGCCACTGGGCAGTGTGGTTAAACTTTTGGTACTCCTTCTTTCAGGGCTCCTCAGCAGAGCACTCCTCCTCCTCCTCCTCCTCCTCCTCCTCCTCCTCCTACTCCTCCTCCTCCTCCTCCTCCTACTCCGCAGCAGTCCGGGAGCCAGAGCTCCTTCTCCGCCAAAGCTCCGACGCTGGTGGCAGTGCCTGAGCCTGCGCCTGGGGCAGCTCCAGATGTCGACACCCAGGCCCCCGAGGCCAGCCAACCGGCGGGCGTGGACGCCTCTTGTAGCGGCGTGGCTGCTGATGCTGTGTCCATTGCCAGCCGTCCTCTTTAACTTCCGCAGGTTGCCAAGGTGGAAGCCGAAGGCCGTCCCACTCCCCAAGGCTGTGAGAGCAGTCCGCTCAAGCTTAGACCATATGTAAGGTGTGTTGGAGTAGGAGTAGGCCGAGCTGAGGTCCGAGCGGGAGCGCCTCCGGGACTGGGGCGACCTATTGAAGGTGCGGGTCCAGTCCGCCAGGACGAAGGCGCATGCTCGGGAGGAGCGGCTTGAGGTGCTGGAGGAGGTGCTAAATGAGAAGGAGGCCATCATCGCCGACGTCCAGAAGAAGGCAGTGAGTCTTCTGGCTGAGGCCAAGGACCTCCATGTGTGACACCCGGTCCCGTGATAATGGAACCCAGCTGCATACACATGTAAACCACAAACTGAATTCAGAATATAACCACGAATAATAGGGTTTAAATACTTTATTACATCAGTCTCTAACTCATTCTTGCAGCGGAAGTCTCTAACTTATTCTAGCAGCGGGAGTTTCTAAATTATTCTAGGAGCGGAAGTCTCTAATGATAGCGGAAGCAAACTAAACAGCAGCAGCGGCCCCATCTCCAACTCTACAGGCAAGTTGACAGTAGATCGCACGCCTAGTACTCCACATGGTATTCGAAGTACTCTTCTCCTGTTGCTGATGATGAAGTAACAATGCAAGGTTGAGTACATGACGTACTCAGCAAGTGCAAGAGAATATGATATGTAGCTTTCAATAAGGTAGGAACAAAAAGGCTCGTTGCAGAAAGCAAAGTTTATTTCTCAAACATGATAAAAACAGCAACTAACTTTAAGTGAATTTAATCCCAACATGTATCCAATTAAACCAGTAACATACCTCTATCATGATTCTCCACTTTTCATGTCTCATCCAGACATTTAGCTTTCTCAACTTTTTCTCATGCTCATAATAACCATCTCATGATCATATCCATCTCATGATCACATACCCGAACCAAAACTCATTGTCGTGACTCAACAGTCCCGAAATCATTCTCATTACCAAGACTCAACAGTCCCGAAACCAAATCCAAAGACCAAACCATAACAAAAACCAAAGACCATCCCAATAACCATCCCAAACCATCCCATCTAATCATGGAAGTTGGCCAGGTGCTTGTGACCGTAAGCTCGGCTATCATGATAGTTTTACACTCTGCAGAGGTGGCACCACTTTACCCACAAGTTTGTGATTTCGTCACCCGTAAGCGACTGCAGAACCTCCATTATACCAGTACACAACCATCGGTGTATGGCCAAGAGATCACAAAATAGCCTTTACAAAGGGGCTACCAGATGTTTGGACTCACTAAGGTTTCACCAGCAGGCTCGAATCACCATTCTCCCACCTACGGGCCCCCTCTTGTGCCATGCAGTTCCCAGGGCAGTCCTCTCTCGACTCCCATTCCCCGCACCTTCCACGGTCCATAACAATCAAGCAACTTACCTAATTAGTCAGCTAAGCCGCACCCATACTTGGCCTTGTGGTGGCACTGTTTTCCTGGCATGTGCCCGCATGAACCGGTCCTTAGATCTACGGCAAGTAAGCCACCATCTCATTCTACCACATCCACAAACCAAGCTTGCCTAGATCTCCCCCGATCCATGTTCATTATCATCATCAAGTCCTCATTAACATTATTCATATGAGTGCAGTAGCTAGATACGTTCTATCTCGCTTCCCATAACACGTAAGCTAAGCGAAGCAAAAAAGCAAAACGACCATACCCGACTCATCAACTTTCCCTGTGACAAGGGTGGTTAACAAAACTAGTAATCTCCTATGAAAGGGTTTCCCATCAAGTTGACTCAAGTATACACATTTTTGCAAACAAAACAGTTTCCAAAACATGGGATCAATATGGTCAAGGGACACTTGCCTTGTTCCTGTGGCTTCTGTTGCTCAGGCGTCTCAAAATCTTGGTGTTGTAGCCCTTCGTAGGTAGCTCTCTGAGCTTGTCCTTCTACTCACGATCACGCACATACAAGATTCATAACAATCAATCATCATGCAGAAACTTTACTTAAGATGCACGGTGTAGATGCATGCTAATCCTATGGTGCAGTTTCATTAATTTAGTTTGTACGTGCTCTTGCATGTTTTAATGGCTTTGCATGGGGTTTTACGATGAACAAGGGTGTAGGGATCAAGTGTGGACGTGGTGATGATCTTGACTCAAGATCTAGATCAATTCCATCGCCAAAAACCGATCAGCACGTGATCTGTCCACACGAAAAGGCTTCTGTTCGAAGAAAACATATGTGCGATGATGTCATAAGGTGGTAACAAAGACCTACCTTGCTTCTCCCTGGTGGCAGGGCCTTCCTCCTAGCGATGGCAGCAGCGGGGAGCTCGTCGGCGGTTCACCGGTGGGGCTCACCGTCGTCTGAACTCCGGCGAGGGGGTGGAAAGTCTAACTCGGCGAGCTGAGGCTAGGGCTTTCAAGTCGCCGACTTAGGGAGGGGAAAATATGAGTACGTGGTTGCGGCCAGGGGTTTCGGGTTCTATTTATAAGGGATGAAAGAAGAGTCCTACTCTGATTGGATTTCAAATAAGAGTCCTATTCAATTTGTTTTTTGATCTTAACAACTTATCTTCAATTTATTTGGTTGCAGAATTCAACGTGGAAGAATACGTGTCGGTTTCCTGAGTACCGGTGTAAAACTCCCAAAACATGTAAATGGAAAACTTGTGCTGTGAATAAAGCTGAGTTTAAAGTCAAGAAAATGGGACTTGCACAAAACTTTAATAAACATGTGAAGAAGGTCATGAGCAAGCACATGAATTCAATTCACTTTGAATTCAAATGATCATTTAAATGCAAGGTGGTCATTTTAAATGGAGGATTCAAACTGTGGTTGGAAACCTTCTCTTTGCAGCCACCAAATTAAAAGTTTGAATCCCTAGTTGAATTCTTCAGGTCCAAATTATGAGGAAAGCAAACTTTGAGCAAATTTGGGGGTACTTTGATATGTATATCAAAGAGGCTTATGAATTTCCATGAAATTTGAAGTCAAATTTGAAACTGAAATGCACCTTGTCATATCTTCCAAATGGCTGTCAAATTTGAGCTCTTCAGGATTTAAATTCGCACTGTGCCAAATTTGGAAGATCTTTTTGGTAGAAAAGCAGGTGGACCCCACATGTCATTGGAAGAAAACTTACAACCAAAGGTAGCCTGTTCCTCTGTTCAGACATGAGCTCGGAGCAAACAACCGCAGGGCGCCACCGAGGGCTGCTGCCGACGCCACCTCCAGCTCCCAGATTCACGCTGGCGACCAGCTTGCGAGCTTCAGCGTGATCTTTTGCCCCCAACCGACCCCCACTCGAGCTCTATTCTGTCTCGCACGGCAAAAACACCGGACACTTTGGTCGACGTCGGGAGATGACCAAACTTGTGCCACCGAGCTCCCTGAGCAACTAAAACTGCACCACAGCTGCACCCATTGCTCCTCGATGCTTTCCAACCATTTGCAGCTCGTCCCCGGCCTTTCCCCGCCGCAACCGAGCCGTTTTTCTTCTGGCAAAACAGAGCCACGCCGCCTTCACTGCTCCTCGTTGTCCGGCCTGCCCGAAGCCTCTCCGTCATGCTCAAAAGCCCACAGAGGTGCGCCACCACGTCTAGCTACTCGTCCCGTGGTCCTCTTGCTCTTCCCCGATGCCGGCTTGCCGGAATTTGGTTTTTGGCGCCAGCGCACGTGGAACAGACCTTAGCAAGTTTCTGAAATTAGCTCATATCGCTAGATCATACGTTCTACAATTCAAACAACAGCTACTAGGGTTCCTAGCGCCCTTCCACGCCAAAGCACGAAGCAAACTGCCCCTCCTCCGCCCCGGGCGACGAGAAATCGCCGCCGGCGGCTAAAACCGCCGCGGTCCACGGTGACGACTAGTTTGCAGCCATTTTCTGCGATAGTTGGTCTCCGTTCCATGTTCCTCGACCACTAGGGATGCTGTAGGGCATCGTAGCTCGCCAGGAGAAGCTTCGGACATGCCGGAACGCGTTGATGCCGAGCTCCCGAGCCGCCCCGCCAATGCCGACCCACCTACGGCCGTTTTCATGCGGGGAAACCTTGCCCGGCTACTAGGCCACAGTGTGAGGATCGTGTAGGGCAAAACCGGAGCAAAAACGGTGGAGAAATGAGGGAGAACGGGGCACGCCACCCTTCTGTCCGGCGTGCACCCGCGGGCTCTGGCGAGATGTTGAAGAAACACCTGACCTGTGTGCCACATTTTTGAATTGTTCTCGGTAGAATTCAAACAGAAAGTTGTCCAAACTTTAGAACCTCATAACTTCTGCTAGGAAGCTTTAAATTTAGTGATTCAAATTGGGTTGGATTCAGATTGAAAAACTATATCCAAATATGCATCCCAATTTGTATGAAAATTGACACGACCCCACGGTCTTGTCAAGCCAGGATCACGCTGAGGGGTGCTGCGTTGCACAGCACCGGATAACACACGTCAAAGGTACAAAGCGGAAGCGAAATTTTATTACATAAACAAGTTTATGAACATGTTTACATCAAAATAAGTCCAGTCTACACTCGCGGGCGTAGACTACGCATCAAGTTCATGTTCAGCCCTTGAACGTGTCCTTGCTAGCACACACGCACACTAACTCTGCGGCGTGCACGACTCCCGCTCGACGGGGTTCCCCTCCTGGGGTTCCGTCTCCTCTTCGGGAGTCCCTTCCTCATAGAACCCTGCAAAAGCTTCAAACACAAGCAGTGAGCACGAAGGCTCAGCAAGTCTGACCCGTCTCACCTAAACATGGAACTTCTACATGAGGGGTAATGGGTTACATGAGGTAAAAATCATTTGCAAGGACTCGCCTAATTAGTAGAACCTTACTTTCAAGTTTTAGCAGGAGGTTGTGGAGAACCTTACGCTAAGGCACATGAGAGAGCCGCAATCAAACAAGAAATGCATTTCTCTCATGTACTTTGCCCAAAGTTGAACGGAACTTTAATTAGCTCTAAACTACAGCAAACCATTAACAATCAAGTCCATCTTTCAATCAGCAACATTTTAACATGTAACTAGCCTGTTCTTTCTACGTCACGGTACAGTGAACAAGTGGTACTCACTGACCGCAAGGGACGGCGATTATAATCGATTTACACCTGCAGGGTTACCAGAACAACCCGTCACGTACGCCCGTACTCGATGTTGCCTACAACAACCATCACGGACGCCGTACGCAACCACCTTTCGCCCGTCAGCCAAATATTGAACCGGTCCCATCGTCCCGAGCAAGAGGTCTCTGCACGCGCATCTCCATGTCGCCAGCCGATTTACACCTCAAGCTCTCAACCTACCCTCTGAACGACGGGCAATGCCTCAATACCCAGCTACCCGAGTTACATCGGTTTCCCGGTTCCCATATAGCCGGTAGGTCTTCGGTACTGTTCTAGCTTGTTCAACAGGCCCGCACATGGCTCGGTCCTCAATCGACACAAGCGGAGCTACAGCACACAGGCCCCAAAGTCCTGCTGCCCTTACTCTCCGCTCGGTCTCATCTTTCTTGCCATGTGTATCATGTGCTATCTCTACCCGAGCGATGTGCCTCTAGCCTATTCTCGCGAGTAGTTCCAACTACTCGACTTGTACCGAATCCTACTCTATATTAGCATTGCAGTAGCTAACGGGGATTGTAATCCTAAACCCAACCCATGGTTTTCTTGGCTATGCAGTTGGGTTTCCAAACAAGACTCTAATGCAAAGAAATAAGTAATCGAGTATGTGCTCAAAACAATAAAAACATGTAAAAGGTTAATTCAAACCGGAGCTTGCCTTGCCTCTCTTGGTTGTAGGCTAGCTGCTCCTCCGGAGTAACGAAGTCTAGGACTTCGGGTTCCTCCTCGACCTTAGCGACTACATGATAGAAGTAATACATGTATTAATTTAAATGCAGTTGTATTAACTTTTAACTTGTGGAGTCTATAACTCTTACTAGACAAGCCCAATGACTGTGAAATTTTTACTGTGGATTGGTTACAACCTAAACAGAGACTTGGTCAAGTTTTAGTTGCAGCAAAGCTCATTTGAGCCCTCCACAATTAATCATGTACTTGACCCTAATTGAAAGCTTTTAGGGTGTTCTAAGGATTTTCATGAAACAAACTATGACTTTCTGAAAACTAGATTTTCAGAGGGTTCTAATGGAGTTGGTCTCACTTAATTTGAAGGTTCCTAATTAATGATATGAGCTAAACAATTCCAGAGAAAATTCTGAAAATGTTTCTGAACATTTTCTATTTTCTCTGAAACAGTTTCATTAATCACACCACTAGGTGGATCAAATGAGCTCAAATGGGTCTGAAATTTTTATGGTAGTTCAGGGATATTTTGGTGAACATCCCAGCAAAATTTCAGGATTTTCCTCTAAAGGATACTCCAGTTAAAATTCCAAACAGTTTAAACTTTGAGGAATTAATTCTGGAGAAATAAGGAATTTCATGAAGTGAAACTTGATTGGCAGGAAAGTACTCAGAGAGCTGAATCCAGCAAAATTTGGTTCACTCGATTTGGAGCTTTCTAGCTAAAGTTATGAGTATTTGAAGTTTGGAAGAATTCTGAAAATCGGGGAAAAAGTTCAAACTCTCAGGGGCCCGCGGGGACACGTGTTGAGCGTGGAGGTGTCCGGCACACCGAGGCCCACAGGGTATTTGCACGCCAGCACAGCCGATCCCGGCCGCAGCCCGATCCCGATTTAAAATATCGGTCGCTGACAGCTGGGGTCCACCCCCTTCTTCAACCTCGCGACGCCCGCGCTCTGCCGCCGGGGAACTTCACCGGAGGGCTCGCCGCTGGCTTCTGTAAAGCTCCAAACTTCACGATTTTGGCTGCCCCTGCCTACTTTCACTCGGGGAACAGGATTCTGGGTCAGCTCGTCATGACAACGGCCGTCACCTGGTCGGCGACGAGCCGCAGCCTCGGGAGAACTCCGGTCGCGTTGTCCACCCTCCCTAGCACCTCCCCCGATCAAGCTAAGGGTCGTCGAGCATCAGTGGACCATAGGAAAGGTTGACATGAGCTCTACGGAGCTCGGGAAAGGCTGCGTTGGGCTGTCACCGTGCGACCTAGGCCGGAAATCGGGATTTCTATTAAAACTCGAAGAACAGCGGTTTCCCTCCACGGTTCTTCGTGGTTCTTGCTCCTATGGATCCGCACGGGCTACTAGAAGTGATCCTCTCTACAAGAGGATGAGTGATGCAGTGTAGCTTACGAATTTCTTGGATCGGTACCGACCTCACTTTTGCACACCGTCGCGAAAATATGAAATTCCGGCCGGAGCAGTGCTAGTCACGCCGCCGGAGCTTGCGGAAATGAAAGAGGGGTTGGAGGCGAACCACTTTGCTGTTCACAGCTCCGTGAACGGTGGGCTGTGGTAGCCGGAAGGACGGTTCCCGCAGTGGCGGCTCGAGCTGAACCGGCAGAGACAAGATCACCGCGGTGGAGCTCGGGGAAGACCGCACAGGGTCTGGAACCGATGCGAAGGTGTCGAAGATGGCTTGGCGCAACCGGTGCTGGTCTCAGATTGCCGAGAGGGTCACTGGATCGGCCGGGCGATGAGGAACCGAAGGTTCACTCGGGCGGCGAGGTGTTTCGGCGTTTTGGGTGAAACTGCGACGAGGCAGCGGTGGAAGGCGCCGGTGACCGCTCGGGCGGGTAGATAAAGACCCAGGGAGTCGGTTCCGCGGCTGAGATCGGCAAGCAGCAGGTGGCTTCGCCGATTCTTCGCCGTGGCGGCAGCTGCAGCGCGCGCGGTTACCCGAGCTGAGTCCTCAGTCGGTTTCTTTTGCTTCAGTGGCTGACATGTGGGTCCCACCCGGGGTTTTAACCTCTGAAATTTACTCCTAATCACTGTTGTAAACATTGAGCCCCAAAATACCCATGGTGATTCAAATTATTCACCCATGAGCCATTTCAACTGATTAGAATTCAAATTGGGTTTGTTTTGAATGAATTTCAGCACAAGTTCAGTTTGAAATTCAAATAAAGTTTGAATTTGCCCCACTTAGCTCATGTCAAGATGAACTCCAAATGGAGTGAAAATTGGTTATGAGCTCACAAAAATGTGCTGAGTAAGAATATGCCGCCCACTTTTAAATTCATGGGATAAAAACAGTTTGAATTTGAATATGGTTTCAAACTGCCCTCTTTCTAGCTATACCCAAAATGACCTCAAAAAGGTTTTGAATTTGGGTGAAACTTGGCATGGACATTCTTAGCAATGTGTAGGAGTTTTCATATGTCCAGCCCACCTATATCACATGTGGAAAATACCACTTTTGCAATGTGTGAGTTTGTTCTCTAATGAGCATGTTGATGGTGGTTACTTGCTCTTCATTTGTGTTCATCATCTTTCCTCAAATGAGGTGTGTGTGTATGGTGATGAACACTTCAAATGTGTGCCAAAAACTGAGGCCCTTACATTCCTCCCCCCTTAAAAGAATCTCGTCTCGAGATTATAAGGTGAAAATGAGAGAGAGGACGGTGGAAATTACCGGATATGCGACGTGAAAAAGTCGGGGTAGTTAGCGCGAAGAAATCCTTCGCTCTCCCATGTCGCTTCGTCCACGGAGTGATTACTCCATAGAACCTTGTAGAACCACAACGTACGGTGGCGTATGGTTCGGGCCTTTTCATCGATAATCTGCACCGGTTCCTCCCGATAGGTGAGATCCGGTTGCAGTTCTTCAATATCATCCAGCTGAACGGTAGTTGATAGCTTAAGACACTTCCTCAGCTGGGAAATGTGAAAGACGTCGTGCACACCGGAAAGTGCTTCTGGTAATTTCAGCCGGTATGCCACTGATCCACATCTTTCGGTAATCTGGAATGGACCGATGAATCGGGGTGCCGACTTTCCTATCACCCCAAATCTGTTTACGCCCTTCATTGGAGATACCCGTAGATATACGTGATCTCCAACTTCGAATTGTAATGGGCGCGTTCTCCGGTCCGCATACTGTTTCTGACGGCATTGAGCGGCTTTCAGGTTCACCTGAATCAGTCGAACCTTTTCTTCCGCGTTGTTGACAAGGTCAATCCCGAAGGTAACCCTTTCGCCAGACTCACACCAGTTCAATGGTGTGTGGCACTTCCTACCGTATAGAGCCTCGTAAGGTGCCATCTTGATGCTGGCTTGGTACCCATTATTGTACGAGAACTCGGCTAATGGCAAGTGATCATCCCAATTCTTGCCGTGGTTGATAGCACAAGCTCGTATCATATCTTCTAAGATCTGATTTACCCGCTCGGTTTGTCCATCCGTCTGCGGGTGGTATGCTGAACTACGGATCTGTTTCGTCCCCAAGGCAGCGTGCAGCTGCTCCCAAAACGGGACACAAATAAAGTGCCCCGATCCGATATGATAGTACGGGGTACGCCGTACAAGCATAGGATCCGTGAGATGTACAGCTCAGCGTACTTCTTGGCGTCGTAATTTGTGTTGACCGGGATGAAATGGGCAACTGTGGTGAGCCGATCGACGATCACCCACACAGAATCATGCTTTTGAAGAGTGGTGGGTAAACCGACGATGAAGTCCATGCTCACGTCCTCCCATTTCCAGGCAGGAATGCTCAATGGTTGCAGCAGTCCCGGTTTCCGCATATGGTCTGCCTTCACCCTTCGACATGTATCACACTCGGACACGTATTTTGCAGTCTCTCGCTTCATCCGTGTCCACCAAAACTTGCTTCTGAGTTCTTGATACATTTTATTGCTGCCGGGGTGAATAGAGAACTTTGACAAGTGAGCCTCATCAAAGATATTCTTCCGTAATTCTGGGTTACGGGGTACGACGATCCGGTCCTTGAACCATAGGACGCCGTCTCCGTCCTTCCGGAAACATCTCAACTCCCCACTGTCTACACGTCTCCGCAAATGCGACATGCCCTTGTCATTCTTCTGGGCTGCTGCTATCTCTTCACGGATGATGGGGATCAAAGCTAAGTTGTAGAGAGCTCCATGTGTAATCACATGCAGTGGTGGTTCGCTCTCTTCCAACGGTGTGATGGTCAGATTGTTGACGTGTGACTTGCGGCTCAGCGCATCTGCCACTGCGTTTGCCTTGCCCGGATGATAATGGATCTCTATTTCGTAATCCTTTATCAGTTCTAACCATCTTCGTTGCCTCATGTTCAGCTCCTTCTGAGTGAATATGTACTTAGGCTTTTGTGGTCAGTATATAGATGTACGAGGTTACCGAGTAGGTAGTGCCTCCACATCTTCAGTGCAAGTACCACGGCAGCGAGCTCCAAATCGTGAGTTGGATAATTCTGCTCATGGTTTCTAAGCTGCCGTGATCCATACGCGACCACTCTTCGGTCTTGCATCAGCACACATCCGAGCCCAATGCCGGATGCATCGCAGTACACATCGAACGGTTTTGTTGTGTCTGGCTGCGCCAAAACCGGTGCTGATGTCAGGTGTTTGACTAAAGCCTTGAATGCTGCTTCACATGCTGGACTCCAAACATATTTGGTAGCCTTCTTTAGCAGCTCTGTCATTGGCTTGGCAATCTTCGAGAAGTTCGGAATGAACCTCCAATAATATCCCGCGAGTCCGAGGAAACTCCGTACCTCGTGAACAGTTCTCGGGGATTTCCAATTCAGCACTTGAGTGATCTTGCTCGGGTCCACAGCGATACCCTCCGCTGAGATGATATGCCCGGGAAAAGGCACTTGCGATATCCAAAACTCGCATTTGCTGAATTTTTCGTATAACTTGTGATCTCGCAGCCGTTGCAAGACTATACGCAGATGCTTCTTGTGATCTTCCTCCGACTTGGAATATACCAGGATGTCATCGATGAAGACCACGACAAACTTGTCCAGCTCCGGCATGAATACCGAGTTCATCAAGTACATGAAGTGAGCTGGAGCATTGGTGAGGCCGAAGGACATGACCAGGTACTCATAAAGTCCGTACCTCGTCGAGAAAGCTGTCTTTGAAATGTCCTCAGCCCTTGTCTTAATCTGATGGTACCCGGATCTTAAATCCATCTTGGAAAAGATCTTTGCTTCGACCAACTGATCAAACAACATGTCGATCCGTGGCAACGGGTACCTGTTCTTGATGGTTACGGCATTTAATGGACGATAGTCCACGCAAAGCCGTATGGTCTCATCCTTCTTCTTGACAAATAACACCGAACAGCCCCATGGCGAGGAGCTCGGCCTAATAAAACCCTTCTCCAGAAGGTCCGTGAGCTGAGTCTTCAGTTCAGCCAACTCCTTGGGCGCCATCTTGTACGGCCTTCGGGATATTTGCATGGTTCCCGGTGCAAGTTCAGTCTTGAACTCCACCTCCCTATCGGGCGGCATCCCCAGCAAATCGTCCGGGAATACATCAGGGAACTCTCGGACCACTGGGGTATCTTCCAATCTGATAGTTGTGGACTGATAGACACTTGGAAGTTTTATTTCTGGACTGTCCAGAAATAATGAGTGAGACCCGTGCACTTCTGAGTTTAAGTGCACGACTCGAAGGACGGTGTCTAAAACAGTGCTGTGGGCGGGTTAACCACGACATCCCTAGGATGACATCGACCTTTTGTCCCTCTATGATAATGAGAGACGTGGGGTACACTCTACCCGCTAAGCATAATGGTACTTTGGAAACCATTATGCTTGCTGAAATCTTCCCACCCAGTGAACAAATTAAATATGGACTATCGGTGGGTAGTATTGGCAAGCTGTGTTTAGCAATGAAAGCTTGGCTAATAAAATTATGGGTGGCGCCTGAATCAAACAGTACTATAGCGGAATGCTGGTGGAGTTGGAACATACCCGCAAGGATTGGCTCGCCCTCCGGTACGTCCTCAATAGCAAGTTGGTGGACGGTGCCGGGCCTAGGGTTTGCCGCCGCGCATTAGTAGGGTTCCGGGGTTGATTCCTCCTCAGAAACGGTGGTGCCACTCCGCCGCCTTGCCTCTCCGGGCAACTGCTCACAAAGTGTCCTGGACGACCACACTTGTAACATGTGGCCGCTGCTGGTGTAGTGCTCGGAGGACGAAAGCCCGGTATGCGCTGCTGAGGTGCATACGCACGCTGCATCGCCCGCTGCTGCTGTTGTGGTGGAGGTGGTACTGGCAGTGCCGGCCAGAATGCCGGTGAAGAGTACGGCCGACTGCGAAACAGCATCGACCGCTGTGGTGGCTGCCAGCGTGGACCTGATGGTGGGCGATTCACCATCCGAAACTTCTGAGAAGGACCGCTTCCTTCTCCACTGCTTTGCGGCGCGCTTCGCTTTCGCTCCGCCGCCACTAACTCCTTGCCGGAGTCCTCCTGAACAATCGCAGCATCAATGATGTCGTTGAGGCTGCCACGATTGAACATCACCAGCTTGTCCTTCAGGAGCGGGTTAAGCACCTGGTAAAATGGTCCCGCCGCTTCTCGTCGGTATCTGCGTGATAGGATGCGTAGAGCGCGAGATCGTTGAACGCCCTGGAGTATTCCAGCGCGTTCCGGCTCCCTTGTTGCAGGTGTAAAAACTCCTGCGTCTTCCTTTTCATCAGACCTGGCGGTATATGATAGGCCCTGAAGGCCGTCCAGAACTCCGTCCAGGTCATTACTCGGTCGGTGGGCTGTGAAGCACAGAAGTTGGCCCACCACGCGCTCGCGGATCCTTGGAGCTGCTGGACCGCGAACGGAGTCTTGCGCTGCTCACTTATCTGGAGCAGCCCGAACTTCATCTCTATGGCGCGGAGCCAGTTGTCCGAGTCAAGTGGTTCATCCGCCCTTGAGAATACTGGGGGATGAGTCGCCAGGAAGTCGGAGTAGGAGCTCTGTTGACGCTCCTCACGGTCTTGACGTCTCTCTGGGCGAGACGTATTGGCGATAAGCGTTTGCAGCAACTCCGTGTGCTGCTGATGTGAACCCGCCATTGCCGCGACGATGTCGGCCAATGTAACCGTTGGCAGTGGCGGTGGCGGTGTTTGCTGTTGCTGCTGCTGTCCCGAGGAGTCCTCGGGAGGCGGTTGGGAGGTCTCTCCCCCTTGGCTAGTGCCCCCAACATCAGGGTTGGCACGAGTACGCGTCATTCTGAAATTCAAAACAGCAGCGATTAGCACATGTCTTACTTAAAAATTTCCATATGCAACAGTAGGTATTGAAGTGACACATGAATAATTTGCACAACATTCACATATATTGATAAATCATAAACTTTATACAAGATACATTATCCTCAGGTCTCCGAGAAGTCGTGCTCATGTCGTCACTACCTATACATACTCTACTGTCTACACGACATGTCACCGATTACAAAAGTTGGGTTACACTACCCTGGATGCCCTACATGGCAACTGTAACCCCCTACTCGGAGTAGAACTCGACCTCCTGTGGGTCGTCCTCCTCCGGTGCATCTGCTGGTGGCTCTGGATCTACCACCTCTTCTCCCATTCCGGGTTCTCCCATTGCTGGAAGACCCAAGACCACCGGTATGCCTAACACCTGAGGTACGAGGTCCTGCAATGCATGCACCTCGTCCATAGCCTGGTTGTAATATTCTTCCCAGCCTTGCCCTTCCTCAATAGCGTCGTCCCGCTCTTGAGTAAGTTCCTCGTTCTTCTGAGTCAGATTCTGTACCAGTTCTTGCAATGCCGCGATGTCGACACGGCCTTTCCTCTTCGCCTTCTTCAGACGATGCAACTGATTGTGTTGTTCATTCAGTCGCTTGATCGTCGGAAGGAGCACATTACGGAGTGCGCTATGAGCACTCTCGAAATGGTATCCACGGCTTGTGCTCTCCTTGAGCTTCGTGCCGAGATGCTCCGTATGAACAGCTTGGCTGTCCATCACGGTGTTTCCCGCCCTCATCACGGGCTGCCACTTGCCACATCCCTTCCAGCTGTCTACCTCTCACCGTGACGGTGAACGGCACTCAACCGGGTGGCGTAGGTCCTGCAGGGACTTCGACATGGATCGTCCATGTCTTGTTCCCCTCTTCGCCTTCTTCCTTGGTGAAGTACTGCGGCATCTGATTGTACCCGAAATATTGAAGCATTTGCCACAATGCTTCCGGGTAGCCGCTACGGTGAGAACAGTGGGAAACCACCCACCCGTTCTCCAACTGTTTATATGCTGTCATCTGTAAAAATATATTTGAGAAATGTCAAATATTTATTTAAACAGTAAACCATGGAGTTATAACATAAGACATGTCATTGAACCCATAAAACTTGGAAACATAGTTCAAATTTTAAGCAAATTTGACTGCTGATCTGCCGTTCAACATGACAGCCCTGACCAGTTTCCATATCAACCTCATTTAGGCCAGGTTAAAGCAAAACCAATTCTGGAGCTCAACATCAAAGTTAAAGTTAACTTCAATAGCTTTCCATAAAGTATTTGCTTGGCCTAAGATCTGTCCTGGTTCAAAAGTTATGAGATGTCAAATTTAACAGAATTTCTGGAGAAAATTGGACAGCACCTCCCTGCTTTAGGTACTGATTTGATCCAATAATTCCAGTTAATTCTGTTCCTAATCTGACAAAACTTTCTGTTACAAAGTTGTAATCCATCTCATAAGCTTTCCAGAACTACCTCATTTTCTATTTTTGGATTTTTATGCAGGAATTTATGCTTAATTTACAGAGAGTTTACAGAGAGTGTTTGCTCTGCCCTGCTTTCTGGACAGTTTCGACTACTGCATTTTTCGATTGGTTAAAGGATGAAACACCTCTGGACCTCAACAGAAAAGTTGTAAAGCTCTTCCAAAGCTTTCCAGAAATGTATCATATGACCCCATCCTCGAAAGAACTCAACCTCTAACCTCTGATCAACTTCAGCCCTAATTCAGCTGAAAACAGAGTGCTCTGTCCTTAACAACCTATAAGTTGAAAACTTGTTAACTTTGAATATCCTGTTCAAGGGAAGGAGTTACATCAAGTTTTACTACTTTAGATCAAAACCTTCAAGTTTTAAATGAAGTTGTTCATTTAGTTGGGTGTGACGTTGATGCGTCACCAGATTATGTCAGTACTACGTCCTCACAAAGAAAAACCTATACCGGACTTAGCCGGCTTCGTTATTTCAGTGGCACTAAACGTCACTCGCACACGGATGCTACACGTCTACCGTTTCGTGGACTCAAGCAATCGTCAGACTCGGCTGCACACCGAGCCCGAAATCCTTACAGTTAGTACAACCGGCCGTCATCACTCGCCCGGATGTTCTCAAGCCAAACACGCCTTGAGTTACGTGTTCACGTTTCCGACCACGTGACAGGGTCTCCCAAGTTGCACCACGCACGCCAGGGACAGACGTTGCTCGAATACCCCAAACGACATGAAGAGTCGTAGAGGATATCAAAGCGGGTCGGGTTACCTGCCACCCGTGGGGCTCCACCCTTCAGCTTGTGCGCACTGGTGGACAGCGCTTACGTGCACCCCCCCAAGAGATACACGTCCCGAGATGCACGATTTTCCGACATAATCAAATAAGTTAATATGCCACTTTCTATATGCTAATAATATCCTTATATGGGCTACTAACTTGTTCCTCACTGGATTTTTGAAAAAGATGACCTTTGTAGTGTGTTAAACCTCAAGCGAGCTCTGATACCAGCGCTGACACAACCCCACGGTCTTGTCAAGCCACGATCACGCTGAGGGGTGCTGCGTTGCACAGCACCGGATAACACACGTCAAAGGTACAAAGCGGAAGCGAAATTTTATTACATAAACATGTTTATGAACATGTTTACATCAAAATAAGTCCAGTCTACACTCGCGGGCGTAGATACGCATCAAGTTCATGTTCAGCCCTTGAACGTGTCCTTGCTAGCACACACGCACACTAACTCTGCGGCGTGCACGACTCCCACTCGACGGGGTTCCCCTCCTGGGGTTCCGTCTCCTCTTCGGGAGTCCCTTCCTCATAGAACCCTGCAAAAGCTTCAAACACAAGCAGTGCGCACGAAGGCTCAGCAAGTCTGACCCGTCTGACCTAAACATGGAACTTCTACATGAGGGGTAATGTGTTACATGAGGTAAAAATCATTTGCAAGGACTCGCCTAATTAGTAGAACCTTACTTTCAAGTTTTAGCAGCAGGTTGTGGAGAACCTTACGCTAAGGCACATGAGAGAGCCGCAATCAAACAAGAAACGCATTTCTCTCATGTACTTTGCCCAAAGTTGAACGGAACTTTAATTAGCTCTAAACTACAGCAAACCATTAACAATCAAGTCCATCTTTCAATCAGCAACATTTTAACATGTAACTAGCCTGTTCTTTCTACGTCACAGTACAGTGAACAAGTGGTACTCACTGCACGCGAGGGACGGATTATAATCGATTTACACCTGCAGGATTACCCGAACAACCCGTCACGTACGCCCGTACTCGATGTTGCCTACAACAACCATCACGGACGCCGTACGCAACCACCTTTCGCCTGTCAGCCAAATATTGAACCGGTCCCATCGTCCCGAGCAAGAGGTCTCTGCACGCGCATCTCCGTGCCGCCAGCCGATTTACACCTCAAGCTCTCAACCTACCCTCTGAACGACGGGCAATGCCTCAATACCCAGCTACCCGAGCTACATCGGTTTCCCGGTTCCCATATAGCCGGTAGGTCTTCGGTACTGTTCTAGCTTGTTCAACAGGCCCGCACACGGCTCGGTCCTCAATCGACACAAGCGGAGCTACAGCACACAGGCCCCAAAGTCCTGCTGCCCTTACTCTCCGCTCGGTCTCATCTTTCTTGCCATGTGTATCATGTGCTATCTCTACCCGAGCGATGTGCCTCTAGCCTATTCTCGCGAGTAGTTCCAACTACTCGACTCGTACCGAATCCTACTCTATCTTAGCATTGCAGTAGCTATGGGGTTTGTAATCCTAAACCCAACCCATGGTTTTCTTGGCTATGCAGTTGGGTTTCCAAACAAGACTAATGCAAAGAAATAAGTAATCAAGTATGTGCTCAAAACAATAAAAACTTGTAAAAGGTTAATGCAAACCGGAGCTTGCCTTGCTGCTCTTGGTCGTAGGCTAGCTGCTCCTCCGGAGTAACAAAGTCTAGGGCTTCGGGTTCCTCCTCGACCTTAGCGACTACATGATAGAAGTAATACATGTATTAATTTAAATGAAGTTGTATTAACTTTTAACTTGTGGAGTCTATAACTCTTACTAGACAAGCCCAATGACTGTGAAATTTTTACTGTGGCTTGGTTACAACCTAAACAGAGACTTGGTCAAGTTTTAGTTGCAGCAAAGCTCATTTGAGCCCTCCACAATTAATCATGTACTTGACCCTAATTGAAGGCTTTTAGGGTGTTCTAAGGATTTTCATGAAAAAACTATGACTTTCTGAAAACTAGATTTTCAGAGGGTTCTAATGGAGTTGGTCTCACTTAATTTGAAGGTTCCTAATTAAAGATATGAGCTAAACAATTTCAGAGAAAATTCTGAAAATGTTTCTGAACATTTTCTATTTTCTCTGAAACAGTTTCACTAATCACACCATTAGGTGGTTCAAATGAGCTCAAATGGGTCTGAAATTTTTATGGTAGTTCAGGGATATTTTGGTGAACATCCCAGCAAAATTTCAGGATTTTCCTCCAAAGGATTCTCCAGTTAAAATTCCAAACAGTTTAAATTTTGAGGAATTAATTCTGGAGAAATAAGGAATTTCATGAAGTGAAACTTGATTCGCTGGAAAGTACTCAGAGAGCTGAATCCAGCAAAATTTGGTTCACTCGATTTGAAGCTTTCTAGCCAAAGTTATGAGGATTTGAAGTTTGGAAGAATTGTGAAAATCGGGGAAAAAGTTCAAACTCTCGGGGTCCCGCGGGGACACGTGTTGAGCGCGGAGGTGTCCGGCACACCGAGGCCCACAGGGTATTTTCGCGCCAGCACAGCTGATCCCGGCCGCAGCCCGATCCCGATTTAAAATATCGGTCGCTGACAGCTGGGGTCCACCCCCTTCTTCAACCTCGCGACGCCCGCGCTCTGCCGCCGGGGAACTTTGCCGGAGGGCTCGCCGCCGGCTTCTGTAAAGCTCCAAACTTCACGATTTTGGCCGCCCCTGCCTACTTTCACTCGGGGAACAGGATTCTGGGGTCAGCTCGTCATGACAACGGCCGTCACCTTGTCGGCGACGAGCCGCAGCCTCGGGAGAACTTCGGTCGCGTTGTCCTCCCTCCCTAGCACCTCCCCCGATCAAGCTAAGGGTCGTCGAGCATCAGTGGACCATAGGAAAGGTCGACATGAGCTCTACGGAGCTCGGGAAAGGCTGCGTTGGGCTGTCACCGTGCGACCTAGGCCGGAAATCGGGATTTCTACTAAAACTCGAAGAACAGCGGTTTCCCTCCACGGTTCTTCGTGGTTCTTGCTCCTATGGATCCGCACGGGCTACTAGAAGTGATCCTCTCTACAAGAGGATGAGTGATGCAGTGTGGCTTACGAATTTCTTGGATCGGTACCGACCTCACTTCTGCACACCGTCGCGAAAATATGAAATTCCGGCCGGAGCAGTGCTTGTCACGCCGCTGGAGCTTGTGGAAATGAAAGAGGGGTTGGAGGCAAACCTCTTTGCTGTTCACAGCTCCGTGAACGGTGGGCTGTGGTAGCCAGAAGGACGGTTCCTGCAGTGGCGGCTCGAGCTGAACCGGCAGAGACAAGATCGCCGCGGTGGAGCTCGGGGAAGACCGCACAGGGTCTGGAACCGATGCGAAGGTGTCGAAGATGGCTTGGCGCACCCGGTGCTGGTCTCAGATCGCCGAGAGGGTCACTTGATCAGCCGGGCGATGAGGAACCGAAGGTTCACTCGGGCGGCGAGGTGTTTCGGCGTTTTGGGTGGAAGTGCGACGAGGCAGCGGTGGAAGGCACCGGTGACCGCTCGGGCGGGTAGATAAAGACCCAGGGAGTCGGTTCCACGGCTGAGATCGGCAAGCAGCTGGTGGCTTAGCCGTTTCTTCGCCGTGGCGGCAGCTGCAGCGCGCGCGGTTACCCGAGCTGAGTCCTCAGTCGGTTTCTTTTGCTTCAGTGGCTGACATGTGGGTCCCACCCGGGGTTTTAACCTCTGAAATTCACTCCTAATCACTGTTGTAAACAGTGAGCCCCAAAATACCCATGGTGATTCAAATTATTCACCCATGAGCCATTTGAACTGATTAGAATTCAAATTGGGTTTGTTTTGAATGAATTTCAGCACAAGTTCAGTTTGAAATTCAAATAAAGTTTGAATTTGCCCCACTTAGCTCATGTCAAGATGAACTCCAAATGGAGTGAAAATTGGTGTGTGAGCTCACAAAAATGTGCTGAGTAAGAATATGCCGCCCACTTTTAAATTCATGGGATAAAAACAGTTTGAATTTGAATATGGTTTCAAACTGCCCTCTTTCTAGCTATACCCAAAATGACCTCAAAAAGGTTTTGAATTTGGGTGAAACTTGGCATGGACATTCTTAGCAATGTGCAGTAGTTTTCATATGTCCAGCCCACCTATATCACATGTGGAAAATACCACATTTGCAATGTGTGGGTTTGTTCTCTAATGAGCATGTTGATGGTGGTTACTTGCTCTTCATTTGTGTTCATCATCTTTCCTCAAATGAGGTGTGTGTGTATGGTGATGAACATTTCAAATGTGTGCCAATAACTGAGGCCCTTACAAAAATCATTATTAAATTCTGGAAAACTCTTTAAAGCTTTTTATAAAAAGGATTTTATAGGGAGTTTGGTTCATCCAAAAATCCTCAAATTTTGCCAGAATATTCTGTAGTATATTAGTGAACTCCTGTAAAAGTTTTAGCTCATTTGGAGTTGATTTAGTTAGGATAATTCTGAATTCAATTTTTTGTATTCTAATGAATACAGAAACATTTTCAGAGAATTTCCAAAATTTGGAAATTCAGTCCTGCGCAGTTCTTAGATCCAAAATTCCTAGCAAAATTCATGAATTCTCCCTGAGCTATGTTTGAAATTGTAGTTCACTTGAATTTGCATGAAAGTGCAAATTTATTCAGAATTAATTCCTTTTTGCTTAAATGCTTAGGGAATTGTTCTGAGTGATCTAATCATTGACAAATTCTGAATTTTGGTCCAGATGACTTTCCTGTGACAAGGAACTCACATGAAAAATTTCAGCTCCATTGGAGTCCTAGATCAGTACTGTCCTGTTTAACCTTATAGATGATCAACACACACAAGTGATGAAAAATGCTTATCACTTGATCATAATACTTAAACCCAAACCCAAACCACTAGCACCAGTGTCATTTTAAATTCTTAAACAGAGTTCCAGTTTTAAACTTGTCTTTAGAACTTGTTAACAAAAGTTTTACAATTAAACATGTATGCATATTCATAACGTGTAGTGAATAAACGTGGAAAGGTGAAGGAGAAGGGAAGCTTGGATCAAGGAGCAAGAAGGGCAGTGATTAAGCTTCAAGACATCAGCAACTAACTTCACAATTATCTGACTTTAGTCACCTGCAAAACGAAGGAAAGCTCTGGTTTGCATTTAAGTTATTTATAAAGTTTTTACTTTGTTCACAATTATGGTTTAGTGTTTGTATGTGCATTAGGTCAAGGATGTTTTACACTCCAAATGCATGACCAAATGAACCCTGGAGTTAAGGGTAGAAAAGGTTCACCGCTGTAGAATAATGTCGTGCTAATTAGCTTAGGACATCCTGTAGAAGTCGAGTAGACGGAATCTACTCGTGAGTTATAGTCGGGATTACATGGGTGTAGTTGGAAAAGAGGCAAACTAAAGTTTACATTTCTAAAGATGAGACCAGGCAGGAGGGTAGGCAGCGACAAGACGAGGTCTTGGTCGATTAGATCTGCCTGTGTCGGTTAAGGACCGATGCGTGTGCGGCACCCATGACCAAGTATTGAGTTGTGTACCGGATGCTTACTGCTATATGGGAACCAGGAAACCAATGTACCAGGTTAACTTGATTGTAGAGGCATACCACATCGTCTCATTAGACCTATGAGCCCGAGACGGTGCGACCGGTTCTACAGTCGAGTGTCCTGCGAAAGGTTGCCACATACGACATAATGAAGGACGCCATATTTGGGTCTTCAGAGGTGGGCGTATGTGTCGAGTTATCCGGGTAGTGTTTGATTTGAATCACTGTCCATCGCGGTTATTGATTACCGCTTGCTCACTGTGTTGTGACATAGTAATCAAGTTGTGTGGAAACAGTTTGCAAAGTTTTAATTGCTGCTATGATAATTGGGAATTGCATGAAAACCATGTATGAAGTAGTGATAGAGCGAATTAAAGTTATTTTCCACCTTGGGACAAGTAGCATTGGAATGAAGTGTTTCTTGTTTGATTGTGGAGTTCCAATGTTGCTGGGCGCAAGGTCACTACTATTATGGCTAAAATCTGAAAGTTAAGGATGAACTCGTAGGCGAGTCTTTTCGCAACTGATATGTTTAGGTCTTAAGTTACTTTCATGTAGAGTTGCATGTCTTAGGAGAGACGGTTAAGTCTTGCTGAGCCTTTATGCTCACTCTTGCTATATGAGTGGCTTTGCAGGTTAATATCGACGCATATAAAGAAGGTTGTCCAGTGAGACTCGGAGACTTCCGAGTCATGTTACACATGGAGGACCTAGCCGCTGCCATGTCTTCGTGTTGCTAGCGAGGGGAGTCCGCGGGCTGGACCTCTTCTCGGGTGCTCACTAGTTATTCGACGTGAGCTGTTTATAGACTTCCGTTGTAGCTATTTTATGTAAAGTATTTACAAAGAACATTTGTAAGCTTCCGCTTTTGATTTATGTAATACAGTTTTCCTTATATGTGTGCTGTTGGGTGCCGCATAACATGGCACCACCCAATGCGATTCACGGGCGAGCGGCACGGCCCTGTGATCGGGATCGGGCCCTCACAGCGTGGTATCAGAGCCGCATTGGTAATAGCGCACGGAATAAGGATCGTATTACGACAAAAACTTAGGATACGGTGAGGAAATGGTATTAGGCCCACATAAGGACTATAGTAATATAGTTACTTAAAGTGGCAGGACTAACATACTTGTTATAATTCTAATTTTAATTATGTAACGACGCACCTACGCTCAGGTAAGCATGGTAAGGAACGCCACTGAAAGCGGTTCAATTTCGGTTAGCTCCCTTGACGAGGAAAGTGGTTCAGGGATAGGTCTCACAGCAAGCTGTGAGACCTTAATATGAAACTCTTGGACTCTTCATGTTTCTGAGTTCATATGAAACGCTAATCCCTAGCGTTCATTAGGCAAGCAAGTGGAGACCCC
This sequence comes from Neostapfia colusana, assembly GCA_030760725.1. Taxonomy (NCBI): domain Eukaryota; kingdom Viridiplantae; phylum Streptophyta; class Magnoliopsida; order Poales; family Poaceae; genus Neostapfia; species Neostapfia colusana. The sequence goes on along the minus strand of JASWHV010000006.1, from coordinate 60,855,240 downwards.
ATCGTGTGGTCAGTAACGCGATAGTGTGTTCTTCTGGAAATAGCCTAGAAGGATATACGCAGCGCTTGCAATCGCCGTGCCCTGCAGGGCAGTAGGTGGTATCCAATGGTTTGATAACATTCCCAACCGTGACGACCCGTTCATGATATACTCAGGTTCCCTGTCGTGTGGTGTAAAAACACGATCATGTACCTTGAGACGTGGCTTAACTCAAGGACAGCCGTATGGCAATGATACGGGCGTTTGTAATTACTTTCAAATATGGAACTGCCTGAAATGAAACAACCTTTGAGTGCACCACTACTGAGTGTTCTTCTGCAGATACTAACCCCTTACGTATCCCGTGTAGTACATGTGTGTGAGAGACCGTCTTGTGCCACTGATAATACGTATATGCCGGTATAATCTGGTTAGGATTTTCTTTGGTGAGGCAACGTAGTACCGAATTGTTTCTTATGGTGCATCGACGCCGTACTACACTTAATAACCTCTTCCCTATAAATAAATGATTCATAAACTAACTTTCAACTAAAAATGGAAGTTTGAAACAAGTATTTGTTATTGAACTATTATTTTGAGCTAAGATTCAAATGAGAGCATGACTAGGCTTCAATGATTTCAAAAAATACAGTGCTCTGTTTTCAGGCAGGAATTCTTGCTGGACTTTAACAGAGCATAACTCTGAGTAGCTTGACCCAATTAAGCTGTATGATACAGTTATGGAAAGATTTTCAAGTTATATACAACTTCTTTGTAGACCTCCAGAGCAAAATCCCACGTTAAATGGGTAGAAAGTTCAGATGAAGGTAAACTGTCCAGAACCAGGACAGCGGCAAAAACCTCTCTGGATCTTTCTGTTTTTAAGCCATAACTTCCTGTAGAAAAATCCTTAAGGAGCCTATGATACACCGTTAGAAAGGTTATGAAATGTGCAACATTGTTGTAGTTCAGAGTTTGCTCGGATTCTTATTGTATTTTCATATACAACAGTGATAAAGTAGCCACATACAAAGGAGATGCTGGCAAATTTTATACAGGAATTCTGTCAACTTTGAGCAATCATAACTTTTGATCGATAGATGATATAGAGGCATATAAGTACTCGTTGGAAAGATACTGAAGTTTACTAAAACTTTGGTATGGGACTCGAGTCATGAATCTGTAGTTAACTTGAGTAAAGTTTGGAGTTTGTGTGAACTGGTCAGGGTAGTCCAGCTGATTAGTTTAGCGTACTTAAGATTTGTTTAAACATGAATGTGGTTATGCTTTCATAAAGTTCATGACATGTTCATGTTTCACTTATATTTACTTACTACTGAGATAGAATTTTGATTGACTCAAAATTATGTTTCGTGCAGTATTCTACGCACACATTCTCAAATGGAGATTGGAGGTTCAAGTCGAGGTGGGAATGACTCCACTTCATCACAAGAGCCATCGCCAACCGGATTGGCTGAAATTATAGAAAATATGAATGAAACTCTCCAAACTCTAGTTCAGCAGGGAATAAATAGAGAAGCTCAAGATCACATGCCAACCCCGAGCACTTATCTGGATTTCTTGGTGACACAATCGCCGGTATTCTACGAAGCGGCTGACCATTGTGAAGCAAATCACTGGTTACGTGTCATTGAGTCCAAGTTTGGGTTGATCCAATGTGATGACTTCTCGAAGAATCTATTTGCCGCTCAGCAGCTTCACAGCTTTTCTGGAGCATGGTGGACAGAATACCTTGCTATCCAACCAGCAGGGCATCGTGTCACATGGGCGGAGTTCCAGGATGCGTTTTGTGCTCGTTTCGTTCCTGCGGGCATAATGCAAACATGGCTTGATGAATTCTGGAATCTAAAACAAGGAGAAATGAGTGTTATTGACTATGCGAAGGAATTTAATTGCTTAGCTTAATATGTCCCTGATTATGTGAAATCACCATCCTTGAAGGGTTATCATTTTTACCGAGGGCTGACTGCCAGGCTGCGATGTGAGTTGGCTCAAGTTAGCCAAGAGAATATTGATGAGTTTGTTAGCTGTGCTATCACACAGGAATATTATTCCAATCTCTACCTTAAAGAAAAGAGGGAGAGGGACTCATCACAGGATGAATGTAATTATCTGCCTCAGAAGTATCGGTTGGTAATCCGTTCACCTTCCGGTCGAGAGGTTCCACAAGAGGTGCAGTCATTGTGGGAGTATGACGACTCTTCTACTCCCCAGATGTTTTATTCACCTCCACCGCAGCAGAAACTTATTTCTCATGCACCTCAGTATCAACAATGTGCACCAGAAGGTTATTTCCCTCAAGAGGTTGAAGATGATCAAGGTGGTTTCGCAGCTGGACCGAGTGGTGTCCCACTTCATATTGACAATGAACTCAACGTCAATGAAGCAACTGAGCCGAGCAGCAACATTATGTCTGCGGGTTCAGTTGCAAAGAGTGATTTTGGACAGCAAAGAAAAGCCATGTCCAAAGTGGGCACAGTTAATTATGTGTCAGTCGATGATCTGCCAAAGGGAGGACCTGTTCTTGCCGGCAGGTTGACCTTATATGACAAGACGGTTGTCATTTTACTCGACTCTGGTGCAACACATAACTTCATTAGCAGGACGATGGTGATCCGGGATCAGATCTCCACAACTATCACAAAAGGTTCTTACCTTATTCATTCGCCAGGTGGAGACATATTGACTAATGAAGTCGTTTCTAGAGCACCACTTTGTTTGGGTGGAAAAATTTATCCTACCACCCTCATTATTCTCGAAGACCAAGGAATCAATGCCATATTGGGAATATCATGGTTGACCTTCCATAAGGCTGTTCTGGACATCGAGAACAGGAGTGTTCATTTGGACTCTCCACTTCACGGGCGTCAAACATTGTATCTCGGCAAAGCGGTTTCCAAAGACCCGGAAGTATGTAATGCCGAGGCTTGCAAGTTAGAAGACATTCCGGTAGTCCGTGAATATCTGGACGTGTTTCCCAAAGATCTTCCAGGCTTGCCACCTGAGCGCTAGGTGGAATTAAAAATAGAGTTGATAAAGGGAACCACACCGATCTCTCGGAGACCATACAAAATGGCTCCGAATGAATTAGCGGAGCTGAAGGAGCAACTCAAAGATCTGATGGACACGGGGTTCATTCATCCAAGTTCATCACCATGGGGTTGCTCGGCTTTATTTGTAAAGAATAAGGATGAGACGCTGATGCTATGTGTCGATTATCGTCCGTTAAATGCTGTGACGATAAAGAACAAGTATCCACTACCAAGAATTGATATTCTCTTCGATCAGCTAGTGGGTGCTAAAGTCTTCTCCAAGATGGACTTAAGGCCAGGATATCATCAAATCCAGATTCGAGCGGAAGATATCCCGAAGACAGCATTCTCGACAAGATATGGGCTCTATGAGTATATTGTCATGTCATTTGGGTTGACCAATTCTCCGGCTCACTTTATGTATCTTATGAACTCGGTGTTCATGGTGGAGTAAGATCAGTTCGTCGTGGTATTCATCGACGATATCTTGGTCTATTCCAAATCAGAAGAGGAACACGCTAAACATTTGCATATTGTGCTTCAACGCTTGAGAGGTCACAAGCTCTATGAAAAGTTTAGTAAATGTGAATTATGGATCAACCAAGTGCCGTTTCTTGGACATATTATTTCAGCGGAAAGCATTGCTGTTGATCCAAACAAGATTGAACAAGTGCTGAAATGGAAGTCTCCAACATCAGTCCATGAAGTTCGTAGCTTCTTAGGTTTGGCGGGATATTATCGGAGGTTCATCCCGGGCTTCTCAAAAATTTCCAAACCTATGACGGAGCTACTGAAAAAGGGCATCAAATATGATTGGAGCAAGCCATGTGAGGAAGCTTTTCAAGAGTTGGTCAAACACCTCACAACAGCCCCAGCTTTAGCTCAACCGGATACAACCAAGCCCTTTGGTGTTTATTGTGATGCGTCCGGCATCAGACTTGGTTGGTGTGCGCATGCAAGGAGGACGCGTGGTCGCATATGGTCCACGGCAATTACGGAATCATGAGCAACATTATCCAACTCATGATCTCGAGCTTGCTGCCGTGGTTTTATCTTTGAAGACGTGGAGACATTACCTATTGGGAAATCTGGTTCATCTATACACCGACCACAAAAGTTGAAGTACATATTCACTCAAAAAGAGTTGAATATGTGACAGCGGCGATGCTTGGAGATGATCAAAGACTATGAGATTGAAATTCATTATCATCCGGGCAAGGCAAATGTGGTTGCCGATGCACTCAGCCGGAAGTCTCATGTTCATAACCTGACCATTACGCCGATAGAAGAGGAAGAACCAAGTCTCTACTTGGTTCCATATGGAGCTCTAAATAATCTAGCTCTCATACCCACAATAAGAGAGGAGGTTATGAAAGCTCAGAAGAAAGACAAGGGCATGGCTCATATCAAAAGGAGGTTGAAGAATGGGGAGATGAAATTTTTTCGGTTAGATGATGAAGATACCTTATGGTTCAAGGACCGGATAGTCGTACCCCGTGATATGAGGCTGCGGAAGAAAATTTTGGATGAGGCTCACTTATCCAAATTTTCTATTCATCCGGGCAGCAATAAAATGTACCAAGACCTCCGGAAGAAGTTTTGGTGGACACGTATGAAACGTGAAGTTGCAAAATATGTTTCAGAATGTGATACGTGTCGAAGAGTTAAGGCCGACCATGTGAATAAGTTGGGCCTGCTGCAACCACTACAAATACCTGGATGGAAGTGGGAAGACTTGAGTATGGATTTCATCGTCGGGTTGCCGATGACCTCCCACCACCATGATTCGATTTGGGTAATTGTGGACCTGTTAACCAAATCAGCACGCTTCATCCCCTTGCATACCAGATACACCGCCAAGCAGTATGCGGAGTTATACATAGCACGGATCTTGTGCCTACATGGAGTTCCCCGGACGATCATCTCCGATCGAGGCACGTTGTTCGTTGCTCGTTTCTGGGAGCAGCTACACACATCCTTGGGAACCAAATAGATTCGAAGCTCCGCGTATCACACTCAAACCGATGGGCAAACTGAGAGGGTGAATCAAATACTTGAAGATATGCTGAGAGCATGTGCCATCCACCACGGTAAGAGCTGGGATGATCACTTACCGTTGGCGGAGTTCTCGTATAACAACGGTTATCAAACGAGCATAAAAATGGCACCTTATGAAGCTCTCTACAGCCGGAAGTGCCGCACACCCTTGAACTGGTGCGAATCCGGCGAGAGAGTTATTTATGGGATTGATCTCATAAATGAAGTGGAAGAGCGGGTAAGGCTTATTCAAGCAAATCTAAAAGCCGCTCAGTCCAGACAAAAGAGCTATGCGGATAAGAGACGTCGTCCCCTGGAATTTCAAGTTGGAGACCACGTATATCTCCGCGTATCTCCTATGAAGGGCATTCACAGATTTGGAGTGGAAGGGAAATTGGCTCCGAGTTTTATCGGTCCCTTCATCATAATCGAAAGATGTGGACCCGTGGCATACCGTGTGGAGTTACCGGCAGCCTTAGCCGGAGTTCATAACGTCTTCCACATACTCAGTTGCGGAAGTGTTTGAAAGTTCCAACGGGGGTTCTCACGGAAGACATAACAGTTTTGAAGCTGGACCTCACATATGTTGAGCGTCCAACCCGGATAATTGATGAGAAGACTCGCGAAACAAGAAACCGGACGCTGCGATTTTTCGAAGTGCTATGGGAAAGTCACACGTCTGAGGAAGCTACGTGGGAAAGCGAGGAGTATTTACAACGTAATCATCCGGAGTTATTAGGGGCTTATGTTCGATAGTCGTCCTCCCCACGTTGTTCTTAATTATGAATCTCGGGACGAGATTCTTTTTAAGGAGGGAGGAATGTAAAAGTCCCAAAAACATATAAATGGAAAACTTGTTCTGTGAATAAAGCTGAGTTTAAAGTCAAGAAAATGGGACTTGCACAAAACTTTTCTAAACATGTGAAGAAGGTCATGAGCAAGCACATGAATTCAGTTCACTTTGAATTCAAATGATCATTTAAATGCATGGTGGTCATTTTAAATGGAGGATTCAAACTGTGGTTGGAAACCTTCTCTTTGCAGCCACCAAATTCAAAGTTTGAATCCCTAATTGAATTCTTCAGGTCCAAATTATGAGGAAAGCAAACTTTGAGCAAATTTGGGGGTACTTTGATATGTATATCAGAGAGGCTTATGAATTTCCTTGAAAAATGAAGTCATATTTGAAACTGAAATGCACCTTGTCAAATCTTCCAAATGGCTATCAAATTTGAGCTCTTCAGGATTTAAATTCGCACTGTGCCAAATTTGGAAGATCGTTTGTGTAGAAAAGCAGGTGGACCCCACATGTCATTGGAAGAAAACTTACAACCAAAGGAAGCCTGTTCCTCTGTTCAGACACGAGCTCGGAGCAAACAACCGCAGGGCGCCACCGAGGGCTCCTGCCGACGCCACCTCCAGCTCCCGGATTCGCGCTGGCAACCAGCTTGCGAGCTTCAGCGTGATCTTTTGCCCCCAACCGACCCCCACTCGAGCTCTGTTCTGTCTCGCACGGCAAAAACACCGAACACTTCGGTCGACGTTGGGAGGTGACTAAACTTGTGCCACCGAGCTCCCTGAGCAACTAAAACTGCACCACAGCTGCGCCCATTGCTCCTCGAAGCTTTCCAACCATTTTAGCTCGTCCCCAGCCTTTCCCCGCCGCAACCGAGCCGTTTTTCTTCCGACAAAACAGAGCCACGCCGCCTTCACTGCTCGTCGTCGTCCGGCTTGCCCGAAGCATCTCCGTCATGCTAAAAAGCCCACAGAGGTGTGCCACCACGTCTAGCTACTCCTCCCGTGGTCCTCTTGCTCTTCCCCGACGCCGGCTTGCCGGAATTTGGTTTTTGGCGCCGGCGCACGTGGAGAACAGACCTTACCAAGTTTCTGAAATTAGCAAATATCGCTTGATCATACATTCTACAATTCAAACCACAGCTACTAGGGTTCCTAGCGCCCTTCCATGCCAAAGCACGAAGCAAACCGCCCCTCCTCCACCCCGGGCGACAAGAAATCGCCGCCGGTGGCTAAAACCACCGTGGTCCACGGTGACGACTAGTTTGCAGCCATGTTCTGCGGGAGTTGATCTCCGTTCCACGTTCCTCGACCACTAGGGATGCTGTAGGGCATCGTAGCTCGCCGGTAGAAGCTTCGGACACGCCGGAACGCGCTGATGCCGAGCTCCCGAGCCGCCCCGCCGATGCCGACCCACCTACGGCTGTTTTCATGCGGGGAAACCTTGCCCGGCTACTAGGCCACTGTGTGAGGAGCGTGTAGGGAAAAACCGGAGCAAAAACGGTGGAGAACTGAGGGAGAATGGGGTGTGCCACCCTTCTGTCTGGCGTGCACCCACGGGCTCTGGCGAGAGGTTGAAGAAACACCTGACCTGTGGGCCCCATTTTTGAATTGTTCTGGGTAGAATTCAAACAGAAAGTTGTCCAAACTTTAGAACCTCATAACTTTTGCTAGGAAGCTCCAAATTTAGTGATTCAAATTGGGTTGGATTCAGATTGAAAACATTATCCAAATATGCAACCCAATTTGTTTGAAAATCATTATTAAATTCTGGAAATTTCTTTAAAGCTTTTCAAATTTTGCCAGAATATTCTTTGGAATATTAGTGAACTCCTGTAAAAGTTTCAGCTCATTTTGAGTTAATTTATTTAGTATAATTCTGAATTCAAGTTTCTGTATTCTAATGAATACAGAAACATTTTCAGAGAATTTCCAAAACTTGGAAATTCGGTCCTTAGCAGTTCTTAGCTCCAAAATTCCTGGGAAAATTCATGAATGCTCCCTGAGCTATGTTTGAAATTGTAGTTCACTTGAATTTGCATGAAAGTGCAAATTTATTCAGAATTAATTCCTTTTTGCTTAAATGCTTAGGGAATTGTTCTGAGTGATCTACTCATTGAAAAATTCTGAATTTTGGTCCAGATGATTTCCTTGTTACAAGGAACTCACATGAAAACTTTCAGCTCTATTGGAGTCTTGGATCAGTACTGTTCTGTTTAATCCTATAGATGATCAACACACACAAGTGATGAAAAATACTTATCACTTGATCATAATACTTAAACCCAAACCCAAACCACTAGCACCAGTGTCATTTTAAATTCTTAAACAGAGTTCCAGTTTCAAACTTGTCTTTAGAACTTGTTAACAAAAGTTTTACAATTAAACATGTATGCATATTCATAACGTGTAGTGATTAAACGTGGAAAGGTGAAGGAGAAGGGAAGCTTAGATCAAGGAGCAAGAAGGGCAGTGATTAAACTTCAAGACAAAAGCAACTAACTTCACAATTATCTGAATTTAGTCACCTGCAAAACCAAGGCAAGCTCCGGTTTGCATTTAAGTTATTTATAAAGTTTTTACTTTGTTCACAATTATGGTTTAGAGTTTGTATGTGCATTAGGTCAAGGATGTTTTACACTCCAAATGCATGACCAAATGAACCCTGGAGTTAAGGGTAGACAAGGGTCACTGCTGTAGAATAATGTCGTGCTAATTAGCTTAGGACATCCGGTAGAAGTCAAGTAAACGGAATGTACTCGCAAGTTATAGTCGGGATTACATGGGTGTAGTTGGAAAAGAGGCAAACTAAAGTTTACATTTCTAAAGATGAGACCGGGCAGGAGGGTAGGCAGCGACAAGACGAGGTCTTGGTCGAGTAGATCTGCTTGTGTCGGTTAAGGACCAATGTGTGTGTGGCATCTATGAGCAAGTATTGAGTTGTGTACCAGATGCTTACTGCTTTATGGGAACCAGGAAACCGATGTACCAGGTTAACTTGATTGTAGAGGCATACCACATCGTCTCGTTAGACCTATGAGCCCAAGACGGCGCGACTGGTTCTACAGTCGAGTGTCCTGTGAAAGGTTGCCACATACGACGTAATGAAGGACGCCAGATTTGGGTCTTCAGAGGCGGGCGTATGTGTCGAGTTATCCGGGTAGTGTTTGATTCGAATCACCGTCCATCACGGTTATTGATTACCGCTTTCTCACTGTGTTGTGACGTAGTAATCAAGTTGTGTGGAAACAGTTTGCAAAGTATTAAATGCTGCTATGATAATTAGGAATTGCATGAAAACCATGTATGAAGTAGTGATAGAGCGAATTAAAGTTATTTTCCACCTTGGGATAAGTAGCATTGGAATGAAGCTTTTCTTGTTTGATTGTGGAGTTCCAATGTTGCTGGGCGCAAGGTCACTACTATTATGGCTAAAATCTGAACGTTAAGGATGAACTCGTAGGCGAGTCTTTTCGCAACTGATATGTTTAGGTCTTAATTTACTTTCATGTAGAGTTGCATGTCTTAGGAGAGACGGTTAAGTCTTGCTGAGCCTTTCTGCTCACTCTTGCTATATGAGTGGTTTTGCAGGTTAATATCAACGCATATAAAGAAGGTTGTCCAGTGAGACTCGGAGACTTCCGAGTCGTGTTACACATGGAGGACCTAGCCGCTTCTATGTCTTCGTGTTGCTAGCGAGGGGAGTCCGCGGGCTGGACCTCTTCTCGGGTGCTCACTAGTTATTCGACGTGAGCTGTTTATAGACTTCTGCTGTAGCTATTTTATGTAAAGTATTTACAAAGAACATTTGTAAGCTTCCGCTTTTGATTTATGTAATACAGTTTTCCTTATATGTGTGCTGTTGGGTGCCGCATAACACGGCACCACCCAATGTGATTCCCGGGCGAGCGGCATGGCCCCGTGATCGGGATCGGGCCCTCACAACCGGGTACTCACGTATAGGGGAAAACCGCTTAAGGATCTCGTCCTTCCGCATGGATAAGCTCAGGAGGCTCCACGTGTCCAGCGGGGGCCGGGCTTCCCTTCTTCCGCAGAGGCGGGCTCCGGTTGTGCCACGTGTCAGGCGGGCGGGACCTCCCTCTCTCTGAGAGACAAGCTCCGCGTGCGCCACGTGTCTGGCGGGCGGGACCTCCCCTCTCCCTCAGAGGCGAGCTCCGCGTGCCACGTGTCAGTGCCGAACCTCCCCTCTCCTCGGAGGTGGGCTCCGAGAATGCCACGTGTCCAGTAGCGCCGGTCTTCCTTTCTCCTCAGAGACGAGCTCCGATGCCGCCACGTGTCCATTGGTGTCGGACCTCCCTTCCCTTCGGAGATGTGCTCCGATGATGACACGTGTCCATTGGTGTCGGACCTCCCTTCTCCTCGGAGGTGAGCTCCGAGGATGACACGTGTCCAACAGTGTCGGACCTCTCAGAGACGAGCTCCGAGGGTGACACGCGTCCCGTGAGGCGGACCTCTTGGAGGTGAGCTCCAAGAGCACCAGGTGTCCTGTGGGGCGGACATCTCGGAGGTGAGCTCCGAGAGTGACACGTGTCCCGCGGGGTTGGGCCTTGCTTTTCCGCAGCGACTAGCTCCGTGGGGGACACGTGTCCAGCGGGGCTGGACCTCGCTTCTCCGCAGAGACAAGCCCCGGAGGCAACACGTGTTCAGCGGGTTGGACCTCGCCCCTTCCACAGAGGCTAGCTCCGAGCCTGCCACGTGTCTGGCGATACCAGACCTTACCCCTTCCGCAGGGATGAGCTCCGAGCGCGGGTGCACTCACTCTAACGGCGTACCTTTCGCATGATGGGTCAGCGAGGAAATGGGAACAGCAAATTTCTCGCTCAGGTTTATTGCATTTTCATGCAGGATGGATGAAACCCCAAATGCATAACCAGATTGTTCCAAAAGGAGTGAGGGTAGTGTCTAAGTCCTTGAGTTGTTCGTGCTGTGCTTAATGTTGGAGTCTACTCGCGAGTAGATTGGTTTGAGACGTGAGACAACTTTAGTAAGAAAAATGAGACTAGGCAGGGACTAGGACGCAGAAAGAGGAAGTCTTGTGTGCATCGCCCTGTCCGTGTCGATTGAGGACCGATCCGTGTGCGGCCTCACTGAACAAGTTTGAATGTACCGAAGGCATATCTGATATATGGGCTCCGATAGACTGATGTAACCTAAACGTCCGGGCGTCGAGGCATAGCACACTGATTTATAGGTGTAGGTTGAGGGCAGCCAGGTGGAAATCTGCTAACGGGCATAGAGAGATGCTCCGTGTAGGAAACCTCCTGCTCGTTTCGGTGCGACCGGTTTGACGTTTGGGCTGTTGGGTGAAAGGTTGTCCCGTACGACATCGAGTGAGCGTGCTGTGCAGCTCCACGGGTGGGAGTATGTGACGTGCTATTCGGGTATCCCTGCAGGTGTACAACGAGTCGATTCACCGTCCCTCACGGTTATGAGTACCGCTTGTTCACTGAGTCGTGACGTAGGTTAACATTTGGAATGTTATGACTCAATATTGATGATATGAATAACTTGTAATGTTACACATGTGCCACCAAATATTGCTTACTAAATTTCAGCTTCATGAACCGTTAACTTGTGGCTAAAAGATGAGTTAAGGATGAACTTGTAGGCATGCCTGTTTGCTGCAGATTATCATCCTATATTCGAGTATGACCTGCATATAGAGTTTCATGTGTAGGAGAGTCGGTTAAGACTTGCTGAGCCATCATGTTCATGGTTGCTGCTATAAGTGTTTGCAGGTGAGGAGTACCCCATGGACTCGGAGTACGAGTACACCGACGAGGGCTACACTCCGTCGGGAACTACGGCTGAGTGGGAGCCGTACACGCCGCGCCGAGGCTGAGTGCAGCTAGTGTGGGTTGTCCGTAGGGCCGTACAACCAACTTTTGCTAGTTAGTGTGTGCGTGAGTTGTATAAATATCTTCCGCTGTAGTAGACTCTGTATAGGAGTTGTAACTGAAGAGTGTACTACTTTGGTACATATTCAGAATGTTTTCAATGTAATACTATGGTTTCCTTATCGTGTGTGCTGTCGGCTGTCGCATCGTGCGGCACCACCCTCTGATATCCTAGGATGTACGGATTTCGGTCCGTCACATATTGATTGCAATCACCGTCCCTCGCGGTTATTTGAGTACCACTTGTTCATTGCGGTGTGACATAGCAAGAATTGAAAGAAGCCAGGAGAATATGATGCATTGATCTATTATTGTATTGAAACCATGTATGTTATAGATGCAGAGCTCATTAACTTTATATTCCACTTTGGGCATAACCACATCGGAAGAAAGCGTTTCTTGTTTGATTGTGGACTTCCGATGTGAGGACTGCCAAAGGCATCTTAATCTTCTGCTGAAAAACTGAAAGTAAGGATTAACGTGTAGGTGTGTCTTTATCGCAATATCATTTTCCTATATTAAGAATCGCTGCATATAGAGTCTTATGTTTAGCAGTGACGGTTAAGCCTTGCTGAGCCATCGTGCTCACAGTTTCTATACCAAGATGTTGCAGGTGAGACGTATGAGGAAGGCTCCGAGGATGAGGCGATGCCCCCATCGGTGTACACGTGCGAGCTGGAGACCTGCACGCCGCCGTGACCTTCGTATGATTGGTGCTAGTGTGTAGCGTCCCCGGGCTGGACGGCTACACTTTTGCATAGCTAGGCTGAGAGTTTAGCTATGAGTAAGACTTCCGCTGTATATTATGTATTGTAAAATACTTCCACTGTTTTATGTAAATAAAAGTTGGTATGTTGTTCTTAATCTTTTCTTGTGTGCTGTTGGGTGCCGCATTGCACGACACCACCGTCTGCGATCTCGGAATGGGAGGACCACGGGGTGGCCCCACAGACGTGGTATCAAAGCCGCATTGGGAATAGCATGCATTAAAAGAGCATATTTTCGAAAACTTAGAAGTATACGAGTGAGAAACGTATAGCATGCCCACATAAGAACTATTAATACCTAGTTACTTAAGATGCCAAGCTAACAGTATGTTATTATTCAATATTTCAATTCTGTAAGACGCACCTAAGTGGAGGTTAGAATGGTATGGAACGCCACCGAAAGCGGATCAATTTTGATTAGCTTCCCCATACGAGGAAAGTAGTGTGGGATGTTCCATTCAGAAATGTACGAGAAGTGAATATGTTTTCTAAGACTCTTCATGTCTTACATACATATGAAATGCACTAGCCTCCAGTGTGCAAACCCAGGGGCAAGAGGAGGAGACCCCATCGTGTGGTTTGTAACACAAAGTATGTCCTCTAAGACTCTTCATGTCCTATGAGGCATATGAAAGCGCTGTTCCACCGGTATGCTTAATTGCAAAGGTGTGGATCCCTCTGCCGGGTGGTGAATAACCCAATCATGTACCTTGAGACGTGGCATGACTCAAGGACGAACAGTATGACAATGATACAGATTCGTAAGTTTTTACTAGGACATGGACCTGCCTGAAATGACAACCCTTTGTGTGCTTCACTATTGAGTGGTTTTATGCAGGTACTTTAACCATATTAGAGCATTGCATTTAGAAAACGTTTGTGAGTGCCACCACTTGAGACGTATATGCCGGTTCAATGCCGGTTAGGATTTTTGAATTGGTGAGAAAATGTAGTACCGAGATGAGTTCTTAATTGCATAAAAAGAAAGTTTTCAAAGAAAAGAGTCAATTTGTAGTTTAGAATTCAATTTAGGGGTTATGGAACTCCCATATTGAACTAAGAGTCAACTGGGAGTATAGATTCATTCCCAAAGACTTAGGAACAACCTCCCCTGTTTTCGGCAGAATTTTTGCTGAACTTGAGCAGGACATAAGTTTTGATTGGTTTCACCAACAGAGCGGTGTGATACTATTGTGGAAAGGTTTTGAAGTCTTTTACAACTTTTCTGTACAACTCCAGAACAGAATCTGCCTCCAAATGGATGAAAATCTCAGATGAGTATGCACTGTCCAGAAACAGGGCAGACCAAAATTGCTCTCTTGAATTTTCTGTATTTCGACCGTAACATTTTGTAGAAAAATTTATAAGGGTCAGGTAAGACATCGTCAGAAAGTGTATGATATGTGCTACAACTTTGTAGTTCCATGTTTTCCCAGATTGGGGGCAGAAATAGTTGGAATTTTGTGAACAAAACAGCCACTTGCAAGCGAGGTGCTGTCAAAAAGTCCTGAGAAAAACTGTCAACTTGTAAAAATCATAACTCCTAATCTAGAAACACTATGTAGGCAAATAAATACATTATGGAATATTTTCTAAGTTTACTACAACTTTGTTGTTGAACTCCAGTCCGGATTTTGCCTCCAAATTGGTCAAAACAGTTAAATTCTCCAGACTGGTCAGCTGGACCAGAAACTGAACAGGGAAACTATGTTTGAAGTTTACAATTCAAAATACTTGGTTTCGCATTTCGATATCCAGCTGCTGTTGTAAAACAGTGTGTTGGATTCGAATATAGTAGGAATTCAACATATCATTTTGAGAGAGGACATGTTTGGGTCGTGTACAATAGCGAGGAGATACGCATGCTAATGCACTTAGCATTCCGTGGCAACCCACGATGGTTGAAATGAACTTTCAATCCATGAAGTTCATTTCTTTGGAACTCGATTGTGGTGACATGGTCCAGGGATGTATATGTTGTATAAAGTGTATACTTTATCCATATGTGTGAATGTTATGTGTGTCATTTGTTCATTCTCGCACTACTATTGTATAGACTGGATGAAGTAAACAAACATGTGGTGATCGCTTGAATGGTGTGAATGCAGAATGGTGCGTACACGGTCCATGCACAAGGAGGGAGGCCCATGTCAGTGTCGTGGTGATGAGTCTCCACCCCGCGAGCAAACCACAACACAGCAACAACCACCTCCTCCACCACCACAACTTCCAAGAAATCTCGCGGAGGTTCTTGCCGCAGTACTTGGCTCGCGCAACGAGCAAACCGAGTTGCTGTGGATGTTGGTGCAGCAAAATGCGTCCCGTCAGGGAGGACGCCAAGACAATGGGCAACACCAGCCCCAACATAGTTCGTACTCGGACTTCTTGGCAACCCATCCACCGTTCTTTACGGAGGCGGAAAGCTTTATCCGCACTCTCGAGGCAAAGTTCGGTCTACTTCGGTGCACCGAACATCAAAAGGCCCTGTTGCAGCACAACAGCTTCTAGGGGAAGCCGGTACATAGTGGGCGAACTACATCGCCTCATTACCCGCTGGCCATGCCGTCACTTGGGCGGAGTTCGGGGAGGCGTTCCGACCTACCATATACCTCCCGGAGTTATGCAGAGGAAGCTTCAGGAGTTTCTGGAGCTAAAACAAGGCGAGAGGAGTGCTCATGAGTACTCCAGAGCATTCAACCGGCTGGCGCAATATGCGCCAGAATTTTTGGGGATGGAAGAACAGAAGCGGAACATATTCTTCTGGGGCCCGATTAAAAAAATGAAGGTCCATCTCGCCCAAAGCAACCGTGGCACATTCAATGACCTCGTCAATGCCACGATTGTGCAAGAAGACGCTCGGCGCGAGCGCGATTCTGATAAGAGGAAACGCAGTGTGCTGGCAGCAGCAGTGGCGGGGCGGCAAAAAAGTACCGCGTAGTGTATCGCTCACCATCCGGTCAGAGATGGCAGCCACCGGTGCGACCGCCTAAGTTTTGCAGTCGTCAATTTAATGCGTCAAGCTTCCGACCGTCGTATCCACCACAGCAACATCAGCAGCAAACCGAAGGCGAACCCGTCCTTGCAGGTACGTTTTCTTATTTAGATCATCCCGTAGTCCTACTTTTTGACTCCGGTGCCACCCATAATTTCATAAGTCATTCTTATGTTGGTTGATCACCTACTAAATTTTGAAGATATTTGTGAAGATCTTTGAGGGAGAAAAACCGGGTGGACCCCACTGGTCAGTGAGCCATATTGACTTGCAACGGAAGTCTCGGTTCTCTGTTTTTCACTCAAACACCATGCTTGCTCCGGGCGCCACCGATTGCAACCAAGCCACGTCCTTGTTAATTAGGCTGCGCTGGAGAACAGCTCGGGCATGTGCTTAACGTTCAGCGCGACCTTTTGCTTGTACACCGACTCAAACCAGGTTTTGCCTCTACCTCCAGCAGGAACAGAGCCACTCACCGCCGCCGCCTCAGTTCCAATCGGGAACTCGGCAAAAACTTGCGTACACCGCTTCTCTGAGCTGTGAACCGGCACTGCATCAGATACTCCTACTTTCTCGGCGCAAAAACGGCTTGAGCTATGGCTTCACGACCCTAGAACTCTGTTTATTGGCGGCGACCGGAAGTGATTGACGACCGGCCTCATGTTGACAGCCCACACCAGAGGGGTTCATGGCTGAGCAAGCATCCCTAGGGACGCGCCAGACCCCAGTGCTGCTTCTCCCCAACTGGATGATCAAACTGTGGACGGCCGAGCGCTAATTTGAGGTTTTTGCTCTGGCGGGTGCAAACCGAGTAACCAGTACGAAATATTCAAATTATCACTCAATATTCATTCCTAGGCCGCCAAAGTAGGCACGAGGGAGCTAGACTAGCTGGCGGTGACTTCCTCTGTTCAAACCTAGCTTGAAACCAATGAGAGGCGGTGTATTTTGAGGTTTCCCAAGCGCTCACATGTCGGCATGATGCGGGCGCATGGTGAGAACTCCTTTGGAGACGCTTCCGAGCTCGGCCGATTGATTGCCGATCTATCCTAGCACCCACTGGTGCTGTAGAGTCGATCATTTGAATATTTGGTGGATTAGAATGGTCGGCCGACGGCGCTGGAGTGGTCCCGAGGCTGCCGCACTCCGCCGACCGGTTTCCGGCTATTGGCAGTCCAAGAAAACCCCACCAGTAGATTCCCCGACCTTCCAAATGCACGGGTGGCGAGTCTCCGGCCGGGAGACCGCCGGAAACGAGTCGCCGGCGAGCTCTTTCCTCGGTCCGGCGAGGGGGCGGCGTGCGCAAGAGAGAAGGGTGCTGGTTCCACGTGTAAGCATCAGTAAATTTAAATCCGGATCGGATGTGGCTCAGGATCTGGTGTGGCTACGCGCTGATAACCGTGTAACCCCGTGTGTCCTCGAATTCTATTGGTTCTTGTTTAAAACCGTGGGCTCAAATCTATTTCCAATAGAAATTTCATTCCAGCTCTAGCCACAACTTTGGAAAATCATATCTTTGTGTAGAAAACTCCAAATTGGATAATTCAAATTTGGTTGGATTCAGTTTGCAATGATCTATCCAAATATGAACCCCAATTTGTTTGAAAGTCAATAATAAATTCTGGAAAAATCCTTAAAAATTTTCTAAAAAAGAATTATTGAGGGAGTTTGGTTCATTAAAAAATCCTCAAATTTTGCCAGAATATTCTTTAGGATATTATGGACCTCCTAGAAATGTTTCAGCTCATTTTAAGTTGATTTGGTAGGAATATGCTGAGTGCAATATGCTGTGCTCTAAATTGTCTAGAAACTTCTTCAGAAAATGGTCCCACTTTATAAAATCCATTCTAGGCAATTCATAGCTCCAAAAATCATAGGAAAATTCATACATGCTCTATGAGATATATTTGAAGTTGTAGTTCACTTGATTGGGCTTGAAAGCGCACAGTACTTCATAATTAAATTTTTTAGTAGAACTGCTTAAGGAATTATTCTGGAGGAAATACTCAAGTAAAAGTCCTGAATTTTGGATCAAAATACTTTCATATGTCCAGGAACTCACATGCAAAATTTCAGCTCAACTTGAGCCTTAGATCTTCCTGTCCTGGCTCTCCAGTCTTATGTATGTTAGAAAAACATTGGGATTAGTGTTGAAATTATGGGAGCTACAATTTCCTTCCACTTTAGCTGCAATTTGGCAAGCTAACTCCCTGTGTAATATAGGACTTCCTGTAAAATTTTCAGAATCATTGGAGATCAAGATCTTTAGTTATATCCAAATCATTTTAGCTCCTCTCTTATGTCCATTAGGAACTTAGCTATGGTTATGACTAAACTCCTAAGGCAGATTTAGTTTTCTTGATTTCCTTGCAAAACTGAGGTAGCAAAATCTTTATTAGCATTTCCACGCAGCCTCTGTTCTTAAGAAGTTCAAGTCTTTAATTCTTTAAATTTCATTATAACAACTTATGCATATTCATGTCGATAATGTTCACGACGAAGGAGTTCGACGAAGGTTATCATTTGAAGTTGGATCAAATCAGGGAGATCAAGTGATAGAAGAATACTAACTGATTATATTTTTTACTTCCCTGCAAAACAGGCAAGCTTCGGTTTGCATTTAACATCTTTTAAGTTTTTACTTTGTATTCACTATGTTGGTTAGGAATAAAATGTGCATTAGGTCTAGTTGCTTGATACTCCTCTTGCATGACCAGAGAAACCTATGGAGTATTGGGTAGGTGTATTTCGTCATGTAGAAACTGCGATGCTTAAGTAGGGTTCTGTAGAAGTCGAGTGGTTGGACGCTACTCGCATGAACAGGAGAAAAAGGGGCATACAGGATTGGTTCAGAAATTTGTTAGCAAGTTGAAGTTGAGACCGGGCAGGTTGTAGGAGCAACAGGACATAGGGGCCTGGGTGCGTTAGACCTGTCCGTGTCGGTCAGGGACAGATCCCTATGCGGCTCTGTTGAGCAAATTTGAGTTGTGTACCACACTCATGCTGGCTACATGGGACTTAGTAAACTGATGTACCTCGGGAAGCTTGCGTTGGGACTTTTCCGGTCGCCTTAGGCGAGAGGCCGGTGTGCAGTATATGGGTAACACTCAAATGACATCTCATGTTGGTAGGTGCACCATGAGGGTGGCTACTGTACGGGACGATTGTATTGATTTGACGTAGGTGAAATGGGGGGAGAGGCTGTCACGTACAACGTCAGTGATAGTTTCTGTAGGCAACGTCTAGCACGGGCGTACGTGTCGTGTAGTCCGGGTGTTTTTTATTCGAATCACCGTCGCTCGCGGTAGTGAGCATACTTGTTCTCACAGCCGTAACATAATAAGAACTTGCATTGAGATAAGAACTAATCATTGTGGATTCAAGTTGATACTAGCATTGGGCTGTTACCTTTTATGAATAGGTTAGACCAAATTCGATTCATTTCCACCGTGAGTAATTTACATCGGGGGAAAGCGTTTCTTGTTTGATTGTGGACTCCCGATGTTACGTGCCCAAGGTAACTATTAATTTGTTGCTAATAAGGCCTGAGAATAAGGATCCACTTTTAGGGAAAGTTTATTATGCAATTTGCTATCCTACTTTATGTCTTAACCTTCATGTAGAGTTTCATGATTAGGTTCGACGGTTAAGTCTTGTTGAGCGTTATGCTCACAGATACTATACCAGTTGTTTTGCAGGTATTAACTCTATGCTTATGTGTATGGTTGTCTGATGAGACTCGGAACCCTCCGAGTGGACACTCAGGAGCAACCTTGCCGCTGCTGTTTGTGATTCGTGTTGCTAGTAAGAAAGGTCCGCGGGCTGGACAGTTTCTTTGTTGCTGAGTAAGAAATGAGTCATGAGAGTTATAGTCTTCCGCTGTAGATTATTTTGAGATAAGTATTTGTAAATTAACTCTTTGTACGCTTCCGCAAATAATTTATGTAATATGGTTTCCTTTACTCTTGTGTTGTTGGGTGCCTCATCGCACGGCACCACCCAATGTGATTCCCAGGCGAGTGTGCACGGACCCATGATCCGGGGCCGGGCGTGCCTCGGCAGAGCCACCACCTCTGCTCGGCGCACATTCGGGCGCCGGCGAGAGGTTGAAGATGATACTGTCGGGTTGGGCCCAGTGTCAGCCATTTAAACATTTTGTGTTTTCTTTTTCAGTTTTCCCTCCAAAACTTTAGAAACCCAAAACATTGGCTAGGAGTGTCCAAATTGAGTGAACAAATTTTGTTGGATTCATATCTCTGAGTACTTTCCAGCAAAACAAGTTTCACTCCATGAAACCCTTTAACTCTCCAGAACTAATTCTCCAAAATTTAAAATATTGAGAATTTTAACTGGAGATCCCTTTTATATAAAAATCTGAAATTTGTCCAGGATGTTCAATGTAATATCCCTGAGTCACATGAACAATTTCAGATCCATCCGAGCTCATTTAGTCCACCTAATGGTGTGATTAAGGAAACTGGTCCAGAGAAAAAAGAAAAATGTCTAGAAACATTTTTCAGAATTTCCCTGAACTTGTTTAGCTCATATCTTTTGCTAGGATTCTCCAAATTAGATGAAACCAATTCCATTAGGACCATCTGAAAATCTAGTTTCCAAAAAGTCATGGATTGCTCCATGAAAATCCTTAGAAAACCATAAGAGCTCTAATTATGGCTAAATACACATTTATTTGTTCAGGGCTCAAATGAGCTTTGCTTCAAATGAAATTTGGCCAAGTCTCTGTTTAGGTTGTCACCAAACCACATTAAAAATTTCAGAGTCAAAATGGCTGTCTATCTGTACTTATAGTCTTCATATTATCAAAGTAACTCAAATGCATTCAAATTGACCCGCATCGTATTCTCCTTTTCGTGTAGTCACTGCAGTCGAAGAAGACCCAGAGGTTTTGCACTTCATTTCTACGGAAGAACAATTAGTCAACAATCAGCAGCAAGGCAAGCTCCGGTTTGCATTAACCCCTTTATAAAGTCTTATGTTTTGATCACTTACTTTATGCCTTTCCTACAAATGTGCATTAGAGTCTTGATTGGAAACCCAAATTCATAGCCAAGAGAACCAGGGTTTTTGGGCTTAGGATTCAATCCTAGAGTAGCCACTGCAATGCTAAAATGGTATAGTATTCGGTACAAGTCAAGTAGTTGGAACTACTCACGATAATAGGCTTAGAGGCACACCACTCGGTTAGAGAGATAGACAATGAATCACTTGGCATAAAAATGAGACCCAGCGGAGAGTAAAGGCAGCAGGACTTTGCGGCCTGGGTACCATAGCCTTGCTTGTGTCGATTGAGGACCGAGCCATGTGCGGGCCTGTTGAACAAGCTAGAACAGTACCGAAGACCTACCGTCTATATGGGAACCGGAAAACCGATGTAATTTGGGAAGCGATATGTTGAGGCATTGCTTGTCGTCCAGAGGGTACATTGAGAGCAGCGAGCTGTAAATCCGCTAGCGGGCACCGAGGATGCTCCGTGTAGAGACCTCCTGCTCAGGACGATAGGACCGGTTCAACACTTAGCTAATGGATGAAAGGTAGTTGTGCACGATGTCCGTGGTGGTTATTGTAGGCAACATCGAGTATGGGTGTACGTGATGGGTTATTCGGGTAACTCTGCAGGTGTAAATCGATTATAATCACCGTCCCTCACGGTGAGTGAACACCACTTGTTCACTGTACCGTGATGTAGAAAGAACAGGCTAGTTGTCATGATAAAATGTTGCTGGTTAAAAGTATTACATTGTTTGTTAATGAAATGCTTTAGTTTAGAGCAAATTAAAGTTCTTTTCAACCTTAGGCGAGTTCAATAAGGGTAATAAGTTTCTTGTTTGATTGCAGACTTCATATGTGGCTTAGCACAAGGTTTTCCAATAATTTAAGGCTAAAACTTGAAAGTAAAGATTAACTACTTAGGCGAGTCCTTATGCAAAGAACATCCTATTCTACACTTCAAATCCCGCATGTAGAGTTACATGTTAGGTGAGACAGGTCAGTCTTGCTGAGCCATCGTGCTCACTGCTTGTTTGTTGAAGCGTTTGCAGGGTTCTATGAGGAGGAGGTTCTCGAGGAGGAGACGGACCCCTAAGAGGGAAACACCGTCGAATGGGAGCCTTGCACGCCGCTGTGTTAGTGTGTGCGTGTGTGATAGTGGGATCATGTTCACGGGCTGAACGTGAGACCTTTTTCTTAGTCTACCCCATGAGAGTAGACCTTAACGATATTTTGATGTAACTATGTTGATAAACAAATTTATGGAATAAAATTTAGCTTTCGATAATCGCCTTTTATGTGTGTTATTCGGTGTTGTCTATTGCAGCACCCCTAAGCGAGATCCTAGATTGTCAGGACCGTCGGGTCCTCACATTGAATATAGGCTTCTATATGTAAAACAGGATAATTGGTTTGATGGAACAATGCCATAGGAAAAAAACTGAGAAAATCAAGAAAAACCGTCCCCTTAAGGTGAGCATCCGAGCACACATTTCAACAGGAGTGAGAGAAACAAAATGAACGTACCGCCAACAAGAAAATGTTGGAGTAACCCGCTGCTACAAAAAACCTTTTCACATGTGGCTCTAAACATATTACCACATGCGGTTTTATAAAACCGCCTGTGACAATGCGTCTGTGAAAATGGCCTATTATCATAGGCAGCAGCAAAGAAATAACCGTGAATAAGAATTTTCACAGTCGGTTCTAAACTTCAGATCGCCTCTGAAAAAGGAGTATCACAGACAGCTCTTAATAACATACCGCTTGTGAAAACGGACTATCATGTGCGGCTCTTGTGCAATGTACTATCACTGGCGGCTCTTTATAACAGACCACTTGTGAAAATGGACTATCGCAGGCGGCTCTACTTTACACACCGTTTGTGAAATTGAATATCACAGGCGGCTCTTTGTTACATAGTGCTTGTGAAATTTAATATCACAAACGGCTTTTAATTCATTGGATATCCCAGCCGTTTTTTTAAACCGACCATCTGTACAAGAAATGGGAGGAACCTATGAAAATGTTTTTTATAGTAGTGACATAAATTAATCCCCTGATCACATAAGGAAATTTTAAAGGCACTGCAACTCCACGAGAGACAAACATAACCTACAGATGCGAGATTGCTCATAGTTACCTTGAATTGAAACACAAAATACTCACCATAGTTCTTTCTCAGAGATTTTGCAAGAGACTACTATAAGCTGGCATTCAAATGACCCAAGCACTGTTTACAATAGCATCAGTGCAAATCCGCGCTGGGGGGCTCAGCGATATACATCACCAAAATTAAACCATCGATCTGTTCTAGCATTTTTAGTTGCTGATCACTAGTGGGCCCTAGAATGTACATGCCCATGTCAGTAATAAAAAATGGATCGTTTACTAGTCTTTTACTCTCATGGTTTCATCATCAGTATAGAAGTTTTTGATTGTATTGTCTTCTTTTATAAGCTGCGAAAGTATCAAATGTCTAACAATTCTTGTTGCAATGATACTACGTAATTTCGTTATAAGGTACAAGGCACTGATGATGACACTACTACAACAAGCTTCATCTCAGACGGCTCTAAACGTATTATCACACGCTGTTTTCAAAACCTCCTGAAATGAAGAGCCTGTGATAATCAGCAATTTTCACAGGCATAAAATTAAACCACCTGTGAAAAGTTTATCATAGGCGGTTCTATATCTACGACTAGCCACCTATGAAGACTCTTTATCGGAGGCGGTTTGTAAAGTAGGAGTATCCGCCTGTGATAACTCCATTATCGCAGGCGGTTCAATACCTACTACTAGCCGCTTGTGAAGAATCTTTATCACAGGCGGTTTGTAACGTAAAGAGTATCTATCTGTGTAACTCTATTATCACAGGCGGTTCTATACCTACGACTAGCCACCTGTGAGGACTCTTTATCACAGGCGGTTTGTAACGTAAGAGTATCCGTCTGTGATAACTCCATTATCGCAAGCAGTTCAATACCTACTACTAGCCGCCTGTGAAGAATCTTTATCACAGGCGGTTTGTAACGTAAAGAGTATCCGCCTATGTAACTCTATTATCGCAGGCGGTTCTTTACCTACGACTAGTTGCATGTGAAGAATCTTTATCACAGGAGGTTTGTAACGTAAGAGTATCCGCCTATGTAACTCTGTTATCACAGATGATTCTTTACCTACGACTAGCCGTCTATGAAGAATCTTTATCACAGGCGGTTTGTAACGTAATATTATCCGCATGTGTAACTCTATTATCGCACGCGGTTCTTTACCTACGACTAGCCGCCTGTGAAATTATATTACCACAGGCGGTTTATTAGGTACTACATGCTGTTATTCCAGGTCAATTTCATATGCACATTCACACACAGTAGAAACAATATATTCTGACAAGCATCATCGACACAATATCACCAAAAAGTTATCTCATATACATATATGTAAATACAATACATCTCAATTCATATACCAAATTGATGACCAGTATACTGGCAAAGTTCTGGCACATCAGCTATTACACCTGCGTCATTGAAAAACTGCCCTTTTTGGTGGAAAATTTCATGATGCATGAAGGTACACAGTTAACTTGCAATCTTCTTGGCTCCTCCACCAGGCATATCTCTAGAAACTGGCCATCTTCATCCACATTCTTCGTGAGCTGCAATGAATCACATAACAGGGTTTAGAATGTGTTGGTGAAAACGATAACATAATAGTATTAAATACGCTAGTTACAATGAAAATGAAACTCAAAAGTAAGAAAAATACAATATTGACTTTAAGGATAACTTACATCCTCACGATTCACTCTATATTCGCAGGCGGTTCGATGATGCTCACATACATAATACCCGCATAAGACGCTCCTAGAAGGCTGTTTGGGACAAGGATAATATGTTGATATATGCAATGCATCCTTATTAGCAGGTCTCTGACCGCCAAGTTTTTTTGCGCAAAACCGCAAAGTGGTGTCATAAAAGGAGTGTCATATAAGTGTTGCCAACCTATATATATGCGTGTATATTAAAAGTATCGAATAACCATACTTTCTTAAAATGTCAAGGAAATCTTTGTAAGTATCTTGTGAGTAATCGGCTGAGTCCAAGACCATTGCCAAACCCTGCATTGGCTTGATGAAGATCATTATGTAGTGTTTACTGCACACATACAAACACACATGTTAAGTTAAAATCTAGGATCCATTTAGCTTCGGTGACAGATAGAAACTGATAGAGTTCTCCGCGAAGGCTCACTGAATTCTGGTAAAACACCTATTTGAAGTAGTAAGCTTCTCTTTTAGGTGGGAATGGTTTACAATCGAGTTTGATAGCAATAATTGCTATTTCCATGCCATGTGTATAACTTGAATTGGTACGAAGCCTTTACGAGATCCTTGCCATCTCTGACAAAGTTAAACATGGCATGTCCTATGTAGGCTGCAACCTTTGTCTTTTTATCCCTCTTTTGGCTTGCGATTGATTTTTCAAATTGTTTTTCTTTTGTCATGCGCTTGTACTGTTTTGAGTCGTATTGCACCCGAAAGTCGATATTCGACTCTGCAATCACTGTAGGGTCAAGGATACCTGTCTTGGACTTCAGCTTTTCATTATCCATGTATTGCATCCTATTGAATAAGTATGGAATTGTTATAATCTCATGACATGTGTATGCGTGTAATAAGAAAAACAAATACGAAATATTAGAGGCACTTACAAGCACGAGACGAGTAGCAGGTTGATTTCGAGCTTGCCTCGATAGAAAAGGCTTCGTGGATCTTCAAAGAGAAGGGTCCACTTATCTTCTCCAATGCTCCAAAATGCTTCTTTTGGCACACGAAATGTGACGTAACAAATGTCGTATTTTGTGCTGGCAGTGATGTACCACCCGTGCATTCTTCTGAGCGGAAAATGTTGTTTGCTAAGCTGTGCCGATGTCATGAACGACTTCCCGTTCTCATATTCAGGATGAACGTCCTGAATCTTGTATACCGGAACTCATGGTTTAACTAAAGCCATCTCCCGAGTATATTTCACACCTTCTTCCCACTCCTCAATATTTTCTAATGCTGGCCCATGTGAAGCACGAGATGCATTAGATTTTGAAATATTTTTCTTCATTTTTTCCAAATCTTCTGAAACTTCTTTAGAAGGTTCCTTATCTTTGTAAGAGCTAACCTTCACTGGCACTGACCGAGTAGTAGTTGTTCGAAGTTGGACATTGGCCTGTTGTTGAACCTGTTGTTCAACTGATTGCTCTTTACTACCAGTAACTTGCTCTTGTATTGCTTCAAGCTGTTGTTCAACTGGTTGCTCTTGGTTATCTTTACTAGCAAGGATACTATCATCCTTTCTGGGACATAGCAGGAGTGAATCTTCCTGGACTTTCGGCGAAGAAGACGGAGCTGCAGTCTTTCGAGATGCGACGGGGATAGACATCGGCTCATCGTCCAACAACACAATATCGCGATGGTGCCAAAGGATTAGCTGGTTGACGGCCTGCCCCAGAGTCGTGATCCTCTCAGGTGTGATGTGGTTTATTTCATAATCTTCATAATCATTATCAATGATCTGAATAACTTGCACCATGACATAATACAATGGAAGTGGATTGCCGTTGAAGACAAGGTTCGGCTTTGCCATAGCAGCAGCAACCTGTTTTGTTTTAATCCCTGCTCTACCGATCGGGACAAGAAGACGACAAGTTGTGTCCTTAACAATATCATTGACAGAGAACTTTTGGGTTGACGCCGAGCCTGGCACGGAACCTATGCTGCTAGGGTAGGAAGATGGAGATATCAAATGCTCCATTGCCATGGGAACCATCACTCTATTTTGTGGCATTAATTGTGCCAATTTTATAAGTTCATCTAATCTTTCTTTCATAGATGCCTTGACCTTTTGATCAATCATATCTTCAGTTGTCTTTTTAAACTTGTCACGCCTTATATATAACTCTTTATCGTTCGAGAAACCATCTCTCTAGGACATCTGAGAATAGATTGCTTGAACCCGTCCACCGTGTTCAGATTTGCCTAGGATAGCTGTAAGTTGCTCATTCTACCTTTTCGGCTTGAAGAGACCCTTATGTTGTTTTTCAATTACTTCTTTCATTTTTTGCTCTACTTGGTTCATAGAGTCGAGCTTTTCAAGTTTGCCCTCACTGGTCAAACCTGACCGAGCTATGACCCACCACTTAGTTCTCTCATTGCAGCCATGTCGCGGGTTAGGATTGACCTTACTGACAGTTTCCTATAATATTTTATTCCATTTCTCAACTTTGGGGGTATATCCGGCAGACCCCAAGCAATGATGGTATTTGTTTATTTTGGCAAGATCTGACCTAGATTCACTTAGGGCTTTAGCCTTAGGTGTGGTCTTTGATGAACAAATTCTTGCCACTGAGCTTGTGTGATTTTTCCATCTTCTTCGGGCTATGGACCTTATTGTCCTTAACATAAGCATTCATTTCACTCTTCCAACCACGAAACTTCTTGCCGCAAGAGACCAATGTTGCTTTCTTTATAGCTTCTTCCCTACCTTTTGGGAACTAGAATTGTTTCTTTAACTTCTCCCACAACTCATTCTTGTCCACCTCAGGGAATTTTCTCCAGTTCTCGGCTGTGATCAGCACGATCTCTCTAAAAAGACAACCGCGTGCATTTCGGTACTTTGTAACTGAATCCAGTGGTTCTTGGGGAAGCCCACCTGGACTGACACTTGTTACATATATGATGCGGTTGAATGGACCCTTATTGGGACCTTGTTGCCCTCGTTTTCGCTTGACTGAATTTGAGGATTCAACCATTGGAGATCCTTCTACAGTTTTAGCAGCCAAAGTAACCTCGTCGTTGTCTTGGCAATTAAGCTAGGTAGAAAAGAATTATAAGAATTCATATACTTGAAAACCAACATTAACTTAAACTGCAGGAATTAAGATTCATGATCCATACCTCATCGACAGGATCATATCTGGGTCGAGATCCTCTGAAGTCTTTTTAATTTTTCTATTTGGAAAAGGATCCGATGGACTGTGATACGAGCCTGAACTGCTGAAGTCACTAACCTCAACATTGTCGGCTTCATTGTTACTACCAGCACCAGTCTTCCTAGAGATTTCCATGTTAGAACTTGAAAACCAACAGAAGGGGTTTCTTGTTATAGTACTCAAGGATTACAAAGACATCCTAATATGTAAAATCACATCGTAATATATAAAATAGAGTGAACATGGTGGATTTACAAAGACAACATGTATCCCTGCTATAGTACTCGGTGATTACAAAGACAACATGGACTACCTGTTAGCACAACAAGATTATCTCTTTTAACAAAACTATTCTAAACAACTAATTGGTGCAGGTATGAACACACACAGAAAATGTAGAAGAAACAATTGAGCTAAATTTGCTTTGCTTTCTGATGTAAACAATTAATTTGCTCTCTAAACAAATTGCTCTCTGGTCCAGCTTCAAAAAATATCTAAAAAATTAATCTAAGCAATTGTCAAGGTCTCTAAACAAGTAACTAAACAATCTAAAGGGGGGGGGGATCGGCGCAGTGGGAGAGTGCCAGCGGTGGGGGACGGTGCGGAGGGGGCAGCTCACGGTGGGGGTCAACGCCGGGAAGGAAGAGGCGGTGCGAGGAGGATTAAGGTGCGGGGGTGCAGCGGCTAAGGTGCGAGGAGGGAGGCGGCGGCGAGGGCGAGGACGACACTCGGCCCGCAGTGAGAGAGAGGAGGGAGGCAGTACGGGGAGGGGGGGAAGGAGGTGGCATGGGGTACAGAGAAGGGAAAAGGGACAGAAGGGAGGAAATAGGCGGATGTACATAGACGGCAACGGCGATGGCGACAGCGATGAAGCTCGGCGGCGAGGACGGCGCGGACGAAGCTCGGCGGCGATGACGAAGCTTGGCGTAGAGGGTTTTGGTGGCAAAGGAAAATTTTGGCAGCCTGACGACATCTAAGTGAAATCTCCAGGGTTGGGTTCTTTCGATGAGACCGAGCGGCCTTATATAGGCACAGATTTTCACTGGTGCCTCTTACTTAAACACCGCCTGTGAAGATGTATTAGTGCAGGCGGTTTGTAAATTGTAATTTAGAACCACCTGAGCGGCCTAATATAGGCGCGATTTCACAGGTGGCTCTTAGTTAAACACCGCCCATGAAAAATGTTTAAATTATGTTATTTCTATGCGGTCTTATATAGGCGCATATTTCACAGGCGGCTCTTAGTTAAACAACGCTTGTGAAAAATGTTTAAATTATTTTTGTCTGTTGCCACTTCGCGTGTAGAGATAATAAATGTGCATTGTTGCCACAATGAACATATAGAACTGTAATCACATGGCAATTTAGAGATAAACATTAATGTTTCATTGTTTATACACATCGCATGTGTAAGGGCCTCAGTTTTTGACACATGTTTGAAGTGTCATCACCACACACACACCTCATTTGTAGCAAATTGATAAACACATTGGAAGAGCAAGTAACTACCATCAACATGCTCATTAGGGAACAAACTCACATATTGCAAAAGTGGTATTTCCCACATGTGATATAGGGGCTGGGCATATGAAAAACTCCTACACATTGCTAGGAATACCCATGCCAAGTTTCACCCAAATTCAAAACATTTTGAGGTCATTTTGGGTGTAGCTAGAAAAGGGCAAGAAACTAAATTCACATTCAAACTGTTTTTATCCCATGAATTCAAAAGTGGGAGGCATATTCTTACTCAGCACATTTTTGTGAGCTCACACACCAATTTCACTCCATTTGGAGTTGATCTTGACATGAGCTAAGTGGGGCAAATTCAAACTTTATTTGAATTCCAAACTGAACATGTGCTGAAATTTATCCAAACCAAAACCAATTTGAATTCTAACCAATTTAAATGGCTCATGGGTGAATAATTTGAATCACCATGGGCATTTTGGGACTTACTGTTTACAACAGTGATGAGGAGTTAATTTCAGAGGTTAAACTTGAGTGTGGGACCCACATGTCATAGAGATAAGGGCGGGGGGAGACTTGCACCCAAAGTCACAGCCTCGGTGGGAAATTCCACCGAGCAGCTGCCATTTCAACGTCACCGAGAGCTGCCCGTGCGCCACCGAGGAGGAGCAGCGCCACCAGCTGCTTCGCGCTTCCACACGTGAGCCCAGGGTCGGTCCGGAGTCCTCTTAAGGAGTTCCACCGCGGCGATCATCGCTCATTTCCCTCTCCTCAGTGCACACCGAGTCCCCCGTCTTCCGCCTCTCTGCTAGATTGGGAAACCGCGAAAACATCGCGCCACCTCCTTCCCCGAGCCGCTAGGCAGTACCCTGAGGTCGCACTCTACTTCCCCGACGCCAAAAACCCCGAGTTCCGGCCTCCCTTGCCCGAGAACGATCGCCACAGCGGCGACCTAACCTCAGCCGAAGGTCAGGCGCTCGTGGACAGCGTTCCACAGGGGCTTTCACGGTCCAGCAAGAGCGGCAGCAAGAGCGCGCGACCACCGTGTTGCTCTCCTCCAAGTCTTGAAGCAAACCGTGAAGCAACCGCTATGAATTTCCAGATTTTGCTCCGGCAGCCTTAAACCAAGCTTCCGGTACGGATTCTTCGAATTCTTGCTCTATGATCCTTCTTTAGTTATCAAATCTTGCACATAGGCGCTGGACTAGCCGGCGATCAGTTTCCTTTCTGCATCCGTGGTATGAAACCGAATAGGAGTGACAAATTTTGAGCTTGATCGAGGGCGTTCATGGCGGGCACGATCGGTCACACGGTGCCGACCGACTTGCCGCCATCTTTGAACACTTTTGACACCTTGTCGAGCTTCCTAGAGGTGTACTGATGCTGTAGAACCTATTGTTCGAGGTTTTGGTGGGTTAGAACCCACGGCCGACGGCGCCGAACCTCAACCGAGGCCGCCGCACATCGCTGGGCTATTTCCGGTCACCGCCAGCTCGAACTGACCCCACAGACGTGCTCCTCAACGTCGAAAACCCCCTGGCGCCGAGTTTCAGACCATGTGATGGCCGGCAGCGGCAAGCCGGCGAGCTCCGGGTCTGCTCCAGCGAGGGGAGGCGGCGCGGGCGCGAGGGCGCGTCGGGAGGAAGACGAAGCCGGCTGGCCCACGCGTCAGCGACTTAAAAATTCAAATCGGGATCGGGTGCAGCTGAGATCTGTTATGCTGGCGCGCAGGAACCCCGCAGACCACGGTGTGCCGACGCATCAGTGCGCAACACGTGTCCCCGTGGCCCACCTGCAAGTTTAAACTTTTTCCCGATTTTCAGATTTCATTCAAACTTCAAATCCTCATAACTTGGGCTAGGAAACTCCAAATCGAGTGAACCAAATTTTGTTGGATTCAGCTCTCTGAGTGCTTTCCAGCAAATCAAGTTTCACTTCATGAAAATCCTTAATTCTCCAGAATTAATTCCTCAAATTTAAACTGTTTGGAATTTTAACTGGAGAATCCTTTGGAGGAAAATTCTGATATTTTGCTGGGATGTTCACCAAAATATCCCTGAACTACCATAAAAATTTCACATCCATTTGAGCTCATCTAATCCACCTAATGGTGTGATTAGTGAAACTGTTCCAGAGAAAATAGAAAATGTTCAGAAACATTTTCAGAATTTTCCCTGAAATTGTTTAGCTCATATATTTAGATAGAAACCTTCAAATTAAGTGAGACCAACTCCATTAGAACCCTCTGAAAATGTAGTTTTCAGAAAGTCAGAGTTTGTTTCATGAAAATCCTTAGAACACCCTAAAAGCCTTCAATTAAGGTCAAGTGCATAATTAATTGTGGAGGGCTCAAATGAGCTTTGCTGCAACTAAAACTTGACCAAGTATCTGTTTAGGTTGTAACCAAGCCACCGTAAAAGTTTCACAGTCATTGGGTCTGCATAATAAGAGTTATAGACTTCACAAGTTTAAATTCAATCAAATGCATTTAAATTAATACACATATTTGTATATCATGTAGTCGCTAAGGTCGAGGAGGAACCCGAAGTCCTAGATTTCGTTACTCCGGAGGAGCAGCTAGCCTACGACCAAGAGCAGCAAGACAAACCCCAGTTTGCATTAACCTTTTTACAAAGTTTTATTGTTTTGAGCACTTACATGGGTACCATTATTTCTTGCACTAGATTCTTGTTTGAAAATCCAAATGCATAGCCAAGAAGGCCATGGGTTGGGTTTAGGATTGCAAACCCCGTTAGCTACTGCGATGCTAAGATAGTGTAGGATTCGGTACAAGTCGAGTAGTTGGAACTAATCGCGAGCATAGGCTAGAGGCACTCGACTCGGGTAGAGATAGCACATGATACACATGACAAGAAAGATGAGACCGAGCGGAGAGTAAGGGCAGCAGGACTTTGGGGCCTGTCTGCTGTAGCTCCGCTTGTGTCGATTGAGAACCGAGCCGTGTGCGGTCCTGTTGAACAAGCTAGAACAGTACCGAAGACCTACCGGCTATATGGGAACCGGGAAACTGATGTAACTCGGGTAGCTAGGTATTGAGACATTGCCCGTCGTTTAGAGGGACCGGTTCAATATTTGGCTGACGGGCGAAAGGTGGTTGCGTACGGCATCCGTGATGGTTGCTGTAGGCAACATCGAGTACGGGCGTACGTGACGGGTTGTTTGGGTAACCCTGCAGGTGTAAATCGATTATAATCGCTGTCCCTCGCGGTCAGTGAGTACCACTTGTTCACTGTACCGTGACGTAGAAAGAACAGGCTAGTTACATGTTAAAATGCTGCTGATTGAAAGATGGACTTGATTGTTAATGATTTGCTGTAGTTTAGAGCTAATTAAAGTTCCTTTCAACTTTGGGAAAAGTACATGAGAGAAATGCGTTTCTTGTTTGATTGTGGCTCTCTCATGTGCCTTAGCGTAAGGTTCTCCACAACCTGCTGCTAAAATTTGAAAGTAAGGTCCCAATAATTAGGTGTGTCCTTTGCAAATGGTTTTACCTTATGTACCCATCACCCCTCATGTAGAAGTTCCATGTCTAGGTGAGACGGGTCACACTTGCTGGGCCTTCGTGCTCACTGCTTGTGTTTGAAGCTTTTGCAGGGTTCTATGAGGAAGGGACTCCCGAAGAGGAGACGGAACCCCGGGAGGGGAAACCCGTCGTGTGGGAGTCGTGCACGCCGCCGTGTTAGTGTGCGTGTGTGCTAGCAAGGACACGTTCACGGGCTGAACGTGAACTTGATGCGTAGTCTACGCCCGTGAGTGTAGACTGGACTTATTTTGATGTACAAATGTTCATAAACCACTTTATGTAATAAAAGTTTTGCTTCCACTTTGTACCTTTGATGTGTGTTATCCGGTGCTGTGCAACGCAGCACCCCTCAGCGTGATTCTGGCTCGACAAGACCGTGGGGTCGTGTCAGCATTGGTATCAGAGCTCGCTTGAGGTTTAACGCACTAAAAAGGTCATCATTTTCAAAAGTTCAGTGAGGAACGAGTTAGTAGCCCATATAAGGATGTTATTAGTGTATAGAAAGTGGCATATTAACCTAATTGCTTATGTCGGATAATCGTGTATCTCGGGACGTTTATGTCTTGGGGGGTACACGTAAGCGCTGTCCACCAGTGCGCACAAGCTGAAGGGTGGAGCCCCACGGGTGGCAGGTAACCCGACTCGCTTTAATATCCTCTATGACTCTTCATGTCGTTTGGGATATTCGAGCAACGTCTGTCCCTGGCGTGCGTGGTGCAATTTGGGAGACCCCGTCACGTGGTCAGTAACGTGAACACGTAGCTCAAGGCGTGTTTTGGCTTGAGAACATCCGGGCGAGTAATGACGGCCGGGTGTACGAACTGTATGGATACCGGGCTCGGTGTGCAGCCGAGTCTGATGATTGCTTGAGTTACCTGCAGGTAGTCTAACCACCAAACAGTAGATGTATAGCATCCGTGTGCGAGAGACGCTTAGTGCCACTGAACTAATGAAGCCGGCTAAGTCCGTATAGGTTTTTCTTTGTGAGGACGTAGTACCGACATGATCTGGTGACGCATCGACGTCACACCCCACTAAATGAAAAACTTCATTGTAAAACTTGAAAGTTTTAATCAGGAGCATTAAAACTTTTCTCTAACCTCTTCCCTTAATCAGGATATTCCAAGTGAACAAGTTTTCAACTTATAGGTTGCTAAGGACAGAGCACTCTGTTTTCAGCTGAATTAAGGCTGAAGTTAATCAGAGGTTAGAGATTGAGTTATTTCGAGGTTGGGGTCATATGATACATTTCTGGAAAGTTTTGGAAGAGTTTTACAACTTTTCTGTGGAGGTCCAGAGGTGTTTCATCCCTTAACCAATCGGAAAATGCAGTAGAGTTGAAACTGTCCAGAAAACAGGGCAGGGCAAAGACTCTCTGTAAACTCTCTGTAAATTGAGTATAACCTCCTGCATAAAAATCCAAAAATAGAAAATGAGGTAGTTCTGGAAAGCTTATGAGATGGGTTACAACTTTGTAACAGAAAGTTTTGTCAGAATGGGAGCAGAATTAACTGGAATTCTTGGATCAAATCAGTGCCTAAAAGCAGGGAGGTGCTGTCCAATTTTCTCCAGAAATTCTGTTAAATTTGACATCTCATAACTTTTGAACCAAGACAGATCTTAGGCCAAGCAAATACTTTCTGGAAAGCTATTGAAGTTAGCTTTAACTTTTATGTTGAGCTCCAGAATTGGTTTTGCATTTAACATTGTCTGAATCAGGTTGAGATGGAAACTGATCAGGGCTGTCATGTTGAACAGCAGATCAGCAGCCAAATTTGCTTAAAATTTGGACTATGTTTCCAAGTTTTGTGGGTTCAATAACATGTCTTATGTTATAACTCAATGGTTTACTGTTTAAATAAATATTTGACATTTCTCAAATATATTTTTACAGATGACAGCAGATAAACAGCTGGAGAACGGGTGGGTGGTGTCCCACTGTTCTCACCGCAGCGGCTATCCGGAAGCATTGAGGCAGATGCTTCAATATTTCGGGTACAACCAGATGCCGCAGTACTTCACCAAGGAAGAAGGCGAAGAGGGGAACAAGACGTGGACAATCCATGTCGAAGTCCCTGCAGGACCTACGCCACCCGGGTGGGCGCCGTTCACCGTCACGGTGAGTGGTAGACAACCCGAGGGAAGGTGGCAAGTGGCAGCCCGTGACACCATGTCACGTTTCTGCCAGCTACACGTGAGAGCGATGGAGGGAACTCCATACGCGCTCATTCCGGTGGAGGGACGGGCTCATCATGTGTGAGAAGGGAGGTACCGGGAGGCGACAGACCCGAATTGCCCAAGGTACAACCCCGCGGAGGCAAACCTCAGCCTCCAGTTGAGGGCGGGGAATGCCGTGATGGACAGCCAAGCTGTTCAGATGGAGCATCTCGCCTCGAAGCTCAAAGAAAGTACCAGCTGTGGAGACCATTTCGAGAGTGCCTACAGTGCACTCCACAATGTGCTCCTTCCGACGATCAAGCGACTGAATGAACAGCATAATCAGTTGCATCGTCTGAAGAAGGCGAAGAAGAAAAGCTGTGTCGACATCGCGGCGTTAAAAGAGCTGGTGCAGACTTTAACCCAGCAGAATGAGGACCTTACTCAAGAGCGAGATGACGCTATTGGGGAAGGGCAAGGCTGGGAAAAAGACTACAACCAAGCCATGAACGAGGTGCATGCATTGCAGGACCTCGTGCCTCCGGTATTGGGCATACCGGTGGTCTTGGGCCTTCCAGCAATGGGAGAACCCGAGATGGGAGAAGAGGTGGTAGATCCAGAGCCACCAGCAGAGGTACCGGAGGAGGACGACCCGCAGGAGGTCGAGTTCTACTCCGAGTAGGGGGTTACAGTTGTCAAGTAGGGCAGCTAGAGTAGTGTAACCCAACTTTTGTAATCGGTGACATGTCATGTAGTAAGTAGCGTATGTATAGGTAGTGACGACATGAGCACGACTTCTCGGAGACCCGAGAATAATGTATCTTGTATAAAGTTTATGCTTTATCAATATATGTGAATGTTGTTCAGATTATTCATGTGTAACTTCAATACCTACTGTTGCATATGGAATTTTAAGTATGACATGTGCTAATCTCTGCTGTTTTGAATTTCAGAATGACTCGTGCCAACCCGGACGTTGGGGTACTAGCCAAGGGGGAGAGATCTCCCAACCGCCTCCCGAGGACTCCTCGGGACAGCAGCAGAAACAGCAAACACCGCCACCGCCACTGCCAACGGTTACATTGGCCGACATCATTGCGGCAATGGCGGGTTCGCATCAGCAGCACACGGAGTTGCTGCAAACTCTCATCGCTAATACGTCTCGCCCATAGAGACGTCAAGACCGTGAGGAGCGTCAACAGAGCTCCTACTCTGACTTCCTAGAGACTCATCCCCCGGTATTCTCAAGGGCGGATGAACCTCTCGACGCGGACAACTGGCTCCGCGCGATAGAGATGAAGTTCAGGCTGCTCCAGATAAGCGAGCAGCGCAAGACTCATTTCGCGGTCCAGCAGCTCCAAGTATCCGCGAGCGCGTGGTGGGCAAACTTTTGTGCTTCACAGCCCACCGACCGAGTTATGACCTGGACGGAGTTCCGGACGGCCTTCAGGGCCTATCACATACCGCCAGGTCTGATGAAGGGGAAGACGCAGGAATTCCTACACCTGCAGCGAGGGAGCAGGAACGCGCTGGAATACTCCAGGGCATTCAACGATCTCGTGCGCTACGCGTCGTATCACGCAGATACCGACGAGAATCGGCGGGACAACTTTTATCAGGGGCTTAACCCGCTCCTGAAGGACAAGTTGGCGATGTTCAATCGCGGCAGCCTCAACGACATCATTGATGCTGCGATTGTTCAGGAGGACTCCGGCTAGGAGTTAGCGGCGGTGGAGAGGAAGCGAAGCGCGCCGCATAGCAGCGGAGAAGGAGGCGGTCCTTCTCAGAAGTTTCGGATGGTGAATCGCCCACCATCAGGTCCATGCTGGAAGCCACCCCAGAGGTCGATGCCGTTCCGCAGTCAGCCGTACTCTTCACCGGCATTCAGGCCGGCACTGCCAGCACCACCTCCACAACAACAACAGAAGCAGCGGGCGATGCCGCGTGCGTATGCACCTCAGCAACGCATGCCGGGCTTTCGTCCCCCAAGCACCGCACAAGCAGCGACCACATGTTACAAGTGTGGTCGTCCAGGACACTTCGCCAGCAGTTGTCCGGAGATACAAGGCGGCGGAGTTGCACTGCAGTTTCCGGGGAGGAATCAACCCCGGAACCCTACTAATGGGCGGCGGGCAAACCCTAGGCCCGGCACTGTCCACCCACTTGCCATAGAGGACGTGCCGGAGGGTGAGCCAATCCTTGCGGGTACGTTCCAACTCCACCAGCATCCCGCCATAGTATTGTTTGATTCAGGCGCCACGCATAATTTTATTAGCCAAGCTTTCATTGCTAAACACAGCTTGCAAATACTACCCACCGATAGTCCATATTTAATTTGTTCACCGGGTGGGAAGATTTCAGCAAGCGTAATGGTTTCCAAAGCGCCATTATGCTTAGCGGGTAGAGTGTACCCCATGTCTCTCATCATCTTAGAGGGACAGAAGGTCGATGTCATCCTAGGGATGTCGTGGTTAACCCGCCACGGCGCTGTTTTAGACACCGTCATTCGAGTCGTGCACTTGAACTCAGAGGTGCACGGAGCTCACTCCTTATTTCTGGACAGTCCAGAAATAAAACTTCCAAGTGTCTATCAGTCCTCAACCATCAGATTGGAAGATATTTCAGTGGTCCGAGAGTTCCCTGATGTATTCCCGGACGATTTGCCAGGGATGCCGCCTGATAGAGAGGTGGAGTTCAAGATTGAACTTGCACCGGGAACCATGCCAATATCCCGAAGGCCGTACAAGATGGCGCCCAAGGAGTTGGCTGAACTGAAGACTCAGCTCACGGACCTGCTGGAGAAGGGTTTTATTAGGCCGAGCACCTCGCCATGGGGCTGTTCGGCATTATTAGTAAAGAAGAAGGATGAAACGTTGCGGCTTTGCATGGACTATCGTCCATTAAATGCCGTAACCATCAAGAACAAGTACCCCTTGCCACGGATTGACATGTTGTTTGATCAGTTGGTCGAAGAAAAGATATTTTCCAAGATGGATTTAAGATCCGGGTACCACCAGATTAAAATACGGGCTGAGGACATTCCGAAGATGGCTTTCTCGACGAGGTACGGACTTTACGAGTACCTGGTCATGTATTTTGGCCTCACCAATGCTCCAGCTCATTTCATGTACTTGATGAACTCGGTATTCATGCCGGAGCTGGACAAGTTTGTCGTGGTCTGCATCGACGACATACTGGTGTATTCCAATTCAGAGGAATCTCACAAGAAACATCTGCATATAGTCTTGCAACGGCTGCGAGATCATAAGCTATACGCGAAATTCAGCAAATGTGAGTTTTGGATAACGCAAGTGCCTTTTCTCGGGCATATTATCTCAGCGGAGGGTATCGCTGTAGACCCGAGCAAGATCACTCAAGTGCTGAATTGGAAATCGTCGAGAACTGTTCACGAGGTACGGAGTTTCCTCGGACTCGCGGGATATTATCGGAGGTTCATTCCGAACTTCTCGAAGATTGCCAAGCCTATGACGGAGCTGCTGAAGAAGGCTACCAAATATGTTTGGAGTCCAGCGTGTGAAGCAGCATTCAAGGCTTTAGTTAAGCACCTAACATCAGCACCGGTTTTGGCGCAACCAGACACAACAAAATCGTTCGATGTGTACTGCGATGCGTCCGGCATTGGACTCGGATGTGTGCTGATGCAAGACCAAAGAGTGGTTGCGTATGGATCACGGCAGCTTAGAAACCATGAGCAAAATTATCCAACTCATGACTTGGAGCTCGATGCTGTGGTACTTGCACTGAAAATGTGGAGGCACTACCTACTCGGTAACCTCGTACATTTATATACCGACCACAAAAGCCTCAAGTACATATTCACTCAGAAGGAGCTGAACATGAGGCAGAGAAGACGGTTGGAACTGATAAAGGATTACGAAATAGAGATCCATTATCACCCCGGCAAAGCAAACGTAGTGGCGGATGCGCTGAGCCGCAAGTCACACGTCAACAATCTGACCATCACACCGTTGGAAGAGAGCGAACCACCATTGCATGTGATTCCACACGGAGCTCTCTACAACCTAGCTTTGATCTCCACCATCCGTGAAGAAATAGCGGCAGCTCAGAAACATGACAAGGGTATGTTGCATTTGCGGAGACGTGTAGACAGTAGGGAGTTAAAATGTTTCCGGAAGGACAGAGACGGCGTCCTATGGTTCAAGAACCGGATCGTCGTACCCTGTAACCCAGAATTACGGAAGAAAATCTTTGATGAGGCTCACTTGTCAAAGTTTTCTATTCACCCCGGCAGCAAAAAAATGTATCAATAACTCAGAAGAAAGTTTTGGTGGACACGGATGAAGCGGGAAATCGCAAAGTACGTGTCCGAGTGTGATACATGTCGAAGGGTGAAAGCAGACCATATGCGGAAACCGGGACTGCTACAACCACTGGGCGTTCCTGTCTGGAAATGGGAGGACGTGAGCATGGACTTCATCGTCAGTTTACCCACCACTTTTCAGAAACATGATTCTGTGTGGGTGATCGTCGACCGGCTCACCAAAGTTGCCCATTTCATCCCAGTCAACACCAACTACAACGCCAAGAAGTACGCTGAACTATACATCTCACGGATCCTATGCTTGTACGGCATACCCCGTACCATCATATCGGATCGGGGCACTTTATTTGTGTCCCGTTTTTGGGAGCAGCTACATGCTGCATTGGGGACGAAGCTGATCCGTAGTTCAGCGTACCACCCACAGACGGATGGGCAAACCAAGCGGGTAAATCAGATCTTAGAAGACATGCTACGAGCTTGCGCTATCAACCACGGCAAGAATTGGGATGATCACTTGCCGTTAGCCGAGTTCTAGTACAACAATGGGTACCAAGCCAGCATCAAGATGGCGCCTTATGAGGCGCTATACGGGAGGAAATTCCGCACACCACTGAATTGGTGTGAGTCTGGCGAAAGGGTTACCTTCGGGATTGACCTTGTCAACAACCCGGAAGAAAAGGTTCGACTGATTCAAGCGAACCTGAAAGCCGCCCAATCCCGTCAGAAACAGTATGCGTACCGGAGAAGACGCCCATTGCAATTCGAAGTCGGGGATCACGTATACCTACGTGTGTCTCCAACGAAGGGTGTAAACAGATTCGGGGTGAGAGGAAAGTTGGCACCCCGATTCATCGGTCCATTTCAGATTACCGAAAGATGTGGGTCGGTAGCATACCGGCTGAAATTACCAGAAGCACTTTCCTGTGTGCACGACGTCTTTCACATTTCCCAGCTGAGGAAGTGTCTTAAGCTATCAACTACCGTTCATCTGGAGGACATTGAAGCACTGCAACCGGATCTCACCTATCGGGAGGAACCGGTTCAGATCATTGACGAAAAGGCCCGAACCACACGCAACCGCACGTTGTGGTTCTACAAAGTTCTATGGAGTAATCACTCCATGGACTAGGCGACATGGGAGAGCGAAGGATTTCTTCCCGCTAACTACCCCGACTTTTTCACGTCGCATATCCGGTAATTTTCCACCGTCCTCTCTCTCATTTTCACCTTATAATCTCGGGACGAGATTCTTTTAAGGCGGGAGAAATGTAAGGGCCTCAGTTTTTGACACATGTTTGATGTGTCATCACCACACACACACCTCATTTGTAGCTAATTGATAAACACATTGGAAGAGCAAATTACCACCATCAACATGCTCATTAGGGAACAAACTCACATATTGCAAAAGTGGTATTTCCCACATGTGATATAGGGGCTGGGCATATGAAAAACTCCTACACATTGCTAGGAATGCCCATGCCAAGTTTCGCCCAAATTCAAAACCTTTTGAGGTCATTTTGGGTGTAGCTAGAAAAAGGGCAGTTTGAAACTAAATTCACATTCAAACTGTTTATATCCCATGAATTCAAAAGTGGGAGGCATATTCTTACTCAGCACATTTTTGTGAGATCACACACCAATTTTCACTCCATTTGAAGTTGATCTTGACATGAGCTAAGTGGGGCAAATTCAAACTTTACTTCAATTCCAAACTAAACATGTGCTGAAATTTATCCAAACCAAAACCAATTTGAATTCTAACCAATTCAAATGGCTCATGGGTGAATAATTTGAATCACCATGGGCATTTTGGGACTCACTGTTTACAACAGTGATGAGGAGTTAATTTCAGAGGTTAAACTTGAGTGTGGGACCCACATGTCATAGAGATAAGGGGGGGGGAGACTTGCACCCAAAGTCACAGCCTCGGTGGGAAATTCCACCGAGCAGCTGCCGGTTCAACGTCACCGAGAGCTGCCCGTGCGCCACCGAGGAGGAGCAGCGCCACCAGCTGCTTCCCGCTTCCACACGCGAGCCCAGGGTCGGTCCGGGGTCCTCTTAAGGCGTTCCACCGCGGCGATCATCGCTCATTTCCCTCTCCTCAGTGCACACCGAGTCCCCTGGCTTCCGCCTCTCTGCTCGATCGGGAAACCGCAAAAACATCGCGCCCCCTCCTTCCCCCAGCTGCTAGGCAGTACCCTGAGGTCGCACTCTACTTCCCCGACGCCAAAAACCCCGAGCTCCGTCCTCCCTTGCCCGAGAACGATCGCCACAGCGGTGACCTAACCTCAGCCGAAGGTCAGGTGCTCGTGGACAGCGTTCCACAGAGGCTTTCACGGTCCAGCAAGAGCCGCAGCAAGAGCGCGCGACCACCGTGTTGCTCTCCTCCAAGTCTTGAAGCAAACCGTGAAGCGACCGCTATGAATTTCCAGATTTTGCTCCGACGGCCTTAAACCGAGCTTCCGGTACGGATTCTTCGAATTCTTGCTCTATGATCCTTCCTTAGTTATCAAATCTTGCACATAGGCGCTGGACTAGCCGGCGATCAGTTTACTTTCTGCATCCGTGGTATGAAACCGACTAAGAGTGACGAATTTTGAGCTCGATCGAGGGCGTTCATGGCGGGCACGATCGGTCACACGGTGCTGACCGACTTGCCGCCATCTTTGAACACTTTTGACACCTTGTCGAGCTTCCTAGAGGTGTACTGATGCAGTAGAACCGATTGTTCGAAGTTTTGGCAGGTTAGAACCCACGACCGACGGCGCCGAACCTCAACCGAGGCCGCCGCACGTCCCCGGGCTATTTCCGGTCACCGCAAGCTCGAACTGACCCCACAGATGTGCTCCTCGACTTCGACAACACCCTGCCGGCGAGTTTCAGACCATATGATGGCCAGCAGCGGCAAGCCGGCGAGCTCCGTGTCTGCTCCGGCGAGGGGAGGCGGCGCGGGCGTGAGGGCGCGTTGGGAGGAAGACGAAGCCGGCTGGCCCACGCGTCAGCGACTTAAAAATTCAAATTGGGATCGGGTGCGGCTGGGATTTGTTGTGCTGGCGTGCAGGAACCCCACAGACCACGGTGTGCCGACGCATCAGTGCGCAACACGTGTCCCCGTGGCCCACCCGCAAGTTTAAACTTTTTCCCGATTTTAAGATTTCATTCAAACTTCAAATCCTCATAACTTGGGCTAGGAAACTCCAAATCAAGTGAACCAAATTTTGTTGGATTCAGATCTCTGAGTACTTTCCAGCAAATCAAGTTTCACTTCATGAAAATCCATAATTCTCCAGAATTTATTCCTCGAAATTTAAACTGTTTGGAATTTTAACTGGAGAATCCTTTGGAGGAAAATTCTGAAAATTTTCTGGGATTTTCACCAAAATATCCCTGAACTACCATAAAAATTTCAGATCCATTTGAACTAATTTAATCCACCTAATGGTGTGATTAGTGAAACTGTTCCAGAGAAAATAGAAAATGTTCAGAAACATTTTCAGAATTTTTCCTGAAATTGTTTATCTCATATCTTTAGCTAGAAACCTTCAAATTAAGTGAGACCAACTCCATTAGAACCCTCTAAAAATCTAGTCTTCAGAAAGTCAGAATTTGTTTCATGAAAATCCTTAGAACACTCTAAAAGCCTTCAATTAAGGTCAAGTGCATAATTAATTGTGGAGGGCTCAAATGAGCTTTGCTGCAACTAAAACTTGACCAAGTCTCTGTTTAGGTTGTAACCAAGACAGTAAAAGTTTCACAGTCATTGGGTCTGTCTAGTAAGAGTTATAAACTTCACAAGTTTAAATTCAATCAAATGCATTTAAATTAATACACATACTTGTATATCATGTAGTTGCTAAGGTCGAGGAGGAACCCGAAGTCCTATACTTCATTACTCCGGAGGAGGAGCTAGCCTACGACCAAGAGCAGCAAGGCATGCCCTGGTTTGCATTAACCTTTTTACAAAGTTTTATTGTTTTGAGCACTTACTTGGGTACCACTATTTCTTGCACTAGAGTCTTGTTTGAAAATCCAAATGCATAGCCAAGAAAGCCATGGGTTGGGTTTAGGATTGCAAACCCCGTTAGCTACTGCGATGCTAGGATAGTGTAGGATTCGGTACAAGTCGAGTAGTTGGAACTACTCGCGAGCATAGGCTAGAGGCACTCGACTCGGGTAGAGATAGCACATGATACACATGGAAAGAAAGATGAGACCGAGCGGAGAATAAGGGCAGCAGGACTTTGGGGCCTGTGTGCTGTAGCTCCGCTTGTGTCGATTGAGGACCGAGCCGTGTGCGGGCCTGTTGAACAAGCTAGAACAGTACCAAAGACCTACCGGCTATATGGGAACAGGGAAACTGATGTAACTCGGGTAGCTGGGTATTGAGGCATTGCCTGTCGTTCAGAGGGTAGGTTGAGAGCTTGAGGTGTAAATCGGACGGCGGCACTGAGATGCGCGTGCAGAGACCTCTTTCTCGGGACGATGGGACCGGTTCAATATTTTGCTGACGGGCGAAAGGTGGTTGCGTACGGCGTCCGTGATGGTTGCTGTAGGCAACATCGAGTACGGGCGTACGTGACGGGTTGTTCGGGTAACCCTGCAGGTGTACATCGATTATAATCGCCGTCCCTCG
This sequence comes from Neostapfia colusana, assembly GCA_030760725.1. Classification (NCBI taxonomy): domain Eukaryota; kingdom Viridiplantae; phylum Streptophyta; class Magnoliopsida; order Poales; family Poaceae; genus Neostapfia; species Neostapfia colusana. The sequence continues at coordinate 60,811,592 of JASWHV010000006.1, read as the reverse complement.
CGGTCAGTGAGTACCACTTCTTCACTGTACCATTACATAGAAAGAACAGGCTAGTTACATGTTAAAATGCTGCTGATTGAAAGATGGACTTGATTGTTAATGATTTGCTGTAGTTTAGAGCTAATTAAAGTTCCTTTCAACTTTGGGCAAAGTACATGAGAGAAATGCGTTTCTTGTTTGATTGCGGCTCTCTCATGTGCCTTAGCATAAGGTTCTCCATAACCTGCTGCTAAAATTTGAAAGTAAGGTCCTAATAATTAGGCGAGTCCTTTGCAAATGGTTTTACCTCATGTACCCATCACCCCTCATGTAGAAGTTCCATGTCTAGGTGAGACGGGTCAGACTTGCTGGGCCTTCGTGCTCAGTGCTTGTGTTTGAAGCTTTTGCAGGGTTCTACGAGGAATGGACTCCCGAAGAGGAGACGGAAACCCAGGAGGGGAACCCCGTCGAGTGGGAGTCGTGCACGCCGCCGTGTTAGTGTGCGTGTGTGCTAGCAAGGACAGGTTCACGGGCTGAACGTGAACTTGATGCGTAGTCTACGCCCGTGAGTGTAGACTGGACTTATTTTGATGTACAAATGTTCATAAACCACTTTATGTAATAAAAGTTTTGCTTCGGCTTTGTACTTTTGATGTGTGTTATCTGGTGCTGTGCAACGCAGCACCCCTCAGAGTGATCCTGGCTCGACAAGACCGTGGGGTCGTGTCAGCATGCCATCTAAACTATACATTTCAGACTTGTATTCCTATGCAGCTCCCATCGATCGATCTAAACTGTACCATCGAGCTTGCTCCCAAACACGTCTCTTATATTCCTCTGGATCCTGAAAATAACATTGACATTCTTTAAAATTGACAAATCTCGAATGAGGAATGATATATAACCTAGGTTGCTCTACACAAAGTTACTAACCTTGATAGGTAGATTAAAGCGATCATTTTCAACATAGGGCGCATTTGGCTGATGAAGCAAACGCTGAACTTCAAGTAGTAAAATTCTGACATTAATAATAGGACACCACCCCTACGAAATATCAACTTAAGCAACATAAGAAACCACTTCAAATAAGTTCGGCAATAATTACTAAATACTTGATCAAAATAAGTCTATCATACAATCTCTTGATCAAGAACCCCAAGACAGAGCAATCCTGAGCGACGGACATTCTGGTGGAAGAAACCAGGTGAAAAGGCGCATCTCAGGGGTACTAAGGGATAGTAATCCGAGAATGATATTGTCAGTGGGTAGTAACCACCTTCCCAGTCAGTCTACAAAGGAAATTCATTAATAAGGGGACAATGGTTATACTAGATTGTGCTTATTCTTCATGACTTACCACTTCTTTACCGGGGACGATGCACTGCCACTTCATTAAGTCTCCCGACTCAGGCTTCACAGAGAAACCCTACGCAGAGAAATTGGATAACAAGTGATGCAAATGGCGAGCCATGAAATTGAATATACCAAAAACAAACAAGACGGAAAAGCAAAACTACAGAGCGACCGATGTGCCATATGTACATACATGGGGGTGGCTCTTGCGCCACGCCAAGCGCTCCTCCTTGAGTTGGCCACGCGCCAAGTCGTTAACAAAGCTCCCAGCCACGAACAACGACGATGATGTAGAATAGGAGGGAGTAGTGGCAGCGACGATGACGACGGCAATGGCGAACAGTGGATGGCAGGTGGCGGTCGCACTGGAGTTGGTTAATCACTAAAGGGTTCAAAGAGAGAGCGGCTAGAGATGGACGGAAGGGAAATGTGCGGACCGAGGAGGAGGAGGAGGTGCGGAGAACTTAATTGCAGCCGGTGGTGTAGAGATGAGCGAGATAAAAACCGTCTTCCATTGTTGACAAAGGGATACGAGCGTCCCGAGGAGGAAGAGCTGCGGAGAACTTAATTTCAGCCGGTACGGTGGTGCAGAGAAGTGCAACCGACATGCGAGACCCTCCTCCCTCCTTGAAGATGAATTAAACACCGCATGTGAAGATGTATTATCACAGGCATTTTTTAATATAGAACCGCCTGTGAAAAAAAGAGCGAGCGGGTGGAGTTGGTCGGAAGGGAAACGCGCGGTCCGAGGAGGAGGAGGTACGGAGAACTTAATTGCGGCCGGTGGTGAAGAGACAAGCGAGATAAAAGCGCGTCTTTTCATAGTTGACACAGGGAGACGAGCGGCCCGAGGAGGAAGAGCTGTAGAGAACTTAATTTCCTCCCTCCTCGAAGGTGAATTAAACACCGCCTGCGAAGATGTATTATCGCAGGCGGTTTTTAATATAGAACCGCCTGTGAAAAAAGTTTACTAAGTTTACTAAGTTTAGGATTAATGAGAACAGTAACATCTGGTTAGAAGAGTAACAGGGAACAAACATACGGTAACATCATGATCAGAGTAACACAGGACACATCAAGGACAACATACGTACTAGTGTTTTTACTTTTTCTTTAATCTTGGATAGAGCATACCAATAATTATACCAGCAAAAAAATAACAGGGAAATGTTGCATCAGGATCATAGTTAAGTAAGAGGAAAACAAAGTAGGATTACCATGGGCACATCCATCCGAGAAATTTTCAGAAGAGGCTATTAAGGGTGCTGCACAAACATCCAGTCCACATACATTGTCCACATACATTGTTCAGAACAGAATAGCTAATATGAAAGAACGTCGAGGAGTTATTACATCCAGCCATGGTTCCTCGTCATTCGACGGTGTTGGCTCTTCTTCTTATCACTATGTCTTTCAGAATTGGACAGCCCAACTTCCACAAACTGACGTTGGATGGACTTGATGTCTTCCCATTTCCATTTGCGCTTCAAGTTGGGACAGACTGGGGTGCTCGATGATGCGCAGATCGTCGCTGTGTGGGACTGGCAATCCGTAGCCATGATACATGTCATCATTGGAATCCATGCTGACGTACCCTGGTGAGGTGTACTGCTCCCTGACCGGAGAAGATGGCGAGGAAGCGTGACGTAAATCAGCAGCACGCAAATCTCGTAAGAGGTAAACGCATCGATGCAGGCATACTCCACCTGCTGTCGTGACAGGATCACCTTATACACTTATCACACTTGATGTACTTCGCCTTGTCGATGTGCACATTCATCACCTCAAGTGCCAGGACCTTGAACGACGCTGACATGAGTTCCGACCGGTGCAACACCTTCACGGCGAGGTCCCGGAGCTCAACCACATTTGCTACCTTTTTTTTGAAAGTCGGACAAGCCGGGATCATTGCATTAAGGGGATTAGAGTTATATTACAATTCCCGCACCAGTGGTGCAAAAAGAACAAAGTGTAGGAAATGAGAAAGAAAGAAAACCACATTTGCTACCTCGAAGCTGTAGTCCTCGCGCAGCCGCTTTACGTGGCTACTGATACTTACACCGGAAAATCTGTTGTGCGAATAGGCGAAGAAGTTTTTCAGGGCACTCTCCGGGACATAGTCCACGTGAATGATCTGGAGGACGAGGCAGTGATGGCCCACGCAGAGCTGCAGGACGACCGTCTTGTACAACATGCGCACGTCCTGGTTCTTGTACATCGTACCACTCTGTGTTCAGGCCGACGATGAGGGGCTCCGGGTTGTTCCTGCGAACCTGCAAAAGGAAGAGCTCAACATCGGCACCGGATGACGTGACGGTGGTGTAAAGGTCCCAAAAATATGAATACAAAGAGACTCTGGTTTGCAAAAGATTGTTTCATATGTATGAAATTTGGGACTTGTTAAAACTTTTCCCCACATGTGATAACACACATGAGGGTTTTCTTCACACAAGTTCAAATGTTTATTTAAAAACATGGAACCCAAGAGGGGTCTAAAACAAATATGGGAAGTTCCTATATGTGTGAGAAAACAAAACTCAGATTTGGAACAATTTGTTCAAACTCAAAATTCAAATGAGAGCAACAATGGAATTCAAAACTGTTGTGCTGAAAATCTCATTTGCAGCAGTCAACTTTAAAATCAGATTTCTTATTTGAGTTCCTTGGGTCCAAATTAGGGGGTGTGCAAAGTTTCATGATTTATGGAAATGAATTGCAACCCATTTTCCAAAATGGACTTTAAATAACAAAGAATTCAAACACCCATTTGAATTTGGATGAAACTTGCCCAATTATCCAAATGCATACCAGATTTGAATTCCCACAATTGAATTCTATCAATATTCAAACTTGGGAGATATTTTGAAAGGGATAAAAAGGAACTGAACAGTGGGTCCCACATGTCATTGGGATAACTGAAATTTGCTAAAAATCTTCAGTACACAGTCTCTGTTTGCTTTCCTCCCACGCGAAGCAACGGCAGACCCGATTCTTCTCCGGGTGACACCGAGCACAGCCGAAGCCACCTCCTGTTGAATTCCTTCGCGCTGGAGAGCTGCTGGACGTCGGCAGCAGCTGCTGCGCTCCCTCTCTCGTCTTCTTTACCGAAGCCACGGCGCTGTTCCCTCTCTCCCCGCGCGAGAAACGAGCAGAGACCGCCGCTGAGCTCTAAACCGATCGCCCACCGCCTAGTTCGCGTGCGAGCCCCGGCTGATCGGCAAAACCATACCACCATCATCCCCGCGACCTCCTCGAGCCATCGCCAAGCGTGTTCAGGCCCTCTACGCTGAGAACATCGAGTTCCCGCGGCGGCCGAACCCCCCGGCGGTGACGGGCTCCCGCGGACAGCTCCACAGAGTGGCTTTCACAACCAAGAATGAGGGCCCTGGGACGCGCAGGAGCTCCCTGCAGCTTCCATCCGAAGCTCAGCTCCAGCCGTTGCCGCTCGCCGACGAATTTTGGAAATTTCCTCCGGCCCGTGTAAACGGACCCGCAGGTAAGAATCACTTAAATTCTCATGCTATGGTGGTTTAGAGCTCTGCAACTTTCGCACACAGAACCTACACTGGCGTAGCAACCTTTCTTCTTCACATAGCGTCGCATGAAACCCATGGTAGAAGGCTTGCTCCAAGCTTTTCCGACGGCTACCGCAATAAGGTGCATCGGCTACACGGTGAACCCTGGTTTGGAGCCGTTCCCGAGCCCATGTGCGACCATGCCTAGCTTTGCCGACCTCCACTGGTGCTGTAGAACCTTTCCAGTGAACTTTTGGCGGGCTATAGCGTCGGGGCGACGTCGCCGGACTCGCTCAGAGCCGCTGCACCGGTGCGGGGTGGTTTAGGAACATCGCCGGTCTGTAGGAGCCACACCATCGTGTTCCTCTGGTTAAAGTAGGGCCTGTCGGCAAATAGCAGCTCGGGAGTTGTCCGGAGCGACAAAAACCGGCGAACTCCGGCGAGCCCGGCGGCGCAGAAGCGTGGGGGCGGGAGGTAGACGACGATACCGCCGGCCCCACGCGTCAGTTGCACGGCAACAGTAGGCCAGATACTCTGTGGCGTGGGATCGGCTGTGACAGCGCGGGAAAACGATTCTGTAGCCCGTGTGGCGTGCTCCCGGTAACTGACACGTGCCCCTGGTCCCACAGTCAGGTTTAAACATTTCTCGGATTTATTCAAATTCCAGAATTTCCCCAAACTTTAGAAGACCATAACTTTTGCTAGGAATCTCCAAATTTAGTGATTCAAATTGGGTTAGATTCAGATTGACAAAGTCTATCCAAATATGCAACCCAATTTCTATGAAAGTCTTTATTTAATTCTGGAAAATTCTTTAAAGCTTTTCAGCAAAAGAATTTTTGAGGGAGTTTGGTTTATATAAAAATCCTAAAATTTTCTAGAATATTCCTTAGGTCATTATTAGACTCCTGTAAAAATTTCAGCTCATTTGGAGTTGATTTGATCAGGGTAATTCAGATTGTAAGTTGCTGTGTTCAATTGAATACAAAAACATTTTCAGAGAATTTTCCAAAACTTGTAAATTCAGTTCCGGGCAATTCGTAGCTCCAAAAATCCTAGGAAAATTCATGAGGACTCTATGAACTATAACTGAAATTGTGGTCCTCTGATTTTGACATGAACATGGGTGTTACCTCAGAATTAATTCATCTTTGATTAAACGCTTAGAGAATTGTTCTGAATAAACCACTACATGAAAAGTACTAAATTTTGGTCCAGAGGACCTTCTTGTGACAAGGAACTCACATGAAAATTCTCAGCGCCATTGGAGCTCTGGATCACCACTGACATGTGTAAACCCTTAAGGTGATCAACACTTAAGTGGGAGAAGCACTTAACATTTTATCATAATATTTAAACCCAACCCAAACCACTAGCACCAATGTCATTTTAAATTATTAAATAGAGCTCTAGTTTTAAAAATGTCATTAGATCTTATTAGCAAAAGCTTTTCAATTAAATACATATGCATGATCATATCGTGTAGCATATACGTGAAGGAGGGAGAAGGACATAAAGTGAAGATCAAGAAGGAAGGGAAGGCAAGTGATCAAGCTACAAGTAATCATCACTAACTGATTGTAACCTTAGTCACCTGCAAAACAGGCAAGCCCCGGTTTGCATTTGAACAGTTTTATAAAGCATTTTCATTTTTAGAGATCATAGCTTTGCATCGTTGATTGCATTAGGTCTAGTTGATATTAAAAACCCCACTTGCATGACCAGAAATACCTAAGAGAGAAAGGGTAGAATAGTACCTCCTTGAGTGGATTTGGCTACGCTAAATGTTAGTAGGAAAGGTCCGGTAGAAGTCGAGTAGTTGGAAGCTACTCGCGAGTTTAGGGCTGGTTTACTCGGAACGGGTCCGAATTAGAAAAGATGAGGAAAGTTCACACATAAGAAATGGAGACCGGGCAGGGAGGTTTAGATGCAGCAGGTTGCAGGCCGTGCGTGCATAGCCCTGCCTGTGTCGGTTAAGGCCCATCTGTGCTTGGCCCTGTTGGACAAGTTTGAGTTGTGTACCGGGCGCATACTGGCTATATGGGACCCAGGAAACCGATGTACCTTGGGAGATCCATAGTGGAACTTTTCCAACTGCCTTAGGCTTTCGGCGTCAGGGTAGCAGGAGGTAACTCGCTTAAGAACATACCACTGCGGGTATGTACCTTGAGGGAGCTTGCATACTCGGGGCAGTTGGATTGCATCCAATGTGGAAGATCTTGGGAAAGGTGGCCGCGTACAACGTCGGTCGAGGTTGCTGCCGGCAACTCGGAGTACGGGTGTACGTGTCGTGTAGTCCGGGCGTGTACTGATTCGAATTACCGTCGCTCGCGGTTATATGAGCATACTTGCCCACTGAGTCTTGACGTAGTAACAACTGGAACTGGTTATCTTTGAACTTGATAAGGCTGTGCTGTAACTTGTATTGCAACCATGATTGAATTAGAGATAGGCGCATTAAACTTTACTTTCACTTTGTGCAAGGAGCATCGCAACAAAGCGTTTCTTGTTTGATTGTGGAGTTGCGATGCTTTTCAGCTCAAGGTCTGCACAATGAGCCTTAAAATCTGAAAGTTAAGGATCAACTGTAGGCGAGTCCTTTATGCAAATCTAGCTAACCAAATTGCAACCGTCGTGCATGTAGAGTTTCTTGTTTAGGAGAGATGGATCAGTCTTGCTGAGCCTATGTGCTCACGCTTGCTATATAAGTGGTTTTGCAGGTTAACATCGATGCTAAGATGGAGGTTGTCCGGTGAGACTCGGAGACTTCCGAGTCAGGTAACACATGGAGAACCCAGCCGCTGCTGCTTGTCTTCGTGTTGCTAGCGAGAGGAGTCCGCGGGCTGGACTTCATCTCGAGTGCTCTTAGTTATTCGATGTGAGTTGTTATAGACTTCCGCTGTAGCTATTGATGTAAACTATTTACAAAGAAAAACTTGTAAGCTTCCGCTATTGTTTTATGTAATACATTGTTCCTTGTATGTGTGCTGTTGGGTGCCGCACAACATGGCACCACCCAATGCGATTCTCGGGCGAGTTCCCTGTCCCCGTGACTAAACGGGCAGCGTCGGGATGCGTCAGGTGGTCTCGATCATGGTGCCGTTCAACATGACCTCGGTGGTATAGGTCGCCAACTGTGTTGGCGGAGCCGCCGGGACCAGAGACGACGACCGTCGGGAGAGGTTCACCGGCGGACCACTAGAATGTTGCAGCTTGGCTCCCTGGTTGTTCGCCGGTGGGCCACCAGAAGGTTGCTGCTTGGCTGTAGCGCTTCACTCGAGGAAGTGCCAGTGATGTCTGCTTGCATTTTCCCCCTTGATCATGATCACCAGCGGGGAGGCGAGACGAGGATCCTGCAGACGCCATGGTTGTGAAGAGCGGGGAAGATGGAAGGGCGCAGCGAGGAATATGAGGAAGGGCGCTGCGAGGAAGACTGAGGAAGGGCGCTGCGAGGAAGATGAGGAAGGGCGCGGCAACTGCTTATTATAAAGGTGTTTCAGATTCTAGCGTTTACAGGACAGTCGACGAGATAATTTGAATTTCGCCATGTTGGATTGCTTTAAAAAATAACAACATTTCATACATGTATAAATAAGACAATATGTTCATAAAAACAGATTTTTAGTGGAAGATCCATTTTTTACGAGATATGAGAATCTGAATAAAATGTCCATATAAATTAATGCTATATTTACCAAACATAACATTGTTACGTATATAAGTTTTAAACTTTTTGTTCCATATGGTATATATTATTTTTTGAAGAATATAGAAAAAAGAATCATCGAGTTTGGACTTAATTTATAGAATCTATACATGTTTGAGTATTTACATTGGTATCTAAAAAAAATGAAGCAAAGGAAGAAGAAACTGAAGAGCAGACCAATGGAGAGGCAATTATCGCAGGCGGTTTTTAATATAGAACTGCCTGTGAAACAAGTTCACTAAATTTAGGATTAATTAATATCCTTGATAAAAATAAGGGGGCTTGTAAAAGCCCAAATTCCATTTTCTTGTAATATGATTTAGTATAACAGGTGCCCATTAAATTTCACTTGCAAAAACCTCTGAAATTGGTTAGAACATGGAAAACAAATAAATAGGATATTATTCATTTTTGTATCTTCCATAATACATTGATTTTGTGAGTGCATTTTTCTGTGGGACTTTTTAGTCATCATATCAACCTCTATGATTGTTTTCAGATTTTTACAAAATTGTTTGAATCAATGTGTGTTCAAAATTTGAAGAATGCCTCATATGTATATGAGCATTTTTATTAGAATGAGGGATAATTTTGAATTTTGCCATGTTGGATTGCTTTAAAAAATAAAAAAACTCATACATGTATAAATAAGACAATATGTTCATAAAACCGACTTTCACTGGAAGATACATTTTTTAGGACATATGACAATCTTAATAATATGTGCATATAAATCAATGTTATATTTACCAAAACATAACAATGTTACCGATATAAATTTTAAACTTTTTGTTCTATCTGGTATACATTCATTTTTGAAGAATATAGAAAAAAGAATCATCAAGTTTGGACTTAATTTGCAGAATCCATACATGTTTGAGTATTTACATTGGAATCTAAATAAAAAATGAAGCAAAGGAAGAAGAAACTGAAGAGCAGATCTATGAAGAGACAATTATCGCATACGGTTTTTAATATAGAACCTCCTTAATACCCTGTGATAATGGACGACTATATAAAGCACCGCTCGGGCACCGCAAAAACCTAACTCGGGAGATTTCACATCGGCGCCGTCAGGCTGCAAAAAAATACATTTGCCCCTCACCGCCGCCACAATCCTAGCCATCGCCGCCGTCCTCTCCCTCGCTGTTGAGCCCACGTCGCCGTCCTCTTGCTCGCCTCCAAGCGCGCGCACGTCGTCGTCCTCGCCTCCAAGTGCCATCACTGTACGCTAGCTTTATGAACCTTTTGTTCAATTTTCAGACTTCAGTTGCATTCACGAAATGGTCACTATCATATTTTTATTTTTACAGTTTGACATAGAAGATGAACTGTAAATTGTGGATGTACAACATGCCAAGACCTGATCCTATGTACATTCAAAATGTTGCAAACTAAATTGAAGTGTCCAAGAGACATGCGAAGATGCAAAACATAGATGACATATTATGTCCATGTATTGACTGTGAAAATAAGATTGCTTGGATAGATACTATAGTAATCCAATCTCATTTGGTGAAAAGAGGTTTCAAAAAATACTACACAATATGGACAGAGCATGGTGAGTTAGATACGAATGAGGTGGATAAAAATGATGAGAGAGGTTCTGATGACAATAATGCTCATATCAATTATGGTAGTGACAATCAGGATGATGAGTTTGATTGTGAGGAGATGTTGCGTCACGTCAAACCACATCTATTGATTTCTATGGGAGCAAGTAAAGGTTTAAGTAAAATGAAGACATTGCAGAATGCAGCGACGGAGCTCTTATATGATGAATCAAGGGGTTGTGATAAAGAGTTTACTACATTGCGTGCAGTCCTAGAACTACTAAAGTTGAAAGGCACACACGGATGGTCCGATTGTAGTTTCTCTGATCTTTTGAATCTTTATAAACTGCCCAGAAGCACTTATAAAGTGAAGAAACTTCATTGCTCGATGTCACTAGGTGTGACAAAAATACACGTTTCTGTGAACCATTCCATTCTGTATCGCAAAGAGCATGAGCTCGCAATTAGATGCCCCTTTTGCGGTGTCAGTAGATACAAGAAGAACTACAATCACCAGTATGTTACCAACATGAATAAGACACTGAAGAATAAAAAGAATATTATTGGCCCTGAAGGGGACGATGACGATACTTCTGACGATGCAGACGGGAAGAATAAGAGAACAAATTCCTGCCTTGGTGATGTGGTACGTTCTAGTAATTGATCGCTTGAAGCGTTTTTTTCTCAAACCCTTGGGAGGATGAACTTATGCGTTGGCATTCCGAGCAGCGGAGGAAGAATGAAAAACATATTCAACACCCTGTTGATGTGTGACACTCGGTTCCGATAATGAACCAAGTGAATGCATATGTGTGCTCAGGATGTTCATCACACATACACATGTATTTCACAAACTGAAATTCAGAATATAACCATGTACGAATAATGTTCAAGTAATTTATTACATTGACTCAATGTCTCAATCATGAATATCTAACTTATTTAGCAGCGGAAGACTCTAAACGACAAAAGAAAATGGCTAAGACAGCAGACTCCAACTTCAACTCCACAGGCATGTTGATGGTAGTGTGCACGCCTAGTACTCCACATGTTCCTCGAAGTACTCTTCTCCTGTAGCTGATGTATATGTGGGAATGCAAGGGTGAGTATATGTCGTACTCAGCAAATGCGAGAAAAGTATGACATGTAGCATACAACAAGCTAGGGAATAAAAAGGATCATTGCAGCAAGCAAATTTTATTTTACAAACATGGTAAAAACAGCAACTATCTCTAGGTGAGCTAAAATCCAATCATAACCAAGTTAAATGATCAACATTCTTTCATCATTATTCACCATATATCAAGTCGCAACCAGTCATTAATATTTCTCAAGTTCCTCTCATACTCATAAATATTCATAACCATCTAATATTCATATAACCGAAACCAAACTCATTTTCATGACCCAAGACAGTCCCACAAAATCCCAATGACTATACCATAACCATACCCGAATAACCATCACAAGTTTTGACTCTAATCATGGAAGTTGGCCAGGTGCTTGTAACCGGAAGCACGGCTATCATGATAATTTTTGCTCTGCAGAGGTGGCACAACTTTACCCACAAGTTCGTTATTTCTTAACCCGTCGGCGACTAGAGAGGACCTCCATTATACCAGTACACAACCATCGGTGTATGGCCAAGATATCAAACAATAGCCTTTACAAAGGGGCTACTAGGATGTATGGATGTAACACCCCAAAATTCTGTTAAAAGGGGAATTTAAAATTTTTTGGACGTATTGCATGTGGTGCAGAAATTCAAATTCAAATTGGAATTCAAATTCAAATCAAAACATAAAAGAAATGGAAAAAGAAAAAGAAAACCCCACCGGCCAGCGGGCCGAAACCCACCAGCCGGCCCACCATTTCCCCGCGCCAGCCCACAGCCGCGCGCCCCTCCCTCCCTCTCACCAACACGCGCGGCCCGCGTGTCATCTCTCACCTCCCGCTCGCACCAACCACCCGGACTCCTCCGCGCGCCCGATCGCAACTAACCCCGGAAACCCGCGTCCCCCAGCCGAATTCTGGTTCCGGATGACTCCAGCTCGATCCCAACAGACCACCGCCCTCCCTCGTCTATATAAACGCCGGCAATGCCCTGTTCCCCCCCCCCGATCGGCTGTTTTTCCTCCCGGTGAGAACCAGAGCTTCTCCAGCCGTTTTCCTTCGATCCTAGCCCGGATTTCCTGATCTAACGCGCTGATCATGTTCCACCGCCTCCGGGGAATCTCGCAGGTGAAGGAAATCCGGTGTTTTGCGCTCTAGACACAGCTCCGACGAGCACCGCCGCGTTTTCACCTTGGACCTCGTCGCCGACCGCCTTCCAGGGCCCCCGAGCTCAAGAAAAACCGCGAGGTGAGATCCCCGACCTCCCCTCTACCGTTCTATGCCATGAAATCCCAGTTTTAGGAGGTATAGACGAAGATCCGAAGTTTTCTGGTGAGATCGCCGCCTCCCGCCGCCGCGCGCCGCCGGGCAGCGCCGCCCACGCACGGCCAGGGCGACGTGGCCCCCTGAGGCCCGTCCATTTTAAATCGTGCGGTTCCTATTAGATCTAACCCGTACCGCTTCGCGTTATAATCTCAGCCGTCTGTTTTAAATCGGATGGTCCACGTCGGCTCCACATTATAAAGGCCGGGATTCTTACGCGCTACCCCCTGGGGATCTCGGAAAACACAAGCTAGCCCCGGAAACTTCTGATCTAGCCCCTGGAACTTCAGAAAATTCGTGTAAATTCGTTTAAAAATCAGTTTTAGTCCCTGGACTTAATAAAAATTAGGAAAACCCCTCTGTTATGTGTAGTTAGACCCCTGGAAATTTATGAAATAATAAATTAGACCCTGTAGTAGGGTGGATTTACCTTTTTGACCCTATATGATATTGAATTCAGAAATTTGAATATGTGATTAGGATTTAAATTTAAAAGGTGAGGCAAACACATTGTAAATTCAAATTTAAACTCTCCTAGCATTTGGAAAACTTTAGAATGAGTTAAAAATATATTTTAAGCTGAAATGAATCTGTCTAATTGGTTGTTCACATTTATTAGTTATAGGGACACATTTTTAGGTTATGAAATAATTCTGAAAATTGGTAAAATAAATTTAAATTAGTTCACATCAGAGGAGAAGTTCAAAAATATATTATTTAATATTTTAGATCAGAACCTATTCTGTTTAGATGATATGCCCTACTATTTAATATTAAAACTCACTTTTAGGCATAGAAAGTAAATCTTAAAGATATAGGAAAATGGGTATGCATAACTAGAAAATGATAGATGAAGTCTCTAACTCCAAAAACATCATTTTAGGATTTGGTAGAAGATCTGAAAACCTATTTGGAGTAGGAAATTACCTTTCATGCAAACTTGGTAGCTAAGAAGTGTATTAATTGAATATAAGGAATTCGTTCAAATTGTAAATTCATATATAGTGTGCAAACAGAAATCTGAATACAAAAGTTAGAAATCATATACATATGTTTAAAAGTGCATGTAGGCTAAAAAACAACACATCTAGAGTAACCACAACACTTAGAAATGTGAATGACTATCATATGTATGTATGTGTGGGTTGTATGAAGTGAAAGTCTGAACTATGTCTTATGTATTGTTGTTTTCTTTTGCTATGTGTATTGGCATGAGTAGAACCTGCCCCAGAGCAAGTTCTTCCCTTCCAAGACCAAGACTTTCCATTCCCAGAGCAGCAGGAAGAAGGCAAGTGTCCTTGACCACTTTGATCCTATGCTAGGATGTGTAGATAGAATTATTTGCATTGTTAATTGAAATATGAAACCCATTCTAGGAAGTTTCCCTAGAATTGCATTACCTTGTTTTCTTGTAGCTTGGGTTGGGATTTATTTTATCATGTCATTTATTCATATGCTTATGCTTAGCCATGCTTAGAATGGGATAATGGGGATATGAGATCATCAATTTATTTACCTTACTCTGGAATGAGATATTATGAGTTATGTAGAGGTAGGGATTGAGGCAAGTTGGATGATTTGGTTGGTGCTGGGTGCACGAGACTCTGGTTTATGTTTAGTACTTGCCTGGATCCTAAGGACCGGTTCATGGAGCATGTAACCTGGCTTTACCGTGCCAACCACATGCTGAGATGGGGCAGCTTGGCCAATTAATTAGGTGTATCCCGGGCGTAGTATGGGTGTTTTGGATGGTGCGGGGAATAGGTGTCAGCTAGACTACCATATGAACCGCAAGGCTCAAGAGGGGGCCACTGCAGCGGGGTTGGAGCCTCTTGTATGCTGTTAGGGGTGAAACCTCAGTGGGCCCACGCTCGTCGGGAATCCCTTTGTAAAGGCTTCGTAGTGATCTCCTGGCTACACACATGGGAAGTGTGAATGTGGTTTGTGGCCACTGGCATAATGGAGGTTATTTTAGTCCACCCGGCAACGGGGGATGAAATCACTACATGTGGGTGCAGTGGTGCAAACTCTGCAGAGTCAAAACTGTCATGACAGCCGTGCTCACGGTCAAGAGCGGCTTGGTCTTATTCATGATTAGAGGATGATGGATTGGGAAGTTGAGGATGTTAAGCGGGAATCTTAACATTTGAGTTGAGACTATGTGTACTTGATATTGATGATGGGTTGAGGGTTTGGGACCATTTCACCTGTGTAGTAATGTAGGTGCTTAAATAAGCTAAGGTAATAGGTGTTAATTGCGTAGTGCTTTAACCATGAGTTCAACCTCTCCTTGTTCTAGCCATGCATGACATAACTTTCCCACACTTGCTGAGTACCAACGGTACTCAAACTTGCATATTTGTTGGTTTAAATTGCTGCTCAGGTCAAGGGGATGATGTGGTGTTCAATGACCAAGACTTCGGACCCGAAGAAGGATTCTAGGTTCACGGAGTCCCCCGGGCAACGCCTGTGACGGAGCCCACAAGATTTATATTCCGCTGCTGTTTTATTTACATGTCATGAACATATTATCGTCCATCGAGACATATGCTATGTAAGACTTATTTATATTCGACACCTGGCTTGTAATATGATGATGCTTCACTATTTGTCGTCACATGTATGAGAAAATGATCCTGGCATACATGTGATATTCACTCGGTTGTTCTTCGGAGAAACCGGGTATGACAGAAGTGGTATCAGAGCCAAGGTTGCCCGTAGGAACGTGGACCTAGGTAGAAATGGACATAGTTAAGGACCTTATTTTCTTAAAAACTATTTTACAAAACTGTGGGTCGAAGGTGTTATTTACTGGGGTCACTTTATTTATCTTACCCCAACTTTTATTCAAAATACAATTTTTGTTTAAAATCTTATCTAACTTAATTTTAAATGCTTTATGTTTTAGATGGTTCGCATGATTCGCACCGCCCGCAAGTCCACCGGAGGGAGAGTTCCCGTAGTTGCCCTTCCCTGAGAGAGGAGAACCATCCGGTGACGTACCTCTCCTACGGATTGGCAGTAGGAGGCTTGTTGCGTCGCCTTCGACGTATGCTCCACGCCGCCGGCAATACGGGCAAGCTAATTATACACTACAGCTCCACCCGAACCATCGTGAGAAGCGGGAAGAATGGAGTTCAGAAATGAGTATTATCCATGAAAATCAGCTGCTCAAGATTCACCGCTCTCTAGCTTCTCGAGCGACACAGGTCGATGCGGAGAAGGATGTCACCTGGGAGGCCATCACCTGCCAGAGTCACATCTACCGTCGCCACCTGGACAGGACTGAGTACATGTATGTCCTCCAGCGTGAGAGTGGTACAACGGACTACAAGTACCCGCCAGTGCAGCAGGGGACTTCCCATGAGCACATGGACCTGTGCTTGGAGGATGCTGCTATGCTCAGCACTTGACTGCAGGAGTGTCAGCAGGAGCTTCAAGATGTTTGTGACACCCTGAAGGAGACTGAGGCGTTGCTTTGAGCCAACTTGAGGGTGAGAGAAAGAGGAGATGGGAATGAACTGTGTGCCACTGTGAATGACACAGGGACTCCTGACTCCCCAGTTTGCCGGGCGAGCAGGCGTCGCCACACTTCTCCACCAGCAGCTTCCCCACCCAAAGCGGAGTCAGAGGGCAGCCGCAATAATGAGGAAGATCCCGAGGAGCCAGCTCAGTGAGACGAGTCGTGTAGAGTCCTTTCCCTTAGTTCAGCAGGTTATCGAGTAGTCGAGTCGGTACCTTAGTTAATGATGTGTTAATGTTTGGTGTGTGACGTGAGTTGTGGAAGCCATGGGCATTTGTCCACAACCTCGTCTTCAGTTTGTTTTGCTTTGATGTGTGAACCCCAACAAATTAAGAGTGCATCTATTTTCGCGAGAGACATGAAACCCTCAGAAAATATAAATATAATAAGGTCTCAAAATTTTAAAGTTTAAACAAGCAAATTGGGAAGTTAATATGTAATGCTTTAAATTGATATTTGGTTGATCATGATAGATGGCCGGAAGAGGAAAGGGTCGTGGTGCCAACCCCGCCAACAACAACGATGAGGCCGGCAACCCTCATCTTTCTGGAGGACAAGACAGGGGTGGTCGCCGTGAAGGAGTTGATCCCATCCACCAAATGCTTGAAAATCAGAATCAGCTCATCCAGAGCCTAACTCAAGTAGTGGCCAACTTGCATCAAGTTCCACCTCCACAAGCTGCACCATGCCAACCAAGGTTGAGTGAGTTTCTAGGGAATCAACCTCCAAAGTTTGCAAGTGCTGCTGAACCTCTGGAAGCAGATGATTGGCTAAAGACCATTGAGAGCAAGATGAGGATCATACAATGCCAAGGGTATGAGAGGGTGCTGTTTGCCTCTCACCAATTGCATGGACCTGCTGCTGATTGGTGGACCGCTTACGTGGCCGCCCATCATGACCCTGAGAACATCGCTTGGGAAGAGTTCAAGCATAGTTTCCGCAACCATTACATACCAAGGGGTGAACTTAAAAACAAGAGAAAGGAGTTCTTGGGGCTGCAGCAAGGAAACATGACTGTGAGGGAATACCTCACTAATTTCACCCAACTATCCCGTTATGCACCACGGGACATCGAGACTGATGAGCAGAAACAGGACTGCTTTGTGGAAGAACATACAGAGGAAATGCAGTGTGCAATGTCCTCCAACGAGTATGAAAGCTTCGAAAAGATGGTGGACAGAGCATTTGTTGTGGAAAGGAAGCTGAAGGCCTTGGAAAATGAAAACAAGAGGAAGGCGGGATGGTCACACCAAGCCTCGGGTAGCAACACACGCCCACGTCTGATGGAGCAACCCGCAGGGAAGACGAGCCGTGCTGTGGTACCCTACTCAGCACTGAGAGGGTACAACCCGAACTTCAGGCCTCCGTCAGCACCAGCACAGCCACAACGTCAGTTTGTACAGCAGCCTCGCCCCACATATCAACCTCGACCAGCAGTACAAGGACCCCCAAACCAACCCCAAGACAACAAAGGCCAGGCACCTAAGGTTGGGGTGCAATGCTTTAACTGTGGTGAAGTGGGGCACTACGCCCATAAGTGCCCAAAGAGGAAGCCCGTGCAGCCGCAACAGAAGAATGTGATGCGAGGACGGGTGAACCACGTGACCATGGAAGAAGCGCAAGAGGCACCTGACGTGGTAGTTGGTAAGTTTCCTGCCAATTTACACATTGCAATCCTGTTGTTCGATTCTGGTGCTACCCACTCGTTCATTGCCCAAGGGTTTGTTAAGAAGCATGATTTAGCAACAACACAAATGAACCATATGCTAGCAGTAAACTCTCCAGGGGAAGAAATAAGGACAAGACAAGTGTGTCCCAAGGTGAATCTATACATTGATGGGGTAGTATTTACTGACAACCTCATAGTGATAGATTCACTAGGGATAGATATTATTTTGGGCATGGATTGGTTGACCAAACATAAAGGAATCATCCATTGTTCGACCAGAACGGTGGAACTAACTCACCCTAGTGGCACAAGAGTAAAGTTCATAACTATACAAGAGCCTAGGAGGGACATTAAACTCAATATAGTTGAGGTGGAAGTGGAGGAGATCAGGATCATCAGGGAATATCTAGATATTTTTCCGGAGGAGTTGCCAGGTATGCCCCCCGATCGTGAAGTGGAGTTCGCGATTGAGCTAGTGCCTGGAACAGCTCCGATATACAAGAGACCTTATCGGATGGACTCTAAATAGCTGGAAGAACTCAAGGAACATTTAAGAGAGTTGACAGAGAAGGGGTACATTAGGCCTAGTTCCTCACCATGGTGAGCTCCAGTGATATTTGTGCCCAAGAAGGACGGAACCCAAAGGTTGTGCGTAGACTACCGTGCGTTGAATGAAGTAACCATCAAGAACAAGTACCCATTACCCCGCATTGAAGAATTGTTTGATCAGTTGAGGGGAGCTTGTGTGTTCTCGAAAATTGATCTCAAGTCGGGATACCACCAACTTAAGATAAGGCAAACTGATATTCCAAAGACAGCTTTCGTATCTCGGTGCGGACTGTATGAATACACCGTCATTCCTTTCGGGCTAACTAATGCCCCGGCATACTTCATGTATCTCATGAACAAGGTATTCATGGAATATCTGGACAAATTTGTGGTGGTTTTTATAGATGACATTCTCGTCTTCTCCAAAGATGAAGAAGAACATGAGAAACATCTAAGGTTGGTGTTGCAAAAGCTGAGAGAACACCAACTATATGCGAAGTTGAGCAAGTGTGAGTTTTGGCTGAAGAGAGTTCCCTTCTTAGGACATATAATCTCGGAGGGAGGAATCTGCGTTGATCCCGCCAAGATCGAGGATGTACAGAAGTGGAAGACCCCTGAAAATGTCGGGGAAGTTCGAAGCTTCTTAGGATTGGCTGGGTATTATCGATGGTTTATCGAGGGTTTCTCGAAGATTTCGAGACCCCTCACCAAATTGTTGGAGAAGGGAATCACATTCAAATGGACACCACAGTGCAAGACGAGTTTTCAGGAACTGAAGAAAAGATTGACAACAGCCCCAGTGCTAGTTATGCCAGATATGCAGAAGAACTTTTCGGTGTACTGCGATGCCTCTGGAAACGGGTTGGGATGTGTTCTCATGCAAGAGGGGCATGTCGCGGCTTATGCGTCCCGGCAGCTCCGGAAACACGAGATGAACTATCCTACACATGACCTAGAGCTAGCCGCAGTAGTATACGCGTTGAAGATTTGGCGGCATTACTTGATGGAGAAGAAGACAGAAATATATACGGATCATAAGAGCTTAAAGTATGTTTTCACACAGCCATATCTCAACATCAGACAAAGGAGATGGTTAGAGCTAATCAACGATTTTAATGTGGGCATTAACTATCATCCTGGGAAGGCGAACGTCGTAGCAGATGCTTTAAGCCGGAAGGTGCAGGTCAATAGGTTGAGCTTGAAGGACATGCCTGCAGAATTGAAGGAAGATGTTCTAAAACTCAATCTATGCCTGGTGAATAGTGGTGAGGCCATCGCCATGGAAGTGGACTCCACATTAGAGAAGGACATCCGCAATGGTCAGAAGAATGACGAGAAGATACAAGAGATTAGAGAACTCATCAAGGAAAATAAAGCCCCTGGGTTAATAGAGGATGAACAATATACGGTGTTGCACGGGAAAAGAATCTGTGTGCCTAAAGTGAAGGAGATCCTTGAATTGATTTTGAAGGAGGCTCATGATTCCGACTATTCCATTCATCCTGGGAGTACGAAGATGTACTATGACCTCAAGAGCAGGTATTGGTGGTATGGCATGAAGCGAGATGTCGCGGAACATGTTGCCCTATGTGACACATGTCAGTTGGTGAAAGCAGAACATCAATGACCCGCAGGATTATTGCAACCACTCAAAGTGTCTGAATGGAAATGGGAAGAAATCAGTATGGATTTCATAGTGGGACTACCCAGGACCCAATCAGGATATGATTCGATATGGGTCATCATCGACAGGCTAACCAAGGTAGCTCATTTCATTCCCGTGAAAGAAAGCTACAGCGGATCCAAATTGGCAGAATTATACATGTCAAGGATCGTGTGTTTCCATGGAGTGCCAAAGAAGATAGTGTCAGATCGAGAGACACAGTTCACCTCAAGGTTCTGGCAGAAGACGCATGAAACCATGGGAACTCATATGAATTTTAGTTCTGCCTATCATCCCCAGACTGACGGACAGACGGAAAGAACCAATCAGATCCTTGAGGATATGCTGAGAGCGTGTGCGCTCAAAAACAATAGGAGTTGGGATAAGAACTTACCGTATGCAGAGTTCTCCTATAACAACAGCTATCAAGCTAGTATGAAGATGTCACCATTTGAAGCTTTGTATGGGAGGAAGTGCAGAACTCCCCTATTTTGGAACCAAACGGGGGAAAGTAAAGTGTTTGGGCCCGAGGTACTACAAGAAACCGAGGCGAAAGTGAGGGAAATTCGCAACAACCTGAGGATAGCACAGACCCGACAAAAGAGTTATGCCGATGTACGGAGAAGAGAACTTACTTTCAATGTGGGAGACTATGTTTATCTCAAGGTGTCAACTATCCGAGGACTTCGTCGGTTCAAGGTGAAAGGGAAGTTATCACCTCGATACATCGACCCTTTCAGGTTCTGGAAAGGAAAGGCGAAGTGGCATATCAACTAGAACTACCGGCTCGCCTATCGGATATGCATGATGTATTCCATGTGTCACAGCTCAAGAAATGTCTAAGGACGCCTGAAGAGATGTTGCCCATGAATGAGGTTGACGTAGGAGAGGATCTGTCTTATGCAAAGCAACCGGTCAAGGCTTTGGAGACAATGGAACACCTCATAAGAAATAAAAGAATCCGGATGTGCAAGGTGTAGCGGAAACATCACTCGGAAGAGGAAGCCACATGGGAGCGAGAAGACGAGCTTAAGGCACAGTTTCCGGAATTGTTTTCTAAGAACCACCAATCTCGAGGACGAGATTTCTTTTAAGGGTGGTAGAGCTGTAACACCCCAAAATTCTGTTAAGAGGGGAATTTAAAAATTTTTGGACGTATTGCATGTGGTGCAGAAATTCAAATTCAAATCAGAACAGAAAAGAAATGGAAAAAGAAAAAGAAAACCCCACCGGCCAGTGGGCCGAAACCCACCAGCCGGCCCACCATTTCCCCGCGCCAGCCCACAGCCGCGCGCCCCTCTCTCCCTCTCACTGACACGCGGGGCCCGCGTGTCATCCCTCACCTCCCGCTCGCGCCAACCACCCGGATTCCTCCGCGCGCCCGATCGCATCTAACCCCAGAAACCCGCGTCCCCCAGCCGAATTCTGGTTCCGGACGACTCCAGCTCGATCCCAACAGACCGCCACCCTCCCTCATCTATGTAAATGCCGGCATTGCCCTGTTCACCCCCCCCCCCCCGATCGATTGTTTTTCCTCCCGGTGAGAACCGGAGCTTCTCCAGCCGTTTTCCTTCGATCCTAGCCCAGATTTCCTGATCTAACGCGTTGATCATGTTCCACCGCCTCCGGGGAATCTCGCAGGTGAAGGAAATCCGGTGTTTTGCGCTCTAGACACAGCTCCGACGAGCACCGCCGCGTTTTCACCTCGGACCTCGTCGCCGACCGCCTTCCAGGGCCTCCGAGCTCAAGAAAAACCCTAAGGTGAGATCCCCGACCTCCCCTCTACCGTTCTATGCCATGAAATCCCAGTTTTAGGAGGTAAAGACGAAGATCCGATGTTTTTCGGCGAGATCGCCGCCTCCCGCCGCTGCGCGCCGCCGGGCAGCGCCGTCCGCGCACGGCCAGGGCGACGTGGCCCCCTGAGGCCCGTCCATTTTAAATCGTGCGGTTCCTATTAGATCTAACCCGTACCGCTTCGCGTTATAATCTCAGCCGTCTGTTTTAAATCGGATGGTCCACGTCGGCCCCGCATAATAAAGGCCGGGATTCTTACGCGCTACCCCCTGGGGATCTCGGAAAACACGAGCTAGCCCCGGAAACTTCTGATCTAGCCCCTGGAACTTCAGAAAATTCGTGTAAATTCATTTAAAAATCAGTTTTAGTCCCTGGACATAATAAAAATTAGGAAAACCCCTCTGTTATGTGTAGTTAGAGCCCTGGAAATTTATGAAATAATAAATTAGACCCTGTAGTAGGGTGGATTTACCTTTTTGACCCTATATGATATTAAATTCAGAAATTTGAATATGTGATTAGGATTTAAATTTAAAAGGTGAGGCAAACACATTGTAAATTCAAATTTAAACTCTCATAGCATTTTGAAAACTTTAGAATGAGTTAAAAATAGATTTTAAGCTGAAATGAATCTGTCTAATTGATTGTTCACATTTATTAGTTACAGGGACACATTTTTAGGTTAGGAAATAATTCTGAAAATTGGTAAAATAAATTTAAATTAGTTCACATCAGAGGAGAAGTTCAAAAATATATTATTTAATATTTTAGATCAGAACCTATTCTGTTTAGATGATATGCCCTACTATTTAATATTAAAACTCACTTTTAGGCATAGAAAGTAAATCTGAAAAATATAGGGAAATGGGTATGCATAACTAGAAAATGATAGATGAAGTCTCTAACTCCAAAAAGTTCATTTTAGGATTTGGTAGAAGATCTGAAAACCTATTTGGAGTAGGAAATTACCTTTCATGCAAACTTGGTAGCTAAGAAGTGTATTAATTGAATATAAGGAATTTGTTCAAATTGTAAATTCATATATAGTGTGCAAACAGAAATCTGAATACAAAAGTTAGAAATCATATACATATGTTTAAAAGTGCATGTAGGCTAAAAAACAACACATCTAGAGTAACCACAACACTTAGAAATGTGAATGACTATCATATGTATGTATGTGTGGGTTGTATGAAGTGAAAGTGTGAACTATGTCTTATGTATTGTTGTTTTCTTTTGCTATGTGTATTGGCATGAGTAGAACCTGCCCCAGAGCAAGTTCTTCCCTTCCAAGACCAAGACTTTCCATTCCCAGAGCAGCAGGAAGAAGGCAAGTGTCCTTGACCACTTTGATCCTATGCTAGGATGTGTAGATAGAATTATTTGCATTGTCAATTGAAATATGAAACCCATGCTAGGAAGTTTCCCTAGAACTGCATTACCTTGTTTCCTTGTAGCTTGGGTGGGGATTTATTTTATCATGTCATTTATTCATATGCTTATGCTTAGCCATGCTTAGAATGGGATAATGGGGATATGAGATCAACAATTTATTTTCCTTACTCTTGAATGAGATATTATGAGTTATGTAGAGGTAGGGATCGAGGCAAGTTGGATGATTTGGTTGGTGCTGGGTGCACGAGACTCGGGTTTGTGTTTGGTACTTGCCTGGATCCTAAGGACCGGTTCATGGAGCATGTAACCTGGCTTTACCGTGCCAACCACATGCTGAGATGGGGCAGCTTGGCTAATTAATTAGGTGTATCCCCCGCGTAGTATGGGTGTTTTGAGTGGTGCGGGGAATAGGTGTCAGCTGGACTACCATATGAACCGCAAGGCTCAAGAGGGGGCACTGCAGCGGGGTTGGAGCCTCTTGTATGCTGTTAGGGGTGAAACCTCAGTGGGCCCAAGCTCGTCGGGAATCCCTTTGTAAAGTCTTCGTAGTGATCTCCTGGCTACACACCTGGGAAGTGTGAATGTGGTTTGTGGCCACTGGCATAATGGAGGTTCTTTTAGTCCACCCGACAACGGGGGATGAAATCACTACATGTGGGTACAGTGGTGCAAACTCTGCAGAGTCAAAACTGTCGTGACAGCCGTGCTCACGGTCAATAGCGGCTTGGACTTATTCATGATTAGAGGACGATGGATTGGGAAGTTGAGGATGTTAAGCGGGAAGCTTAACATTTGAGTTGATACTATGTGTACTTGATATTGATGATGGGTTGAGGGATTAGGACCATTTCACCTGTGTAGTAATGTAGGTGCTTAAATAAGCTAAGGTAATAGGTGTTAATTGCGTAGTGCTTTAACCATGAGTTCAACCTCTCCTTGTTCTAGCCATGCATGACATAACTTTCCAACACTTGCTGAGTACCAACGGTACTCAAACTTGCATATTTGTTGGTTTAAATTGCTGCTCAGGTCAAGGGGATGATGTGGTGTTCAATGACCAAGACTTCGGACCCGAAGAAGGATTCTAGGTTCACGGAGTCCCACGGGCAATGCCTGTGACGGAGCCCACAAGATTTATATTCCGCTTCTGTTTTATTTACATGTCATGAACATATTATCGTCCATCGAGACGTATGCTATGTAAGACTTACTTATATTCGACACCTGGCTTGTAATATGATGATGCTTCACTATTTGTCGTCACATGTATGAGAAAATGATCCTGGCATACATGTGATATTCACTCGGTTGTTCTTCGGAGAAACCGGGTGTGACAATGGACCCACTGAGGTTTCACCGTTAGGCTTGAATCTCCATTCTCCCACCCACGGGCCCCCTCTTGTGCCATGCAGTTCCCAGGGCAGTCCCTCTTGACTCCCATTCCCTGCACCATCCAACGGTCCATAACAAGCTAGCAACATACCTATTTAGTCAGCTAAGCCGCACGCATATTTGGCCTTGTGGTGGCATTGTTTTCCTGGCATGTGCTCGCATGAACCGGTCCTTAGATCTACGGCAAGCAAACCACCATCTCATTAAGCAACATCCATGAACCAAGCTCGCCTAGATCTCGCCGATTCCATGCTCATTAACATTATCAAGTTCTCATCATCTTTATTCATATGAGTGCAGTAGCTAACAAGTTTTATTTCAGCTTCCTGTATCCCGTAAGTTAAGCGAAACAAAAAGGAAAAACAACCATACCCGACTCATCAACATTCCCGGCGACAAGGATGGTTAACAAAACTAGTAAACTCCTATAAAAAGGGTGTCCCATCAAGTTGACTCAAGCATACGATTTTTTGCAAGCAAAACAGTTTCAAAAACATGGGATCAATATGGTCAAGGGGCACTTGCCTTGCTCCCGTGGCTCGTGTTGCTCAAGCATCTCAAAGTCTTGGCGCTGTAGCTCCTCGTAGACAGCCTCTTGAGCGTGCCCTTCTACTCACGACCACGCACATACAAAATTTACAGTAATCAATTGTCATGCACAAACTTTACTCAAGATGCAATGGAGTAGATGAATGGAAATCCTATAGTGCAGTTTTATAAAACCAGTTTGTACGTGTTCTTACATGTTTTAGTAGGCTTCCATGGGGTTTTATGATGAACAAGGGTGTTGGGATCAAGTGTGGACGTGATGATGATCTTGACACAAGATGTAGATCACTTCCACCATCAAAAATCGACAAAAACATGGTCTGTCCACACGCAGAAGTTTCTGCTTGAAAGGGGCGAAGAAAATGGGTGCGTAGAAACAACGGTGACAACGTAAGAAGGGTAATGAATACCTACCTTACTTCTTCCTTGGGTCAGGGCCTCCCTCTTAGCAATGGCAGCAGCGGGGGATGTTTCCATGGAGAATTATGGCTAGGGCAGAACGTCACGCTTCTTATCCGGTGACGGCGAGGCGTGAGGGGCTCGACGGCGGCCAAACCCCGGCAAGGGGGAAACTCGGCCACTTGGTCAGCAGGGGAACTCGGCCACTTGGGGCAGCAGGGGGGCGGCGGCCAAAAGGGGGTAGAGGGGTGCGGCTAGGGGGGGGGGGGGGTTGTATTTATAAGGGGAAAAAAAGAGTCCTAGGGGTGGAAACAAAGAGTCCTAGGGGTGGAAACAAAGAGTCCTAAAGGTAGGGGACTCAACCAATGAGTCCTAGGGGTGGGGGAAAAAGAGCCCTAGAGATGGGGGACTTAACCAAAGAGTCCTAAAGGTGGGGGTCTTAACCAAAGAGTCCTAGAAGTGGGGGACTTCACCAAAGAGTCCTAGAGGTGGGGGAATAGTGTTCCCCCCTCAAGGGCTGCGGCCAAGGGGTCTCCCCCCTAATTTGGTGCGGCTAATTTGGGGGAAAATTCCCCCAAAATGTGGGGGAAATTCCCCATAGGGGAATTTTGGGGAATTCGGGGAAAATTAGGAAAAATTGGGAAGAATTTGGGAATTTTTGGGAAGGGGGGAAAGTTGGGGTGGCTCAATTTGGCTATTTTATCTTCATTACTTTCCATTTCTATATTCCTTTCTCCATTTCTTGTTCTTTTTAAATGCTCCTCTAAATGAAAAATGTATGTAATGCATGGTAGTGAAATTGAGGATGTTACAAACCTACCCCCCTTAAAATTAATCTCGCCCTTGAGATTTGATAGAGTAGAGAAGAGATGGGGGAATTCCGCCTTGAGATCTTCCTCACGTTCCCATGTAGTTTCGGCTTCCGTGTGATGGCTCCATTGTACCTTGCACCAACGGATCACTTTGTCTCTCATGACCCTTTCCTTTACATCCAAAATTTTGACGGGGTGTTCCCCGTAGGTCAGATCTTCTTGAAGCTCTAGCCCATCCATCGGTACTTGTTCTTCTAGTACTCTTAGGCATTTCATGAGCTGAGATACGTGAAACACGTCGTGCACGTCAGAGAGGTGCGTTGGCAGCTCTAGTTGATAGGCTACCTCTCCTCGCTTGCCCAAAATCTTGAATGGCCTGATGTAGCGAGGTACTAACTTGCCTTTGACGTTGAACCGTCGTTGGCCTCGGATAGGCGACACCTTAAGATACACGAATTCTCCCACTTTGAAGGTCAATCTTCTTCGCCTATTGTCCGCATAGCCTTTTTGTCGTGACTGAGCGGCCTTCAGGTTTTCACGTATCTTTTGGACTTGCTTTTCGGCGTCTTGCAGCACTTCGGGTCCGAATACTTGGCTTTCTCCAGTCTCATTCCAGAACAGCAGTGTCCTACACCGTCTACCATACAATGCTTTGAAAGGTGACATCTTCAAGCTGGCTTGGTAGCTGTTGTTGTACAAGAATTCAGCTTATGGCAACGTCTTATCCCAACTACGCCCATGTTTCAAGACGCAAGTTCTCATCATGTCTTCCAAAATCTGATTTGTTCTCTCACTTTGCCCGTTGGTTTGCGGGTGATATGCAGAGCTCAAATTCAACCGTGTACCCAGGGCTTCATGCAGCTTCTTCCAGAACCTAGAGGTAAATTTAGAACCTCGATCTGAAACTATCCTATTTGGAACTCCATGGCGACACACGGTTTGCTCCATATACAGCTCGGCGAATTGTGTGATGGTGTACTTGGTTCTCACAGGAAGAAAGTGGGCTGTTTTCGTCAATCGGTCCACAATAACCCAAATAGAGTCATAGCTGGACTGAGTTTGTGGCAATCCAACTATGAAATCCATACTGATGTCTTCCCACTTCCACTCAGGTATTTTAAATGGTGCAATAATCCAGCGGGTCTTTGATGTTCGTCCTTCACTCATTTGCACGTGTCGCATAGGGCAACATATTCAGCAATATCCCTTTTCATGCCATCCCACCAATAGCATGTTTTCAGGTCCTTCTACATCTTCGTACAGATGGGGTGTATGGAACAAGGTGAGTCATGTGCCTCTTTAGTATCGTGTCGCGGATGTGCTTTACGTTAGGCACACAAATCCTTTTCCCTAATCAAAGTGTGACTTTCTCGTCATCCTTGAAATCCTTTTCTATGCCTTGTCGGATTCTTTCCTTGATTTCCTTTATTTACTCATCCGTTGCTTGGCCATCTCGTATCTCTTGTTCCAGCGTTGAGTTCAGTTCTACCACCTCCATCTCGTTAAAGAACCCGAGATGTAACCGTTCAAACTCCTTACGCAGCTCGGGTGGCAGCTCCAGAACCGTGAGCTGGTGACATGCTCCCTTTCGGCTCAACGCATCAGCTACTACATTGGTCTTTCCGGGGTGATAGTTGATTCCAATATCAAAATCCTTGATGAGTTCCAACCATTGACGTTGCCTCAAATTCAGATCCATTTGTGTGAATATATACTTGAGGCTTTTTTGATCCGTATAGATCTCACATCGGTGACCAAGGATGTAATGCCTCCAAATCCTCAAGGCATGTACCACGTCTGCAAGTTCCAGGTCGTGTGTAGGGTAGTTCAGATCGTGTTTCTTTACTTGTCTCGACGCATAGGCTACCACTTGGCCTCCTTGCATGAGCACACATCCAAGCCCTTGTCTTGATGCGTCACAATATATATCGAAACTCTTGCTCACGTCCGGAAATACCAAATCCGGCGCTGTTGTTAATCTCTTCTTTAGCTCCTCAAAGCTGTCTTTACATGCTTGTGTCCACTGAAATGTTTTCCCTTTCATGAGCAATTCAGTCATAGGTTTCCCTATTTTGGAGAAATCCTTGATGAACCGGCAGTAGTATCCAGCCATCCCAAGGAAACATTGAATATCCCTCACATTCTGCGGTTGGTTCCACTTCAAA
The DNA here is from genome assembly GCA_030760725.1 of Neostapfia colusana. Classification (NCBI taxonomy): domain Eukaryota; kingdom Viridiplantae; phylum Streptophyta; class Magnoliopsida; order Poales; family Poaceae; genus Neostapfia; species Neostapfia colusana. The sequence continues at coordinate 60,783,140 of JASWHV010000006.1, read as the reverse complement.
ACATCTCTCACTTTCCTGGGGTCAACCGATACTCCTCCCTCGGAGATGATGTGGCCTAGGAACGATATCTCCTTTAGCCAAAACTGACACTTGCTGAACTCAGCATACAATTGATGCTCTCGCAGTTTCTGCAATGTCAATCTCAAGTGTTCTTCGTGTTCTTCCTCGCTCTTTGAATACACCATGGTATCGCGATGAAAACCACGACGAACTTGTCCAAGAACTCCATGAAGACCTTATTCATGAAGTACATAAAGTATGCGGGTGCATTCGTTAACCCAAAAGACATAATGGTACATTCATATGAACCATACCGTGTTCGAAATGCGGTCTTGGGTATGTCGGAGGGCTTAATATTCAGATAGAAGTATACTGACCGAAGATCAATCTTGGAGAAAATTCGGGCACCTTTCATTTGATCGAATAAGTCTTCTATGCGGGGCAGCGGGTATTTATTCTTGATCGTCATTTCGTTGAGAGACCTATAGTCCACACACATCCTTTGGGTCCCATCCTTCTTGTCCACAAAGAGCACGGGGTTCCCCATGGTGACGAGCTTGTGCATATAAAATCCTTTTCTAGCTGCTCCTGAATTTGCTTCTTGAGCTCCACTAATTCATTAGCAGGCATCCTATATAGCCTCTTGGCTATAGGTGCAGTTCCGGGTACTAAATCAATGGCGAATTCAGTGTCCCGGTCAGGTGGCATACCTGGAAGTTCTTTCAGGAACACATCTGAATATTGTCGAACCACCAGAATGCTTTGCAATATCGCTTCTTTGATGTGGTTCAGCACTGCCTTCTCAGTTACAGGTTGAGCTACCTCGAACTCAATACGAGTACCGTGCTCACCCGTCAACTGCACGATCCTCTGAGCACATTGAATCACTCCGTTGTGCTTGCTTAACCAGTCTATTCCAAGTATTATGTCAATCCCTTGAGAATCCGAGACAATAAGGTTGGCAGGAAAGTCTACCCCCTTATTTTAAGGCTTACTTTCGGACATTGTATGAGATAGAATTCAGATTTGACTTCCCAATTATATGCATCAAGGTGTATGAACTATGCAACTTGTTTTATTAATTTCAGCCTATATGAGGATGTGAACACGTGCCAAAGCATCTCACATCTCTCCACTATGTGTGGATGTGGACACTCGCTGAAGCGTCCCACAACTCACACCAGCACACAAACACAAGCAATCATCATTAAATTCTGCACACCACTCTTATTTCATCCTACTACGATCTAAACGTTCCTATTATAGCTTTATTCAATGGAAACCTAATCTTAATCGTGAGAACCGGTGCTGCCCTCGCAATGTGATGGGGGTGGTCCATACATGGGCACATGCCATGGTGAGTCAGCAGTCCATGTAGGGATAGATGACGCTGGTGCTCTATTTGATCCCCCGTTGGCACGAGTCTCCAACCGTTTTTCCAGCAAGTAGAGCTTCTTGCGGAGGTAACGGATCTCTTCTTCTGCGCTTGCATAGCGGTTTCCTAACTCCATGAGCATCCTCTGAGACTTGTCAGCAGCTTGTAGGTTGGAAAGAGCTCCTCCATCAGGCCAAATGATCTCCCTTGTACCACTCTTCCTATACGGGTTCATCCCAAAAGTAGTGTTCTCAAGCTTCTCACGCAAGGCGTAGCCCAGTCCGATGAGTGCATCCCATGCGGCATCATCGATAGCTTCTGCCGTTGTAGCTCTCCATGTGGGTGCGAAGTGCCGAGTGACAACCCTACCATTAGACAGGATGGTTACTTCAGCCTTCCACTCTTCATGTCCGAGACGAGGGACTTTCTTGAGGAGATACTCCGGGTATAGGCTGCAGCAATCCAGAAATTCTTTGAGCTCCTCGGATATGTATCTTCCTTCCATTCGGTCGGACCGGAATTCTTGAACTGAATGGTTGGCCTGTTCATCACCTTCATTATTGGACTCAGCAAGGGGTGACTCCACTTTGGATTCATCTCCTCCCGACATAGCTTCATGAGGCTCCACGGGGTGTAAGCCCGCGTGGAAGTTCTCCTGAGGTGCGTACCAATGCTGTTCTAGTGGATCATCTTCCATGTCGTCTTCGAATGGTTGCACCTCTTCTGGATCCTCTTTCTCATGCATAGAGCTATTGACTTGACCTTCATCATGAGGTTCCATATTCACCTCCTCCCAATATAGTCCATCGGACACCTCAATGGGATTAAGTGCACTCCCACGTACTGGTGGATGAGTCCTTATGTGTGCTGTGCTCCTAGTCACTGTCATCTATAAATAAGACATGAGAAACTTTAGAGAAGAAGGAAATAACTCCAAAACTTGAGAAGCTATGAAGCAAAAAAACAGAAGGTGTGGCTGTCCACAAGAAAAGAAGAAAGAGGGGCTGAAAATAGCACCTTGTGGTGACTGAATTGACAATTAAAGTCCAGCAGCAAGCAATTTTCGAAAATAACAATTTAGAGGGGTGCTCCTATGTGATTTTAGAGTGTAAATTCTACCTAGGCTTGCTTCCTACGGTCAACGTGGCTCTGGTACCAATTTGTGACACCTGGTTCCGAGAATGAACCAAGTGAATGCATATGTGTGCCGAGGATGTTCATCACACATACACATGTATTCCACAAACTGAAATTCAGAATATAACCATGTACGAATAATGTTCAAGTACTTTATTACATTGACTCAATGTATCACTCATGAATATCTAACTTATTTAGCAGCGGAAGACTCTAAACGACAGCGGAAAATGGCTAAGACAGCAGGCTTCAACTTCAACTCCACAGGCATGTTGACGGTAGTGCGCACACCTAGTACTCCACATGTTCCTTGAAGCACTCTTTTCCTGTAGCTTATGTATATTTGGGAATGCAACGTTGAGTACATGTCGTACTCAGCAAGTGCGGGAAAAGTATGACATGTAGCTTACAACAAGGTAGGGAATAAAAAGGCTCATTCCAGCAAGCAAATTTTATTTCACAAACATGGTAAAAACAATAACTATCTGTAGGTGAGTTAAAATCCCATCATAACCAAGCTAAATAATCAACATTACTTCATCATATCTCACCATATATCAAGTCTCAAGCAGCCATTAATCTTTCTCAAGTTCCTCTCGTACTCATAAATATTCATAACCATCTCATATTCATATAACCGAAACCAAACTCATTTTCATTACCCAAAACAGTCCCAAAACCAATCCCAATGACCATACCATGACCATACCCAAATAACCATCCTAAGTTTTGCCTCTAATCATGGAAGCTGGCCAGGTGCTTGTAACTGGAAGAACGGCTATCATGATAGTTTTACACTCTGCAGAGGTGGCACCACTTTATCCACAAGTTCGTGATTTCGTCACCCATTGGCCACTAGAGAGAACCTCCATTATACCAGTACACAACCATCGGTGTATGGCCAAGAGATCCCAAAATATCCTTCACAAAGGGGCTACTAGGATGTACTGACGCACTGAGGTTTCACCGGCAGGCTCGAATCTCCATTCTCCCACCCACGGGACCCCTCTTGTGCCATGAAGTTCCCAGGGCAGTCCCTCTCGACACCCATTCACCACACCATCCAATGATCCATAACAAGCTAGCAACATAACTAATTAGTCAGCTAAGCCACACCCATATTTGGCCTTGTGGTGGCACCGTTTTCCTGGCATGTGCTCGCATGAACCGGTCCTTAGATCTTCGGCAAGCAAACCACCATCTCATTCAGCAACATCCACGAAATAAGCACGCCTAGATCTCGCCGATTCCATGCTCATTAACATTATCATGTTCTCATCATCTTTATTCATATGAGGGCAGTAGCTAATAAGTTTTATTTCAGCTTCCCGTATCCCGTAAGTTAAGCGAAGCAAAAAGGAAAAACGACCATACCTGACTCATAACTTTCCCGACGACAAGGATGGTTAACAAAACTAGTAAATGTCAAAGTCCCAAAACTTGTAAATGGAAAACTTTAGTGGTGAATAAAGTTTAGTTTAAATTCAAGAAATGGGACTTGCAAAAACTTTTCTAAATATGTAATTGTAGTCATGTGCAAGAGGACTTAAAAATTCAGTTTGAACTAAATGGTTCACTTCAAGGAAAAGGAGGCCATTTTCCAAAAAGGAAATTCAAACTGTTGGTTAAAAAAATTGTATTTGCATTTGCAAACTCAAAGATCAGAGGGCATATTCAAATTCTTCAGGTTTGAGTTCATGAGAATGCAAATTTTGAGAAAGTTTGGAGTTGCTTTGATATGAATATCAAAGGGGCTTATGAATTTCCTTGAAATTTGAATTCAAATTTAAAACCGAGGTAAAACTTGGTCAATTTGCCGAATGGGTTTCAAATTAAGGCCCTCATGATTGAAGTTTGCACTGTGCCAAAAATTGGAGATATTTGGGAGAGAAAAACAGTGGGACCCACTTGTCATTGAGAGGGGAGACTTACAACCGAAGGCATACTTCTCTGTCTCTGGATTTCCACTCGTGGTCTCTGGCCAATAGAGGCGCGCCACCTACCCACGGCGTCTTCGTGCTGGACACCTGCTTGCACCTCGGCAGCGGGTGAAGCAATCGCTACATGCACAACACCGAGGCCTGCTACCCCTCACGCAAGAAGCAAAGCCGAAATACCGTAGACCACCGCCGCCTCCTCGGTACTCATCGGGAACTCGGCAAGAACTTGCACACACCGCCTTCCCGAGCTGAAAAACAGCAAAGCTGGTCGTCCTTCACCTCCTCCGCGCGACAAACAAGCAACTCCCGACGTTCTCCACACTAGAACAGCTTTCCCGGGCGGCGACCTAAAACAACGGAGAACCGAGCTCACGTGGACAGCCTCACACGAGGGGATTCACGCTCGACCGAATGCACTCAAGCATGCGCCGGCTACCCGTGCTGCTCCTCACCGAGTTTCAGCTCAAGCCGAGGATCATCGAGCTCCGATTTGGAGTTTTTCTTCCGGCGCGTGCTAACCCGACTTCTGTTATGAAATCGTTGAATTCAACCTCCATTCTCCTTTTTAGGTCCCTAAATCTGTCACACTAGAACTAGACTAGATAGGCATCATTTCCCCTATGCAACCCTAGCTTGAGAACACATTAAGACGATGAATTTCAAGGTTTCCCGAGAGCAAACGTCGCCGCACCTCGGTGGCGCACGGTGACAACCTACGTAGAGGCCTTCCCGAGCTTTGTGGCATTCATTCCGCTCTTCTCTAGGATCCATGGATGCTCTAGGGCCAAGTATCACCGCGGTTGGAAGGGTAGAGAGGTCGGACTGCGGCGCCGAAGCTTCACCGAAGCCCTTGCACGCCGCCGACCTAGTTCTGGCCATAGATAGCTTGCGCCGACCCCACGAATGGCTTTCCCGTACCGAAAACCCCCAGGCAGCAGGTACCGGGACAAGAGGCGGCCGGGAAGACGAGTCCGGCGAGGCCGCCGCCACTGCCGGCGAGGGGGAGGCGCGCGTGGGAAAAACGGCCGGAGGAGGAAGGAGTTGCAGGGCCCGCCTGTCAGCGTGATGAATTGCACTGTGGGATCCTCTGTGAAACCGAGATCCTTTGTGTACACGCGGGGAAAGGTCTGTGGCCTCGGTGTGGCTCGCACCGGAGTGGCTGAATTTAAATTCCGCGGGCCCAGCTACTGTGCAGAGGATTTTCAATAGAAAGAGAAGTTCAGAGTGTAGCCAAACTTCACAAATTCATAACTTGTGCTAGGGAACTCCAAATTTAGTGATTCAAATTGGGTTCGATTCAGATTGAAAAACTCTATATAAATATGCAACCCAATTTTTATGAAAATTATTATTAAATTATGGAAAATTCTTTAAAGCTTTTCAGCAAAAGAATTTTACAGGGAGTTTGGTTCATCCAAAAATCCTAAAATTTTGCCAGAATTTTCTTTATGATATTAGTGAACTTCTGTAATAGTTTCAACTTATTTGGAGTTGATTTATTTAGTATAATTATGATTGCAAGTTTCTGTGTTCAAATGAATACAGAAACAATTCCAGAGAATTTCCAAAACTTGGAAATTTAGTTCTGGGAAATTCATAGCTCCAAAAATCCAAGGAAAATTCATGCACGCTCCCTTAGCTATGTTTGAAATTGTGGTTCCCTTGAATTTGCATGAAAGTGCAAATTATTCAGAATTAATTCCTTTTTGCCTAAATTCTTAGGGAATTGTTCTGAGTAATCTAATCATTGAAAATTTCTAAATTTTGGTCCAGATTACTTCCTTGTGACAAGTAACCCACAAGAAAAATTTCAGCTCCATTGGAGCTCTGTATCACCACTGTTCTGTTCAACCTATTTAGATGAGTAACACACAAGTGATGAAATGCACTTATCACTTGATCATGTTGCTTAACCTAAACCCAAACCACTAGCACCAATGTCTTTTTAAATTCTAAAACAGAGTTCCAGTTTTAAACTTTTCTTTAAAACTTGTATATGAAGCTTTACGATTAAACATATATGCATATTCATAACGTGTAGTGATTAAATGTGGAAAAGTAGGGGAGAAGTGAAGCTTGGATCAAGGAGCAAGAAGAGCAGTGATTAAGTTCCAAGTAATCAACAACTAACTTCATAATTATCCAACTTTAGTCACCTGCAAAACCAAGGCAAGCTCCGGTTTGCATTTAAGCTGTTTTATAAAGTTTTTACTTTGTTCACTACTATGGTTAGAGTTTGTATGTGCATTAGGTCAAGTATGTTTTATACTCCACTTGCGTAACCAAAAATGGACCCTGGAGTGAAGGGTAGAATAGAGTTTCACTGCTGTAGAATAATGCCGTGCTAAATAGGTTAGGACATCCGGTAGAAGTCGAGTAGTTGGAATCTACTCGCGAGGTATAGTTCAGGATTACATGGGTGTGGTTGAAAAAGTGGCAAACTAAAGTTTATATTTCTAAAGTTGAGAGGTGCAGGAGGGTTAGGCAGCGACAAGACGAGGTCTTGGTCGAGTAGCTCTGCCTATGTCGGTTCAGGATCGATGCGTGTGCCGCATCCATGAGCAAGTATTGAGTTGTGTACCGGATGCTTACTGCTATATGGGACCCAGGAAACCGATGTACCAGGTTAACTGGATTGTAGAGGCATACCACATCGTCTCGTTAGACCTTTGAGCCCGAGACGGCGCGACCGGTTCTAACATAGAGTGTCCTGCAAAAGGTTGCCACATACGACGTAATGAAGGACACCAGATTTGCGTCTTCATAGGCGAGTCTTTTTGCAACTTACATGTTTAGGTCTTAAGTTACATTCATGTAGAGTTGCATGTCTTAGGAGAGACGGTTAAGTCTTGCCGAGCCTTTGTGCTCACTCTTGCTATATGAGTGGTTTTGCAGGTTAATATCGATGCATATAAAGAAGGTTGTCCGGTTAGACACGGAGACTTCCGAGTCATGTTACACATGGAGAACCTAGCCGCTTCCCTGTCTTCGTGTTGCTAGCGAGAGGAGTCCGCGGGCTGGACCTCTTCTCGAGTGCTCCTTAGTTATTCGATGTGAGCTGTTTATAGACTTTCACTGTAGCTAATTTATGTAAATTATCTACCAAGAACACTTGTAAGCTTCCGCTTTTAATTTATGTAATACAGTTTTCCTTATATGTGTGCTGTTGGGTACCGCATAACACGGCACCACCCAATGCGATTCCCGGACGAGTGGCTCGGCCCCGTGACACAGGCTGGGGTCCCCACAGTAAACTCCTATAAAAAGGGTGCCCCATCAAGTTGACTCAAGCAAACGAGTTTTCTCAAGCAAAACAGTTTCGAAAACATGGGATCAATATGGTCAAGGGGCACTTGCCTTGCCCCCGTGGCTCGTGTTGCTCAAGCGTCTCGTAGTCTTGGTGCTTTAGTTCCTCGTAGACGTCCTCTTGAGCATGCCATTATACTCACGACCACACACATACGAGATTTACAGCAATCGGTTGTCATGCACAAACTTTACTCAAGATGTAATGGAGTAGATGAATGCAAATCCTATAGTGCAGTTTTATAAAACCAGTTTTTACGTGTTCTTGCATGTTTTAGTAGGCTTCCATGGGGTTTTATGATGAACAAGGGTGCTGGGATCAAGTGTGGACGTGGTGATGATCTTGAGATAAGATGTAGATCAATTCCACCGTAAAAAATCGACCAAAACATGATCTGTCCACACACGGAAGTTTCTGATCGTAAAAACAGCGGCGACATTGTAAGAGGGGTAATGAAGACCTACCTCACTGATTCATTGTGGCAGGGCCTCCCTCCTAGCAATGGCAGCAGCGGGGGATTTTTCCGTGGAGAATTATGGCTAGGGCAGAACATCGGGCTTCTTCTCCGGTGACGGCGAGCAGTGACGGGGCTCAATGGCGGCCAAACTCCGGCAAGGGGGAAACTCGGTGACTTGGGCAGCAGGGGAACTCGGCGACTTGGTGAAGCAGGGGGGCGGCCAAAAGGGGGTAGAGGGGTGCAGCTAGGGGGGGGGGCTGTATTTATAAATGGAAAAAAGAGTCCTAGGGGTGGAAACAAAGAGTCCTAGGAGTATGGGACTCAACCAAAAAGTCCTAGTGGTGGAAACAAAGAGTCCTCAAGGTAGGGGACTCAACCAAAGAGTCCTAGGGGTGGGGGACAAAGAGTTCTAGAGGTGGGGTACTTAACCAAAAAGTCCTAAAGGTGGGGGACTTAACCAAAGAGTCCTAGAGGTGGGGGACTTCACCAAAGAGTTCTAGAAGTTGGGGACTAGTGTTCCCCCTCAAGGGATGCGGCCAAGGAGTCTCCCCCCTAATTTGGTGCGGCCAATTTGGGGGAAAATTCCCCCCAAATGTGGGGGAAATTCACCCTAGGCGAGTTTTGAGAAATTTGGGGAAAATCAGGAAAAATTGGGAAGAATTTGGGAATTTTTGGGAAGGGGGGAATTTGGGGAAAAATTGGGGTGGCTCAATTTGGCTATTTTATCTTCATTACTTTCCATTTCTATGTTCCTTTCTTCATTTCTTCTTCTTTTTAAATGCTCCTATAAATGAAAAATATATGCAATGCATGGTAGTGAAATTTAGGTTGTTACATGATGCAACCCAGTGGAAAAATTTTGATATTAAGTATCCAGAGTTTGCAAAGGAAATCAGAAATGTAAGGTTTGACTTGGGTACAGACAGAATGAATCTGTTTGGTGAAAAAAGGAGCATGCACAGCACATGGCCCGTGGTAATAACGATGTACAACCTACCAACGTGGTTGTGTTGCAAAAGAAAATATATTTTGTTATCTATTCTTATACAAGGTCCAAAATAACCCGGCATCGAAATTGATGTTTTTTAGAAGCTCTAATAGAAGATATGGCAAACTGTGGAATGAAGGGGTATGTACATGGGATGAGTACAAGCGGGAGTATTTCACACTAAGAGCAATGATATTTGTTATCGTGCATGATTATCCCAGACTATTTACATTATCGCGACAAATGAAAGGGGAGAAAGGTTGTGTAAGGTTCATGGATGGAACTGGATTTTGTACCTCACTTCATCCAGAAAGATGGTGTACATGAGACACTGGCGGTTCTTGACAGATACACACAAGTACAGGAAGATGAAACAACAATTTAATAACACAATCGAAAAAGATACTGCACCAAAACCTTACAGTGGAAAACTCGTGTTCGAAATGGTCAAGAACATTCAGGTAGCTTTTGATAAGGGAAAAAATGTAAAGGAACAGAGAGAGAAAACTACATCTTCGGGTGATACAATTGACATGGCTTTCTAGAAACAATCAATTTTTTCAAGTATCTTCCGTACTGGAAGAACTTGGAAATTTGCCATAGTATTGATTTGATGCACGTTACAAAGAATGTATTTGATAGCAACATTGGAACCTTGCTGGACTTGCCGAGGAAAACAAAGGATGATTAAAATCACATGTGGACCTAGTAAATCTTGATTTGAGACCAGAGCTTCGCCCGGTAGAAATGGCCAACGGGAAGCACTACCTTCCCCCAACCAGCTACAACTTGATACTATAGGAGAAAAAGGCAATTTGTGAATGCTTGCGTGGGATCAGAGTGCTCATGAGTTTATCATCCAATATATGCAAACTAGTCTCGATGAAAGACTTGTCTTTATTCGGCTATAATTCTCACAACTGTCATATGATGGTGACAGTGTTCCTTTCCATTGCAATAAGGGTCATCAAACCTGAGCATGTAAAAGTTGTCATCACACGTTTGTGTTACTTCTTCAATGCAGTATCGCAAAAGGTGATACCCTGAGAAGACTTAGACTATTTGGAAACGTACATCGTCGAGACTATGTGCAAGCTTGAGATGTGTTTCCCACAATCCTTTTTCGATATGCATGTACACCTAATCATACATCTCGTTGATCAGATAAAAGCATTGGGGCCACTATATTTACATCATATGTTTCTGTTGGAGAGATATTTAGGAGTATTAAAGGGTTATGTGCGGAACCGTGCTCACCCAGAGTGTTCAATTATGAAAGGATACACTACTGAAGAAGTGATTGAGGGTTGCGCTGATTACATCAAAGATGGAAAGCCGATAGGTGTGCCTATACCAGTACATGAGGGTAGACTACGTGGGAGAGGCAAAGTGGGTAAGAAAACTTTTATCGTTCAGGATTACAAATTAGTACACTGTGCATATTTTGGTGTACTACAACAGCTCGTAATAGCTGAGTCATACAATGAGGAATACGAAATTGAGCTTCGCAAAAAAAACACCAAGGCTGCACAGAGGACTGGATCATGAAAGAGCACACAAGACGTTTCACTGAATGGTTAATGGACAAAAATATACCATACGGAGACTCTGATGAAGAGGAAAGAATAAAGAAGTTAGCTTCTGGACCATCTGCTTTAGTGACATTATGGAAAGCATATGACATCAATGGTTACACATTTTACACTAAGTAAAAAGAAAGTAAGAGTGTTGCACAAAATAGTGGTGTTCGTATAGAAGCTTGTGATCCACAAGGGCAGAAGAGCACATACATTGGGTTCATATGTAAGGGCCTCAGTTTTTGACACATAATTGAAGTGTTCATCACCCCACACACACACACCTCATTTGAGGAAAGATGATGAACACAAATGAAGAGCAAGTAACCACCATCAACATGCTCATTAGAGAACAAACTCACACATTGCAAAAGTGGTATTTTCCACATGTGATATAGGTGGGCTGGACATATGAAAACTCCTACACATTGCTAAGAATGTCCATGCCAAGTTTCACCCAAATTCAAAACCTTTTTAAGGTCATTTTGGGTATAGCTAGAAAGAGGGCAGTTTGAAACCATATTTAAATTCAAACTGTTTTATCCCATGAATTTAAAAGTGGGAGGCATATTCTTACTCAGCACATTTTTGTGAGCCCACACACAAATTTGCACTCCATTTGGAGTTGATGTTGACATGAGCTAAGTGGGACAAATTCAAACTTTATTTGAATTCAAAACTGAACTTGTGTTGAAATTCCTTCAAACTAAACCCAATTTGAATTCTACTCAATTCAAATGGCTCATGGGTGAATAATTTGAATACCCAGGGTTATTTTGGGGCTTACTGTTTACAACAGTGATTAGGAGTGAATTTCAGAGGTTAAAAACCGGGTGGGTCCCACATGTCAGCCACAGAGAAGAAACAAACCGACTGAAACACAGCTCACTCGGTTCCCGGGTGCAGTGTGCGCGCGCCACCGGGGGGCAGCCGGCGCCAGCTCCTGCTGCGTGCCCCAAGCCGGAGACCAGTCGCCAGGCTTCTTATCCCCTCCCCCGCGTGCTTCCCTCACCCATTCCCCGAGCTACCGACGTACTCGCCCTGTTCTTCCACTGCAACCGCCGCCGCTCGAGCTCACGCTTGATCAATTCCGATCACTCGCGAGCACAGCCTCCTCCACAGCAAAACGGCACCGGGAGATCGTGAGCAACCTCCTAGACCCCATGTTGGCCAGCGAGCAAGCGTCCTCGAGCTGTACCGAACCGTTTCTCCGGCGAACCAAGCATCACCGCCGATCGGGCTCTCGTGGACAGCACCACACAGCCGTTCCACGTCCTCTTCTCTACACAAGAAAGGTGTGTGATTGTATGTAGATGGAGTAGCCGAAAGCCGTTTGGCGATTGATCAACCCTCGGCCGATAATTTCCAAATTTACTCTCGATCAGTTCATAAGGACCGAGCTCACCTTCGGGTGAAATTCGTGCCCTATGCGCGAGGGTTGGGCAAGCCCGTTACCTAGTAGCTTCTACGCACGATAGCGCCCACGCTCGAACTGGAATCAGAGAAAACCATCGAGAATCGGCCAGGATATGGCCGTTTTCCCCGCCGCCATGGCTGAGCACCTCGGCTCACCATCGAGAGCATAGTTGCCGGTATTTCTAGATTCCACCCAGCCCTGGTTCGTGTTCCCCATGCTCCACTGATGCTCTCCGCCCGATTTCCGATCGATTTGGTGCACGGGAGAGCGGGACCGACCTCACCGGAACCCTAGCAGGTGCTGTCACCGGTGCGCACGGGTTTCCGGTCATCGCCGGTGGCCGGCGACCCCACCATCGAGTCCAGGGGGTCAGTAAAGGGGCAGGCGGCGAGTTTCGGGCCGGGGGGTGGCCGGAAACTCAATTCCAGCGAAGGTCGCTGGAGGTCGCCGCCGCCGCGCAGTTGGTGCGAGGAGGGAGACGACGCACTGTGTGCGGGGCCCACGAGCAGGAATTTAAACTTTTCCCCGAATTTCAGTTTCAGTTCAAACTTCAAATCCTTATAACATTGGCTAGAAAGGTCCAAATCGAGTGAACCAAATTTTGTTGGATTCAGCTCTCTGAGCACTTTCCATCAAATCAAGTTTCACTTCATGAAAACTCTTATTTCTCCAGAATTAATTCCTCAAAATTTAAACTGTTTGGAATTTTAACTGGAGAATCCTTTGTAGGAAAATTCTGAAATTTGGCTAGGATGTTCACCAATATATTCTTGAACTACCATAAATATTTCAGACCCATTTGAGCTCATTTGATCCACCTAATGGTGTGATTAGTGAAACTGTTCCAGAGAAAATAGAAAATGTTCAGAAACATTTTCAGAATTTTCTCTGAAATTGTTTAGCTCATATATTTAGCTAGGAACCTTCAAATTAAGTGAAACCAACTCCATTAGAACCCTCTGAAAATCTAGTTTTCATAAAGTCATAATTTGTTTCATGAAAATCCTTAGAACACCCTAAAAGCCTTCAATTAAGGTCAAGTACATGATTAATTGTGGAGGGCTCAAATGAGCTTTGCTGCAATTAAAACTTGACCAAGTCTATGTTTAGGTTGTAACCAAGCCACAGTAAAAGTTTCACAGTCATTGGGCTTGTCTAGTAAGAGTTATAAACTTCACGAGATTAAAAGTTAATACAACTGCATTTAAATTAATACATGTATTGCTTCTATCATGTAGTCGCTAAGGTCGAGGAGGAACCCGAAGTCCTAGACTTCGTTACTCCGGAGGAACAGCTAACCTACGACCAAGAGCAGCAAGGCAAGCTCCGGTTTGCATTAACCGTTTTTACAAATTTTATTGTTTTGAGCACTTACTTGAGTATTATGATTCTTTGCATTAGAGTCTTGTTTGGAAACCCAATTGCATAGCCAAGGAAACCATGGGTTGGGTTTAGGATTGCAAACTCCGTTAGCTACTGCAATGCTAAGATAGTGTAGGATTTGGTACAAGTCGAGTAGTTGGAACTACTCGCGAGCATAGGCTAGAGGCACTCGACTCGGGTAGTGATAGCACATGAAACACATGGCAAGAAAATGAGACCAAGCGGAGAGTAAGGGCAGCAGGACTTTGGGGCCTGCGTGCTATAGCTCCGCTTGTGTCAATTGAGGACCGAGCCGTGTGCGGGCCTGTTGAACAAGCTAGAACAGTACCGAAGACCTACCGGCTATATGGGAACCGGGAAACTGATGTAACTCGGGTAGCTGGGTGTTGAGGCATGGCTGGTCGTTCAGAGGGTAGGTTGAGAGCTCGAGGTGTAAATCGGCTGGCGACCCTGAGATGCGCGTGCAGAGACCTCTTGCTCTGGACGATTGGACCGGTTCAACATTTGGCTAATGGGTGAAAGGTAGTCACGTACGGCGTCCGTGATGGTTGTTGTAGGCAACATCGAGTACGGGCGTACGTGACGGGTTGTTCGGGTAACCCTGCAGGTGTAAATCGATTATAATCGCCGTCCCTCACGGTCAGTGAGTACCACTTGTTCACTGTACCGTGACGTAGAAAGAACAGGCTAGTCACATGGTTAAATGTTGCTGATTGAATGATGGACATTGATTGTTAATGATATGCTGTAGTTTAGAGCTAACTAATGTTCTTTTCAACTTTGGGCAAAGTACATGAGAGAAATGCGTTTCTTGTTTGATTGTGGCTCTCTCATGTGCCTTAGCGTAAGGTTCTCCACAACCTGCTGCTAAAACTTGAAAGTAAGGTTCTACTAATTAGGCGAGTCCTTGCAAATGATTTTTACCTCATGTATCCCATCACCCCTCATGTAGAAGTTCCATTTTTAGGTGAGACGGGTCAGACTTGCTGAGCCTTCGTGCTCACTGCTTGTGTTTGAAGCTTTTGCAGGGTTCTATGAGGAAGGGACTCCCGAAGAGGAGACGGAACCCCAGGAGGGGAACCCCGTCGAGTGGGAGTCATGCACGCCACAGAGTTAGTGTGCGTGTGTGCTAGCAAGGACACGTTCAAGGGCTGAACGTGCACTTGATGCTTAGTCTACGCCCGTGAGTGTAGACTGAACTTATTTTTATGTAAACATGTTCATAAACTTGTTTATGTAATAAAATTTCGCTTCCACTTTGTACCTTTGACGTGTGTTATCCGGTGTTGTGCAACGCAGCACCCCTCAGCATGATCCTGGCTCGACAAGACCGTGGGGTCGTGTCAGCGTTGGTATCAGAGCTCGCTTGAGGTTTAACGCACCTACAAAGGTCATCTTTTTCAAAAATCCAGTGAAGAACGAGTTAGTAGCCCGTATAAGGATGTTATTAGCATATAGAAAGTGGCATACTAACCTATTTGTTTATGTCAGAAAATCATGTATCTCGGGACGTTTATGTCTTGGGGGGTACAAGTAAGCGCTGTCCACCAGTGCACACAAGCTGAAGGGTGGAGCCCCATGAGTGGCAGGTAACCCGACCCGCTTTGATATCCTCTACGACTCTTCATGTCGTTTGGGGTATTCGAGCAACGTCTATCCCTGGCGTGCGTGGTGCAATTTGGGAGACCCCGTCACGTGGTCCGAAACGTGAACACGTAGCTCAAGGCGTGTTTGGCTTGAGAACATCCGGGCGAGTGATGACGGCCAGGTGTACGAACTGTATGGATTCCGGGCTCGGTGTGCAGCCGAGTCTGATGATTGTTTGAGTTTCTGCAGGTAGCCTGACCACGAAACGGTAGACGTGTAGTATCCGTGTGCGAGTGACGTTTAGTGCCACTGAAATAACGAAGCCGGCTAAGTCCGGTATAGGTTTTTCTTTGTGAGGACGTAGTACCGACAAAATCTGGTGACACATCGACGTCACAACCAACTAAACGAACAACTTCATTTAAAACTTGAAGGTTTTGATCTAAAGTAGTAAAACTTGATGTGACTCCTTCCCTTGAACAGGATATTCAAAGTTAACAAGTTTTCAACTTATAGGTTGTTAAGGACAGAGCACTCTGTTTTCAGCCGAATCAAGGCTGAAGTTAATCAGAGGTTAGAGGTTGAGTTCTTTCGAGGTTGGGGTCATATGATACATTTCTGGAAAGCTTTGGAAGAGCTTTAGAACTTTTCTGTTGGGGTCCAGAGGTGTTTCATCACTTAACCAATCGAAAAATGCAGTAGAGTTGAAACTGCCCAGAAAACAGGGCAGAGCAAACACTCTCTGTAAACTCCCTGTAAATTAAGTATAAATTCCTGCATAAAAATCCAAAAATAGAAAATGAGGTAGTTCTGAAAATTTATGAGATGGGTAACAACTTTGTAACAGAAAGTTTTATCAGATTAGGAACAGAACTAACTGGAATTCTTGGATCAAATCAGTACCTATAGCAGGGAGGTGCTGTCCAGATTTCTCCAGAAATTCTGTTAAATTTGGCATCTCATAACTTTTGAACCAGTACAGATCTTAGGCCAAGCAAATACTTTATGGAAATCTATTGAGGTTAGCTTCAACTTTGATGTTGAGCTCCAGAACTAGTTTTGCTTTTAACATGGCCTAAATCAGGTTGAAATGGAAACTGGTCAGGGCTGTCATGGGAACAGCAGATCAGCAGTCAAATTTGTTTAAAATTTGAACTATGTTTCCAAGTTTTATGGGTTCAATGACATGTTTTATGTTATAACTCAGTGGTTTACTGTTTAAATAAATATTTGACATTTCTCAAATATATTTTTACAGATGATAGCAGATAAACAGTTGGAGAACGGGTGGGTGGTTTCCCACTGTTCTCACCGTCGCGGCTACCCGGAAGCATTGTGGCAAATGCTCCAATATTTCGGGTACAACCAGATGCCGCAGTACTTCGCCAAGGAAGAAGGCGAAGAGGGGAACAAGACGTGGACAATCCATGTCGAAGTCCCTGCAGGACCTACACCACCCGGTTGGGTGCCGTTCACCATCACGGTGAGAGGAAGACAACCGGAAGGGATGTGGCAAGTGGCAGCCCGTGACACCATGTCACGTTTCTGCCAACTACACGTGCAGGCTATGAAGGGCACTCCATACGCGCTCGTTCCGGTGGAGGGACGGGCTCAGCACGTGTGGGAAGAAAGGTACCGGGAGGCAACAGATCTGGGTTGCCCAAGGTACAACCCCGCGGAGGCAAACCTTAGCCTCCAGATGAGGGCAGGAAACTTTGTGATGGACAGCCAAGCTGTTCATATGGAGCATCTCGCCACCAAGCTCAAGGAGAGCACAAGCCGTGTAGATCATTTCGAGAGTGCCCACAGCGCACTCCGTAATGTGCTCCTTCTGACGATCAAGCGACTGAATGAACAACACAATCAGTTGCATCGTCTGAAGAAGGCAAAGAGGAAAAGCCGTGTCAACATCGTGGTATTACAAGAACTGGTACAGAATCTGACCCAGCAGAACGAGGAACTTGCTCAAGAGCGGGACGACGCTATTGAGGAAGGGCAAGGCTGGGAAGAAGATTACAACCAGGCTATGGACGAGGTGCATGCTTTGCAGGACCTCGTGCCTCCGGTATTGGGCATACCGGTGGTCTTGGGTCTTCCAGCAATGGGAGAACCCGGGATGGGAGAAGAGGTGGTAGATCCAGAGCCACCAGCAGAGGTACCGGAGGAGGACGACCCACAGGAGGTCGAGTTCTACTCCGAGTAAGGGGTTACAGTTGCCAAGAAGGGCAGCTAGGGTAGCGTAACCCAACTTTTGTAATCGGTGACATGTCGTGTAGACAGTAGCGTATGTATAGATAGTGACGACATGAGCACGACTTCTCGGAGACCCGAGAATAATGTATCTTGTATAAAGTTTATGCTTTTATCAATATATGTGAATGTTGTGCAAATTATTCATGTGTCACTTCAATACCTACTGTTACATATGGAATTTTAAGTAAGACATGTGCTAATCGCTGCTGTTTTGAATTTCAGAATGACGCGTACTCGTGCCAACCCTGATGTTGGGGGTACTAGCCAAGGGGGAGAGACCTCCCAACAGCCTCCCGAGGACTCCTCGGGACCGCAGCAGCAACAACAGCAACAGCAACAGCAAACACCGCCACCGCCACTGTCAACGGTTACATTGGCCGACATCGTCGCGGCAATGGCGGGTTCACATCAGCAGCACACGGAGTTGCTGCAAACGCTTATCGCCGATACGTCTCGCCCAGAGAGACATCAAGACTGTGAGGAGCGTCAACAGAGCTCCTACTCTGACTTCCTGGCGACTCATCCCCCTGTATTCTCAAGGGCGGATGAACCTCTTGACGCGGACAACTGGCTCCACGCGATAGAGATGAAGTTTGGGCTGCTCCAGATAAGCGAGCAGCGCAAGACTCAGTTCGCGGTCCAGCAGCTCCAGGGATCCGCAAGCGCGTGGTGGGCCAACTTCTGTGCTTCATAGCCAACCGACCGAGTGATGACCTGGACGGAGTTCCGGACGGCCTTCAGGGCCTATCACATACCGCCAGGTCTGATGAAGAGGAAGACGCAGGAGTTCCTGCACCTGCAGCAAGGCAGCCGGAATGCGCTGCAATACTCCAGGGCATTCAACGATCTCGCGCTCTACGCGTCATATCACGCAGATACTGACGAGAAGCGGCGGGACCACTTTTACCAGGGGCTTAACCCGCTCCTGAAGGACAAGTTGGCGATGTTCAATCGCGGCAGCCTCAACGACATCATTGATGCTGCGATTGTTCAGGAGGACTCTGGCAAGGAGTTAGCAGCGGCGGAGTGAAAGCGAAGCGCGCCGCAAAGCAGTGGAGAAGGAGGCGGTCCTTCTCAGAAGTTTCGGATGGTGAATCGCCCACCATCAGGTCCACGCTGGCAGCCACCACAGCGGTCGATGTCGTTCCGCAGTCGGCCGTAGTCTTCACCGGCATTCAGGCCGGCACTGCCAGTACCACCTCCGCAACAACAGCAGCAGCGGGCGATGCCGCGTGCGTATGCACTTCAGCAGCGCATGCTGGGCTTTCGTCCCCCGAGCACTACAAAGCAGCGGCCACATGTTACAAGTGTGGTCGTCCAGGACACTTCACGAGCAGTTGCCCGGAGAGGCAAGGCGGCGGAGTGGCACCGCAGTTTCCGGGGAAGAATCAACCCCGGAACCCTACTAATGCGCGGCGGGCAAACCCTAGGCCTGGCACCGTCCACCAGCTTGCTATTGAGGATGTGCCGGAGGGCGAGGCAATCCTTGCGGGTATGTTCCAACTCCACCAGCATCCCGCTATAGTACTATTTGATTCAGGCGCCACGCATAGCTTCATTAGCCAAGCTTTCATTGATAAATATAGCTTGCAAATACTACCCACCGATAGTCCTTATATGATCTGTTCACCGGGTGGGAAAATTTCAGCTAGCATGATGGTCCCAAAAGCGCCATTGTGCTTAGAGGGTAGAGTTTACCCTACGTCTCTCATAATCTTAGAGGGACAAAAGGTCGATGTCATCTTAGGGATGTCGTGGTTAACCCACCACGGCGCTGTTTTAGACACCGTCCTTTGAGTTGTGCACTTGAACTCAGAAGTGCACGAGTCTCACTCATTATTTCTGGACAGTCCAGAAATAAAACTTCGAAGTGTCTATCAAGCCACAACCATCGGATTGGAAGATATTCCAGTGGTCCGAGAGTTCCCTGATGTATTCCCGGACGATTTGCCGAGGATGCCGCCCGATAGAGAGGTGGAGTTCAAGATTGAACTTGCACCGGGAACCATGCCAATATCCCGAAGGCCGTACAAGATGGCGCCCAAGGAGTTGGCTGAACTGAAGACTCAGCTCACGGACCTTCTGGAGAAGGGTTTTATTAGGCCGAGCTCCTCGCCATGGGGCTGTTCGGCATTATTTGTCAAGAAGAAGGATGAGACGTTGCGGCTTTGCGTGGACTATCGTCCATTAAATGCCGTAACCATCAAGAACAATTACCCGTTGCCACGGATTGACATGTTGTTTGATCAGTTGGTCGAAGCAAAGATCTTTTCCAAAATGGACTTAAGATCCGGGTACCATCAGATTAAGATAAGGGCTGAGGACATTCCGAAAATGGCTTTCTCGACGAGGTACGGACTTTATGAGTACCTGGTCATGCCCTTCGGCCTCACCAATGCTCCAGCTCACCTCATGTACTTGATGAACTCGGTATTCATGCTGGAGCTGGACAAGTTTGTCGTGGTCTTCAACGACGACATCCTGGTATATTCCAAGTCGGAAGAGGATCACAAGATGCATCTGCGTATAGTCTTGCAACGGCCGCGGGACCACAAGTTATACGCGAAATTCAGCAAATGCGAGTTTTGGATATCGCAAGTGCCCTTTCTCGGGCATATCATCTCAGCGGAGGGTATCGCTGTGGACCCGAGCAAGATCACTCAAGTGCTGAATTGGAAATCCCCGAGAACTGTTCACGAGGTACGGAGTTTCCTCGGGCTCGCGGGATATTATCGGAGGTTCATTCAGAACTTCTCGAAGATTGCCAAGCCTAAGACAGAGCTGCTGAAGAAGGCTACCAAATATGTTTGGAGTCCAGCATGTGAATCAGCATTCAAGGCTTTAGTCAAAAACCTGACATCAGCACCGGTTTTGGCGCAGCCAGACACAACAAAACCGTTCGATGTGTACTGCGATGCATCCGGCATTGGGCTCGGATGTGTGCTGATGCAAGACCGAAGAGTGGTCGCGTATGGATCACGGCAGCTTAGAAACCATGAGCAGAATTATCCAACCCACGATTTGGAGCTCGCTGCCGTGGTACTTGCACTGAAAATGTGGAGGCACTACCTACTCGGTAACCTCGTACATTTATATACCGACCACAAAAGCCTCAAGTACATATTCACTCAGAAGGAGCTGAACATGAGGCAACGAAGAAGGTTAGAACTGATAAAGGATTACGAAATAGAGATCCATTATCATCCGGGCAAGGCAAACGTAGTGGCAGATGCGCTGAGCCGCAAGTCACACGTCAACAATCTGACCATCACACCGTTGGAAGAGAGCGAACCACCACTACATGTGATTCCATATGGAGCTCTCTACAACCTAGCTTTGATCCCCACCATCCGTGAAGAGATAGCGGCAGCCCAGAAGAATGACAAGGGCATGTCACATTTGCGGAGACGTGTAGATAGTGGGGAGCTGAAATGTTTCCGGAAGGACGGAGACGGCGTCCTATGGTTCAAGGACCAGATCGTCGTACCCCGTAACCCGGAATTACGGAAGAAAATTTTTGATGAGGCTCACTTATCAAAATTTTATATTCACCCCGGCAGCAACAAGATGTATCAAGAACTCAGAAACAAGTTTTGGTGGACATGGATGAAGCGAGAGACTGCAAAATAAGTGTCCGAGTGTGATACATGTCGAAGGGTGAAGGCAGACCATATGCGGAAACCGGGACTGCTGCAACCACTGGGCATTCCTGCCTGGAAGTGGGAGGACGTGAGCATGGATTTCATCATTGGTTTACCCACCACTTTTCAGAAGCATGATTCTGTGTGGGTGATCGTCGATCAGCTCACCAAAGTTGCCCATTTCGTCCCGGTTAACACAAACTACAACGCCAAGAAGTACGCTGAACTGTACATCTCACGGATCCTATGCTTGTACGGCGTACCCCGTACCATCATATCGGATCGGGGCACTTTATTTGTGTCCCGTTTTTGGGAGCAGCTGCACGCTGCCTTGGGGACGAAGCTGATCCGTAGTTCAGCCTACCACCCGCAGACGGATGGGCAGACGGAGCGGGTAAATCAGATCTTAGAAGACATGCTACGAGCTTGCGCTATCAACCACGGCAAGAATTGGGATGATCACTTGCCGTTAGCCGAGTTCTCGTACAACAATGGGTACCAAGCCAGCATCAAGATGGCGCCCTACGAGGCGCTATACGGGAGAAAATGCCGCACACCATTGAATTGGTGTGAGTCGGGCGAAAGGGTTACCTTCGGGATTGACCTTGTCAACAACGCGGAAGAAAAGGTTCGACTGATTCAAGCAAACCTAAAAGCCACTCAATCCCGTCAGAAACAGTATGCGGACCGGAGAAGGCGCCCATTACAATTCGAAGTTGGAGATCACGTATACCTACGTGTATCTCCAATGAAGGGCGTAAACAGATTTGGGGTGAGAGGAAAGTTAGCACCCCGATTCATCGGTCCATTCCAGATTACAGAAAGATGGGGATCAGTGGCATACCGGCTGAAATTACCAGAAGCACTTTCCGGTGTGCACAAAGTCTTTCACATTTCCCAGCTGAAGAAGTGTCTTAAGCTATCAACTACCGTTCAGCTGGAGGATATTGAAGAACAGCAACCGGATCTCACCTATCAGGAGGAACCGGTGCAGATTATCGATGAAAAGGCCCGAACCACATGCAACCGTACGTTGTGGTTCTACAAGGTTCTATGGAGTAAGCACTCCATGGACGAAGCGATATGGGAGAGCGAAGAATTTCTTCGCGCTAACTACCCCGACTTTTTCACGTCGCATATCCGGTAATTTTCCACCGTCCTCTCTCTCATTTTCACCTTATAATCTCGGGACGAGATTCCGTTAAGGGGGGAGAAATGTAAGGGCCTCAGTTTTTGACACATAATTGAAGTGTTCATCACCCCACACACACACACCTCATTTGAGGAAAGATGATGAACACAAATGAAGAGCAAGTAACCACCATCAACATGCTCATTAGAGAACAAACTCACACATTGCAAAAGTGGTATTTTTCACATGTGATATAAGTGGGCTGGACATATGAAAACTCCTACACATTGCTAATAATGTCCATGCCAAGTTTCACCCAAATTCAAAACCTTTTTGAGGTCATTTTGGGTATAGCTAGAAAGAGGGCAGTTTGAAACCATATTTAAATTCAAACTGTTTTTATCCCATGAATTTAAAAGTGGGAGGCATATTCTTACTCAGCACATTTTTGTGAGCCCACGCACCAATTTTCACTCCATTTGGAGTTGATCTTACATGAGCTAAGTGGGACAAATTCAAACTTTATTTGAATTCAAAACTGAACTTGTGTTGAAATTCCTTCAAACTAAACCCAATTTGAATTCTACTCAATTCAAATGGCTCATGGGTGAATAATTTGAATACCCAGGGTTATTTTGGGGCTTACTGTTTACAACAGTGATTAGGAGTGAATTTCAGAGGTTAAAAACCGGGTGGGTCCCACATGTCAGCCACAGAGAAGAAACAAACCGACTGAAACACAGCTCACTCGGTTCCCGGGTGCAGTGTGCGCGCGCCACCGGGGGGCAGCCGGCGCCAGCTCCTGCTGCGTGCCCCAAGCCGGAGACCAGTCGCCGGGCTTCTTATCCCCTCCCGGGCGTGCTTCCCTCACCCATTCCCCGAGCTACCGACGTACTCGCCCTGTTCTTCCACTGCAACCGCCGCCGCTCAAGCTCATGCTTGATCAAGTCCGATCACTCGTGAGCACAGCCTCCTCCACAGCAAAACGGCACTGGGAGATCGTGAGCAACCTCCTAGACCCCGTGTTGGCCAGTGAGCAAGCGTCCTCGAGCTGTACCGAACCGTTTCTCCGGCAAACCAAGCATCGCCGCCGATCGGGCTTTCATGGACAGCACCACACAGCCGTTGTCACGTCCTCTTCTCTACACAAGAAAGGTGCGTGATTGTATGTAGATGGAGTAGCCGAAAGCCGTTTGGCGATTGATCAACCCTCGGCCAAGAATTTCAAAATTTACTCTCGATCAGTTCATAAGGACCGAGCTCACCTTCGGGTGAAATTCGTGCTCTATGCGCGAGGGTTGGGCAAGCCCGTTAACTAGTAGCTTCTACGCACGATAGCGCCCACGCTCGAACTGGAATCAGAGAAAACCATCGAGAATCGGCCAGGATATGGCCGTTTTCCCCGCCGCCATGGCTGAGCACCTCGGCTCACCATCGAGAGCATAGTTGCCGGTATTTCTAGCTTCCACCCAGCCCTGGTTCGTGTTCCCCATGCTCCACTGATGCCCTCCGCCTGATTTCCGATCGATTTGGTGCACGGGAGAGCGGGACCGACCTCACTATAACCCTAGCAGGTGCTGTCACCGGTGCGCACGGGTTTCCGGTCATCGCCGGTGGCCGGCGACCCCACCATCGAGTCCAGGGGGTCAGTAAAGGGGCAGGCGGCGAGTTTCGGGCCAGGGGTGGCCGGGAACTCAATTCCGGCGAAGGTCGCCGGAGGTCGCCGCCGCCGCGCAGTTGGCGCGAGGAGGGAGACGACGCACTGTGTGCGGGGCCCACGAGCAGGAATTTAAACTTTTCCCCGAATTTCAGTTTCAGTTCAAACTTCAAATCCTTATAACTTTGTCTAAAAAGCTCCAAATCGAGTGAACCAAATTTTGTTGGATTCGGCTCTCTGAGCACTTTCCAGCAAATCAAGTTTCACTTCATGAAAACTCTTATTTCTCCAGAATTAATTCCTCAAAGTTTAAACTGTTTGGAATGTGAACTGGAGAATCCTTTGGAGGAAAATTCTGAAATTTGTCTAGGATGTTCACCAAAATATCTTTGAACTACCATAAAAATTTCAGACCCATTTGAGCTCATTTGATCCACCTAATGGTGTGATTAGTGAAACTGTGCTGAAATTGTTTAGCTCATATCTTTAGCTAGGAACCTTCAAATTAAGTGAAACCAACTCCATTAGAACCCTCTGAAAATTTAGTTTTCAGAAAGTCATAATTTGTTTCATGAAAATCCTTAGAACACCCTCAAAGCCTTCAATTAAGGTCAAGTACATGATTAATTGTGGAGGGCTCAAATTAGCTTTGCTGCAATTAAAACTTGACCAAGTCTCTGTTTAGGTTGTAACCAAGCCACAGTAAAAGTTTCACAGTCATTGGGCTTGTCTAGTAATAGTTATAATCTTCACGAGATTAAAAGTTAATACAACTGCATTTAAATTAATACATGTATTGCTTCTATCATGTAGTCGCTAAGGTCGAGGAGGAACCCGAAGTCCTAGACTTCGTTACTCTGGAGGAACAGCTAGCCTACGTCCAAGAGCAGCAAGGCAAGCTCCGGTTTGCATTAACCGTTTTTACAAATTTTATTGTTTTGAGCACTTATTTGAGTATTATTATTCTTTGCATTAGAGTCTTGTTTGGAAACCCAATTGCATAGCCAAGGAAACCGTGGGTTGGGTTTAGGATTGCAAACCCCGTTAGCTACTGCAATGCTAATATAGTGTAGGATTCGGTACAAGTCAAGTAGATGGAACTACTCGCGAGCATAGGCTAGAGGCACTCGACTCGGGTAGTGATAGCACATGAAACACATGGCAAGAAAATGAGACCAAGCGGAGAGTAAGGGCAGCAGGACTTTGGGGCCTGTGTGCTATAGCTCCGCTTGTGTCGATTGAGGACCGAGCCATGTGCGGGCCTGTTGAACAAGCTAGAACAGTACCAAAGACCTACCGGCTATATGGGAACCGGGAAACTGATGTAACTCGGGTAGCTGGGTGTTGAGGCATAGCTGGTCGTTCAGAGGGTAGGTTGAGAGCTCGAGGTGTAAATCGGCTGGTGGCACTGAGATGCGCGTGCAGAGACCTCTTGCTCGGGACGATTGGACCGGCTCAACATTTGGCTAACGGGTGAAAGGTAGTGGCATACGGCGTCCGTGATGGTTGTTGTAGGCAACATCGAGTACGGGCGTACGTGACGGGTTGTTCGGGTAACCCTGCAGGTGTAAATCGATTATAATCGCCATCCCTCGCGGTCAGTGAGTACCACTTGTTCACTGTACCATGACGTAGAAAGAACAGGCTAGTCACATGGTTAAATGTTGCTGATTGAATGATGGACATTGATTGTTAATGATATGCTGTAGTTTAGAGCTAACTAAAGTTCTTTTCAACTTTGGGCAAAGTACATGAGAGAAATGCGTTTCTTGTTTGATTGTGGCTCTCTCATGTGCCTTAGCGTAAGGTTCTCCACAACCTGCTGCTAAAACTTGAAAGTAAGGTTCTACTAATTAGGCGAGTCCTTGCAAATAATTTTTACCTCATGTATCCCATCACCCCTCATGTAGAAGTTCCATGTTTAGATGAGACGGGTCAGACTTGCTGAGCCTTCGTGCTCACTGCTTGTGTTTGAAGCTTTTGCAGGGTTCTATGAGGAAGGGACTCCCGAAGAGGAGACGGAACCCCAGGAGGGGAACCCCGTCGAGTGGGAGTCGTGCACGCCGCAGAGTTAGTGTGCGTGTGTGCTAGCAAGGACAC
The DNA here is from genome assembly GCA_030760725.1 of Neostapfia colusana. Classification (NCBI taxonomy): domain Eukaryota; kingdom Viridiplantae; phylum Streptophyta; class Magnoliopsida; order Poales; family Poaceae; genus Neostapfia; species Neostapfia colusana. The sequence goes on along the minus strand of JASWHV010000006.1, from coordinate 60,757,189 downwards.
GTTCAAGGGCTGAACGTGCACTTGATGCTTAGTCTACGCCCGTGAGTGTAGACTGAACTTATTTTGATGTAAACATGTTCATAAACTTGTTTATGTAATAAAATTTCGCTTCCGCTTTGTACCTTTGACGTGTGTTATCCGGTGCTGTGCAACGCAGCACCCCTCAGTGTGATCCTGGCTCGAGAAGACCGTGGGGTCGTGTCATCATAGAGGAAATATGGGAACTTGATTACGGCGAAAGAATGCAAATGCCCGTGTTTAAGTGCCAATGGGTCAAACATCCCGATGGTGTAAAAGTGGACAACGACGGGCTGACACTGGTAGACTTGAACAAAGTGGGTTATAAAGATGATCCGTGCGATCGTGTTGCATAAGTTTTTTAATGTACAGGATCCAGGAACTGAGAAGATGCTCGTAGTTGTTTCTGGAAAGCAAAATATTGTTGGGGTTGACAATATGGGACATAATGAAGAGGAATATAATCAATATAAAGATATGTACCTTTTCACCGATCCAGACAACATCAAGCGCATAGAAAGAAGCATTGAAAAGGATTTGAAATCCTATATGCGAGAGATGTCGATGCTGGAAAAAAATGTATGACATATTTTTTATATATTTGTAATATTGTAATGAAGATTTAATATTTTAATTTGACAAAATTTCTCTTTAATATTTGAATTTTGACATTTTGGAATGCATTAAAAAATTAACAAAATTCATACAGTGAAATACACTGCGCTTGAGGCCATGGCCGGCTGAGTGCTATTTCATCTATGTGTACGTGTGGGCTTTGTTTTTCCTCTGTTCGCTACAATTTTCACAGACGGTTCTATACATACGATTAGCCACCTGTGAAGAATCTTTATCACAGACGGTTTGTAATGTAAAGAGTATCCTCCTGTGAAGAATCTTTATCGCAGGCAGTTCTTTATCTACGGCTGTCCACCGGTGAAGAATGTTTATCACAGGCGGTTTGTAACGTAAGATAATCCGCTCGTGTAACTCTAAGGACGCATGTGCTGCACGCGTGGCGCGTTCCCCTCGCGCGCGTGGTAACCTAATAGGTAAGGTGCGCACGCCCGGTATCAAACATAGAGGGCCAATATAACAAAGAGGGCCAATATCAGGTATAAGAAACCATTGATTAAGAGGCAACATCAAAAATGCTATTACCTAGAATCATCTCCCTTGATGATCATATCATTCGTCATTGTCAAAGGAGAAGAGTCCAACAATGAGAAGAAGTATTAACAAAAAGGACAGGATCATGAGCACTAACCAAAGAAGCAAAGTGTTGAAACCAAGAACGAGGACATGCTTGAGGCCATATAAGAGTACGTCAAAGACGGCATACTATACCCACAAAAATAGAATACCCCAATGACAGTTGCATATAACACTCTAGAGGACAACAAATCTAGTTCAAAATTTAATTATTTTTTCAAAACTACAATAATTTAGTAACGGAGGGCAACAATTCGACATGACTATGAAATCAACATATCATAACCCAGACAACTAGGCGGTTCTTTATCCACTTGTGAAGAATCTTTATGATAGGCGGTTCTTTATCTACGGCTGTCCACCTGTGAAGAATGTTTATTAAATGCGGTTTGTAACGTAAGATTATCCGCCTGTGTAACTCTAAGGACGCATGTACTATGCACGTGGCATGTTCCCCTCGCTCGCGCGGTAACCAAAAAGGTAAGACACTCACGCCCAGTCGCTTCAGCCGCCTGTATTAATGGCCAATATTGCAAGCAGCTCCTACTCCACGGTCCGCCTGTATCGTGCGGTCGTTGCCATTCACGCGCAAAATTCGAAGCGATCTGACCTCTCCTTCTTCGCACCATTATAACTTGCACCTTCCCCTTCTCTGCAGTCTGCACCACCATCACAGTCTTCCTTTTCACTCTAGTCTTCGTCTTCCTCGCTGCACCAAAGCCCAAGTTTCAATGGCACCACCAGCGAAGCGCTCCCAACCATGCTCTCCACTCACCGCAACTCCGTCCTCGGCTCCAACCGCACCTCCGTCCCCCACTCCAACCCCGCCTCTGTCCCCGGCTCCAACCGCGCCTCCATCCCCGGCTCCAACCGCACCTCCGCCGCCTTCCTGGGCGGAAGAGGGAGTGCATCTGCTTAGGAAAGTCGCTTTCCTAGAGCAGAGTTTGGTTGCCCTTAGGGCACAGGCGGACGGCAAATGGCGAAGGATATTTAACAGTACATCTGATGCCATGGTTCTTCTGGGTCTTGGTCGCCCTCCAGAATGTACTGGAATGGGCACCATAGCCCACTACCTCTTCGGGTTAAGCGCAGTGGCCGGTCGTATTGACACGATGCGGGAGACGGTCGGTGAGGTGCTTGGGGTGGAAGGCAGCAGGAAGTTGGTGGAGGCGATCACCGACAAGTGTGGGGTTTCTCCGCCACCAGAGGACTTGGCGATCATCTGTTGTTTTCTTTTGTTGTTTGCAAAAAGTTAATTTTTAATGAATGTGTGTTTGATGATGAATGTTTGTTATCGATTATCGAATTGTTTGTTGTCTTTTTGTTTGATGCTAAATGTGGTTGATGTATACCGGGCCACGACGTTTGGTGGCTTCGAATTGGTGTCAAAGGTGTGTTCCGATCCCCTCGGCATTAATGGCCAATATTACAGGCGGCTCCCTACTCTCGGTTATTTCAACCGCCTATATTATTGCGGCTTCAAATTGAATTTAAAGGTGCATTCATATCGGTATTAATGGCCAATATTGCAGGCGACTCCTACTCTCGGTCGCTTCAGACGCCTGTATTAATGGCCCATATTGCAGGTGGCTCCTACTCCACGATCTGCCTGTGAAAAATGATATGTTTACATAGGCGGTTTGTCGTTGCGAGTAGTCTGTGATGTTTATTCATCATAGGCGGCTATTAAATCATTCGACATCACAGGCGCATTTTTTATGGACCGCTAGGGTCTGAAAAATGAGGCGCCTGTGATAATGGTTTTTGTAGTAGTGCGAGTTGTAGCTGAATGGCAAGAAATTACCTTAGGAGAGGTGGGAGGAGTACCTCACGTAGAGGACGGCGATGGTGGCGGACGCGCCGAAGACGACAACCGTGGTGGTAGATTTGGTGGTAGGGGTCGAACAGATGAACATCGGCATCAGTGACTGGGACGGACTCACCAGTGGTAGCGGGCGGCAAGAGGGCGAAGAGATCAAAATAGTACGAGGCGGCAGCAAACCGAGGAGATCCTGAAGGCAGTGAGGGATCAATGCGGTCCTGGTGGATGTCTATGCACCGGCCGTAGGAGGCGATGATGGGGCTAGATCTCGGTAACCGTGCTTGCTTGCCATGGCATCGCTCTTCCGAGCTTGTGCGGCGCCCGGCGGACTACTAGATTGCCCAAGCGGTGTCGCGCTTCTCTCATGGGCTGGCCAAGAATGAAAATGCGGGTTACGACGTACTACAGAAAAGAGCAAAAATTACGATGGTCAGATATATTTATAACGGTTTTAGGGTTGGCCGTCGTAATTAAATTTATTTACGACGGCCAGGATGCAGCCATCGTACATAGACTCTTATTTACAAGGGTCAGGTCCTGGCCGTCGTAAATAAGTACCCTATACCATAGGTCGGAAGACCGCGCTTCCATTCTACGTTCCGCCCAACCTCTCACGCCCCCACGGCACACCGCTGCCTACCTCGCCGCGCCGCCGCTGTCCATGGCCTCGTCGCCGCCCCGTAAGATTTTTATTTTATTTCATTAATTAGTAGATTAGTTAGTTAAATAATATATTTAGTTTATTAATTAGAATTGTTTTTGGTGATTACGTAGTTGTTACATTAGGTAGTTCATTATTTAATTAATTAATTTGTGAATTATTTAATTGATTTGATTATTTAGTTAATTATTTAGTTTAGTTTTAAGTATATAATTTAGTTACTTAATTATTTTAGGTGATTGTTTAGTTGTTTAATTTCTTAGTTTATGATTGAGTTAGGCAAATAGTTAACTATTTATTTTATTTGATTATTTATTCAGTTTAGTATTTAGTTTATAATTTAGTTACCTAATTTGTCACCTGATTAATCTAGGTGATTATGTAGTTTTTAATTAATTAGTTTATTATTTAGTTAGGTAATTGTTAATTATTTATTTTATTTGATTATTTAGTTAATTTAGTATTTATTTTATTATTTAATTACTCATATTGTTAAATAAATTACTATAAATAGTTAAAATAATTGATTAATTAGTATATTTATTTAATTAATTAATTTTTGAATTAGTTTAACTGATTGTATAGCGTATTTATTAGAAAATTGATTGTTAATTATTAACTTCATGACGGTTAGCTATATACACCATCGTGAGAGCATATATAAGTAGTACGACCGTGACTAAAAAGACAGTCATCGTATTAAACAAGCGATCTCCTATGCCCGGATTCAACCAACAAAAAAATACTTTAATAAACATGAAGGGCAGGATGTAGCAGCGTTTAGAGATGACTCCAACACGTACTTGACGTAGGAGCAGTACGTGGAGGTAAACTAGTAATGTTTTAATGGCTTTCTTATTTTGTGATTGTCAATAATATTTTTATCAATTACTAAATGTATGCAGGTTGTTATTTATTGGTTGGAGGACCATTCAGAAGCTTAACGGGCCTTCTGTCGGCTGTGGTCCAGCGCGGACTTCGTCGCCAAGTCTAAGAGGGCCCGAGAGTGTAGAGGGTCTATCGGAGGCCATACGTATGGTCCTGATGGACATATACGTCTGGCTAAATGCATGATAAGGAATTATATCTAGGAAAACATTCTCGATAAATGACCGAGCGATGTTCAGATCTGGAAGAGATGTCACAGAGCAAGTGACCATTCACAGACCGGTCAGCTGTGCACTCTGGTGGCGACCATTGGACTGGTAATTTTTTGACATACTTTAAGTTATTTGTAACTAATATTGCTATGGACGAGTTAACACGGTTTGCTTGTATTTGTAGGAGAAGTATGGGGAAGAGGCGGTCAAGATTCACGACAAATACTGCGATTGGCAAAACACACCAATCGACGTCAACGCCGTGTATGCGAGTAGAGGCGAAAAAACCCATGAACGGTGAGATGATAGCTGTTTCTTTTTTTGCCAATTCAAGCTACATGATCTTAGTCTTAATCTTTTTAATAGGTTTGCCATATTAGATGGAGTGGTTGACTCGAGGGAGGCAAGAACTTCGAGGGGCTTTCCGTTGCAGTCTTCGTCAGCTGGATCAGTAGACGGATGTCACGGAGGGAATTGGAGCTCCAGAAGATCCAGGTGGAGCTACCCCTGACACAGGAAAAGCTCCAGAAGAAAGAAACTCTTGCCAAGGCCAGAGAGGAGTATCAAACTAGCTACTTGGCATACATGCAAGCGGTGATACAGGTAAGAATTTAAATTACTAAACATCCATAGCATTTTGTTATTATGCATGTGCTAATGCTTTGTGTCAAAGTATTCGCTACGACACTTCCCCCGGTCTGCTCGGAAGCAGCCCGCAGAGGTTCTTTTTTCGGTGGGGCCAGTGGATATCGAAGGCTAGAACACAATGGTGAGGGGAAAGACACAAGGATTTACGTGGTTCGGGCCGTCGGAGCATAATACCCTATGTCCACGGTGTGTTTGCTGTATTGTTTGCGCGTATCAGTGAGTGAGTTGGCTTGGTCGCGAACCCTTTGCCCGGAGGCTGCCCCGGTCCTTTTATAGCCCAAGGGCGGGGCAGTTACAAGATGGACCAGGACCCGACAGGTGGCCCCGTGGCTATCTGTCTCCTATACATGAGCTATAGGCATTTACAGCTATATGCATTGTCACTGTCGGTGGAGTTACGATGTGCCGCCTGACACGCCGGGCACCTCTGACCGGGTGGCCGGTGATGATGAATCCCCCGTCCTGTCGCCGCGTCTCCTCGTACTGCTAGGCGGCTCTGCTCCGTTGGGCTGCACTATTGTGTCATCACGCCTCGTCGCCCTGTCTTTCACAAAAATGGTGCGCAGACGTGGAACGGAGGCGTGCTCCATCGCCATGCTTCTGGGGAAGGCGCGAGCCTTGAACGCTAGGTCTGACTGTTATCAGCAGTACGTTGGAGGGGGGAAACAGCCGCGGGCTGTTGGGCCGGCAGAGGTGGGTTTTGGCCCATTGGCCGTTTTTCTTTTTCTTTTCTGTTTTGATTCAAATTTGAATTCCAGTTTGAGTTTGAATTGCTTCACCACATGCATTACGTCCAAAAATTTTAAATTCCCCTCTTTAACAGGTTTTGTGGTGTTACAACTCTACCCACCTTAAAAGAAATCTCATCCTCGAGATTGGTGACTCTAGGAAAACAAATCCGGAAACTGTGCCTTGAGCTCGTCTTCTCGCTCCCATGTGGCTTCTGCTTCCGAGTGATGCTTCCACTGCACTTTGCGCATTCGGATTCTTTTATTTCTTGTGAGGCGTTCCATTGTCTCCAGGATCTTGACCGGTTGCTCGGCATATGAAAGATCCCCCCGTACGTCCACCTCATTCATGGGTAACATCTCTTCGGGTGTTCTTAAACATTTCTTGAGTTGGGACACATGGAATACATCGTGCACATCTGATAGGCGAGCCGGTAGTTCTAGCTGATATGCCAGTTCGTCTCTCCTCTCCAGAATCTGGAAGGGTCCGATGTATCGAGGTGATAATAGTGGAGTTCCAAAATAGTGGAGTTCTGCACTTCCTCACATACAACGCGTCAAACGGTGACATCTTCATACTAGCCTGATAACTGTTGTTGTAGGAGAACTTCGCATACGGTAAGTTCTTATCCCAACTCCTATTGTTCTTGAGTGCACAAGCTCTCAGCATATCCTCCAGGATTTGATTGGTCCTTTCGGTTTGCCCGTCAGTCTGTGGGTGATAGGCGGAACTAAAATTCAGATGAGTTCCCATGGTTTCTTGTAACTTTTGCCAGAACCTTGAGGTCAACTGTGTCCCTCGATCTGACACTATCTTCTTTGGCACTGCATGAAAACACATGATTCTTGACATGTACAATTCTGCCAATTTGGATCCGCTGTAGCTTTCTTTCACGGGGATGAAATGAGCTACCTTAGTCATCCTGTCGATGATGACACATATCGAATCATATCCCGATTGGGTCCTACGCAGTCCCACTATGAAGTCCATACATATTTCTTCCCATTTCCATTCGGGCACTTTGAGTGGTTGCAACAGTCCCGCGGGTCGTTGATGTTTTGCTTTCACCAACTGACATGTGTCACATAGGGCAACATATTCCGCGACATCTCGCTTCATGCCATACCACCAATATCTGCTCTTGAGGTCATGATACATCTTCGTACTCCCAGGGTGAATGGAGTAGTGGGAATCATGAGCCTCCCTCAAAATCAGTTCACGGATCTCCTTTACCTCAGGCACACAGATTCTTTTCCCATGCCACACCGTACCTTGTTCATCCTCTCTGAACCAAGGAGCTTTATTCTCTTTGATGAGTTCTCTGATTTCTTGTATCTTCTCATCATTCTTTTGACCGTTGCGTATGTCTTGCTCCAATGTGGAGTCCACTTCTATGGCGATGGCCTCACCACTATTCACCAGGCATAGATTAAGTTTTGCAATCTCTTCCTTCAATTCCGTAGGCGTGTCATTTAAGCTCAACATGTTGACATGCACCTTCCGGCTTAAAGCATCTGCCACGACGTTCGCTTTCCCAGGATGATAGTTGATGCCCACATCAAAGTCGTTGATTAGCTCTAACCTCTCCTTTGTCTGGGGTTGAGATCTGGCTGTGTGAAAATGTACTTTAAGCTCTTATGATCTGTATATATCTCTGTCCTCTTTCCCATCAAGTAATACCGCCAAATCTTTAATGCATGGACCACTGCTGCGAGCTCTAGGTCGTGTGTAGGATAGTTCCTCTCGTGTTTTCGGAGCTGCCGTGATGCATAGGCAACGACATGCCCCTCTTGCATGAGAACACATCCCAATCCGTGCCCTGAAGCGTCACAATATACCGAAAAATACTTCTGCATGTCTAGCATAACCAGCACTGGGGCTGTTGTCAATCTTTTCTTCAGCTCTTGGAAACTTGTCTCACACTCCGGTGTCCACGTGAATGTGATTCTCTTCTCTACCAATTTGGTGAGAGGTCTCAAGATCTTGGAGAAGCCCTCAATGAACCGTCGATAATACCCGGCCAATCCTAAAAAGCTTCGAATTTCCCCGACATTTTCAGGGGTCTTCCACTTATGCACATCCTCGATCTTGGCGGGATCCACGGAGATTCCTCCCTCCGAGATTATATGTCCTAAGAAGGAAATTCTCTTCATCCAAAACTCACACTTGCTCAACTTGGCATATAGTTGGTGTTCTCTCAACTTTTGCAACACCAGTCTTAAATGTCCCTCATGTTCTTCTTCATCTTTGGAGAAAACAAGAATGTCATCAATGAAAATCACTACAAATTTGTCCAGATATTCCATGAATACCTTGTTCATGAGATACATGAAATACGCCGGGGCATTAGTTAGCCCGAATGGCATGACGATGTATTCAACACAGCCCGTACCGAGATACGAAAGCTGTCTTGGGAATGTCGGTTGGCCTTATCTTCAGTTGGTGATATCCTGACCTGAGATCAATTTTTGAGAATACAGAGGCCCCTCTCAACTGATCAAATAGGTCTTCAATGCGAGGTAACGGATACTTATTCTTGATGGTTACCTCATTCAACGCACGGTAGTCTACACATAGCCTTTGGGTTCCGTCCTTCTTAGGCACAAATATCATGGGAGCTCCCCACGGCGAGGAACTAGGACAAATATACCCTTTCTCTGTCAATTCTCTTATATGTTCTTTGAGCTCTTCCAGCTGTTTGGAGTCCATCTGATAAGGCCTCTTGTATATCGGGGCTGTTCCAGGTACTAGTTCAATCGCGAATTCCACTTCACGATCTGGAGGCATGCCTGGCAAATCCTCCGGAAAGACGTCTGGATATTCCTTGATAACCCTTATCTCTTCCACTTCCACCTCAACTTGATTGAGTTTAATGTCCCTCCTAGGTTCTTGTACGGCTATGAACTTCACTTTTGTGCCACTAGTGTGAGTTAGTTCCACCGTTCTAGTCGAACAATGGATGATACCTTTATGTTTGGTCAACCAATCCATACCCAAAATAATATCTATCCCTTGTGAGTCTATCACTATGAGGTTTGCAGTAAATACTACCCCATTAATGTCTAGATTCACCTTGGGGCACAATTGTCTTGTTCTTATTTCTCCCCCTGGAGAGTTCACTGCTAACATATGATACATTTGTGTTGTTGCTAGAGCATGCTTCTTAACAAATCCTTGAGCAATGAACGAGTGGGTAGCACTAGAATCGAACAATAGGGTTGCAATGTGCAAATTTGCAGGGAACTTACCAATTACCACGTCAGGTGCCTCTTGCGCTTCCTCCATAGTCACGTGGTTCACCCGTCCTCGCATCACACTGCTGCTGTGGCTGCATAGGCTTCTTCTTTGGGCACTTATGAGCGTAGTGCCCCACATCACTACAGTTGAAGCATTGCACCCCAACTTTAGGTGCCTGGCCTTTGATATCTTGGGGTTTGTCCTGTGGCCCTTGTCCTGCTGGTCGAGGTTGATAAGTGGGCGTGGCTTCTGCACGAACTGATGCTGCGGCTGAACCGGTCCTGATGGAGGCCTGAAGTTCAGGTTGTACCCTCTCGGTGTCGGGTAGGGTATCACAGCACGGCTCGTCTGCCCTGCAGGTTGCTGCATCAGACGTGGACGTGTGTTGCTGCTTGATGCTTGGTGTGACCATCCCATCTTCCTCTTGTTTTCTTTCTCCAAGGCCTTCAGCTTCCTCTCCACGACAAACGCTCTGTCTACCATCTTTTGGAAACTTTCATATTCGTTGGAGGACATTGCACATTGCATTTCCATGGTAAGTCCTTCCACAAAACAGTCATGTTTCTGCTCATCAGTTTCGATGTCCCGTGGTGCATAACGGGATAGTTGGGTAAACTTGGTGAGGTATTCCCTCACAGTCATGTTGCCTTGCTGCAGTCCCAAGAACTCCTTTCTCTTGTTCTTGAATTCTCCCCTTGGTATGTATTGGTTGCGGAAACTGCGCTTGAACTCTTCCCAAGTGATGTTCTCTGGGTCGTGATGGGCTGCCACGTAAGCGGTCCACCAATCAGCAGCGGGTCCATGCAATTGTTGAGAGGCAAACAGCACCCTCTCATACACTTGGCATTGTATGATCCTCATCTTGTTCTCAATGGTCTTTAGCCAATCATCTGCCTCCAGAGGTTCAGCAGCACTTGCAAACTTTGGGGGTTGAGTTCCCATAAACTCACTCAACCTTGATTGACGTGGTGCAGCTTGTGGGGGTGGAGCTTGGTGTAAGTTGGCCACAACTTGAGTTAAACTCTGGATTAGCTGATTCTGATTGTCAATCATTTGGTAGATAGGATCAGCTCCTTCACGGCGACCACCCCTGTCTTGCCCTCCAGGAAGGTGAGGATTGGCGGCCTCATTGTTGTTGTTGTTGGGGTTGGAACCACGACCTCTTCCTCTTCCAGCCATCTATCATGATCAACCAAATGTTAACTTTAATCATTACGCATTAACTTCCCAAATTGCTTGTTTAAACTTAAACTTTTGAGGCCTTAATATTTAGACAATTTCTGAAGATTTCACATAGATCTTTGGGCATCATGTCTCACGTGAAAATAAATGCACTATTGATTCATAGGGGTTCACACACCAAAGCAAAGCAAACTTAAAGACTAGGTTGTGGACAAGTGCCCATGGCTTTCACATCTCACGTCACACACCAAACACTAACAAGCAAATAGATGGGTTCTTGACTCGACTACTCGATAACATACGGAAATAAGGGAAATGACTCTAACAACTCGTATCACTGAGCTCGCTCGTCGGGGTCTTCCTCATCATTGCGGCTGCCCCCTGATTCCGCTTTAGGTGGAGAAGCTGCTGGTGGAGAAGTGCGGCGACGCTTACTCGCCCGGCGGTCTGGGGAGTCAGGAGTCCATGTGTCATTCACGGTGACACACAATTCATTTCCATCTCCTCTTTCTCTCACCCTCATGCTGGCGCGAAGCAACGCCTCAGTCTCCATCAGGGTGTCACGAACATCCTGAAGCTCCTGCTGGCACTCCTGCAGTCGAGTGCTGAGCATAGCTGCATCCTTCAGGCACATGTCCATGTGCTCGTGGGAAGTCCCCTGCTGCACTGGCGGGTACTTGTACTCCGCGGTGCCACTCTCACGCTGGAGTACATACATGTACTCAGTCCTGTCCAGGTGGCGACGGTTGATGTAACTCTGGCATGTTATGGCCTCCCAGGTGACATCCTTCTCAGCATCGGCCTGAGTCGCCCGACAAGCTGGAGAGCGGTGGATCTTGAACAGCTGGTTTTCATGGATAATCCTCATCTCTGAGCTCCATTCTTCACGCTTCTCACGAATGGTCCTGGTGGAGCTGTAGTGTATGATCAGCTTGCCAACATTGCCAGCGGCGTGGAGCATACGCCGAAGTCGGCGCAACAAGCCTCCTACTGCCAACCCGTAGGAGTGGTACGTCAGCAGGCGGTTCTCCTCTCTCAAGGCAAGGGCAGCTACAGGAACTCTCCCTTCGGTGGACTTGCGAGCGGTGCGGACCATGCGAACCATCTAAAACATAAAGCATTTAAAATCAGGTTAGATAAGAATTAAATAAAGTTTGTATTTTGAATAAAGGTTGAGGCAAGATGAACATAAAGTGACAACATTAAATAACACTTTCACTCCACACCTTTTGTAAAATAGTTTTAAGAACATAGGGTCCTTAAATATGTCCATCTCTACCTAGGTCCACGTTCCTACGGGCAACCTTGGCTCTGATACCACTTCTGCCACACCCGGTTTCTCCGAAGAACGACCGATTGAATATCACATGTATGCCAGGATCATTTTCTCATACATGTGACGACAAATAGTGAAGCATCATTATATTACAAGCCAAGTATTCGAATATAAATAAGTCTTACATAGCATCACGTCTCGATGGACGATAATATGTTCATAACATGTAAATAAAACAGCAGCAGGAAATAAGTCTCGTGGGCTTCATCACAGGCGTTGCCCAGGGGACTCCGTGAACCTAGAATCCTTCTTCAGGTCCGAAGTCTTGATCATTGAACACCACGTCATTCCCTTGGCCTGAGCAGCAATTTAAACCAACAGAAAAGCAAGCTTGAGTACTGTTGGTACTCAGCAAGTGTGGGAAAATTATGTCATGCATGGATAGAGCAAGGAGAGGTTGAACTCATGGTTAAAGCACTACACAATTAATACCTATCACCTTAGCTTATTAAGCACCTACATTACTACATAGGTGAAATGGTCCCAATCCCCCAATCCCATCATCAATATCAAGTAACCATAACAGCATTTCTAATGTTAAGCTCCCCGCTTAACATCCTCTACTTCCCAATTCCTCATCCTCTAATCATGAATAAGTCCAAGCCGCTCTTGACCGTGAGCACGGCTGTCATGAGAGTTTTGACTCTGCAGAGTTTGCACCACTGTACCCACATGTAGTGATTTCATCCCCCGTTGCCGGGTGGACTAAAAGAACCTCCATTATGCTAGTGGCCGCGAGCCACGTTCACACTTCTGAGGTGTGTAGCCAGGAGATCAATACGAGGCCTTTACAAAGGGATTCTCTACGAGTGTGGGCCCACTGAGGTTTCACCCCTAATAGCATACAAGAGGCTCCAACCCCACTGCAGTGGCCCCCTCTTGAGCCTTGCGGTTCATATGGTAGTCCAGCTGACACCTATTCCCCGCACCATCCAAACGCCCATACTACGCCGGGGATGCACCTAATTAGTTGGCCAAGCTGCCCCATCTCATCATGTGGTTAGCACGGTAAAGCCAGGTTACATGCTCCATGAACCGGTCCTTAGGATCCAGGTGAGTACTATACACAAACCCGAGTCTCGTGCACGCAACACCAACCAAATCACCCAACTTGCCTCGATCCCTACCTCTACATAATTCATAATATCTCATTGAAGGGTAAGGCGAACAAGTTGATGATCTCATATCTCATTTATCCCATTCTAAGCATGGCTAAGCATAAGTAATATAAATGAATGACATAATAAAATAAATCCCAACCTAGGCTACAAGGAAGTAAGATAATGAAAATCTAGGGAAACTTCCTAGCTTGGGCATCATATTCCAAATTGACAATGCAATTAAATTCTAACTACACATCCTAGGATAGGATCAAAGTGGTCAAGGACACTTGCCTTCCTCCTGCTGCTCCGGGAATGGAAAGTCTTGATCTTGAAAGGTGAGAACCTGCTCTGGGGCTGGTTCTACTCATGCCAATACACATAGCCAAAAGAAAACAACATTCCATAAGCCATAGTCCACATTTCCACTCATGCAAACCACACATGCATACATATGAAAGTCATACACATATTTAAGTGTTGTGTTTACCCTAGATATGTTGATTCTAAGCATACATGCACTTTTAAACATATATATTATTTCTAGCTTTAATATTCAGATTTCTAAGTGCACACTATATATGAATTTCCAATTTGAACAAATTTTCAATATTGGATAATACACTTCTTAGCCACAAAATTTGTATAGAAGATATCTTCCTACTCCAAATAGGTTTTCAGATCTTCTACAAAATCTTAATTTGAAGTTTTGGATTTGGGGACCTCGCTTGACATTTTCTAATTAGGTGTACTTATTTTACTATATTTTCATATTTATTTTCCATACCTAAAGTGAACTTTAATACTAAAATAGCACAGTATATCTCCTAAACAGAATGTGTTCTGATCTAAAATGTCCAATAAAATATATTTTGACTTCCTCTCTGATGAGGATCAATTTAAATTTATTTTTACAATTTTCACAGGGTTAGAATAATTCAACTGAACCTACACCTATGTTTGCATTTAAATCCTCTTCAAATATTCAATTTCCTGAAATTAATACTTCCCAGGGGCTGATGTGCAAATTCACACTGCAGTGGGGCCCCATTTCTCATTTTCTAAATTTTCAGGGGTCTAAGTGTGCAAAACAGGGAGGTCTTCCTAATTCTTATTAAGTCCAGGGGCTAAAATTGATTTTTAAATGAATTTACATTAATTTCTGAAGGTCCAGGGGCTAGATCAGAAGGTTTCAGGGGCTAGCTCGTGTTTTCCGAGATCCCCAGGGGGTAGCGCGTAAGATTCCTGGCCTTTATAACGCGGGGCTGACGTGGGCCGTTGGATTTAAAATGGAGGGCTGAGATTAGATCGCGAATCGGTACGGGTTAGATCTATTCGGGACCGCACGATTTAAAATGGACGGGCCTCAGGGGGCCACATCGCCCTGGCCGGAGCCAGCCCGCGCGCGCGGCGGCGGGGGTGGCGATCTCGCCGGCGCAGCTTCCGTTCCTTGCCGCTACACACTAGAACTTGCATCTTTTCGCACGGATCGACTGCGGAGGGTAGGGGAAGCTCACCTAGGGGTTTCTCGGGCTTGGAGAGGTCGGAATTCGGCTCTGCGACGACGGTGATTGGTGCAGCTCCTCGGTGCTCATCGAAGCCGTAGCTAGGGCGCAAGACTCGTCGTTTCCTTCACCAGCAGGGCTCCCCGGCGGCGGTGGAACATGACAAGCCCATTAGATCAGAGAAAAGTGACGAGATCCGAAGGGTTTTCGGCGGTGGACGATCGGTTCTCACCGGAGCGGAAAACATGGCGATGCGGGGAGAACGACGGGGTTTTCTGGAGTTTAAAGGCACGAGGAGAGGCGGTGGGGGTCGGTTTAGATGTGCAGCAGCGCTTTACCGAAGATTGGGGCTCGTGGCATGGAAATCGCGCGAGGCAGCGGCAATCGGCACGGGAAGATCAGTGGCGGTTGGGGGCGCGCGCGGAGGAGGAAGATGACATGCGGGCCCCACGCATCAGAGAGAGGGGGAGGGGGGAAACAGCCGCGGGCTGTTGGGCCGGCTGAGGTGGGTTTCGGCCCATTGGCCGTTTTTCTTTTTCCTTTTTCTTTTCTGTTTTGATTCAAATTTGAATTCCAGTTTGAGTTTGAATTGCTTCACCACATGCATTACGTCCAAAAATTTTAAATTCCCCTCTTTAACAGGTTTTGGGGTGTTACACATGAACACCAGACCCGTGGTGCTCTTTCTGTCGTCTACATCTCCGGCGAAGTCGGCGTCACTGAAACCAATCAAGCGTGGCTGTTCTGCCTCTTTCTTGTAACAGCATCCCAAATGCAAAGTCTCGGCGACATACCTCAGCATATGTTTGACAGCCACCCAGTGTTCTGTAGTCGGTGCTTCCATGAACCGGCTGACCAGGCCTACGCCATAGGAGAGATCAGGTCTTGTATGGACCAAGTAGTAGAGACTGCCAACTATACTCCTGTAGTTCTTCTCATCCACAGGTGGATTCTTGCTGTCTTTGCTCAGCTTCAATCTCGGTTCCACTGGTACATGCACCGGATTACAACCAATCATCCTGGCCTTTTCAATGAGTTTGGCTGCATAGTTTGCCTGTCGTACGATGATTTCTTCTGGTCTTTGATCTACTTCGATGCCAAGATAATAGCTGAGTAACCCGAGATCACACATCCACAATATGGTCATCATCTGCTTCTTGAAATAATCAATCCCCATAGGACTAGCTCCAGTGACAATGAGGTCATCAACGTAAACCCCAAGCAGCAACCGATCAGCACCGCTTCCTCTCATATAGACAGCATGTTCCAATGGGCTTCTATGAAAACCAATATACACTAGGGTCTCGTCTAACTTGGCGTTTCAGGCTCGTGGATCCTGTCGTAATCCATACAACGCCTTGCTTAGACGAAACACCTTCTCCTCTTCTCTCACTTGCACAAAATGGGCGGTTGGCTTACATACACTTCCTCCTGCAGATCACCATTAAGAAATGAAGATTTCACATCCATGTGATGTACCTTCCAACCCTTTTGAAACGCAATGGAGATCAGTAGATGAACGGTGTCCAGTCGTGCCACGGGGGCGAAAATCTCGTCGACATCCACACCGTGCTTCTGGACATACCCCTTCGCCACGAGGCGTGCCTTGTGCTTGATCACCTCGCCGGCATAATTTTTCTTGAGCTTGAACACCCATTTGAGTCCAATTAGTTGCTTGCCGGTAGGGAGTGTAGTCAGCTTCCATGTCTGGTTTTCTTCAATTTACTGGAGTTCTTCCAGCATTGCCGTGTGCCACACCGTATGTGGCTCGGCTTCTTCAAAAGTGCTTGGCTCTTCACCAGCAGTAAGTAGCAGTGTTGGTGCTGGATCTTGTCTGCTCTCCTTAATAACAGTATCGAGAGTTCGGTAGCGATGAGGTGCTTCCTCACCGAGCAGCTCACTGTCAGGTGTGGCACCAGGAGGTGGAGAGACATATCCCCTATCCATACCATGTTTGCTGCTTTGATCTGGCACTGAAGTATAAGCCCATGGCACATCTTGGCATGTCGAGCGTTGTGACGCCCTCAATTCTGTGGAAAACCACGGAACCGAGAACTAATGCATATGTGTGCCCAGGATGTTCATCACACATACACATACATTCCACAAACTGAATTAAGATTATATATTACCACGAATAACAGAGTTTATTACAATATCTCATGAGTTTTGGACTCATGCTCACAGCGGAAGTCTTATTCCTATTCAGCGGAAGTCTTTATTCTGATGCGGAAGCCATTCAACTGATGCGGAAGCAAATCTAAGCAGCAATGGCTCCATATCTAATCCATTCCCACGGGCAAGGTTGAGAACAGATCACACGCCTTAATGCTCCACTTGGTCTTCATAGTAGTCTTCTTCTGCTGCTGATGAAGAAATAATAATGCAAGTTTGAGTACAATGATGTACTCAGCAAGTGCGGAAAAATATGATATGAAGCTCATAGCAAGGTAGGTATAAAAAGGCTCATTTGCAGAAAAGCAAAGTTATTTATCAAAAGCACGATAAAACAACGACTTATCTTTAAGTGAATGTAATCCCAACATGTATTAAAATACCAATCATACCTCCGTCATGTTCATAACCAGTCATCAATCAACCTCATTCTCGCTCACGAATACCTCCTCGTATTCGCTAACATTTCACCTCATAAAACAACTTCGTCTCTCTACGAGGCCAACCTTGTTGCCACGACTCAACAGTCATGCAACCCATCTTATCACCCGGACTCAACAGTCCCAAAACCAAACCATAACCAAAAACCATCCCAATAACCACATCCAATAACCATCCCAAAAACCATCCCAATAACCACATCCAATAACCATCCCAAAAACCATCCCAACTAATCATGGCAGTTGGCCATGCGCTCGTGACCGTAAGCTCGGCTATCATGATAGTTTTAAGAACGCTGCAGAGTTTGCACCTCTTTGCCCACAAGTTTGTGACTTCGTCACCCGTCGGTGACTGCAGAACCTCCATTATACCAGTACACCACCGTCGGTGTATGGCCAAGAGATTACAAAATAGCCTTTACAAAGGGGCTACTCGATGTATGGACTCACTAAGGTTTCACCGGCAGGCTAGAATCTCCAATTATCCCACCCACGGGCCCCCTCTTGTGTCATGCAGTTCCCAGGGCAGTCCTCACTCGACTCCCATTCCCCGCACCTTCCACAGTCCATAACAATCTAGTAACTTACCTAATTACTCAGCTAAGCCGCACCCATACTTGGCCTTGTGGTGGCACTGTTATCCTGCATGTGCATGCATGAACCGGTCCTTAGATCTACGGCAAGTAAACCACCATCTCATGCTACCTCATTCACAAACCCGGTCTTGCCTAGATCTCCCTCCGATCGATGTTCATTAACAACATCAATTTTCCTTATTATCATTATGAGTGCAGTTAGCTAGACACATCTATCTCGCTTCCCAATCCCATGGACTCAGCAAAGCATAAAAGTAAAAACCATACCCGACTCATAAACTTCCCTGGCGACAAGGGTGGTTTAATCAAAACTAGTAAACTCCTATAAACGGTTTCCCATCATGTTTGACTCAGCACACACACCTTTTTGCAAAAAAACAAAACATTTTTACCCAAAACATAGGAACAATATGGTCAAGGAGCACTTGCCTTGTTCTTGCGGTTCTGGTGGCTCTTGGATCTTGAAACCTTGTTGTTGGAGCTCGTCGTAGACAGCTCCCTGAGCTTGTCCTTCTATACAGGATCACGCACATACAAGATTCATAACAATCAATACCATGCACAAACTTTAAACTAGATGCGATGATGCATATGAATGCTATCCTATGATCAGCTTTATTAGATAAGTTTGTACGTGTTCTTGTATGGCTTTATGGTGAACAGAGGTGTCCGGATCAAATGTGGACGTGGCGATGACCTTGTCTTTAGATCAACCCGATCAACAAGTGATCTGTCCACAAAGAAAGCTTCTGTTCGAAAGGAATCGAAGAACAGATGCGAAGAAAACACAACGATGTTGTAAGGTGGTATTGGAGACCTACCTTACGTCCTTCTCGGTCTTGGGCCTTTCTCAGATCGTTGGGCTCTCTTCCGGCGATCTTCCTTGCTGAACTCCGTCGATGGCTTTCTCGGTGAGTTGAGGGCTACGGCTCTAAGTCGTCGGCTCAGGAGTTGGAAAAAGAAGTTCGTGGTTTTGGCCAGAGGTTCTGGGTTCTATTTATAATTGGGAGAAGAAGAGTCCTATTATGATTGGATTCTGAATAGGAGTTCTATTCAGATCATCGTTGAATCCTAACAACTTATCTCGAGTTGATTTGGTGCGGTATTATTGTGGAATGCAGGTCGGTTTCTTCTCCGTACCGATATTTCTACGCGTACAGAATCAAAAACCGCTCCAGAACTCGTTACCTTCTCGGTGGTGAGCTCCGGAAGCTCCACGTGTCCATCGGGCCAGGTCTCTCCTTTTCCGCAGAGACGAGCTCCGGTGGTGCCGTGTGTCAAGCGAGCAAGACCTCCTGCTCCTTTAGAGGTAAGCTCCGCGTGTGCCACGTATCCTAGCGGTCGGGACCTCCTCTCTTATTCGGAGGTGGCTCCGCACACGCCACGTGTCAGTGCCGGACCTTTCCTCTCTCTCCGGAGGTAGCTCCGAGTGTGCCACGTATCCATTCCGGACCTTCCTCTCTTTGGAGGTGAGCTCCGTGAATGCCACACGTCAAGTAGCGCCGGACTCTCCCTTTTTCCTCAGAGACAAACTCCGAGGTAGACACGTGTCCAACAGTGACGGACCTCCTGGAGATAAGCTCCGGTGATGACACGTGTCCAATAGAACCGGTGAATGTGGCCTAGAGGGGGGGGGGGGTGAATAGGCCTTATAGAGTTTCCTGCACACTTAAAGTAGTTGTCAAAAACTTGATTGACCGGACTAGTCCGGTTGTCTGAGCGGACTAGTCCGGTGTGGCTGAAGTGTGTAGATTGTATAAGTGTTGTGCAGGAGAATTAACTTGTTTAGCAGCGGAAATAAGAACAACAATTATTCTATTTTGATTTTATAATGTGAGGTGTGATTATGCCCGTGAATGAGACTTAGCAACTCAAATTATGAAGTTTAGCAACTAGATGTTATAATCAACAAAAAACAAGGAGGCATGCGAGACACAAATTTTACCGAGGTTCGATCTCACCATGAGATCTACGTCCTCGTTGAGGAAGCTCAAGGCCGACTTGACTCCACTAGCACGGGTAATCACCGAGTTTGTGGGGCAACCTCACACGTTGAGGGCTCCCACAAGAATTACAATGGGAAAGCGATCAAATACACTCAAAAAGATTACAATGCAGAATATTAGTGTAGAGAGATCAAACCCCAAGAGCTCACAACGAAGGAACGACGATCTCCCAATCCCAAATCCAAGTGTTTGATTGATTTTCACCTTTTTGCACCTTAGATGTGTTGGGAGATGTGTTTTTTGGGCTCTTGGGACAGGTGGCGGCGCTAGGGTTTGTGTTTTTAGCAGTATGAGTCGTGTTCTCCTGTTGGAAGGCCGTGGATCACCCATTTATATGGTTTCCAAAAAGGTTATCGTTGTAAAACCTAATATCGGACTAGTCCGGTATATGATCGGACTTGTCCGGTCTACTTCCAGTGGGTTAACCGGACTAGTCCGGTCTAAAACCGGACTTGTCCGGTGCTATGTGAAGTGGAGTTCCAGAAAGTCTAGCGGACTAGTTCTATCGCATGGATGGACTAGTCCGCAGTCCTCTAAAGAGGACAACAGAGACATGAGCGGACTAGTCCGGTCTAAAACCGGGCTTGTCCTGTTGCATTCCAGTAAGCTGACCGGACTAGTCCGGTCCATGAACGAACTAGTCCGGTGTCCATTGGATTTTAGTTGATTATTAACCCCTTACCCTTACGAAAAGTCATGAGCTCTTGGGATGTGTCTCTCACACACACCCTATACATTTACATCTAATTTGCTCTTATAAATTCCACTAAAGTCTTCCTTTTCGGGCAGCACTTTATTTTTAGCTTTTTGTGTGCACCGAGCAAGTTCACTTTGTTTGTCCTGCAATCATTTCATTAGGATCTCATATGCTTGTCATCAATTCTCCAAAACCCACAAGGGATACGCTAGAAGCACTTTCAATCTCCCCCCTTTTTGGTGATTGATGACAACCATTTGAGATATCACAATTAAGAGAAAAAAATTGATTTTTCATAATGTGTGCATATATGAGAATAATGAATAACTTACAAGAAAAACTTCTCTCGTATACACACGCCTTATGGTGGGGTGCCTAACAAATGTGTGATCAACAAAAATGTGATGAACGAGGATAAAAGATAACAACCATAGATGTAAGCATCACACATAAGGTAAATAGTCAAATTACAATAGTTTTAAAAATAAGTACAAGTTCTCGATCACAAGTCCTTAATAACTTATCCTAGATAATCTCTCCCCCTTTGGCATCAAGGCACCAAAAAGGGAAAAATCGAGTGGAATCACTCATCGCCGTTCCCACTTTCACTCTCAGTCCTATCTTCATCTTCATCTTCCTCTCCACCTTGATCTTCATCATCTTGACCATGCAGAGGGTTAGCAGCTGAACCACTACCAAACCCAAAGGAGCTCAACTCTTGGTCAGTGAAGGTTGGCATTTCAGTGAAGTCTTCAGCTGAGTCCTCAGAAACCTCAAGTGACCCTTGTGGCTCAATTTCTAGTTTGGCACAGATGGCTTGGATGTTGGCTTTTACATTCTTTGATGCTTCTTCCTGACCAATCTCTCTTCATGTTGCTTAACTTCAATTTTGCGGCAAGAGGCAAAGATAGAAGATAGCATCTTGAAGATGCCACTTGAGGATTCCCGAGTAGAGGAGGTTGCATGAGTGGTAGCTGCAGCCTCAGATCTTGGCTCCTCTTGAGCTCTCTTGGATCTTCTTTCTTCTCTGGGTGAGGCAGGAGCGGAAGGAGCAGAATATATAGTGGCCTTCTGGGGCCTAAGTCTAGTGTGAGCCACATCCTTTACGAACTCCAGTCGTGTCACTTTCTCAATCATGAACATTATGTAGGGTGCATAGCCGCAAGACCGGATGGGATTGATAGAGATATTGACAATGTCATTGTAGATGTACTCAAACACATTGAATTTTCTCTTCTTGCTTATGACCTTCATCAAGGTTCTGAGGGTGCCCTCAACAGTCCCTGCATCTCCCTCTTTGGGAGCTATAGTCTTTCTCAATATCCGATTGAGGACTACAAAGAAGGGCTTCATGTATTTGGTGGTGGGAGGCTTAAATGGCATCCGTGTATCATAGAGAAAGTCCAACTGATCTTTCTCCAGTGGTTTCAGGTTGTGAATCACAAGTTCATTGTCTAAGGTGTCCTCAAGATGAAGGATCCTTGCAAATTCTTCATATGTGACAGTGTACTGAGACCCATGTGTCATCCAAACCATCCTATCGTTGTCATCACGAGCGAAGTAGAGAGTGGAGTAGAATTGCGTGATGACTTCGTCATTCCAGTCACACTGGAAGGAGAATAGTTCTTTTAGTCCATGAAGCTCGAGGGCTGTCACAACCTCCTGATAAGCTTGACATCTCTTGGACTGTAGATAACCAATATCAACCCATTGACTTTCAACAACGGGATGCTTCATCTTCCGATACACATGTTCATAGTAATCAGCATGAAAATTACTCCAAAATCTGGGGTCAGCTGACTCTCTAGGATGATTATACAATTATGCTTTTCTGAACTTGTCAGCTAGTTCACCCCCTTTTCTAGTGTAATCATTATCTGAAGGTTGCCTGTTGCGATGAACGGGATTTTTCATTTTCAGAGGCCCAATGGGGCCACTAGCAAGCCCCTTTCCTTTATTGAGAGTCCTCTTGGTTCCTGAGGAGCTCTCGGCCATAGCCTTCCCTCGAGGCTTCTTCACAATTACTTTCCTCTTCATAGGAAAATTTTTGTCGGAAGGTGAAGAGTGGACATTGACATCATGTCTTTTCTTCATCACTCCCTCCTTAGCTCTCCTCACTCTTTCACGTTAAACTTCTTCGTCAAGGTGAAAAGAGTCATCATGTGAGCCTGAAGACATGGTGCCTGATAAGGAGTTCAAGGATTAGATGCGAATGGACTCATTATCGACTTCAAATGGGAATGTAGGGGTTCAACTGTCAGAGACCGGACTTGTCCGGTTTCAGAGTGCGGACTTGTCCGGTGGACCGGACTTGTCCGCATCTGTGCGCCGGACTAGTCCGGCCTGGCATAAGAACCTAAATGTTTCATTTGAATCAAATCTCCTATCTAGGGACACAAAGGCAGGAAAGTGGTAGGAATGCATCTATTGAGGCAATGTATATCCTTTTGAAATCAAAGGAAACTAGCTAGAACTAGAAAAGTTGAGATTTTGGTTTTAGGGGGGAATTTACCAAGATTTGAAGATTCGCGTTGAAGGAGCAAGAGTCTATTCGGATGAGTCCGGAGAGTAGAATCCACTCGTCGAGGAGAGGCTTTTTCACGGAGAAAACTCTGAGTTTGAGGGCTCAACTCGAAAATCACTTTGGGAGCTAGGGTTTAGGAGAGGGGGTGAGACAAAGTGCTTATGAATGGAGAGGGAGGGGTTTGGTCCGGCCAACTGCTTCTATATGCGACTGACCGGACTAGTCCGGTGCCCCTGAATTAACCTAATTGTCGTCTGCCCGGACTAGTACGGTCGACAACCGGACAAGTCCGGTTCCAACAGACTTGATGCAGATAGTAGAGTTTAGAGGTGATCCAAGGACACTAATTTTTGCAAATAATCTTGGTAATTACGACTAGTAGGCAAGCAACAATCAAAAAATGGTCATATTTCGCAAGATTTCTTCACTAAAATATTTTTCTTAGAAGAAAAAGAGATGATGAGCGGTTTTTACAATAAAATGTAACATTTGAGGTTGCAATCAGGTATGCAACGTTTCAAGCCACATTTCGAGAGTCAAGAATATTAAGTTCATTTCTTAGCTCATAAAACCTTTTCTCATCTAATGGTTTGGTAAAAGTATCTGCTAGTTGTTTTCCAGTTCTAACATGTGAAATTTCAATGTCACCTTTTAATGAGTGATCTCTAAGAAAGTGATGACGAATATCTATGTGCTTAGTTCTTGAGTGCCCTACTGGGTTGTGTGCAATTTTTATCGCGCTTTCATTATCACATAGAAGCGGGATATGGTTTAGATTGTAGCCGTAGTCTCTAAGAGTCTGTCGCATCCAAAGTAGTTGTGTACAACAACTTCATGCTGCAACATACTCTGCTTCTGCTGTTGAAAGAGCAGTAGAGTTTTGCTTTTTAGATGACCAAGAAACTAGGGATCTACCAAGAAATTGACAGGTCCCTGAAGTGCTCTTTCTATCGACTTTGCATCCTGCATAGTCGGCATCGGAATAACCTATCGAGTTAAACTTGGATCCTTTGGGATACAAAAGGCCCATGTTTGGTGTGTGCGCAAGATACCTTAGGATTCTTTTTACAGCAATTAAGTGACATTCTTTAGGTGCGGCTTAAAACCTTGCACACATGCATATGCTAAGCATAATATCTGGCCTAGATGCACATAAGTAAAGTAAGGGGCCGATCATTGACCTATATACCTTTTGGTCCACATTTGGACCTTCTTCATTGAGATCGAGATGTCCGTTGATTGCCATGGGTGTCTTGATGGGCTTGGCTTTCTCCATATTGAATTTCTTGAGGATGTCCTGTGTGTATTTGGTTTGGCTTATAAATGTGCCTTCTCTCAGTTGCTTCACTTGGAATCCCAAGAAGAACTTCAATTCGCCCATCATCGACATCTCGAACCTATCTGTCATAATTTTGCTAAATTCCTCACAGAAAGATTTGTTAGTGGATCCAAAGATAATATCATCAACGTAAATTTGACATACAAATAGATGATCATCAAAATGTTTAGTGAAGAGTGTGTAGTCAGCTTTACCAATTTTGAATCCATTTTGAGTTAGAAAATCTCTAAGGCACTCGTACCAAGCTCGAGGAGCTTGTTTGAGGCCATAGAGAGCCTTACGCAGTTTATAGACGTGGTTAGGATACTCTTGGTCTTCGAATCCTGGTGGCTGCTCCACATAAACTTCCTCCTTTATCGGACCGTTGAGGAAGGCACTTTTGACGTCCATTTGATACAACTTGAAATTATGGTGAGTAGCATATGCCAATAAAATATGAATGGACTCAAGTCTAGCTACGGGAGCGAAAGTTTCGTCGAAGTCCAAACCTTCGACCTGAGAATAACCCTTGGCCACCAGCCTCGCTTTTTTTCTTGTTACTACTCCATGTTCATCTTTCTTGTTCCGAAAGACCCATTTAGTTCCAACGATGTTCGCCCTTGGTCTTTCCACCAGCTCCCACACTTCATTTCTTTTGAAGTTGTTCAATTCTTCTTGCATTGCCATCACCCAGTCTGGATCCCTTAAGGCTTTGTCTACCCTGTATGGTTCCAGAAAAGAGACAAAAGAATAGTATTCACAAAAATTTGCAACGCGAGATCTAGTAGTTACTCCCTTAGCAATATCACCAATGATATTGTTGACAGGATGGTCTCTTTGTACACTCTGATGTACTCTTGGGTGAGGAACTTGTGTAGCTGCTTGTTCTTCATCATCTTCATGTTCATTGTCTCTCCCTAGATCATCGCTTCTATGATTATCTTGATCTTCTTGGTCTTCCTCCACTTGATCTTATGTGAAAGCTCCCCCTTGATCATTGCTTCCTCATTGAGGTTCACCTTGTGCATTTGAGTCTTGCGTTTGCTCTTGTGGTAGAATATCACCAAGTGCCATTTTCTTCAGCGCTTAACATGGAGGTTCCTCTTTATGTAGCATACACTTATCGACTTGCTCCACTTGTGAGCCGTTAGTTTCATCGAACACTACATCACGTGCTACTTCAACAAGTCCGGACACCTTGATGAAGACACGATAGGCGTAGGCATTCGATTCATAGCCGAGCAAGAACCCATCATCGGACTTCGAAGCAAACTTCGAAGGCCTCGATTTCTTGTTCAGAATAAAACATTTACAACCAAAAACTTTGAAATAAGAAACATTAGGCTTTTTACCGGTAAGGAGCTCATATGGAGTTTTCTTCAGCAGTCGGTGAAGGTACAGCCAATTTGTGGCATGACATGCAGTGTTCACCGCTTCTGCCCAAAATCGATCTGATGTCTTGTATTCGTCCAACATTGTTCTTTCCATTTCAATCAATGTTCTGTTCTTCCTTTCGGCCACCCCGTTTTGTTGAGGAGAGTAGGGTGCCGAGAACTCATGCTTTATCCCTTCTTCATCGAGATACTCTTCAATTTGTGTATTCTTGAATTCTGTCCCGTTGTCACTTCTGATGTTCTTTACGGTTGATGAAAATTCGTTCTGGGCTCTTTTCAGGAACTTCTTAAGGATTCCATGAGTTTCTGATTTATCATACAAGAAAAATACCCAGGTAAATCTTGAAAAATCATCAACAATTACTAAACCGTATTTATTACCGCCGATACTTATGTAAGAAGTTTGACCAAATAGATCCATATGAAGAAGTTCCAGTGGTCTTGTAGTGGTCATTATGTTCTTGGCGGGGTGTGGTGCTCCGACTTGTTTTCTCGCCTGGCAAGCGCTGCATGGCCTGTCTTTCTCAAAAACCACATCCTTTAGACCGCGGATGTGACCACCTTTTAGAAGTTTCTGCAGATTTCTCATCCCAACATGGGCTAGCCGTCTATGCTACAGCCATCCCATGTTGGTTTTAGCAACCAAGCAAGTGTTGAGTTCGGCTTTATCTTTGTTGGAATCAACAAGGTAAAGCTTTCCCTTCAACATTCCCTTGAATGCAATCGAGCCATCGCTTCATCTAAAAACGGTCACACCCTCATTAGTGAATAAACAGTTATAACCTTTGTCGCATAGTTGAGATATTGACAAAAGGTTATAATCTAGGGAGTCTACATGTAAAACATTAGATAAAGTGTGTTGAGGAGATATTTCAATGTTACCGCTCCAAGGACCTTTCCTTGGCTGTTGTCTCCAAAGTATATGCCTTCATTTGGATCCTCGTTGTACTAGTACTCCACAAACATATCTCTCTCTCCGGTCATGTGATTTGTGCATCCTCTATCTAGCACCCACTTAGACCCACCGGAGGAGTAAGCCTTTTTCTTGCCTTCTTTAGCCATAAGGCAAGTATGGTTGTTCATATCCCGTCCTCCCATGTTTGGGAAGAGTGTAGCTCTCATGGTGGGTTTCTTAACGGCAATGGTGGCCATCTCCTCTTCTTCATCGGAGGAGGACTCATCGTTTGAGTCCCACTCCTTGCCAATCTGAGCCTGATGAGCTTGTCTCCTTTTTCTAAAAAATTTCTTCTAATGTGCTTTTGTTTCCTTCTTCTTCTTGTTTTCTTCATAAGTACAGTCCACCATGAAGTGACCGTACTCTCCACAATTATAGCAAGTACATCGAGCCTTGGATTTTTCTTTATCCTTGCTTTTCCCTTCATTTGAGTTGTTGCCATATCTTCTCCTCATCATGCGCTTGAACTTTTTGATAAAGAGTACCATTTCCTCATCATCTAGGTCAGTACTCACGTCGCTTGTATCTCCGTCATCTTGGTCTTCACGGGTTTCTTTGAGTTTGGTCTGCACGTTGCTTTGAGAGCAACTTCTTTCTTTTAGGAAGAGGTGAGCTCGGCTAAGTCTTTGACGTATTGAGCCTCCTTCTCCATCATTTCATGATTTATGATCTTCCCCAATAACTCATCGGGAGTCATTTTGTGAAACCCGGGGCTTTCTCTAATCATTGAGCAAAGTGTGACGTTTCTTGCCATGAAGGCTCTTATCATCCTTTTGACCACCTTGTCATCAGTCCATTTCTTACTTCCATAGGCACGGATTTTGTTGATGAGTGCCTTCATCCGGTTGTACATGTCTTGAGGTGATTCTCCTTCTTCAATAGCAAATCTCCCCAACTCTCCTTCAAGCATCTCAATTTTGGCTTCACGTACAGACCTATTTCCTTCATGAGCTGTCTTGAGTGTATCCCAGATTTCTTTTGCACTCTCTAGTCCATCGATCTTGGTGAATTCTTCTATGCTCAGTGACGATGTGATTACTGCAACGGCTTGTGCATTTCTTTGAATCTCTTGTTCTTGTTCTGGAGTGAGTTCTTCATGCGTGTCTGGGATATCTATTCCTGTGCAGACAACATGCCAAAGGATGGGATTCAAGAATATTAGATGCATTTTCATGTTGTACTTCCACATGGTATAGTCACTTCCGTCAAACTGCGGGGGCCTTCCCATAGGAATGGAGAGATAATGATTATTTGAATTGAGACGGTTGTAGTTGTAAGGATATCGGCAGTAGTCGTGATGACCACTCCCCATCGTCCTTTCTTCCTCTTTTCCCTTTTGTGCCATTGATTTCTTTCTCAGTAGTGCCTTCAGCTGTCTCACTTCTTCATCGTCATGTGGACTTTCTTTCAGCACATCGAAGGCTTTGGCTTCTTGCTCCTCATCGTTGTTGTTCGTCTTCGGGATATCGTTGTTCTTCTCAGAGGCCATTGATCTCTCCGAGATGTGAGTCTCGTTGATGGAGAACTTGGCTCTGATACCAATTGAATGTGGCCTAGAGGGGGTGAATAGGACTTATAGAGTTTCATGCACACTTAAAGTAGTTGTCAAAAACTTGATTGACCGGACTAGTCCGGTTGTCTGAGCGGACTAGTCCGGTGTGGCTGAAGTGTGTAGATTGTATAAGTGTTGTACAGGAGAATTAACTTGTTTAGCAGCGGAAATAAAACAACAATTATTCTATTTTGATTTTATAATGTGAGGTGTGATTATGCCCGTGAATGAGACTTAGCAACTCAAATTATGAAGTTTAGCAACTAGATGTTATAATCAACAAAAAACAAGGAGGCATGCGAGACAAATTTTACCGAGGTTCGATCTCACCAAGAGATCTACGTCCTCGTTGAGGAAGCTCACACAGAGCCGGGTCTCTAACCCTTTCGCTCTTCAAGTCACCACACAAGGCCGACTTGACTCCACTAGCACGGGTAATCACCGAGTTTGTGGGGCAACCTCACACGTTGAGGGCTCCCACAAGAATTACAATGGGAAAGCGATCAAATACACTCAAAAAGATTACAATGCAGAATATGAGTGTAGAGAGATCAAACCCCAAGAGCTCACAACGAAGGAACGACGATCTCCCAATCCCAAATCCAAGTGTTTGATTGATTTTCACCTTTTTGCACCTTAGATGTGTGGGGAGATGTGTTTTTTGGGCTCTTGGGACAGGTGGCGGCGCTAGGGTTTGAGTGTTTAGCAGTATGAGTCGTGTTCTCCTGTTGGAAGGCCGTGGATCACCCATTTATATGGTTTCCAAAAAAGTTATCGTTGTAAAACCTAATACCGGACTAGTCCGGTATATGATCGGACTTGTCCGGTCTACTTCCAGTGGGTTAACCGGACTAGCCCGGTCTAAAACCGGACTTGTCCGGTGCTATGTGAAGTGGGGTTCCAGAAAGTTTAGCGGACTAGTCCTGTCGCAGGGATGGACTAGTCCGCAGTCCTCTAAAGAGGACAACAGAGACATGAGCGGACTAGTCCGGTCTAAAACCGAACTTGTCCGGTTGCATTCCAGTAAGCTGACCGGACTAGTCCGGTCCATGAACGGACTAGTCCGGTGTCCAGTGAATTTTAGTTGATTATTAACCCCTTACCCTTACGAAAAGTCATGAGCTCTTGGGATGTGTCACTCACACACACCCTATACATTTACATCTAATTTGCTCTTCTAAATTCCACTAAAGTCTTCCTTTTCGGGTAGCACTTTATTTTTCACCTTTTTGTGTGCACCAAGCTAGTTCACTTTGTTTGTCCTGTAGTCACATCATTAGGATCTCATATGCTTCTCATCAATTCTCCAAAACCCACAAGGGATACCCTAGATGCACTTTCAACCGGACCTCTCGGAGGTGAGCTCCGAGATCGACAAGTATCCAACGCGATTGGTCCTCTAATTTCCGCGGTGACTAGCTCTGAAGGTGACATGTGTCATGCGGAAATGCCTTTGCTTCTTCCGCAGAGGCTAGCTCCGGACAACACGTGTCCCACAGGGTCGGACCTTTTTCCGTTTTGCGGAGATGATCCCCGAGCCTGCCATGTAGCTAGTTTAGCGGCGGACCTCTCCCCTCCTTGCAGGGATGAGCTCCGAACATGCCACGTGGCCAGCGGGCCGCGGAAGTTGTCTTCGGCGCTCTCGGTGATCTGGATTCGGCTCTTGCTGGCTACCTTTTTGATATTTTTCTCTGTGCCTACTTCCTTTAGAATGTTTTCTCTTCATGGAACATGAATATATGCAGAAACCGAAAATAAGGGTGTTAGAAATCTACCCCCCTTAAATTGGATCTCGTCCTCGAGATTCATTAGTAGGGAATAGATGAGTAAATTCTGCCTTGATGTCTTCTTCATGCTCCCATGTGGCTTCGGCTTCGGTGTGATGGCTCCATTGTACCTTGCACCATCGGATCACTTTGTTCCTGGTGACCCTTTCCTTTACGTCCAAAATTCGGACAGGGTGCTCCGTATAGGTCAGGTATTCTTGAAGTTCAAGCTATTCCATTGGTATTTGTTCCTCTGGTACTCTCAAGCACTTCTTGAGCTGGGATACATGAAACACGTCATGTACGTCGGAGAGATATAATGGGAGCTCTAGTTGATAGGCTACTTCTCCTCGCTTGTCCAAAATCTTAAATGGTCCGATGTAGCGAGGTTCTAGCTTGCCTTTGACGTTGAAACGTCGTTGGCCTCGGATAGGTGATACCTTAAGGTATACGAAGTCTCCTACTTCAAAAGTTAACTTCCTTCGCCTATTGTCCGCATAGCCTTTCTGTCGTGACTGAGCAGCCTTTAAGTTCTCTCGTATCGTTTGGACTTGTTTTTCAGCTTCTTGTAGCACTTCGGGTACAAACACCTGGTTCTCTCCGGTTTCGTTCCAGAACAGTGGTGTTCTACACCGTCTACCGTGTTATAGCTGTTGTTATAGGAGAATTCGGCGTACGGTAAACTCCTATCCCAACTACGCCCATGTTTCAAGGCGCAAGCTCTCAACATGTCCTCCAAAATTTGGTTTGTCCTTTCGGTTTGTCCATCGGTTTGTTGGTGATAGGCGGAGCTAAAATCCAGTCCTGTACCCATAGCTTTCTACAGCTTCCTCCAGAACCTAGAGGTAAACTGAGAACCTCGATCTGAGACTATCCTTCTTGGGACTCCATGACGCACACGATCTGCTCCATGTACAACTCGGCTAATTGTGCAGCGTTGTACTTGGCCCTTACAGGGAGAAAATGGGCGGTTTTCGTCAATCGGTCCACGATTACCCAGATGGAGTCATAACCCGACTGAGTACGTGGCAATCCGACGATGAAATCCATGCTGATGTATTCCCACTTCCACTCGGGTACCTTCAAAGGTTGCAATAATCCAGCGGGTCTTTGATGTTCGGCCTTCACCCATTGGCATATGTCGCATAGGGCAACGTATTCGGCTATGTCCCTTTTCATACCATCCCACCAATAACAAGTTTCCAAGTCCTTGTACATTTTGGTACTTCCGGGGTGTATGGAATAGGGTGAATCAAGTGCCTCCTTCAATATCATGTCGCGATGTGCTTCACGTTAGGCACACAAATCCTTTTTCCTAGCCAAAGCGTACCCTTCTCATCTTCTTTGAAATCCTTCTCTATTCCTTGTCGGATCCTTTCCTTGATCTTCTTGATCTCCTCATCCGTTGCTTGACCATCTCTTATCTCTTGCTCCAATAAAGAGTGAATCTCCATCATTTCCATGTTGTTCAAAAATCCAAGGTCCAACAGTTCGAACTCCTTACATGGTTCGGGTGGTAGCTCCCGAACCGTGAGTTGGTGACATGCTCCCTTTCGGCTCAATGCATCAGCTACCACATTGGCCTTCCCAGGGTGATAATTGATTCCAACATCGTAATCCTTGATAAGTTCCAACCATCGACGTTGTCTCAAATTCAAGTCCGTTTGTGTAAATATGTACTTGAGGCTTTTATGATCCGTATAGATCTCACATCGATGACCAAGGATATAATGTCTCCAAATCATTAATGCATGCACTACTGCTACTAGCTCCAAGTCATGTGTAGGATAATTGAGGTCGTGCTTCTTTAATTGTCGTGAGGTATAGGCTACCACTTTTCCTTCTTGCATGAGCACACATCCGAGCCCCTGTCTGGATGTGTCACAATATATGTCAAAGCTCTTGCTTACGTCCGGCAATACAAAAACCGGTGATGTGGTTAGCCTTTTCTTGAGCTCCTCAAAACTTTCTTGGCATTCTGGTGTCCATCGAAAGGCTTTTCCCTTCGTTAGCAACTCCGTCATAGGCTTTGCTATCTTAGAGAAGTCTTTGATGAATCTTCGATAGTATCCCGCCATCCCAAGAAAACTCTGAATATCCCTCATGTTTTGCGGCTGGTCCCACTTCAGAACATCTCTCACTTTTCCGGGATCAACCGATACCCCTTCTTCGGAGATAATGTGGCCTAGTAACGATATCTCCTTTAGCCAAAATTGACACTTGTTAAGCTTGGCATACAATCGATGCTCACGCATTTTCTGCAAGATCAATTTCAAATGTTCTTCATGCTCCTCCTCACTTTTTGAATACATCATAATGTCGTCGATGAAAACCATGACGAACTTATCCAAGTACTCCATGAAAACCTTGTTCATGAGGTACATGAAGTATGCGGGTGCATTTGTTAACCCCAAAGACATGACGGTATATTCGTACGAACCATACCGTGTTCGAAAGGCAGTCTTGGGTATATCGGAGGGCTTAATCTTCAGCTGGAAATATCCCGACCGAAGATCAATCTTGGAGAACACTCGGGCTCCTTTCATTTGGTCGAATAGGTCCTCTATACGGGGCAGAGGGTATTTGTTCTTTATTGTCACCTCGTTGAGAGACCTATAGTCCACGCACATCCTTTGGGTTCCATCCTTCTTGTCTACGAAGAGCACGGGGCCCCCCATGGCGACAAGCTTGGGCGTATAAAACCCTTTTCCAGCTGCTCTTGAATTTGCTTCTTGAGTTCTACTAGTTCATTGACAGACATCCTATAGGGTCTCTTGGCTATTGGTGCAGTTCCGGGTACCAAATCAATGGCAAACTCAATGCCCCGATCAGGGGGAATACCTGGAAGCTCTTCTGGAAATACATCCGGAAATTCTTGAACCACTGGAATGCTGTCCAATGTTGCTCCTCCAACGTGGTTCAAAACTGCCTTTTTAGTAGTTTGTTTGGTTGACTCAAACTCGACACGGATGTCGTGCTCATTTGTTAATTGCACGCTTCTTTCAGCACATTGGATTACCCCGTTGTGCTTGCTTAAACAATCCATCCCGAGTATAATGTCAATCCCTTGGGAATCCAAGACAATAAGGTTGGCAAGGAAGTCTACCCCCCTTATTTTAAGGCTTACTTTCGAACATACTATATTAGTCCTCATTTCTCCTCCGGGAGAATTAACTAACATAGCACATTCTAAGTGGGATATGGGTAGATTATGCTTGGCAACAAACTTGGATGATATGAAGGAATGTGATGCTCCAGAATCAAATAAGATGGTGGCTGGGTTGGAGTTGGCAAGGAACATACCAATTACGACGTCCTCAGCCTGTTGTGCTTCCTCAGCAGAGACATGGTTCACGTTGCCGCGAGCATAGTTCTGCTGTCCACGGTTCCCTTGATTTGTCCCCTCCATTCGGTCGCGGGTTCTGTTTGGGCACGTTGCCTTGCTGTCCAGGGCCTCCCCTCGGGCACTGGTTCGCGAAGTGTCCTATTTCCCCGCATGCAAAGCATGCCCTGTTGCCTACGGCAGCAGGTACGTTGCGGCGGGGGTTTTGAACAGGAGTGCCCATGTTAGGTCGGGGCACAGGAGGCATGGGCACGCGAGGTGCTGGTGCAACGGGTCGTTGCTGTGGTGGCTGACTAGGGTGGTATGCAGGAGTGGTTGATCCATACTGTGGTGCAGCTGGGGGCATGTACCGAGGTCGCACGTTGCTCCCTTGAGGCTGGTATGGCATCTTCCTCTTGCACTTTCGCTCAATCTCTCAGATCTTGTTTTCAACCACTATAGCCTTGTCAACCAGCTTCTGAAAGCTTGCGTAGTCATTGTTGAGGAGCTGAACCTGGATCTCATTGTTCAACCCTCTCATGAACAGATATTGCTTCCTCTGGTCCGAGTTGACATCTTCGGGGGCACACCGGGACAGTTGTGTGAACTTGTTGAGATACTCATTCACACTTTTCTTTCCTCGGCGGAGACCTTCGAACTCCTGTCTCTTGAGCATCATTACACCAGAAGGGATGTAATGAGAGCGGAAACTTTCCTTGAACTCAGTCCAAGTGATCGTCTCTGGGTCGACATGAGCGTTGCTCAGGGCATCCCACCAGTCAGCAGCGGCTCCCGTAAGTTGGTACGACGCAAAGAGAACCTTCTCTCGGTCATTGCACTGCACAATGGCAAGCTTCTTCTCCATGGATTTCAACCAGTCGTCGGCCTCCATGGGGTTGTTAGCTTGAGCAAAGGTGGGTGGTCGAGTCCTCATGAACTCTCCCAGCCTGTTATGAGCTGGTGGTGGTGGTGGCGGTGGTGCCGGAACAGGGTTGTTGTTGTGGGCCTGCAATTGACCCAACGTTTGGATCATAGTTTGCATAAGTTGGTTCTGCATGCCATCAACCGTTCCAGGTGGTTCTCGCCAGCCCCGGGGTTAACAGGAACTTCATCGTGACCATCCTCTATGTTGTCACGGACGTTCCTTTGGCCGGCGTTTCCTCTCACCATCTGTGGGAGGGAACGAAATAGAGTAGAATGTTATAAGGTTAGGTAAATTCCTTCAACTATATGCATCAAGGTGAGTTGGACTATATATATATTAGCCCATATGAGGATGTGAACAAGTGCCGAAACATCTCACACCTCTTTCTACTTATGTGTGGATATGGACAACGTTTTGAGACATCCCACAACTCACACTAAGCATATAATAACAACAATCATCACAAGGGCTCACACAACTCCTATTCAAGGATGGTTTCCTATGTCAAGGTAGTTTCAAGGCCAATCTAAGCGTCCTAGGATGCTTCCTTGGGTCAGCGTGGCTTAACTACCAATCTGTGTCCAATACCAATCTGTGATTGTATCTAGGTGTGTAATCTACCCCTATCTGTGGTTTTTATACCACTCCGTGTTTCCTATTTAGGTGTGTAACCCACTGTCAACTCGTGGCTCTAATATCAATCTATGATCTCTATCTAGGCTTGTAACCTACTGTCAACCCGTGGCTCTGATACCAATCTGTGACGCCCTCAATTCTGTGGAAAACCACGGAACCGAGAACTAATGCATATGTGTGCCCAGGATGTTCATGACACACACGCATATATTCCACAAACTGAATTCAGATTATATATTACCACGAATAACAGAGTTTATTATAATATCTCATGAGTCTCGGACTCATGCTCACAGCAGAAGTCTTATTTCTATGCAGTGGAAGTCTTTATTCTGACGCGGAAGCCATTTAACTAATGCGGAAGCAAATCTAAGCAGCAATGGCTCCATCTCTATTCCATTCCCACAGGCAAGGTTAAGAACAGATCACACGCCTTAATGCTCCACTTGGTCTTCATAGTAGTCTTCTTTTGCTGCTGATGATGAAATAATAATGCAAGTTTAAGTACAATGATGTACTCAGCAGGTGCGGAAAAATATGATATGAAGCTCATAGCAAGGTAGGTATAAAAAGGCTCATTTGCAGAAAAGCAAAGTTATTTATCAAAAGCACGATAAAACAGCGACTTATCTTTAAGTGAATGTAATCACGACATGTATTAAAATACCAATCATACCTCCGTCATGTTCATAACCAGTCATCAATCAACCTCATTCTCGCTCACGAATACCTCCTCGTATTTGCTACCATTTCACCTCATAAAACAACTTCGTCTCCCACCGAGACCAACCTTGTTGCCACGACTCAACAGTCATGCAACCCATCTTATCACCCAGACTCAACAGTCCCAAAACCAAACCATAACCAAAAGCCATCCCAATAACCACATCCAATAACCATCCCAAAAACCATCCCAATAACCACATCCAATAACCATCCCCAAAACCATCCCAACTAATCATGGCAGTTGGCCAGACGCTCGTGACCGTAAGCTCGGCTATCATGATAGTTTTAAGAACCCTGCAGAGTTTGTACCTCTTTACCCACAAGTTTGTGATTTCGTCACCCGTCGGTGACTGCAGAACCTCCATTATACCAGTACACCACCGTCGGTGTATGGCCAAGAGATCACAAAATATCCTTTACAAAGGGGCTACTAGATGTATGGACTCACTAAGGTTTCACCGACAGGCTAGAATCTCCAGTTCTCCCACCCACGGGCCCCCTCTTGTGCCATGCAGTTCCCAGGACAGTCCTCACTCGACTCCCATTCCCCGTGCCTTCCACAGTCCATAACATTCTAGTAACTTACCTAATTACTCAGCTAAGCCGCACCCATACTTGGCCTTGTGGTGGCAATGTTATCCTGGCATGTGCATGCATGAACCGGTCCTTAGATCTACGGCAAGTAAACCACCATCTCATGCTACCTCATTCACAAACCCGGTCTTGCCTAGATCTCCCTCCGATCCATGTTCATTGACAACATAATTTTTTCCTTATTATCATTATGAGTGCAGTTAGGTAGACACATCTATCTCGCTTCCAAATACCATGGAGTCAGTGAAGCATAAAAGTAAAAACCATACCCGACTCATAAACTTCCCTGGCGACAACGGTGGTTTAATCAAAACTAGTAAACTCCTATAAAAGGTTTCCCATCATGTTTGACTCAGCACACACACCTTTTTGCAAAAAAAAACAAAACATTTTTACCCAAAACATAGGATCAATATAGTCAAGGAGCACTTGCCTTGTTCTCGCGGTTCTGGTGGCTCTTGGATCTCGAAACCTTGTTGTTGTAGCTCGTCGTAGACAGCTCCCTGAGCTTGTACTTATATACAGGATCATGCACATACAAGATTCATAACAATCAATACCATGCACAAACTTTAAACTAGATGCGATGATGCATATGCATGCTATCCTATGATCAGCTTTATTAGATCGGTTTGTACGTGTTCTTGTATGTCTTTATGGTGAACAGAGGTGTTCGGATCAAATGTGGACGTGGCGATGACCTTGTCTTTAGATCAACCCGATCAACAAGTGACCTGTCCACGAGAAAGCTTCTGTTCGAAAGGAATCGAAGAACAGATGCGAAGAAAACACAACGATGTTGTAAGGTGGTATTGGAGACCTACCTTACGCCCTTCTCGGTCTCGGGCCCTTCTCAGATCGTTGGGCTCTCTTCCGGCGATCTTCCTTGCTGAACTCCGGCGATGGCTTTCTCGGCGAGTTGAGGGCTAGGGCTCTAAGTCGTCGGCTTTGGAGTTGGAAAAAGAAGTTCGTGGTTTTGGCCAGAAGTTCTGGGTTCTATTTATAATCAGGAGAAGAAGAGTCCTATTCTGATTGGATTCTGAATAGGAGTTCTATTCAGATCGTCGTTGAATCCTAACAACTTATCTCGAGTTGATTTGGTGCAGTATTATTGTGGAATTCAGGTCGGTTTCTTCTCCGTACCGATATTTCTACGTGTACAGAATCAAAAACCGCTCCAGAACTCGTTACCTTCTCGGTGGTAAGCTCCGGAAGATCCACGTGTCCATCGGGCGTGGTCTCTCCTTTTCTGCAGAGACGAGCTCCGGTGGTGCCGCGTGTCAAGCGAGCAAGACCTCCTGCTCCTTCAGAGGTGAGCTCCGCGTGCGCCACGTATCCTAGCGGTCGGGACCTCCTCTCTTATTCGGAGGTGGCTCCACACACGCCACGTGTCAATGCCGGACCTTTCCTCTCTCTCCGGAGGTAGCTCCGGGTGTGCGACGTATCCATTCCGGGCCTTCCTCTCTTCGGAGGTGAGCTCCGTGAATGCCACGCGTCAATTAGCGCAGGACTCTCCCTTTTTCCTCAGAGACAAACTCCGAGGTAGACACGTGTCCAACAGTGACGGACCTCCCGGAGATAAGCTCCGGTGACGACGCGTGTCCAATAGAACCGGACTTCTCGGAGGTGAGCTCCAAGATTGACACGTATCCCACGCGGCTGATCCTCTAATTTCCGCGGTGACTAGCTCCGAAGGTGACATGTGTCCTGCAGAAATGCCTTTGCTTCTTCCGCAGAGGCTAGCTCCGGACAACACGTGTCCCACAGGGTCGGACCTTTTCCCCTTTTGCGGAGATGAGCCCCGAGCCTGCCACGTACTTAGTTTAGCGGCCGACCTCTCCCCTCCTCGCAGGGATGAGCTCCGAACACGCCACGTGGCCAGCAGGCCGCGGAAGTTGTCTTCGGCGCTCTCGGTGATCTGGATTCGGCTCTTGCTGGCTACCTTTTTGATATTTTTCTCTGTTCCTACTTCCTTTAGAATGTTTTCTCTTCATGGAACATGAATATATGCAGAAACCGAAAATAAGGGTGTTACAAGCGTCCAGATGACAGACCCCCACGACCCTCATGTTGATTCAGATCTGGTGCAGCCACCAATGGTGCAAACTCGACAATGAACGACCCTGCAGAACGTGCCGGTGCCTCCCAGTTCTAGCTGCTCGCCTTGTCGAAGACAACATCGCGTGTCACATAGACACGCTTGCCAACTGGATCATAGACATGCCACCCCTTTGTCTGTCCCTGATCATAGCCAATGAACACTGTTTGCACACTCCGATCATCAAGTTTCTTCAAGTTTAGGCGAGTTACCTTGGCATGTGCAATGCATCCAAATGTGCGAAAGTAACCGACTGAGGGCTTTCGTCCATGCCATGCTTCGTAGGGTGTCATGCCGCTCACCGCCTTCGTCGGAGCACGATTCAGTAGATGAACCGCGGTGGTCACTGCTTCACCCCAGAACTCATTCGGCATGCCTTTTGTTTTCAACAGACATCGTGCCATGCCAACAATCGACTGATTACGTTGCTCCACGACACCATTCTGCTGTGGTGAATATGGTGCGGTGAGCTGCCTGTGAACCCCATGGTCTGCACAATACTCACCAAACTCAGTTGACGTGAATTCACCCCCCCTATCAGTTCACAATGTCTGGAGCTTGACTGATGTTTCAACCTCAACACCCGCCTGCCAGTGCCTGATTGCCGTGGCTGCTTCATCTTTGCTTTTCAACAAAAACAGCCACATGTAACGAGACTTGTCATCGATGAGAGGAGAAAGTATTTCTTCCCGCCAAATGTAGGTGGAGAGATTGGGCCACAGAGATCACCGTGCACCAGACCCAGACGTTCATCCGCTCGGTAAGTTGTCACTGCCGGGAATGGCACGCGCCGCTGTTTGCCAATGAGACAGCCATCACAAACTTGATCAACATGATCAATCATTGGCATTCCATGCACCATATTTGCTTGAGTAAGCTTGCGGAGAGTGTCGAAGTTCAAATGAACACAGCGAGCATGCCACTTCCATGCATCATCATCCGTTGATGCTGCCATGCACACCGGGTGAGTGATGTCCAACTCCACAATGTAGAGTCAGTTCCTCGTTCTGTGCACCTCCACAATGAGATTCTTCTCTCGGTCACGTACCACCATGGCGCCTCCTTTAACTAGAGCTGTGCAACCCGACTCATCAAGCTGTCCGACTGATATGATCAAAGTCCACGACCTTGGAATATGATATACTCCTGTGAGCACACGATGTCGCCCCCCATGTGCGACGAGGACAACAGTTCCTCGTCCCTTGATCTCAACCACCTACCCGTCGCCGAAGCGGACCGTGCCAGAAACACCTCGGTCCAGCTCACCTGTCATATGATTCGATGCTTCAGTGTCCAGATGCCAGCGTGGTTCCCTGACTCCATCTGTCCTGGCAAGACAGATCTTGGCGTGAGCTTCATGTAGATGTATGACCTCACCGGTCTGTTCTGTGCCACCGCCCTCATGAGGCGTCACCTGCGCCATGAGCAGCGTGGGATCTTCATCTTCCACTTGTGCTACATGAACTGCCCCAACTGCTTCGTCTCGCTCCTTCTTGCGGCACTCACGAGCCCAATGCCCGCTTATGCCACAGTAACGACAATTGCCGGCACGCTTGGGGGTGGACTTGCCTCCACTGGGTGGGTGTGCGACATCTTTGCCGCGGTCGCCCTGAGTCTTCCAATGTCCCTTCTTTCCACTGCTTGAGTGATTCTTCGATGAGCCACCCTGACCGCGCTGATTGAAGCGCGATCGCCACTCTTCCTCAGTCAGCAGCAGTTTGAGCCACCCTCCTCCTCAGCATCCGAGTTGA
The DNA here is from genome assembly GCA_030760725.1 of Neostapfia colusana. Taxonomy (NCBI): domain Eukaryota; kingdom Viridiplantae; phylum Streptophyta; class Magnoliopsida; order Poales; family Poaceae; genus Neostapfia; species Neostapfia colusana. Next base: position 60,717,167 of record JASWHV010000006.1, on the reverse strand, counting down.
AACGTTCCTCGGCCGCCTTGAATCGCCCGATGATCTATTCGATCGTGGTGGTATTCAAATCGACCAGATTGTCGATGGACATGGCAAGTTGATAATATCGCTTGGGCACGATCCGAAGCCACTTCTGAATGACTCGCTTGTCACTGACAGGATCTCCCAGCTCATTCAGTCTTGAAGCCAATCCTTTCAAACGCATTGCAAGCTCATCAATCGACTCACCCTCTTTAGCCTTCAGCTGCTCATACTCGAAGCGGAGTGTCTGCGCCTTGGTGTCATGCACGCGCTCGGAGCCCGCATGCAGTGTGCGGATCGCATCCCATACTGCCTTCACGTTCTTGTACTTCCTCAACATCAGGAGCATCTCTGATGGCACCAATCGGTAGATCATCTCCAGAGCGCCTCGGTCGTTGCGGTAGCCGTACTAATCATCGAGATTTTCCGCTCCTTCGACCGCGTGCCACAGGCCTCTTGCCTGCAAGCTGACTTCCGTGAGGAGGCTCCACTCTTCGTAGTTGGTGCACGATAGTATTGGCACGCCGGAGGCGCCCGTCACCACCGGAATGTACGGGCGGATCACGGCCAGCTCCTGCTCGCCGATGCCAGGATTCAGCGAGTTGCCATCGCCAGGATTCAATGAGTTGCCACCGCCAGCGACATCGTTCCTCCTTGCCCTTCCACCGCTCGTCGCCATCACGAGAACACGGCTCTGATGCCAAATGTTATCAGCAGTACGTGGATCAAGCAATGGTTGGGAAAATCAGAATTTTTGTGGCGCTGCACAAACTGCAGCCATTTTTGATAATCTTAAAAGGTAGCCATGCAGGAAAAACAGAAAAACAAGCACGTCTGGGTGATCCGCTATTCCCGCGGTACGCCCGTCGCCCTGAGGATACGCGCGGACGTTCCATCGTGCCGTTGCACGATCGGGTCAGCATGTTGAGCCGGAACTCGCTCCTATCCTAACTGAGTCGCAGCTCAGTTTCTTACAGAGAACGAAAAATACTTAAACAGCAGCTGGTTATGCTAACACTGACAGCGTACCTTCCCCTTTACTCCTTGGCCGTCTGCTCGTTCCTCGTCGATGTGACGTCCGGATGGCTGGCCCCCCGGACACGCGTCTCCACCGGAGCCGCCTTACGAAGTAGTGGGTGGTCCAGAGTCGTTGGGCACTGGCAGCACAGGGGCCCTCCCATGCTGGAGGTCGGGCCTGGGGCCACAGGACACGTGGAACGTCCGGAGCTCTCTCTGGGGGAGGGTGTGGTTCGGAGGTTTCGGGCATGTGGCAGCGCCGGAGCCATCCCTGGCGGAAGATCGGGCCAGGCACCACTGGACACGTGGTGGCTCCTAAGCCACCCTCGGCCGGTAGTCAGGCTCAGGGCCTAAAGGCATGTGGCAACCCCGTGACTTCCCATGGGTCCCAGGGCACGTGACTTACGTTAGAGCCGCCTAAGCTGGAAAGGCAGGGCCCAAGTTATTTTTTATCCACTATGCGGGGTACGCGGTCTGAAAGGGTACCGACACTTTGATATAACAGGCCTTAGCCTAGAAGCATGGGCAGTAGGTTGTCATTCCCTCGTGGCAGCTGCATATGGAGCGATAGGTGCCGGTAGGGTTGACAAACGGCCCAAAAAATGAACTAACAATATGAAGGGCTGGATCGGATTAGTGTCGGGCTAAATTTATATCTATTTTTGAACCAATATTTAATAAGGGCCAAAATAAATTATGAAAGGGCCAGTGGGCCGAGCCCGTTTACCACCCCTAGGTGCTGATGGAGCCACATATGTCTTCTTCAACGTCACATATGAATTGCTACTTTTCATGCGGTCCTATCATGAGTCTCTGGATACATCCAATCTCTCAAATATCGTTTTACCGCCTCCTCCCAGGTCAACCTTGGTCGTCCTCTACCTCTCCTTATATTTTCTCTACCTCTTAAAATCCCATTGTGAACCGGTGCTTCTAGAGGTCTCCGTTGGATATGTCCAAACCACCTAAGTTGATGTTGGACTAACTTCTCTTCAATCGGCGCCACCCCTACCCTATCACGAATCGCCTCATTCCTTATTCAGTCTCTTCTCGTGTGCCCGCACAACCACCGTAGCATGCGCATCTCTGCGACACTCATTTGTTTTACATGTTGCCGTTTAGTTGGCCAACATTCCGCCCCATAGAGCATCGCGGGTCTGATCACCATCCTATAGAACTTCCCTTTTTGCTTTTTTTGGGACTCTCCTATCACATCGGATTCTAGAGGCTTGTCGCCATTTCATCCACCCTACCTTTATCTTGTGGCAAACATCCTCATCAATATCTCCATTGCTTTGTAACATTGATCCTAAGTATCGGAAAGAGTCCCTTCTAGGTACTATTTGTCCTTGTAGACTAACATTTCCCTCTTCACGACCAACACCACTAAAGTCACACCTCATATACTCGGTTTTGGTCCTACTAAGTCTAAACCCCTTGGACTCTAAGGTTTGTCTCCATAACTCTAATTTCCTATCAACACCATCTCTAGTTTCATCTACCAGCACTACATTATCGGCAAAGAGCATGCACCAAGGGATATCCCCTTGTATATTCTTCGACACCTCATCCATCACCAAGGAAAAGATGTATGGGCTCAAAGCTGATCCTTGATGTAGTCCTACCATGATAGAAAATGCATCAGTCTCACTATCACTTACGCGCACACTTGTCCTAACGTTATTGTACATATCCTTGATAAGGGTAATGTACTTTGTTGGCACTTTATGTTTCTCTAGTGCCCACGACATGACTGACCTTGGTATCTTGTCGTACGCCTTCTCCAAGTCGATGAACACCATATGCAAATCCTTCTTCTGCTCCCTATATCTCTCCATAAGCTGACGAAGCAAGAAAATCACCTCCATTGTAGACCTCCCAGGCATAAACCAAACTGGTTTTTAGTGACATTGGTCACTTTCCTCAGGCAGTGTTCAATCACTCTCTCCCAAAGCTTCATAGTATGACTCATAAGCTTAATACCTCGATAATTAGTACAACTTTGAATATCTCCTTTTATTTTTGAAGATAGGTACTAATATACTTTTTCTCCATTCTTCAGGAATCTTGTTTGAATGAAAAATATGGGTCAATAGATTTTTGAGCCATACTATTTCCACGTCCCCAAGGCATCTTCACACCTCAATAGGGACATCGTCAGGGCCGAGGGCCTTTCCTCCTTTCATCTGTTTTAAGGCCTCCTTAACCTCAAACTCTTGTATCCTCTGCACGAACCGCCTGTTGGAGTCATCAAAGGAGTCATCCAACTCAACCATAGTGCTCCCATTCCCATCATTGAATAGCCCATTAAAGTAATCACGCCATCTATTCTTAATCTCTTCATCCTTCACTAGAATGCGGTCAGTCTCATCTTTGATGCATTTAACTTGATTGAAATCCCTCATCTTTCTCTCACGGATTTTTGCTACCTTGTATATGTCCTTTTCACTTCTTTTATCTCTAGTCTCTCATATAACTTATCATAGGCCTGTCCTCTTGCCTTACTCACAGCCCGCCTTGCATTCTTCTTAGCCTCTTTGTACTTAAGCATGTTGCTTGCGCTTCTATCATTATGCGAACTCTTGTAACACTCCTTCTTCTCCTTAATGGCCTTTTGTACATCCTCATTCCACCACCAAGTGTCTTTATCTACAAGTTTCATTCCTTTTGTCACACCGAACACCTCACTAGCTACCTTCCTAATGCAAGTTGCCATCTTCACCCACATACTATCTGCATCTCCAATTTCTACCCAGGGTCCTTCTGTGATCACCCTATTTTTAAAGGATTCTTGTGATTCACCTTTCAACTTCCACCACTTTGTTCTTGTGATTTTGACACCTTTTTCCCGCAAAGAACATGTATGGAAGCGAAAGTCAACTACCACAAGCTTATGTTGTGTCACAACACACTTTCCGGGGATCACCTTACAATCTAGACAATTTCATCTATCCTTTCTCCTAGTGAGTGCAAAGTCAATCTGGCTAGAGTGTTGGGCACTACTAAAGGTCACTAGGTGAGATTGCCTCTTCCTAAAGAGGGTGTTAGCTTCCAACAGATCATAGGCTACGGCAAAGTCTAGGATGTCCTTACCCTCTTGATTTCTATCGCCACATCCAAAGCCTCCATGTACTCCCTCAAATCCTAGGTTAGTTGCACCTACGTGACCATTGAGATCTCCCCGTATGAGGAGTTTCTCAGTTATCGGTACACTACTAACCATATCCTCCAAGTCCTCCCAAAATTGCCTCTTAGCACTCATGTTGAGCCCAACTTGTGGGGCATAAGCACTAATGACATTCAAGACAATGTCCCCAATTACTATCTTGATTAATATGATCCTATCCCCTCATCTTCGAATATCCACTACTCCACCCTTAAAACTCTTATCTATTAGAACACCTACGCCATTCCTAGTCCCAGACGATCCAGAATACCAAAGCTTGAAACCGGTATTCTTGACTTCTCTCATCTTTTGAACCGCCCATCTAGTCTCTTGTACATAAAGGATATTTACTCATCTCCTAATGACAATATCTACTAACTCACGTAGCTTCCCCGTCAAGGATGCTACATTCCAACTACCCACCCGAAATTTATGTTCCTCGGCTAGCTTCCTTACGCTTTGCACCCGTCGAGTAAGATGCAAAGACCCTTGCTCACTTATCATTACATCCGGGCGATGATGTAGCGCGCCACTGAGGTGGTGGCTATCCGACCCTTGCTCATTTAACACCATATCCGGATTCTGATATGGCGCGCCACTAAGGCGGTGGCGACCTGGCCCTTGCCCACTTAACACCATACCTGAGTTCCGATATGGCGCGTCGCTAAGAGGGTTACGCCCCAACGAATTTCTATTGGGTTCCATTTTCATGAGAATGGCTAAGTGTAGTTGTTGGCTCGCCAAGCCTATCACAACCCCTCCTCCTTTACCCGAGCTTGAGACCGGCTATGTCATTACAACATAGGGGGAGTTCATGACGGCTGTTGTAAATAAGCCAGTAGTATTTACCACGGTGTGGTCCCGACCGTTGTAAATAAGAAGACCTTAGTTACGACAGCCTAGATCAGGACCATCGTAAATAAAAATCTAGAAGGTGTCACATGGCACGGCTTCGTTATTTACGACGGTCGGGTCAGACCGTGGTAAATAAGTTATTTACGATATTTGACTTGTGACGGCTACAAATCATCATAAATAACCAATTACTGTCGTAAATAAGCTATTTACAACAGTATTTAACTTATTTACGACGGTTCCTGCCATCATTAGTTATCTAGTGTCTTGTGGCGTGGGCCCACGCAGCGAGTTAGCGGCGCGGCCCACACCACTTTCGTATCTAGTCGTAGCATTGTTGAATATCCACTCTCACCTAACCTGCTTTTTAAGGTTTCTAAATATTAACTGTTGGATGCAGATAAAATGGTGCGGAATAAGAGAATAAGAGACTACGCAAGATAAAATGAAAGGATGGCAGGTTGACAAGAACCTCGGTAACCAGGTTACGAGGAAAAACAATCAATGCATGTTAGATGTTGATCCCATTGCTTCATGAAGCTTCTGCTTCTGCAGGCACATTTGTGTTTTAAAGAAATACACATACCTAACATGCATCTACCGCATGCCTTATCAGAGGGCAAAGACAGAATAACTGCTGGGAAAAGAGGTCTAGACAAGTAGATGACCGGCGTCACATTTAAAAAATACGACGCCTACCAATATTTAAGCACCGTGTGATCATCACTACCTGATCCATCAGCAACCATTCATTCGTTGGCCTAAGACCAAATCAACAACAGCAGTTAGCATCAGAAAGAAAGAGGCGTGAGCATGGAGAAGGCTGCAGTAGCCTTAGCTTTGCTGGTGTTAGCTACTCTCCTCCTGACAGATCTCCCGCCGGTGAGCTCGCAGGTGTTATGCCGGTCGCAGTTCAACTTGGCGAACGAGGCGTGCAGCCTGCGGTCCTTCATCCCGGGGGGGAGGCGCCCCGGGCTGCCGCGGGAGCAGCTCAACGAGACGTCTGTGACCGTGACGACCACAGCTGCGGCTGCAGGCGGCAGCGGCGGAGAGCAGGTGCTGCGGTCCGAGCACGACGATGACGACGGGGATGACGGTGATAGCGGAAGGCGATCTTCCCGGCACCACCACCGGCACTACAGCGAGGACGAAGACCCCCGCGACACGGCGTGCTGCCGCCGGATCATGGGCCTCGACAACTCGTGCGTCTGCCAGGCCACCACGCGGCTCCCACCGTTCATGAACTCCATCAGGCACGCTATTAAGCTCACGCCCGTCGAAGGGTGCGAGGTCACCTTCGAGTGTCCTGGCCCCCTCTTCTAAGTTCCCTGCTGGCACTGGCTCTGCTCGTGCATCACACCGAGTGATTGACGCCGCCAGAGTGAGATAATATTATATTGTCAGTTAGTCACGTATAGTTAGTAAGCTTGTGACTCGTAATAGGTACATCTATTAGGATAATATGTCACCGCTTAAACTATGGTGATCCGAAGGTTGTACCTTGTTATTCATAAAAGAAAATGATCGAGAAATATGATGTACGTTGTGACTCGTAATAGGTACATTTATTAGGACTACGTTGGGTATATGTCAACTGTTCCATAGATTGCTGTCATCTATGCCATGAACAGTTTTATACTATCCGGAAAGAGAATAAGGTGCAAAAAGAATGATATTTGTTAAATGATTAAACAGTCACACAAACTACAAAATTTAGCTAGGATTACGAGGTTACTACCACACTACTATATGATGCTACAGTTCAAGGTTTATTATCATACAACCCATAATAGTCAGTTCTTGATTGCTCAGATAAAGAGAAGTATGGCTACTACAAGAATACTAAAATATGTACTTGCCATGTTTATTGGTCACAACGGTTCACCACTACAAAAATCATTATCACAAGCGCCTCATTTTTCAGACCCAGACAGTCCGTAAAAAAATGTTTGTGATGTCGAATGAATTAATAGCTGCATGTGATGAAAGAACATCACAGACGGCTCGCAAAGGCATACCGTCTGTGTAAACATATCAATTTTTATATCTGACCGTGGACTAGGAGCCGCTTACAATATTAGCCATTAATACAGACGACTGAAGCAAGGGCACGCGTGACCTTTGCGGTTACCAAGGGGAACACACCTCTAAATTCAATTCGAAGCCACCAAACGATATAGGCAGACCGTGGAGTAGGAGCCACCTGCAATATTGGCCATTAATACAGGCGGCTGAAGCGACCGGGCGTGCGCGCCTTTTCGGTTACCGAGGGGAACGCGTGCAGTACACGCGTCCTTTGAATTCAATTCGAAGCCACTAAACGATGATCGATATAAATACACACCCACACGATCGTCTTCTCCGCACAACCATAGTACTACTCTTTCTCTTCTTTCTCCGCCACGCCCAATCAAGCTCCACACGAAATGACACACAACCAAACACCGCCACCAAGCCCGCTGAGGGAACCAGCGACCGCAATCCTCCCCCTCCCCCTCGAGCTCTAGGCAAATTGAGGATGCACGTCGTGACATATCGCGAGATGTATTTAACAGTACATCTCACTCCATGAAGCGTCTGTGCCTCGGTATCCTTCCAGAACATACCAGAATGGATACCGTGGGCCACTACTTGTTTGGGCTCACGCATGTGGCCGGTCGTCTTGATGCTCTATGGGAGACGATGGCTCAGGAGCTCGGGGTCCACGGCTGCATGAACCTGGTGGCAGCGACATCCAGGAGACTGGGTTTCCCGGTTCCGCTGCCAGAGGTGCCCTTGGAGCTCCAGGAGCCCCCGCAGCCCGAGGAGGTGGAGGAGGAATAGAATTAGTGGAATTAGTTGTTTTTCTTTTCTTGTTTTTAGTTGATGTTGTATTTTCTTTTCTTGTTCTGTAATTTTGTTTTTTATCTCCTAATCATAATAGATATCGCTGTAATGTATGTGTTATACATTATCTACTGCAATGTATGTGTTAGACATTATCTCCTGTAGGACAGATGAAGTCTAGAGCGCTTACTGACGGAGACGCTGCAACCAATCGCTCGGCTACACTATTGCCAAAGCAAGCTACTAGTCAAGTGATCTCTGTGGCCTCTGTTGTCCCTGTACACATACAGTATGAGCATGTATGCATCTTGTGCACTCAAAAGCAAACGCATAGCTTCACTTCACTTCACTCGTGGCCTATGCATTGTGACGCCCCTACCCCGAGAAGAAAAACCTCTCGGAACCGAGACTGATGCATATGTGTGCCCAGGATGTTCATCACACATACAAATATAACCCAGAAACTAAATTCAGGATATATGTAACCACGAAGGAATAGATTCAAGTACTTTATTACATCAATCTTTATTGCAGCGGAAGTCTTATCTTAGCAGCGGAAGTCTTATTCTAGCAGCGGAAGTCTTCTAACCTATAGCGGAAGCAAACTAAGCAGCAGCAGCGGCTCCATCTCTACTCCACAGGCAAGGTTGAGGGTAGATTACATGCCTAATACTCCACATGGTCTTCATAGTACTCCTCTCCCGTTGCTAATGATGTATTATAATGCAAGGGTGAGTACATGACGTACTCAGCAAGTGCGGAAAGTATGACATGTAGCTTACAATAAGGTAGGTATAAAAAGTTTCATTGCATAAAAGCAAAGTTTATTTCACAAATAATGATAAAAACAGCAACTAGCTTTAAGTGAATGTGATCCCAACATATATTTAAACATCAACATACCTCCATCATGATTCACCACTTTTTATATCTCATCCGAACATTTCTCTTTCTCAAATTTTCACATGCTCATGAATACCATCTCGTATTCACTACCATCTCATCTCATATTCAATTCCGTCTCATAACCGAGATCAAATCTCATTGCTATGACTCAACAGTCATGCAACCAAATCTCATTACCCGGACTCAACAGTTCTGAAAACAAAATCCAAAGACCAAACCATCACCAAACCAATAACTAAACAAAATACCATCCCAATAACCATCCCATCTAATCATGGAAGTTATCCAGGCGCTTGTGACCATAAGCTCGGCTATCATGATAGTTTTATACCCTGCAGAGTTTGTACCACTTTACCCACAAGTTTGTGATTTTGTCACCCGTCGGCGACTGCAGAACCTCCATTATACCAGTACACAACCATCGGTGTATGGCCAAGAGATCACAAAATAGCCTTTACAAATGGGTTACTAGATGTATGGACTCAATAAGGTTTCACCAGCAGGCTCGAATCTCCAATTCTCCCACCTACAGGCCCTCTGTTGTGCCATGCAGTTCCCAGGGAAGTCCTCACTCGACTCACATTTCCCGTGCCTTCCACGTTCCATAACAATCTAGCAACTTACCTAATTAGTCTGCTAAGCCACACCCATACTTGGCTTTGTGGTGGCACTGTATTCCTGGCATGTGCTCGCATGAACCGGTCCTTAGATCTATGGCAAGTAAACCACCATCTCATTCTACCACTTCCACGAACCAAGCTTGCCTAGATATCCCTCCGATTCATGTCCATTATCAACATCAGTTTCTCATTAACATTATTCATACGAGTGCAGTTAGCTAGACACATTCTATCGCTTCCCATATCTCGTAGATTAATGAAGAAATAAGCAAAAACGACCATACCCGACTCATCAACTGTCCCGGCGACAAGGGTGGTTAACAAAACTAGTAAAGTCCTATGAAAGGGTTTCCCATATAGTTGACTCAAGCACACACACCTTTTCGCAAACAAAACAGTTTCAAAAACATGGGATCAATATGGTCAAGGGGCACTTGCCTTGTTCCTGTGGCTTCTGTTGCTCACGGATCTCGAAGTCTTGTTGTTGTAGCTCGTCGTAGATAGCTCCCTGAGCTTGTCCTTCTATTTATGATCACGCACATACAAAATTCATAGCAATCAATCATTATGCACAAACTTTACTCAATATGCAATGGTGCATATGCATGCTAATCCTATGATGCTGTTTTTATTAGATCGGTTTGTAAGTGTTCTTGCATGTTTGCATGGGTTTTACTATGAACAAAGGTGTACGGATCAAATGTGGACATGGTAATGATCTGGACTCAAGATCTAGATCAAACTGATCAACACGTGATCTGTCCACACGAAAAAGTTTCTGTTGGAAAGGATCGAAGAACAGATGCAATGAAAACCGCAATGATGTCGTAAGGTGATAATGGAGACCTGCCTTACTTCCTTCAGGTCCTTCCTCCTAGCAAAAACAGATCATCGGCTCTCCTCCGGCGATGGCGATCGTGGTCCGGATCGTCGGCGGTCTCTCCGGTGTTCAAACTCCGGCGAAGGGTTAACTCGGCGAGCTGGGGGCTAAGGCTCTAAGTTGTCAGCTTGAGAAGATGTTACGACCAAGGGGTTGTTTCGGGTTCTATTTATAACCGGAAAAAGAAGAGTTCTAATCTGATTGGATTTCAAATAAGAGTCCTATTCAAATCATTTTTGAATCTTAACAACTTATCTTCAATTGATTCGGTGCGGTAGCAACGTGGAATTCGTGTCAGTTTCCTCAGTACCGGGTATTCCCGCGCGTACAGGAGAAAAACCACTTCAGATATCGTCACCTCCGCGGTGATGAGCTCCGGAGGCTCCACATGTCCAGCAGAGGCCGGGCCTCCCCTTTTCGTAGAGGCGGGCTCCTGTTGTGCCGCGTGTCAGATGGGCGAGACCTCCCTCTTCCTCAGAGGCGAGCTCCACGTGTGCCACGCGTCTGGCGGGCGGGACCTCCCTCTCCCACAGAGGTAAGCTCCGCGTGCGCCACGTGTCTGGTGGGTCGGGACCTCCCCTCTCTCCAGAGACGAGCTCCGCGTATGCCACGTGTCAGTGCCCGACCTCCCCTCTCTTCGGAGGTAACTCCGAATGTGCCACGTGTCAGTGCCGGACCACCCCTCTTTTCGGAGGTGAGCTCCGATAGTGCCACGTGTCCTTGCAGCGTCGGACTTCCTTTCTCCTCAGGGATGAGCTCCGAGGTCGACATGTGTCCATCAGCGTCGGACCTCCCTTACTCTCGGAGGTGTGCTCCGAGAATGACACGTTTTCAATAGTGTTGGCCCTACCTTAGGGCGGGACCTCTCGGAGGCGAGCTCCGAGGCTGACGCGTGTCCTCCAGTGTCTTTTCCTCGGAAGTGAGCTCTGAGGATGACGCGTGTCCAGTAGGACCGGACCTCCCGGAGGTAAGCTCCGAGAGTGACACGTGTCCCGCGGGTCGGACCTCTCGGAGACGAGCTCCGAGAGCGACAGGTGTCCTGCGGTTTGGGCCTTACTTCCCCGCAGCGACTAGCTCCGTTGGCGACACGTGTCCTGCGGGGCTGGATTTTGCTTCTCCGCCGAGACAAGCCCCGGAGGCGACACGCGTCCAACGGGTCGGACCTTGCCCCTTCCATAGAGGCTAGCTCCGAGCCTGCCACGTAGCCAGTTAGCGGCGGACCTCTCCCCCTTTGCGGGGATGAGCTCCGAAGGTGCCACGTGGCCAGCGGGCCACGGGAAATGTCTTCGGCACTTCTCGGTGAACTGGAATTAGCTCTTTTCGGCTATCATTTTGATTCTTTTTCTGTTTCCACTTCTTTAAAAATGTTTTCTCTATATAAAATATGAATGCATGCAGAAATCAAAATTGAGGGTGTTACAAATCTACCCCCCTTAAATTGAATCTCGCCCTTGAGATTTGATAAAAGTGGTGAATAGATGAGGGAATTCTGTCTTGAGGTCCTCCTCACGCTCCCTGTAGCTTCGGCTTCTGTGTGATGTCTCCATTGTACCTTGCATCAACGGATCACTTTGTTCCTCGTGACCATTTCCTTCACGTCCAAAAATTCGGTCAGGGTGCTCTACATAGGTCAGATCCTCTTGAAGCTCAAGTTCATCCATCGGTACTTGTTCTTCCGGTACTCTCAAGCACTTCTTAAGTTACTCCGTTGTGCTTGCTTAACCAATCCTTTCCAAGTATTATATCAAGTCCTTGGGAATCCAAGACAATGAGGTTGGAAAGGAACTCTACCCCCTTATTTTAAGATTTACTTTCGGACATACTATATTAGTCCTCATCTCTCCACCGGGAGAATTAACCAACATAGTATATTTCAAATGTGATATGGGTAGATTATACTTGGCAACATACTTGGATGATATGAATGAATGTGATGCTCCGGAATCAAATAAAATGGTGGCTGGGTTGGAGTTGGCAAGGAACATACCAATCACGACGTCCTCAGCCTGTTGCGCTTCCTCAGAAGAGACATGGTTCACGTTGCCGCGAGCGTAGTTCTGCTGTCCACGGTTTCCTTGATTGGCTCCTCCGTTCGGCCGTGGGTTCTGCTTGGGCGCCTCCTTGGGCACTGACTCGCAAAGTGTCCTGTTTCTCCGCATGCAAAGCATGCCTTGTTGCCCAAGACGGCGGGGATGTTGGGGCGGGGGTTTTGAATCGGGTTGCCCATATTGGGTCAGGGCGCCTGAGGCAAAGGCACACGAGGTGCTTGCATGGTAGGACGTTGCTGTGGTGGCTGATTAGTGCGAAAGGTAGATGTGGATGAGCTATATTGTGGTGCAGCTGGGGGCATGTACCAGGGACGTACATTGCTCCCTTGTGGCTGGTATGGTGTCTTTCTTTTGCCCTCTTGCTCGATCTCCCGGATCTTGCTCTCAACTACTATAGCTTTGTCCACTAGATTCTGGAAGCTCGCATAGTCATTGTTGAGGAGCTGAACCTGGATCTCATTGTTCAACCCTCTCATGAACAAGTACTACTTCCGTTGGTCTGAGTTGACATCTTCGGGAGCATACCTTGAAAGCTGCGTGAACTTGTTGAGGTACTCATTCACGCTCTTCTTCCCTTGGTGGAGACCCTCGAACTCTTGCCTTTTGAGTATCATAACACCAGCTGGGACGTAATGAGAGCGGAAACTCTCCTTGAACTCAGTCGAAGTGATAGTCTCCTGATTGACATGAGCGTTGCATAGAGCGTCCCACCAGTCAGCGGCTGCTCCCATAAGTTGATGTGATGCAAAGAGAACTTTCTCTCTAACATTGCACTAAACTATGGCAAGCTTCTTCTCCATGGACTTCAACCAATCGTCGGCCTCCATGGGATCATTAGCTTGTGCAAAAGTGGGTGGTCGAGTCCTCATGAACTCTCCCAATCGGTTGTGAGCCAGCGGTGGTGGTGGTGGTGGTGGCGGTGGTGCAGGAACGGGGTTAGAATTGTTGTTGACTTGCAGCTGACCCAAAGTTTGGATCATGGTTTGCATGAGCTGATTCTGCAGCCATCAACCTTTCAAGATTGTTTCCACCAGCCTCGGGGTTGACATTCTCAGGAACTTCGACGTGGTCATCCTCTTGATTGCCACGGACGTTCCTCCTTTGTCGGCCGGCGTTTTCTCTCACCATCTTGAGAGAGTTGGATAGAATAGAGGTTAGAAGTTTAGATGGATTCCCCCCCAACTATATGCATCAAGGGTATGAACTATATATCAACCTATATGAGGATGTGAACACATGCCGAAGCATCTCACATCTCTCTAATATGTGCGGATATGGACAACGCTGAAACGTCCCACAACTCACACTAAGAACACAATCACAAGCAATCATCACAAAAGTTTCACACAACTCCTATTCAAACTTATTCAATGGGAGTACTATGTGGTTTGGGGTGATACCAATCTGTGACCAATCTGTGACTACCAATCTGTGACTTTGTCCTATGGTCAATGGGGTTCTAATGCCAATCTATGCATTCTAACTAGGCTTGCATCCTATGTTCAGCGCGGCTCCTAATACCAATCTGCGATTAGGCTTGCATCCTACGGTCAACCGTGGTCCTGCTACCAATCTGTAATCAATCTAGGCTTGTGACCTACAGTCAACCGTGGTTTCTAAAACCAATCTGTGATTTCTATGTAGGCTTGTGATCTACAGTCAACCGTGGTAGCTTGATACCAATCTGTGACCTATCTAGGTGTGTGACCTATGATCAACCATGGCTCTGATACCAGTTTGTGACCTATCTAGGCGTGTGACCTACGATCAACCGTGGCACTGATACCAATCTGTGACGCCCCTACTTCGAGAAGAAAAACCTCTCGGAACCGAGACTGATGCATATGTGTGCCCAGGATGTTCATCACACATACACATATAATCCACAAACTGAATTCTGGATATATGTAACCACGAAGGAATAGATTCAAGTACTTTATTACATCAATCTTTATTGCAGCGGAAGTCTTCTAACCTATAGAGGAAGCAAACTAAGCAGCAGCAGCGGCTCCATCTCTACTCCACAGGCAAGGTTGATGGTAGATTACATGCCTAATACTCCACGTGGTCTTCATAGTACTCCTCTCCTGTTGCTGATGATGTATGATAATGCAAGGGTGAGTACATGACGTAATCAGCAAGTGCGGAAAGTATGACATGTAGCTTACAACAAGGTAGGTACAAAAAGGTTCATTGCATAAAAGCAAAGTTTATTTCACAAATCATGAAAAAAACAGCAACTAGCTTTAAGTGAATGTAATCCCAACATATATTTAAACATCAACATACCTCCATCATGATTCACCACTTTTCATATCTCATCCGAACATTTATCTTTCTTAACTTTTCACATGCTCATGAATACCATCTCGTATTCAATACCATCTCATCTCATATTCAATTCCATCTCATAACCGAGATCAAATCTCATTGTTATGACTCAACAGTCATGCAACCAAATCTCATTACCCGGACTCAACAATCACGAAAACCAAATCCAAAGACCAAACCATCACCAAACCAATAACCAAACCAAATACCATCCTAATAATCATCCCATCTAATCACGGAAGTTGTCCAGGCGCTTGTGACTGTAAGCTCGGCTATCATGATATTTGTATACCCTGCAGAGTTTGTACCACTTTACCCACAAGTTTGTGATTTTGTCACCCGTCGGCGAATGCAGAACCTCCATTATACCAATGCACAACCGTCGGTGTATGGCCAAGAGATCACAAAATAGCCTTTACAAAGGGGTTACTAGATATATGGACTCACTAAGGTTTCACCAGCAGGCTCGAATCTCCAATTCTCCCACCTACAGGCCCCCTCTTGTGCCATGCAGTTCCCAGGGCAGTCCTCACTCGACTCTCATTCCCCGCGCCTTCCACGGTCCATAACAATCTAGCAACTTACCTAATTAGTCAGCTAAGCCGCACCCATACTTGCCCTTGTGGTGGCACTGTATTTCTGACATGTGCTCGCATGAACCGGTCCTTAGATCTACGGCAAGTAAACCCCCATCTCATTCTACCACTTCCACGAACCAAGCTTGCCTAGATCTCCCTCCGATTCATGTCCATTATCAACATCAGTTTCTCATTAACATTATTCATACGAGTGCAGTTAGCTAGACACATTCTATCGCCTCCCATATCCCATAGATTCGCAAAACAAAAACGACCATACCTGACTCATCAACTGTCCCGGCGACAAGGGTGGTTAACAAAACTAGTAAACTCCTATGAAAGGGTTTCCCATCACGTTGACTCAAGCACACACACCTTTTCACAAACAAAACAGTTTCAAAAACATGGGATCAATATGGTCAAGGGGCACTTGCCTTGTTCCTGTGGCTTCTGTTGCTCACGGATCTTGAAGTCTTGTTGTTGTAGCTCGTCGTAGATAGCTCCCTGATCTTTCCTTCTATTTATGATCACGCACATAGAAAATTCATAGCAATCAATTATTATTCACAAACTTTATTCAAGATGCAATGGTGCATATGCATGCTAATCCTATGATGCTATTTTTATTAGATCGGTTTGTACGTGTTCTTGCATGTTTGCATGGGTTTTACGATGAACTAAGGTGCACGGATCAAATGTGGACGTGGTAATGATCTGGACTCAAGATCTAGATCAAACCGATCAACACGTAATTTGTCCACACGGAAAAGTTTTTGTTCGAAAGGATCGATGAACAGATGCAAAGAAAACCACGATGATGTCGTAAGGTGGTAACGGAGACCTACCTTACTTCCTTCAGGTCGTTTTTGAATCTTAACAACTTATCTTCAATTGATTCGGTGCGGTAGCAACGTGGAATTCGTGTTGGTATCCTTAGTACCGGGTATTCCCACGCGTACAAGAGAAAAACTGCTTCAGATCTTGTCACGTCCGCGGTGATGAGCTCCGGAGGCTCCACGTGTCCAGCAGAGGCCGGACCTCCCCTTTCCGTAGAGGCGGGCTCCTGTTGTGCCGCATGTAAGACGAGCGAGACATCCCTCTTCCTCAGAGCCGAGCTCCGCGTGCGCCAGACATCTGGCGGGTGGGACCTCCCTCTCCCTCCAAGGTAAGCTCCGCGTGCGCCACGTATCTGGTGGGTCGGGACCTCCCCTCTCTCCAAAGACGAGCTCCGCATACGCCACGTGTCAGTGCCGGACCTCCCCTCTCTTCGGAGGTAGCTCCGAATGTGCCACGTGTCCTAGCAGCGTCGGACTTCCTTTCTCCTCAGAGACGAGCGTCGGACCTCCCTTCTTCTCGGAGGTGTGCTCTGAGAATGACACGTTTTCAACAGTGTTGGTCCTCCCTTAGGGCGGGACCTCTCGGAGTCGAGCTCCAAGGCTGACCCGTGTCCTGCAGTGTCTTTTCCTCGGAAGTGAGCTCCGAGGATGACACGTGTCCAGTAGGACTGGACCTCCCGGAGGTAAGCTCCGAGAGAGACACGTGTCCCGTGGGTCGGACCTCTCGGAGACGAGCTTCGAGAGCGACACGTGTCCTGCGGTTTGGGCTCTTTAAAAATGTTTTCTCTATATAAAATATGAATGGATGCAGAAATCAAAATTGAGGGTGTTACATACACACCTCGTGATCACCACCACCACCTCCTCCTCCTTCTCTTCCTTTGCAGTATATACAGCCTTCTACTTGAAACCGTAATGTTAAAGTTATCTTTTCCTCTAGTGACTTTTCTTGTTCTGAAAGTGTTATGCTACAATGTTGTGTTACACATTATTGCATAAAAGTTGATATCATAAAGTGGCATAAGTTTTCACAGGCGTTCCTTAACCAATAGACGCCTGCGAAAATTGTATTTACCAATTATCAAATTGTTTTCACTTGCGGTCTTTATTTGAAGAAAAAATAGAGGAAATTATATGCACACACGAACAGAGGAAAAACAGAGCTCACACGTACACATAGAGATGAAGCAGCCCTCAGCCAGCCATGGCTTCAAGCGCAGTGTATTTCACTGTTGAAGTCTACGGCCAACTCAAAGCTAATATTTCACTGTATGAATTTTGTAAATTCTTTTAAAGCATTCCAACATGTGAAAATTCGAATATTAAAAGAGAAAACTTTTTCGAAATATAATATTAAAGTATCATTACAATATTAAAAATATATAAAATATATGTCATACATTTCCTCCAGCATTGACATCTTCTCACATATAGGGTTTCAAATCCTTTTTAATGCTTCCTTCTATGCGTTTGATGTTTTTCTAGATCGGTGAAAAGATACATATCTTCATATTGATTATATTCCTCTTCATTATCTCCCACATTCTCATCCCCAACAATATTTTGTTTTCCAGAAACAACTACGTGCATCTTCTCAGTTCATAGATCCTGTACATAAAAAACTTTTGCAACACGATAGGCGAGAACCCACGGGTCATTTTTCTAACTCACTTTGTTCAAGTCTACCAGTGTCAGCCCGTAGTTATCCAATTTCACACCACCAAGATGTTTTATTCATTGGCACTTAAACACGGGCATTTGCATTCTTTCGCCATAATCGAGTTCCCATATTTCCTCTATGAACCTGAAGTCTGTGGTCTTGTGCCCTTGTGGATCATAAGCCTCTATACGAACACCACTATTTTGTGCAACACTCTTACCGTCTTTTTCCTTAGTGTAAAATGTGTAACCATTGATGTCATATGCTTGCCCTGATGTCACCAAAGCAGATGGGCCAGAAGCTAACTTCTTCACTGTTGCCTCTTCTATAGTCTCCGTATGGTATATTTCTATCCATTAACCATTTAGTGAAATGTCTTATGTGTTCTTTAATGATCAAGTCCTCTCTGCGGCCTTGATTTTTTCTTGTGAAGCTCAATTACAGGTTCCTGATGTACAACTCATCTATTGCAAGCTCTTGTAGTACATCAAAATGTGCACAATGTACTAATTTGTAATCCTGAACGTTAAAAGTTTCTTACCCACTTTGCCTCTCCCACGTAGTCTACCATCATGTACTGGTATAGGCACACTTATCCGCTTTCCATCTTTGATGTAATCAGCGCAACCTTCAATCATTTCTTCAGTAGTGTATCCTTCCATAATTGAACTCTCTGGGTGAGCACGGTTCCACACATAACCTTTTAATACTCCTAAATATGTCTCCAACGGAAACATATGATGTAAATATAGTGGACCCAATGTTTTTATCAGATCAACAAGATGTATGATTAGGTGTACTTGCATATCGAAAAAGGATGGTGGGAAACACATCCCAAGCTTGCATGTAGTCTCGACGATGTACGCTTTCAAATAGTCTAAATCTTCACAGGCTATCACCTTTTGCGATACTGCATTGAATAAGTAACACAAACGTGTGATGACAACTTTTACATGCTCAGGTTTGATGACCCTTATTGCAATGGCAAGGAACACTGTCATCATCATGTGATAGTCATGAGAATTATAGACGAATAAAGACAATCTTTCATCGAGACTGGTTTGCGGATATTGGATGAGAAACTCGTGGGCACTCTGATCCCACGCAAGCATTCGCAAATTGCCTTTTTCTCTTGTAGTGTCAAGTTGTAGCTGTCTAGGGGAAGGTAATGCTTTCCGTTGGCCTTTTGACCGGGTGAAGCTCTGATCTCCTATCAAGATTTACTAGGTCCATACGTGATTTTAATCCGTCCTTTATTTTCCAAAGCATGTCCATCAAGGTTCCAATGATTCTAACGAATACATTCTTTGTAACGTGCATCAAATCAATACTATGGCAAATTTCCATGTTCTTCCAGTATGGAAGATACCTGAAAAAAACCGATTGTTTCTTGAAAGTCGTGTCAGTTGTATAACCCAAAGATGTAGTTTTCTTTCTCTTTGTTCCTTTACATTTTTGCCCTTACCGAAAGAAACCTGAATGTTCTTGACCATTTCAAACACGAGTTTTCCACTGTAAGATTTTGGTGCAAGATCTTTTTTGATTTTTTTATCATATTGTTCTTTCATCTTCCTGTACTTGTGTGTATCTGTCAAGAACCGCCGGTGTCTCATGTACACCGTCTTTCTGGATGAAGTGAGGTACAACAATCCAGTCCCATCCACGCATCTTACACAACCTTACTTCCCATTCATTTGTACCGATAATATAAACAATCCAGTATAATCATGCACGGTAATGAATATCATTGTTCTTAGCGTGAAATACTCCCGCTTGTACTCATCCCATGTACGTACTCCTTCATTCCACAGTTTCGCCATACGTTCTATTAGAGGTTCCAAGAACACATCAATTTCGATGTCGGTTTGTTTCGGACCTTGTATAAGAATAGATAACAAAATATATTTCCTTATGTGAGACAACCACGTCGGTAGGTTGTACATCGTTAAGACCATGGGCCATGTGCTGTGTATGCTCCTTTTTTCACCGAACGGATTCATTCTGCCTGTACCCAAGGCAAACCTTACATTTTTTATTTCCATTGCAAATTCTGGATACTGAATATTACAATTTTTCCACTGGGTTGCATCATCAGGGTGTCGAATATGATTTTCATTCTTCCGGCGTTGCTCGAAATGCCAACACATAAGTTCATCCTCCCTAGGGTTTGAGAACAAAAGCTTCAAGCGATCAATTACTAGAAGGTACCACATCACCAAGGCAGGAATTTTTCTCTTATTCTTCCCGCCTGCATCGTCAGAAGTATCAACATCGTCACCTTCAGGGCCAATAATATTATTCTGATTCTTCTGGGTCTTATTCATGTTGGTAACATATTGGTGATTGTAGTCCTTCTTGTATCTACTGACACCGTAGATGGGACACCCCTAGTTGTGAGATCATGCTCTTTGCGATACAAAATACAATGGTTAACACAAGCATGTATTTTTGTCACACCTAGTGACATCGAGCAAAGAAGTTTCTTCGCTTTATAAGTGCTTTTGGGCAGTTTATTGGGATTTGGAAGAATTTCTGTCAAAAGATTCAAAAGATCAGAGGAAGTACAATGGGACCATTCGTGTGTGGCTTTCATCTTTATGTGTTCTAGGACTACACGCAATGTAGTAAACACAATTTGACACCCGGTTCCGAAAATGAACCAAGTGAATGTATATGTGTGCCCAGGATGTTCATCACACATACACATGTATTCCACAAACTGAAATTCAGAATATAACCATGTACGAATAGTGTTTAAGTACTTTATTACAATGACTCAATCTCTCACTCATGAATATCTAACTTATTCTTGCAGCGAAAGACTCTAAAAGACAGCAGAAATAACTAAAGACAGCAGGCTCCATCTTCAACTCCACAGGCATGTTGACGGTAGTGCGCACGCCTAGTACTCCACATGTTCTCAAAGTACTCTTCTCCTGTAGCTGATGTATATGTGGGAATGCAAGGGTGAGTATATGTCGTACTCAGCAAGTGCGGGGAAAGTATGACATGTAGCTTACAACAAGGTAGGGAAAAAAAGGTTCATTGCAGCAAGCAAATTTTATTTCACAAATATGGTAAAAACAGAAACTATTTCTAGGTGAGTTAATCCAAACATATCCAAGTAATTCAGCAACATTATTTCATCACAGTTCACCATTTATCATTGTTCAACCAGCCAATAATTTTTCTCAAGTTCATCTCATACTAATAAATATTCATATCCATCTCATATTCATATAACCAAAACAAAACTCATTTTCATGACCCAAAACAGTCCCAAAACCAGTCCCAAAAACCATACCCGAATAACCATCCCATGTTTTGCGTTTAATCATGGAAGTTGGTCAGGTGCTTGTAACCGTAAGCACGGCTATCATGATAGTTTTACACTCTACAGAGGTGGCACCACATTACCCACAAGTTCGCGATTTCATCACCTGTCGGTGACTAGAGAGAACATCCATTATACCAGTACACAACCATCATTATATGGTCAAGAGATCATAAAATAGACTTTACAAAGGGGCTACTAGGATGTACGGACCCACTGAGTTTTCACAGGCAGGCTCGAATCTGCATTCTCCGACCCACGGGCACCCTATTGTGCCATGCAGTTCCCAGCGCAGTCCTCATCGACTCCCAATCCCCGCACCATCCAACGGTCCATAACAAGCTAGCAACACACCTAATTAGTCAGCTAAGCCGCACCCATATTTGGCCTTGTGGTGGCACTGTTTTTCTAGCATGTGCTCGCATGAACCTGTCCTTAGATCTACGGCAAGTAAACCACCATCTCATTCAGCAACATCCACAAACCAAGCTTGCCTAGATCTTCCCGGTTCTATGATCACAAACATCATAAATTTCATCATCTTTAATATCATGAGTGCAGTAGCTAACAAGTTTTATTCCAGCTTCCCGTATCCCGTATGTTAAGCGAAGCAAAAAGGAAAAACGACCATACCCGACTCATCAATTTTCTAGGTGACAAGGATGGTTAACAAAACGAGTAAACTCCTATAAAAAGGGTGTCCAATCAAGTTGACACAAGCATACAGGTTTTCACAAACAAAACATTTTCAAAACATAGGATCAATATGGTCAAGGGGCACTTGCCTTTCTCCCGTGGTTCGTGTTGCTCAAGCGTCTCGAAGTCTTGGTGCTGTAGGTCCTCGTAGACGGCCTCTTGAGCTTGTCCTTCTACTCATGACCACACACACACAAAATTTACAGCAATCAATTGTCATGCACAAACTTTACTCAAGGTGCAATGAGGTGAAGAAATGCAATTCCTATGGTGCAGTTTTATAAAACTAGTGTGTACGTGTTCTTGCATGTTTTAGTAGACTTCCATGGGGTTTTATGGTGATCAAGGTTGCTGGGATCAAGTGCGGACGTGGTGATGATCTTTACACAGGGTGTACATCAATTCCACCATCAAAAATTGACAAAAACATGGTCTGTCCACATGCAGAAGTTTCTGCTTGAAGGGGGCGAAGAAAACGGGTGCGTAGAAACAGCGGCGACGTCATAAGAGGGGTAATGAAGACCTACCTCGCTCCTTCCTTGCAGCAGGGCCTCTCTCCTAGCAATGGCAGCAGCGAAGGATTTTCCGTGGAGAATTATGGGGCTGCGGGTAGGGCAGAACGTCGGGGCTTCTTCTCCGGCTACGGCGAGGCGTGACGGGGCTCGACGGCGGCCAAATTCCTACAAGGGTGGGGGGGGGGGGAGATGGCGACTTGGATGCAAGGGGGCGGCTTGGCAGCAGGGGGGCGGCGGTCAAAAAGAAAGAAGAGGTGGACAGCTAGGGCGGGGGGTTATATTTATAAGGGGGAAAAAGGGTCCTAGGGGTGGGGAACAAAAATGTCCTAGAGGTGGGGGACTAACCAAAGAGTCCTATAGGTGGGGGACTGACCAAAGAGACCTAGAGGAGGAGGATTAACCAAAGAGTACTATAGGTGGGGGACTAACCAAAGAGTCCTAGAGGTGGGGGACTAGGGTTCCCCCCCTAATGGGCTGTGGCCAAGGGGGTGTGCCCAATTAGGGTTTCCTCCCCTAATTTGGTGCGGCCAATTTGGGGAAAATCCCCCCAAATGTGGGGGAAATTCCCCCTAGGGGAATTTGGGGAAAATCAGGAAAATTGGGAAAATTTTGGAAAGATTGGGGAAGGGGGAAATTTGCGAAAAATTGGGGTGGCTCAATTTGGCTATTTTATTTTCATTATTTTCCATTTCTATTTCCTTTTATCATTTTAGTAGCTTCTATATTCGTTTCTTCATTTCTTCTTCTTTTTAAATGCTTCTCTATGTGAAAAATGTATGCAATGCATGGTAGTGAAATTGAGGGTGTTACAAACCTACCCCCCTTAAAATAAATCTCGCCTTCGAGATTCGATATAGTGGATAAAAGATGAGGGAATTTGGCCTTGAGATCTTCCTCACGTTCCCATGTAGTTTCGGCTTCCGTGTGATGGCTCCATTGTTCCTTGCACCAACGGATTACTTTGTTCCTCGTGACCCTTTCATTCATGTCCAAGATTTTGACGGGGTGTTCTGCGTAGGTCAGATCCTCTTGAAGCTCTAGCTCATCCATCGGTACTTGTTCTTGCGGTACTCTTAAGCATTTCTTGAGCTGAGATAAGTGAAACACGTCGTGCACGTCAGAGAGCTGTGTTGGAAGCTCTAGTTGATAGGCTACCTCTCCTCGCTTGCCTAAACTCTCTAATAGCCCGATGTAGCGGGGTGCTAGCTTGCCTTTGACGTTGAACCGTCGTTGGCCTCGGATAGGTGACACCTTAAGATACACGAAGTCTCCAACTTCGAAGGTCAATCTTCTTCGCCTATTGTCCGCATAACCCTTTTGTCGTGACTGAGCGGCCTTCAAGTTTTCATGTATCTTTTGGACTTGCTTTTTGGCGTCTTGCAGCACTTCGGGTCCAAATACTTGGCTTTCTCCGGTCTCATTCCAGAACAGCGGTGTTCTACACCGTATACCATACAATGCTTCGAAAGGTGACATCTTAAAGCTGGCTTGGTAACTGTTGTTGTACGAGAATTCATCATACGGCAAGCTCTTATCCCAACTACGCCCATGTTTCAAGGCGCAAGCTCTCAACATGTCTTCCAAGATCTGATTTGTCCTCACAGTTTACCAGTTGGTTTGCAGGTTATATGCAGAGTTGAAATTCAATTGTGTACCCATGGCTTCGTGCAGCTTCTTCCAGAACCTAGAGGTAAATTGAGAACCTCGATCTGAAACTATCCTCTTCAGAACTCCATGACGACACAAGGTTTGCTCCATATACAGCTCGGCTAGTTGTGCAACGGTGTACTTGGTTCTAAAAGGAAGGAAGTGGGCTGTTTTCATCAGTCGGTCCATGATAACCGAAATGGATTCGTAGCCCGACTGAGTACGTGGCAATCCGACAATGAAGTCCATACTGATGTCTTCCCACTTCCACTAAGGCAATAATCCAACGGGTCTTTGATGTTCGGCCTTCACTCGTTGGCATGTGTCACATAGGGAAACATATTCAGATATGTCCCTTTTCATACATCCCACTAATAGCAAGTTTTCAGGTCCTTGTACATCTTTGTACAGCCAGGGTGTATGGAATAAGGTGAGTCATGTGCCTTCTTTAGTAACATGTCGAGGATGTGCTTCACGTTAGGTACACAAATCCTTTTCCTTAACCAAAGCGTGCCTTTCTCGTGTTCCTTGAAATCCTTTTCTATGCCTTGTCGGATTATTTCCTTGATTTCTTCATCCGTTGCTTGGCCATCTCGTATCTCTTATTCCAGCGTTGAGTTCAGTTCGATCACCTCCATCTCGTTCAAGAACCCGAGATGTAACCGTTCGAACTGCTTACGCAGCTCGGGTGGCAGCTCCCGAACAGTGAGTTGGTGACATGCTCCCTTTTGCCTCAACACATCAGCTACTGCATTGGCGTTTCCGGGGTGATAGTTGATTCCAACATCATAATCCTTGATGAGTTCGAACAATCGACGTTGCCTCAAATTCAGATCTGTTTGCGTGAATATATACTTGAGGCTTTTGTGATCCGTATATTTCTCACATCGGTGGCCGAGGATATAATGCCTCCAAATCTTCAAGGCATGTACCACGGCTGCAAGTTCCAGGTCATGTGTGAGGTAATTATCCTCATGTTTCTTTAATTGTCTCGATGCATAGGCTACCATTTGGCCTCCTTGCATGAGCATGCATCCAAGCCCTTGTCTTGATGCGTCACAATATATATCGAAACTCTTGCTCACGTCTGGCAATACCAAAACCGGCGCTGTTGTTAATCTCTTCTTTAGCTCCTCAAAGCTGTCTTGACACAATTGTGTCCACTGAAATGCTTTCCCTTTCATGAGCAATTCAGTCATAGGCTTCGCTATTTTGGAGAAATACTTGATGAACCGGTGGTAGTATCCAGCCATCCCAAGGAAACTCCGAATATCCCTCACATTCTGCTGTTGGTTCCACTTCAAAACATCTCTCACTTTTCCGGGATCAACTGATACTCCTCCTTCGGAGATGATGTGGCCTAAGAATGATATCTCCTTTAGCTAAAATTGACACTTGCTGAACTTAGTATATAATTGATGCTCTCACAGTTTCTGCAATGTTAACCTCAAGGGTTCTTCGTCTTCTTCCTCGCTTTTTTTGAATACACCATGATATCGTCGATGAGAACCACGACGAACGTGTCAAAGTGCTTCATGAAGACCTTATTCATGAGGTACATAAAGTATGCGGGTGCATTCGTCAACCCAAATGACATAATGGTATATTCATACGAACTATATCGTGTTCGAAATGCAGTATTGGGTATGTTGGTGGGCTTAATCTTCATCTGGAAGTATTGTAGGATCGAAGTACACATGTAAAGCTACCAGAGGGGGGGTGAATGGTAGATAAAAACTTTTCAGCGGAAGCAACAAAACACCCCTCAGCAGAAAACCGATCTGTTAAAGAAACCGTGTGTGCGACTAATCTAAACGTGTTGAACTGTGACAAAACTAGTATAGATTGTATAGAATCAAGTCACGAAGACGTCACAACAAGAATCATGAAAATCCGTTGAGAGAAACTCAAGTTACGATCGAAAGATCGAACAAAGGTCAATCTGTCCTTCGCGAGAAAAACAGTTCTGGAATACTGCAAAGAAACTCGTGTAGATCAGAAACCACAAATTCAATGACCGTTAACTTTTCACAGATGATATATAATCAAGTTTTGAAGACAACCCAAAAAGAATCACATCAATTGGATCTGTAAAACTCGAGTTATGATAAAATCACCGAAGCAAGGTAGTGCTGAACAGAAACTCGACGAGAAAAACTTGTCTGAAACAAGTCGGACGAACAAGGCACAAAATTTCCTTTAGAACACGAATTTTATTTATCAAAACACAAGAGGAACAGCCCCAAAGTCGTGCACCATGATCCTTGGCCTCCCTTGCTTATATAACCAGCCCGAAGGCCAACTCAACTCAAACAAGGACTCCTACTCCTACCTGGATTCAAACTGTAACTTGCCAATACTGCTCAAAACTCTTCTATACGCAGATAGAAGCAATCTTAAGACTTCCAAACACGTTAGGAATGTCCCAAACATTTCTAAAACAACTCAACTTCATGTCCCACATGAAATCCTATCATAACCAACTCAAAACTTTCCATATTTGAGTCAAACACGACTCAGCCGCAGCCTGAGCTCATACCCTAGTTGGTTGGACCTTTCCGACCAATTCTTTACGTCCACATCTCTTCATCACGCCTTGGAACCATGCAGACACGTCCATGCACTCCTTTCACACGTGCAAACATCTTCCAACGACGTCCAAGATACCTTCATATGCATTGTTCTTGATTCAAACATACTGCGCAACCTCCCGATCAACTCAACCACAATTCCTCTCGAACTTGGTTGTTGAAACTCATCTTCTCCGTAAGACTAGTTCAATGGATCCCGTCACCAGCCATGTCTTGAACTCAAGCAACACCTGCACATGAATACATAACCAATACTTCCGAGCAAAAGTCCTCGACTTGACTCTCGTTAGTTCCGAAACTACAACATCTTACGTGAGCACCTCACATAAGCCTGTTGTAAACCATAGCAAAATGATATCAGCCATAACCACCAAAACACACCAAAAACTTAGTAAAATAATACTAAGCAAACTTTCCATAAGAGTAAAGAAAGTTCGAAACATTGCAAGTTAAAAGCAGAACCATTGCAATCAAGCTCCGAACCTTACCAAAGCTAACCGGACCTTGAACCGCAGCTTACCAAAGCTAGTCGGACCCAGCGCCGGAGCTTACTAAAACTTAGTCGGACCTAGCACGGAACTTACCAAAGCTAGTCAGACCTAGCACCGGAGCTAGCAAAAACAAGTCAGACCTAGCCAAAATAAGTCAGACATAGACAAAGCAAGTCAGACCTTACGTCGGACCTTGCCGGAGTTCGGACCTAGAGTCGGACCTGTTAAAAAGGTGTTTTGGTAGTATTCAAAACTTTTATCGTCAAAGCCAATGTATTGAGCACACATAGGTCTCACAATCTCCCCCTTGATGAATGCATTGGCAACACCACTTAAAATCCGAACATTGGATTATTCACATGAAAAGTTTTGAAAACAATTTCTCCCCCTTTGTAAATCAGAAATAAAATAAGAAGAAAAACAAAAATACCAAAAATTCTCCCCCTGAGAAGAATCGTGCCAAAACACTTGTGAATGTGTGCAATGTGTGATCAATTTCTCCCCCTTTGACAATGTATTCAGCAAGGTACAAAAGAGAAATTTTAATTTGTTAAGAGCACATTATAACATATACATATAAAAAAAAGCTCATCCAAATCATACTATCAAGTAACTTACACTAACACATCAATGAGATACATAAAGTAGTGTAAGCCATGTGTAACACCCCAAAACCTGTTAAAGAGGTGAATTTAAAATTTTTGGACGTAATGCATGTGGAGAAGAAATTCAAACTCAAATTGGAATTCAAATTTGAATCAAAACAGAAAAGAAAAAGGAAAAAGAAAAAGAAAAACAGCCAATGGGCCGAAACCCACCTCAGCCGGCCCAGCAGCCCGCGGCTGTTTTCCCCCTCCCCCTCTCTCTGACGTGCGGGGCCCGCGTGTCATCCCCTTCCTCCGCGTGCCCCCAACCGCCCCGATTCTCCCGTGCCGATCACCGCTGCCTCGGCCGATTTCCACGCCACGAGCCACCATATTCGGCAAAGCGCTGCTGCATATCTAAACCGACCCCCGCCGCCTCTCCTCGTGCCTTTAAACTCCAGAAAACCCCGTCGGTCTCCCCGCATCGCCACGTTTTCCGCTCCGGTGAGAACCGATCGTCCCCCGCCGAAAAACCATCGGATCTCGTCGCTTTTCTCTGAACTAACGGGCTTGTCATGTTCCACCGCCGCCGGGGAGCCCTGCAGGTGAAGGAAACGACGTGTCTTGCACCCTAGCTATGGCTTCGACGAGCACCGAGAAGCTTCACCACCCACCGTCGTTGTAGAGCCGGATTCCGACCTCTCCAAGCCCGAGAAACCCCTAGGTGAGCTTCCCCTACCCCTCTGCAGCCGATCCGTGCGAAAAGATGCAAGTTCTAGCGTGTAGCGGCAAAGAACCGAGGCTGCGCCGGCGAGATCGCCGCCCCCGCCGCCGCGCGCGTGGGCTTTCTCCGGCCAGGGCGACGTGGCCCCCTGTGGCCCGTCCGTTTTAAATCGTGCGGTCCCGAATAGATTTAACCCGTACCGCTTCGCGATCTAATCTCATCCCTCTGTTTTAAATCCAATGGCCCACATCCGCCCCGCGTTATAAAGGCCGAGAATCTTACGCACTACCCCCTGGGGATCTCGGAAAACACGAGCTAGCCCCGGAAACTTCTGATCTAGCCCCTGGATCCTCAAGAATTCTTGTAAATTCATTTAAAAATCAGTTTTAGCCCCTGGACTTAATAAAAATTAGGAATACTTCCCTGTTTTGCACACTTAGACCCCTGAAAATTTAGGAAATGAGAAACGGGGCCCCGCTGCAGTGTGAATTTGCACATCAGTCCCTGAGGGTTATTAATTTCAGGAAATCGGATATGTGAATAGGATTTAAATTCAAAACGTAGGTATAGTTTCAGTTGAATTATCATAACCCTGTCGAAAATTGGTAGAACAATCTGAGGTCTGAATTTAGAAGGGAAATAAACTTTTAAACTAAATGAGATTGCTGTTTTGTAATTTATCTATGAAAAATACCCTTTAGGAACAAAAAAATTCAAATATGTGGAAAATGAATCTAAGTAACCAAAAAGGGGTAGGGGAAATTTATAAAGGTTCTGTTTAGGTAATTGGAACAGTAGAAGTTTTTGTGTGAAGTTAGGTTGCTATTTTATGGCTGGAAATTCATTTTTAGGCTAGAAAATAATTCTGAAAATGGGTAAAAATAAATTTAAATTGATCCTCATCATAGAGGAAGTCAAAAGATATTTTATTGGACATTTTAGATCAGAACACATTCTGTTTAGGAGATATATTGTGATATTTTAGTATTAAAGTTCACTTTTAGGTATGGAAAATAAATCTGAAAATATAGGAAAATAGGTAACCTAATTAGAAAATGTCAAGTGAGGTCCCCAAATCAAAAACTTCGAATTAAGATTTGTAGAAGATCTGAAAACCTATTTGGAGTAGGAAATTATCTTTTATGCAAATTTTGTGGCTAAGAAGTGTATTATCTAATATAGAGATTTGTTCAAAATTGGAAATTCATATATAGTGTGCACATAGAAATCTGAATATTAAAGTTAGAAATGATATATATGTTTAAAAGTGCATGTATGCCTAGAATCAACACATCTAGGGTAAACACAACACTTAAAAATGTGAATGAATTTCATATGTATGTATGTGTGGTTTGCATGAGTGGAAATGTGGACTATGACTTATGGAATGTTGTTTTCTTTTGCTATGTGTGTACTGGCATGAGTAGAACCAGCCCCAGAGCAGGTTCTCATCTTTCAAGATCAAGACTTTCCATTTCCGGAGCAGCAGGAAGAAGGCAAGTGTCCTTGACCACTTTGATCCTATACTAGGATGTGTAGTTAGAATTTAATTGCATTGTCAAGTTGGAATATGATACCCAAGTTAGGAAGTTTCCCTAGAATTGCATTATCTTGTTTCCTTGTAGCCTTGGGTTGGGAGTCACTTTATTATATCTTTCATTTATGCTACTCATGCTTAGCCATGCTTAGAATGGGATACATGGGATATGAGATCATCACCTTGATTTCCTTACCTGTGAATGGATTATTATAAATTATGTAGAGGTAGGGATCTAGGCAAGATGAATGCTTTGGTTGGTGCTGTGGGCATGAGACTCGGGTTTGTGTTTAGTGCTTGCCTGGATCCTAAGGACCGGTTCATGGAGCATGTAACCTGGCTTTACCGTGGCAACCACATGCTGAGATGGGGCATCTTGGCCAATTAATTAGGTGCATCCCCGGCGTAGTATGGGTGTTTGGATGGTGCGGAGAATAGGTGTCAGCTGGACTACCATATGAACCGCAAGGCTCAAGAGGGGGCCACTGCAGCAGGGTTGGAGCCTCTTGTATGCTGTTAGGGGTGAAACCTCAGTGGGCCCACACTCGTCGGGAATCCCTTTGTAAAGGACTCGTAGTGATCTCCTGGCTACACACCCTGGAAGTGTGAACGTGGTTCACGGCCACTAGCATAATGGAGGTTCCTTTAGTCCACCCGGCAACGGGAGATGAAATCACTACATGTGGGTACAGTGGTGCAAACTCTGCTGAGTCAAAACTATCATGACAGCCATGCTCACGGTCAAGAGCGGCTTGGACTTATTCATGATTTGAGGATGATGAATTGGAAAGTTGAGGGTGTTAAGCGGGGAGCTTAACATTGGAAATGCTGTTATGGTTACTTGATATCGATGATGGGTTGGGGGATTGGGACCATTTAACCTATGTAGTAATGTAGGTTCTTAATAAGCTAAGGTGATAGGTATTCATTGCGTAGTGCTTTAACCATGAGTTGAACCTCTCCTTGTTCTAGCTATGCATGACATAATTTTCCCGCACTTGTCGAGTACCAACGGTACTCAAGCTTGCTTTTCTTTTGGTTTAAATTGCTGCTCAGGCCAAGGGAATGACGTGGTGTACAATGACCAAGACTTCGGACCCGAAGAAGGATTCTAGGTTCACGGAGTCCCCCGGGCAACGCCTGTGACGGAGCCCACAAGACTTATCTTCCGCTGCTGTTTTATTTACATGTTATGAACATATTATTCGTCCATTGAGACGTTATGCTATGTAAGACTTATTTATATTCGAATACTTGGCTTGTAATATAATGATGCTTCACTATTTGTCGTCACATGTATGAGAAAATGATCCTGGCATACATGTGATATTCACTCGGTCGTTCTTCGGAGAAACCGGTTGTGACACGAGTGGTATCAGAGCCAAGGTTGCCCGTAGGAACGTGGACCTAGGTAGAAATGGACTTATTTAAGGACCCTATGTTCTTAAAAAATATTTTACAAAAGGTGTGGAGAGAAAGTGTTATTTAATGTTGTCACTTTATCTTATTTGTTCATCTTGCCTCAACTTTTATTTAAAATACAGTCTTTATTTAATTCTTATCTAACTTGATTTTAAATGCTTTATATTTTAGATGGTTCGCATGGTCCGCACCACTCGCAAGTCCACCGGAGGAAGAGTGCCTATAGCTTCCCTTGCCTTGAGGGAGGAGAACCGCCCGGTGACGTACCACTCCTACGGGTTGGCAGTAGGAGGCTTGTTGCGCCGTCTTCGGCGTATGCTCCACGCCGCCGGCAATGTTGGCAAGCTGATCATACACTACAGCTTCACCAGGACCATCCGTGAGAAGCATGAAGAATGGAGCTCAGAGATGAGGATTATCCATGAGAACTAGCTGATCAAGATCCACCGCTCTCCAGCTTGTCGGGCGACTCAGGCCGATGCTGAGAAGGATGTCACCTGGGAGGCCATCACCTGCCAGAGTTACATCAACCGTCACCACCTGGACAGGACTGAGTACATGTATGTCCTCCAGCGTGAGAGTGGCACCGCAGAGTACAAGTATCCGCTGGTGCAGCAGGGGACTTCCCATGAGCACATTGACCTATGCTTGGAGGATGCAGCTATGCTCAGCACTCGACTACAGGAGTGCCAGCAGGAGCTTCAGGATGTCCGTGACACCCTAAAGGAGATTGGGGCGTTGCTTTGAGCCAGCTTGAGGGCGAGGGAGAGAGGAGATGGGAATGATTTGTGTGTCACCGAGAATGACATATGGACTCCTGACTCCCCAGACCGTCGGGCGAGCAAGCGTCGCCGCACTTCTCCACCAGCAGCTTCCCCACCTAAAGCGGAATCAGAGGGCAGCCGCAATGATGAGGAAGACCCCAACGAGCCAGCTCAGTGATACGGGTTGTTAGAGTCATTTCCCTTATTTCCGCATGTTATCGAGTAGTCGAGTCAAGAACCTATCTATTTGCTTGTTAGTGTTTGTTGTGTGACGTGAGTTGTGGAAGCCATGGGCACTTGTCCACAACCTCGTCTTTAAGTTTGCATTGCTTTGGTGTGTGAACCCCTATGAATCAATAGTGCATTTATTTTCGTGTGAGACATGACGCCCAAAGATCTATGTGAAATCTTCAGAAAGTGTCTAAATATTAAGGTCTCAAAAGTTTAAGTTTAAACAAGCAATTTGGGAAGTTAATGCGTAATGATTAAAGTTGACATTTGGTTGATCATGATAAATGGTTTGAAGAGGAAGAGGTCGTGGTGCCAACCCCAACAACAACAACAATGAGGCTGCCGATCCTCAACTTCCTGGAGGGCAAGACAGGGGTGGTCGCCGAGAAAGAGCTGATCCCATCTACCAAATGATCGACAATCAAAATCAGCTCATTCAGAATTTGACTCAAGTGTTGGCCAACTTACACCAAGCTCCACCCACACAGGCTGTTCCACGTCAACCAAGGTTGAGTGAGTTTCTGGGAACTCAACCCCCAAAGTTTGCAAGTGCTGCTGAACCTCTGGAGGCAGATGATTGGCTCAAGACCATTGAGAACAAGATGAGGATCATACAATGCCAAGGATATGATAGGGTGCTGTTTGCCTCTCATCAATTGCATGGACCCGCTGCTGATTGGTGGAGCGCATACGTGGCAGCCCATCACGACCCCGAGAACATAACTTGGGAAGAGTTCAAGCGCAGTTTCCGTAACCACTACATGAGGAACAAGAGGAAGGAAATGCAAGAGGAAGGAGTTCTTGGGACTACAGCAGGGCAACATGACTGTGAGAGAGTACCTCACCAAATTCACCCAACTGTCCCGTTATGCACCACGGGACATCGAAACTGATGAGCAGAAACAGGACTTTTTTGTGGAGGGACTTACCATGGAAATGCAATGTGCAATGTCCTCCAACGAATATGAAAGTTTCCAAAAGATGGTGGACAGGGCGTTTGTTGTGGAGAGGAAGCTGAAGGCCTTGGAGAATGAAAACAAGAGGAAGATGGGATGGTCACACCAAGCATCAAGCAGCAACACACGTCCACGTCTGATGCAGCAACCTGCAGGGCAGACGAGCCGTGCTGTGGTACCCTACTCGACACCGAGAGGGTATAACCCAAACTTCAGGCCTCCATCAGCACCAGTACAGCCGCAGCGTCAGTTTGTGCAGCTGCCACGCCCCACCTATCAACCTCGACCAGCAGGACAAGGGCCACAGAACCAACCCCAAGATAACAAAGGCCAGGCCCCTAAAGTCGGGGTGCAATGCTTCAACTGTGGTGAAGTGGGACACTACGCTCATAAAGTGCCCAAAGAAGAAGCCTATGAAGCCACAGCAGCAGAATGTGATGCTAGGACGGGTGAACCACATGACCATGGAGGAAGCGCAAGCGGCACCGGACGTGGTGATTGGTAAGTTCCCTGCAAATTTACACATTGCGACCATTTTGTTCGATTCTGGTGCTACCCACTCATTCATTGCTCAAGGATTTGTTAAGAAGCATGATCTAGCAACAACACAAATGAATCATATGTTAGCAGTGAACTCTCCAGGGGAAGAAATAAGAACAAGACAAGTGTGTCCCAAGGTGAATCTAGACCTTAATGGGGTAGTATTTACTGCAAACCTCATAGTGATAAACTCACAAGGGATAGATACTATTTTGGGTATGGATTGGTTGACCAAACATAAAGGTATCATCCATTGTTCGACTAGAACGGTGGAACTAACTCACCCTAGTGGCACAAAAGGTATCAAGTCACGAAGACGTCACAACAAGAATCATGAAAATCCGTTGAGAGAAACTAAAGTTACGATCAAAAGATTGAACAAAGGTCAATCTGTCCTACGCGAGAAAAACAGTTCTTGAATACTGCAAAGAAACTCGTGTAAATCAGAAACCACAAATTCAATGACCGTGAAATTTTCATAGATGATAGATAATCAAGTTGGGAAGACAACCCAAAAAGAATCACATCAATTGGATCTGTAAAACTCGAGTTATGATAAAACCACCGAAGCAAGGTAGTGCTGAACAGAAACTCGACGAGAAAAACTTGTCTGAAACAAGTCGGACGAACAAGGCACAAAAGTTCCTTTAGAATACGAATTTTATTTATCAAAACACAAGAGGAACAGCCCCAAAGTCGTGCACCCACGAGCCTTGGCCTCCCTTGCTTATATAACCAGCCCGAAGGCCAACTCAACTCAAACTAGGACTCCTACTCCTACTTGGATTCAAACTGTAACTTTCTAATACTGCTCAAGACTCTTCTATACGCAGATAGAAGCAATCTTAAGACTTCCAAACACCTTAGGAACGTCCCAAACATTCCTAAAACAACTCAACTTCATGTCCCACACGAAATCCTATCATAACCAAATCACAACTTTCCAAATTTGAGTCAAACACGACTCAGCCGCAGCCTGAGTCCATAACCTAGTCGGTTGGACCTTTCCGGCCAATTCTTTACGTCCACATCTCTTCATCACGCCTTGGAACCATGCAGCCATGTCCATGCACTACTTGCACACGTGCAAACATCTTCCAACGTTGTCCAAGATACCTTCATATGCATTGTTCTTGATTCAAACATACTGCGCAACCTCCCGATCAACTCAGCCACAATTCCTCCCGAACTTGGTTGTTGAACCTCATATTCTCACTAAGACTAGTTCAATGGATCCCGTCACCAGCCATGTCTTGAACTCAAGCATCACCTGCACATGAATAAACAACCAATACTTCCAAGCACAAGTCCTCGACTTGACTCTCGTTAGTTCCGAAACTACAACATCTTACGTGAGCACCTCACATAAGCATGTTGTAAACCATAGCAAAATGATATCAGCCATAACCACCAAAACACACCAAAAACATAGTAAAATAATACTAAGCAAACTTTGCATAAGAGTAAAGCATGTTCGAAACATTGCAAGTTAAAAGCATAACCATTGCAATCAAGCTCCGAACCTTACCAAAGCTAACCGGACCTTGAACCGCAGCTTACCAAAGCTAGTCGGACCCAGCGCCGGAGCTTACTAAAGCTTAGTCGGACCTAGCACGGAACTTACCAAAGCTAGTCAGACCTATCACCGGAGCTAGCAAAAACAAGTCGGACCTAGCCAAAATAAGTCAGACCTAGACAAAGCAAGTTGGACCTTAAGACGGACCTTGCCGGAGCTCGGACCTAGAGTCGGACCTTGTTAAAAAGGTGTTTTGGTAGTATTCAAAACTTTTATCGTCAAAGCCAATGTATTAAGCACACATAGGTCTCACAAGTATCCCGACGGAATATCAGTCTTGAAGAAAATTCTGGCACCTTTCATTTGATCGAATAGGTCCTCTATGCGGGGCAGCGGGTATTTATTCTTGATCATCACTTTGTTGAGAGACCTATAGTCCACACACATCCTTTGGGTCCCATCTTTCTTATCCATGAAGAGCACGTGGGCTCCCTACGGTGACGAGCTTGGGCGTATAAAACCCTTATCTAGCTGCTCCTGAATTTGCTTCTTGAGCTCCACTAGTTCATTAGCGGGCATCCTATACGGCCTCTTCGCTATAGGTGCAGTTCTGGGTACTAAATCAATTGCAAATTCAATGTCCCGGTCAGGTGGCATACCTGGAAGTTCTTCCGGGAACACATCTGATTATTCTTGAACCATCGGAATGCTTTCCAATGTCACTTCTTCAATGTGGTTCAGCACTGCCTTCTCGGTTGCAGGTTGGGCTGCCTCAAACTCAAAATGGGTACTGTGCTCACTTGTCAACTGCACGATCCTCTGAGCACATTGAATCACTCCGTTGTGCTTGCTCAACCAATCCAATCCAAGTATTATGTCAATCCCTTGGGAATCCGAGACAATAAGGTTGGTGAGAAAGTCTACCCCTTATTTTAATGCTTACCCTCGGAATAGAATTCAGAATTGAAAGAAGTGATTTCCCAACTATACGCATCAAGGTGTATGAACTAAGCAACTTATTTTATTAATTTCAGCCTATATGAGGATGTGAACAAGTGCCGAAGCATATCACATCTCTCTACTATGTGTGGATGTGGACATTCGCCGAAGCGTCCCACAATTCACACCAAGCACACAAAAATAAGCAATCACCATACAAATTTCTGCACACCCCTCTTATTTGACCTACTGCGATCTAAACGTTCCTATTACAGCTTATTCAATGGGAAACCTAAACTTAATCGTGAGAACTGGTGCTGTTCTTGCCGTGTGACGGGGGTGGTCCATACATGGGTGCACGCCATGGTGAGTCGGCTGTCCATGTAGGGATAGATGACGTTGGTGCTCCATTTGCTACCGCATTGGCACAAGTCTCCTCTTGTTTTTCCAGCATGTACAGTTTGTTGCGGAGGTAACGGATCTCTTCTTGTGCGCTTGCATAGTGGTTTCCTAACTCCACGAGCAATCTCTAAGACTTGTAAGCAGCTTGTGGGCTGAAAGAGCTCCTCCATGGGGTCCAATGGTCTCCCTTGTACCACTCTTCTGATAAGGTTGCAGCCCAAAAGTAGTGTTCTCAAGCTGCTCACGGAAGGCGTAGCACAGTCCGGTGAGTGCATCCCATGTGGCATCATCGATAGCTTCTGCCCTTGTAGCTCTCCATGTGGGTGCGAAGTGCCGAGTGACAACCCTACCGTAATATAGGATGGTTACTTCAGCCTTCCACTCTTCATGTCCGAGACGAGAGACTTTCTTGATGAGATACTCCGGGTATAAGCTGCAGCAATCCAGGAACTCTTTAAGCTCATTGGATATGTGTCCTCCTTCCATCCCGTCGGACATGAAATCTTGAACTGAACGTTTGGTCCTTTCATCAACCTTTATTATCGCCCTCAGCAGGGGGTGGTTATTCGGATCCATCTTCTTCCGACATAGCTTCATGAGGCTCCGCTGGTTGTAAGCCCGCGTGAAATTCCTCCTGAGGTGCGTACCAATGCTGCTCTTGTTGATCATCTTCCATGTCATCCTTGAATGGTTCCACCTCTTCCGGATCTTCTTCCTCATGCATAGAGCTACTTACTTCATCTTCATCATGAGGTTCCATCTTCATCTCCTCCCAATATGGTCCATCAGACACCTCAATGGGGTTAAGTGCACTCCCAAGTGGTGGTGGACGAGTCCTTATGCGTGTTGTGCTCCTAGTCACCGGCATCTATAAATAAGACATGAGAAACCTTAGAGAAGAAGAAAATAACTCCAAAACTTCAGAAGCTATGAAGCAAGAAAACAAAAGTGTGGCTGTCCAAAAGAAAAGAAGAAAGATGGATGAAAATAGCACTTTGCGGTGGCTGAATTGACAAATAAAGTGCAGCAGCAAGCAATTTTCGAAAATAACAGTTTAGAGGGGTGTGCCTATGTGTTTTAGAGTGTCCATTCTACCTAGGCTTGCGTCCAACGGTCAACGTGGCTCTGATGCCAATTTGTAACACCCGGTTCCGAAAATGAACCAAGTGAATGCATATGTGTGCCCAGGATGTTTATCACACATACACATGTATTCCACAAACTGAAATTCAGAATATAACCACGTACGCATAGTGTTTAAGTACTTTATTACAATGACTCGATGTCTCACTCATGAATATCTAACTTATTCTTGCAGCAAAAATAACTAAAGACAGCAGGCTCCAACTTCAACTCCACAGGCATGTTGACGGTAGTGCGCACGCCTAGTACTCCACATGTTCCTCGAAGTACTCTTCTCCTGTATCTGATGTATATGTGGGAATGCAAGGGTGAGTACATGAAGTACTCAGCAAGTGCGGGAAAAGTATGACATGTAGCTTACAACAAGGTAGGGAATAAAAAAGGTTCATTGCAGCAAGCAAATTTTATTTCACAAACATGGTAAAAACAACAACTATTTCTAGGTGAGTTAATCCCAACATAACCAAGTAATTTAGCAACATTCTTTCATCATAATTCACCATTTATCATGCTTCAACCAGCCAATATTCTTTCTCAAGTTCATCTCGTACTCATAAATATTTGTATCCATCTCATATTCATATAACCGATACCAAACTCATTTTCATGACCCAAAACAGTCCCAAAACCAGTCCCAAAAACCATATCCGAATAACCATCCAAAGTTTTGTCTCTAATCATGGAAGTTGTCCAGGTGCTTGTAACCGGAAGCACGGCTATCATGATAGTTTTACACTCTGCAGAGGTGGCACCACTTTACTCACAAGTTCGTGATTTCGTCACCCGTCGGTGACTAGAAAGAACCTCTATTATACCAGTACACAACCATCGGTGTATGGTCAAGAGATCACAAAATAGCCTTTACAAAGGGGCTACTAGGATGTACGGACCCACTGAGGTTTCACCAGCAGGCTCGAATCTCCATTCTCCCACCCACGGGCTCCCTCTTGTCCATGCAGTTCCCAGGGCAGTCCTCACTGACTCCCATTCCCCTCGTCATCCAACCGTCCATAATAAGCTAGAAACACACCTAATTAGTCAGCAAAGCCGCAACCATATTTGGCCTTGTGGTGGCACTGTTTTCCTGTCATGTGCTTGCATGAACTGGTCCTTAGATCTATGGCAAATAAACCACCATCTCATTCAGCAACATCAATGAACCAAGCTTGCCTAGATCTCCCCAATTCCATGCTCATAAACATCATCAAGTTCTCATCATCTTTAATATCATGAGTGCAGTAGCGAACAAGTTTTATTTCAGCTTCCCGTATAACGTAAGTTAAGCGAAGCAAAAAGGAAAAATGACCATACCAGACTCATCAACTTTCCCAGCGACAAGGATGTCTAACTAAACTAGTGAACTCCTATAGAAGGGTGTCCCATCAAGTTGACACAAGCATACAAGTTTTCGCAAACAAAACAGTTTCAAAACATAGGATCAATATGGTCCAAGGGGCACTTGCCTTGCTCCAGTTGTTCGTGTTGCTCAAGCGTCTCGAAGTCTTCGTTCTGTAGCTCCTCGTAGATGGTCTCTTGAGCTTGTCCTTATACAAAATTTACAGCAATTAATTGTCATGCACAAACTTTACTCAAGATGCAATGAGGTGAATGAATGCAATTCCTATGGAGCAGTTTTATAAAACCAGTTTGTACATGTTCTTGCACGTTTTAGTAGGCTTCCATGGGGTTTTATGGTGATCAAGATTGCTGGGATCAAGTGTGGACGTGGTGATGATCTTGACATAAGGTGTAGATCAATTCCACCGTCAAAAATTGACCAAAACATGGTCTGTCCACACGCAGAAGTTTCTGCTCAAAGGGGGCGAAGGAAACGGGTGCGTAGAAACAGCGTCGACGTCGTAATAAGGGTAATGAAGACCTACCTCACATCTTCCTTGCGGCAGGGACTCCCTCCTAGCAATGGTGGCAGCGAAAGATTTTCCGTGGAGAGTTATGGTGCTGCGGGTAGGGCAGAACGTCAGGGCGTCTTCTCCGGCGACGGCGAGGCGTGACGGGGCTCGACGGTGGCTGAATTCCAGATAGGTGGGGGGGGAGTCGGCGATTTGGCGGCAAGGGGGCGGCTTGGCTGCAGGGCGGCGGCGGCCAAAAAGAAAAAAGAGGTGGGCGGCTAGGGGGGGGGAGTTATATTTATAAGGGGGAAAAGAGTCCTAGGGGTGGGGAACAAAAGAGTCCTATAGGTGGAGGACTAACCAAAGAGTCCTAGAGGCGGGGGACTAACCAAAGAGTCCTAGAGGTGGGGGACTAACCAAAGAGTCCTAGAGGTGGGGGACTAGGGTTCCCCCCCTAATGGGCTGCGACCAAGGGAGTGTGCCCAATTAGGGTTTCCCCCTAGGGAAATTTCGGAGAATTTGGGGAAAATTGGGAAAGATTTTGAATGATTGGGGAAGGGTAAAATATGGGAAAAATTGGGGTGGCTCAATTTGGCTATTTTATTTTCATTATTTTCCACTTCTATTATCTTTTATCATTTTAGTAGCTTATATATTCCTTTCTTCATTTCTTCTTCTTTTTAAATGCTTCTCTACATGAAAAATGTATGCAATGCATGGTAGTGAAATTGAGGGTGTTACACACAACCCTTTGATTCATCATATAAGAGCTCTGTCGTCGCATTCTGCAATTGTGACACCAGGTTCCAAAAATGAACCAAGTGAATGCATATGTGTGTCCAGGATGTTCATCACACACACATGTATTCCACAAACTGAAATTCAGAATATAACCGGGTACAACTAGTGTTTAAGTAATTTATTACATTGACTCAATGTCTCACTCATGAATATCTAACTTTTTCTTGCAGCGGAAGACTCTAAACGACATCGGTAAATGGCTAAGACAGCAGGCTGCAACTTCAACTCCACAGGCATGTTGACGGTAGTGCGCACGCCTAGTACTCCACCTATTCTTCGAAGTACTCTTCTGCTGTTGTTGTTGTATATGTGGGAATGCAAGGGTGAGTACATGTTGTATTCAGCAAGTGTGGGAAATGTATGACATGTAGCTTACAATAAGGTAGGGAATAAAAAGGTTCATTGCAGCAAGCAAATTTTATTTCACAAACATGGTAAAAACAGCAACTATTTCTTGGTGAGTTTAATCCCATCATAAACAAGTAATTCATCAACTTTCCTTCATCATAATTCACCATTTATCAAGCCTCAACCAGCCAATACTCTTTCTCAAGTTCATCCCATACACATAAATATTCATAACCATCTCATTCTCATAGAACCGAAACCAAACTCATTGCCATGACCCAAAACAGTCCCAAAACCAATCCCAATGACCATACCCGAATAAGCATCCCAAGTTTTGCTCCTAATAATGGAAGTTGGCCAGGTGCTTGTAACTGGAAGCATGGCTATCATGATAGTTTTACACTCAGCAATGGTGACACCCTTTACCCACAAGTTTGTGATTTCATCACCCGTCGGCGACTAGAAAAAAACCTCCATTCTGCCACTACACAACCGTCGGTGTATGGCCAAGATATCAC
Source organism: Neostapfia colusana (assembly GCA_030760725.1). Classification (NCBI taxonomy): domain Eukaryota; kingdom Viridiplantae; phylum Streptophyta; class Magnoliopsida; order Poales; family Poaceae; genus Neostapfia; species Neostapfia colusana. The sequence goes on along the minus strand of JASWHV010000006.1, from coordinate 60,675,883 downwards.
AAAATAGCCTTTACAAAGGGGCTACTAGGATATACGGACCCACTGAGGTTTCACCGGCAGGCTCGTGTAACAGCCCTGACTTTTGTAAAGTTTGATTTCAACTTATGAAACAAAGTTAAGGCAAAGGAATAGCTTGAGTTTGTGTCACATGAAATGATGAACACAAAAAGTGACATGTGAGGGAGTTAAAAATTTTCTTCAACTCATGATTAGCACATGTTAACATGAGCAGGGAACTTCGCTACCTAATTTTGAATTCATGTCAACCCTCACTACGAAGCGTATGGGGGGAAATTTAAACATGATTTGAAGTCTCTTAAAAGGATTCATGTTAAGATTGTCAAAATGCAACCGAGTGAATTCACAATGCATTTCCCATGTATCAATGAGCTCATAATTCAAATTTGGATATTTTTGGAGCTCGTCTACCATTTATTCAAAGGGATATTTGAGAGAACCTTCAAATTCAAAATTGAATTCTGAACCAAACATGCTCAATTTTGAAATCTTATTTCAGATTCATATTCCTCATAATTTGTTTGATCTACCTTCCAATTTTGGTGGAATTCGGACAAAGTCAGTGCAGGAATTTTAAAGCACAGAGGGGAGCATATTTGAAGGGGGGTGGTCCCCATCTGTCAGCCACACCACACTGCAAACGGACTCTGTTCTGATCTTTCCTCGGCGGAGCGTGCGACAACATCTCGGTGCAATCTACTCCCGACGAGTTTCCGATGCCAGCTCATGCTTCCCTCGCGTTTACTCGGTCTAATCCTCCACGCAGCGAGTGTACCGAAGCGATTTCTCCTCTTGCACTCGCCCTCACGCTTGGTTGCTTTGCTCCCGCGAAAAAACACCCGCCACCGCCGCTCTCGGTTCCTCCCGATCGCCAGCCACCACTGAGCCTCTGGTGATCGAGCTCCCCACAGCAAAAAACGATCGCCACTGTGTGCTCTTGCGTTCTACCTACTCAAACCTGGCGTTGCTGGCTGCTGTTGGCCGCAAATTGAAGGGCAGCGCTGAACTTCCGAGGTGCACCGGCGGACTCCGTTTCGGGCCACCGTGGAGCGCCACAGCCATTATCATCTCCCACTTGCTGCACAAGAAAGGTGCACTATGCTCCATAGATTGTGTATCTGAAACCCTCTTAGCAAATGATCAATCGGTTGATGAGAATTCCACTGTTTCCCAAACCCTAGTCTAGAGTAACCGAGCTTGTTTGAGACTCAAATTCGAGTTACACGATCAATCAACACCCGAGCTGACTTGCACGTAGCTTTTACACTCCCTAGCGCCCCTCCTCGAAGAAGAACCGAGCAAAAAGATCCGGAAATGACCGAGTTATCACTGTTTTTCGTGCCACCATGGAGAAACGGCCTCGGGTCACCGTGGAGCCCTCGGTTGCCAGCCTTTTCAGTGTGTTTGGAGTCCATTTTCAGCATCCTTGAACTGCCACGGTGCTCTCTGAGCAATCCCCAACCGATTTCATGCTGTGTAGAGCGAGGCCGACCTCGCCAGAAACCTAACTTCCGCTGTCACCGTCGAGCACGGGTTTCAGGTGATCGCCGGTCGCCGGCGACCCCACAAATTAACTCAGCGGGTCAAATCAAGGGGGGGCGGCAAGTATGAGGCCACGAGGTGGCCGGAAAGGCGATTCCGGTGACCTCGCCGGTGCCGCCATGCGCCACCGCCCAACTCTGTTTGGCATGAGGTTGAAGACGCACTGTGGTGTGGGACCCACTGGCATCGTTTTAAACTTTTCTCTATTTTCAGAAAATAGTTCAAACTTCCAATAGTCATAACTTGGTGTAGAATTGTCCAACAATTCTCAAATAAATTTTGTTGGATTCCTCTCAGAGAGTACTATCCACGGGTGCATCCCAATATTTATTAAAATCCCTGGATTTGGCTCATTAATTCATTTAAGGAAAATTTTGTAGGATTTATTCCAGGAGTTCTGTTGTTTTGAAAATTCCTAAATTTTGGTAAGGACATCCTTCCAAATATAATTGAACTGCAGTAAAAATTTCAGAGGCATTGGACCTCATTTGCTTGGTCAAATGATGTGTTAATTCCTTACGTCTCTGAAAAATAGGAAAATGAACAGAGCCCATTTTCTGTTTTTCCCCAATCCTTGTAAAATTCATATCTCCATGTAGGAATCTTCAAAAATGGTAAAACGAATTCCTATGGACTCAGGACATTTTTTACTTCACAAAAAGTCCACTTTTCAGCATAGGAAAGCTTAATATCTAAGGGGTAAAGACAGATTAATGAAAACTGCATAGGGATTTGTTGTGATCACATTGAGCCATTTCATGAGCTCAAATTGTGCACACTGCCTACATACCTTCCCATGAAACTATGGTCAAATTTTCAGCTTCATTGGACCTATGGAACTTGAGCTACCATTCTTTAGGCCTAAGTGTTCATATGAGGACTTAATCACATGGTGATTAATTTTACCTCCCTTTTCCCCTAGCTTTCTACCTCTCTAAGGTTATAGGTCCAACAACAGAAACCTTTCTGTTGTTTTCACCTTTTTGTCATAGTTAGCTTGTGCAACCACATTAAATCACTTTGTAAGTTGCTTTTGAAATATAAGTGCATTGCATCTTAATAGCTCACGTGACGTCGACGTTCGACGAGGACTCAACTCTGCAGCGAGGATCTCCATCTCGTGATGAGTTTGGAGGATTCTGCAGATCGAGGAAGACTAACTCCTAGCTTCTAACAAAACCGTTGAGCAAGACAAGCCCTGATTTGCATATAATTACCGTTTTAAATTTTGCTTTACTTTCACCTATTGTTGTTAGACTTGATATTGTGCATTACATTTAGGATGCTTGAAACTCCAACTGAATTACCCTGAAATCCCTTAGTAGATGGTTATCATAGGCTTTGCCTCATCGTAGATGCCAGGCTAATGTTTTTAGCTAGCTCGGTAGAAGTCGAGTAGTAAGAAGCTACTCGCGAGAAAGGTCGAGTAACAGAGTTTACTAGCGAGAGGTTGATGATAAGAGCACCCTCATGAAAAATGAGATGGGGACGGGGTGTTCCTGTAGGATGGAGCGCTCAAGGTTGTCTCGACCTGGGATGGGTGCGACAATGCTTGAGACCACATTGGGCCTTGACCGGGAGGGTAAGGAAAATGTGGAGGTTGGTTTTTAGCTCGTCCATGTCGGTTAAGGACTGCGCGTATGCGGCCCTGCTGGACAAGATTGAGTTGTACCGGATATATAGTGGGGTATGGGACCCATGAAACCGATGTAACTCGATGGACCGTGATATAGAAACTCATCCTTCGCGTGGGAATGGCGTTGAGAAGGCGGGAGGTGTAAATCCTTTAGCGGGCAACTTTGACGTGTCTGCGTAGAGGACCATCCTGCTCGGCGCGAAACATTTTTTTATGTCAGGGTGTCATGTGAAAGGTTGCTGCATACAACGTAAGAAAGAATGATTCTTTCGAGACGGGTGTATGTGTCGTTTATTTCGGGTTGTTATTGATTCGTACCGTCGCTTGCGGAAGAGGATTGAGCATACTTGCCCACGGCGCCGTGACATAGTAACAAGAGGAACTAAGGCTCTTAACATGTTGTTTAAGGCTTAATCATTGTGTTGGAACCTTGACTGAAGTAGATATAGTGCCAACTAAGTTTCTATTCCACCTTAGGCTAACAACATCTTGATAAGCGTTTCTTGTTTGATTGTGGACTTCCGGTGTTGTGAGGCATGAGGAAAACTAAAATGAATGCTATGAGAATTTGAATACAAGGATCAAGTCTAGTCAAGCTTCATTTTGCAAATTCATGTTCCTACTGTCTTACTACCCCTGCATGTAGAGTTACATGTTTAAGATTGACGGTTAAGACTTGCTGAGCCTTAGTGCTCACGGTTGCTTCTTAGTTGTTTTTGCAGGTAGCAGGATGCCTGCTATGAAGAGGGTTGTTCGGTGAGATGACGAACACTATGGTTCGTCTCACCGGAAACCTAGCTGCTGCCTTACTTTTGTGAAGCTAGTAGGAAGCATTCACGGGATGAACGACTTCTCTTCGGTGTAGTTAGGGTCGAGAGTGAGTAGATGTCCAGCTTTTAAATTCCGCTGCGTGTGTACATTATGTTGTAAAAGATCTTATGTTGAGTAATAAATCATTTCATATGTTCTTACCATCTTTTCGTGCATGCTGTTGGGTGCCGCATCGCACGGCACCACCCAATGCAATTCCCGGACAAGCGGCACGACCCCGTCGAGGGCCGGGCCGTCACAGCATGGTATAAGAACTGCATTGGGAATAGCACGCATGAAAAGAGTCTATTTTTTAAAACTTAGAGGTATACGAGTGAGGAACGTATAGTATTCCCATACAAGGACTATAATAGCATAGTTACTTAAGGTGGCAAGCTAACATTGTGTCAATTTTCAGTATTTCAATTCTATAACGACAGACCTACGTGGAAGTAAGCATGGTAAGGAATGCTACTGTGAAATCCCCAAAAATTCTAGCAAGTGGAGCAGCAATTCACACAGAGAAAATGTGAGGGAATTTAAACTTTTGAATTTAAAGGTGTGAGCTCCAAGTCTAAACTTGAACTTGAAAAAATTCCCGAACACGGAGATCTAAAGCTACCATTTGGTTCTCCACACATCCACGGGTAGCCCGGCAAATTTTCGGAGCATTTGAAAAGGTTTTCTACTCGTTGGAATTAAAACAGGAGAAAAGTCGAATTTGAATTTAAATCTCAGTTTTAAATTCCGACTTCACCGAAATTCAAATTTGAGTGCACGGTTGTGTTGCTCACATTTCTTTTGGCCTATCCTCCGAGTTTGATCGAGTTTGGAGCTCGTTTGCCATTTTAAACGGAATTGGGGGCATAAGGGGGAGAGGTGGACCCCACATGTCATACACACAAGGTTTCTACCGCCTCTGTTTTCCTCCCTCGCTCGAGCTCCCGACAGAACACCGGCAGAAGACTTCGGGGTGAAGTTTTTGGTGCTACCTGCTCTCAGCTGGTTTGCTTCGCCCCTATCCATCCCAGATACGAGATCAACCCTGGTTGCTTCTCTCTCGCTCACTCGGCTCTCTGTTTCACACCCGAGAAGAACAGCGCCGCACTGCTTCTCCCGATCACAAGCCACAAACCGAATTGCTTTTGCCCGAGCTCCCCACAGAAAAAAGCTTCACCCACGAGTGCTCTAGACGTCTAGCAACTCCTCCCGACGGTCCCGAGCTCGCTTGCACAGGAAAACGGCAAGTTGCGCTGCTCCCGTGTTGCACACCGAAGAAAACGAGCTCAGCTCCCGTGGGCAGCCCGTACCGAGGAAGATCAAGCCCAAGCGAACCAACCCTTCGGTGCACCCACGAGCCTAGTTGCTCACCTCCAAAAATCAGCCCTAGCCATTGATCATAGAGGGAGAATATCAAGATTTTCTCCCGGGCGGCACAAACTGACCCCGAGGTAAGGAATTGCAAAATTCGTCCTCAATTCATGTTGGTTGTGTTCCAAACTCCGCATGCAAGTTCTTATCTACCTAGCACACCTCCTCCATCAATTTTAGACCAAGAAATTGAGTGTCAAGCAAGGAATATGAGTTCTTTTCAAGGGAGTATGTAACACCCCAAAATTTTGATTCAAAACACTAAATCATGTTAAGAGGGGAATTTAAAAAAATTTTGGACGTGTTGCATGTTTTGCAAAAATTCAAATTCAGACTGGAATTCAAATTAAACTCAAATCAGAAAAGAAATGGAAAAAGAAAAAAGAGAAAACAGAAAAAAACCGGCCAGTGGGCCGAAACCCACCAGCCGGCCCAACTTACCCCGCGCCAGCCCGCAGCCGCGCGCCCGCGCTTTCTCACGCTGACAGGCGGGACCCACCCGAGCTTCGTCTACCTCGCGCCGCGCCGAACTTCCCCCGCGCCCGAATCGAAACCGATCGGGATTTTGACTTAAACCCCGCTGAGTTCTGTTCGTAGCCGACGCGGACATGATCTAAACCACCCCGCCGCCCTCCCCCGTCTATAAAAATCCCGGCTTCGTTCTGTTTTTCCCACGCGATCGCCGATTTTTACTCCGGTGAGAACCGAGATTTCTCCGGTGAATTCTGGCCGATCTAAGCTCGGAAACTCCGATCTAACTCGCTGATCTTGATCCACCGCCTCCGGGGAACCTTGCAGGTGCAGAAAACTCGGTGACTTGCGGTGTAAACACAGCGCCGACGAGCTTCGCCATGGTTTTGCCTCGGACCTCGTCGCCGATCACCTTCCAGGACCTCCGAGCTCAAGAAAACCCCCGAGGTGAGATCCCCGACCTCCCCTCCACCGATCTATGCCATAAAATCGCAGTTCTAGGAAGAATTCTCGAAGATCCGAAAGTCTCCGGCGAGATCGCCGCTTCCCGCCGCCGTGCGCCGCCGGCAGCGCCGCCCGCGCTCGATAAGAGCGACGTGGCCGCTTGTGCGCCGTTTATTTTAAATCGCACGGTAGGGTTTAAATCGCCGTGTACCGGTTCGATGTTATAATCTCGGCCGTCGGTTTAAAATCGGACGGTCCACGTCAGCCCCGCGTTATAAAGACTGGAATTCTTACGTGCTACCCCCTGGGGTTCTCGGGAAATAAGAGCTAGCCCCGGAAACTTCTGATCTAGCCCCTGGAACTCCAGAAAATCATGTGAATTCATTTAAAAATGACTTAATAAAAATTAGGAAAAACACCTCTGATAAGTGTAGCTAGACCTCTGGAAATTCTGAAAATAATATTATAGACCCTGTAATGGGGTGAGTTCATCATTTTAGCCCTGTTTAGTATTTAATTTAGAAAATTGAATATGTAACTAGTGTTTAAAAATTAAAAGTGGGACAAACATATTGTCAAAATTAAGTTAAAGACTTTTTCAGTGTTTAGGAAATTTAGGAGTGAGATAAAAACATATTTTGGACTGAGTTGAATCTGTTTAATTTATTATTCACAATTAGGGACACATTTTTAAGTAATAAATAGTTTTAGAAAATAGGGAAAATAATTATGAAATAGTTTACATCAGAGGCAAAGGTCAAAATATGTTATTAAATTATTTAGGACCAGAACCTATTCTGTTTAGATGATATGTATTACTAATTTCATAATAAAATACACAATTATGCATAGGAATATAAATATGAAAATATAGCAACTAGTAAATGATAAATGGAGTTTTTAAAATCCAAAGAGTTCAGTTTAGGGTTGGTAGAAATTATGAAGGCACATATGGGGAAGAAAAATACTTTTCATACACACTTGGTAGTAAAAAGGTGTAGTAGTTGAATATAAGAAATTTATTGGAAACTCATATATATAGTATGTAAGTATAAATGTGGACACAAAAGTAGGAATCATATACACATGGTTAAAAGTGCATGCAAGCCACAACTCAACACACATAAAGTAACCACAACACATATAAGGGTGAATGACTTTCATAAATATGAATGTGTGGTTTGTATGAAGTGGAAGTGTGAACTATGTCTTATGGATTGTTGTTTTTCTTTTGCTATGTGTGATGGTATGATGTAGAACCTGCTCAAGAGCAAGTTATTCCTTTCCAAGACCAGGACTACCCATTTCAAGAGCAGCAAGAAGGAGGCAAGTGTCCTTGACCACTTTGATCCTATGCTAGGATGTGTAGCTAGAATTATTTGCATTGTCAATTGAAAATATGAAACCCATGTTAGGATGTTTCCCTAGAATTGCATTACCTTGTTCCTTGTAGCTTGGGTTGGGATTTATTTATTATGTCATTTATTTACATGCATATGCTTAGCCATGCTTAGAATGGGATATTTGGGATATGAGATCATCAGTTTATATTACCATACTCTTGAATGAGATATTGTGAGTTATGTAGAGGTAGGGATCAAGGCAAGTTGGATGTTTTGGTTGTGTGCTGGGTGCACGAGACTCGGGTTTGTGTTTAGTACTTGCCTGGATCCTAAGGACAGGTTCATGGAGCATGTAACCTGGCTCTACAGTGCCAACCACATGCTGAGATGGGGCAGCTTGGCCAATTAATTAGGTGTATCCCCGGCGTAGTATGGGTGTGTTGGATGGTGCGGGGAATAGGTGTCAGCTGGACTACCATATGAACCGCAAGGCTCAAGAGGGGGCCACTGCAGCGGGGTTGGAGCCTCTTGTATGCTGTTAGGGGTGAAACCTCAGTGGGCCCACGCTCGTCAGGAATCCCTTTGTAAAGGCTTCATAGTGATCTCCTGGCTACACACCTGGGAAGTGTGAATGTGGTTCGTAGCCACTGGCATAATGGAGGTTCTTTTAGTCCACCCAGCAACGGGGGATGAAATCACTACATGTGGGTACAGTGGTACAAACTCTGCAGAGTCAAAACTGTCATGACAGCCGTGCTCACGGTCAAGAGCGGCTTGGACTTATTCATGATTAGAGGATTGATGGTTTTGGAAGTTAAGCGTGGAGCTTAACATTGGAAATGATGTTATTGTTATTGGATTATGATGATGGGTTGGGAGATTGGGACCATTTCACCTGTGTAGTAATGTAGGTGCTTAATAAGCTAAGGTGATAGGTATTAATTGCGTAGTGCTTTAACCATGAGTTCAACCTCTCCTTGTTCTAGCCATGCATGATATGATTTTCCCACACTTGCTGAGTACCATTGGTACTCAACCTTGCATATTTGTTGGTTTATATTGCTGCTCAGGTCATGATAATGAGGTGGTGTACAATGAACAAGACTTTGGTCCCGAAGAAGGTTTCTAGGTTCATGGAGACCCCCGGGCAACGCCTGTGACGGAGCCCTCAAGAATATTATTCCGCTGCTAGTTTATTTACTTGTGATGAACCTATTATTGTCCATCGAGACATTTGCTATGTAAGACTTATTTATATTCGACACCTGGCTTGTAATAAATGATGCTTCACTATTTGTCATCACATGTATGAGAAAATGATCCTGGCATACATGTGATATTCACTTGGTTGTTCTTCGGAAAAACCGGGTGTGACAGAGTATCACCGGACCACGTCGGGCACACGGTGCCGATGGGTTTGGAGAGCTTCCCGTCTCGTTTAGACCCAATGTCGACCTTCTACACGATCCCCTGGTGCTCTAGAGCCAAGAACCTGATCATTTGGTGAAGAAACGAGTCGCCACAACCTCGCCGGAACCCTAGTTCTTGCTGTTATCGGTCCGCACTGTTTTCCGGTGAGCTCTGGCCGCCGGCGACCTCACCAACATGTCCAGCGTGGTTGAAAATGGGTGGGGGGGGGGGCAGTATGGGGCCGGGAGACGGTCGGGAAGGGCCTTCCGGCAACCCTCGCCAGAGGGAGCCGCCACTGGCCCTGTCTGGCGTGAGGTTGAAGATGAGAACTGGCGAGTGGGACCCACTGTCGGGTTTAAACTTTTCCAGATTTTCTCTAATTCGGTTTAAACTTTGAAGAGCCATAACTTTTGATAGGAACCTCCGAAAATTGTGAAATTAATTCCATTGGATTACTCTCAGAGAGTACTATATAGGGGTGCATCCCAATCTTTAATGAAAATCCTTAGAGTTGGCTTATTAATTCAATTAATGAAAATTCTGTAGGAATTTTTATAGGAGTTCTGTTTATTGGAAAATTCCCAAATTTGGGAAGGACATTCTCCCAAAATTTCTTGAACTCCAGTAAAATTTTCAGAGGCATTGGACTTTATTCGCTTGGCCAAATGTTGATTCAATCTTGTATTTCTCTGAAAATTACGAAAAATAACAGAAATATTATTCAGCTTTTAGCTCCAACTTCTAAATTCCATATCTCTGTGTAGAAAGCTCCAAAAATGGTGAAACCAAGTCCTATGGATTCATGAGACTCCCAAGTTTCTGAAAAACCAAATTTGGAGCATGAAAAGACACTATAATTGTCATATGAATTCAGAGAAGCCAAATAGCTAAGAAAATTCTTTAGACCACATCTTACATCAACTTTGTCTGAAATTTTGCAAGCCATACCTCTGTAGGATCTATGGACCACTGTAAAAATTTCAGAGAAAATTGAGATAATCTTCTCCAGTTTCAGCTATATTCTTTTCACTACCTTTCTTATGCCCCATTAGATATAACTCTTTCAAATTTAGTCCAAACATCCACTGCCCACCTAAAGCATCCTCTGTTTCTGTCCATAACAGAGATCATATCTCACTTTATAGTTGGTCTAAACCATTCTTAGTTCATAAAACACATTCGTTTTATAATTCATTTACTCGTATTAAAACTGTGCATGTTCTTATCAGTAGGAAACACAACGAAGGAGTTCGACGAGGAACTCGACTCGGAGCTGAAAGTTGAGGCGTTAACCATCGACAAGCTACTAACTTTAAGTAGAAATAAACCTGCAGCAACATAAGGCAAGCCCTAGTTTGCATTTAACAGCTTTTTGTTATATTTTACTTTGTATCACTTCTACTGGTCTAGTAGAATTGTGCATTAGGTCATGGTGATTGATGCTCCAAATGCATGACCCACAAACCCTTGGAGTTAAAAGGGTAGAATAGATTACCTTCGTGTAGTTACGGCTAGGCTTAAGTTATATAGGATCCGGTACAAGTCGGGTAGTTGGAAGCTACTCACGAGTTTAGGATGTTGGTTCAGCGGGGTATGATTCTAGAGAATGGAATAACTGGAATGGAAAAATGAGACCGGGCAGAGAGTAGGAGCAGCATGATGGTGGACCTGTGTTGCGTAGCTCTGTTTGTGTCGGTTAAGGACCTATAAGTATGCCGCCCTGCTGAGGAAGTTTGAACAATATCGGATGCATATTGGAATTATTGGGTCCAGGAAACCGATGTAACTCGGGTACTCTCGTGTTGAAACTTATATGGCCGTCCTTTGGGGGTTGGTGTTAGAGGTGTAAACCCGCTAGCGGAGAAACTTCGACGTGTTCCGGGTAGTGGCCCTTCTGATGGGTCGGCAGAACTGGTTCAGCATTGGAGTGACAAGTGAAAGGTTGCTGCATACAACGTAAGAAAGAGCTCTTGTGTGAGTCTGTCGAGGCGGGTGTATGTGTCGTGTGTTCCGGGTGTGTCCTGATTCAAATCACCGTCCCTCAGGGTTATATGAGTACCACTTATTCACTGAGTTGTGACGTAGTAATTATTTCCAGATGAAGTGAGATGAATCATTGCTGATGTGAAGTTCTTAAATTCATTGTATTGCCAACCATGTATGCTATAGTTGCAGAGCTCACTAAATTTATATTCCACTTTGGGCATCACCACATAGGAGGAAAGCGTTTCTTGTTTGATTCTGGACTTCCGATGTGAGGGCTGCCTAAGGCATAATAATCTGCCGCTATTAGACTGAAAGTAAGGATTAACATGTATGCGTGTCTTTATTGCATCATACTTTTCCTATGTTAATAACCCCTACATATAAAGTTTCATGGTTAGGAGTGTCGGTTAAGTCTTGCTTAGCCATCATGCTCACGGTTGCATTATTAGTGTTTTGCAGGTTATAAAATTTGCTATGAAGATGGTTGTTCAGTGAGCAATCGGATACTCACCGGAAACCCTGCCGCAGCACTCATCTTTGTGGAAGCTAGTAAGAAGTGTCCGCGGGCTGGACATCTTCTCTTTTGCTTAGTTAGGATCGAGAGTAAGTGTTTATGTATATTCCGCTGCGTGTACCTTCGTGGTACATTATGTTGTAAATGACACTATCTTGAGAAATAAAAGACTTTGTACTTTATGGTTCTTTTCGTGTATGCTGTTGGGTGCCGCATCGCACGGCACCACCCAATGTGTATCCTGGAGTGTGGATCCCGGAAGGGGTTCCCCATAGGCGTGGTATCAGAGCCGCATTGGGAATAGCACGCATAAAAAAAGCTTATTTTTGAAAATGTAGAAGTATACGAGTGAGGAACGTATAGTATGCCCACATAAGTATTATTAGTAGCATAGTTACTTAAGGTGTCAAGCTAACAGTGTGTTAATATTCAATATTTCAATTATGTAACGACGCACCTACATGGAGGTAAGAATGGTAAGGAACGCCACCGAAAGTGGATCAATTTCAGTTAGCTCCCCTGACGAGGAAAGTGGTTCACGGTATAGGTCTCACAGCTTGGTGTGAGACGTCAATATGAAACTCTTGAACTCTTCATATTCCTGAGTTCATATGAAACCCTGGTCCCTGGCATGCATAAGGCAAGAAAGTGGAAACCCTATCATGTGGTCGGTAACACGATAGTGTGTTCTTCTAGAAATAGCCTAGGAGGATATACACAGTGCTTGCCATTAGCGTGCCCTGCAGGGCAGTAGGTGGTATCTGTTGGATCGATAAATTTCCCAACCGTGACGACCCGTTTGCGCTCTACTCGGGTTCCCCGTCGGGTGGTGAATAACCTGATCATGTACCTTGAGACATGGCTTGACTCAAGGACGGTCCGTATGGCAATGATACGGGGCATATGTTTTTACTATGATATGGACCTGCCTGAAATGGAAAACCATTGTGTGCATCACTATTGATTTTTTTCTGCAGCTACCTTAACCACGTTAGAACATCTCGTTTAGAAAACGTGTGTGAGTGATCGTTTTAGTGCCACCCCTTGAGACGTATATGCCGGTGTAACGCCGGTTAGGATTTTGATTTGGTGAGGAAACGTAGTACCGTAATATATTCTTAACTGCATGAAAAATGAAGTTTTCAAAGAAAAGAGTAAATTTGGAGTCTAGGATTCCATTAGGGGTTAATGAACTCCTATATTGAACTAAGAGTCAACTGGGAGTATAGTTCATCTCAAACATTTAGAAACAAACTTCCCTGTTTTCGGCAGAATTTTTTCTGAAATTGAGCAGGGCATAACTTTTGATTGGTTGAACCAATGGATGTGAGGGATACATTTCTGGAAAGGTTTTGAAGTCTTCTACAAGTTTTCTGTAGAACTCCTGAACCTAATTCCCCTCCAAATGGAGGAAAATTTCAGATGATTGTTAACTGTCCAGAAACAGGGTAGACCAAAAATGCTCTCTGGAATTTTTTGTATTTCGACCATAACTTCTTGTAGAAAAATCTCTAAGGGTCATGTAAGACATATTTGAAAAGTTTGTGATATGTGCTACTATTTTTTAGTTCAAAGTTTCTACAGATTTGGGGAAGAACTTTACGAAATCTTGCGGACAAAACAGACACTTTCAGAGGAGGTGCTGTCAAAATTCTTCCAGATTTCTGTCAAATTTAAATATCATAATTCCTGATCCAGAATTTATATGAAGGCAAAAAAATACTCGTTGAAAAGATATTGAAGTTATCTATAACTTTGATATTCAACGTGAGATATGAAACTACCATTTTCATAATCAAATTCTGGGATTAATGCCAAATGGTCATTCTGACCAGAGCATTGCTCATTGCCCATGTAACTTGAGACTTGTTGTGGACATGAAGGTTTTTATACTTCTCTAAGTTCCATGACATAGTCATTAGTTATCTTCCATCACTCCTTGCTGTTGATTTAAGTGGTTGACAAACTTGAACAATCATTGGTTATATTTCGGAATCATCAAAAACCTTGTTTCCTTCATGTATGCTGCACTGTTGATGTGATGCTTTTGCGGTTAATAATTTTGAGTTAAAGCTGAGTACACTCTTGTATATTAACCGTAAATTGCTCGCTCTTGCAGTATGGATCATACTCATTCCGGGTATGAAGTTGGTGGTTCCAGTCTGGATGGAAATGATTCGTCACAGCGATGATCACCACCATCATCAACCGGACTGGCGGAGGTGCTGGGAAGAAAGGCTGAGTCTCTTGAGTTGTTGGTGCAGCAAGGCATCCGACAAGAGACCTCACAGCAAAACCCCACACTGAACACTTATTTGGATTTTCTAGCAAAACAACCACCGGTATTCTCGGAAGCTAAAGAAGCCTTGGAGGCAGATCATTGACTCTGTGTGATTGAATCTAAACTGGGAATGCTCCAGTGTGATGAATATGAGAAGTCTTTATTTTCCGCTCAGCAACTTCATGGATCCGCTGGGTCTTGGTGGTCTGAATATCTTGCTAATATCACTGAAGGCCATCGTGTGATGTGGATGGAGTTTCCTGATGCTTTTCGTGCACGTCATATCTGTGAGGGCATCGTCAAAACCAGAATTGAAGAGTTCTATGAACTCAAGCAAGGAGGCATGAGTGTTATGGAGTACTTTACGGAATTTAACCGTTTAGTACAATATGCATCCGCTTATGTACATACGGAGACGATGAAGTGTCATTACTTCTTCCGAGGCCTCAATGTGGAGCTTCGGACAAAAGTGGCACAATGCAATAAAGGGAATTATAGCGAGCTAGTCAATGCCGCTATGATTCAGGAAATAGCTGAACTCGAGCACAAGGGAAGTAAGAGGAAGAGAAAATTATCACTGGCAAGTACGGGCGATTATCATCAAGAACAACCAGTGATATATTGCTTACCATCCGGGGTGGGAATTCAGTCTTTTGACGGGCCACCTCAGATCCAATACTGTCCATATTCACCGATGGATGTTCAGCCACTGCTGCAACAGCAGCCAATGAGTATTTGTGCACCCCCACCTCAGCAAAGTGCACAAGAATATCAACCACCTCCATATTATGAAGATCCTGAGCTCGCATCGTACGGTACTTGTAGCGATGTAGAGCATATTCCTCAGGAGTTTCCTGTGACCAAGCCGAGCAGTAGTAACATATCATCGCAAGCTGCAATGAAATTCCACGGTCACCCAAGGAGGACAGCACTGAAAGTGGAAAATATAAACTATATGGCAATTGAAGACGTTTCCGTAGGAGAACCCGTGTTCGTGGGTATGTTCAGCCTACGTGATCAGCCCACGTTCGTGTTGTTCGAATCGGGTACCACACATGATTTTATCAGCAAAGATTATGTGGTTAAGCACCAAGTGCCATCAACCACCTTGGCCGCAACGTATCAAATTAATTCACCGGGAGGTAGTAGGACAGCGGGCAGGATTGTTGCTCGAGCGCCTATATGTTTGGATGGGTGGATATATCCTACTGCTCTTATCATCCTGGAAGGCTTGCGGATTGACATCATCTTGGGAATGGCTTGGTTGACACATCACCAAGCTATCTTTGATATTAGTTCATGAACGGTGCAGCTGAATTCAAAGAAGCATGGGCAACACGCGTTGATTCTGAGAAATGTTGCACCGGAAGTCACTGCTGTCCACACCGTTGAAGCTAAGATACTGGAGGACAATCCAGTGGTCCGGGAATATCCGGACGTGTTTCCTGATGATCTACCGGGCATGCCGCCCGAACGTGAAGTGGAGTTCAAAATTGAACTAGCACCGGGAACCACACCCATCTCTCGGAGGCCGTATAAAATGGCACCGAAGGAACTCGCGGAGCTAAAGGAGCAGCTGAATGATTTGCTAAGCAATGACTTCATTCGACCCAGTTCATCACCGTGGGGATGTTCCGCGCTGTTCGTCAAGAAAAAGGACGAGACTCTGAGGCTTTGTGTGGACTATCATCCGCTAAATGCCGTAACTATCAAGAACAAGTATCCACTACCACATATCGATATGCTTTTCGATCAACTAGTGGGTGCTAAGGTTTTCTTGAAGATGTATCTTCGCTCCAGATATCACCAGATAAAAATCCGGGCGAAAGACATACCCAAGACGACATTCTCAACGAGATACGGGTTATATGAGTATCTCGTCATGTCATTCAGACTCACTAATGCTCCAGCTCATTTTATGTACTTGATGAATTCAGTCTTCGTGCCGGAGCTGGACAAGTTCGTCGTGGTCTTCATCGGTGATATCTTGGAATATTCTAAGTCGGAGGAAGAACACACCGAACATATGCATATTGTGCTCCAACACCTACGGGATCACGAGCTATATACAAGATTCAGCAAGTGTGAGTTCTGGATCAACCAAGTGCCATTTCTTGGACACATTATTTCTGCGTAGGGCATTGCGGTTGATCCGAGCAAGATCGTCCAAGTGCTGAATTGGAGTTCATCGAAATAAGTCCACGAAGCCCGTAGTTCTCTCGGTTTAGCGGGTTACTACCGGAGATTCATTCCGAATTTCTCCAAGGTCTCTAAACCGATGACGGAACTTCTAAAGAAAGGCAACAAATATGTGTGGAGTGAAGCATGTGAGGAGGCGTTCAAAGCATTGGTAAAGCACCTCACAACAGCCCCAGTGTTGGCGCAGCCCGATACAACTAAAGCTTTTGATGTTTATTGCGATGCATCTGGCATCGGCCTTGGCTGCGTTCTTATGCAAGAAGGGCGAGTGGTCGCATATGGATCCTGGCAGCTTTGGAATCATGAGCAGAATTATCCGACACATGACCTCGAGCTAGCTGCTGTAGTTCTTGCCCTAAAGATGTGGAGGCACTATTTACTTGGAAACTTAGTTCACCTCTACACCGACCACAAGAGTTTAAAGTACATCTTCACACAAAAAGAATTAAATATGATGCAGCGAAGATGGTTAGAGTTAATCAAGGATTATGAACTGGAGATTCATTACCATCCTGGAAAAGCGAATGTGGTTGCCGATGCACTTAGTCGTAAATCACATGTTCATAACCTAACCATGGCTGGAACGGAAGAAGAAGAACCGAGCCTGTGCTTGGTTCCTTATGTGTCGCTATTTAATCTTGCCCTCATTCCGGCAATTCGAGATGAAATTGTAGAGTCTCAAAAGAAAGATAAGGGTATGGCACATATTTGGAAGAGAATAGACAAAGGAGAGGTTAAGTGCTTCCGGAAAGATGAGGATGGTACGCTATGGTTCAAAAACCGTATAGTCGTGCCCCGTGACATGAAGCTTCGGAAGAAAATATTAGACGAAGCTCATTTATCAAAATTTTCCATTCATCTGGGCAGCAACAAGATGTACCAAGATTTGAGAAACAAATTTTGGTGGACACGGATGAAGCGGAAAACAGCTAAATACGTATCCGAGTGCGATACGTGTCGAAGGGTGAAAGCAGATCACATGAAGAAACCTGGTTTGCTGCAGCACCTTCATATTCCGGCATGGAAGTGGGAAGATATGAGTATGGATTTTATTGTCGGACTGCCGCTCACATCTCGGAAGCATGATTCAGTTTGGGTAATCGTTGACCGATTAACCAAGTCAGCACACTTCATACCGGTGAATGTGGGATTCAACGCCAAGAAATATGCGGAGTTATACATTGAACGGATATTATGCCAGCATGGAGTTCCAAGAACAATAGTTTCAGATCGGGTGCACTGTTCGTTTCTCGTTTCTGGGAACAGCTGCACTCATCTTTGGGAACCAAATTGCTTAGAAGCTCCGCATATCACCCTCAAACCGATGGACAAACCGAGAGGGTGAATCCAGTGTTGGAAGATATGTTGAGAGCGTGTGCCATTCACCACGGTAAGAATTGGGATGCTTATCTACCATTGGTGGAATTCTCGTACAACAACAGCTATCAACGAGTATCAAGATGGCACCGTATGAGGCTCTCTACGGCCGGAGATGTCGCACACCGCTGAATTGGTGAGAATACGGTGAAAGAGTGGCATTCGGGATTGACCTTATCAATGACGCCGTAGAACGAGTTCGGGTCATACAAGCAAATTTAAAGGCTGCTCAATCTCGATAGAAGAGTTATGCAGACCAGCGACGTCGACCGCTGAACTTCAACGTCGGAGAGTACGTATATCTCCGTGTATCTCCAATGAAGGGAGTTCACCGATTTGGTGTAAAAGGAAAGCTCTCTCCACGGTTTATCGGTCCATTTGCTATCACGGAGAAATGTGGACCCGTAGCCTACCGACCAATCTCGCTGGGGTGCATGATATATTTCACGTCTCCCAACTTCAGAAATGTCTCAAGAACACCATTGATGTCCGCACTGAAGATCTCGAGACATTGCAACCGGATCTCCCTTATACCGAGCATCCAATCCGGATTATTGATGAAAAGTCTCGGTCGACAAGGAATCGGACGCTCTAATTTTGTAAGGTGTTATGGAGCAATCACACCACGGAGGAAGCAACATGGGAGAGTGAAGAATATCTCCGTTCGAACCATCTGGACTTTCTGTCCGCTCATCTACGGTAACTCCTTCTCTACCGCTTTATCTCTTCTTTTGGAATCTCGGGACAAGATTCATTTTAAGTGGGGAGGGATGTGAAATCCCCAAAAACTGTGAGGGAATTTAAACTTTTGAATTTAAAGGTGTGAGCTCCAAGTCTAAACTTGAACTTGCAAAAATTCACGAACACGGAGATCTAAAGCTACCATTTGGTTCTCCACACATCCACGGGTAGCCCGGCAAATTTTCGGAGCATTTGAAAAGGTTTCCTAGTCGTTGGATTAAAACGGGGGAAAAGTCGAATTTGAATTTAAATCTCAGTTTTAAATTCTGACTTCACCGAAATTCAAATTTGAGTGCACCGTTGTGTTGCTCACATTTGTTTTGGCCTATCCTCCGAGTTTGATCAAATATGGAGCTCGTTTGCTATTTTAAACGGAACTGGGGTGATAAGGGGGAGAGGTGGACCCCACATGTCATACACACAAGGTTTCTACCGCCTCTGTTTTCCTCCCTCGCTCGAGCTCCCGACAGCACACCAGTAGAAGACTTCGGGGTGAAGTTTTTGGTGCCACCTCCTGCTCTCAGCTAGTTTGCTTCGCCCCTATCCATCCCATGTACGAGCTCAACCCTGGTTGCTTCTCTATAACTCACTCGGCTCTCTGTTTCCCACTCGAGAAGAACAGTGCCGCACTGCTTCTCCCGATCACCAACCACAAACCGAATTGCTTTTGCCCGAGCTCCCCACAGAAAAATGCTTCGCCCACGAGTGCTCTAGCCGGCTAGCAACTCCTCCCCACGGTCCAGAGCTCACTTGCACAGGAAAACGGCATGTTGCCGCTGCTCCCGTCCTGCACACCGAAGAAAACGAGCTCAGCTCTCGTGGGCAGCCCGAACCGAGGAAGATCAAGCCCAATCAAACCAACCCTTCAGTGCACCCACGAGACTAGATGCTCACCTCCAAAACTCTGCCCTAGCCATTGATCACAGAGGGAGAATTTCAAGATTTTCTCCCGTGCGGTACAAACTGACCCCGAGGTAAGGAATTGCAAAATTCATCCTCAATTCATGTTGGTTGTGTTCCAAACTCCGCATACAAGTTCTTAACTACTAGCACACCTCCTCCATCGATTTTAGACCGAGAAATTGAGTGTAGAACAAGGAATCCGAGTTCTTTTCAAGGGAGTATTGCCTGACCACATCGGGCACACGGTGCCGATGGGTTTGGAGAGCTCCATGGCTCGTTTAGACCCCATGTCGACCTTCTACACAATCCCCTGATGCTCTAGAGCCAAGAACCCGATCATTTGGTGAAGAAACGAGCCGCCGCAACCTCGCCAGAACCCTAGTTCTTGCTGTCATCGGTGCGCACTGTTTTCCGGTGAGCTCTTGCCGCCGGCGACCTCACCAACATGTCCAGCGTGGTGGAAAATGGTGGGGGGCGGGGGGGGTGGGGGCAGTATGGGGCCGGGAGAAGGCCAGGAAGGGCCTTCCAGCAACCCTCACCCGAGGGAGCCGCCACTGGCCCTGTCTGGCGCGAGGTTGAAGATGAGAACTGGCCAGTGGGACCCACTGTTGGGTTGAAACTTTTCCAGATTTTCTCTAATTCGGTTTAAACTTTGAAGAGCCATAACTTTAGATAGGAACCTCCAAAAATTGTGAAATAAATTCCATTGGATTCCTATCAGAGATTAGTATCTTAGGGTGCATCCCAATTTTTATGAAAATCCCTAGAGTTGGCTCATTAATTCAATTAAGAAAATTTTGTAGGAATTTTTACAGGTGTTCTGTTTATTGGAAAATTCCCAAATTTGGGCAGCAAATTCTCCCAAAAATCTTTGAACCCCAGTAAAATTTTCAGAGGCATTGAACTTAATTTGCTTGGCCAAATGTTAATTCAATCTTTTATGTCTCTGAAAATTAGGAAAAATAACAGAAAGATTATTCAGCTTTTAGCTCCAACTTCTAAATTCCATATCGCTGTGTAGGAAGCTCCAAAAATGGTGAAACCAAGTCGTATGGATTCATGAGACTCCCAAGTTTCTGAGAAACCAAATTTGGAGCATGAAAAGACACAATAATTGCCATAGGAATTCAGAGAAGCCAAATAGCTAAGAAAATTCTTTAGGCCACATCTTACATCAACTTTGTCTTAAAGTTTGCACGCCATGCATCTGTACGATCTATGTATCACTGTAACAATTTCAGAGAAAATTGAGATCATCTTCTCCAGTTTCAGCTATATTCTTTCCACTACCTTTCTTATGTCCATTAGATATAACTCTTTGGAATTTAGTCCAAACATCCACTGCCCACCTAAAGTATCCTCTGTTTCTGTCCATAACAGAGCTCATCTCTCACTTTAGAGTTGGTCTAAACCATTCTTAGTTCATAAAACACATTTGTTTTATAATTCATTTACTCGTATTAAAACGGTGCATATTCATACCGGTAGGAAACACGATGAAGGAATTCGACGAGGAACTCGACTCGGAGCTGAAAGTTGAGGCGTTAACCATTGACAAGCTACTGACTTTAAGTAGAAATAAACCTGCAGCAACATAAGGCAAGCCCCGGTTTACATTTAACAGCTTTTAGTTATATTTTACTTTGTATCACTTCTATTGGTCTAGTATGAATTGTGCATTAGGTCAAGGTGATTGATACTCCAAAAGCATGACCCACCAAACCCTTGGAGTTAAAGGGTGGAATAGGTTACCTGTAGTTTCGGCTATGCTTAGGTTGTATAGGATCCGGTACAAGTCGGGTAGTTGGAAGCTACTCGCGAGTTTAGGATGTTTGTTCAGCGGGTATGATTCTTGAGAATGGAATAACTGGAATGGGAAATTGAGACCGGGCAGAGAGTAGGAGCAGCAGGACATTGGGCCTGTGTTGCCGTAGCTCTGTTTGTGTCGGTTAAGGACCGATGCGTATGCCGCCCTTCTAAGCAAGTTTGAACAGTACCGGATGCATACTGGAATTATGGGGTCTAGGAAACCGATGTAACTCGGGTACTCTCGTGTCGAAACTTATATGCCCGTGTAGGATCGAAGTACAAATGTAAAGCTACCAGAGGAGGGGTGAATGGTAGATAAAAACTTTTCAGCGGAAGCAACAAAACACCCCTCAGCAGAAAACTGATCTGTTAAATAAACCATGTGTGCGACTAATCTAAACGTGTTCAACTGTGACAAAACTAGTATATATTGTAGATAATCAAGTCACGAAGACGTCACAACAAGAATCATGAAAATCCGTTGAGAGAAACTCAAGTTACGATCGAAAGATCGAACAAAGGTCAATCTGTCCTACGCGAGAAAAACAGTTCTGGAATACTGCAAAGAAACTCGTGTAGATCAGAAACCACAAATTCAATGACCATGCAATTTTCACAGATGATAGATAATCAAGTTGTGAAGACAACCCAAAAAGAATCACATCAATTGGATCTGCAAAACTCAAGTTATGATAAAGCCACTGAAGTAAGGTAGTGCTGAACAGAAACTCGATGAGAAAAACTTGTCTAAAACAAGTCGGACGAACAAGGCACAAAAGTTCCTTTAGAATACAAATTTTGTTTATAAAAACACAAGAGAAACAGCCCCAAAGTCGTGCTCCACGAGCTCTGGCCCCCCTTGCTTATATAACCAGCCCTAAGGCCAACTCCACTCAAACTAGGACTCCTACTCCTACTTGGATTCAAACTGTAACTTTCTAATACTGCTCAAGACTCTTCTATACGCAGATAGAAGCAATCTTAAGACTTTCAAACACCTTAGGAACGTCCCAAACATTCCTAAAATAACTCAACTTCATGTCCCACACGAAATCCAATCATAACCAACTCAAAACTTTCCATATTTGAGTCAAACACGACTCAGCCGCAGCCTGAGTCCATAACCTATTCGGTTGGACCTTTCCTACCAATTCTTCACATCCACATCTCTTCATCACGCCTTGGAACCATGCAGCCACGTCCATGCACTCCTTGCACACGTGCAAACATCTTCCAACGACATCCAAGATACCTTCATATGCATTGTTCTTGATTCAAACATACTGCGCAACCTCCCGATCAACTCAACCACAATTCCTCCCGAACTTGGTTGTTGAACCTCATCTTCTCCCTAAGACTAGTTCAATGGATCCCGTCACCAGCCATGTATTGAACTCAAACAACACCTGCACATGAATAAACAACCAATACTTCCAAGCACAATTCCTCGACTTGACTCTCGTTAGTTCCGAAACTACAACATCTTACGTGAGCACCTCACATAAGCATGTTGTAAACCATAGCAATAATGATATCAGCCATAACCACCAGAACACACCAAAAACCTAGTAAAATAATACTAAGCAAACTTTCCATAAGAGTAAAGCAAGTTCAGAACATTGCAAGTTAAAAGCACAACCATTGCAATCAAGCTCCGAACCTTACCAAAGCTAACCGGACCTTGAACCGGAGGTTACCAAAGCTAGTCGAACCTAGCGCCGGAGCTTACTAAAGCTTAGTCGGACCTAGCACGGAACTTACCAAATCTAGTCAGACCTAGCACCGGAGCTAGCAAAAACAAGTCGGACCTAGCCAAAATAAGTCAGACCTAGACAAAGCAAGTCGGACCTATCGTGGGACCTTGCAGGAGCTCGGACCTAGAGTCGGACCTTGTTAAAAAGGTGTTTTGGTAGTATTCAAAACTTTTATCGTCAAAGCCAATGTATTCAGCACACATAGGTCTCACAATCTCCCCCTTGATGAATGCATTGGCAATACCACTTAAAATCCGAACATTGGCTTATCGTCAAAGCCAATGTATTCAGCACACATAGGTCTCATAATCTCCCCCTTGATGAATGCTTTGGTAACACCACTTAAAATCCGAACATTGGCTTATTCACATGAAAAGTTTTGAAAACAATTTCTCCACCTTTGTAAATCAGAAATAAAATGAGAAGAAAAACAACAATACCAAAAATTCTACCCCAGAGAAGAATCGTGCCAAAACACTTGTGAATGTGTGCAATGTGTGATCAATTTCTCCCCCTTTGACAATGTATTCAGCAAGGTACAAAAGAGAAATTTTAATTTGTTATGAGCACATTATGACATATACATATAAAGCAAATCTCATCCAAATCATACTATCAAGTAACTTACACTATCACATCAATGAGATACATAAAGTAGTGTAAGCCATGCTAGAGATCAAGTGTAATTTTCAATTTAAGCAAGTCATGATCTCACAAACTTAACTATTTCAAGACCTGAAAGCATGACACTTGTTGCTGCATTTTATTTATCATTTATTAGCACAAATTTTGATCTTATGACATTTGCAAGATATTATATGCAGTATCAGCCTTATTCTAACCAGCCAAGCCAAGCCTATGTCATTTGACAGTCAGAAGCTTAAGGACATGGTTTTAGTCATACACAACTCATTTCAAGTTCATATCTAAGTGCAATGATAAGCCATCTCAAAAGAATAAGTGCGATGCATGCATATTCTCTTGATCATTTCTCATTTTTTATTTGAACATAAAAACTCAACATGTGAGTTGATTACTTTATTAATTCTTTGTGATTAAAAGCACTTGTGAGCATGCAACAAGTTCAAAACAGCAGGAAAGTACGACCATTCCCAGATTTAGTGTAAGTAATTATTCCAATTACTAGACATGGTAAAAACTACAAAATGTATAACACGAGTAATGTAGTAAGAACTTTCAGCATGAAAAATGAATCACAAAGTCATATATGCATGAAATACTATGCTCATATTATTTTATTTTCAGATTCACACATAGACTTCCCAAGTTTCAAAATTCTCCCTCAATTTAAGCCATGAGGATGCATAACCCCTATTTCACTACGAATGTAACAAAAACGAGTGAAATCCAAAGGTTTTGTAAAAATGTCAGCCAATTGTTGTTCGGTATCTACATGGTGAAGCACAATGTTCCCTTTTTCGACATTATCACAGAGAAAGTGATACCTAATGTCAATGTGCTTAGTTCTCGAATGTTGCACGGGGTTTTTAGCAAAGCAAATGGCACTAGTGTTATCACAAAACAGTGGAACACTATCTAGATCAACCCCATAGTCCTTAAGTGTTTGAACAATTCAAAGAATTTGTGAGCAAGCACTAGCAGCAGCTACATATTCAGATTGGGCTGTGGATTGTGCAACTGAACTTTGTTTTCTAGAGGACCAGGCAACAAGTGAATTACCAAGAAAATGACAAGCACCAGAAGTACTTTTCCTATCAATCCTACAACCCCAAAATCAGCATCGGAAAAAAGCGTTCAAAGTAACGGTTGAGGAAGAAAGAAGAAAAATGCCAAATTCTTGAGTTCCATGTAAGTTCCTGAGAATCCTTTTGACGGCTTGACGATTTGAAGCACGTGGGGAGGCTTGAAACCGTGCAAAAAGACATACGCTGAATTGTTTGTCCGGTCTTGATACTGTGAGATACAAAAGTGATCCGTTCATGCTTCTATATTCTTTTTGATCAATGGGATCACAATCTTCATCAAGTTCAAGTGTTGTTGCTGTTCCCATTGGTGTCCGAAGAGGCTTGCTTTTGTCCTTGTTGAAGCGCCTTAGGAGATCTTTTGTATACTTTGTTTGATGCACAAAGGTACCCTCATTGGTTTGCTTGATTTGCAGCCCCAAAAAGTCCGTGAGTTCTCCCATCATACTCATCTCAAATTCTGAACTCATCATAGCTAAAAACTTGGACACAAGATCATGAGAAGCACAACCAAATATAATATCATCCACATACACTTGAACGAATAATGAGTCATTGCCATGCTTAAGCACAAAAAGAGTTTTATCAACCTTGCCCA
This sequence comes from Neostapfia colusana, assembly GCA_030760725.1. Taxonomy (NCBI): domain Eukaryota; kingdom Viridiplantae; phylum Streptophyta; class Magnoliopsida; order Poales; family Poaceae; genus Neostapfia; species Neostapfia colusana. Next base: position 60,650,952 of record JASWHV010000006.1, on the reverse strand, counting down.
TGGTAAACCCCTTTTCAAGTAAGAATGTTTTTAACCTATCATACCATTCTCTAGGGGCTTGTTTGAGACCGTACAAGGCTTTGGACAGTTTGTAAACATGATTAGGAAAATTTGGATTTTCAAAACCAGGTGGTTGTTTGACATAAACCTCCACATCTATGTAGCCATTAAGAAAAGCACTTTTAACATCCATTTGATATAGCTTAAAACCTTTAGATGCAGCAAAAGCTAACAAAATTCTTATGGCTTCTAATTTAGCAACAGGAGCAAAAGTTTCATCAAAATCTAGACCTTCAACTTGTGTGAAACCTTGAGCAACCAACCTAGCCTTATTCCTAACCACAACCCCATCCTCACATTGTTTATTTTTAAACACCCATTTAGTTCCAATTAAAGTGTGACCTTAAGGTGGAGGTACATGTTTCCAAACATTATTTCTTTCAAAATTTTCTAACTCTTCTTGCATGGCAATAATCCAAGATTCATTAGTGAGTGCGTGTGATATATCTTTGGTTTCAAAAGAAGCAACAAAAGCAGAATGAGCATGAGAATTGGGGTCGAAAAACCTGGATCTTGTAACTCATTCATGCAAGCTTCCAATAATTTGTTGTGGAGGATGACTTTTGAGAATCCGGAGGGGAGTGGACACTTCACAAGCTTCTTCTTCTTCATGTTCATCACAAATAGATGAGCTTGTGACGTCAGGAGGATCTGGACCAGCAATGGTGGTCGTCGGTGCTGGCTGTGAATCAAGATCAGGAGCTGGAACAATGTCATTAGCTGCTGAATTTTCGGGCAGCAGCACCACTTCTTCCTCTTCTTCAACGAAAATACTCTCCCCCTGCGTATATGGATCCGGGACTGCAATATTTGAACTAGTACCTGGGCTGGCTTCATCAAAAGAAACCTCACAAGTCTCCACAATTTTGTTAGTACCAAGTAAAAGCACACGGTAGCCTCTAGTATGAGATGGATAACCAAGAAACATGCCATCAACAGATCTAGCTTCAAATTTATCAAGATTACCATGTTTCTGAACAAAGCATTTGCAACCAAAGACCCTAAAGTGTGTGACACTAGGCCTATGTCCAAACCTGAGCTCATATGGTGTTTTACCTAGCTTAGCACGCAAGAAAACACGATTTGAGACATAACAAGTGGTTGCAAGCATCAGCCCAAAATTTCCTAGGAGTTTGATATTCATCAAGCATAGTCCTAGCCATCTCAACTAAGGTTCTGTTCTTTCTCTCTACAACACCGTTTTGTTGAGGTGCATATGGTGAAGAAAATTGATGATCTATTGCATTTTCAGCACAAAAGTGATCAAACGATTGATATTTAAATTCGGTTCCATTATCACTTCTAATTGCTCTTAAATATCCTAGGTGATCAATTGATAATCTAAGAAATAAAGTTCTAAAGTGCCTAAAAGCTTCGTTCTTAGATGCCATAAAGTAAACCCAAGAGTATCTAGAATAGTCATCAACAATCACAAGAACATACCATTTACCTCCGAAGGATTGAACACGTGAAGGTCCTACGGTGTCAAGGTGTAAAAGTTGACCCGGTTCAGTTGTCATGGTCATTGTGAGAGGAGCAGGTGAACCTGCAACCATCTTAGCATGTCTACAAGAAGAGCACACAATTTCTTTGTCCCATTTACTTAGGCAGCCCACGTATGCGATCAAGAGCACTAACACGCGTGAGATGATCAAAGCCTAGGTGACCAAGTCTACGATGCCAAAAATATAAATCTTTGGAATCATTTGCAACTAGACATCTATGCTTAGAGGAAGACATATCAAAATCAGCTTTAAAAACTCTTCCAAACCGAGACATATTAAAGATAAGCTCAAAATTTGAACCTACAACTTTGCAGCAGTTTTTATTGAAAATAATTTCCAGATTTTCATCTAGCATTTGTGAAACGGAAAGCAAGTTGTATTTCAAAATTTTGACAAGTGCCACATCCTTCAAAGTGTAGTGATCATTTACTCTAACCGAACCCTTAGCAATTATAGGAGTTGAAGAATTATCGGCAAAAGTAACATTCTCTACACGTGACACAAAAGAGAGAGAGGAGAACCATTCTTTGTTACCTGTCATGTGGCGTGAGCAATCTGAATCCACAATCCAAATGTTCTCCTTCCTCAAGCGTGTAACCTACATAGAAGCACAATACGTCGATGACTCAATACTGGGGTTAGTTAAAAGGCATTTAGGAATCCAATACTAAGTCACACGACGTCCATCAGGAATAACATGCGAAAGCTGAGATAAAACAGCAGGTTTATGAGTCAAAGTTTGAGATTTTTTGTTCTTAACTACTGACCTATGAGGTATTACTTGTGTAGCACGAAAATCAGTAGCTCCGGAGGCAAAAACTGAAGCTCCGGAGGTAAACTTTTAATATTTCTGACTCATAACAGCAGGTTGCATGTTCCTGACATTCGGTTTAGTATGTGCAACAAATTTTGCATGAGAGTTATAAGATCTAGCTTGCATTCTTTCCTTTTTATGTTGTTTAGCTAGTCTATAACAAAAATCTTTGAAATGACCATCTTTACCACAATAGGTACAATGAAATTTAACATTGTGTTCATGTCTAGATGAGCATGCAGTATGCTTATTTGAACCCGAATGTGACAACACTCCTGCAGATTTAAAAACCACTTCTTTTTGTTTAGAAACTGTTTGAATCAAACCACTTCCTAATGATTTTACAATTTTAGGTGGATGTTCCTTAGCATGAGCATGTGAATCAAAACCTAAACCAGTTTTATCATTGCAAGACTTGGAAGAATTGAACAGCAAGTTTAGGTTCTTATTCCCATTACAAAACCGATCTAATGTCTTATGCATATTATCAAGTTTATTTGATAGATCAAGGCAATTTTCACATGAGTTTTTCCTTTTAGTTTGCAATTGGAACAATATTTAACTTCATGAGAACATAAAGCATTGTTTAATATAGAAATTTCTTTCATAGCATCTTGTAGTTTCTTATCAAGATCATCGCAAGTAGAACAATGGAAATAAATTGTAGAACAACAAGCATCTTTTAAGTTTTTATCATTAAGTGCAGCAAGATTTTTGTTCTTTTCGATTTCAAGTTCAAGTTTATCAAGTGTGGAGGTGTGTGCACTTCTTAGAGAGGACAATTGTTCATATATTAAATCACATGAGGAACAAGAATCATCACTAGGAATCAAGGATTTTAAACGGTTAATTTCAGATTCTAGTGACTCAATTTTAACAGCATTGTCCCTAAGATTTTTGTCCTTTTTCTTAACAATAATAGTGGCACGAGAAATAGCATCACACATTTCTTCGCAAGTAGGACATACCTCTTCATTGTCACTGTTGTGTTCTGCATCCTCCATACTTGATTTTGATTTGCCCGCATTGAAGCACAAGTTTGCCAGATCATCTTCATCTTCATCACTTCCAATGTCTACATCACTCGAGCCAAGTTCTTGAAGTGCGGTGATGAAACTGTTTATCAGTTTGCGTCCTATAAAACCCTTCTTTTTCTTGTTGGTGTTGCCAAAAGAGGACTTGACTTTATTCTGCTTTCAATCATGGTTAGAAGGACCGCATTCAAAGCATTGTTGAGGTCCGGAGCTTCCTCTCCTTCTAGTTCTCACATTTTGCAATGCTTTTGAGAACCTAGTAGAAAGAAGTACTAGCTCCTCCTCTGGAAACTCCTCAATCTGTTCCAGGGTTAGTGAAGACAGCAAAGCAAGTGTATTGCTAGACGATTGGCCGGAGCTAGGCATATCACGTTGTGAGACAAATGCAATAGTCTTATTTGGGTTCTTGCGTGATATAATGTCAATTTCATGAGTTTTTAGCTTAGAATAAAGCACATCTAATGTAAGAGTACACATGACAGTGGATTCACGTATGGATGTTACTTTCATCTCCCAAATTGACATGTCTAATGCACTTAGTAATTGCCTAGCATTTTCAGCATCTGAAAAATTAACACTGACGCTACGCAAGTTGCTGAGAATTTTATTAAAGCGAGCAAAGAGGTCATCAATGGACTCACCGGGTTGCATCTCAAAGCGCATGTATTCTTTCTTGAACATATCATGTCTTACCTCCCTGATCGTGTTGGATCCATCGTGGTAGTCACAAAGTTCTCTCCACACATCGTACACCGATCGGAGGTGTGCAACACGGTCGAAGTCGCTCTGAGTTAGTCCTTGTATGATCAAGTTCCGAGCCTTGTTGTTGTTGTCGACATCTCTCATGTTTGTAGCCGTGACTTGATCGTTTGAAGGCACATCGTAAGGCTTGTACACCTTTTCCCATATTGCAAAGCCTTGCGCCTGGATGAAAGCTTCCATGCGCGCATTCCAAACCTGAAAATCAATGCCACTAAACACACAAGGTTTGGCGGAGTATTTCTCCATGATGATTAGTCAAAACACGTGCAAATCACAAAGATTAGAGCAACCTGGCTCTGATACCAATTGTAGGATCAAAGTACACGTGTAAAGCTACCAGAGGGGGGGGTGAATGGTAGATAAAAAATTTTCAGCGGAAGCAACAAAACACCCCTCAGCAGAAAACTGATCTGTTAAAGAAACCATGTGTGCGACTAATCTAAACGTGTTAAAATGTGACAAAACTAGTATAGATTGTATAGAATCAATTCATGAAGGCGTCATAACAAGAATCATGAAAATCCGTTAAGAGAAACTCAAGTTACGATCGAAAGATCGAACAAAGGTCAATCTGTCCTACGCGAGAAAAACAGTTCTGGAATACTGCAAAGAAACTCATGTAGATCATAAACCACAAATTCAATGACCGTGAAATATTCACAGATGATAGATAATCAAGTTGTGAAGACAACCAAAAAAGAATCACATCAATTGGATCTGTAAAACTCGGGTTATGATAAAACCACCGAAGCAAGGTAGTGCTGAACAGAAACTCAACGAGAAAAACTTGTCTAAAACAAGTCGGACGAACAAGGCACAAAAGTTCCTTTAGAACGAATTTTGTTTATAAAAACATAATAGGAACAGCCCCAAAGTCGTGCTCCACAAGATCTGGCCCCCCTTGCTTATATAACCAGCCCTAAGTCCAACTCAACTCAAACTAGGACTCCTACTCCTACCTGGATTCAAACTGTAACTTTCCAATACTACTCAAGACTCTTCTATACACAGATAGAAGCAATCTAAATACTTCCAAACACCTTAGGAACGTCCCAAACATTCCTAAAACAACTCAACTTCATGTCCCACACGAAATCCTATCATAACCAACTCAAAACATTCCATATTTGAGTCAAACACAACTCAGCCGCAGCCTGAGTCCATAACCTAGTCGGTTGGACCTTTCCGACCAATTCTTTACGTCCACATCTCTTCATCACGCCTTGGAACCATGCAGCCACGTTCATGCACTCCTTGCACATGTGCAAACATCTTCCAACGACGTCCAAGATACCTTCATATGCATTGTTCTTGATTCAAACATACTGCACAACCTCCCGATCAACTCAACCACAATTCTTCCTGAACATGTTTGTTGAACCTCATCTTCTCCCTAAGACTAGTTCAATGGATCCCGTCACCAGCCATGTCTTGAACTCAAGCAACACCTGCACATGAATAAACAACCAATACTTCCGAGCACAAGTCCTCGACTTGACTCTCGTTAGTTCCGAAACTACAACATCTTACGTGAGCACCTCACATAAGCATGTTGTAAACCATAGCAAAATGATATCAGCCATAACCACCAAAACACACAAAAAACATAGTAAAATAATACTAAGCAAACTTTCCATAAGAGTAAAGCAAGTTCGAAACATTGCAAGTTAAAAGCAGAACCATTGCAATCAAGCTCCGAACCGTACCAAAGCTAACCGGACCTTGAACCGGAGCTTACCAAAGCTAGTCGGACCTAGCGCCAGAGCTAACTAAAGCTTAGTCGGATCTAGCACGGAACTTACCTAAGCTAGTCGGACCTAGCACCGGAGCTAGCAAAAACAAGTCGGACCTAGCCAAAATAAGGCAGACCTAGACAAAGCAAGTTGGACCATACGTCAGACCTATTGTCAGATCTTGCAGGAGCTCGGACCTAGAGTCGGACCTTGTTAAAAAGGTGTTTTGGTAGTATTCAAAACTTTTATCGTCAAAGCCAATGTATTCAGCACACATAGGTCTCACAGGCCGTCCTTTGGGGGTTGGTGTCAGAGGTGTAAACCCGCTAGCGGAGCAACTTAGATGTGTTCCGGGTAGTGGCCCTTCTAATGGGTCGGCAGAACTGGTTTTGCATTGGAGTGATGGGTGGAAGGTTGCTGCATACAACGCAAGAAAGAGCTCTTGTATGAGTCTTTCGAGGCGGGTGTATGTGTCGTGTGTTCTGGGTGTGTCCTGATTCGAATCACCGTCCCTTGCGGTTATATGGGTACCACTTGTTCACTGAGTTGTGACATAGTAATTATTTCCAGATGAAGTGAGATGAATCATTGCTGATGTGAAGTTCTTATATTCATTGTATTGCCAACCATGTATGCTATAGTTGTAGAGCTCACTAAGTTTATATTCCACTTTGGGCATCACCGCATCAGAGGAAAGCGTTTCTTGTTTGATTGTGGACTTCCGATGTGAGGGCTGCCTAAGGCATAATAATCTGCTGCTATTAAATTGAAAGTAAGGATTGACATGTAGACGTGTCTTTATTGCATCATACTTTTCCTATGTTAATAATCCCTACATATAGAGTTTCATGGTTAGGAGTGTCAGTTATGTCTTGCTGAGTGTAACACCCTCAAATTCATTTCCATGCATTGCATACATTTTTCATGTAGAGAAACATTATAAAAGAAGTAGAAATGGAGAAAGAACTATAGAAATGGAGAAAGAACCTTAGAAATCGAGAAAAGAACCATAGAAATGGAGAAAGAACCATAGAAATAGAGGAAGTAACCATAGAAATGGAGGAAGAACCGTAGAAATGGAGGAAGGAACCATAGAAATGGAGGAAAAGCCACAGAAATGGAGAAGGGATTATAGAAATGGAGAATGGGGCATAGAAATGTAGAAGGGCAATGTAGAAATGGAGAATGGGACATAGAAATGGAGAGGGGAATGTAGAAATGGAGAATGGGACATAGAAATGGAGAGGGGGATGTAGAAATGGAGAATGGGACATAGAAATGGAGAGGAAAATGTAGAAATGGAGCAAGTGACATAGAAATGGTGAGGAATAGGAAAAAGATGGCTTAAATGAGCCATTCCTAAATTTCCCCCAAAATTTCTAAATTCCACGATTCCCAAAAAGTGGAATTTTCCCCACATTTTGGGGATAAAATCCTCATGGCTGCCTCACCACAAGAGATAAGTTTGTTAAGATCCAAAAAAGTTGAATAGAACTCTTATTTGAGCTCCAATTGGAGTAGGACTCTCCTTTCCCCCCCTTATAAATATAACCCCCACCCCCTTGCCCGACCCCTCTCTCTTTCTGTTGTCCCCCAATGCTGCCAAGCCCCATTCCTTGATGCCAAGTCTCCAAGTCCCCCCCCCTTGCCGGAATTTGGCCACCGTCGAGCCCTGTCACGCCTCGCCGTTGCCGGAGAAGAAGTCCGACGATCTGTCCTGCCCTAATCTTCCATAGAAAAATTCCCTACTTCTGCCATTGCTAGAAGGAAGGCCCTGCCACCAAAAGGAAGTGAGGTAGGTCCCCATAACCCATCTTACGACGTCACCGCTGTTTCTACGCATCCGTTTTCTTCGCCCCCTTTGAGCAGAAACTTTTACGTGTGGACAGATCGTGTTTTGATCGATTTTTGATGGTGGAATTGATCTAGATTTTGAGTCAAGATCATCACCACGTCCACACTTGATCCCTACACCCTTGTTCATCATAAAAACCCATATAAGCCCATTAAAACATGCAAGAACACGTGCAAACTGTTTCTATAAAACTGCACCATAGTATTTGCATTCATCTACCCCATTGCATCTTGAGTAAAGTTTGTGCATGATGATTGATTGCTGTGAATTTTGTACGTGCGTGGTCATGAGTAGAAGGACAATCTCAAGAGGCCGTCTACGAGGAACTATAGCACCAAGACTTCGAGACGCTTGAGCCACAAGAACCACGGGAGTAAGGCAAGTGCCGCTTGACCATATTGATCCCGTGTTTTGAAACTGTTTCGTTTATGAAAACTCGTATGCTTGAGTCAACTTGATGGGACACCCTTTTATAGGAGTTTACTAGTTTTGTTAACCATCCTTGTCGCTGGGGAAGTTGTTGAGTCGGGTATGGTCGTTTTTCCTTTTGTTTCGCTTAATTTACGGGATACGGAAGCTGAATTAAAACATGGTTAGCTACTGCACTCATATGAATAATGATGATGATAACTTGATGATGTTGATAAGCATGGAATCGGGGAGATCAAGGCAAGCTTGGTTCGTGGATGTTGCTGAATGAGATGGTGGTTTACTTGCCATAGATCTAAGGACTGGTTCATGCCAGCACATGCCAGAAAAACAGTGCCACCACAAGGCCAAATATGGGTGCTGCTTAGCTGACTAATTAGGTGTGTTGCTAGCTTGTTATGGACCGTGGATGGCGCGAGGAATGGGAGTCGAGGAGGACTGCCCTGGGAACTGCATGGCACAAGAGGGGGCCCGTGGGTGGGAGAATGGTGATTCGAGCCTGCTGGTGAAAACTCAGTGAGTCCATACATCTAGTAGCCCCTTTATAAGGCTATTTTGTGATCTCTTGTCCATACACCGACGGTTGTGTACTGGTATAGTGGAGGTTCTGCAGTCGCCAACGGGTGACGAAATCACGAACTTGTGGGTAAAGGGGTGCCACCTCTGCAGAGTGTAAAACTATCATGATAGTCGTGCTTCCGGTCACAAGCACCAGGCAAACTTCCATGATTAGAGGGAAATCTTGGGATGGATATTCAGTATGGTTATGGTATGGTCATTGGGATTGGTTTTGGAACTGTTTTGAGTCATGAAAATGAGTTTGGCTTCGGTTATATGAATATGAGATGGTTATGAATATTTATGAGCATGAGATGAACTTGAGAAAGATTAATGGCTGGATGAGACTTGATAAATGGTGCATTATGATGAAAGAATGTTGCTGATTTACTTGGATATATTGGGCTTTATCTCACCTAGAAATAGTTGTTGTTTTTATCATGTTTGTGAAATAAAATTTGCTTGCTGCAATGAGCCTTTTTATTCCATACCTTGTTGTAAGCTACATGTCATACTTTTCCCGCTGTTGCTGAGTACGACATGTACTCACCCTTGCATTATCACATAAACATCAGCAACAGGAGAAGAGTACTTCGAGGACCATGTGGAGTACTAGGCGTGCAAACTACCATCAACATGCCTGTGGAGTTGAAGATGGAGCCTGCTGCTATTTAGTTATTTCTGCTGTCGTTTAGAGACTTCCACTGCAAGAATAAGTTAGAGATTCATGAGTGAGACATTGAGTCGATGTAATAAAGTACATAAACACTATTTATTTGTGGTTATATTCTGAATTCAGTTTGTGGATTACATGTGTATGTGTGATGAACATCCTGGGCACACATATGCATTCACCTTGTTCTATTTTTAGAACCGGGTGTCACATTGAGCCATCGTGCTCACAGTTGCATTATTAGTGTTTTGCAGGTTATAAAATTGGCTATGAAGATGGTTGTTCAGTGAGCCATCGGAGACTCACCGGAAACACTGCCGCTGCACTCATCTTCGTGGAAGCTAGTAAGAAGCATCCGCGGGCTGGACGTCTTCTCTTTTTCTTAGTTAGGACCGAGAGGAAGTGTGTATGTATATTCCGCTGCATGTACCTTCGTGGTATATTATGTTGTAAATGACACTATCTTGAGAAATAAAAGACTTTGTACTTTATGGTTCTTTTCGTGTATGCTGTTGGGTGCCGCATCGCACGGACACCACCCAATGTGTATCCTGGAGTGTGGATCCCGGAAGGGGTTCCCCACAGCTTCCGAAAGCGGATCAATTTCGGATAGCTCCCCAACATGAGGACAGTAGTGTGGGATGTCCCGTTCAGCAATGGACGGGAAGTGAATATGTTTTCTAAGACTCTTCATGTCCTAGAGACATATGAAATGCACTAGCCTCCAATGCGCAAACCCAGGGGCAAGAGGAGGAGACCCCATCATGTGGTTTGTAACACAAAGTGTGTTCTCTAGGACTCTTCATGTCCTATGAGGCTTACGAAAGTGCTGTTCCACCAGTTTGCTTTATTGCAAAGGTGCGGAGCCCCCGTCGGGTGGTGAATAACCCGATCATGTACCTTGAGACGTGGCTTGACTCAAGGACGACCACTATGGCAATAATACGTGGCGTATATTTTTACTATGATATGGACCTGCCTGAAATGACAAACCATTGTGTGCATCACTATTGAGTAGTTTTATGCAGGTACCTTGAACATGTTGGAACATGTCATTTAGAAAACGTGTGTGAGTGATTATTTTAGTGCCACCACTTGAGACGTCTATGCCGGTATAAAGCCTGTTAGGATTTTAATTTGGTGAGGAAACATAGTACCGTGATATGTTATTAACTGCATGAAAAAGGAAGTTTTCAAAGAAAAGAGTAAATTTGGAGTCTATGATTCCATTAGGGTTTAATAAACTCCTATATTGAACTAAGAGTAAATTGGGAGTATAGATTCATTCAAAAAGACTTAGGAATAACCTCCCTTGTTTTTGGCAGATTTTTTGCTGAAATTTAACAGGACAGAATTTTTGATTGGTTGAACCAATGGAGGTGTGTGATACATTTCTGGAACTATTTTGAAGTCTTCTACAACTTTTCTGTAGAACTCCAGACAAGACTCACCCTCCAAATGGATGAAATTCTCAGATGAGTGTGAACTGTTCAAAAACAGGGCAGGCACAGAAATGCTCTCTGGGAATTTCTGTATTTCGACCATAACTTTTTGTAGAAAAATTTCTAAGGTTCAAGTAAAACACCATTGGAAAGCTTAGGGTATGTTATACGACTTTGTAGTTCAAAGTTTCTCCAGATTTGGAGTCGAATTGTATGAAATCTTGCGGACAAAACAGCCACTTCCAAAGGAGGTTCTGTCAAAATTGTTCCAGATTTCTGTCAACATTCAAATATCATAGCTTTTGATCTGGAACTGATATGAAGGCAAATAAATACTCGTTGGAAAGATATTGAAGTTATATATAACTTTTATATTCAACTTGAGACAAGAAATGTAAAGGCCCAAGAATGGACTTGCAAAAATGTTCATCACATCACCCCACCACAGTTCATTTGGTGGATAGCTCATGAACATTTGAGAAGAGCAAATAAGCACCATAAAGAGGGTGATTAGAGGGGAAAGTCATAACTTCAAAAAGTAGGAGTCATACACATAAACATGAGAGGTTTAGCTCACCCCTAGACCTTAAATATTCTTGGGAAGGCTCAGGCCATGTTTCATGTAAATCCAAACTCTTTTGAGCCACTTTTGGAGACATTTGTAAAAAGGCTTCCAGCCACTTTCATTACTTGAATTCAAAAGTTGACTTCACATTCAAACTCAGCGCATTTTTCTGAGTTCGTCCACAAATTCCTCATGTGAGTTCGTCTTGCCGGGAGCTAAATTTTCATTAATTCAAACTGAACTTGAATTTCAAATGTGAAGCAAATTCAGCCAAACAAATTTCATTTTGGTGAATTCAAATTTACTCACTGACTTGGTGGCTAAGGCTACCATTTAAGTGTGAGTAGATGGGATATTTGCAACAAAAATTGGAAAAGAATTAGAGGGAAGAAAAGGGCCCACATGTCAGTCAAGCCACTGAGTGAAGCAACAACCGCGCGTGTTCTGTTCTCTGGGCTTCCGCAGCGGCCGCCACCGAGCTGTTCGGGTTGCCACCTCCTCAGCGCACGACGGGCTGATGCACCGTAGCTGCTGCTTGCTCACGAGGGCACCCCGTACACTACAACCTACGGACCGTGCTTCGTTTCACCGCTTGACAGGAAACACAGCCGCTCGGCCGCCCTCTCTGAAAATTCGATCGGGAGACAACCAAACTCGTGCCCCCGAGCTTTCCGAGCCGCATAAACAGCACTGAGGGGTCCTCCCCTACCTTCTCTACACACCACCGGGCTAGCCAAGCGTCCCTACACCGAGAACACGACGTACTCCGCAGCGACCTAAACAAACCGGGGACTGGACATTCGTAGGCAGCTCTTCACAGAGGTTTTCACGTCCGAGCTAGCACGGCCACGGGAGCACCCTGCCTTCCATCCAAAACTTGGAGCAAGCCACTAACCCTAGCGGCTGAATTTTCCGTTCTTCTCCCGGAGCATCTCCACGGATCTTTCGGTGTGGAATTCCAAAATTCACACTCAATTCTCGCTTAGAGTTCAGCAAATTGTGCACAAGGGAGCTATAGTAATTGCCGACCAACTCTTCTTCATAACCCCAGCGTTAAACGTCATGTAGACCGGTCAATTTTCATTTTTCCGAGCTCAACCATGGCGGCACCAATCCGGCGCACGGTGCGGACCCATTTAGAGGTGTTTTCACGCGCCGGTTCGTACTTGACGAGCTTCCCTAACATCCAAGGATGCTCTCAAGCCGATCACTCGAGCATTTGGTGGGTTAGAACCACCGGCCGACTGCGCCGGACCGCTCCCGAGGCCGCCACACGTCGCAGGCATGGCTCCCTAGCACCCACGCCTTCCCCACCAAACGACTTTCCGTAGCTGCAAACCCATAGGCGGCAAGCCTCAGGCCGAGAGGCGCCCGGAAACGCCGGTCCGGCGAGCCCCAGTGGAGGTCCGGCGAGGGAGCAGCGCAGGAGCAGGAAATAACCCGAGGAGGAAGAAGACTCAGGTGGGTCCCATGTGTCAGCGACCGATAGTTTAAATGTCAGATCGAATGTGGCTCACGATTTCGTGTGACTACATGGGAGACTCTGCGGACCCCGTGAGGTTTGGCTGTAGAGCTGGCACGCAGCCCTGGGACCCACCAGCCGGTTTAAACTTTTATTTGAATTTCAGAATTTGGTTCAAACTTCAACTAGCTACAACTTTTACTAGGAAGCTCCAAATTCAGTGAACAAAATTTTGTTGGATTCATCTTTTTGAATACTAACCAACAAAACAGGTTTCAGCTTATAAAACCTATTCTTTTTCCAGGATTAATTCCCTGAAGTTTAAACTGTTGGGAATTTTATCTGTAGAATTCCTTTGTGAAAGATTCTGAAATTCGGCTGGGATGTTCAATTGCAAATCCTTGAGTCACAGGAAAAATTTCAGACCCATACAAGTTCATTTAGTTCCCCTAATGGTGTGATTATGTGAACTGCCCTGAGAAAATGGAAAAATGTACAGAAACATTTTTCAGATTTCCTCAAATCTTGTTTAGGGCATAACTTCCTCTAGGATTGTTCAAAGGACATGAAACCGATTCCATTATAACCATTTAAACTTATAGTTTCCAGAAAGTAATGGTTAGGGCCATGAAAATCCCTGGAAATCCTTAGAAGCTCTAGTAATGACCAAATAGACTTTTATTTGTACAGAGCTCAAATGAACTTTGTTTCAAATGAAACTTCTTCAAGTTTCTGGCTAGTACCCTACCGAGCCACCATAAAAATTTCAGAGCCAAAGGGGAGGGCTAGTTAGAGTTTTGGTATTACATATTCAGTTCCAAATATTGCATTTAAATTGACATATAGTATATTTCTTAATTGTAGTCGTTGAAGGCGAAGAAACTCCAGAGGTGCTGGACTTTCTCCTTCTGGATGAAGTACTAACCACTGACCAGCAGCAACAAGGCAAGCCCCGGTTTGCATTAACCAATTTTACAAAGTTTTGCTTTATATATACTTAGTATGAGGTATGTATGTGCATTAGGTGTAGGATGGATAAAACCCATGTGCATAGCCAGATTATTCCCATAAGAGTGAGGGTAGTGTATAAGTCCTCGAGTAGTATACGCTGTGCTTAAGGTTCATAGAACTTCAGTACAAGTCGAGTAGTTGGAATCTACTCACGAGTATAGATGTCAGGACACACGGGATTTGTTCGAGTGATGTGAGATCACTTTAGAAAGAAAATGAGACTAGGCAGGGGTTAGGGCGCAGCAAGAGGAAGTCTTGTGGGTGCAGCCCTGTCCGTGTCGATTGAGGACCGATCCGTGTGCGGCCCTGCTGAACAAATATTGAACGTACCGAAGGCATATCAGATATATGGGCCCCGATAAACCGATGTAACCTAAACCTCCGGGCGTCTAGGAATAGCACACCGATTTATAGGTGTAGGTTAAGGGCAGCAAGGTGGAAATCTGCTAACGGGCATAGAGAGATGCTCCGTGTAGGGAACCTCCTGTCCGTTTTGGTGCGACCGGTTCGACGTTTGGGCTGTTGGGTGAAAGGTTGTCCCGTACAACATCAGTGGAGCATGCTGTGTGCAGCTACGAGTATGGGTGTACATGACGTGCTCTTCGGGTATCCCTGCAGGTGTATATCGAGTCGATTCACCGTCCCTCGCGGTGATGAGTACCGCTTGTTCACTGCGTCGTGACGTAGATAAATTATGGAATGCTGTGATTCAATTCTGCTGATATGTATAATTGTATTGCTACATGTGTGCCACCAAAAATCGCTTACTAAATTTCAGATTCATTAACTGTTAACTTGTGGCTAAAAGATGAACTAAGGATGCACTTGTAAGCGTGTCCGTTTGCTGAAATTTACCATCCCATGTTCGTTGTGAACTGCACCTAGAGTTTCATGCATAGGTGAGTCGGTTAAGTCTTGTTGAGCTATCGTGCTCATGGTTGCTGCTATAAGTGTTTTTTAGGTGATGACTACCCCACGGACTCGGGTTACGAGTCCACTGGCGAGGGCTACCCTCCGTCGGGGACCACGGTTGAGTGGGAGCCGTACACGCTGCGCTGAGCTGAGGAGTGAGGCTAGTGTGGGTTGTCCATAGGGCTGGACAACCGGCTTTTGCTAGTTAGGTGGGTGTGAGTGGTATAAACATAGCTCCAGCTGTTGTAATCGCAATACTTAGTTTGTAACTGAAGTCTTGTACTATTTTGTACATATTCAGTTGGTTTTCTATGTAATGCAATGTTTCCTCATGATGTGTGCTGTCGGGTGTCGCATCGTGCGGCGCCACCCTCTGAGATCCTGGACGTGCGGATTCCGGTCCGCCACATGAAATTGCCATTTGCATATTCAAATTCTGGGATTAAGACCAATTGGTGATTCTGAACAGAGTATTGATCATTGCCATTTAACTTGAGACTTGTTGTGGACAGGGATGTTTTAGACTTCTCTATGTTCCATAACATGTTCTTGAGTTTATTTTTAGTTTTTCCTACTGTAGGAATTAAGGGTTTGGACAAACTTGTAAAAGTTTAGTAGATTTCATAACTGTCGAAACCCTGGTTAGCTTGTGTAGTGCTGCAATATCTATGTGATGCTTTTACGGTTAATGTTTTTGAATTCAAGTTGAGTTTAAACTTTGAATTTTAACCGTAAATTGCTCACTCTTGCAGTATGGAACACACTCATTCCAGGAGTGAGGTTGGTGGGTCGAGTCACGGCGGAAATAATTCGCCACGACAGCAGGTGCCGACTTCATCAACCGGAATTGCGGAAATCTTAGGAAAGATGGTTGAGTCTCTCAATCTGTTGGTGCAACAAAGCATCCGACAAGAGACACTACAGCATAATCCACCGCCACGCACTTATTTGAACTTTCTAGCAAAACAACCACCGGTTTTCTCGGAAGCGAAAGAATCGTTGGAGTCGGCTCATTGGCTCCAATGCAATTGAAGCCAAGTTCGATATGCTTGAGTGCGGTGATTATCAAAAGACGTTATTTGCCGCTCAACAACTTCACGGAGCCGCTGGAGCTTGGTGGCAGCGGAGTATATCGCAACTCATCCGGAAGGTCATCGTGTGACGTGGGATGAATTCCGAGATGTTTTCCGGGCACGTCACATTTGTTCGGGAATTCTACAAACAAAGTATCAATATTTTCTGGAATTAAAGCAAGGAGAAAGGAGTGCGTACGAGTACTTCAAGGAGTTTGAATACTTGATGCAATACACCACTCATATGGTAGACTTGGAAGCATTGAAGTGTGAGTATTTCTTCTGAGGTTTGAATGTCGAACTTAAGGAACAAGTTACCTTGTTCAATAATGGTATTTACAATGAGTTGGTAAATGCCGCTATTACTAAAGAAGACATGCATATCCGTTGTGAAGCAGAGATGAAGAGGAGTATACCGCCGGACTTGCGATATCGAGGTTCCTCCGAAATATCGAGTGCGGTATTACTCGCCAGTCAGGCAAGAAACTCAGTCTGTGGTGCAACCCTCACAACCACAGCTGGAGTTAATTACTTATGAGACTCCACCTCAACAGCAGCGATCAGAAATTATTCGTGCAACCCTACCGCAACCATCTATCCACGTATCATCTCCACCTCGTGTTAGTAGAGAGCTGAGGATTTCTGTAGCACGAGATCATCGTGGAGCTGAGCAGAGCTACACTCGTGTGTCATCTCATCAATGCTCAGATCAGCATCATGAACCTTCAAACAAGAGTCTTTTAAATGCTGGCAGGGTTAACTACACTGCTATTGAGGACATTGCAAAAGGTGAACCAGTTTTAGCTGGCATGTTCACTTAACATGAACAACCCACTTTCGTGTTGTTTGATTCTGGGGTCACCCACAATTTTATTAGCAGACTATGTGCTGAAGAATCTTCTTCTATTTAGCACCGTCAAGCATCCGTTTCATATCAGCTCACCCGGAGGCAAGATATCCACAGATGAAATGGTCTCTTGGGCACCTTTATGTTAGGGTGGAAACATCTACCCTGCGAGCCTTATCATACGCAAAGGCCAAAGGATTGATATTATCTTGGGAATGTCATGGTTGACACATTACGGAGCTATCTTTGATATCAGCTCTCGGACTGTCCAACTGAATTCCCCAATACACAGTTGCAACCCATTGAATCTTGTGGATCCATCACAACGAGTTGCAGCAGTGCATCAGATTGGAGCTCCTAAGCTTGAGGATATTCCAGTGGTATGTGAATATCCAGATGTGTTTCCCGATGACTTACCGGGCATGCCACCCGAACGTGATGTAGAGTTCAAGATAGAACTAGCACCAGGAACACCACCTATTTCTCGACGACCATACAAAATGGCACCAAAGGAGCTAGCAGAATGGAAGGAGCAGCTGAATGATCTCATGTACAAAGATTTTATACGCCCATGTTCATCACCTTGGGGCTGTTCCACACTCTTCGTGAAGAAGAAGGACGAAACTTTGACACTATGCGTAGAATATCGTCCGTTGGATGCTGTCACTATTAAAAATAAGTATCCACTACCAATATTTTGTTCGATCAACTAGTGGGTGCTAAGGTATTCTCCAAGATGGATCTTTAGTCCGGTTATCACCAGATAAAAATCTGGTCAGAAGATATACCAATGACGGCGTTCTTGACAAGATATGGACTTTACGAATATCTTGTCATGTCCTTGGGGTTGACCAATGCTCCGGCTCACTTTATGTATCTAATGAACTCTGTGTTCATGCCGGAGTTAGACAAGTTCGTCGTGGTTTCCATCGACGACATCTTGGTCTATTCAAAGTCAGAAGAAAAACACGCTGAACATTTGCATATTGTACTCCAACGCTTGAGAGATCATAAGCTTTTTGCAAAGTTCAGTAAATGTGCTGTGGGGACCACCCCGTGGTCCACCCACTCCGGGATCGCAGAGGGTGGTGCCGTGCGATGCGGCACCAAACAGCACACAAGAAAAGAATATGAACAACATATAAACTTTTATTTTACATAAAAACAGCAGAAGTCTTTTACAAACTTAATTATACAGCAGAAGTATTATTCTTAAGTACACTCTCCTACCATCTAAGCAAAAGTGCAGTCGTGCAGCCCGGGAACGCTACACACTAGCAACACTCACACAACCATCATGGCGGCATGCAGGGCTCCAGCTCGGCCGTGTACCCCGACGAGGGCATCGCCTTGTCATCGAACCCTTCCTCATAACTCTCACCTGCACACAACTCGAATATTGCAATCATGAGCACGATGGCTCAGCAAGGCTTAACCGACACTTCCAATCATGAAACTCTACATGCAAGAAGTTGTAATATAGGAAAAGGACATTACAATAAAGACACGCCTAGATGTTAATCCTTACTTTCAGTTTTATAGCAGCAGTTTAATGTGCCTTAGGCAGCCCTCACATCGGAAGTCTACAATCAAACATGAAACGCTTTCCTCTGATGTGGTGATTCCCAAAGTGGAAGATAAACTTAATGAGCTCTACATCTACAGAATACATAGTTTCAAGACATTAATAGTTCAATGCAGCATACTCATCTGGCTTCTTTCACTTCTTACTACGTCACAGTGCAGTGAACAAGCGGTACTCAAATAACCGTGAGGGACGGTGATTGCAATCAATAGACACCCGGATAACACATCACATACACTCACTTTCATAAGTGTGGTGCTTCACACCTTCCTACTCTGTTTTATGCAGCAACCTTTCAAAGGAAACCCAAATGCCGAACTGGTCCATCCGTAATGGGCAGGAGGTCCCCGCATGGAGCGTGTCTGTGCCCATCAGCAGATTTACACCTTGCTACCCTCAACCCACTCCTATAAAACAGTTGGGTAAGCCTCGGCACCCAGGTTAACCAATTACATCGGTTTCCTGGTTCCAATATGCCAGTATGCATCCGGTACTTTTTAAACTTGTCCAGCAGGGCCGCACACGGCTCGGTCCTCAATCGACACCAAACAGGGCTACGCACGTGAGACCTCCGCTCACTGCATCCTACCCCCCTGCTGGGTATCAGTTTCACATTCTTAAGCCATTCTCTACCTCTTTTCATCCCGTGTAATAAAGTCTTATCTCGCGAGTAGCTTCCAACCACTCGAATTCTACCGAGATCCTAAGAACATTAGCATGGCATTCTCTACTCGTCGAGTTTGTGAACTACCCAACCCTCCATAAGAATTAGAAGTCATGCAATTGGGGTTTCAATCACCCTAACTCTAATGCAACTATTTCAACCTAGACATAAGTTATACAAATGAAAACTTTGCAAAGGTAATTAAATGCAAACCGGGGCATACCTGGTTGCAAGTGAAAAGGAATGTTAGCTTCGGGTGGGAGGACGTCCAACGGCTCTGCCACGTCCTCAACTTCGGTCACTATATGAAATGTAGCAAAATATATGTATAAGTGCTGGTGAAGTATAAAAATTAACTTCTATTCATAGCTACTGCTATTTAGGTTCCTTAATTGGTTTTGGGATTTTTCCAGTGGATACTAGACTCTCTTGATCTGAGCAAAACTTGGAGAAATTTTTGAACCTTGTGGTCTAAAAAATTCCCACAAGTACAAGGCTTCTCTGAATTTTGATCCCAAATCTGAAGTTTTGACATATCTAACAGGGGAAGATCTAATTAGAGCAGGTCTCTATGGTTCTAACAAAATGTGTTTCACCATTTTCCGAGTTGTCTACAGGGAGAAATGAATTTTTGAAGTTGGTGAACAATTCTGAAAAAGTTTCTGTTTGGTTTGAAATTTTCAAATGAAGGCCGAATTTGGGAGGACAATTTAGCCTAACAAGTGAAGTCCACTGAGGCTCAAATTTTTACAGGAGATCACTAATGTTATGAAGAATCTTCTGGCAAAATTTGACGAAATTCCATAACAGGGATCATCTGGAATTAATTCCCAAAGATTTAAATTTGATGAATTTTGGAGAAAACTCCACAGATCTTCAGATCAATTTCTTTGCATTTCTGCAAAGTACTGACTCAGAGGAATCCAACAAAATTTGTTTCACAAATTTTGGACCTTCCTACTAAAAGTTATGGGGTTTCAAAGTTTGACCTAAACTCTGAAATTCGGGAAAAGTTTAAACACTGGTTGTCAGCCCCACTACTTGAACCGGCGAGTGACATCTGAAAGTGCATCTAGGTCCCCGTGTGGGTTTTGGAGGATTGATGATGAACAATTAAAATGCTAATGATTTTAAATGAGCATGTGTGCAGATAGGTTGAATGGCAATAAGAGATTGAGGGCTTTTCAAAAAGGGAAATGGAGAAGACAGCATGAAGCTACACAATAGAGTTAGGGTTTTTATTTTTCTTGAGTGTAGGAATGCCGCACTATTAAGAGGGACACGGCACGCAGCAAAGAAAAGCAAGCTCGATCCCACAAAAACAATCCTTAATGTAGAAAAGAATTGTGAGGTCAAAAACCTTGGACATGTCAGAGAAATTCAGAAAAGTACTCCCTGTATAGACTCGGCCATGTCCGTAGGTTTCGGAGATGCACCTTATGTTTAGGTTCGGACATATCTGAAGAATTTCTGACATGTCCGAAGTCTAGGGTTTCTGAAAAATCCTAAGTCCATAAGGTCAGACATGTCAGAGAAGTTCGGAGATGCACCTTCTGTTTAGGTTCGGACATATCCAAAGAATTTCAGACATGTCCGAAGTCTAGGGTTTCTGAAAATTCCTAAGTGCAGAAGGTCGGACATGTTAGAGAAGTTCGAAGATGCACCTTCTGTTTAGATTCAGACATATCCAAAGAATTTCGGACATGTCCGAAGTCTAGGGTTTTTAAAAAATCCTAAGTCCATAAGGTCGGACATGTCAGAGAAGTTTGGAGATGCACCTTCTGTTTAGGTTCGTACATATCCGAAGAATTTCGGTCATGTCCAAAGTCTAGGGTTTCTGAAAATTTCTAAGTCTAGAAGGTCGGACATGTCAGAGAAGTTCGGAGATGTACCTTCTGTTTAGGTTCGGACATATCTGAAATATGTCGGACATGTCCAAAGTGGAATCAATGGGACAGTCTGAATTAGTGTCAGTTGAAGATGTCATTTTACCGTTAGTGGTCCTCAACTTCGGGCATGTCCAAAGTGGAGTTCGGACATGTTTGAACTTTAGTGGTTGGCAACGGTCATATTTTGGGGAGCCCTATAAAAGGAGGGATCTCGTCCCCATTTTAAGGGTGATCAACCGTAGAGCTTTCATAAGTGTTCTTGAGCATTCTTAGGACTCTCTCACACCCTCTAGCTTTCATTCTTCAACCTTGTGAGGATTTGATTCCTTGTGAGGAGATTCAAGAAGAAGTGATCCTAGGGTTGAGCTTGCTAAGTTGCACACCGTCAAGCTGCGTGGTTTTTGTTTATTACTCTTGGAGTTTTGTTACTAGGCGGCTAGTTGTCGCCCGGTGACTCCCAACTTGTGGTGAGACCCGGGAAGTTTGTAATCACTTTTGAGTTGATAGTGGAACAACCGAGTTTGATCTTTGTGATCACTTGATGATGGTTAGAGTTGAAAGAGACCTGGTCCTTTGTGGATACCTCAACGGAGACGTAGATTCCTGTGTGGAATCGAACTTCGGTAAACAAATCCTTGCTTTCACTTGTGCTCATTTATTTGTTCTTCAATTTTCATATCATTGCTCTTGCTTGTGATTAATCAAACCATGGCATTGAACAACTTCAGTATTTAGATCATCCAACTTGCTTGATAGGTTGCTAGTCTTGTTTAATAGCTATTTCTAGACAATATCACTCATACACTTGTTATAGAACAATGTGACTCCTCAAGAGATGTACAACCGGCTCAAGATACTCATCAACAAGAGTAGAGCTTATGGTGCAAAAAGTGAACTGACCATGAAGTGGTGAAAAGGATGATAAGGGCATTCACGGTGTGTAACCTCACTCTTTGCACCTTGATTCGGGAGAACCCTCACTTTGAATCTATGACTCCCGATGAAGTCCTTGGAAAATTCGTCAACCATGAGATGATGGAAAAAGAGGCCAAACATGTAAATGAGCTGCACAAGATCACTTCTTCCAAAAGACACAATATTGCACTCAAGGCATCCAAGAATTCAAAGGGAAAAAAGTTGCAAGAAGAGAGCTCAAGTGAGGGAAGTGATGATGAGAGCTCTATGGATGATGAAGAAATGTCCCTTTTCATAAGAAAATTCAAAAGAATGATGATAATAAAGAAGAACTCAAGCTATGAGAGCAAATCCAAGGACAAGACAAGGTCAAAAACAAAGCGAGCCTGCTACAACTGTGGCAAATATGGCCACTACATTGCAAACTGTCCTCATGAGAAGAAGGAAGACGATGAAGACAAGAAAAAAAGAAAGAAGCTAAATACAAGAAATTCTTCAAGAAGAAGAAATTTCATGGAGCTGCTCACATAGGAGAAGAATGGGACTCAAATGATGAAACCTCATCATCCGAAGGAGTGCCAAATATTGCCACTGACAAGTCCTCAAGCAAGAAGATGCTCTTGCCAGACCAAGGTGATTGGAGGAAAGAAAACACACTTCTCTCATGGCCAAGGAGACAAAGCACAAGGTAACCCCAAAATCCTCCACTAAGTCTATTGCTAGTGATAGTCTCTATGATAGTAGCGGTAGTGATGTAGAATTTATGTTTAATGGCATGAGTAAAAAGACTATTCCTAAAATGTAAAACCTCATGAATCAAGCAGTTGATATGGAAATAATTCTTGATAAGCAAGAAGAATTAATTGTTGTTAAAAAGGAGAAAAAACGTGAGCTACAGGAACTCCTAGAACATGAAAAAGAAAAATGTAGAAAGTTAGAATTAGAACTTGCATCATGCAAAGACACTTGTTCAAGTCTCAAAAGCTCAAATGTGATGCTTCAAGACGAATTTGATAGTTTGGCAAAAACTCACAAATCACTTGAAGTAAAATTTGAGTCTCTTAAGTCTAGTACTTCATTCTCTAGAGCTTCACCTAAATTAGCTAAGCAATCAACTACAAAAAGCTACAAGTGTACAAAAATGATAACCAACCTAAGGGAACAACTTAGTGCAGCCCAGGGAAAGTCTCAAACTAAAAGGGGAGTGTTTGACAAAGAAAAAGTTGATTATGCTAGAAGTGCATTTTAAAACTCTAGATCCCCTTTAATTAAAGATTGTCTTGGATATGTTAGGGGTGGAAAAGAAAATGCTAGAACTACTAAGAACAACAAGGAACACATTACTTTTGTTAAGCAAGAATCATCTAATTACGTGCACTCAAACAATTCCTATCATGTAAACGATGTTTTAGTTCCAACTATGCCATTTCATGATTTCGATGCCACTTACATTCTTATGAGAATCATATGTGGTAGAGTTGTTGCTAAATATGTTGGGCCACGCCATAAGAAATCAAAAACTTGTGTGTGGGTACCAAAACTCTTGTGACTAACGTGAGAGGACCCAAATAAGCTTGGGTACCTAAAACCAAGGCATAATTTGTTTTGTAGGCATACTCCTCCGGTGGACCAAAATGGGTACTTGATAGTGGGTGTACAAACCACATGACCGGAGAGAAGAAGATGTTCATCGCATATGAAGAAAATGATGATTCAATCAAAAGCATTTCCTTTGGAGACAATAGCCAAGGAAAAGTACTTGGCATTGGTAACATAGCTATTTCCTCTCAACACTCAATTTCTCATGTCTTGCATGTCGATTCACTTGATTATAATTTATTATCCGTTTCACAACTTTGTGAAAAAGGGTACAACTGCATGTTCACCAATGAAGTTGTGACAGTCTTTCGAAGAATCAATAACTCAATTGCATTTAAGGGTGTGCTTAAGGGAAAACTTTACCTTGTGGATTTTTCCATGGATAACACTCAACTTGAGACATGCCTAATTGCAAAAACAAACATGGGTTGGTTGGTTCATATGATACTAGCCCATGTTGGTATGAGGAATTTGCAAAAACTTCTAAAAGGCGATCACATCTTAGGACTAAAAATTGTCATGTTTGAGAAAGATAGGCCTTGTAGCGCTTGTCAAGCTGGAAAGCAAGTTGGAGCACCTCATCCCGCAAAGAATGTGATGACTACCACAAGACCCTTGGAGCTGCTTCATATGGATCTTTTTTTCCCATTGCTTCTATAAGCATAGGCGGTAACAAATACGGTCTTGTTATAGTTGACGATCATTATAGATTTACTTGGGTGTTCTTTTTATATGAGAAGAGTGAAACACGAGGAATGTTGAAGAAATTCTTGAGGAGAGATCAAAATGAATTCTCCTTAAGGATCAAGAAGATTAGAAGTGACAATGGGACCAAATTCAAGAACACACAAGTGGAGGAGTATCTCGATGAAGAAGGAATGAAGCATGAATTTTCAGCTCCATACTCTCTTCAACAAATGGAGTTGCCGAAAGGAAGAACCGCACACTCATTGAGATGGCAAGAACCATGCTTGATGAATACAAAACTTCGGACCGGTTTTGGGCTGAAGCGGTTAACACCGCTTGTGATGCCACAAACCAGCTTTATCTTCATCGACTCTTGAAGAAAATGCCATATGAACTTCTAACCGGTAACAAGCCCAATGTTTCATATTTTAGAGTCTTTGGTAGCATATGTTTCATTCTTAATAAGAAACCTAGAACTTCAAAGTTTGCATCCAAATCCGATGAAGTATTCTTGCTTGGATATGACTCAAACACTTATGCATACCGTGTTTTCAACAAAAACTCCAGTTGTGTTGAAATAGCACGTGATGTAGTGTTTGATGAAACTAACGGCTCCCAAGTAGATCAAGTTGACCAATCCATGCTATATGAAGAGGAAGCTCCTTACATAGAATTAAGAAGGATGGCCATTGGTGATGTGCGCCCACAAGAGAAAATTCAAGGTCAAACGGATAAATCCTCAACACAAGCTGCTCCTCCAACACAAGTAGAAGATCGAGCTCATAATGATCAACAACAGAACTCTCAAGTCCAAGTTGATCAAGATCAAGATGATGGTATTGATCAAGGGTGAGCCAATGATGAAGAAGAAATTGATCCAAGACCCCAATTACCACATCCAAGGGTCTACCAAAGCGTTCAACGCAATCACCCCGTCGACAACATTCTTGGTGCTATCACTAGAGGGGTAACCACTCGATCCGATGTAGCAAACTTTTGTGAACATTACTCGTTTGTTTCTTCTCTGGAACCCCTAAGGGTGTAGGAAGCGCTAAAAGATCCGGATTGGGTGGTGGCCATGCAAGAGAAATTAAATAACTTCAAGAGGAACGAAGTTTAGGAATTTGTGAAGAGACCAAATCCCAACATTGTAGGTACCAAGTAGATGTTTCGAAACAAGCAAGATGAACATGGAGTGGTAACAAGGAACAAAGCAAGACTTGTGGCCAAAGGATATTCACAAGTTGAAGGTTTGGATTTCGATGGAAACATTGTTCCCGTAGCTAGGCTTGAGTCAATTCGTATTTTATTAGCCTATGCTACTCACCATGATTTTAGGCTCTATCAAATGGATGTGAAAAGCGCCTACCTAAACGGACACATCAAGGACGAAGTATATGTGGAGCAACCCCCGGGATTTGAAGTTCAAGAATATCCTTACCATGTTTACAAGTTGCGCAAAGATCTCTATGGCCTCAAACAAGCTCCTAGAGCTTGGTATGAGTGCCTTAGAGACTTTCTTATTAAAAATGGCTTTAGTATAGGAAAAGATGATTATACACTATTCAAAAAGAATTTTTATGATGACATATTTGTATCCCAAATATATGTCGATGACATCATATTTGGCTCCACTAACAAATCATTTTGTGATGAGTTTAACAAGATAGTGACTGAAATGTTCGAAATGTCCATGATGGGAGAGTTGAAGTTTTTTCTTGGGATTTCATGTCAAGCATCTCAAGGATGGCACGTTCATAAGTCAAACCAAGTACACTCAAGACATATTCAAGAAATTTGACATGGACAAGGCCAAACCCATCAAGACACCCATGGGAACAAATGGACACCTTGACCTTAATGAAGATGGAGCTAGCGTGGACCAAAAGGTATATCGCTCCATGATAGGCTCTTTGCTTTATCTTTGTGCATCTAGGTCCGATATCATGCTTAGTGTGTGTCTGTGTGCCAGATTCCAAGCTGCCCCTACAGAATGTCATTTAAGAGCTGTTAAGAGAATTTCGAAATATCTAGTACACACACCAAACGTAGGACTATGGTATCCTAGAGGCTCAAAATTTGATCAAATAGGCTATTCCGATGCCAACTATGCCGGATGTGAAGTTGATAGGAAAAGCACATCCGGAACTTGTCAATTTTTAGGAAGATCTCTTGTATCATGGTCCTCCAAGAAACAAAACTCCATTGCTCTTTCCACAGCGGAGGCGGAGTATGAAACAAACCCTAATAGACTATGGCCATAATATGACCCATATTTCGCTTCTTTGCGACAATGAGAGTGCCATCAAAATTGCTCATAACCCCGTAGAGCACTCTAGGACCAAACACATAGATATACGGCATCATTTTCTAAGAGATCACTCACTCAAAGGAGACATAGGTATTTCTCATGTTAGAACTGAGAAACAGCTAGCCAACATATTTACCAAGCCAATAGATGAAATTTTTTTGTGAACTTAGAAATGAGCTAAACATACTAGACTTTAAAAATGTGGCTTGATATATTGGACTAGGCTATGAAAAATGACAAACTTGATTAATGAAAGTCTGAAATGGAATTTCATGTCACTTTCGGCAAACTATGGTTTTTTCTCCACAAAATGATATTTCTATGGCTAACATAGGGAAAATTGTGAACTTGATAAACAATTAGTCAAATCTGGCAAGAGTATGTGTGAAAATCATGTTTTCATGCTTGGTGTACTATATACAATCTTTTATATACCTTAGGCATATATATATATATATATGTTTATGCCCCTCCTAAAATGCTACTAAGGACATTTTTCTGAATAATTCGGACATGTCCGAACTGAAGTTGGACATATCCGAACCATCGAAAAAGTCTGAAGGTCACACTTATCCGATGAAGTTGGACATGTCCGGAATCATGTTCGGACATATCCGACGTCGGGGTAAAAGGACCCCATAGCCGAGCCTGAACAGTTTTTTCTCCTCTTTTCCTCCCCTCACAAATGGCTCTTCCCATTTCTAGCGCCTCAAGGCGATTCCCACTTCCCACCGTCGATTCCTTTGTCCCTCGGTAATTTCTTGAAGGATTCAAGCCCGGGATATCTTACACGGACGCCCCATTCCAATCTTGACTTGGATTGTTAGGGTTTCATCCCTATTTGACGGTAATTCGCACTCTTCCAAGATTTGGTGAATTCCTCGCTTTCTTTTCAAGCCCATGCATGGAAACAGTCTTTAGATAGTGTTAGGAACACTCCTTGACAATCTTGTGACAATTAGACTCGGATTAGATTTGATTGATTTAGGGTTCAAACTGTACAAATTCAGACATGTCCGAGATTGACCTCGGACAAGTCCGGATAGTTCGGACATGTCTGAAATTTTTCGGACATATCCGAGCCTGTATAGACTGAACACTAAATTATATCATTGCCAACTCCAATTCATTTCCGAATTCCTTTGTACTCATCTCAAACCCTTGTCATTACTCAGGCATCATGTCGAACGCTCCCCCATGTAAGATTTGAAGCAAGAAGAGAAACAACCGTGTGGAATCCCCGCCAGCCATTAATGCTTATGCCTGACGGAAGAAGACAGTCCAGAAAGTAGCAAGGACTGCGGATGAGACCGGCAGGATCGTAGGGACCATGCTCGAGAGCCGTGAAGGGTTGGAAGAGCCGCAGCAAGCAAATCCGGTGATATCGGACCGTTGTACATGGCGGCGCCAATTCGAGACCCTCGGAGGACAACTCCACTTATGGAGTATCGAAGGAATATCTCCGGTGCTCAGGATCAACGGGGAGAAAACATTTACGACTATGAGAAGATGTCAGCAGATTCTCGCTTTTTAGTGATTTTCATGTGTATTACTACCGGTCTGTTCTCATGAGAACAAGCATCCAGTCATCGACATGCAGTGGATTGATTGGAAGTACATGGAGAACAGAAACAATGAGGTATTCAAGGAAGTCATAGCTTCTTGTGAGTACCACGAGATCAAGTACTTTATGGCTATTAAGTATGGGTGGAGTGTAGAAGTTATCTGCCAGTTCTATGCCACTGTTTTCTTTCCCCCTGAGGGAGAGTCCAGGATCACTTGGATGACTGACGGTGAGAAATACACCATCACGTGCAATGAGTTTGCTAATATCCTAGGGCTCCATAGGACATTGAAATTCAACTATAAGATTCATAAGGAGCCCGTCTTGAAGAACAATGAAATAGATTTCCTGTATGATACTCACTTCTACTTCAACCCTCCTCATACCCAAGGTCTTCTTCCTTGCTTCCAAGTCCTCAACTGAATCACTAGGAAGACATTGGCTCCAAAAGATGGAGATGCCACCAGAATTAACTCCAACTCAAGAAATCTGCTTAATTGGATGCGAGGGGAAAAGAGATTCAATGTCTTTGACTTTATCTATATGGAGATATACTGGACATCAGAGACTCCCTCTAGGTCGTGCATCTATGCACCTTACATCATGAAGATGATCGAGAAGGTGTCGGGGAAGACATTTGTAAAGGATGTAGCTCACAAGAAGATACAACCCCAGGCAGCGACACCTCAGCTCCACCCCTCTGACAGGCTCCGTGCTAGTCACGCTTGTGCGGCAGCAGCCTCTACAGCTCCTCCGGCACAGCCCAAGAGAGCTCCTACCTCCTCCTGGGGTCTTCTCAAGGTACTCCGCTCCATCTTTACCATCTGCAGGAGCACTCATGACAAAGTCCTGAAAAACGAAAAAGCACTCAAGAGCTTGAGAAAGGACATGAATGAAGTCAAAGCGAAGCTAGAGCTTCCCACTGGATCTCCTGTTTCTGGACAGTGAGGACGATGTCCCCCTGGAGTTTCCAGAGCTCACCCCCGATGAGTTAGCCTTCTTCGGCGACACAGGAGCGAGCACGAGTGCTGCTCCAGCTGCTCCTGCTGCAGATGACGATGATTATGATGATGAGGAGTACGAGGATGAGGACGAGGACGAGAACGACAATGCTTAGTTTCACCTTCATCTTTACTCTATTTCTCTTTTTGGTGCCTCGTTGCCAAAGGGGGAGAGAGAGTAGCGATAGAGAGAGTCGAGTCGTATGTTATGATCAGTTTTCATTTTCTAAGCATGTGTAAGGGCATTATATGAACTTATTATATGTATGACACTATGGTGCATGACTATTATTATGGTGTGATGACCGTTATTATGATATGTATGTGTATTGAGACATGTGATATTGTTATGTGTTATTCTCTTATGTGATGTGTTATTTTCTTGCATATCTCTCTCGCATCACACATATTTGTCACTTTGTTTCACTTTGCGCTTAGGCATCCCACAATCATGATGTATATATGAAAACCCTATTTTCATAGTTCATATATTCAGAGGGAGTTCTTTCATATAAACATCTTGATCAAAACTCATGTTTTATCCTCTTATCGAAAATTTTAATTGGTTGTCATCAATCACCAAAAAGGGGGAGATTGAAAGTGCATCTAGGTCCCCGTGTTGGTTTTGGAGGATTGATGACGAACAATTAAAATGCTAATGATTTTAAATGAGCATGTTTGCAGATAGATTGAATGGCGATAAGAGATTGAGGGCTTTTCAAAAAGAGAAGGAGAAGACGGCATGAAGCTACACAATAGAGTTAGGATTTTTATTTTTCTTGAGTGTAGGAACACCGCACTATTAAGAGGGACACAACACGCAGCAAAGAAAAGCAAACTCAATCCCACAAAAACGATCCTTAGTATAGAAAAGAGTTATTAGGTCAAAAACCTCGGACGTGTTAGAGAAATTCAGAAAAGTACTCTCTGTATAGACTCGGACATGTCTGAAGGTTTTGGAGATGCACCTTCTGTTTAGGTTCGGACATATCCGAAGAATTGTGGACATGTGTGAAGTCTAGGGTTTCTAAAAAATCCTAAGTCCAGAAGGTCGGACATGTCAGAGAAGTTCGTAGATGCACCTTCTGTTTAGGTTCGGACATATCCAAAGAATTTTGGACATGTACGAAGTCTAGGGTTTCTTCAAAATCATAAGTCCAGAAGGTCAGACATGTCAGGGAAGTTCGGAGATGCACCGTCTGTTTAGGTTCGGACATATCCGAAGAATTTCGGACATGTCCGAAGTCTAGGGTTTCTGAAAAATCCTAAGTCTAGAAAGTCAGACTTGTCAGAGAAGTTCGGAGATGCACCTTCTGTTTAGGTTTGGACATATCCGAAGAATTTTGGACATGTCCGAAGTCTAGGGTTTCTGAAAATTCCTAAGTCCTGAAGGTCGGACATGTCAGAGAAGCTTGGAGATGTACCTTCTGTTTAGGTTCGGACATATCCAAAATATGTCGAACATGTCCAAAGTGGAATCAATGGGACAGTCTGAATTAGTGTCAGTTGAGGATGTCATTTTACCGTTAATGGTCCCCAACTTCGGACATGTCCGAACTTTAGTGGTTGGCAACAGTCATATTTTGGGGAGCCCTATAAAAGGAGGGATCTCGTCCCCATTTGAAGGGTGATCAACCCCAGAGCTTTCATAAGTGTTCTTGAGCATTCTTAGACCTCTCTCACACCCTCTAGCTTTCATTCTTGAATCTTGTGAGGATTTGAGGCCTTGTGAGGAGATTCAAAAAGAAGAGATCCTAGGATTAAGCTTGCTAAGTTGCACACCGTCAAGCTGTGTGGTTTGTGTTATTACTCTTGGAGCTTTGTTCCTAGGCGGCTAGGTGTCGCCCGGTGACTCCCAACTTGTGGTGAGACCCGGTGTGACGCCCTCGATTCTGTAGAACACAGAACCGAGAACAGATGCGTATATGTGCCCAGGATGTTCATCACACATACACATATACTTCACAAACTGAATTCAGAATATATATATATATATATCCATGAATAACAGGGTTTATTACAATGTCTTATGAGTCTTGGACTCATTCTAGCAGCGGAAGTCTTTAATCTAGCAGCGGAAGTCTTATTCTAGCAGCGGAAGTCTTCTAACTAGTGCAGAAGCAAACTAAGCAGCAGCAGCGGCTCCATCTCTACTCCATCCCCACAGGCAAGTTGACGGGGAATCACACTCCTAGTACTCCACGTGGTCTTCATAGTGCTCCTCTCCTGTTGCTGAAGATGTATGATAATGCAAGTTTGAGTACATGATGTACTCAGCAAGTGTGGGAAAATATGATATGTAGCTCACAGCAAGGAAGGTATAAAAGGCTCATTGCAGAAAGCAAACTTTATTTCTCAAAACACGATAAAAACAGCAACTCAGCTTTAACTGAATGTAATCCCGACATTAACATACCTCCATTATGATCCATCCCTTTCCATGTCTCATCCAGACATTAATCTTCCTCAACTTTGCTCATGAATACCATCTCGTATTGACTACCATCTAATGAATACCATCTCGTATTCACTACCATCTCATGAATACCATCTCGTATTCACTACCATCCTTTCTCATACCGAGACCAAATCTCGTTGCCATGACTCAACAGTCATGCAACCAATCTCATCACCAAGACTCAACAGTCTTGAAACCAATTTTATTACCCGGACTCAACAGTCCCAAAAACCAAACCATAACCAACCAATAACCAAAAACTATAACTTCCCAATAACCATCCCAACTAATCATGTGAGTTTTCAAGGCGCTCGTGACCGTAAGCTCGGCTATCATGATAGTTTTAGACTCTGCAGAGTTTGCACCACTTTACCCACAAGTTTGTGATTTCGTCACCCATCGGGCGACTGCAGAACCTCCATTATACCAGTACACAACCGTCGGTGTATGGTCAAGACATCACAAAATAGCCTTTACAAAGGGGCTACAAGAAGTATAGACTCACTAAGGTTTCACCAGTAGGCTACAATCTCGAATTCTCCCACCCACGGGCCCCCTCTTGTGCCATGCAGTTCACAGGGCAGTCCTCACTCGACTCCCATTCCCCACGCCTTCCACGGTCCATAACAATGTAGTAACTTACCTAATTAGTCAGCTAAGCCGCACCCATATTTGGCCTTGTGGTGGCACTGTTATCCTGGCATGGCTGGCATGAACCGGTCCTTGGATCTACGGCAAGTAACCACCATCTCATACTACCTCATCCACAAACCAAGCTTGCCTAGATCTCCCTCCGATCCATGTTCATTAACAACATCAATTTTCTCATTATTCATACGAGTGCAGTTAGCTAGACACATCTATCTCGCTTCCCGTATCCCATGGACTCAGCGAAGCATAAAAGCAAAAACCATACCCGACTCAATAACTTTCGCGGCGACAATGATGGTTAACAAAACTAGTAAACTTCTATCAAAGGGTTTCCCATCATATTGACTCAAGCACTCACACCTTTTTTGCAAACAAAACAGTTTTCCAAAACATGGGATCAATATGGTCAAGGGGCACTTGCCTTGTTCTTGCGGTTCCTGTTGCTCAAATTCTTGCTGTTGTAGTCCATCGTAGGTAGCTCCCTGAGGTTGTACTTCTATACATGATCACGCACATACAAGATTCATAGCAATCAATCATTATGCACAAACTCTACTTTCAGATGCAATGATGCATATGTGTGTTAATCCTATGATGCAATTTAGTTTGTACGTGTTCTTGCATGGCTTGCATGGGGTTTTACGATGAACAGAGGTGTTCGGATCAAATGTGGATGTGGTGATGATCTTGACTCAAGATCTAGATCAAACCGATCAACACGTGATCTGTCCACGAAAAAGCTTCTGTTTGAAGCGATCGAAGAACAGATGCAAAGAAAACGTGATGATGTCGTAAGGTGGTATTGAAGACCTACCTTACTTCCTTCGGGTCCTTCCTCTAGCAAAAGCAGATCGTTGACTCTCCTCCGGTGATGGCGATCGTGTCTGGCTCGTCGGCGGTCTCTCCGGCGGTCAAACTCCGGCAAAGGGGTTTAGCTTGGCGAGTTTGGGGCTAGGGCTTCTAAGTTGTCGACTCGGGAGGTGGAAAAGAAGTATGTGGTTTCGGCCAAAGGTTTTTGGTTCTATTTATAACCGGGAAGAGAAGAGTCCTAAACTGATTGGATTTCGAATAAGAGTCCTATTCAATTTGTTTTTGGATCTTAACAACTTATCTTTAGTTGATTTGGTGCGGTAGCAACGTGGAATTCGTGTCGGTTTCCTCCCGTACCGGTATTCCCACGCGTACAGAATCAAAAACCGCTTCAAATCTCGTCACCTCCGCGGCGATGAGCTCCGGAAGCTCCACGTGTCCAGCGGGGGCCTGGTCTCCCTTTTCCACAGAGACGAGCTCCGGTTGTGCCGCATGTCAGGCGAGCGAGACCTCCCTCTTCCTCAAAGGTGAGCTCCACGTGCGCCACGCGTCTTGGCGGGCGGGAACCTTCCTCTCTCTAGAGGCGAGCTCCGCGTGCACCACGTGTCTGGTGAGTCGGGGCCTCCCCCCTCAACAGAGGTGAGCTCCACGAACGCCACGTGTCTAGTAGCGCCAGATTTCCTTTCTCCTCAGAGACGAACTCCGAGGTCGACACGTGTCCATCAGCGTCGAACCTCCCGGAGGTGAGCTCCGGAGGTGACACGTGTCCAAAAGTGTCGGACCTCCCGGAGGTAAGCTCCGGTGGTGACACGTGTCCAGTAGTGTCGGACCTCCCGGAGACGAGCTACGGAGGTGACACGTGTCCAATAGGACCGGACCTCTCACAGAGGCTAGCTCTGGGGGCAACACATGTCCCACGGGGTCGGACCTATCCCCCTTTGCCGGGATGAGCCCCGAGCCTGCCACGTAGCCAGTTTAGCGGCGGACCTCTCCCCCTTTGCGGAGATGAGCTCCGAACGCGCCACGTGGCCAGCGGGCCGCGGAAATTGTCTTCGGTGCTCTCTGCGAACTGGATTTGACTCTTTTTGGCTATCTTTTTTATTCTTTCTCTATTTCTATTTATTTTAAAATGTTTTCTCTACACAAAATATGAATATATGCAGAAACCAAAAATGAGGGTGTCACACCCGGGAAGATTGTAATCACTTTTGAGTTGATAGTGAAACATGCAAGTTTGATCTTTGTGATCACTTGGTGAGGGTTAGGGTTGAAAGAGACCCGGTCCTTTGTGGACACCGCAACGGAGACGTAGATTCCTGTGTGGAGTCGAACATCGGTAAACAAATCCTCGCGTTCACTTGTGCTCATTTATTTGTTCTTCAATTTTCATATCATTGCTCCTGCTTGTGATTAATCAAACCCTAGCATTGAACTACTTCAGTATTTAGATCATCAAACTTGCTTGATAGGTTGCTAGTCTTGTTTAAGAGCTATTTCTAGACCATATCACTCATACACTTGATCTAGAACTAGTTAGTTTTATTTCCGCTGCGACTAACTTCGGACAAGTCTGATCTAACCAGACTTATCCAAAAATCTCGGACTTGTCCTATGTATTTACGGACTTGTCCAAACCTGACAGAACAAGTCAGTTTATAATTGTGCTTTAAACTTTAATTAGCCTATTCACCCACCTCTGGGCAACTTTCAACATCGCAGCCACACCGAGGCCCACGGGGTTTTCCCCGCGCAGCTGCACCCGTTGTGGTGCCACAAGCCGATCCCCGCAAGGAGAAATAGGCTGGCCGCTGGGACCCGGCCTCCTTCGCTACCTCGCGCAGCCCACGCTCCCCGCGGTGGCGCACTCCGGCAGAGCTCGCTGGGACCGGGTTCCGGTGGTCCAAGTTTCACCAAACTTGGCTCCTGTGAGTTTTACACCGTGCTGAACACAATGGTGGGGTCGGGGAGGGATGACAATGAACAGAACAGTGCTCGCACCGGCGGCCATGTTGGGTTCCACTTTGGCGACCCCGTTCTCACTCAGCAATGGGTCATTCGGGCTAGGGTTTGCTCCAAAAGCACCAGTGAGGCATGGACGACCGCGACCTATAGCCCGTTCTCCGTGAAAACCACCGGAGATGGGACCTCGCCGGCGACCCAAGCCCGCAAAACGACGGTGGCGACAAAAACTCGAAGAACTCCTCTGGTCAGCGCATTTGATCGAGAAGGACCGTAGTGACCTAGCAAAACTTCTCCTAGACCAGAATGAACTCTAGATACGCCTGCGCGACGAATTTGATTGTAGACCGAGGGTCATCGCTATAAACTAGGGTTTGGGAAAACTCAAAATTCTAGCTACTGGCGGAATCAAATGAGGAACGGATTACAGCTACACCATCTAGGCTATCACGCACACCTTTTTTGTACAGGGAACCAGAGATGACGAAGGCCATAGCATGCTGGCGACGGTGAGGACGAACGGTGCTCTGCTGGTTCACTTCGGCACTCGGCAGCTATCGTCTGTTTGCAGGTACTACGAGCAAGCAACCTTGGTGTTGATGTGGTCGACCGATAGAGCACGTCGTGGCACTGCTTTCTTGCGTTGGGAGCTCGAGCAACAGAGGAACCGACCTAGCTGTGCGATCATAACAGAGGCGTGCGGCACCGAGGTGTGTTCTTCGCGGGAGAAGAGACCGAGCGCCGAGAGAGTTGTGAGCGAGTGAGAGAAGCGAAAAAGGACTTTGTTTCTGTGGCTGTGGCATGTTGAGATGACCAAGCGATCGAGGAAACAGGAGGTGGTGAGGTGAAAGTCATCGGGAGCGGGTTCCGCTGGGAGCTGGCGCTCACTCGACGATCGACCTAAGGACAAACAAAAGCGGTTTGCTTCTGTGGGTGGCTGACTAGTAGGCTCCACCCTCTCATTTCTTATTCAGTTTTTCCCACTGATATTTTTCCACAGCTACTCACAATTAAAAGCCATACTTCCACACCAAGTCACGGTTTGAATTTTGAAATTCAAATGGACTTAATTCTGGAGTGGAATTTGAAATGTATTTGGCTCTTTGAATTTGAATTAGAAATTTGAATCTTCCCTTTTGCATTGTTCCAAAAGCATAGCAACCCACACTCAATTAGTCTGAAATTTTGTATGGATGCTAAATCAAATGTGGAGAACACATTTGTGGAACCAACTTTGCAAGTTGAGGAAGTTGGGGTTTGGAACTGAAATTTAAATTCAGATTCGAGGGCTTCCTCTTTTAATCCCAAACAAATAGTAGAACCCCTCAAAATGAGCTGAAATTTGGGAGGTTGAATATTTGAATTATGGAGACCCATGTTATGAATTTAGATCTCCATGTTTAGAAGTTTTTGGGAAGTTTGAATCACCACTTTGAACTCACACCGTTATAATTCAAAGTTTTAATTCGTTTCATTTTTCCTAAGTGTGAATGTGCTAAATTCCATGGTAGCACTTTTTGGGATTTTACATCCCTCCCCCCTTAAAAAGAATCTCGTCCCGAGATTCCAAAAGAAAAGCAAAGTGGGGAAACTTTATCGGGTATACGATGATAGCAAGTCAAGATAATTCGCTTGTAGATAGTCCTCGTTTTCCCATGTCACTTCATCAGCGGTATGGTTACTCTACAAGACCTTGTAAAACCATAAGGTCCGGTTTCTTGTGGTGCGAGTCTTTTCATCAATTATCCAGATCTGATACTCCGAGTATGTGAGGTCCGGTTGAAGAACTTCTATGTCTTCAGTGCAGATTTCAGCCGAGGGTTTGAAGCATTTCCTCAGCTGAGAGATGTGGAATACATTGTAAATTCCTGCGAGTGACGCCAGTAACTCCAAGCGATAGGCCACGGGTCCGCATTTTTCAATGACGGTGAACGGACCAATGAACCGCGGCGCAAGTTTGCCCTTCACTCCAAAATGCTGAACTCCTTTCATCGGAGACACACGGACATAAACATGGTCTCCGAAGTCAAAGTGGAGAGGACAGCGTCTTTTATCCTCATAACTCTTCTGACGAGACTGAGCAGCCTTGACGTTGGCTTGTATTACTCGCACTCGTTCTTCAGCCTCATTCACAAGTTCAATACCGTATATCACTCGCTCGCCGGACTCACACCAGTTGAGTGGTGTGCGACATTTCTGGCCGTAGAGAGCTTCATACTGCGCCATCTTGATGCTAGCTTGATAGCCATTGTTATATGAAAACTCCGCAAACGGTAAATGCTCGTCTCAGTTTTTACCGTGGTGGATGGCACAAGCGCGTAGCATATCTTCAAGCACATGAATTATTTGCTAAGTTTGACCATCCGTATGCGGGTGATATGCGGAGCTTCTGATCAGCTTGGTCCCCAATGACGCGTGAAGCATTTCCCAAAACCGAGCAACAAACAGTGCACCTGTAAAGACCTCAGTTTTTGACACATGTTTAAAGTGTTCATCACCACACCACACACCTCATTTGAAGAAAGTGGATGAACACATTTGAAGAGCAAGTAACCATTATCAAATGCTCATTAGAGAATAAACTCACAAAATGCAAAAGTGGTATTTATTTCCCACATGCATCATCTAGGGGCTGGACATTTTGAAAACTCCTACACATTGCTAGGAATGTCCATGCCAAGTTTCACCCAAATTCAAAACCTTTTTGAGGTACTTTTGGGTATATATAAAAAGAGGGTAGTTTGAACCCATATTCAAATTCAAACTGTTTTATCCCATGAATTCAAAAGTGGGAGGCATTTTCTTACTCAGCACATTTTTTTGTGAGCTCACACACCAATTTTCACTCCATTTGGAGTTGATCTTGACATGAGCTAAGTGTAGCAAATTCAAACTTTATTTGAATTTCAAACTGAACATGTGCTGAAATTTAGTCAAACCAAACCCAATTTGAATTCTAACCAATTCAAATGGCTCAGGGGTGAATAATTCAAATCACAATGGGCATTTTAGGGCTTACTGTTTACAGCAGTGATATGAAGTTAATTTCAGAGGTTAAAAGAAAACTGGGACCCACATGTCATCCACTGATGAAATTCAACCGAGTGAACTTTCAGTGCTCGGGTCCCCGAGCTTCTCCCGAGGGCGCCACCGTGGGGAGGCTGCCGCGCCACCAGCTGCATGCCATCCACGGCCGCTGAACCGACTCCCAGGGCCCTTATCTATGCGCCCAAGCGGTCGCCGGTGCTCCCCATCACTACCCCGACGCGTTCTCGCCCAACAGACTGAAACCCATCGCCGCCCGAGTGAATCTACGGTCCCTCATCGCCCGGCCAACCCAAAGGCTCCCACGGCGATCTGTGACCAGCAACAGGTGTGCCAAGCCCTCCTCGACACCCTCGCGTCTGTTCCAGGCTCGGAGCAGTCCTTCCCGAGCTCCACCGCGATGATCTTTCCTCTGCCGGTTCAGCTCGAGCCGCCACCGCGGGAACGATCCATCCGGCCACCACAGCCCACCGTTCACCTTGCTGTGAACAGCAAAGAGATTCGCCTTCAGTCCCTCTTTCATTCCCGCAAACTCCGGTGGCGTGACAAAGACCGCTCATGCTGGAATTTCATGTTTTCGTGACGGTGTGCAAAAGTGGGGTCTGCACCGATCCGCGAAATTCGTAATCCACACTGCACCACTCATCCTCTCGTGGAGAGGATCACTTCTGGGTGCCCGTACGAGTCCATAGGAGCAGGAACCACGAAGAACCGTGGAGGGAAACCGCTGTTCTTCGAGTTTTAGTAGAAATCCCGATTTCGGGCCTAGGTCGCACGGTGACAGCCCAACACAGCCCTTCCCGAGCTCCGTGGAGCTCCTGTCGATCTTTCCTAAGTTCCACTGATGCTTCCCGACCATTTGCTCGAGTGATTGAGGTGCTAGGGAGGTCGGCCGACACGGCCAAAGTTCTCCGGAGGCTGCCACTCGTCGCCGACCATGTACCGGCCATTTTGATGACGAACAGAGCCCGGAATCATGTTCCCCGAGTGAAAGTAGGCAGGGTGGGCTAGAATCATGAAGTTTGGAGCTCCACAGAGGCTGCCGGCGAGCTCTTCGGTGAGGTATCGCGGCGGCAGAGTGCGGACGGCGAGAGGTAGACGAAGGGGGTGGGACCCGGCTGTCAGCGGCTCGTATTTTAAATCGGGATCGCGCTGCAGCTCGGATCTGGTGTGCTGGCACGCAAAAACCCCATAGACCCCGGTGTGCCATCGCTCCCGTGTCCCACACGTGTACCGTGGACCCACCGGCAAATTTAAACTTTTCCCCAATTTTCAGATTTCATTCAAACTTCAAATCCTCATAACTTTGGCCAGGAAGTTCCATATCGAGTGAACCAAATTTTGTTGGATTCAGCTCTCTGAGTACTTTCTAGCAAATCAAGTTTCAATTCATGAAAATCTTTATTTCTCCAGAATTAATTCCTCAAAATTTAAATTGTTTTGAATTTTAACTGTAGAATCCTTTGCAGGAAAATTCTGAAATTTTGCTGGGGTGTCCACCAAAATATCCCTGAACTACCATAAAAATTTCAGATCAATTTGAGGTCGTTTGATCCACCAAATGGTCTGATTAATAAAACTGTTCCAGAGAAAATAGAAAATGTTCAGAAACATTTTCAGGATTTTCTCTGAAATTGTTTAGCTCATATCTTTAGCTAGGAACCTTCAAATTAGGTGAGACCAATTCCATTAGAACCCTCTGAAAATCTAGCTTTCTGAAAGTCATGGCTTGCTCCATGAAAATCCCTAGAACACCCTAAGAGTTCCAATTAAGGTCAAGGACATAATTAATTGTGGAGAGCTCAAATGAGCTTTGTTGCAACTAAAATTTGACCAAGTCTCTGTTTAGGCTGTAACAAAGCCACAGTAAAAATTTTAGAGTCGTTGGGTCGGTCTAGTAAGACTTACAAACTTCACAAGTTTAAATTCAATTCAAATGCATTCAAATTAATACATGTACTTCTTATATCATGTAGTCGCTAAGGTCGAGGAGGAACCCGAAGTCTTAGACTTCGTTACTTCGGAGGAGCAGCTAGCCTACGACCAAGAGCAGCAAGGCAAGCTCCGGTTTGCATTAACCTTTTTACAAATTTTTATTGTTTTGAGCACTTACTTGAGTATCATTATTTCTTGCATTGGAGTCTTGTTTGAAAACCCAATTGCATAGCCGAGAAAACCATGGGTTGGGATTAGGATTGAAAACCCCGTTTAGCTACTGCAATGCTAAGACAGGGTAGGATTCGGTACGAGACGAGTAGTTGGAACTACTCGCGAGCATAGGCTAGAGGCACTCGACTCGGGTAGAGATAGCACATGATACACATGGCAAGAAAAAATGAGACCGAGCGGAGAGTAATGGCAGCAGGACTTTGGGGCATATGTGCTATAGCTCCGTTTGTGTCGATTGAGGACCGAGCCGTGTGCGGGCCTGTTGAACAAGCTAGAACAGTACCGAAGACCTACCGTCTATATGGAACCGGGAAACTTATGTAACTCGGGTAGCTGGGTATTGAGGCATTGCCCGTCGTTCAGAGGGTAGGTTGAGAGCTTGAGGTGTAAATCGGCTGGCAGCACTGAGATGCGCGTGCAGGGACCTCTTGCTCGGGACGATGGGACCGGTTCAATATTTGGCTGACGGGTGAAAGGTGGTTGCGTACGGCGTCCGTGATGGTTGCTGTAGGCAACATCGAGTACGGGCGTACGTGACTGGTTATTCGGGTAACCCTGCAGGCGTAAATCGATTATAATCGCCGTCCCTCGTGGTAAGTGAGTACCACTTGTTCACTGTACCGTGACGTAGAAAGAACAGGCTAGTTACATATTAAAAATGTTGCTGATTGAAAGATGAACTATGATTGCTAATGATTTGCTATATTTTAGAGCTAATTAAAGTTCCTTTCAACTTTGGGAAAAGTACATGAGAGAAATGCGTTTCTTGTTTGATTGCGGATCTCTCATGTGCCTTAGCGTAAGGTTCTCCACAACCTGCTGCTAAAACTTGAAAGTAAGGTTCCACTAATTAGGTGGGTCCTTGCAACTGATTTTTACCTCCTGTACCTATCATCCCTCATGTAGAAGTTTCATTTTTAGGCGAGACGGGTCAGACTTGCTGAGCCTTCGTGCTCACTGCTTGTGTTTGAAGCTTTTGCAGGGTTCTATGAGGAAGGGACTCCCGAGGAGGAGACGGAACCCCAGGAGGGGAACCCCGTCGAGTGGGAGTCGTGCACGCCACCGTGTTAGTGTGCGTGTGTGCTAGCAAGAACACGTTCACGGGCTGAACGTGAACTTGATGCGTAGTCTACGCCCGTGAGTGTAGATTGAACATATTTTGTTGTAAAAATGTTCATAAACCCATTCTGTAATAAAACTTTGCTTCCGCTTTGTACCTTTGATGTGTGTTATTCGGTGCTGTGCAACGCAGCACCCCTCAGCGTGATCCTTGCTCGACAAGGCCATGGGGTCGTGTCAGCGTGGTATCAGAGCTCGCTTGAGGCTTAACGCACTACAAAGGTCATCTTTTTCAAAAATTCAGTGAGGAACGAGTTAGTAGCCCATATAAGGATGTTATTAGTGTATAGCAAGTTGCATATTAACCTATTTGATTATATCGGAAAATCGTGCATCTCGGGACATTTATGTCTTGGGGGGTGCACGTAAGCGCTGTCCACCAGTGCGCACAAGCTGAAGGGTGGAGCCCCACGGGTGGCAGGTAACCCGACCCGCTTTAATGTCCTCTACGACTCTTCATGTCGTTTGGGGTATTTGAGCAACGTCTGTCCCTGGCATGTGTGGTGCAATTTGGGAGACCCCGTCACGTGGTCAGTAACGTGAACGCGTAGCTGAAGTCATGTTTGGCTTGAGAACATCCGGGCGAGTGATGACGGCCGGGTGTACGAACTGTATGGATACCAGGCTCGGTGTGCAGCCGAGTCTGATGATTGTGTGAGTTATCTGTAGGTGGTCTAACCACAAAACAGTAGACGTGTAGCATCCGTGTGCGAGTGACGTTTAGTGCCACTGAACTAACGAAGCCGGCTAAATCCGGTATAGGTTTTTCTTTTGTGAGGCAACGTAGTACCGACATGCTCTGGTGACGCATCGACGTCACATCCCACTAAATGAACAACTTCATTTTAGAACTTGAAGGTTTTTAATCCAAAGCAGTAAAACTTGATGTAACTCCTTCCCTTAATCAGGATATTCAAAGTAAACAAGTTTTCAACGTATAGGATACTAAGGACAGAGTCCCCTGTTTTCAGTTGATAGAAGGCTGAAGTTAATCAGAGGTTAGAAGTTGAGTTCTTTCGAGGTTGGGGTCATATGATACACTTCTGGAAATCTTTGGAAGAGCTTTACAACTTTTCTGTATATGTCCAGAGGTGTTTCATCCCCTAACCAATCGAAAAATGCAGTAGAGTTGAAACTGTCCAGAAAACAGGGCAGAGCAAACACTCTCTGTAAACTCTTTGTAAATTGAGCATAACTTCCTGCATAAAAATCCAAAAATCGAAAATGAGGTCGTTCTGGAAAGCTTATGAGATGGGTTACAACTTTGTAACATAACGTTTTGTCAGATTGGGAGCAGAATTAATTGGAATTCTTGGATCAATTCAGTACCTAAGGCAGGGAGGTGATGTCCAATTGTTTCCAGAAATTCTATTGACTTTGACATCTCATAACTTTTGAACCAGGAAAGACCCTAGGCCAAGCAAATACTTTATGGAAAGATATTGAAGTTAGCTTTAACTTTAATGTTGAGCTCCAGAATTGGTTTTGACTTTAGCATGGCCAAAATCAGGTTGAGATGGAAACTGGTCAGGGCTGTCGTGTTGGACAGCAGATCAGTAGTCAAATTGTTTAAATTTGAACTATATTTCCAAGTTTTATGGGTTCAATGACATGTTTTATGTTATAACTCCATGGTTTACTGTTCAAAGAAATATTTGACATTTCTCAAATATATTTTTACAGATGACAGCGGAAAAACAGTTCGAGAACGGGTGGGTGGAATCTCACTGTTCTCACCACAGCGGCTATCCGGAAGCATTAAGGCAGATGCTTCAATATTTCGGGTACAACCAGATTCCACAGTACTTCGCCAAGGAAGAAGGCGAGGAGGGGAACAAGACGTGGACAATCCATGTCGAGGTCCCTGCAGGTCTACGCCACCCGGGTGGGCGCCGTTCACCGTCACGGTGAGAGGTAGACAACCCGAGGGAAGGTGGCAAGTGGCAGCCCGTGACACCATGTCACGTTTCTGCCAGCTACATGTGAGAGCGATGGAGGGCACTCCATACGCGCTCGTTCTGGTGGAGGGACGGGCTCATCATGTGTGGGAAGAGAGGTATCTGGAGGCAACAGACCCGGGTTGCCCAAGGTACAAACCCGTGGAGGCGAACCTCAGCCTCCAAATGAGGGCGGGAAAGGCCGTGATGGACAGCCAAGCTGTTCATACGGAGCATCTCGCCGCAAGGCTCAAAGAGAGCACAAGCCATGGAGACCATTTCGAGAGTACCCACAGCACACTCCATAATGTGTTCCTTCCGACGATCAAGCGACTGAACGAACAGCATAATCAGTTGCATCGTCTGAAGAAGGCGAAGAAGAAAAGCCGTGTCGACATCATGGCGTTGCAAGAGCTGGTGCAGACTCTAACCCAGCAGAATGATGACCTTACTCAAGAGCGGGACGACGCTATTGAGGAAGGGCAAGGCAGGGAAGAAGACTACAACAAGGTCATGGACGAGGTGCATGCATTGCAGGACCTCGTACCTCCGGTATTGGGCATACCGGTGGTCTTGGGTCTTCCGGCAATGGGAGAACCCGAGATGGGAGAAGAGGTGGTAGATCCGGAGCCACCAGCAGAGGTACCGGAGGAGGACGACCCACAGGAGGTCGAGTTCTACTCCGAGTAGGGGGTTACGGTTGCCAAGTAGGGCAGCTAGATTAGTGTAACACAAACTTTTGTAATCAGTGACATGTCGTGTAGGCAGTAGCGTATGTATAGGTAGTGACGACCTGAGCACGACTTCTCGGAGACCCGAGAATAATGTATCTTGTATAAAGTTTATGCTTTATCAATATATGTGAATGTTGTGCAAATTATTCATGTGTCACTTCAATACCTACTGTTGCATATGGAATTTTAAGTATGACGTGTGCTAATCGTTGCTGTTTTAAATTTCAGAATGACTCGTACTCGTGCCAACCCGGACGTTGGGGGTTCTAGTCAAGGGGGAGAGACCTCCCAACAGCCTCCCGAGGACTCCTCGGGACAGCAGCAGCAACAGCAAACACCGCCACCGCCAACGGTTACATTGGCCGACGTCGTTGCGGCAATGGCAGGTTCTCATCAGCAGCACACGAAGTTGCTGCAAACTCTTATTACAAATACGTCTCGCCCAGAGAGACGTCAAGACCGTGAGGAGCGTCAACAGAGCTCCTACTCCGACTTCCTAGCAACTCATCC
Organism: Neostapfia colusana; assembly: GCA_030760725.1. Taxonomy (NCBI): domain Eukaryota; kingdom Viridiplantae; phylum Streptophyta; class Magnoliopsida; order Poales; family Poaceae; genus Neostapfia; species Neostapfia colusana. The sequence continues at coordinate 60,606,610 of JASWHV010000006.1, read as the reverse complement.
CCCGGTATTTTCAAGGTCGGATGAACCCCTCGATGTGGACAACTGGCTCCGCACGATAGAGATGAAGTTCGGGCTGCTCCAAATAAGTGAGCAGCACAAGACTCAGTTCGCGGTCCAACAGCTCCAGGGATCCGCAAGCGCGTGGTGGGCGAATTACTGTGCTTCACAGCCCACCGACCGAGTTATGACCTGGGCGGAGTTCCGGACGGCCTTCAGGGCCTATCACATACCGCCGGGTCTGATGAAGAGGAAGACGCAGTAATTCTTACACCTGCAACAAGGGAGCCAGAACGCACTGGAATATTCCAGGGCGTTCAACAATCTCGCACTCTACGCATCATATCGCGCCGATACTGACGAGAAGCGGCGGGACCACTTCTACCAGGGTCTTAACCCGCTCCTGAAGGACAAATTGGCGATGTTCAATCGCGGCAGCCTCAACGACATCATTGATGCTGCGATTGTCCAGGAGGACTCCGGCAAGGAGTTAGCGGCGGCGGAGAGAAAGCGAAGCGCGCCACAAAGCAGCGGAGAAGGAGGAGGTCCTTCTCAGAAGTTTCGGATGGTGAATCGCCCACCATCAGGTCCACGCTGGCAGCCACCACAGAGGTCGATGCCATTACGCGGTCGGCCGTATCCTTCACCGGCATTCAGGCCGGCACTGCCAGCACCACCTCCGCAACAACAACAGCAGCAGCGGGCGATGCCGTGTGCGTATGCATCTCAGCAGCGCATGCCGGGCTTTCGTCCCCCGAGCACCGCACAAGCAGCGTCCACATGCTAGAAATGTGGTCGGCCAGGAAACTTCCCCAGCAGTTGTCCGGAGAGGCAAGGAGGCGGAGTGGCACCGCAGTTTCCGGGGAGGAATCAGCCCCGGAACCCTACTAATGCGCGGCAGGCAAACCCTAGGCCCGGAACTGTCCACCAGCTTGCCATAGAGGACGTGCCGGAGGGTGAGCCAATCCTTGTGGGTATGTTCCAACTCCACCAGCATCCCGCCATAGTATGGTTTGATTCAGGCACCACGCATAATTTTATTAGCCAAGCTTTCATTGCTAAACACAGCTTGCAAATACTACCCACCGATAGTCCATATTTGATTTGTTCACCGGATGGGAAGATTTCAGCAAGCGTAATGGTTTCCAAAGCACCATTATGCTTAGCGGGTAGAGTGTACCCTACGTCTCTCATAATCTTAGAGGGACAGAAGGTCGATGTCATCCTAGGGATGTCGTGGTTAACCCACCACGGCACTGTTTTAGACACCGTCCTTCGAGTCGTGCACTTAAACTCAGAAGTGCACGGATCTCACTCCTTATTTCTGGACAGTACAGAAATAAAACTTCCAAGTGTCTATCAATCCACAACCATCAGATTGGAAGATATTCCAGTGGTCCGAGAGTTCCCTGACGTGTTCCCGGAGGATTTACCGGGAATGCCGCCCGATAGAGAGGTGGAGTTCAAGATTGAACTTGCACCGAAAACCATGCCAATATCCCGAAGGCCGTACAAGATGGCGCCCAAGGAGTTGGCTGAACTGAAGACCCAGCTAACGGACCTGCTGGAAAAGGGTTTTATTAGGCCGAGCTCCTCACCATGGGGCTGTTCGGCATTATTTGTGAAGAAGAAGGATGAGACGTTGCGGCTTTGCGTGGACTATCGTCCATTAAATGCTGTAACCATCAAGAACAAGTATCCGTTGCCACGGATCGACATGTTGTTTGATCAGTTGGTCGAAGCAAAGATCTTTTCCAAAATGGATTTAAGATCCGGGTACCATCAGATTAAGATACAGGCTGAGGACATTCCGAAGACGGCTTTCTCGACAAGGTACGGGCTTTATAAGTACCTGGTCATGTCCTTCGGCCTCACCAACGCTCCAGCTCACTTCATGTATCTAATGAACTCGGTATTCATGCCGGAGCTGGACAAGTTTGTCGTGGTCTTAATCGACGACATCCTGGTATATTCCAAGTCGGAGGAAGACCACAAGAAGCATCTGCGTATAGTCTTGCAACGGCTGCGGGATCACAAGCTATACGCAAAATTCAGCAAATGCGAATTCTGGATATTGCAAGTGCCTTTTCTCGGGCATATCATCTCAGCGGAGGGTATCGCTGTAGACCCAAGTAAAATCACACAAGTGCTGAATTGGAAATCCCCGAGAACTGTTCACGAGGTACGGAGTTTCCTTGGGCTCGCGGGATATTATCGGAGGTTCATTCCAAACTTCTCGAAGATTGCCAAGCCTATGACGGAGCTGCTGAAGAAGGCTACCAAATATGTTTGGAGTCCAGCATGTGAAGCAGCATTCAAGGCTTTAATCAAGCACCTAACATCAGTACCAGTTTTGGCGCAGCCAGACACAACAAAACCGTTCGATGTGTACTGCGATGCATCTGGCATTGGGCTCGGATGTGTGCTGATGCAAGACCGAAGAGTGGTCGCGTATGGGTCACGGCAGCTTAGAAACAATGAGCAGAATTATCCAACTCACGACTTGGAGCTCGCTGCCGTGGTACTCGCACTCAAAATGTGGAGGCACTACCTACTCGGTAACCTCATACATTTATATACCGACCACAAGAGCCTCAAGTACATATTCACTCAAAAGGAGCTAAACATGAGGCAGCGAAGATGGTTAGAATTGATAAAGGATTATAAAATAGAGATCCATTATCACCCCGGCAAGGCAAACGTAGTGGCGGATGCGCTGAGCCTCAAGTCACACGTCAACAACCTGACCATCACACCGTTGGAAGAGAGCGAACCACCACTGCATGTGATTCCACATGGAGCTCTCTACAACTTAGCTTTGATCCCCACCATCCGTGAAGAGATAGCGGCAGCTCAGAAACATGACAAGGGCATGTCGCATTTGCGGAGATGTGTAGACAGTGGGGAGCTGAAATGTTTCCGGAAGGACGGAGACGGCGTCCTATGGTTCAAGGACCGGATCGTCGTACCCCGTAACCCGGAGTTACGGAAGAAATTTTTTGATGAGGCTCACTTATCAAAATTTTCTATTCATCCCGGCAGCAACAAAATGTATCAAGAACTCAGAAGCAAGTTTTGGTGGACACAAATGAAGCTGGAGATCGCAAAGTACTTGTCCGAGTGTGATACATGTCGAAGGGTGAAGGCAGATCATATGCAGAAACCAGGACTGCTACAACCACTGGGCGTTCCTGCCTGGAAGTGGGAGGATGTGAGCATGGACTTCATCGTCGGTTTACCCACTACTTTTCAGAAACATGATTCTGTGTGGGTAATCGTCGACCGGCTCACCAAAGTTGCCCATTTCATCCTGGTCAACACCAACTACAACGCCAAGAAGTACGCTGAACTGTACATCTCACGGATCCTATGCTTGTACGGCGTACCCGTACCATCATATCGGACCGGGGCATTTTTTGCCCGTTTTTGGGAGCAGCTACACGCTGCATTGGGGACGAAGCTGATCCGTAGTTCAGCATACCACCCGCAGACGGACGGGCAAACCGAGCGGGTAAATCAGATCCTAGAAGACATGCTACGAGCTTGCGCTATTAACCACGGCAAGAATTGGGATGATCACTTGCCGTTAGCCGAGTTCTCGTACAACAATGGGTACCAAGACAGCATAAAGATGGCGCCCTACGAGGCGCTATATGGAAGAAAATTCCACACACCATTGAACTGGTGTGAGTCTGGCGAAAGGGTTACCTTCGGGATTGACCTTGTCAACAACACGGAGGAGAAGGTTCGACTGATTCAAGCGAACCTAAAAGCCGCCCAATCCCGACAGAAACAGTATGCGGACCGGATAAGACGCCCATTGCAGTTCGAAGTCAGGGATCACGTATACCTACGTGTGTCTCCAACGAAGGGCGTAAACAGATTTGGGGTGAGAGGAAAGTTGGCACCCCGATTCATCGGTCCATTCCAGATTACCGAAAGATATGGATCAGTAGCATACCGGCTGAAATTACCAGAAGCACTTTCCGGTGTACATGACGTCTTTCACATTTCCCAGCTGAGGAAGTGTCTCAAGCTATCTACTATCGTTCAGCTGGAGGACATTGAAGAACTGAAACCGGATCTCACCTATCGGGAGGAACCGGTTCAGGTCATTAATGAAAAGGCACGAACCACACGCAACCGCACGTTGTGGTTCTACAAAGTTCTATGGAGAAATCACTCCGTGGACGAAGCGACATGGGAGAGCGAAGGATTTCTTCGCGCTAACTGCCCTGACTTTCTCACGTCGCACATCCGGTAATTTTCCACTGTCCTCTCTCTCATTTTCACCTTATAATCTCGGGACGAGATTCTTTTAAGGGGGGAGGAATGTAAAGGCCTCAGTTTTTGACACATGTTTAAAGTGTTCATCACCACACCACACACCTCATTTGAAGAAATTGGATGAACACATTTGAAGAGCAAGTAACCATTATCAACATGCTCATTAGAGAATATACTCACAAAATGCAAAAGTGGTATTTCCCACATGCATCATCTAGGGGCTGGACATTTTGAAAACTCCTACACATTGCTAGGAATGTCCATGCCAAGTTTCACCCAAATTCAAAACCTTTTTGAGGTACTTTTGGGTATATATAAAAAGAGGGTAGTTTGAACCCATATTCAAATTCAAACTGTTTTATCCCATGAATTCAAAAGTGGGAGGCATTTTCTTACTCAGCACATGAGCTAAGTGTAGCAAATTCAAACTGTATTTGAATTTCAAACTGAACATGTGCTGAAATTTAGTCAAACCAAATCCAATTTGAATTCTAACCAATTCAAATGGCTCAGGGGTGAATAATTCAAATCACAATGGGCATTTTAGGGCTTACTGTTTACAACAGTGATATGAAGTTAATTTCGGAGGTTAAAAGAAAACTGGGACCCACATGTCAGCCACTGAGGAAATTCAACCGAATGAACTTTCAGTGCTCGGGTCCCCAAGCTTCTCCCGAGGGCGCCACCGAGGGGAGGCCGCCGCGCCAACAGCTGCTTGCCGCCCACGGCCGCTGAACCGACTCCCGGGGCCCTTATCTATGCGCCCGAGCGGTCGCCGGTGCTCCCCATCACTACCCCAACGCGTTCTCGCCCAACAGACTGAAACCCCTCGCCGCCCGAGTGAATCTTCGGTCCCTCATCGCCCGGCCAACCCCAAGGCTCCCACGGCGATCTGTGACCAGCACCAGGTGCGCCAAGCCCTCCTCGACACCCTCGCGTCTTTTCCAGGCTTGGAGCAGTCCTTCCCGAGCTCCACCGCGACGATCTTTCCTCTGCCGGTTCAGCTCGAGCCGCCACCGCGGGAACGATCCATCCGGCCACCACAGCCCACCGTTCACCGAGCTGTGAACAGCAAAGATGTTCGCCTTCAGTCCCTCTTTCATTCCCGCAAGCTCCGGTGGCGTGACAAAGACCGCTCACGCCGGAATTTCATGTTTTCGTGACGGTGTGCAAAAGTGGAGTCTGCACCGATCCACAAAATTCGTAATCCACACTGCACCACTCATCCTTTCGTGGAGAGGATCACTTCTAGGTGCCCGTACGAGTCCATAGGAGCAGGAACCACGAAGAACCGTGGAGGGAAACCGCTGTTCTTCGAGTTTTAGTAGAATTCCCGATTTCCGGCCTAGGTCGCACGGTGAGAGCCCAACACAGCCCTTCCCGAGCTCCGTGGAGCTCATGTCGACCTTTCCTAAGGTTCACTGATGCTTTCCGACGTTTGCTTGAGTGACTGAGGTGCTAGGGAGGTCGGCCGACACGGCCAAAGTTCTCCCGAGGCTTCCGCTCGTCGCAGACCATGTACCGGCCATTTTCATGACGACCTGAGACCGGAATCATGTTCCCCGAGTGAAAGTAGGCAGGGGCGGCCAGAATCATGAAGTTTGGAGCTCCACAGAGGCTGCCGGCGAGCTCTTCGGCGAGGTATCGCGGTGGCAGAGCGCGGGCGGCGAGAGGTAGACGAAGGGGGTGGGACCCGGCTGTCAGCGGCTCGTTAAATCGGGATCAGGCTGCGGCTCGGATCGGTGTGCTGGCGCGCAAAAACCCCGTAGACCCCGGTGTGCCATCGCTCCCGTGTCCGACACGTGTACCGTTGACCCACCGGCAAATTTAAACTTTTCCCCGATTTTCAGATTTCATTCAAACTTCAAATCCTCATAACTTTGGCTAGGAAGTTCCAAATCGAGTGAACCAAATTTTGTTGGATTCAGCTCTCTGAGTACTTTCTAGCAAATCAAGTTTCACTTCATGAAAATCCTTATTTCTCCAGAATTAATTCCTCAAATTTTAAACTGTTTGGAATTTTAACTGGGGAATCCTTTGGAGGAAAATTCTGAAGTTTTGCTGGGATGTTCACAAAAATATCCCTGAACTACCATAAAATTTCAGATCCATTTAAGCTCATTTGATCCACCTAATGGTCTGATTAATAAAACTGTTCCAGAGAAAATAGAAAATGTTCAGAAATATTTTCAGGATTTTCTCTGAAATTGTTTAGCTCATATCTTTAACTAAGAACCTTCAAATTATGTGAGACCAATTCCATTAGAACCCTATGAAAATCTAGCTTTCAGAAAGTCATGGCTTGCTCCATGAAAATCCCTAGAACACCCTAAGAGTTCCAATTAAGTTCAAGGACGTATTAATTGTGGAGAGCTCAAATGAGCTTTGCTGCAACTAAAACTTTACCAAGTCTCTGTTTAGGATGTAACCAAGCCACAGTAAAAACTTCAGAGCTTTTGGGTCTGTCTAGTAAGACATACAACCTTCACAAGTTTAAATTCAATTCAAATGCATTCAAATTAATACATGTACTTCTCATATCATGTAGTAGCTAAGGTCTTGGAGGAACCCGAAGTCTTACACTTCGTTACTCCGGAGGAAGAGCTAGCCTACGACCAAGAGCAGCAAGGCAAGCTCCGGTTTGCATTAACCTTTTTACAATTTTTTATTGTTTTTAGCACTTACTTGAGTATCATTATTTCTTGCATTGGAGTCTTGTTTGAAAACCCAATTGCATAGCCGAGAAAACCATGGGTTGGGATTAGGATTCAAAACCCCGTTTAGCTACTGCAATGCTAAGATAGGGTGGGATTCGGTACAAGACGAGTAGTTGGAACTACTCGCGAGCATAGGCTAGAGGCACTCGACTCGGGTAGAGATAGCACATGATACACATGGCAAGAAAAAATGAGACCGCGCGGAGAGTAAGGGCAGCAGGACTTTGGGGCCTGTGTGCTATAGCTCCGTTTGTGTCGATTGAGGACCAAGCCGTGTGCGGGACTGTTGAACAAGCTAGAACAGTACCGAAGACCTACCGGCTATATGGGAACCGGGAAACTGATGTAACTCGGGTAGCTGGGTATTGAGGCATTGCCTGTCGTTCAGAGGGTAGGTTGAGAGCTTGAGGTGTAAATCGGCTGGCGGCACTGAGATGCGCGTGCAGGGACCTCTTGCTCGGGACGATGGGAACGGTTCAATATTTGGCTGACGGGTGAAAGGTAGTGGCGTACGGCGTCCGTGATGGTTGCTGTAGGCAACATCTAGTACGGGCGTACGTGACGGGTTATTTGGGTAACCCTACAGGTGTAAATCGATTATAATCACCGTCCCTCACCGTTAGTGAGTACCACTTGTTCACTGTACTGTGACGTAGAAAGAACAGGCTAGTTACATGTCAAAAATGTTGCTGATTGAAAGATGAACTATGATTGCTAATGATTTGCTATATTTCAGAGATAATTAAAGTTCCTTTCAACTTTGGGCAAAGTACATGAGAGAAATGCGTTTCTTGTTTGATTGCGGATCTCTCATGTGCCTTAGCGTAAGGTTCTACACAACCTGCTGCTAAAACTTGAAAGTAAGATTCCACTAATTAGGTTGCAACTGATTTTTACCTCCTGTACCTATCATCCCTCATGTAGAAGTTTCATGTTTAGGCGAGACGGGTCAGACTTGCTGAGCCTTCATGCTCACTGCTTGTGTTTGAAGCTTTTGCAGGGTTCTATGAGTAAGGGACTCCCGAGGAGGAGACGGAACCCCAGGAGGTGAACCCCGTCGAGTGGGAGTCATGCACGCCGCCGTGTTAGTGTGCGTGTGTGCTAGCAATAACACGTTCACGGGCTGAACGTGAACTTGATGCGTAGTCTACGCCCGTGAGTGTAGATTGAACATATTTTGTTGTAAAAATGTTCATCAACCCGTTCTGTAGTAAAACTTTGCTTCCGCTTTGTACCTTGGATGTGTGTTATTCGGTGTTGTGCAACGCAGCACCCCTCAGCATGATCCTGGCTCGACAAGACCGTGGGGTCGTGTCAGCACCGCGATCTGAAATAGTTGTGCAGGGAACACCGTGCAAGCACAAGATCCTTGCGATATACATCTCCGCATATTGCTTGGCCACGTACTTTGTATGTACGGGGATAAAATGAGCTGACATGGTTAGTCGATCAACTATCACCCAGATCGAGTCATGCTTGTGGGAGGTGAGAGGTAACCCGACTATAAAGTCCATCCTGATATCCTCCCACTTCCTCGCCATAATGTTCAATGGTTGCTGCTGTCCGGCTTTACGCATATGGTCGGCTTTCACACGCCGACACGTACCGCAATTTGATACGTACTTTGCGATTTCTCTTTTCATACGCATCCACCAAAACCTGGTTTTCAGATCTTGGTACATCTTGTTGCTGCCCGGATGAATAGAATACTTGGAGAAATGAGGTATGTCCAAGATTTTCTTCCGAAGCTTCATGTCACGGGGTACCACTATACGGTCTTTAAACCATACAGTGTCATGTTCATCCCTTCGGAAGCATTTCATTTCGCCATTCTTCATTCTTCTCCGAATGTGCGACATTCCCACGTCTTTATTCTGAGCATCCATAATCTCCTCTCGTATGGTAGGAATGAGAGCAAGATTATATAATGCCCCATATGGAACCAAGTATAAACTCGGCTCCTCCTCTTCAAGTGGAGTGATGGACAGATGGTTGATGTGAGATTTGCAGCTTAAGGCATCAACCACCACATTTGCCTTACCAAGATGGTAGTGAATCTCGATCTCATAGTCTTTGATCAGCTCTAGCCATCTCTGTTGCCGCATATTAAACTCCTTTTGAGTGAACATATATTTCAGACTCTTGTATTCGGTGTAGAGATGCACTTAGTTCCCAAGTAAATAGTGCGTCCACATTTTCAATGCCAACAACACAGCAGCGAGCTCAAGATCATGAGTCGTATAGTGCTGCTCGTGGTTATGAAGTTGACGTGAGCCATAGGAGACCACTCTTCCTCCTTGCATCAATACACAGCCAAGCCTGATACCGGACGCATAACAATATACGTCAAAGGGCTTGGTCGTATCCAGTTGAGCTAACACCGGGGCTGTTATAAGATGCTTCATCAATGCTTGGAAAGCTCCTTCACATGCTGAGCTCCAAATGTACTTGATCCCCTTCTTTAACAATTCAGTCATCGGCTTAGCAAGCTTGAAGAAGCTTGGGATGAATCTCCGATAATATCCCGCTAAACTGAGGAAATTTCTAACTTCATGGACAGATGTGGGGGACTTCCATTTCAGCACTTGTTCGATTTTTCTTGGATCAACTGCAATGCCTTCCGCAGAAATAATATGACCAAGAAATGGAACTTGGCTGATCCAAAACTCGTACTTGCTGAACATGGCAAAAAGTTTATGGTCTCGCAATCGTTGAAGCATGATATGCAAGTGTTCGGCGTGTTCTTCTTCAGACTTGGAATAAACCAAGATGTCGTCGATAAATACCACTACGATCTTGTCCAAATCCGGCATGAACACTGAGTCCATGAGATACATGAAATGTGCCGGGGCGTTGGTGAGACCAAAAGACATGACGAGATATTCATACAACCCATATCACGTCGAGAAGGCTGTCTTCGGAATATCCTCCGCTCGGATCCTTATTTGATAATATCCGGAGCAAAGATCCATCTTCAAAAATACACGGGGCAGCGGTGATACCCACAATTTGATCGAAGAGAATATCGATGCGGGGCAGTGGATATTTATTTTTGATGGTGATGGCGTTGAGTGGTCGGTAATCCACACATAACCTCAAGGTTTCATCCTTCTTTTTCACAAACAGCGACGAGCATCCCCATGGCAAGGAACTCGGTTGAATGAAACCCTTATTCATCAGCTCATTGAGCTGCTCCTTCAGTTTAGCTAGCTGATTCAGAGCCATCTTGTACTGCCTCCGTGGTATCGGTGTCGTCCTGGGTACAAGTTTGATCTTGAACTCGACATCCCTTTCGGGTGGCATGCCCGGGAGATCATCCGGAAATACGTCCTGGTATTCACGGACCACACGAAAATTCTCAAGCTTTGTGGCTTCCGTGTTATATGTGACTGGAACTTCTTGAATCGAACGGTCAAGAATAAGAACATATGGTTCATGAAGTGGAGAGTTTAGACGAACCACACGTGGAATGATGTCAAGAACAGTACCATGGCGATGTAGCCATAACATTCCTAAAACGACATCAAGTTTTTGACTCTCTAACATAATTAGAGAAGTCGGGTATAGATTTCCACCCAATTGTAATGGTGCTCTATAGACCATCCTATCAGCTATTATTTTCCCACCTGGAGAGCAAATTAAGTATGAACTATTTGTGGAAATGATAGGCAATTGATATTTAATAACATAAGATTGACTTATGAAATTATGGGTGGCACCGGAGTCAAAAAGTATGACTACGGGATGATCTAAATAAGAAAACATACCCGCGAGGACGGGTTCGCCTTCCGGCACGTCTTCGATGGCTAAGTGGTGGTTGTTGCTGGGTTTTGGTGCTGGTTTCTTTGGCTGGTTGCGGGGCTGATTTGCACCCTGATACGGTGCTGCACCCCTGCCCTGTCGCTGGTCAGGGCACTCCTTGGCAATATGCCCGACACGACCACACATGAAGCACGTGTATGGTGTAAGGGTTCCTCCGAATTGAGGACGGAATCCCGGTGCACACGGTTGGAACGGAGGCGCACGCGGGACCATCACTTGCTGCTGCTGTTGCTCTGGTGGAAACGACGGTCGAAATCTTGGCGCATTAAATTGACGACCGCGAAACTGAGGCAGTCGTGCCGGTGGATGCCATCTTTGAACAGATGATGAGTGATACACCACGTGGTACTTTTGTGACGCCCCACAACTGCTGATCGCCAGCGTGCTGCGTTTGCTCTTATCAGAACCGCGCTCGCGCTGAGCATTTTCTTGTAAAATCACGGCATTGACAAGGTCGTTGAATGTGCCGCGGTTGCTTTGGGCGAGATGGACCTTCATTTTGGAATTCAGGACCCGGAAGAACGTGTTTCGCTTCTGTTCCTCCGTTCCCACAAATTCTGGCGCATACTGTGCCAGCCGGTTGAATGCTCTGGAGTACTCATGAGCACTCCTCTCGCCTTGTTTCAGCTCCAGAAACTCCTGGAGCTTCCTCTCCATAACACCGGGAGGTATATGATAGGCGCGGAACTCCTTCCGAAACTCCGCCCAAGTGACGGCATGACCAGCCGGTAATGAGGCGATGTAGTTCTCCCACCATGTACCTGCTTCCACTTGAAGCTGCTGCACTGCATACAGTGCCTTCTGGTGTTCGGTGCACTGTAGTAAACCAAACTTCGCCTCAAGAGTGCGGATGAAGCTTTCCGTCTCCAAAGGCTCTTCAGCCTCCGTAAAGACCGGTGGATGGTTCACCAGGAAGTCTGAATATGAACTCTGTTAGGGCTGGCGTTGTCCATTGTCTTGGCGTCCTCTCTAACGGGACGCATTCTGCTGCACCAGCATCCGCAGCAACTCGGTTTGCTCGTCGTGCGAGCCGAGTACTGCGGTGAGAACCTCCGCAAGACTTCTTGGAAGTTCTTGTGGTGGAGGAGGTGGTTGCTGCTGCGTTGTGGTTTGCTCCGGAGGTGGAGACTCATCACCACAAACCTGACTAGGACCTCCCTCCTCTTGCGTGGACCGTGTACGCATCATTCTGCATTCATACCATTCAAACGATCAGCACATGTTTGTTTACTTCATCCAGTCTATACAATAGTAGTGCGAGAATGAACAATTTATATGCATAACATTCACACATATGGATAAAGTATAAGCTTTATACATCATATACATACCTGGACCATGTCACCATAATCGATTTCCAAGGTAATGAACTTTATGGATTAAAAGTTCATTTCGACCATCGTGGGTAGCCACGGGAGTTAAGTGCGTTAGCATGCGTAAAGCCTCGCTATTGTACTGGACCCAAACATGTCCTCGCTCGCAGTGATATGTTGAATGCATACTATTTTCGACTCCAACTCACTATTTTACAACAGCCGCTGGATATCAAAATGTAAAACCAAGTGTTTTGATTGAAACTTCAAACATGGTTTTCTCTGCCCAGCCTCTGGTCCAGCAGACCAGTTTGAAGAATTTAACTGTTTTGGCCACTTTGGAGGCAATACCTGGACTGGAATTAAACAACAAAGTTGTAGTAGACTCAAATAGGAATCCATATTGTATTAATTTGCCTCCATATCCTTTCTAGTTTATGAGTTATGATTTTTACAAGTTGAAAGATTTTTCTAAGGAATTTTTGACAGCACTTACTTTGCAAGTGGCTGTTTTGTTCACAAAATTCCAACTATTTCTGCCCCCAATCTAGGAAATCACTGAACTACAAAGTTGTATCACATTTCCTACACTTTCCAACAGTATCTTAGTTGACCCTTAGAAATTTTTCTACAAAAAGTTATGGTCGAAATACCAAAAATTCCAGAGAGTATTTTTAAGCTGCCCTGTTTCTGGAAAGTACATACTCATCTGAGATTTTCATCCATTTGGAGGAATATTTTGTCGTGGAGTTCTACAGAAAAGTTGTAGAAGACTTCAAGAACTTTCCAGAATGGTAACACACACCTCCATTGGTTCAACCAATCATATGTTATGCTCTATTTATGTTCAGCAAAAATTCTGCTGAAAACAGGGGAAGTTGCTGCTAAGTCTTTGTAAATGAATCTACACTTCCCATTGACTCTTAGTTCAATATGGGAGTTTACTAACCCCTAAATGGAATCCTAAACTCCAATTTGACTCTTTTATTTGAAAATATCCTTTTTATGCAACTAATAACTTATCTCGGTACTACGTTTCCTCACCAAAGAAAAATTCTAAGCCGGTATTCCGCCATGTACGTGTCAAATGGTGGAACTAAAGGCGTCACTCACAAACGATTTCTATACGTCGTGCAATAACATGGTTAATGTACCTGCAGAAGACGACACAATAATGGTGCACACAAGGGTTTTGACATTTCAGGCAGTTCCATATCATAGTAAAAACATACGGTCCGTATCATTGCCATACGGATCGTCCTTGAGTCAAGCTACGTCTCAAGGTACATGGTCGTGTTTTCACACCACACGATGGGGAACCTGAGTAGAGCGCGAACGGGTTGTCACGGTTGTGAATTTTATCAACCCAACGGATACCACCTAATGCATCATAACCGTTGAGGCACGCCGATGGCGAGCGCTGCGTATGGCCCTTTGAACATTGAACGTTCAAGAGTTGCATACTATCGTGTTGCTTACCACACGATGGGGTATTCTCACTTTTGCGTAAAGCATGCTAGAGATCAGCGTTTTCATATGCAATCAGAACTATGGAAAGGTTCAGAGACTCATATTCACTACCGTGCCAAGCCACAGTAAACCATTTCATACTATTGCTCGTATGGCAAGCATACCGCAATTGATCCGCCTGCGGTGGCGTACCTTACCTCTTACCAGACGTCGGAGCATCGTTACAAAATGTATAACACATAAGTTAGCTTTCCACCTTAATATCTACTACTATCATAGATCTTATGTGAGCATAGTGACTAATCCTCACTCGACTACTTCCAAGATTTCAAAATAGGTTATTTTGAGCGTGCTATTCTCAATGCGGCTCTGATACCATGACTGTGGGGACCACCCCGTGGTACACCCACTCTGGGATCGCAGAGGTGGTGTCGTGCGATGCGGCACCCAACAGCACACAAGAAAAGAAAATGAACAACTTACAAACTTTTATTTTACATAAAAACAGCAGAAGACTTTTACAAACTTAATTATACAGCGGAAGTATTATTCTTAAGTACACTCTCCTACAATCTAAGCAAAAGTGCAGCCGTCCAGCCCGGGGACGTTACACACTAGCAATACTCACACAACCATCACGGCGGCGTGCAAGGCTCCAGCTCGGCTGTGTACCCTGTCGGGGGCATCGCCTCGTCCTCGGACCCTTCCTCGAAACTCTCACCTGCACACAGCTCAAATATTGCAACCGTTAGCATGATGGATCAGCAAGGCTTAACCCACACTCCTAATCATGAAATTCTACATGCAAGAAGTTGTAATATAGGAAAAGGACATTGCAATAAAGACATGCCTAGATGTTAATCCTTACTTTCAGTTTTATAGCAGCAGTTTAATGTGTCTTAGACGGCCCTCACATCGGAAGTACACAATCAAACACGAAATGCTTTCCTCTGATCTGTTGATGCCCAAAGTGTAAGATAAACTTAATGAGCTCTACATATACAGCATACATGGTTTCAAGAAATTAATAGTTCAATGCAGCATATTCATCTGGCTTCTTTCACTTCTTACTACGTCACAGCGCAGTGAACAAGCGGTACTCAAATAACCGCGAGGGACGGTGATTGAAATCAATAGACACCCGGATAACACGTCACATACACCCACTTTCAGAAGTGTGGTGCTTCACACATTCCTACTCTGTTGTATGCAGCAACCTTTCAAAGGAAACCTTTCAAAGGAGCTCCTGCATGGGGCGTGTCTGTGCCCACCGGCAGATTTACACCTTGCTGCCCTCAACCCACTCCTATAAAACGGTTGGGTAAGCCTCGGCACCCAGGTTAACCAATTACATCGGTTTCCTGGTTCCCATATACCAGTATGCAACTGTTCAAAGTTGTCCAGCAGGGCTGCACACGGCTCGGTCCTCAATTGACACAAAGCAGGTCTACCCACGTGAGACCTCCGCTCACTGCATCCTAACCCCCTGCTGGGTCTCAGTTTCACATTCTTAAGCCATTATCTACCTCTTTTCATCCCGTGTGATAAAGTCTTATATCGTGAGTAGCATCCAACCACTTGACATCTACCGAGATCCTAAGAACATTAGCTTGACATTCTCTACTCGTCGAGTTTGTGGACTACCCAACCCTCCATAGGATTTAGACGTCCTGCAAGTGGGGTTTCAATCACCCTAACTCTAATGCAACCATTTCAACCTAGACATAAGTGATACAAATGAAAAATTTGCAAAAGGTAATTAAATGCAAACCGGGGCTTGCCTGGTTGTGATTCAAAGGGAAAGTTAACATAGGGTGGGAGGATGTCCAACGGCTCCGGCGTGTCCTCAACTTCGGTCACTATATGAAATGTAGCAAAATATATGTATACGTGCTAGTGAAGCATAAGAATTAACTTCTATTCATAGCTACTGCTACTTAGGTTCCTTAATTGGCTTTGGAATTTTTCCAGTGGATACTAGACTCTCTAGGGATAATCTGAGGAAAATTTTGAGAAATTTCATTGAACCTCGTGGTCTCCAAAATTCACACAAGTACAAAGTATCTCTGAATTTTGATCCAAAATCTGAAGTTTTGGCGAGGCTAACAGAGGAAGATCCAATTAGAGCAGGTCTTTATGGTTCTAACAAAATTTGTTTCACCATTTTTTGAGTTTTCTACAGGGAGAAATGATTTTCTGAAGTTGGTTGTCACACCCGGTTTTTCCGAAGAACAACCAAGTGAATATCACATGTATGCCAGGATCATTTTCTCATACATGTGATGACAAATAGTGAAGCATCCTTTATTACAAGCCAGGTGTCGAATATAAGTAAGTCTTACATATTAAATGTCTCGATGGACAATAATAAGTTCATCACAAGTAAATAAACTAGCAGCGGAATATTATTCTTGAGGGCTCCGTCACAGGCATTACCCGGGGTCTCCATGAACCTAGAAACCTTCTTCGGGTCCAAAGTCTTGGTCATTATACACCACCTCATTATCTTGACCTGAGCAGCAATATAAACCAACAAATATGCAAGGTTGAGTACCAATGGTACTCAGCAAGTGTGGGAAAGTTATGTCATGCATGGCTAGAACAAGGGGAGGTTGAACTCATGGTTTAAAGCATTACGCAAATAATACCTATCACCTTAGCTTATTAAGCACCTACATTACTACACAGGTGAAATGGTCCCAATCTCCCATGCCATCATCATAATCCAATAACCATAACATCATTTCCAATGTTAAGCTCCCCGCTTAACATCCACAACTTCCAAAACCATAAATCCTCTAATCATGAATAAGTCCAAGCCGCTCTTGACCGTGAGCACGGCTATCATGACAGTTTTGACTCTGCAGAGTTTGTACCACTGTACCCACATGTAGTGATTTCATCCCCCGTTGCCGGGTGGACTAAAAGAACCTCCATTATGCCAGTGGCTACGAACCACATTCACACTTCCCAGGTGTGTAGCCACGAGATCACTACGAAGCCTTTACAAAGGGATTCCGGACGAGCGTGGGCCCACTGAGGTTTCACCCCTAACAGCATACAAGAGGCTCCAACCCCACTGCAGTGGCCCCCTCTTGAGCCTTGTGGTTCATATGGTAGTCCAGCTGACACCTATTCCCCGCACCATCCAACACACCAATACTACACCGGGGATACACCTAATTAATTGGCCAAGCTTCCCCATCTCAGCATGTGGTTGGCAGTGTAAAGCCAGGTTACATGCTCCATGAACCGGTCCTTAGGATCCAGGCAAGTACTAAACACAAACCCAAGTCTCGTGCACCCAGCACAAAACCAAAACATCCAACTTGCCTTGATCCCTACCTCTACATAACTCCCAATATCTCATTCAAGAGTATGGTAAAATAAACTGATGATCTCATATCCCAAATATCCCATTCTAAGCATGGCTAAGCATATGCATAATAATAAATGACATGATAAAATAAATCCCAACCCAAGCTACAAGGAAACAAGGTAATGCAATTCTAGGGAAACTTCCTAGCATGGGTTTCATATTTCAATTGACAATGCAAATAATTCTAGCTACACATCCTAGCATAGGATCAAAGTGGTCAAGGACACTTGCCTCCTTCCTGCTGCTCTAGGAATGGGTAGTCCTGATCTTGGAAAGGAATAACTTGCTCTTGAGCAGGTTCTACATCATACCATCACACATAGCAAAAGAAAAACAACAATCCATAAGACATAGTTCACACTTCCACTTCAAACAAACCACACATTCACATTTATGAAAGTCATTCACCATTATATGTGTTGTGGTTACTCTATGTGTGTTGATTTGTTGCTTGCATGCACTTTTAATCATGTGTATATGATTCCTACTTTTATGTTCACATTTATACTTACCTACTGTATATATATATGAGTTTCCCATTTAAATAAATTCCTTATATTCAAATACTACACCTTTTCACTACCAAGTATGTATGAAAAGTATTTTTCTTCTCCATATGTGCCTTTAGAATTTCTACCAACCTCAAAATGAATTCTTTGGGATCTAGAAACTCCATTTATCATTTACTAGTTGCTATATTTTCAGATTTATTTTCCTATGCATAAATGTGTTCTTTATTATGAAATTAGTAATACACATCATCTAACAGAATAGGTTCTGGTCCTAAATAATTTAATAACATATTTTGACCTTTGCCTCTGATGTAAACTATTTCACAATTATTTTCCCTATTTTCTAAAACTATTCATTGCTTAAAAATGTGTCCCTAAATGTGAATAATAAATTAGACAGATTAAATTCAGCCCAAAATATGTTTTTATCTCACTCCAAAGTTTCCTAAATACTGAGAAAGTCTTTAATTAAATTTTGACAATATGTTTGTCCCACTTTTTAATTTTTAAACACTAGCAACATATTCAATTTCCTAAATTAAATACTAAACAGGGCTAAAAAGGTAAACTCACCCCATTACAGGGTCTATAATATTATTTTCAGAATTTCCAGGGGTCTAGCTACACTTATCAGAGGTGTTTTTCCTAATTTTCATTAAGTCCAGGGGCTAAAACTGATTTTTAAATGAATTTACATGATTTTCTGGAGTTCCAGGGGCTAGATCAGAAGTTTCCGGGGCTAGCTCTTATTTCCCGAGACCCAGGGGGTAGCACGTAAGATTTCCAGTCTTTATAACGCGGGGCTGACGTGGACCGTCCGATTTTAAACCGACGGCCGAGATTATAACATCGAACCGGTACGCGGGGATTTAAACCCTACCGTGCGATTTAAAATAAACGGCGCACAAGCGGCCACGTCGCTCTGATCGAGCGCGGGCGGCGCTGCCGGCGGCGCACGGCGGCGGGAAGCTGCGATCTCGCCGGAAACTTTCGGATCTTCGGGAATTCTTCCTAGAACCGTGATTTTATGGCATAGATCGGTAGAGGGGAGGTCGGGGATCTCACCTCGGGGGTTTTCTTGAGCTCGGAGGTCCTGGAAGGTGATCGGCGACGAGGTCCGAGGCGAAACCACGGCGAAGATCGTCGGCGCTGTGTTTACACCGCAAGTCACCGAGTTTTCTGCACCTGCAAGGTTCCCCGGAGGCGGTGGATCAAGACCAGCGAGTTAGATCGGAAATTCCGAGCTTAGATCGGCCAGAATTCGCCGGAGAAGTCTCGGTTCTCACCGGAGTAAAAACAGCCGATCACGTGGGAAAAACAGAATGAGGCCGGGGTTTTTATAGACGGGGGAGGGCGGCGGGGTGGTTTAGATCATGTCCGCGTCGCCTACGAACAGAATTCAGCGGGGATACGCCGAAATCCCGATCGGTTTTGATTCGGGTGAGAGGGAGTCCGGCGCGGGCGCGAGGTAGACGACGATCTGGTGGGTCCCACCTGTCAGCGGAAGGAAGCGGCACGCGAGGCTGCGGGCTGGCGCGAGCGTTGGCTGGGTCGGCTGGTGGGTTTCGGCCCACTGGCCGGTTTTTTTTTCTATTTTCTCTTTTTCTTTTCTATTTCTTTTCTGATTTGAGTTTAATTTGAATTCCAGTTTGAATTTGAATTTTTGCAAAACATGCAACACGTCCAAAAAATTTTAAATGCCCCTCTTAACATGATTTAGGGTCTTAACAATATTTTTGGGGTGTTACAGCTCTACCCCCCTTAAAAGAAATTTCGTCCTCGAGATTGGTGTTTCTAAGAAAACAATTCCGTAAATTGTGCCTTGAGCTCATCTTCCCGCTCCCAGGTGGCTTTCTCTTCTGAGTGATGCTTCCACTGCACCTTGCACATCCGGATTCTTTTATTTCTGGTGAGGCGTTGCATTGTCTCCAAAATCTTGTATGGTTGCTCGGCATAAGACAAATCCTCAGCTACGTCCACTTCATTCATGGGTAACACCTCTTCAGGCGTCCTCAGGCATTTCTTGAGTTGTGACACATGGAACACATTGTGCACATCCGATAGACGAGACGGTAACTCTAGTTGATACGCCACTTCGCCTTTCCTCTCCAAAACTTGAAAGGGTCCGATGTATCGAGGTGACAACTTCCCTTTCACCTTGAACCGACGAAGTCCTCGTATAGGGGACACCTTGAGATAAACATAGTCTCCCACATTGAAAACAAGCTCTCTTCTTCGTACATCGGCATAGCTCTTTTGGCGTGTCTGTGCTATCCTCAAGTTATTACGAATTTCCCTCACCTTCGCCTCGGCTTCTTGTAGTACTTCTGGACCAAACACTTTACTTTCCCCTGTTTGGTTCCAAAATAGGGGAGTTCTGCACTTCCTCCCGTACAAAGCTTCAAACGGTGACATCTTCATACTAGCTTGATAGCTGTTGTTATAAGAAAACTCCGCATACAGTAAGTTCTTGTCCCAACTCCTATTGTTTTTGAGTGCACATGCCCTTAGCATCTCTTCAAGGATCTGATTGGTTCTTTCCGTCTGCCCATCAGTTTGAGGATGATAGGCAGAACTAAAGTTCAGATGGGTTCCCTTGGTTTCGTGCAACTTCTGCTAGAACCTTAAGGTGAACTGTGTCCCTCGATTCGACACAATCTTCTTTGGCACTCCATGGTAACACACGATCCTTGACATGTACAACTCTGCCAATTTGGATCCGCTGTAGCTTTCCTTCACGGGGATGAAGTGAGCTACCTTTGTTAGCCTATCAATGATGACCCATATCGAATCATATCCTGATTGGGTCCTAGGCAATCCCACGATGAAATCCATGCTGATTTCTTCCCATTTCCATTCAGGCACTTTGAGTGGTTGCAATAATCCCGCGGGTCGTTGATGTTCTGCTTTCACCAACTGACATGTGTCACATAGGGCAACATGTTCTGCGACATCTCGCTTCATACCATACCACCAATACCTGCTCTTAAGGTCCTGGTACATTTTCGTACTCCCAGGATGAATGGAATAGTCAGAATCATGAGCCTCCTTCAAAATCAATTCCCGGAGCTCCTTTACTTCAGGCACACAGATCCTTTTCCCGTGCCACACCGTACCTTGTTCATCCTCTCTGAAACCTGGAGCTTTGTTTTCCTTGATGAGTTGTCTGATCTCTTGTACCTTCTCATCATTCTTTTGGCCCTCACGTATGTCTCGCTCGAGTGTGGAGTCCACTTCCATGGCGATGGCTTCACCACTATTTACTAGACATAGATTGAGCCTTATAACCTCGTCCTTCAATTCTGCAGGCATGTCCTTCAAGCTCAACTTATTGACCTGCACTTTCCGACTCAAATCATCGGCCACGACGTTTGCTTTCCCAGGATGATAGTTGATGCCCACATCAAAGTCATTGATTAACTCTAGCCATCTCCTTTGTCTGAGGTTGAGGTCTGGCTGTGTGAATATGTACTTCAAACTCTTATGATCCGTATATATCTCGGTCCCCTTCCCCATCAAATAGTGTCGCCAAATTTTCAACGCGTGTACCACTGCGGCTAGTTCTAGGTCATGTGTAGGATAGTTTTTCTCGTGCTTCTGAAGTTGTCGGGATGCATCAGCCACGACATGCCCTTATTGCATGAGAACACATCCCAACCCATTTCCAGAGGCATCGCAGTACACCGTGAAATTCTTCTGCATATCTGGCATAACCAACACTGGGGCTGTTGTCAATCTTTTCTTTAGCTCCTGAAAACTCGTCTCGCACTATGGCGTCCATGTGAATGTGATTCCCTTCTCCAACAGTTTGGTGAGGGGTCTTGATATCTTAGAGAATCCCTCAATAAACCGTCGATAGTATCCAGCCAATCCCAAGAAGCTTCGAACTTCCCCGACACTTTCAGGGGTCTTCCACTTCTGTATATCCTCGATTTTGGCGGGATCTACCGAGATTCCTCCTTCTGAGATTATATGTCCTAAGAAGGGAACTCTCTTCAGCCAAAACTCACACTTTCTCAACTTGGCATATAGTTGGTGTTCTCTCAGCCTTTGCAACACCAACCTTAGATGTTTCTCATGTTCTTCTTCATCTTTGGAGAAGACGAGAATGTCATCTATGAAAACGACCACAAATTTGTCCAGATATTCCATGAATACCTTGTTCATGAGATACATGAAGTATGCCGGGCATTAGTTAGCCCGAAAGGCATGACAGTGTATTCATACAGTCCGTACCGAGATACGAAAGCTGTCTTGGGAATATCAGATTGCCTTATCTTGAGTTCATGGTATCCCAACCTGAGATCAATTTTCGAGAACACACAAGCTCCCCTCAACTGATCAAACAAGTCTTCAATGCGGGGTAATGGGTACTTGTTCTTGATGGTTACCTCATTCAAAGCACGGTAATCCACGCATAACCTTTGGGTTCCGTCTTTCTTGGGCACAAATATCACCGGAGCTCCCCATGGTGAGGAACTAGGGCGAATATACCCCTTCTCCGTCAATTCTCTCAAATGATCCTTGAGTTATTCTAGCTGCTTGGAGTCCATCTGATAAGGTCTCTTGTATATCGGGGCTGTTCCAGGCACTAGCTCAATTGCAAATTCCACTTCACGATCGGGAGGCATACCTGGCAATTCTTCCGGAAAAACATCTGGATATTCCCGGATAATCCTGATCTTCTCCACTTTCACCTCAACTTTATTTAATTTAATGTCCCTCCTAGGCTCGTGTATTGTTATGAACTTTACTCTTGTGCCACTAGGGTGAGTTAGTTCCACCGTTCTGGTCGAATAATGAATGATTCCCTTATGTTTGGTCAACCAATCCATGCCCAAAATAATATCGATCCCTTGGGAATCTATCACTATGAGGTTATCAGTAAACACTACCCCATTAATGTCTAGATTCACCTTGGGACACACTTGTCTTGTCCTTATTTCTCCACCTGGAGAGTTTACGGCTAGCATATGGTTCATTTGTGTTGTTGCTAGGTCATACTTCTTAACAAAGCCTTGAGCAATAAACGAGTGGGTGGCACCAGAATCAAACAGCAGGGTTGCAAGGTGTAAATTGGCAGGAAACTTACCAACTACCACGTCGGGTGCATCTTGTGCTTCCTCCATAGTGATGTGGTTCACCCGTCCTCTCATTACATTCTGCTGTTGTGGCTGCGCGGGCTTCTTCTTTGGGCACTTATGGGCATAGTGCCCCACTTCACCACAGCTAAAACATTGCACCCCAACCTTAGGTGCTTGGCCTTTGTTGTCTTGGGGTTGGTTCAGGGGTCCTTGCACTACTGGTCGAGGTGGATATGCAGGGCGAGGCTGCTGTACAAACTGACGTTGTGGCTGTGCTGGTGCTGCCGGAGGCCTGTGGTTCGGGTTGTACCCTCTTGCTGCTGAGTAGGGTACCGCAGCACGGTTCGTCTGCCCTGCAGGTTGCTGCATCAGACGTGGGCGGGTGTTACTTCCTCAGGCTTGATGTGACCACCCGGCCTTCCTCCTATTCTCATTTTCGAATGTCTCCAGCTTCCTTTCCACCACAAATGCTCTGTCCACCATCTTTTGGAAGCTTTCATACTCATTTGAGGACATTGCACACTGCATTTCTGCGGTAAGCCCTTCCACGAAACAATCTTGTTTCTGCTCATCAGTCTCTATGTCCCGTGGGGCATAACGGGATAGTTGAGTGAATTTAGTGAGGTATTCCCTCACCGTCATGTTTCCCTGCTGCAGTCCCAAAAACTCCTTCCTCTTGTTTTTGAGTTCACCTCTTGGGATGTAATGGTTGCGGAAGCTACGCTTGAACTCTTCCCAAGTGATGTTCTCAGGGTCATGATGGGCGGCCACGTAGGCGGTCCACCAATCAGCAGCAGGTCCATGCAATTGATGAGAGGCAAACAGCACCCTCTCATACCCTTGGCACTGGATGATCCTCATCTTACTTTTAATGGTCTTCAGCCAATCATCTGCCTCCAGAGGTTTGGCAGCACTTGCAAACTTTGGAGGTTGAGTTCCTAGAAACTCACTCAACCTTGGTTGGCGTGGTGCAGCTTGTGGAGGTGGAACTTGATGCAAGTTGCCACCACTTGAGTCAAGTTCTGGATGAGCTGATTTTGATTCTCCAGCATTTGGTGGAGGGGATCAACTCCTTCACGGCGACCACCCCGGTCCTGGCCTCCAGAAAGATGAGGGTTGCATGCCTCATCGTTGTTGTTGGCGGGGTTGGCCGCACGTCCTTTTCCTCTTCCAGCCATCTGGCAGAATCAACCAACGTTAATTTGAAAGCATTTAGTATCATCTTACTACTTTCATTTGTTTGTACTTTGAAGTGTTGAGGCTTTGTTATACTTTTACGAGGGTTCATATCTCACACCAAATAAATGCACTATTATTTCATGTGGGTTCACACACCAAAGCAAAACAATCTGAAGGCGAGGCTGTGGACAATTGCTCATGGCTTCCACAACTCACGTCACACACCAAGCATTAACACACCATGAACTTAACGTAACGACTCGACTATTCGACATCTTGCTAACTAAGGGAAGGACTCTACACTACTCGTTTTCTTGAGCTGGCTCCTCAGGATCTTCCTCATCATTTCGGCTGCCTTCTGACTCTGCTTTGGATGGGGAGGCTGCTGGTGGAGAAGTGCGACGACGCCTGATCGCTCGGCGATCTGGGGAGTCAGGAGTCCATGTATCATTCGCGGTGACACACAGTTCATTCCCATCTCCTCTTTCTCTCGCCCTTAAGCAGGCTCGCAGCAATGCCTCCGTTTCCTTCAGGGTGTCCCGGACATCCTGAAGCTCTTGTTGGCACTCCTGCAGTCGAGTGCTGAGCATAGAAGCATCCTCCAAGCACAAGTCCATGTGCTCATGGGAAGTCCCTTGCTGCACCGGCGGGTACTTGTACTCCGTGGTACCACTCTCACGCTGGAGGACATACATGTACTCAGTTTTGTCCAAGTTGTGACGATAGATGTGACTCTGGCAGGTGATGGCCTCCCAGGTGACATCTTTTTCTGCATCGACCTGTGTCGCTCTACAAGCTGGAGAGTGGTGAATCTTAAGCAGCTGATTTTCGTGTATAATCCTCATCTCTGAACTCCATTCTTCCCTCTTCTCACGGATGATCCTGGTGGAGTTATAGTGGATGATTAGCTTGCCCGTATTGCCGGCGGCTTCGAGCATACGCCGAAGTCGGCGCAATAAGCCTCCTACTGCCAATCCGTAGGAAAGGTACGTCACCGGACGGCTCTCCTCTCTCTCGGCAAGGGCAACTACGGGAACTCTCCCTCCTGTGGACTTGCGGCGGTACGAATCATGCAAACCATCTAAAACAAAGAGAATTTAAACTTAGGTTAGATAAACTCTTAAACCAAAAATCCTATTTTGAATGAAAGTTGGGGTAAGATGAAGAAAGTGACTCATTTAAATAACACTTTTCAATCCACACCTTTGAAAAATAGTTTTTAAGAAAATAGGGCCCTTAAATACGTCCATTTCTACCTAGGTCCACGTTCCTACGGGCAACCTTGGCTCTGATACCACTTCTTGTCACACCCGGTTTTTCCGAAGAACAACCAAGTGAATATCACATATATGCTAGGATCATTTTCTCATACATGTGATGACAAATAGTGAAGCATCCTTTATTACAAGCCAGGTGTCGAATATAATTAAGTCTTACATATTAAATGTCTCGATGGACAATAATAAGTTCATCACAAGTAAATAAACTAGCAGCGGAATATTATTCTTGAGGGCTCCGTCACAGGCGTTGCCCGGGGTCTCCATGAACCTAGAAACCTTCTTCGGGTCCAAAGTCTTGGTCATTATACACCACCTCATTATCTTGACCTGAGCAGCAATATAAACCAACAAATATGCAAGGTTGAGTACCAATGGTACTCAGCAAGTGTGGGAAAGTTATGTCATGCATGGCTAGAACAAGGGGAGGTTGAACTCATGGTTTAAAGCACTACGCAAATAATACCTATTACCTTAGCTTATTAAGCACCTACATTACTACACAGGTGAAATGGTCCCAATCTCCCATCCCATCATCATAATCCAGTAACCATAACATTATTTCCAATGTTAAGCTCCCCACTTAACATCCACAACTTCCAAAACCATCAATCCTCTAATCATGAATAAGTCCAAGCCGCTCTTGACCGTGAGCACGGCTGTCATGACAGTTTTGACTCTGCAGAGTTTGTACCACTGTACCCACATGTAGTGATTTCATCCCCCGTTGCCGGGTGGACTAAAAGAACCTCCATTATGCCAGTGGCTACGAACCACATTCACACTTCCCAGGTGTGTAGCCAGGAGTTCACTACGAAGCCTTTACAAAGGGATTCCTGACGAGCGTGGGCCCACTGAGGTTTCACCCCTAACAGCATACATAAGGCTCCAACCCCGCTGCAGTGGCCCCCTCTTGAGCCTTGCGGTTCATATGGTAGTCCAGCTGACACCTATTCCCCGCACCGTCCAACACACCCATACTACGCCGGGGATACACCTAATTAATTGGCCAAGCTGCCCCATCTCAGCATGTGGTTGGCACTGTAAAGCCAGGTTACATGCTCCATGAACCGGTCCTTAGGATCCAGGTAAGTACTAAACACTAACCCAAGTCTCGTGCACCCAGCACACAACCAAAACATCCAACTTGCCTTGATCCCTACCTCTACATAACTCCCAATATCTCATTCAAGAGTATGGTAAAATAAACTGATGATCTCATATCCCAAATATCCCATTCTAAGCATGGCTAAGCATATGCATAATAATAAATGACATGATAAAATAAATCCCAACCCAAGCTACAAGGAAACAAGGTAATGCAATTCTAGGGAAACTTCCTAGCATGGGTTTCATATTTCAATTGACAATGCAAATAATTCTAGCTACACATCCTAGCATAGGATCAAAGTGGTCAAGGACACTTGCCTCCTTCCTGCTGCTCTTGGAATGGGTAGTCCTGATCTTGGAAAGGAATAACTTGCTCTTGAGCAGGTTCTACATCATACCATCACACATAGCAAAAGAAAAACAACAATCCATAAGACATAGTTCACACTTCCACTTCATACAAACCACACATTCACATTTATGAAAGTCATTCACCATTATATGTGTTGTGGTTACTCTATGTGTGTTGATTTGTGGCTTGCATGCACTTTTAATCATGTGTATATGATTCCTACTTTTATGTTCACATTTATACTTAGCTACTGTATATATATGAGTTTCCCATTTAAATAAATTCCTTATATTCAACTACTACACCTTTTCACTACCAAGTATGTATGAAAAGTATTTTTCTTCTCCATATGTGCCTTTAGAATTTCTACCAACCTTAAAATGAATTTTTTGGGTTCTAGAAACTCCATTTATCATTTACTAGTTGCTATATTTTCAGATTTATTTTCCTATACATAAATGTGTTCTTTATTATGAAATTAGTAATACACATCATCTAACAGAATAGGTTCTGGTCCTAAATAATTTAATAACATATTTTGACCTTTGCCTCTGATGTAAACTATTTCACAATTATTTTCCCTATTTTCTAAAACTATTCATTGCTTAAAAATGTGTCCCTAAATGTGAATAATAAATTAGACAGATTAAATTCAGCCCAAAATATGTTTTTATCTCACTCCAAAATTTCCTAAATACTGAGAAAGTCTTTAATTAAATTTTGACAATATGTTTGTCCCACTTTTTAATTTTTAAACACTAGCAACATATTCAATTTCCTAAATTAAATACTAAACAGGGCTAAAAAGGTAAACTCACCCCATTACAGGGTCTATATTATTATTTTCAGAATTTCCAGGGGTCTAGCTACACTTATCAGAGGTGTTTTTCCTAATTTTCATTAAGTCCAGGGGCTAAAACTGATTTTTAAATGAATTTACATGATTTTCTGGAGTTCCAGGGGCTAGATCAGAAGTTTCCGGGGCTAGCTCTTATTTCCCGAGAACCCCAGGGGGTAGCACGTAAGATTTCCAGTCTTTATAACGCGGGGCTGACGTGGACCGTCCAATTTTAAACCGACGGCCGAGATTATAACATCGAACCGGTACGCGGTGATTTAAACCCTACCGTGCGATTTAAAATAAACGGCGCACAAGCGGCCACATCGCTCTGATCGAGCGCGGGCGGCGCTGCCGGCGGCGCACGGCGGCGGGAAGCTGCGATCTCACCGGAAACTTTCGGATCTTCGGGAATTCTTCCTAGAACTGTGATTTTATGGCATAGATCGGTAGAGGGGAGGTCAGGGATCTCACCTCGGGGGTTTTCTTGAGCTCGGAGGTCCTGAAAGGTGATCGGCGACGAGGTCCGAGGCGAAACCACGGCGAAGCTCGTCGGCGCTGTGTTTACACCGCAAGTCACCGAGTTTTCTGCACCTGCAAGGTTCCCCGGAGGCGGTGGATCAAGACCAGTGAGTTAGATCGGAAATTCCGAGCTTAGATCGGCCAGAATTCGCCAGAGAAGTCTCGGTTCTCACCAGAGTAAAAACAGCCGATCGCGTGGGAAAAACAGAACGAGGCCGGGGTTTTTATAGACGGGGGAGGGCGGCGGGGTGGTTTAGATCATGTTCCCGTCACCTACGAACAGAATTCAGCGGGGATACGCCGAAATCCCGATCGGTTTTGATTCGGGTGAGAGGGAGTCCGGCGCGGGCGCGAGGTAGACGACGATCTGGTGGGTCCCACCTGTCAGCGGAAGGAAGCGGCGCGTGCGACTGCGGGCTGGCGCGGGCGCTGGCTGGGCTGGCTGGTGGGTTTTGGCCCACTGGCCGGTTTTTTTTTCTGTTTTCTCTTTTTCTTTTCTATTTCTTTTCTGATTTCAGTTTAATTTGAATTCCAGTTTGAATTTGAATTTTTGCAAAACATGCAACATGTCCAAAAATTTTTAAATTCCCCTCTTAACATGATTTAGGGTCTTAACAATATTTTTGGGGTGTTACATTGGTGAACAATTCTGAAAAAGTTTCTGTTTGGTTTGGAATTTTCAAATGAAGGCTGAACATGGGAGGACAATTTAGCATAGCAAATGAAGTCCACTGAGGCTCAAATATTTACAGGAGATCACTAATGTTATGAAGAATATTCTGGCTAAATTTGAGGAAGTTCCATAACAGGGATCTTCTGGAATTAATTCCCAAATATTTAACTTTGATGAATTTTGGAACAAATTCCAAAGATCTTCATATCAAATTCTTTGCATTTCTGCTAGTACTGACTGAGAGGAATCCAACAAAATTTGTTTCACAAATTTTGGACATTCCTACTAAAAGTTATGAGGTTTCAAATTTGTGGGCCCCACTACTTGAACCGGCTAGTGACATCGCAGACACACCGAGGCCCACGGGGTTTTCCCGTGCAGCCGCACCCATTCCGGTGCCACAAGCCAATCCCCGCATGGAGACAGAGGCTGACCGGTGGGACCTGGCCTCCTTCGTCTACCTCGCGCAGCCCGCACTCTCTGTGGCGGCGCACTCCGGCAGGGCTCGCCGGGACTGTGTTCCCTAGGTCCAAGCTTCACCAAACTTGCCACCTGTGAGTTTTAGACCGTGCTGAACACGATGGTGGGGTCGGGGAGGGATGACAATGACCGGAACAGTGCTCGCACCGGCGGCCATGTCGAGTTCCACTTCGGCGACCCTGTTCTCACTCGGCAATGGGACATTTGTAAAAGCCCAAGAAAAGGGACTTGCAAAAACTTTTCATCACCTCACAACACCACAGTTTTGTGGTGAATATCTTATGAAGAATTGTGAAGAGCAAGCAACCTCCATCAAGAGGGTATTAGTTCAAACTTTCTACACATATGATAACACATGAGAGGGTGATTCAAAACTGTTGCATTCAAAATCATGGTTGCAGCAGCTAACACAAGGATCAAAGTGCGTATTTGGATTCCTTAGGTCCAAATCAGTGGGGAGGCAAAGTTTCAATAATTTTTGAAAAGGTTTGCTACCCATTTTTCCAAAAAGGATACAAATGTGCAAACAATTCAATTATACATATGAATTTGGGGGAAATTTGCCCAACCGTGCAAATGTAGGTCAGTTTGAAACTCCAAACATTTGAATTCACCCCTTGCCAAGTTTTGGAGATCTTTTGAGGGGTGGGGGAGCACTGAAAAGTGGGTCCCACATGTCATTGGGGAGGTTAAGAATGCACAAGGATCAATAGCCTTAGGGGCTAAGTGTTGCACTCGGAACAGAGCCGAGGCTCCACCATGACACACCGAGAAACGCCGGGCGCCACCTCCAGCTCTCCCCTCACGTGCTGGCGAGCTCCTCGTGGGGGCGCAGTAACTCCCAGCCGTGCCCCAGCTCGCCACAACAACGAGCCAATCCCCAGCCACCGCCCTTTCGCATGACAGAACGCCGAGGAGCCGCCGCTGTGATCCAGTCACTCGGGAGCAATCGTCTCTCGCGTACCAACGTCGGCGACTCAGCAAACCAGCACCCCCAGATCTCCCACGCCCTCCCCGCACCAGTTTCAGTCGAGATAAGCCAAGAGAACGGTGTTCTTCGCGGCGGCCGGGAAGAACCGAACAAAGGTGCTCCCGTGGGAAGCTCGGCAGAGGACTTGTCACGACGAAGAAGGAGTGGTTTTGGACACGCCTAGGCTCCACGCTGCTCGACCCCGAAGCCTAGAACCAGTGACCGATCATCGCCGGCGAATTTCGCAAAGCACTTCCAGCCGGTGCAGAACTACCTTCGGGTAAGAAAACCACAAATTCCCAACATATACTTGCTTAGTGTTTATCAAACTGCACTCACAGGAGCTAGACTTGACGGCGCACAAGTTTGCTTCGCAACCCTAGCTTAATTTTGGCTGTAGCCGGCGTATTTCCCGGTTTTCCAACCGCGGATATGGCGGGAAGGGTCGGGCTCACGGTTAGAGCTCTTCCCGAGCCCTGACATGGCCTTGTCGACCTTCTCTGAGATTCCCCAGTGCTGTAGAACCCTTCCACCGAGGTTTTGGCGGGCTGAGTTGGCCGGGTGGCATAACCGAAGTGAGTCCGAGCCGCTGCACCGTCGCCAGCTAGGTTAGGGCCACCGCCGACTGGAGCAGTCGGTGCCATCGTGTTCAGCGCACAAAACTAGGCCCTGGCGGCAAGGGAGAGCTCGAGAGTCGGCCGGGCGGCAAGTATCAGCGTGTCTCCGGCGAGCCCGGCGGCGCGTGGGCGCGGGAACGCAAGGAGGAAGATGACCCGCAGGCCCCACGTGTCAGCGGCGGGAAGTTTAAAACCCAGATCTACTGCGGCCCCCGGGATCAAGTGTGACTTCGCGGGAAGGGGTCTGTAGCCCCGTGTGGCTCAGCTCCAGCGCTGACACGTGTGTGTCGGGCCCACGGTCAGAGTTTAAACGTTTCCCCGGTTTATTTAGGATTTCAGATTTAGTTCAAACTTTAGAACCACGTAACTTTTGCTAGGAAGCTCCAAATTTAGTGATTCAAATTGGGTTGGATTCATCTTGCCTAGATCTGTCTAAATAAACAACCCAATTTATAGGAAACCCATTAATTAATTCTGGAAAATTCTTTAAAGCTTTTCAGAAAAAGAAATTTAGAGGGAGTTTGGTTCATCCAAAAATACTCAAATTTTGCCAGAACATCCTTTAGGAGGTTAGTGAACCCCTGTAAAAGTTTCAGACCATTTGGAGTTGATTTGATCAAGTAAATTCAGGTTTGAAGGTGTTGTGTTCATTTGAATACAGAAACATTTTCAGAGAATTTCCAAAACTTGGAAATTCAGTTCTGGGCAAATCTTAGCTCCAAAAATGCTAGGAAAATTCATGCAAACTCTATGAGCTATAATTGAAACTGTAGTTCACTAAGTTGGGCATGAACAGAGGTGTTACCTCAGAATTAATTCTTCTTTACTTATTTGCTAAGAGAATTATTCTGAGCAAACCACTCAATGAAAAGTGCTAATGTTTGGTCCAGAAGGTTTTCTTGTGACAAGGAACTCACACAAAAATTCTCAGCTCCATTGGAGCTCTGGATCACCCCTGTTCTGTTTAACCACTTGAGGGATTAATATGGAAAAGGGGGGAAAACCACTTAGCACTTAACCATGTGCTCAGGTCTAAGCCCAAACCACCAACACCCAGTTCATCTTTAAATTCTTAAACAGAGTTCCAGTTGTTAGAGACTGGTTATTAGAACTAATAGCAGAAGTATTACCCTAAACTCATGTGCATATTCATTAACATGTAGTATTTTATTAACGTGTAGTCGCTGAAAGCGAGGAGGCTCCGTAGGTACTCGACTTCCTACTTCCGGAAGAAGAACTAACCCCTGACCAGCAGCAACAAGGCAAGCCCCGGTTTGCATTAACACTTTTATAAAGTTTTTACTTTGTTTACACACGTAGGGTGATGTATGAATGTGCATTAGGCATAGGATGAATGAAACCCCACTTGCATGACCAGAAATTTTCCATAAGAGTGAGGGTAGTGTCTAAGACCTCGAGTAGACAGGCTATGCTTAATGTTTCATAGGACTTCGGTACAAGTCAAGTAGTTGGAATCTACTCGCGAGTTTAGGCTTGGGACACACGGGTTCGGTTGAGTGATGTGAGATCACTTTAGTAATGAAAATGAGACTAGGCAGGGGCAAGGGCGCAGCAAGAGGGAGTCTTGTGTGCGCGGCCCTGTCCGTGTCGATTGAGGACCGATCCGTGTGCGGCCCACGCTGATCAAGTTTGAACGTACCAAAGGCATATCGGATATATTGGCCCCGATAAACCGATGTAGCCTAAACCTCCGAGCGTCGAGGCATAACGCACCGATTTATAGGTGTAGGCTGAGGGCAGCAAGGTGGAAATCTGCCAGCGGGCATAGAGATATGCTCCGTGTGGGGAACCTCCTGCTCGTTTCGGTGCGACCGGTTCGACGTTTGGGCTGTTGGGTGAAAGGTTGTCCCATACGACATCGAGTGAGCGTGCTGTGCAGCTCCACGGGTGGGCGTATGTGACGTGCTCTTTGGGTTTCCCTGCAGGTGTATATCGAGTCGATTCGCCGTCCCTCACGGTGAAGAGTACCACTTGGTCACTGAGTCCTGACGTAGATTAATGTATGAAATATGGTGATTCAGTACTGCTGATATGATATAATATTGTATTGCTACATGTTTGCCACCAAATATTGCTTACTAAATTTCAGTTTCCTGAACTGTTAACTTGTTGCTAAAAGCTGAAATAAGGATGAAATTTTAGGCGTGTCCATTTGCTGCAATATTACCATCCTATGTCATTATACACCTCATGTAGAGTTTCATGTTTAGGTGAGTCGATTAAGCCTTGCTGAGCCTTCATGCTCACGGTTGCTGCTTAAGTGTTTTTTTTCAGGTGAGGAGCCACCCACGGACTCGGAGTACGAGTCCACCGGCGAGGGTTACCCTCCGTCGGGGACCACGGCTGAGTGGGAGCCGTACACGCCACGCTGAGCTGAGACGTGCAGCTAGTGTGGGTTGCCCTAAGGCTGGGCAACCGACTTTTGCTAGATACGCGGGCGTGAGTGTAGAAAAGTAGACTTCCGCTGTGTAATAAAGACAATAGTTTGTAACTGAGTATTGTACCTGTTTGTACAGTTCAGTTGTTTTCCCATGTAATATATTGTGTTCTTATGACGTGTGTTGTCGGGTGTCGCATCGCGCGGCACCACCCTCTGCGATCCTGGATGGGCGGATTCCGGTCCGCCACAGCCTGGTATCAGAGCTGCAGTGGGGATAGCACAGTACTTAAGGACTGTATTATGGGAAGAACTTAGGTTTACGGTGAGGATTTGGTAGTTGCCCAAGTAAGGACTATATTAGCATAGTTACTTAAAGTGGCAAAGACTAACTTATGTGTTTTAATTTTGAATTTCAATTATGTAACGACGCACCTACGCTCTGGTAAGCATGGTAAGTAACCCCACCGAAAGCGGTTTAATTTCGGTTAGCTCCCCTGACGAGGAACGTGGTTCAGGGATAGGTCTCACAGCTTGGTGTGAGACGTCAATATGAAACTCTTGGACTCTTCATGTTCCTTAGTTCATATGGAACACTGATCCCTAGCGTGCATTAGGCAAGTAAGTGGAGACCCCATCGCGTGGTCAGTAACGCGAGAGTGTGTTCGTCTAGAAATAGCCCAGAAGGACATACGCAGCGCTTGCCATCGGCGTGCCCTGCCGGGCAGTAGGTGATATCTGTTGGGTTGATAACATTCCCAACCGTGGCGACCCGTTCATGACATACTCGGGTTCCCCGTCGTGTGGTGTTGAAACACGATCACGTACCTTGAGACGTGACCTAACTCAAGGACCGCCGTATGGCAATGATACGGGCGTTTGTATTTACTTTTAAATATGATCCTGCCTGAAATGAAAACAACCATTGAGTGCACCATTATTGTGTGGTCTTCTGCAGGTAATAACCACGTATGTATCCGTGTAGTAAACGTATGCGAGAAACCGTTTAGTGCCACACATGAGACGTATATGCCGGTATAATCCGGTTAGGATTTTCTTTTGTGAGGAACAGAGTACCGAGATATCATAGGCATATGCATGAAAAATAATGATAACAAGGAATTAAAAGCACTAGGTTCAACATCTAGGACCCTGCTTGGGTAGAAAAATTGGATAGTGATGAGTGTAGTTCCAAAAGACTGAAAAACAGAGTGCTCTGTTTTGGGCAGCAAGTGTGCTGATCTTAAACAGGGCATAACTCCCAGGTCTTTTAGCCTAGGGAGGTGTGGTATATAGTTCTGGAAAGGTATTTAAGAACTCTACAACTTTGTTGTAGACTTCCAGAGCTGAAACACACCTTAAGATGGCTTAAATTCCAGAGGAATGTAAACTGTCCAGAACCAGGACAGGGTTAAAACACTCTCGGAACTGTTCTATTTTTCAAACATAACTTCCAGTAGAAAAATAAAAAAATTTCATATGATACATCCTTAGAAAGGGTAGAAGATGTGTTAAATCTTTGCAATTCAAAGTTTCCGGAATTTCAGCTCAGAATTCAGTGGAAACCAGAGTTGAAAACAGCAACTTCCCAAGGGAGGTGCTGTTAAAATTCTTCCAGAAATTCTGCTGATTTTGAATTAC
Organism: Neostapfia colusana; assembly: GCA_030760725.1. Classification (NCBI taxonomy): domain Eukaryota; kingdom Viridiplantae; phylum Streptophyta; class Magnoliopsida; order Poales; family Poaceae; genus Neostapfia; species Neostapfia colusana. The sequence goes on along the minus strand of JASWHV010000006.1, from coordinate 60,571,972 downwards.
CATAACTTTTTAACCAGAGCAGATCTGGGGGCAAATAAATACTCGTTGGAAATATACTGAAGTTATCTTTAACTTTAGTATTCAACGTGAGTCATGAAACTGCCCAGAACCAGATCAAAACTTGGAATATGTAGAAACTGGTCATTCTGACAGAGGAGTGACAGTTGAACTCATTGTTGAGGGTGTTGTACCCTAAGGGGGGTTTAAGTACTTCCAATGGGGTAGAACATACTCATGAGAGGTTATCTTCAACTAGTAAAAGATTTGAGTATAGGTCTCACTCAAGTTTCTTTTACTAGATACCACGTTTGTGTCGTATTGAAGATAAAAGGGTGGTTTACGTGATGACAATGCGATAGTAACGTCTCGTAGTGACCAAACCTCGTGGTGGTTGTAAGGGCCTCAGTTTTTGACACATATTTGAAGTGTTCATCACCATACACACACACCTCATTTGAGGAAAGTTGATGAACACAATTGAAGAGCAAGTAACCACCATCAACATGCTCATTAGAGAACAAACTCACATATTGCAAAAGTGGTATTTTCCACATGTGATATAGATGGGCTGGGCATACGAAAACTCCTACACATTGCTAAGGATGTCTATGTCAAGCTTCACCCAAATTCAAAACCTTTTTTGAGGTCATTTTGGGTATAGCTAGAAAGAGGCAGTTTGAAACAATATTCAAATTCAAACTGATTTTATACCATGAATTCAAAAGTGGGAGGCATATTCTTACTCAGCACATTTTTTGAGCTCACACACCAATTTTCACTCCATTTGGAGTTGATCTTGACATGAGCTAAGTGGGGCAAATTCAAACTTTATTTGAATTTCAAACTGAACATGTGCTGAAATTCATTCAAACCAAACCCAATTTGAATTCTAATCAATTCAAATGGCTCATGGGTGAATAATTTGAATCACCATGGGTATTTTGGGGCTCACTGTTTACAACAGTGATTAGGAGTGAATTTCAGAGGTTAAAACCCCGGGTGGGACCCACATGTCAGCCACAGAGAGGATTCAACCGACTGAGACTTTTCTCACTCGGGTCGCCGAGCCGCCGCTGCGATCGCCACCGAGGGGAGCCGCCGCGCCAGCAGCTGCTTGGTCACGTGCGGGCATGAGGCGGTTCAGAGCCTTCTTAAGGCGTTTTCCCCCTCCTCGGCCGAAGCTATCGCTGTTTCTTCCCCCGCAAGAACACAGCGCCAGCAAAGTCCTTCCGCCGCTTGGAACCGATCGGGAGCGCCGATCACAGCCTTCCCGTCCCCTCCAGAGCTACGGCAAGGTACTAGGAACCTTCCTCCTTCTTCCCCGTGGCTAGAATTCAGCTGAAACTGGTCGATCTCGGCTATACCGAGAGCTTAATTCACCGACCTAACGCCGCTGCACTTCGGGCTCTCGTCGACATCCAAACCGGGGCGTCGTCACGCCCGAGCCAGGGCACCCTTGGACGCGCTGGTGACCGGTGCTGCTCACCCCCGAACCACAGCCCGAGTGTTTGCTCACCGGCGGCGAATTTCCAGTTTTCCCCTTTCTGGGTGCAGAACGACCTTCGGGTGCAGTTCTGTCAAATTCTTACTCTAGGAAGGATTAGAGGACCACAATCCGCTCTCACATAAACTAGACACGGTAGCGCACAAGTTGGCCTCACAACTTTTGGTCTAAGAACCTCTGCAACCGGCGTATTCCGAAGTTTACCGACGGTGGAATATGCGGGAGGCATCGGGCGCATGGTGAGGACCTACTTCGGGCCTCCCCCGAGCTGCCTCAAGCTCATGTCGACCTTCCCTGAGGTCCACTGATGCTTCCCGACCGGTTACTCGAGTAGTTGAGGTGCTAGGGAAGTCAGCTGACACGGCCGAAGTATTTCCGAGGCGGAGGCTCGTCGCCGACCATGTACCGGCCGTTGTCATGACGAGCTGACCCCAGAATACTGTTCCCTGAGTGAAAGTAGGCAGGGGCGGCCAAGATCGTGAAGTTTGGAGCTCCACAGAAGTTGCCGGCGAGCTCTCCGGCGAGGTCCCCCGGCGGCAGAGCGCGGGCGGCGAGAGGTTGACGAAGGGGGTGGACCCCAGCTGCCAGCGGGAGATATTTTGAATCGGGATCGGGCTGCAGCCGGGATCGGGTATGCTGGCGCGCAAAAACCCTGTGGGCATCGGTGCGCTGTCGGCTCCGCGCTTAACACGTGTCCCCGCGGGCCCCGGCAGATTTAAACTTTTTCCCCGATTTTCAGATTTCATTCAAACTTCAAATCCTCATAACTTGGGCTAGAAAACTCCAAATCGAGTGAACCAAATTTTTTGGATTCAGCTCTCTGAGCACTTTCCAGCAAATCAAGTTTCACATCATGAAAACCCTTATTTCTCCAGAATTAATTCCTCAAAATTTAAACTGTTTGGAATTTTAAATGGAGAATCCTTTGGAGAAAAATTCTGAACTTTTGCTAGGATGTTCACCAAAATATCCTTGAACTACCATAAAAATTTCAGATCCATTTGATCTAATCTGATCCACCTAATGGTGTGATTAGCGAAACTGTTCCAGAGAAAATAGAAAATGTTCACAAACATTTTCAGAATCTTCTCTGAAATTTTTTAGCTCATATCTTTAGCTAGGAACCTTCAAATTAAGTGAGACCAACTCCATTAGAACCCTCTGAAATTCTAGTTTCCAGAAAGTCATATTTTCTTTCATGAAAATCCTTAGATCACCCTAAAAGCCTTCAATTAAGGTCAAGTACATAATTAATTGTGGAGGGCTCAAATGAGCTTTGCTGCAACTAAAACTTGACCAAGTCTCTTTTTAGGTTGTAACCAAGCCACAGTAAAAGTTTCACAGTCATAGAGTCTGTTTAGAGGGACTTATAAGCTTCACAAGTTCAAACTTAATACAAATGCATTTAAATTGATACATGTACTTCTTCTATCATGTAGTCGCTAAGGTCGAGGAGGAACCCGAAGTCCTAGACTTTGTTACTCCGGAGGAACAGCTAGCCTACGACCAAGAGCAGCAAGGCAAGCTCCAGTTTGCATTAACCTTTTACAAATTTTTATTGTTTTGAGCACTTACTTGAGTATTATGATTCTTTGCATTAGAGTCTTGTGTGGAAACCCAATTGCATAGCCAAGAAAACCCTGGGTTGGGTTTAGGATTGCAAACCCCGTTAGCTACTGCAAAGCTAAGTTAGAGTAGGATTCGGTACAAGTCGAGTAGTTGGAACTACTCGCGAGCATAGGCTAGAGGCACTCGACTCGGGTAGAGATAGCACATGAAACACATGGCAAGAAAATGAGACCAAGCGGAGGGTAAGGGCAGCAGGACTTTGGGGCCTGTGTGCTATAGCTCTGCTTGTGTCGATTGAGGACCGAGCCGTGTGCGGGCCTGTTGAACAAGCTAGAACAGTACCGAAGACCTACCGGCTATATGGGAACCGGGAAACCGATGTAACTCGGGTAGCTGGGTGTTGAGGCATAGCTGGTCGTTCAGAGGGTAGGTTGAGAGCTCGAGGTGTAAATCGGCTGGCGGCACTGAGATGCGCGTGCAGAGACCTCTTGCTCGGGACGATTGGACCGGTTCAACATTTGGCTAACGGGTGAAAGGTAGTTGCGTACGGCGTCCGTGAAGGTTTCTGTAGGCAACACCGAGTACCGGCGTACGTGACGGGTTGTTCGGATAACCCTGCAGGTGTAAATCGATTATAATCCCCGTCCCTCGTGGTCAGTGAGTACCACTTGTTCACTGTACCATGACGTAGAAAGAACAGGCTAGTCACATGTTAAAATGTTGCTGATTGAATGATGGACGTTGATTGTTAATGATATGCTGTAGTTTAGAGCTAATTAAAGTTCCTTTCAACTTTGGGCAAAGTACATGAGAGAAATGTGTTTCTTGTTTGATTGTGGATCTCTCATGTGCCTTAGCGTAAGGTTCTCCACAACCTGCTGCTAAAACTTGAAAGTAAGGTTCTACTAATTAGGCGAGTCCTTGCAAATGATTTTTACCTCAGGTAACCCATCACCCCTCATGTAGAAGTTCCATGTTTAGGTGAGACAGGTCAGACTTTCTGAGCCTTTGTGCTCACTGCTTGTTTTGAAGCTTTTGCAGGGTTCTATGAGGAAGTGGCTCCCGAAGAGGAGACGGAACCCCAGGAGGGGAACCCCGTCGAGTGGGAGCCGTGCACGCCGCAGAGTTAGTGTGTGTGTGTGCTAGAAAGGACACGTTCAAGGGCTGAACGTGCACTTGATGCGTAGTCTACGCCCGTGAGTGTAGACTGGACTTATTTTGATGTACAAATGTTCATAAACCCCTTTATGTAATATAAGTTTTGCTTCCGCTTTGTACCTTTGATGTGTGTTATTCGGTGCTGTGCAACGCAGTACCCCTCAGCGTGATCCTGGCTCGACAAGACCGTGGGGGTCGTGTCAGCGTTGGTATCAGAGCTCGCTTGAGGTTTAACGCACCAAAAAGGTCATCTTTTTCAAAAATACAGTGAGGAACGAGTTAGTAGCCCGTATAAGGATGTTATTAGTGTATAGAAAGTGGCATATTAACCTATTTGACTATGTCGGAAAATCGTGCATCTCGGGACGTTTATGTCTTGGGGGTGCACGTAAGCGCTGTCCACCAGTGCGCACAAGCTGAAGGGTGGAGCCCCACGGGTGGCAGGTAACCCGACCCGCTTTGATATCCTCTACCACTCTTCATGTCGTTTGGGGTATTCGAGCAACGTCTGTCCCTGGCGTGCGTGGTGCAATCTGGGAGACCCCGTCACGTGGTCTGAAACGTGAACACGTAACTCAAGGCATGTTTGGCTTGAGAACATCCGGGCGAGTGATGACGGCCGGGTGTACGAACTGTATGGATTCCGGGCTCGGTGTGCAGCCGAGTCTGACGATTGTTTGAGTTTTCTGCAGGTAGCCTGACCACGAAATGGTAGACGTGTAGTATCAGTGTGCGAGTGACGTTTAGTGCCACTGAATTAACGAAGCCGGCTAAGTCCGGTATAGGTTTTTCTTTGTGAGGACGTAGTACCGACATAATCTGGTGACGCATCGACTTCACACCCCACTAAATGAACAACTTCATTATAAAACTTGAAGGTTTTAATCCAAATCACTAAAACTTTGCTGTAACTCCTTCCCTTAATCAGGATATTCGAAGTTAACAAGTTTTCAACTTATAGGTTGTTAAGGACAGAGCACTCTGTTTTCAGCTGAGTTAAGGCTGGAGTTAATCAGAGGTTAGAGGTTGAGTTCTTTCGAGATTGGGGTCATATGATACATTTCTGGAAAGCATTGTAAGAGCTTTACATCTTTTCTGTTGAGGTCCAGAGGTGTTTCAACCCTTAACCAGTCGAGAAATGCAGTAGAGTTGAAACTGTCCAGAAAACAGGGCAGAGCAAACGCTCTCTGTAAACTCTCTGTAAATAGAGCATAACTCTTAGAAGATTGACCCAATGGAGGTGTATGATACAGTTCTGGAAAGGTTTTTAATTGCTCTACAACTTCTTTGTAGAACTCCAGAGCAACATCACACGCCAAATTGGTTGAATGTTCAGTTGAATGCAAACTGTTCAGAAAACAGGACAGATGCAAATCTCCCTGGATGTTTCTGTAAAACACTTATAACATTCTTTAGAAAAATCCTTAAGGGTCATATGTCACACCGTTAGAAAGGTTATGAGATAAGCAACATTGTTGTAATTCAAAGTTTGTTCAGATTCCTATTGTATCTGCATATACAACTGTGATAAAACAAGCCACATACAAAGGAGATGCTGGCAAATTTTATCCAGGAATTCTGTCAACTTTGAAAAATAATAACACTTGATCCAGAAGTGATATAGAGGCATGTGAATACTCGTTGGAAAGATATTGGAGTTAACTTTAACTTTGGTATACAACTTGAGTGATGAAAATGCTTCTAACTGGATCAAAGTGTAGATTTAGGGCATCAAGGTCTGTTCTGTACAAAGGAGATAAATGAGTGATATCGTGCAGGCTAGTACAAGTTATGTGCCCCAAAAGTACCGGTTGGTGTTCCGAACGCCATTCGGTGAAATGTTGGCCCCTGTACGATTAATTCATTAGAGATTGATTGCTGGTCAAGTACCACCGCTTGCACCACCTCCAGAGCAGCAGCATCAGACGGTGGTTTGTACTCCATCGCTGCAGCTATGTGTATCTAGCTTCCAACCACAAGTTAGAGAAGAGCCGGAGAAATATCCGTGCTCTAATTGTGGTCGGATGGACCATTGTGCTAGGTATTGTTTGGGGGAAATTCAAGGGTGTGGGTCATCATATTAAAAATGTTCAGACCCATACCGATATCTGCAGAAAAGAGGGCAGACAAGGGGCAACATTCGCTACACAGTTAGTGATGATGCTCCAGAAGGAGAAGCCGTGTTAGCAGAGATGTTTTCTCTGAATCGGTTACCGGTATTAATTCTCTTGGACTTAGGTGCCACACCTAGCTTTGTTAGTCAATCTTTTGTGGCTCAACATCAGCTCCAAACCACTTTTACAAAGAGGTAATGCCTCATATCTTCGCTGGGGCAGCATTACAAGAAGTGATGTTGTTTTCCGAGCACCTCTTTGTTTGTGGGTTAGACTATAACCCACGACCCTCCTTATTCTTGGGGTCTGAAGATCAACATTATTTTGAGGATGTCATGGTTGAATTACCACAAAACGGGTTACAACATCAGTTTTAAACCGTTAAGCTCAAACTCCCCTCGGCACGGTCTTCATACATTAGTTCTGGGCGCCAGTTGGCAACAGATTGCAATATTGAACCACTTGGAAACTGCTACATAGAGGGCAGTCCGGTGGTACGTAAATTTCAGGAGGTGTGTCCCAATTGTTTACCAGGCATACCGCCCGAACAGGACATAGAGTCCAAGATTAAACTTGCACCAGGAACACCACTGAGTTCACGAAGGCCGTACAAAATGATACCCAATGAATGAGCAGAGTGGAAGACACCGCTGAATAACCCTATGAGCAAAGGTTTTATACGACTGGGTCGTTACCTTGGGGTTATTCAGCATTGTTTACAAAGGAGAAGCACGAAACACTATGACTTTGTGTAGTGCTCGTCTGCTTAACAATGTGGCAATCAAGAACCCTTAACAATTACCACAGATCGACGTATTGTTTGATCAGTTGGTCGAAGCAAAGATCTTTTCCACAATGGATTTAAGATCAGGGTACCATCAGATTAAGATGCCGGCTGAGGATATTCTAAATGACAGCTTTTCGACGAGGTACGGTATTTATGAGTACCTTGTCATGTTCCTTGGTTCCACCAACGCTCCAGCTCACTTCATGTATCTAATGAAATCGGTATTCATGCCGGAGCTGGAAAAGTTTATCGTGGCCTTCATCGACGACCTGCTGGTTTATTCCAAGTCGGAGGAAGAACACGAGAAGCACCTGTGTATAGTCTTGCAAAGGCTGCGGGATCACAAGCTATACGCGATACTCAGCAAGTGCGAATTCTAGATATCAAAAGTACTTTTTCTTGGGCATATTATCCCAGCGAAGGGCATCGCTGTAGGACCGAGTAAGTTCGCACAAGTGCTGCATTGAAAGTCCCCGAGAACTGTTCACGAGGTACGGAGTGTCCTCAGACTCGTGGGACATTATTGGAAGTTCATCCTGAACTTCTCGAAGATTGCCAAGCCTATGACAGAGCTGCTGAAGAAGGCTACCAAATATGTTTGGAGTCCAGCATGTGCAGCGGCATTCAAGGCTTTAGTTAAGCACCTGACATCAGCACCGGTTTTGGCGCAGCCAGACACAACAAAACCGTTCGATGTGTACTGCGATGCATACGGCATTGGGCTCGGACGTGTGCTGATGCAAGATCGAAGAGTGGTCGCGTATGGATCACGGCAACTTAGAAACCATGAGCAGAATTATCCAACCCACGACTTGGAGCTCGCTGCTGTGGTACTTGCACTGAAAATGTGGAGGCACTACATACTAGGTAACCTCGTACATTTGTATACCGACCACAAAAGCCTCAAGTACATATTCACTCAGAAGGAGCTGAACATGAGGCAACGAAGATGGTTAGAACTGATAAAGGATTACGAAATAGAGATCCATTATCATCCGGGCAAGGCAAACATAGTGCCAGATGCGCTAAGCCGCAAGTCACACGTCAACAATCTGACCATCACACCGTTGGAAGAGAGCGAACCACCACTACATGTGATTCCACATGGAGCTCTCTACAACTTAGCTTTGATCCCCACCATCCATGAAGAGATAGCGGCAGCCCAGAAGAATGACAAGGGCATGTCGCATTTGCGGAGACGTGTAGACAGTGGGGAGTTGAAATGTTTCCGGAAGGACGGAGAAGGCGTCCTATGGTTCAAGGACCGGATCGTCGTACCCCGTAACCCGGAATTAGGGAAGAAAATCTTTGATGAGGCCCACTTGTCAAAGTTTTCTATTCACCCCGGCAGCAACAAAATGTATCAAGAACTCAGAAGCAAGTTTTGGTGGACACGGTTGAATAGGGAAGTCGCAAAGTACGTGTCCGAGTGTGATACATGACGAAGGGTGAAAGCGGATCATATGCGGAAACCGGGACTGCTACAACCACTAGGCGTACCTGCCTGGAAGTGGGAGGACGTGAGCATGGATTTCATCGTCGGTTTACCCACCACCTTACAGAAACATGATTCTGTGTGGGTGATCGTCGATCGGCTCACCAAAGTTGCCCATTTCATCCCGGTCAACACCAACTACAACGCCAAGAAGTACGCTGAGCTGTACATCTCATGGATCCTATACTTGTACGGCGTACCCCGTACCATCATATCGGATCGGGGCACTTTATTTGTGTCCCGTTTTTGGGAGCAGCTGCATGCTGCCCTGGGGACGAAGCTGATCCGTAGTTCAGCATACCACCCTCAGACGGATGGGCAAACGGAGCGGGTGAATCAGATACTAGAAGACATGCTACGAGCTTGCGCTATCAACCACGGCAAGAATTGGGATGATCACTTGCCGTTGGCCGAATTCTCGTACAATAATGGGTACCAAGACAGCATCAAGATGGCGCCTTATGAGGTGCTATACGGGAGGAAATGTCGCACACCATTGAACTGGTGTGAGTCTGGCGAAAGGGTTACCTTCGGGATTGACCTTGTCAACAACGCGGAAGAGAAGGTTCGACTGATTCAAGCGAACCTGAAAGCCGCCCAATCCCGTCAGAAACAGTATGCGGACCAGAGAAGATGCCCACTACAGTTCGAAGTCGGGGATCACGTATACCTACGTGTGTCTCCAATGAAGGGCGTAAACAGATTTGGGGTGAGAGGAAAGTTGGCACCCCGATTCATCGGTCCATTCCAGATTACCGAAAGATGTGGATCAGTAGCATACCGGCTGAAATTACCAGAAGCACTTTCCGGTGTGCACGACGTCTCAAGCTATCAACTACCGCTCAGCTGGAAGACATTGAAGAACTGCAACCGGATCTCACCTATCGGGAGGAACTGTTTCAGATTATTGACGAAAAGGCCCGAACCACACGCAACCGTACGTTGTGGTTCTACAAGGTTCTATGGAGTAATCACTCCGTGGACGAAGCGACATGGGAAAGCGAAGGATTTCTTCGCGCCAACTACCCCGACTTTTCACGTCGCATATCCGGTAATTTTCCACCGTCCTCTCTCTCATTTTCACCTTATAATCTCGGGACGAGATTCTTTTAAGGGGGGAGGAATCTAAGGGCCTCAGTTTTTGACACATATTTGAAGTGTTCATCACCATACACACACACCTCATTTGAGGAAGTTGATGAACACAAATGAAGAGCAAGTAACCACCATCAACATGCTCATTAGAGAACAAACTCACATATTGCAAAAGTGGTATTTTCCACATGTGATATAGATGGGCTGGGCATATGAAAACTCCTACACATCGCTAAGGATGTCCATGCCAAGCTTCACCCAAATTCAAAACCTTTTTTGAGGTCATTTTGGGTATAGCTAGAAAGAGGGCAGTTTGAAACCATATTCAAATTCAAACTGATTTTATCCCATGAATTCAAAAGTGGGAGGCATATTCTTACTCAGCACATTTTTGTGAGCTCACACACCAATTTTCACTCCATTTGGAGTTGATCTTGACATGAGCTAAGTGTGGCAAATTCAAACTTTATTTGAATTTCAAACTGAACATGTGCTGAAATTCATTCAAACCAAACACAAATTGAATTCTAATCAATTCAAATGGCTCATGGGTGAATAATTTGAATCACCATGGGTATTTTGGGGCTCACTGTTTACAACAGTGATTAGGAGTGAATTTCAGAGGTTAAAACCCCGGGTGGGACCCACATGTCAGCCACAGAGAGGATTCAACCGACTGAGACTTTTCTCACTCGGGTCGCCGAGCCGCCACTGCGATCGCCACCGAGGGGAGCCGCCGCGCCAGCAGCTGCTTGGTCACGCGCGGGCATGAGGCGGTTCAGAGCCTTCTTAAGGCGTTTTTCCCCCTCCTCGGCCGAAGCTATCGCCGTTTCTTCCCCCGCAAGAACACAGCGCCGGCAAAGTCCTTCCACCGCTTGGAACCGATCGGGAGCGCCGATCACAGCGTTCCCGTCCCCTCCAGAGCTATGGAAAGGTACTAGGAACCTTCCTCCTTCTTCCCCGTGGCTAGAATTCAGCTGAAGCTGGTCGATCTCGGCTATACCGAGAGCTTAATTCACCGACCTAACGCCGCCGCACTTCGGGCTCTCGTGGACAGCCCAACGGGGGCGTTGTCACGCCCGAGCCAGGGCACCCTTGGACGCGCTGGTGACCGGTGCTGCTCACCCCCGAACCACAGCCCGAGTGTTTGCTCACCGGCGGCGAATTTCCAGTTTTCCCCTTTCTGGGTGCAGAACGACCTTCGGGTGCGGTTCTGTCAAATTCTTAAGTCTAGGAAGGATTAGAGGACCACAATCCGCTCTCACATAAACTAGACACGGTAGCGCACAAGTTGCCCTCACAACTTTTGGTCTAAGAACCTCTGCAACCGGCGTATTCCGAAGTTTACCGACGGCGGAATATGCGGGAGGCATCGGGCGCACGGTGAGGACCTACTTCGGGCCTCCCCCGAGCTGCCTCAAGCTCATGTCTACCTTCGCTGAGGTCCACTGATGCTTCCCGATCGGTTACTCGAGTAGTTGAGGTGCTAGGGAAGTCAGCCGACACGGCCGAAGTATTTCCGAGGTGGCGGCTCGTCGCCGACCATGTACCGGCCGTTTTCATGACGAGCAGACCCCAGAATACTGTTCCCCGAGTGAAAGTAGGCAGAGGCGGCCAAGATCGTGAAGTTTGGAGCTCCACAGAAGCTGCCGGCGATCTCTCCGGCGAGGTCCCCCGGCGGCAGAGCGAGGGCGGCGAGAGGTTGACGAAGGGGGTGGACCCCAGCTGTCAGCGGGAGATATTTTGAATCGGGATCGGGCTGCGGCCGGGATCGGGTGTGCTGGCACGCAAAAACCCTGTGGGCCTCGTTGCGCTGTCGGCTCCGCGCTTAACACGTGTCCCCGCGGGCCCCGGCAGATTTAAACTTTTTCCCCGATTTTCAGATTTCATTCAAACTTCAAATCCTCATAACTTGGGCTAGAAAACTCCAAATCGAGTGAACCAAGTTTTGTTGGATTCAGCTCTCTGAGAACTTTCCAACAATTCAAGTTTTACTTCATGAAAACCCTTATTTCTCCAGAATTAATTCCTCAAAGTTTAAACTGTTTGGAATTTTAATTGGAGAATCATTTGGAGGAAAATTCTGAAATTTTGCTAGGATGTTCACCAAAATATCCTTGAACTACCATAAAAATTTCAGATCCATTTGAGCTCATCTGATCCACCTAATGGTGTGATTAGCAAAACTGTTCCAGAGAAAATAGAAAATGTTCAGAAACATTTTCAGAATCTTCTCTGAAATTGTTTAGCTCATATCTTTAGCTAGGAACCTTAAAATTAAGTGAGACCAACTCCATTAGAACCCTCTCAAAATCTAGTTTTCAGAAAGTCATAGTTTTTTCATGAAAATCCTTAGAACACCCTAAAAGACTTCAATTAAGGTCAAGTACATAATTAATTGTGGAGCCCTCAAATGAGCTTTGCTGCAACTAAAACATGACCAAGTCTCCGTTTAGGTTGTAATCAAGCCACAGTAAAAGTTTCACAGTCATAGAGTCTGTTTAGTGGGACTTATAAGCTTCACAATTTCAAACTTAATACAAATGCATTTAAATTGATACATGTACTTCTTCTATCATGTAGTCGCTAAGGTCGAGGAGGAACCCGAAGTCCTAGACTTCTTTACTCCGGAGGAACAGCTAGCCTACAACCAAGAGCAGCAAGGCAAGCTCCGGTTTGCATTAACCTTTTACAAATTTTTATTGTTTTGAGCACTTACTTGAGTATTATGATTCTTTGCATTAGAGTCTTATGTGGAAACCCAATTGCATAGCTAAGAAAATCCTGGGTTGGGTTTAGGATTGCAAACCCCGTTAGCTACTGCAAAGCTAAGTTAGAGTAGGATTCGGTACAAGTCAAGTAGTTGGAACTACTCGCGAGCATAGGCTAGAGGCACTCGACTCGGGTAGAGATAGCACATGAAACACATGGCAAGAAAATGAGACCAAGCGGAGGGTAAGGGCAGCAGGACTTTGGGGCCTGTGTGCTAAAGCTCCGCTTGTGTCGATTGAGGACCGAGCCGTGTGCGGGTCTGTTGAACAAGCTAGAACAGTACCGAAAACCTACCGGCTATATGGGAACCGGGAAACCGATGTAACTCGGGTAGCTGGGTGTTGAGGCATAGCTGGTCGTTCAGAGGGTAGGTTGAGAGCTCGAGGTGTAAATCGGCTGGCGGCACTGAGATGCGCGTGCAGAGACCTCATGCTCGGGACGATTGGACCGGTTCAACATTTGGCTAACGGGTGAAAGGTAGTTGCGTACGGCGTCCGTGATGGTTGCTGTAGGCAACACCGAGTACGGGTGTACGTGACGGGTTGTTCGGGTAACCCTGCAGGTGTAAATCGATTATAATCGCCGTCCCTCGCGGTCAGTGAGTACCACTTGTTCACTGTACCGTGACGTAGAAAGAACAGGCTAGTCACATGTTAAAATGTTGCTTATTGAATGATGGACGTTGATTGTTAATGATATGCTGTAGTTTAGAGCTAATTAAAGTTCCTTTCAACTTTGGGCAAAGTACATGAGAGAAATGCGTTTCTTGTTTGATTGCGGCTCTCTCATGTGCCTTAGCGTAAGGTTCTCCACAACCTGCTGCTAAAACTTGAAAGTAAGGTTCTACTAATTAGGCGAGTCCTTGCAAATGATTTTTACCTCAGGTAACCCATCACCCCTCATGTAGAAGTTCCATGTTTAGGTGAGACGGGTCAGACTTGCTGAGCCTTCGTGCTCACTGCTTGTGTTTGAAGCTTTTGCAGGGTTCTATGAGGAAGTGGCTCCCGAAGAGGAGACGGAACCCCAGGAGGGGAACCCCGTCGAGTGGGAGCCGTGCACGCTGCAGATTTAGTGTGTGTGTGTGTGCTAGCAAGGACACGTTCAAGGGCTGAACGTGCACTTGATGCGTAGTCTACGCCCGTGAGTGTAGACTGGACTTATTTTGATGTACAAATGTTCATAAATCCCTTTATGTAATAAAAGTTTTGCTTCCGCTTTGTACCTTTGATGTGTGTTATTCGGTGCTGTGCAACGCAGTACCCCTCAGCGTGATCCTGGCTCGACAAGACCGTGGGGTCGTGTCAGCGGTGAGCTTCCAAAAAGGGGTTCATCAAGTTGGATTAAACTAGCTTGTATTTGGTCTGGTAATGGTGTAGCTTGTGCAAAGTTATTACATTATCTACACATGAGATGTATCGCATGTTTTATTGTCATTATGTTTTTACGCCTATTTTATTGGACTGCATGCAATATGTTGCGGGACTGATGTTTATTGTTGCATGGTTGCAGATGGTTCGCACTAGGACCACGCACGAGGTTGGTGGCTCTAGCCAACAGGGAGGTGATGACTCCCAGCCACCGGCCTACGACAGCACCCCGCAGCAGCAGCCACCACCGTCGCCTCCGCTTACTCTAGCGGATGTGATAGCGGCACTGGTGGGAAGTCGTGAGGAGCAGACCGACCTGCTCCGCACGATCGTGCAGAATACGTCCCAGGCGGGGGGCGTCAAGACAGAGGGCCTCGTGAGCCCCGTGAGGTGTCGTACTCGGGTTTCATGAGTACGCACCCTCCAGTGTTCATAGAAGCTGAAGAACCACTGGAGGCGGACAACTGGCTGCGGACCATCGAGTCCATGTTCGGGCTGCTCCAATGCACGGAGCGGCAAAAGATGTTGTTCGCAGCGCAGCAACTCCACGGTGCCGCTGGTGCGTGGTGGGAGAACTATGTTTCCTCACGTCCGGCTGACCACACCGTGGAATGGGGAGAGTTCCGGGAGGCGTTCCGTGCCTATCATATTCCTCCCGGGATCATGAAGAGGAGGTTCCAAGAATTTTTGGAACTGAAGCAGGGCGGGAGGAGTGCCCATGACCACTCCCGTGCCTTCAACCATCTGGCGCAATATGCATCGGACTACATCTCCACTGAGGAGAAAAAGCGGGAGCACTTTTATCGGGGGTTACACCCCGAGATGAAGACACATCTCGTTCAGCGGAATCGCGGCACATTCAACGACCTCGTCAATGCCGTGATCATGCAAGAGGACGCTCAGCGGGAGTTGGCAGCTGAGCAGAGGAAGCGCAGCGCTCCACCTAGCAGTGGTGGTGGCGCGCCTCAGAAGTACTGTATGGTGTATCGGACACCATCCGGGCAGCAGTGGCATCCACCGGCGCGACCTCAGCGGTTCGGGGGACGTTCGTTTTAGTCACCTCCGTTCCGACCGCCGATGCCACCACCAAGACAGCAGCAGCAGCAGCAGCAGACGGTAACCCGGGCGTTCCCACCGCCACAACGCGCCCCGGGTTTCCGTTCACCGATCAGGGGGGGACCGCCCCGTTTCACTTGCTTCCGTGTGGCCAGGCGGGCCACTTCGCGAAGGACTGTCCCCAGGGGCATCAGAGTGGCGGGCAAGCCCAGTTCCAGGGCGGTGCTCGAGGCCGACCTCCGGTGAAGAAGGTTGGTCAGCGGACTGGGGGCGTCCGCAACCTTGACAATGAGGACGCCCCAGAGGGAGAGAACGTGCTGGCGGGTACGTTTACTCTCAACAATCAAGCCATCATCATACTTTTTGATTCTGGTGCAACCCACAACTTTATAAGTGCATCATATGTGGTTAAGCATCATCTGGAAGCCTTTCCAACCGAGTGTTCTTATATGATCTGCTCACCGGGAGGAAAGATTTCAACAACTATGATGGTTCCAAAAGCACCACTGTGCATAGGTGGGAAGATATATCCCACCACTATGATTATCCTTGAGGGGCAGAAGATTGATGCATTCTTGGGAATGTCATGGCTAAGCTACCATGGCGCTGTCCTGGAAACTCTAGCACGGACGGTTCACCTCAACTCCCCACTACACCGTCCGCAGTCCCTCCTATTAGATAATCCAGTCCGGGGGGTTTCAGCAATCAACAATACTGAAGCTCTCTAAGTTAGAGGACATCCCCGTAGTCCGGGAGTATCCCGACGTGTTTCCAGATGATCTTCCGGGCATGCCACCTGAGCGGGATGTCGAGTTCAAGATTGAGCTGGCACCCGGGACTACGCCCATATCACGGAGACCATACAAGATGGCTCTGAACGAGCTGGCTGAATTAAAGAACAGCTCAATGATCTGTTGAGCAAGGGTTTCATTAGGCCAAGTTCCTCGCCTTGGGGATGCTCGGCGCTGTTTGTAAAGAAGAAGGATGTAACCCTGAGGCTGTGTGTAGATTACCGGCCGCTCAACGCCGTCACCATCAAGAATAAGTAGCCACTGCCCCCGCATCGACATATTGTTTGACCAACTTGTGGGTGCAAGTGTATTCTCGAAGATGGACCTTCCCTCTGGATATCACCAGATAAAGATCCAGGCGGAGAATATCCCGAAGACGGCCTTCTCGACGAGATACGGATTATATGAATATCTCGTCATGTTATTTGGTCTCACAAACGCTCCAGCCCATTTCATGTATCTCATGAACTCGGTGTTCATGCCGGAGCTGGACAAGTTCATGGTAGTGTTTATCGACGACATCTTGGTTTACTCCAAGACAGAAGCCGAACATGCCGAACACTTGAGAATCGTTCTTCAACGATTGCGAGACCACAAGATCTACGCCAAGTTCAGTAAATGCGAGTTTTGGATCAGCCAAGTGCCATTCTTGTGACATATCATCTCAGCTGAAGGCATTGCAGTTGACCCAAGCAAAATAGAGCAAGTGCTGAAATGGAAAGCTCCCACTTCAGTTCATGAAGTCAGAAGCTTCCTCGGGTTAGCGGGATACTACCGGAGATTTATTCCAAGTTTCTCCAAGCTCGCTAAGCCGATGACAGAATTGCTGAAGAAGGGAATGAAATATGTTTGGAACACGGCGTGTGAAGGAGCGTTCCAAGCATTGGTGAAGCATCTCACCACAGCCCCGGTCCTAGCTCAACCGGATACAACAAAGCCCTTCGACGTGTATTGTGACACGTCCAGTATTGGGCTCGGCTATGTGTTGATGCAGGAAGGACGTGTGGTCGCATATGGCTCACGCCAACTTCGGAACCATGAGCAGCATTATCCCACTCATGATCTTGAGCTTGCTGCAGTGGTTTTGGCGCTGAAAATGTGGAGGCACTATCTCCTGGGGAATCTGGTGCATCTCTACACTGACCACAAGAGCTTGAAGTACATCTTCACCCAGAAGGAGCTGAATATGAGGAAAAGGAGGTGGTTAGAATTAATCAAGGACTATGAGATTGAGATCCATTACCACCCCGGCAAGGCAAATGTGGTTGCCGACGCGTTGAGTCGGAAGTCACATGTTCATAACCTCACCATTACCCCGGTGGAGTAGGAAGAGCCGAGTTTGTACTTGGTTCCTAATGGATCGCTATACAACCTTGCCCTCATCCCTACTATTAGGGAGGACATCATTGCAGCTCAGAAAGATGATAAAGGCATGGCACATCTCCGGAGACGGATTGACAATGGAGAGATCAAATGTTTTCGGAAGGATGATGAGGGGACGCTATGGTTCAATGACCGCATAGTCGTACCCCGTGATATGGAGTTGAGGAAAAAGATCCTCGATGAAGCCCACTTGTCTAAATACTCCATTCATCCGGGAAGCAACAAAATGTACCAAGATTTGAAAAAGAAATTTTGGTGGACACGGATGAAGGGGGAGGTAGCGAAGTACGTATCCGAGTGTGATACGTGTAGACGAGTGAAAGGTTGTCCCGTACGACATCGAGTGAGCGTGCTGTGCAGCTCCACGGGTGGGCGTACGTGACGTGCTCTTTGGGTTTCCCTGCAGGTGTATATCGAGTCGATTCGCCATCCCTCGCGGTGAAGAGTACCACTTGGTCACTGAGTCGTGACGTAGATTAATGTATGAAATATGGTGATTCAATACTGCTGATATGATATAATATTGTATTGCTACATGTTTGCCACCAAATATTGCTTACTAAATTTCAGTTTCCTGAACTGTTAACTTGTTGATAAAAGCTGAACTAAGGATGAAATTGTAGGCGTGTCCATTTGCTGCAATATTACCATCCTATGTCATTATACACCTCATGTAGAGTTTCATGTTTAGGTGAGTTGGTTAAGCCTTGCTGAGCCTTCGTGCTCACGGTTGCTGCTTAAGTGTTTTTTTTTCAGGTGAGGAGGCACCCACGGACTCGGAGTACGAGTCCACCGGCGAGGGTTACCCTCCGTCGGGACCACGGCTGAGTGGGAGCCGTACACGCCGCGCTGAGCTGAGACGTGCAGCTAGTGTGGGTTGCCCTAAGGCTGGGCAACCGACTTTTGCTAGATAGGCGGGCGTGAGTGTAGAAAAGTAGACTTCCGCTGTGTAATAAAGACAATAGTTTGTAACTGAGTATTGTACCTGTTTGTACAGTTCAGTTGTTTTCCCATGTAATATATTGTGTTCTTATGACGTGTGCTGTCGGGTGTCGCATTGCGAGGCACCACCCTCTGCGATCCTGGATGGGCGGATTCCGGTCCGCCACAACATTCAGGCTAGAGTTAGCTCCAAAAGCACCAGTGAGGCATGGACGACCGCAACCTATAGCCCGTTCTCCATGAAAACCACCGGAGATGGGACCTCACCGGTGACCCGAGCCCGCAAAACGACGGCGGCGACAAAAACTCAAAGAACTCCTCTGGTCCTTGATGGTTTCGAGCGCCATTTGATCGAGTAGGACCGTAGCGTCCTAACAAAACTTCTCCTATACATGAATGAACTCTATCTACGCCTGCGCGACGAATTTGGTTGTAGACTGAGGGTCATCGCTATGAACTAGGGTTTGGGAAAACTCAAAATTCTAGCTACCGGGAGAACCAAATGAGCAACGGTTTTCGGCTACACCATCTAGGCTGTCACACGCACCTTTTTCGTACAGAGAACCGGAGATGATGAAGGCCGTAGCGTGCTGGCGACGGTGAGGCCGAATGGTGCTCCGCCGTTTCACTTCGGCACTCGGCAGTGTAAAGGCCTCAGTTTTTGATACATATTCAAAGTGTTCATCACCACACACACACCTCATTTGAAGAAAGTTGATGAACACATTTGAAGAGCAAGTAACCACCATCAACATGCTCATTAGAGAATAAACTCACAAAATGCAAAAGTGGCATTTCCCACATACATCATATAGGGGCTGGACATTTGGAAAACTCCTACACCTTTCTAGGAATGTCCATGCCAAGTTTCACCCAAATTCAAAACCTTTTTGAAGTCTTTTTGGGTATAGCTAGAAAGAGGGTGCTTTGAACTCAAATTTAAATTCGAACTGTTTTCATCCTATGAATTCAAAAGTGAGAGGCATATTCTTACTCAGCACATTTTTGTGATCTCACCCACCAATTTTCACTCCATTTGGAGTTGATCTTGACATGAGCTAAGTTTAGCAAATTCAAACTTTATTTGAATTACAAACTGAATATGTGCTGAAAATTTAGTCAAACCAAACCCAATTTGAATTCTAATGGCTCAGGGGTAGATAATTTAAATCACCATGGGCATTGTGGGTATTACTGTTTACAACAGTAAGAGGGAGTTAAGTTCAGAGGTTAAAAGGGAATTGGGACCCACATGTCAGCCACTGAAGAGATTCAACCGACTGAAACTTCCTCACTCGGATCTTCGGGCTTCAGCAGAGGGCGCCACCAAGGGGGGGGGGGGGGGGGGGGCTGCCGCGCCACCAGCTGCTTGCCCACGCGCGAGCCAGGTCGGTGCTGAGCCCTTCTTAAGGCGCTCCTCGCCTCTGCCGAGGTCCCCTCACCCGTTTTCCCCCTCGCAAGAACACTGAGCCGAAGTTCTTCCCTCCGCCGCTCGGATTGATCGGGAGAACGGTGAAACACTCACACCCTCTCCTCCCCGGGCTGCTACACCCTGCCCTGAGCTCCGCACTCACCTTCCCGACCCGGAAACAAGCGAGTTCCGGCCTTGTTTGCCCGAGAACGACCGCCACAGCGGCGATCAAGCTTCAGCCGATGGTCGGGTGATCATGGACAGCCCTCCACAGGGGTTCTCATGGTCAAGCAATCCAGGCCACGGGAGCGCGCTAGGTTCATGCTGCTCTCCTCAAATTCTTGAAGCAAACCGTGAAGCATCCACCGAGAATTTCCAGATTTTGCTCCGGCGGCCTCAACCCGAGCTTCCGTTACGGTTTCCTCAAATTTCCGCTCTCTGATCCTTCTTAGGTTATCAAATCTTGCACATAGATGCTGGACTAGCCGACGATCATTTTCCTTTTAGCATCCGTTGCATGAAACCGGCTAGGAGTGACGGATTTTGAGCTCGATCAAAAGCGTTCATTGCGGGCACGATCGGTCACACGGTGCCGACCAACTTGCCGCCGTTTTTGAACACCTTTGAGGCTTTATCGAGCTTCCTAGAGGTGTGCTGGTGCTGTAGAGCTGTTTGTTCGAGGTCTTGGCGGGTTAGAACCCACGGCCGTGGGGTTCTGCTCCGGCGAGGGGAGGCAGCGCACGCGCTAGGGGTCGTCGGGAGGTAGAAGAAGCCGGGTGGCCCACGTGTCAGAGGCTCGGATTTTAAATCTGGGATCAGTCTGCGGCTCGGATCTGGTGTGATGGCGCGCAAAATTCCGTGGACCCCGGTGTGCCATCGCCTCAGCGCCCAACACGTGTGACCGTGGTCCCACCGGCAGATTTAAACATTTCCCCGATTTTCAGATTTCATTCAAACTTCAAATCCTCATAACTTTGGCTAGGAAACTCCAAATCGAGTGAACCAAATTTCATTGGATTCATCTCTCTGAGTTCATTCCAGCAAATCAAGTTTCACTTCATGAAAATCCTTATTTCTCCAGAATTAATTCTTCAAAGTTTAAACTGTTTAGAATTTTATCTGGAGAATCCTTTGAAGGAAAACTCTGAAATTTTGCTGGGATGTTCACCACAATATTCAGATCCATTTGAGATCATTTGATCCACCTAATGGTGTGATTAATGAAACTGTTCCATAGAAAATAGAAAATGTCCAGAAATATTTTCAGAATTTCTCTGAAATTGTTTAGCTCATATCTTTAGCTAGGAACCTTCAAATTGAGTGAGACCAACTCCATTAGAACCCTCTGAAAATCTAGTTTTCAGAAAGGCATTGCTTGCTCCATGAATCTCCCTAGAACACCCTAAGAGCTCCAATTAAGATCAAGTACATAATTATTTGTGGAGAGCTCAAATGAGCTTTGCTGCAACTAAAACTTGGCCAAGTCTCTGCTTGTGTTGTAACCAAACCACAGTAAAAAATTCAGAGTCATTGGGTCTTTCTAGTGAGACTTACAAACTTCACAAGTTTAAATTTCAATCAAATGCATTAATACATGTACTTGTTATCTCATGTAGTCACTAAGGTCGAGGAGGAACCCGAAGTCTTAGACTTCGTTACTCCGGAAGAGCAGCTAGCCTACGACCAAGAGCAGCAAGGCAAGCTCCGGTTTGCATTAACCTCTTTACAAACTTTTATTGTTTTGAGAACTTACTTTGAGAACCATTAAATCTTGCATTAGAGTCTTGTTTGGAAACCCAGATGCACATCCAAAAAAACCATGGGTTGGGATTAGGATTGAAAACCCTGTTTAGCTACTGCCATGCTAAGATAGTGTAGGATTCGGTACAAGTCGAGTAGTTGGAACTACTCGCGAGGATAGGCTAGAGGCACTCGACTCGGGTAGAGATAGCACATGAAACACGTGGCAAGAAAATGAGACCGAGCGGAGAGTAAGGGCAGCAGGACTTTGGGGCCTGGGTGCTATAGCTCCGCTTGTGTCGATTGAGGACCGAGCCGTGTGCGGGCCTGTTGAACAAGCTAGAACAGTACCGAAGACCTACCGGCTATATGGGAACCAGGAAACCGATGTAACTCGGGTTGCTGGGTGTTGAGGCATAGCTGGTCGTTCAGAGGGTAGGTTGAGAGCTTGAGGTGTAAATCGGCTGGCGGCACTGAGATGCGCGTGTAGAGACCTCTTGCTCGGGACGATTGGACCGGTTCAACATTTGGCTAACGGGTGAAAGGTGGTTGCGTACGACGTCCGTGATGGTTGCTGTAGGCAACATCGAGTACAGGCGTACGTGACGGGTTGTTCGGGTAACCCTGCAGGTGTAAATTGATTATAATCGCCGTCCCTCACGGTCAGTGAGTACAACTTGTTCACTGTACCATGATGTAGAAAGAACAGGCTAGATACATGTTAAAATGTTGCTGATTGAAAGATGGACTTTGATTGTTAATAATTTGTTGTAGCCTAGAGCTAATTAAAGTTCTTTTCAACTTTGGGCAAAGTACATGAGAGAAATGCATTTCTTGTTTGATTGCGGCTCTCTCATGTGCCTTAGCGTAAGGTTCTTCACTACCTGCTGCTAAAACTTGAAAGTAAGGTCCCACTAATTAGGCGAGTCCTTGCAACTTATTTTGCCTCATGTAACCTATCACCCTCCATGTAGAAGTTTCATTGTTTAGGAGAGACGGGTCAGTCTTGCTGAGCCTTCGTGCTCACTGCTTGTGTTTGAAGCTTTTGCAGGGTTCTATGAGGAAGGGACTTCCGAGGAGGAGACGGAACCCCAGGAGGGGAACCTCGTCGAGTGGGAGTGGTGCACGCCGCCGTGTTAGTTTGTGTGCGTGCTAGCAAGGAAACGTTCACGGGCTGAACGTGAACTTGATGCGTAGTCTACGCCCGTGAGTGTAGACTGAACACATGTTGTTAAAATGTTCATAAAACCGTTTATGTAATAAAACTTTGATTCCGCTTTGTACCTTTGATGTGTGTTATTCGGTGCTGTGCAATGCAGCACCCCTCAGCGTGATCCTGGATCGACAAGACTGTTGGGTCGTGTCAGCGTTGGTATCAGAGCACGCTTGAGGTTTAACGCACTACAAAGGTCATCTTTTTCAAAAATCCAGTGAGGAACGAGTTAGTAGCCCATATAAGGATGTTATTTGTGTACAGAAAGTGGCATACTAACCTATTCGATTATGTCGGAAAATTGTGCATCCCGGGACGTTTATGTTATGGGGGTGCACGTAAGCGCTGTCCAACAGTGCGCACAAGCTGAAGGGTGGAGCCCCACGGGTGGCAGGTAACTCGACCCGCTTTAGTATCTTCTACGACTCTTCATGTTGTTTGGGGTATTCGAGCAACGTCTGTCCCTGGCGTGCGTGGTGCAATTTGGGAGACCCCGTCACGTGGTCAGTAACGTGAACACGTAGCTCAAGGCGTGCTTGGCGTGAGAACATCCGGACGAGTGATGACGGCCGGGTGTACGAACTGTATGGATACCGGGCTCGGTGTGCAGCCGGGTCTGATTATTGTGTGAGTTATCTGCAGGTAGTCTAACCACGAAATGGTAGACATGTAGTATCCGTGTGCGAGAGACGCTTAGTGCCACTGAACTAACGAAGCCGGCTAAGTCCGGTATAGGTTTTTCTTTGTGAGGACATAATACCGACATGCTCTGGTGATGCATCGACGTCACACAGCACTAAATGAGCAACTGCATTGTAAAAATTGAAAGATTTTATCCAGAGCACTAAAACTTGATGTAACTCCTTCCCTTAATCCGGATATTCAAAGTAAACAAGTTTTCAACTTATAGGATACTAAGGACAGAGTCCCCTGTTTTCAGCTGATAGAAGGCTGAAGTTAATCAGAGGTTAGAGGTTGAGTTCTTTCGAGGTTGGGGTCATAAGATAAATTTCTGGAAATATTTGGAAGAGCTTTACAACTTTTATGTTGAGGTCTAGAGGTGTTTCATCCCTTAACCAATCAAAAAAATGCAGTAGAGTTGAAACTGTCCAGAAAACAGGGCAGAGCAAACACTCTCTGTAAACTCTCTGTAAATTGAGCATAACTTCCTGCATAAAAATCCAAAAATAGAAAATGAGGTAGTTCTGAAAAGTTTATGAGATGGGTTACAACTTTGTATCAGAAAGTTTTGTCAGATTTGGAATAGAATTAACTGGAATTCTTGGATTAAATCGGTACCTGAAGCAGGGAGGTGCTGTCCAATTTTCTCCAGAAATTCTGTTAACTTTAACATCTCATAACTTTTGAACAAGGAAAGATATTGTAAAAGCCCAAGAAAAGGGACTTGCAAAAAAATTTTCTTCACCTCACAACACCACAGTTTTTATTGTGGATATCTTAGGAAATGTTGTGAAGAGCAAGTAACCTCCATCAAAAAGGTAATTAGAGGGGAAAGCCTTCACTTTCACAAAGTAGGATTTCTACACATGAACATGAGAGGTTGAGCTCACCCCTAGGACTTGAGAAGTCTTGGGAGGGTTCAAGCCAAGTTTCATGCAAACCCAACACTTTTTGAGGCACTTTTGGAGGTATTTGAAAAAGAGGCCAATTTGAATGTAAATTCAAATTGCAGCAACTTTCATCACTCAAAGTAAAAAGTTAGCTTAATATTCAAACTCAGCACATTTTTCTGAGCTTGCCCACCAAATTTCATCCCCATTGGAGTTCATCTTGTCGGGAGCCAAATTTGCAATAATTCAAAACTGAATTTGAAATTCAGTTCAAATATGAAGCAAATTGGCCCAACCAAATTTCAAATTGGAGAACTTAAATTTGAACCAAATCTTGGGGGCTAAGTATCACATTAAATTGTGAGTAGCTGGTGGGATAATTAGCAAAAACCAGAAAAGAAATTTGGAAAAAGAAGAAAAGGGGAGGCCCACATGTCAGCTGCACACACGAGTATTCAGTCGGTTGTTGCAGCCGGGTCTCGGCTTCGCGCGCAAGGCAGGGGAGCGGCGGCGAGCCACCGAGGCAGCAGACGGCCACCTCACGGTGCCAAAACCGCGGCTCAAAGGCCAGCGCACAGCCACGCCGCCCTTCCTCCTGTTTCCCAAACAAGAACCACCCCGACCGAGCTTCTTTCTCGGTTCCGCGCGAGCACAGAAACGCCGACCTCACTGATCGCCGGCGTCCGGCCAGCACAGGCACTCTCGTGCCCGGCGAGTAACACAAGTAAGAGCCGCCTCGAGGTACTGATCACAACCGTACCGACCTCGCTCTCTCTCTCGCACGATCGGCAAAGTATTTGAGGGATTAGCGCGTCGGGGTGTTTAGAACCAAACCGTGAGAATTCCAGAAATTCGGAGCAAGTATGCCACCACTCCTTAGGCCGAGCTAAAGATATGATCTAGACTCGCCCACGCATATCTAGGATCAGAAATCATCGAGTTTCATCGAGTAGGGGCGATGTTCTTCGAGCTTTTTGCATCGGCGCCGATTTCCGGTCTAGGTCACCGGTGAGGTCGTAGTTGCAGCTGTTTCCATAGAGATCGGTGCCCATATCCGTGATCAGTGGGTGTCAGCGGAGCTCCCTGAGCAAACAGCATCGGAAAAGGTAGGGAACACCGAGTTCGACGTCGCCGGTGAGCTTCCGGCCGCTGTTGCCGTCGGGAGCCCTGTTCCGGCCGTTGTCAAGCTCCGGTGAGGGCACCAGCGTGTTCTCCGAGTCGAGTTAGGCACAGGCGGTGAGAATCAGCAAGCTCCGAGGTCCGGAACCCCTCTCCGGCGAGAGCTCCGGCGAGCTCGGCGGCGGGGAGCCGCGGGAGCGCGAGGTGGAAGAAGCCTTGCGGGCCCCGCGTGTCAGTCGCTGCTGAGAGCGCTCGGGATTTGCTGCGGCACCGGGATTCCGTGTGGCTGCGCGGGTGATTCTGCAGGCTCCGGTGTGGCTTAGCTGAGAAGCTGACACGTAGCCGGGGGACCCCACCCGCAGAGTTTAAATTTTATTCGAATTTCCAGTTTTAGTTCAAACTTCAAATGAATAGAACTTTGGCTAGGAAACTCCAAATTCGATGAACCAAATTTTGCTGAACTCAGAATTCTGAGTACTTTCCAGCAATACCAGTAAAATTTTCAGACTCATCCAAGTTCATTTAGTTACCCTAATGGGGTGATTAAGAGAACTGCCCTGAGAAAATAGAAAATTGTACAGAAACATTTTTCAGGTTTTTCTCAAATCTTAAGTAGGGCATAACTTTCTGTAGAATTCTTCAAATGACATGAAACCAACTCCATTAGAACCATCCTAAACTCTAGTTTCCAGAGAGTAATGGTTGGAGCCATGAAAACCCCTGGAATTACTTAGAGGCTCAAATATTGACCAACGGGGCTTTTAATTGTACAAAGCTCAAAGGAACTTTGTTTCAAATGAAACTTGGTCAAGACTCTGGTTAGGACCCTACCAAGCCACAATAAAAATTTCAGAACAAAAGGGGAGGGCTAGCTAGAGTTATTAGTACTTAAGTATTCAAGTTTACACATTGCGTTTAAATTTATATGTCGTATTTCATTAAACGTGTAGTCACTGAAGAAGAGACTCCGGAAGTGCTGGACTTCCTCCTTCCGGAAGAAGAGCTAACTACTGACCAGCAGCAACAACGCAAGCCCCGGTTTGCATTAACCTTTTTATAGGCTTTACTTTGTTCACATGTGTCATATGAAGTATGAATGTGCATTAGGTATAGGATGGATGGAACCCCACTTGCATGACCAGAAATTTTCCATAAGAGTGAGGGTAGTGTCTAAGACCTCGAGTAGACAAGCTGTGCTTAATGTTTCATAGAACTTCGGTACAAGTCGAGTAGTTGGAATCTACTCACGAGACAGGCTTGGGACACACGGGTTTGGTTGAGTGATGTGAGATCACTTTAGTAATGAAAAGGAGACTAGGCAGGGGTTAGGGCGCAGCAAGAGGGAGTCTTATGTGCGCAGCCCTGTCCGTGTCGATTGAGGACCGATCCATGTGCGGCCCACGCTGATCAAGTTTGAATGTACCGAAGGCATATCGGATATATGGGCCCCGATAAACCGATGTAGCCTAAACCTCCGGGCATCGAGGCATAGCACACCGATTTATAGGTGTAGGTTGAGGGCAGCAAGGTGGAAATCTGCCAACGGGCATAGAGAGATGCTCCGTGTGGGGAACCTCCTGCTCGTTTCGGTGTGACCGGTTCTTCATTTGGGCTGTTGGGTGAAAGGTTGTCCCGTACGATATCGAGTGAGCGTTCTGTGCAGCTCCACGGGTGGGCGTACGTGACGTGCTCTTTGGGTTTCCCTGCAGGTGTATATCGAGTCGATTCGCCGTCCCTCGCGGTGAAGAGTACAACTTGGTCACTGAGTCGTGACGTAGACTAATATATGAAATATGGTGATTCAATACTGCTGATTTGATATAATATTGCATTGCTACATGTTTGCCACCAAATATGGCTTACTAAATTTCAGCTTCCTGAACTGTTAACTTGTTGCTAAAAGTTGAACTAAGGACGAACTTGTAGGCGAGTCCATTTGTTGCAATATGACTATCCTACGTCATGGTACACCTCATGTAGAGTTTCATGCTTAGGTGAGTCGGTTAAGCCTTGCTGAGCCTTCGTGCTCACGGTTGCTGCTTAAGTGTTTTTCAGGTGAGGAGCCACCCACGGACTCGGAGTACGAGTCCACCGGCGAGGGTTACCCTCCGTCGGGGACCACGGCTGAGTGGGAGCCGTACACGCCGCGCTGAGCTGAGACATGCAGCTAGTGTGGGTTGCCCTAGGGCTGGGCAACCGACTTTTGCTAGATAGGCGGGCATGAGTTGTACAAAAGAAACTTCCGCTGTGTAATAAAGACCCTAGTTTGTAACTGAGAAGTGTACTACTTTGTACATTCAGTTTGTTTTCCCATGTAATATAATGTGTTCTTATGACGTGTGCTGTCGGGTGTCGCATCGTGCGGCACCACCCTCTGCGATCCTGGATGAGCGGATTCCGGTCTGCCACAGCCTGGTATCAGAGCTGCATTGGGGATAGCAAAGTACTTAAGGACTGTATTATGTGAAAACTTAGGTTACGGTGAGGAATTGGTAGTTGCCCAAGTAAGGACTATATTAGCATAGTTACTTAATGTGGCAAATACTAACCTATGTGTTATAATTCTGAATTTTAATTATGTAACGATGCACCTACGCTCTGGTAAGTATGGTAAGGAACGCCACCGAAAGCGGTTCAATTTCGGTTAGCTCCCCCTGACGAGGAACGTGGTTCAGGGATTGATCTCACAGCTTGGTGTGAGACGTCAATATGAACCTCTTGGACTCTTCATGTCCCTGAGTTCATATGAAGCGCTGATCCCTAGCGTGCATTAGGCAAGTAAGTGGAGACCCCATCGCGTGGTCAGTAACGCGAGAGTGTGTTCATCTGGAAATAGCCCAGGAGGACATACGCAGCGCTTGCCATCGGCGTGCCCTGCCGGGCAGTAGGTGGTATCTGTTGGGTTGATAACATTCCCAACCGTGACAACCCATTCATGATATACTCGGGTTCCCCGTCGTGTGGTGTTGAAACACGATCACGTACCTTGAGACGTGACCTAACTCAAGGACGGCCGTATGACAATGATACGGGCGTTTGTATTTACTTTTAAATATGATCCTGCCTGAAATGAAAACAACCATTGAGTGCACCATTATTGTGTGGTCTTCTGCAGGTATTAACCACGTATGTATCCGTGTAGCAAACGTGTGCGAGAGACCGTTTAGTGCCACACTTGAGCCGTATATGCCGGTATAATCCGGTTAGGATTTTCTTTTGTGAGGAATGTAGTACCGTGATATTGTAGGCATATGCATGAAAATATTGATAACAAGGAAGTAAAAATCTATAGGTTCAACATTTAGGACCCTGGTTAGGTATAGGAATGGGATAGTGGAGCAGTATAGCCAAGAGTATGAAAAGTAGAGTGCTCTGTTTTGGGCAGCAAGTTGCTGATCTTCAACAGGGCATAACTCACAGGTATGTTAGCCCAGGGAGGTGTGTTATATAGTTCTGGAAAGGTATCTGAGTACCCTACAATTTTTTTGTAGACTTCCAGAGCTGAAACACACCTTAAGATGGCTGAAATCCCAGACGAATGTAAACTGTCCAGAACCAGGACAAAGTAAAACATTCTCTGAATTGTTCTGTTTTTCAAACATAACTCCTAGTTGAAAAATCTAAAATTGTCATATAATACACCCTTAGAAAGAGTAGAAGATGTGTGACATCTTTGCAATTCAAGTTCCTGAAATTTCAGCACAGAATTTAGTGGAAATCAGAGTTGAAAACAGCAACTTCCAAGGGAGGTGTTGTTAAAATTCTTCCAGAAATTCTGCTGACTTTGAATTACCATAACTTTTTCACCAGAGCTGATCTGAGGGCAAATAAGTACTCCTTGGAAAGATACTGAAGTTAACTTTAACTTTGGTATTCAGCTTGAGTCATGAAAATGCCCAGAACCAGATCAAAACTTGGAATAGGTAGAAACTGGTCATTCTGACAGAAGAATGACAGTTGAACTCATTGGAGAGGGTGTTGTACCCTAAGGGTGGTGTACGTGATGACAACGCGATAGTAATGTCTCGTAGTGACCAAACCTAGTTACGGTGAGCTTCCAAAGTGGAGGTTCATCAAGTTGGATTAAACTAGCTTGTGTTTGGTCTGGTAATGGTGTAGCTTGTGCAAAGTTATTACATTATCTGCTTACGAGATGTATCGCATATTCTCATTGTCATTATGTTGTTACGCCTATTTTCATTTGGACTGCATGCAATATGTTGCGGGACTGATTTTTATTGTCGTATGGTTGCAGATGGTTCACACTAGGACCACGCACGAGGTTGGTGGCTCTAGCCAAGGGGGAGGCGATGACTCCCAGGCACCGGCCTACGACAGCACCCCGCAGCAGCAGCCACCACCGCCGCCTCCGCTTACTCTATCGGATGTGATAGCGGCACTGGTGGGAGGTCGTGAGGAGCAGACCGATCTGCTCCGCACGATCGTGCAGAAGACGTCCCAGCCAGGGGGCGTCAAGACAGAGGGCCTCGTGAGCCCCGTGAAGTGTCGTACTCGGATTTCATGAGTACGCACCCTCCAGTGTTCACCGAAGCTGAAGAACCACTGGAGGCTGACAACTGGCTGCGTACCATCGAGTCCAAGTTCGGGCTGCTCCAATGTACGGAGCAGCAGAAGACTCTGTTCGCAGCACAGCAACTCCACGGTGCCGCTGGTGCATGGTGGGCGAATTATGTCGCCTCACGTCCGGCTGGCCATGCCGTGGAATGGCAAGAATTCCGGGAGGCGTTCCGCGCCTACCACATCCCTCCCGGAATAATGAAGAGGAAATTCCAAGAATTCTTGGAGCTGAAGCAGGGCGGGAGGAGTGCCCACGACTACTCCCGTGCCTTCAACCATCTGGCGCAATATGCGTCAGACTACATCTCCACCGAGGAGAAAAAGCGGGAGCACTTCTATCGGGGGTTACACCCCGAGATGAAGACACATCTCGTGCAGTGGAATCGCGGCACATTCAACGACTTAGTCAATGTCGCGATTATGCAAGAGGATGTTCAGCGGGAGTTGGAAGCTGAGCAGAGGAAGCACAGCGCTCCACCTAGGAGCGGTTGTGGCATGCCTCAGAAGTACCGTATGGTGTATCGGACACCATCCGGGCAGCAGTGGCATCCACCGGCGCGACCTCAACGGTTCGGGGGACGTCCTTTTCAGTCACCTCCGTTCCGTCCGCCGATGCCACCACCAAGACAGCAGCAGCAACAGCAGCAGCAGACGGTATCCCGGGCGTTTCTACCGCCACAATGCGCCCCGGGATTCCGTCCACCGATCAGCGGGGGACCGCCCCGTTTTACCTGCTATACGTGTGGCCAGGCGGGCCACTTCGCGAAGGACTGTCCCCAGGGGCAGCAGAGCAGCGGGCAAGCCCAGTTCCAGGGCGGTGCTCGAGGCTGACCTCCGGTGAAGAAGGTTGGTCAGCGGACTGGGGGCGTCCGCAACCTCGACAATGAGGACACCCCAGAGGGAGACAACATGCTGGCGTGTACGTTTACTCTCAACAATCAAGCCATCGTCATATTGTTTGATTCTGGTGCAACCCACAGCTTTATAAGTGCATCCTATGTGGCTAAGCATCAAATGCAAGTCTTCCCAACCAACTGCACTTATATGATCTGCTCACCGGGAGGGAAGATTTCAGCTAATACGATGATTCCAAAAGCACCTCTGTGCTTAGGTGGGAAACTATATCCCACCACCTTGATAATCCTAATGGGACAAAAGATTGATGCAATCTTAGGGATGTCATGGCTAAAATACCATGGCGCTGTCCTGGAGACTCGGACATGGACGGTTCATTTAAACTCCCCATTCCACCGTCCGCATTCCATGGTATTAGACACTCCAGTCCGGGAAGTTTTAGCAGTTAATAATGCTGAAGCTCTCAAGTTAGAAGACATCCCCGTAGTCCGAGAGTATCGTGACGTGTTCCCGGAGGATCTTCAGGGCATGCCACCTGAGCGGGATGTGGAGTTCAAGATCGAGCTCGTACCCGGGACTACGCCCATATCACGGAGACCATACAAGATGGCAACAAATGAGCTGGCGGAACTGAAAGAACAGCTAAATGATCTGTTGAGCAAGGGTTTCATTAGGCCGAGTTCCTCGCCTTGGGGATGCTCGGCGCTGTTCGTGAAGAAGAAGGATGAAACCTTGAGTCTGCGTGTGGACTACCGGCCGCTCAACGCCGTCACCATCAAGAATAAGTACCCACTGCTCCGCATCGACATATTGTTTGATCAACTTGTGGGTGCAAGTGTGTTCTCCAAGATGGACCTTCGCTCTGGATATCACCAGATAAAGATCCGGGCGGAGGATATTCCAAAGACGCCCTTCTCGACGAGATATGGATTATATGAATGTCTCGTCATGTCCTTTGGTCTCACAAATGCTCCAGCCCATTTCATGTATCTCATGAACTCAGTGTTCATGCCGGAGCTGGACAAGTTCGTGGTAGTGTTCATCGACGATATCTTGGTTTACTCCAAGGCAGAAGCCGAACATGCCGAACACTTGCGGATCGTTCTTCAACGATTGCGAGACCACAAGCTCTACGCCAAGTTCAGTAAATGCAAGTTTTGGATCAGCCAAGTGCCATTCTTGGGACATATCATCTCAGCTGAAGGCATTGCGGTTGACCCAAGCAAAATAGAACAAGTACTGAAATGGAAAGCTCCCACTTCAGTCCATGAAGTCAGAATCTTCCTCAGGTTAGCGGGATACTATCGGAGATTTATTCCAAGTTTCTCCAAGCTCGCTAAGCCGATGACAGAGTTGCTGAAAAAAGGGACGAAATATGTTTGGAACACGGCGTGTGAAGGAGCGTTCCGATCATTGGTGAAGCATCTCACCACAGCCCCGGTCTTAGCTCAGCCGGATACAACAAAACCCTTCGACGTGTACTGTGACGCGTCCGGTATTGGGCTAGGCTGCGTGTTGATGCCGGAAGGACGTGTGGTCGCATATGGCTCACGCCAACATCGGAACCATGAGCAGCATTATCCGACTCATGATCTTGAGCTTGCTGCCGTGGTGTTGGCGCTGAAAATGTGGAGGCACTCTCTCCTGGGGAACTTGGTGCATCTCTACACCGACCACAAGAGCTTAAAATACATTTTCACCCAGAAGGAGCTGAATATGAGGCAAAGGAGGTGGTTAGAATTAATCAAGGACTATGAAATTGAGATCCACTACCACCCCGGCAAGGCGAATGTGGTTGCCGACGCGCTGAGTCGGAAGTCACATGTCCATCACCTCACCATTACACCGGTGGAGGAGGAAGGGCCAAGTTTATACTTGGTTCCTTATGGATCGCTGTACAACCTTTCCCTCATCCCTACTATTAGGGAGGACATCATTGCAGCTCAGAAGACGGACAAATGCATGGCACATCTCCGGAGACGGATAGACAATGGAGAGATCAAGTGTTTCCAGAAAGATAATGAGGGGACGCTGTGGTTCAATGACCGCATAGTCGTACCCCGGGATATGGAGCTGAGTAAGAAGATCCTCGACGAAGCCCACTTGTCTAAATACTCCATTCATCCGGGAAGCAACAAAATGTACCAAGATTTGAAAAAGAAATTTTGGTGGACACGGATGAAGCGGGAGGTAGCGATGTACATATCCGAGTGTGATACGTGTAGACGAGTGAAGGCTGATCATATGAGGAAATCAGGGCTGCTGCAACCCCTGAAAATTCCAGCATGAAAATGGGAAGATGTGAGCATGGATTTCATTGTGGGATTACCCTTAACATCCAACAAACATGATTCCATTTGGTTGATCGTTGACCGACTAACCAAGTCAGCTCACTTCATCCCCGTGCATACACATTTCCATGCCAACAGATATGCGGAGTTATATATCGCCAGGATCCTATGTTTGCATGGCGTACCCAAGACCATAGTCTCAGACCGAGGTGCATTGTTTGTATCTCGCTTTCGGGAGCAGTTGCATGCTGCTTTGGGTACTAAACTGATTAGAAGCTCCGCTTACCACCCTCAGACAGATGGCCAGACAGAGAGGGTGAATCAAGTTTTGGAAGACATGTTGAGAGCATGTGCCATCCACCATGGTAGGAACTGGGATGATCACCTACCATTGGCGGAATTCTCGTACAACAATGGCTATCAGGCGAGTATCAAGATGGCACACTACGAAGCTCTTTACGGTCGTAAATGCCGCACCCCATTAAACTGGTGCGAGTCCGGTGAAAGGGTCACATTTGGGGTTGATGTGGTGAACGACGCCGAAGAGCACGTTCGGACAATTCAAGCCAATTTGAAGGCCGCTCAATCCCGGCAGAAGAGCTACGCTGATAAGAGGCGTAGACCGTTGCACTTCGACGTCGCTGAACACGTGTACCTCCGCGTGTCTCTGATGAAGGGCGTGCACCGGTTCGGTGGGAAGGGGAAGCTCGCTACCCGTTTCATTGGACCATACGCTATCACCGAGAAGTGCGGACCAGTGGCATATCGATTGGAGCTACCAGCAACCCTTGCTGGTGTCCATGATGTTTTCCATGTTTCGCAACTGCGAAAATGTTTAAAGCATACAGCTGCTGTTCCTACCGAAGACATCGGTGAACTGAAACCGGATTAAACATATGATGAGTATCCGGTGGCCATTCTTGATGAAAAAGCCAGGACCACGCGTAGCAGAACGTTGTGGTTCTACAAAATACTCTGGAGCAACCACACCGCCGAAGAAGCGACTTGGGAGTGCGAGGAGTTCCTTCGCTCAAATTACCCGGAGTTCATGGCTTCTCAACACGGGTAAGTCCCTATTACATCGCTATCTCTTCTTTTGTAATCTCAGGACGGGATTCTTTTAAGGGGGGAGGGATGTAAAAGCCCAAGAAAAGGGACTTGCAAAAAAGTTTTCTTCACCTCACAACACCACAGTTTTTATTGTGGATATCTTAGAAAATGTTGTGAAGAGCAAGTAACCTCCATCAAAAGGGTAATTAGAGGGGAAAGCCTTCACTTTCAAAAGTAGGATTTCTACACATGAACATGAGAGGTTGAGCTCACCCCTAGGACTTGAGAAGTCTTGGGAGGGTTCAAGCCAAGTTTCATGCTAACCCAACACTTTTTGAGGCACTTTTGGAGGTATTTGAAAAAGAGGCCAATTTGAATGTAAATTCAAATTGCAGCAACTTTCATCACTCAAAGTCAAAAGTTAGCTTCATATTCAAACTCAGCACATTTTTCTGAGCTATCCCACCATTCATCCCCATTGGAGTTCATCTTGTCGGGAGCCAAATTTGCAATAATTCAAAACTGAATTTGAAATTCAGTTCAAATATGAAGCAAATTGGCCCAACCAAATTTTCAAATTGGAGAACTTAAATTTGAACCAAAACTTGGGGGCTAAGTATCACATTAAATCGTGAGTAGCTGGTGGGATAATTAGCAAAAACCAGAAAAGAAATTTGGAAAAAGAAGAAAAGGGGAGGCCCACATGTCAGCTGCACACACGAGTATTCAGTCGGTTGTTGCAGGCGGGTCTCGGCTTCGCGCGCAAGGCAGGGGAGCGGCGGCGAGCCACCGAGGCAGCAGACGGCCACCTCATGGTGCCAAAACCGCGGCTCAAAGGCCAGCGCACAGCCACGCCGCCCTTCCTCCTGTTTCCCAAACAAGAACCACCCCGACCGAGCTTCTTTCTCGGTTCCGCGCGAGCACAGAAACGCCGACCTCACTGATCGCCGGCGTCCGGCCAGCACAGGCACTCTCGTGCCCGGCGAGTAACACAAGAAAGAGCCGCCTCGAGGTACTTATCACAACCGTACTGACCTCGCTCTCTCTCTCGCAAGATCGGCAAAGTATTTGAGGGATTATCGCGTCGGGGTGTTTAGAACCAAACCGTGAGAATTCCAGAAATTCGGAGCAAGTAAGCCACCACTCCTTAGGCCGAGCTAAAGATATGATCTAGACTCGCCCACGCATCTCTAGCATCAGAAATCATCGAGTTTCATCGAGTAGGGGCGATGTTCTTCGAGCTTTTTGCATCGGCGCCAATTTCCGGTCTAGGTCACCGGTGAGGTCGTAGTTGCAGCTGTTTCCACAGAGATCGGTGCCCATATCCGTGATCAGCGGGTGTCAGCGGAGCTCCCTGAGCAAACAGCATCGGAAAAGGTGTAGGGAACGTTGAGTTCGACGTCGCCGGTGAGCTTCCGGCCGCTGTTGCCGTCGGGAGCCCTGTTCCGGCTGTTGTCAAGCTCCGGTGAGGGCACCAGCGTGTTCTCCGAGTCGAGTTAGGCACAGGCGGCGAGAATCAGCAAGCTCCGAGGTCCGGAACCCCTCTCCGGCGAGAGCTCCGGCGAGCTCGGCGGCGGGGAGCCGCGGGAGCGCGAGGTGGAAGAAGCCTTGCGGGCCCCGCGTGTCAGTCGCTGCTGAGAGCGCTCGGGATTTGCTGCGGCACCGGGATTCCGTGTGGCTGCGCGGGTGATTCTGCGGGCTCCGGTGTGGGTTAGCTGAGAAGCTGACACGTAGCCGGGGGACCCCACCCGCAGAGTTTAAATTTTATTCGAATTTCCAGTTTTAGTTCAAACTTCAAATGAATAGAACTTTGGCTACGAAACTCCAAATTCGATGAACCAAATTTTGCTGAACTCAGAATTCTGAGTACTTTCCAGCAATACCAAATTCAGCTCATGAAAGTGAATAGTTTTCCTGAATTAAATCCCTAAAATTAAAACTGTTGGGAATTTTATCTGGAGAACTACTTTATGAAAAATTCTGAAATTTGGCTGAGAGGTTCATTGGAAAACCCCTGAATCCCAGTAAAATTTTCAGACTCATCCAAGTTCATTTAGTTACCCTAATGGGGTGATTAAGAGAACTGCCCTGAGAAAATAGAAAATGTACAGAAACATTTTTCATGTTTTTCTCAAATCTTAAGTAGGGCATAACTTTCTGTAGAATTCTTCAAATGACATGAAACCAACTCCATTAGAACCATCCTAAACTCTAGTTTCCAGATAGTAATGGTTGGAGCCATGAAAACCCCTGGAATTACCTAGAGGCTCAAATATTGACCAAAGGGGCTTTTAATTATACAAAGCTCAAAGGAACTTTGTTTCAAATGAAACTTGATCAAAACTCTCGTTAGGACCCTACCAAGCCACAATAAAAATTTCAGAACCAAAGGGGAGGGCTAGCTAGAGTTATTAGTAGTTAAGTATTCAAGTTTACACATTGCATTTAAATTTACATGTCGTATTTCATTAAACGTGTAGTCACTGAAGAAGAGACTCCGGAAGTGCTGGACTTCCTCCTTCCGGAAGAAGAGCTAACTACTGACCAGCTGCAACAAGGCAAGCCCCGGTTTGCATTAACCTTTTTATAGGCTTTACTTTGTTCACATGGGTCATATGAAGTATGAATGTGCATTAGGTATAGGATGGATGGAACCCCACTTGCATGACCAGAAATTTTCCATAAGAGTGAGGGTAGTGTCTAAGACCTCGAGTAGACAAGCTGTGCTTAATGTTTCATAGAACTTCGGTACAAGTCGAGTAGTTGGAATCTACTCGCGAGATAGGCTTGGGACACACGGGTTTGGTTGAGTGATGTGAGATCACTTTAGTAATGAAAAGGAGACTAGGCAGGGGTTAGGGCGCAGCAAGAGGGAGTCTTGTGTGCGCAGCTCTGTCCGTGTCGATTGAGGACCGATCCGTGTGCGGCCCACGCTGATCAAGTTTGAATGTACCGAAGGCATATCGGATGTATGGGCCCCGATAAACCGATGTAGGCTAAACCTCCGGGCGTTGAGGCATAGCACACCGATTTATAGGTGTAGGTTGACTGCAGCAAGGTGGAAATCTGCCAACTGGCATAGAGAGATGCTCTGTGTGGGGAACCTCCTGCTCGTTTCGTTGCGACCAGTTCGACGTTAGGGCTGTTAGGTAAAAGGTTGTCCCGTACGACATCGAGTGAGCGTGCTGTGCAGCTCCACGGGTGGGCGTACGTGACGTGCTCTTTGGGTTTCCCTGCAGGTGTATATCGAGTCGATTCGCCGTCCCTCGCGGTGAAGAGTACCACTTGGTCACTGAGTCGTGACGTAGACTAATATATGAAATATGGTGATTCAATACTGCTGATTTGATATAATATTGTATTGCTACATGTTTGCCACCAAATATGGCTTACTAAATTTCAGCTTCCTGAACTGTTAACTTGTTGCTAAAAGTTGAACTAAGGACGAACTTGTAGGCGAGTCCATTTGTTGCAATATGACTATCCTACGTCATGGCACAACTCATGTAGAGTTTCATGCTTAGGTGAGTCGGTTAAGCCTTGCTGAGCCTTCGTGCTCACGGTTGCTGCTTAAGTGTTTTTCAGGTGAGGAGCCACCCATGGACTCGGAGTACGAGTCCACCGGCGAGGGTTACCCTCCGTCGGGGACCACGGCTGAGTGGGAGCCGTACACGCCGCGCTGAGCTGAGATGTGCAGCTAGTGTAGGGTTGCCCTAGGGCTGGGCAACCGACTTTTGCTAGATAGGCGGGTGTGAGTTGTACAAAAGAAACTTCCGCTGTGTAATAAAGACCCTAGTTTGTAACTGAGAAGCGTACTACTTTGTACATTCAGTTTGTTTTCCCATGTAATATAATGTGTTCTTATGACGTCTGCTGTCAGGTGTCGCATCGTGCGGCACCACCCTCTGCGATCCTGGATGAGCGGATTCCGGTCCGCCACAGATCTTAGGCCAAGAAAATAGTTTCTGGAAAGCTATTGAAGTTAACCTTAACTTTGATGTTGAACTCCAGAATTGGTTTTGCCTTTAGCATGGCCTAATTGAGGTTGAAATTGAAACTGGTCAGGGCTGTCATGTTGGGCAGCAGATCAGCAGTCAAATTGGTTTAAATTTGAACTAAGTTTCCAAGTTTTATGAGTTCAATGACATGTCTTATGTTATAACTCAAATGGTTTACTGTTCAAATAAATATTTGACATTTCTCAAATATGTTTTTACAGATGACAGCTGATAGACAGTTGGAGAACGGGTGGGTGGTGTCCCACTGTTCTCACCGCAGCGGCTATCCGGAAACATTGAGGCAAATGCTTCAATATTTTGGATACAGCAAGATGCTGCAGTACCTCGCCAAGGAAGAAGGCGAGGAGGGGAACAAGACGTGGACAATCCATGTCGAAGTTCCTGCAGGGCCTACGCCACCCGGTTGGGCGCCGTTCACCGTTACGGTGAGAGGTAGACAACCGGAGGGAATGTGGCAAGTGGCAGCCCGCGACACCATGTCGCGCTTCTGCCAACTGCACGTGAGAGCTATGGAGGGCACTCCATACGTGCTCGTTCCGGTAGAGGGATGGGCTCATCATGTGTGGGAAGGGAGGTACATAGAGGAAACAGATCCGGGTTGCCCAAGGTACAACCCCGCGGAGGCGAACCTCAGCCTCCAGATAAGGGCTGGAAAGGCCGCGATGGATAGCCAAGCTGTTCATACGGAGTGTCTCGCCGCAAAGCTCAATGAGAGCATAAGCCGTAGAGACCATTTTGAGAGTGCTCACAGTGCACTCCGCAATGTGCTCCTTCCGACGATTAAGCGACTGAACGAACAGCATAATCAGTTGCATCGTCTGAAGAAGGCAAGGAAGAAAAGCCGTGTTGATATCGCGGCGTTGCAAGAACAGGTGCAGGCTCTAACCCAGCAGAACGAGGTCCTTACTCAAGAGCGGGACGACACTATTGAGGAAGGGCAAGGCTGGGAAGAAGACTACAACCAGGCTATGGACGAGGTGCACGCGTTGCAGGACCTCGTACCTCCGGTATTGGGCATCCCGGTGGTCTTGGGTCTTCCGGCAATGGGAGAACCCGATATGGGAGAGGAGGTTGTAGATCCGGAGCCACCAGCAGAGGTACCGGAGGAGGACGACCCGCAGGAGGTCGAGTTCTACTCTGAGTAGGGGGTTACCGTTGCCAAGTAGGCCAACCAGAGTGAAGTAACCCAAACTTTTGTAACCAGTAACATGTCGTGTAGGCAGTAGCGTATGTATAGGTAGTGACGACATGAGCACGACTTCTCGGAGACCCGAGAAAAATGTAGCTTGTATAAAGTTTATGCTTTATCAATATATGTGAATGCTGTGCAAATTATTCATGCGTCACTTCAATACCTACTGTTTCATATGGAATTTTTAAGTATGACATGTGCTGATCGCTGCTGTTTTGAATTTCAGAATGACTCGTACTCGTGCCAACCCGGACGTTGGGGGTTCTAGTCAAGGGAGAGAAACATCCCAAAAGCCTCCCAAGGACTCCTCAGGTCGCAACAGCAGCAACAGCAACAGCAAACACCGCCACCGCCAACGGTTACATTGGCCGACATTGTTGTGGCAATGGCGGGTTCTTATCAGCAGCACACGGAGTTGCTGCAAACTTTCATCGCAAATACGTCTCGACCAGAGAGGTGTCAAGATCGTGAGGAGCACCAACAGAGCTCCTACTCCGACTTTCTAGCAACTCATCCCCTGGTATTCTCAAGGGCGGATGAACCCCTCGATGTGGACAACTGGCTCCGCACGATGGAGATGAAGTTCGGGCTGCTCCAAGTGAGTGAGCAGCACAAGACTCAGTTCGCGGTCCAACAGCTCCAGGGATCCGCGAGCGCGTGGTGGGCAAACTACTGTGCTTCACAGCCCACTGACCGAGAAATGACCTGGCCGGAGTTCCGGACGGCCTTCAGGGCCTATCACATACCGCCGGGTCTCATGAAGAGGAAGTCGCAGGAGTTCTTACGCCTGCAACAAGGGAGGAGGAACGTGCTGGAATACTCCAGGGCGTTCAACGATCTCACACTTTACGGGTTGTATCACGCCGATACTGACAAGTGGCGGGATCACTTCTACCAGGGGCTTAATCCGCTCCTGAAGGACAATCTGGTGATGTTCAATCATGGCAGCCTCAATGACATAATTGATGCTGCGATTGTCCAGGAGGACTCCTGCAAGGAGTTAGCGGTGGCGGAAAGGAAGCGAAGCGCGCCGCAAAGCAGCGGAGAAGGAGGTGGTCCTTCTCAAAAATACCGGATGGTGAATCGCCCACCATCGGGTCCACGGTGGCAGCCACCACAGAGGTCGATGCCATTCCGCGGTCGGCCCTATTCTCCACCGGCATTCCGGCTGGCACTGCCAGCAACACCTCCGCAACAACAACAGCAGCAGCGGGCGATGCCACGTGCGTATGCACCTCAGCAGCGCATGCTGGGCTTTCGACCCCCAAGCACCGGACAAGCAGCAGCCACATGATACAAGTGTGGTCGTCCAGGACACTTCGCCAGCAGTTGTCCAGAGAGGCAAGGCGGCGGAGTTGCACCGCAACTTCCGGGGAGGAATCAGCCCCGGAACCCTACTAATACGCTGCGGGCAAACCCTAGGCCCGGCACCGTCCACCAACTTGCCATAGAGGATGTGCCGGAGGGTGAGCCAATCCTTGTGGGTATGTTCCAACTCCACCAGCATCCCACCATAGTATTATTTGATTCAGGCGCCACACATAGCTTTATTAGCCAAGCTTTCATTGCTAAATACAGCTTGCCAATACTACCCACTGATAGTCCATATTTGATTTGTTTACCGGGTGGGAAAATTTCAGCAAGCATGATGGTTCCAAAAGCACCATTATGCTTAGAGGGTAGAGTATACCCTACGTCTCTCATAATTTTGGAGGGACAGAAGGTCGATGTCATCTTAGGGATGTCGTAGTTAACCCGCCAAGGCGCTGTTTTAGACACCGTCCTCCAAATTGTGCACTTGAACTCAGAAGTGCATGAATCCCATTCCTTATTTCTGGACAGTCCAGAAATAAAACTTCCAAGCGTCTATCAATCCACAACCATCAGATTGGAAGACATTCCAGTGGTCCGAGAGTTCCCTGACGTGTTCCCGGATGATTTACGGGGATGCCGCCCGATA
Source organism: Neostapfia colusana (assembly GCA_030760725.1). Lineage (NCBI taxonomy): Eukaryota > Viridiplantae > Streptophyta > Magnoliopsida > Poales > Poaceae > Neostapfia > Neostapfia colusana. Next base: position 60,530,940 of record JASWHV010000006.1, on the reverse strand, counting down.
AATAGGTGGAGTTCAAGATTGAACTTCCACCAGGAACCATGCCAATATCCTGAAGGCCGTACAAGATGGCGCCCAAGGAATTGGCTGAACTGAAGACTCAGCTAACGGATCTGCTGGAAAAGGGTTTTAGTAGGCCGAGCTCCTCGCCATGGGGCTGTTCGGCATTATTTGTGAAGAAGAAGGATGAGACGTTGCGGCTTTGCGTGGACTATCGTCCACTAAACGCCGTAACCATCAAAAACAAATACCCGTTACACGGATCGACATGTTGTTTGATCAGTTGGTCGAAGCAAAGATCTTTTCCAAGATGGACTTAAGATCCGGGTACCATCAGATTAAGATATGGGTTGAGGATATTCCGAAGACGGCTTTCTCGACGAGGTACGGACTTTATGAGTACCTGGTCATGTCCTTCGGCCTCACCAACGCTCCAGCTCACTTCATGTATTTGATGAACTCGGTATTCATGCCGGAGCTGGACAAGTTTGTCTTGGTCTTCATCGATGACATATTGGTATATTCCAAGTTGGAGGAAGATCACAAGAAGCATCTGCGTATAGTCTTGCAACGGCTGTGGGATCACAAGCTATACGCGAAGTTCAGCAAGTGCGAATTCTGGTAATCGCAAGTGCCTTTTCTTGGGAATATCATCTCAGCGGAGGGCATCGCTGTAGACCCGAGCAAGATCACACAAGTGCTGAATTGGAAATCTTCGAGAACTGTTCACGAGGTACGGGGTTTCCTCGGATTCGCGAGATATTATCGGTGGTTCATTCTGAACTTCTCAAAGATTGCCAAGCCTATGACGGAGCTGCTGAAGACGGCTACCAAATATGTTTGGAGTCCAGCATGTGAAGCAGCATTCAAGGCTTTAGTAAAGCACCTGACATCAGCACCGGTTTTGGCGCAGCCAGAGACAACAAAACTGTTCGATGTGTACTGTGACGAATCCGGCATTGGACTGATGTGTGCTGATGCAAGACCGAAGGGTGGTCGCGTATGGGTCACGTCAGCTTAGAAACCATGAGCAGAATTATCCAACTCACGACTTGGAGCTTGCTGCCGTGGTACTCGCACTTAAAATGTGGAGGCACTACCTACTCGGTAACCTCATACATTTATATACCTACCACAAAAGCCTCAAGTACATATTCACTCAGAAGGAGTTGAACATGAGGCAGCGAAGATGGTTAGAATTGATAAAGGATTACGAAATAGAGATCCATTATCACCCGGGCAAAGCAAACGTAGTGGCGGATGCGCTGAGTCGCAAGTCACACGTCAACAATCTGACCATCACACCGTTGGAAGAGAGCGAACCACCACTGCATGTGATTCCACATGGAGCTCTCTACAACTTAGCTTTGATCCCCACCATCCGTGAAGAGGTAGCGGCAGCTCAGAAACATGACAAGGGTATGTCGCATTTGCGGAGATGTATAGACAATGGAGAGCTTAAATGTTTCCGGAAAGACGGAGACGGCGTCCTATGGTTCAAGGACCGGATCGTCGTACCCCATAACCCGGAGTTACGGAACAAGATCTTTGATGAGGCTCACTTGTCAAAGTTTTCTATTCACCCCGGCAGCAACAAAATGTATCAAGAACTCCGAAGCAAGTTTTGGTGGACACGAATGAAGCGGGAGATCGCGAAGTACGTGTCCAAATGTGATACATGTCGAAGGGTGAAGGCAGATCATATGCGGAAACCGGGACTGCTACAACCACTGGGCGTTCATGCCTGGAAGTGGGAGGATGTGAGCATGGACTTCATCGTCGGTTTACCCACCACTTTTCAGAAACATGATTCTGTGTGGCTAATCGTCGACCGGGTCACCAAAGTTGCCCATTTTATCCCGGTCAACACCAACTACAACGCCAAGACGTACGCTGAACTGTATATCTCACGGATCCTATACTTGTACGGTGTACCCCGTACCATCATATCAGATCAGGGCACTTTATTTTGTGACCCATTTTTGGGAGCAGCTACATGCTGCATTGGGGACGATGCTGATCCGTAGTTCAGCATACCACCCGCTGACGGATGGACAAACCGAGCGGGTAAATCAGATTCTAGAAGATATGCTACGAGCTTGCGCTATCAACCACGGCAAGAATTGGGATGATCACTTGCCGTTAGCCGAGTTCTCGTACAATAATGGGTACCAAGCCAGCATCAAGATGGTTGCCTTATGAGGCGCTATACGGGAGAAAATGCCACAAACCACTGAACTGGTGTGAGTCTGGCGAAAGGGTTACCTTCGAGATTGATCTTGTCAACAACGCAGAGGAAAAGGTTCGACTGATTCAAGCGAACCTAAAAGCCGCACAATCGTGACAGAAACAATATGTGGACCGGAGAAGACGCCCAGTACAATTCGAAGTCGGGGATCACGTATACTTATGTGTGTCTCAAATGAAGGGCGTGAACAGATATGGGGTGAGAGGAAAGTTGGCACCCCAATTCATCGGTCCATTTCAGATTATAGAAAGATGTGGATCAGTAGCATACCGGCTGAAATTACCAAAAGCACTTTCTGGTGTGCACGACGTCTTTCACATTTCCCAGCTGAGGAAATGTCTTAAGCTATCAACTACCATTCAGCTGGAGGATATTGAAGAACTCCAACCGGATCTCACGTATCAGGAGGAACCGGTTCAGATTATTGATGAGAAGGCCCGAACCACACGCAACCGTACGTTGTGGTTCTACAAAGTTCTATGGAGTAATCATTCCATGGACGAAGCGACATGGGAGAGCGAAGCATTTCTTTGCGCTAACTACCCCGACTTTTTCATGTCGCATATCCGGTAATTTTCCACCGTCCTCCCTCTCATTTTCACCTTATAATATCGGGACGAGATTCTTTTAAGGGGGGGGGAGGGAATGTAAAGGCCTCAGTTTTTGACACATTCAAAGTGTTCATCACCACGCACACACACACACCTCACTTGAAGAAAGTTGATGAACACATTTGAAGAGCAAGTAACCATTATCAACACGATCATTAGAGAACAAACTCACACAGTGCAAAAGTGGCATTTCCCACATGCATCATCTAGGGGCCGGGCATATGAAAAACTCCTACATCTTGCTAGTAATGTCCATGCCAAGCTTCACCCAAATTCAAAACCTTTTTGAGGTCCTTTTGGGTATAGCTAGAAAGAGGGTGGTTTGAACTCAAATTCAAATTCAAACTGTTTTCATTCCATGAATTCAAAAGTGGGAGACATATTCTTACTCAGCACATTTTTGTGAGCTCACCCACCAATTTTCACTCCATTTGGAGTTGATCTTGACATGAGCTAAGTTTAGCAAATTCAAACTTTATTTGAATTACAAACTGAATATGTTCTGAAAATTTAGCCAAACCAAACCAAATTTGAATTCTGATTAATTCAAATGGCTCAGGGGTAGATAATTCAAATTACCATGGGTATAAGAGGGCTTACTGTTTACAACAGTAATATGGAGTTAAGTTCAGAGGTTAAAAAGACAGTGGGACCCGCATGTCAGCCACTGAGGAAAAACAACCGATTGAACTTTCAGTGCTCGGGTCCCCGAGCTGCTTCCGAGGGCGCCACCGAGGGCAGGCCGCCGCGCCACCAGCTGCTTGCCGCCCTCGGCCTCTGAACCGACTCTCGGGGCCTTTATCTACGCGCCCGAGCGGTTGCCGGTGCTCCTCACCGCTGCCCCGACGCATTCCCACGCAGAAAAACTTAAACTCCTCGCCGCCCGGGTGAACCCTCGGTCCCTCGTCGCCCGGCCAATCCTGAGGCTTCCACGGCGATCTGAGACCAGCACCAGGTGCTCCAAGCCATCCTTGACGCCCTCGCGCCGGTTCCAGGTCCGGAGCAGTCCTTCCCGAGCTCCACCGAGACGATCTTTCCTCTGCCGGTTCAGCTCGTGCCGCCATCGCGGGAACGATCCGTCCGGCCACCACAGCCTACCGTTCACCGAGCCGTGAACAGCGAAAAGGTTCACCTTCAGTCCCTCTTTCATTACCACAAGCTCCGGTGGCATGACATAGACAGCTCACGCCGGAATTTCATAATTTCGCGACGGTGTGCAAAACGGGAGCCCGAACCGATTCATGAAATTCATAGTCCACACCGCACCACTCATACTCTCGTGGAGGGGGTCACTTCTAGGTGCCCGTACGAGCCCATAGGAGCAGGAACAACGAAGAACCGTTGAGGGAAACCGCTGTTCTTCGAGTTTTAGAAGAATTCCCGATTTCCGGCCTAGGTCGCACGGTTACAGCCCAACACAGCCCTTTCTGAGCTCTGTGGAGCTCATGTCGACCTTTCCTAGGGTCCACTGGTGCTCGACGACCTTCTGCTCGATCGGTTGAGGTGTTAGGAAGACCGGCCGACACGGCCGAAGTTCTTCCGAAGCTACCGCTCGTCGCCGACCAGGTGTCGGCCATTTTCATAACAAGCTGAGCCCAGAATCATGTTGGCCGAGTGGAGTTAGGCAGGGGTGGCCCGAATCATGAAGTTTGGAGCACCACATAGGCCGCCGACGAGCTCTCTGGCGAGGTATCGCGGCGGCAGAGCGCGGGAGGCGGGAGGAAGACGAAGGGGGTGGGCCCCGGCTGTCAGCGGCAGATATTTCAAAACCGGGATCTGCTGTGGCACGGATCAGGTGTGGCTGCGTGCAAAGGAATCTTCAGCCATGTGTGTCGTCCGATGAGGAGCCTTCACGTAGCCCGGGGTCCCACGCGCAGTGATTTGAACTTTTCCCGATTTTCAGATTTCATTCAAACTTCAAATCTTCATAGCTTTGGCTAGGAACATCCAAATCGAGTGAACCAAATTTTATTGGATTCAGCTCTCTGAGTACTTTCAATCAAGTTTCACTTCATGAAAATCCTTATTTCCCCAGGATTAATTTTTCAAAATTTAAAATGTTTAGAATTTTAACTGGAGAATCCTTTGGAGGAAACTTCTGAAATTTTACGGGGATGTTCACCAATATATCCCTGAGCTACCATAAAAATTTCAGATCCAATTGAGCTCATTTGATCCACCTAATGGTGTGATTAATAAAACTGTTCCAGAGAAAATGGAAAATGTTCAGAAACATTTTCAGAATTTCTCTGAAATTGTTTAGCTCATATCTTTAGCTAGGAACCTTCAAATTAAGTGATACCAACTCCATAAGAACCCTCTGAAAATCTAGTTTTCATAAAATCATGGCTTGCTCTATGAAAATCCCTAGAACACCATAAGAGCTCCAATTAAGGTCAAGTACATAATTATTTGTGGAGGGCTCAAATGAGATTTGCTGCAACTAAAACTTGGTCAAGTCTCTGCTTAGGTTGTAACCAAACCACACTAATAATTTTAGAGTCATTGGGTCTGTCTAGCGGGACTTACAACCTTCACAAGTTTAATTCCAATCAAATGCATTTAAATTGATACATATACTTTTTACCTCATGTAGTCGCTAAGGTTGAGGAGGAGCCTGAAGTCTTAGACTTCGTCACTGCAGAAGAACAGCTAGCCTACGACCAAGAGCAGCAAGGCAAGCTCCGGTTTGCATTAACCTCTTTACAAACTTTTATTGTTTTGAGAACTTACTTCGAGTACCATTAATTCTTGCATCAGAGTCTTGTTTGAAAACCCAAATTCATAGCCAAGAAAACCATGGGTTGGGATTAGGATTGAAAACCCCGTTAGCTACTGCAATGCTAAGATAGTGTAGGATTCGGTACAAGTCGAGTAGTTGGAACTACTCGCGAGGATAGGCTAGAGGCACTCGACTCGGGTAGAGATAGCACACGATATACATGGCAAGAAAAATGAGACTGAGCGGAGAGTAAGGGCAGAAGAACTTTGGGGCCTGTGTGCTATATCTACGCTTGTGTCGATTGAGGACCGAGCCGTGTGCGGTCCTGTTGAACAAGCTAGAACAGTACTGAAGACCTACCGGCTGGGTGTTGAGGCATAGCTGGTCGTTCAGAGGGTAGGTTGAGAGCTTGAGGTGTAAATCGGCTGGCGGCACTGAGATGCACATGCAGAGACCTCTTGCTCGGGACGATTGGACCGGTTCAACATTTGGCTAACGGGTGAAAGGTGGTTGCGTACGGCGTCCGTGATGGTTGCTGTAGGCAACATCGAGTACGGGTGTATGTGACGGGTTATTCGGGTAACCCTGCAGGTGTAAATCGATTATAATCGCCGTCCCTCGCGGTCAGTGAGTACCACTTGTTTACTGTACCGTGATGTAGAAAGAACAGGCTAGTTACATGTTAAAATGTTGCTGATTGAAAGATGGACTTTGATTGTTAATGATTTGCTGTAGTTTAGAGCTAATTAAAGTTCCTTTCAACTTTGGGCAAAGTACATGAGAGAAATGTGTTTCTTGTTTGATTGCGGCTCTCTCATTTGACTTAGCGTAAGGTTCTCCACAACCTGCTGCTAAAACTTAAAAGTAAGGTTCCACTAAGTAGGCGAGTCCTTTGCAACTTACTTTACCTGATGCACCTATGACCCCTCATGTAGAACTTTCATGTTTAGGAGAGACGGGTCAGTCTTGCTGAGCGTTCGTGCTCACTGCTTGTGTTTGAAGCTTTTGCAGGGTTCTATGAGGAAGGGACTCCCGAGGAGGAGACGGAACCCCAGGAGGGGAACCCCGTCGAGTGGGAGTCGTGCACGCCGTCGTGTTAGTGTGGGTGCGTGCTAGCAAGGACACATTCACGGGCTGAACGTGAACTTGATGCGTAGTCTATGCCCGCGAGTGTAGACTGAACATATTTTGTTATAAAAATGTTCATAAACCTGTTTATGTAATAAAACATTCCTTCCGCTTTGTACCTTTGATGTGTGTTATCCGGTGCTGTGCAACGCAGCACCCCTCAGCGTGATCCTGGCTCGACAAGACCGTGGGGTCGTTTCATTTGCTCATTAATTCATTTAAGGGAAATCTTGTAGGATTTATTCCAGGAGTTCTGTTATTTAGAAAATTCCCAAATTTGGGCAGGACATCCTTCCAAATATACTTGAACTCCAGTAAAAATTCAGAGGCATTGTACCTCATTTGCTTGGTCAAATGATGTGTTAATTCCTTATGTCTCTGAAAAATAGGAAAATGAACAGAGCCTATTTTCAGCTTTTCCCAAATCCTTGTAAAATCCATATCTCCATGTAGGAAACTCCAAAAATTGTAAAACCAATTACTATGGACTCAGGACATTTTGTACTTCACAAAAGTCCACTTTTCGGCATAGTAAAGCTTAAGATCTAAGGGTAAAGGCAGATTAGTGAAAACCACATAAGGATTTTTTGTGATCACATTGAGCCATTTCATGAGCTCAAATTGTGCACACTGCCTACATTGAGCCATTTTTTGTCTTAGTTAACTTGTGCAACCACATTAAATCACTTTCTAAGATGCTTTTGAAATATATGTGCATTGCATCTTAATAGCTACGTGACGTCGACGTTCGACGAGGACTCAGATCCGCAGCGAGGATCTCCATCTCATGATGAGTTTGGCGGATTCTCCGGAGGAAGACTAACTCCTAGCTTCTAACAAAACTGTTGAGCAAGGCAAGCCCCGGTTTGCATATAACTACCGTTTTAAATTTTGCTTTACTTTCACCTAATGTTGTTAGACTTGATATTGTGCATTACGTTTAGGATGCTTGAAACTCCAACTGCATTACCATGAAATCCCTGAGTAGATGGTTATCATAGGCTTTGCCTCGTCGTAGATGCTAGGCTAATGTTGTTAGCTATCTCGGTAGAAGTCGAGAAGAAAAAAGCTACTCGTGAGAAAGGTTAAGTAACGGAGTTTACTCGCGAGAAGTTGATGATAAGAGCACCCTCATGAAAAATGAGATGGGGACGGGGAGTTCCTGTAGGTTGGAGCACTCAAGGTTGTCTCGACCTGCGACGCGTGTGACAATGCTTGAGACCACATTGGGCCTGGACCGGGAGGGTAAGGCAAATGTGGAGGTTGTTTTCTAGCCCCGTCCGTGTCGGTTAAGGACCTCGCATATGCGGCCCTGCTGGACAATATTGAGCTGTACCGAATATATAGTAGGGTATGGAACCCATGAAACCGATGTAACTTGATGTATCGTGATATAGAAACTCATCCTTCACGTGGGAATGGCGTTGAGAAGGCGGGAGGTGTAAATCCTTTTAGCGGGCAACTTCGACATGTCTGCGTAGAGGACATCCTGCTCGGCACGAAACGTTTTTCTATGTTGGGGTGTCGTGTGAAAGGTTGCTGCATACAACGTAAGAAAGAGTGATTCTTTCGAGACAAGTGTATGTGTCGTGTATTCCGGGTTGTTACTGATTCGAATCACCGTCGCTCGTGGAAGAGGATTGAGCATACTTGCTCACTGCACTGTGACGTAGTAAGAAGAGGAACTAAGTCTCTTAACATGTTGTTTATGGCTTAATCATTGTATTGGAACCTTGACTGAAGTAGATATAGTGCCAACTAAGTTTCTATTACACCTTAGGCTAGCAACATCGGGATAAGCGTTTCTTGTTTGATTGTGGACTTCCGGTGTTGTGAGGCATGAGGACCACTTAAATGAATGCTATGAGAATATGAATATAAGGATCAGGTTTAGTCAAGCTTCAATTTGCAAATTCATGTTCCTACTGTCTTACTACCCCTGCATGTAGAGTTACATGTTTACGATTGACGGTTAAGACTTGCTGAGCCTTAGTGCTCACGGTTGCTTCTTAGTTTTTTCTGCAGGTAGCAGGATGCCTGCTGTGAAGAGGGTTGTTGGGTGAGATTACGAACACTACGGTTCGTTTAACTCACAGGAAACCTAGCCGCTGTCTTTCTTTGGTGAAGCTAGTAGGAAGCGTTCACGGGCTGAACGACTTCTCTTCGGCGTCGTTAGGGTCGAGAGTGAGTAGATGTCCAGCTTTTAAATTCCGCTGTGTGTGTACATTATGTTTTAAAATTGCTTATTTTAAGTAATAAATCATTTTATATGTTCTTGCCGTCTTTTCGTGCATGCTGTAGGGTGACGCATCGCACGGCACCACCCAATGCGTTTCCCGGGCGAGCGGCACGACCCCGTCGAGGGCCGGGCCGTCACAGCTCGAATCTCCATTCTCCCACCCACGGGCCCCCTCTTGTGCCATGCAGTTCCCAGGGCAGTCCTCCTTGTCTCCCATTCCCCGTGCCATCCAATGGTCAATAACAAGCTAGCAACACACCTAATTAGTCAGCTAAGACGCACCCATATTTGGCCTTGTGGTGGCACTATTTTCCTGGCATGTGCTCGCATGAACCGCTCCTTAGATCTACGGCAAGCAAACCACCATCTCATTCAGCGACATCCGCGAACCAAGCTCGCAGCCTAGATCTCCCTGATTCAATGCTCATAAACATCATCAACTTCTCATTATATTTATTCTCATGAGTGCAGTAGCTAAACAAGTTTTATTTCAGCTTCCCTTATCCCGTAAATTAAGCAAAGCAAAAAGGAAAAATGACCATACCCGACTCTTTAACTTTCCTGGCAACAAGGATGGTTAACAAAACAAGTAAACTCCTATAAAAGGTTGTCCCATCAAGTTGACACAAGCATACGAGTTTTCGCAAGCAAAACAGTTTCAAAAACATGGGATCAATATTGTCAAGGGGCACTTGCCTTGCTCCCGTGGTTCGTGTTGCTCAATCGTCTCGAAGTCTTGGTGCTTTAGCTCCTTGTAGATGGCCTCTTGAGCATGTCCTTCTACTCATGATCACGCACATACAAAATTTACAACAATCAATTATCATGCACAAACTTTACTCAAGATGCAATGAAGTGGATGAATGCAATTCCTATGGTGCAGTTTATAAAAAGCAGTTTGTACGTGTTGTTGCATGTTTTAGTAGGCATCCATGGGGTTTTATGATGAACATGGCTGCTGGGTTCAAGTGTGGACGTAGTTATGATCTTGACACACTTTGTAGATCAATTCCACCATCAAATATCGACCAAAACATGGTCTGTCCACACGCAGAATTTTCTGCTCGTAGGGGTGGGTGCGTAGAAACAGCGGCAACGTTGTAAGAGGGGTAACAGAAACCTACCTCACTTGTTCCTCCTCTCTTTCTGGTGGCAGAACCTTCTTCCTTGCAATGGCACCATCGGGAGATTTTCTATGGAGAATTACGAGGCTGCGGCTAGGGCAGAACATCAGGGGCTTCTTTTCCGGCGACGGCGAGGCGTGACGGAGCTCAACGGCGGCCAAACTCCAGCTAGGGAGGTGGCGGAAAAAATAGAGGGGTGGGGGTGGTGGCTAGGGGGGTTTATTTATAAGGGGGAAAAAGAGCTAGGGCGGCTAGGATTTTAGCAACTCAATCATCCAATGGCTGAGATTTAATTTTAAAAGAGGTGGGAGCTAGATGCTGGGATTTTATTATTTATTTTCCACCAATGGCTAAGATTAATTAGGAAATAAAAGCCCACCAAAATCCACAAAGGGGGGTGGCTACGGTCCCCCCCCCCCTAATGGGTTGCGGCCAAGGGGTGGGGCCCATTAGGGTTCCCCCCACCCAAGTGGGCGGTCAAAATTGGGGGAAATTCGCCCCAAATATGGGGGAAAATTCGCTAGGGGAATTTTGGAGAATTTGGGGAAAATCAGGAAAATTGGGAAAATTAGAGGAGAGGGGAATTTGGGGAAAAATTGGGAAATTTTGGGGGTGGCCAAATTTGGCTATTCTATTTATTTTTTCTTATTCTTTTTATTTATTTTCATTTTCTATTTATTTTTATGATTTTCCTTTTTATTTTCTTTTATTATTTGCAATTTTATTATTTCCCATTTTTAAAATCAAGCACACAATTAGTATCATTAATATTTCTTATCAAACACACCCTTGCAACACTAGACAAATTAAATATCCACGGATCATTAATTAATTTAAATAACCCCTAATGCAAGTGAAGGGCGAAAGTTGAACACAAGGTTCATAAAGCTAGCGTACAGTGACGACAGTTGGACGTGAGGACGACGACGTGAGAGCTCTTGGAGGCGAGGGCAAGGACAGTGATGTGGGCTCGGCAGCGAGGGAGAGGACGGCGGCGGCGGTGATGGCCAAGATGGCGGCGGCGGCGAGGGGCAAATATATTTTTTGGCAGCCTGATGACATCGATGTGAAATCTCCCAAGTTAGTTTTTTCGGTGCCCGAGCGGTGCTTTATATAGTCATCCATTATCACAGACGTATTTTAAGATGGTCCATTAAAAAACCACCCGAGGTAATTGCCTCTTCATAGGTCTGATCTTCATTTTCTTCTTCCTTTGCTTCATTTTTTATTTAGATTCCAATGTAAATACTCAAACATGTATAGATTCTGCAAATTAAGTCCAAACTCGATGATTCTTTTTCTATATTCTTCAAAAATTAATATATACCAGATGGAACAGAAAGTTTAAAACTTATATCGGTAATATTTTTATCTTTTGGTAAATATAGAATTAATTTATATGCAAATATTATTCAGATTTTCATATCTCTTAAAAATGGATCTTCCACTAAAAGTTTGTTTGTATGAACATATTGTCTTATTTATACACGTATGAATTTTGTTAATTTTTTTAAAGCAATGCAACATGTAGAAATTCAAATATCCATCATTCTAATGAAATGCTCATATACATATGAGGCATTCTTCAAATTTTGGACACACATTTATTCAAACAATTTTGTAAAAATCTGAAAAAAATCATAGGGGTTGTTATAATGACTAAAAAGTCCCATAGAAAAATTCACTCACAAAATCACTGTATTATGCAAGATACAAAAATGACAAATAACCTATTTATTCTTTTTTTTTATGTTCTAACCAATTGTAAAGGTTTTTCCGAGTGTAATTTAATGGGCACCTGTAATACTAAATCATATTACAAGAAGTTGGAATTTGGGCTTTTACAAACCCCCTCATTTTGATTAAGAATATTAATTAATTCTAAACTTATTAAACTTTTTTCACTGGCAGTCCTATATTGAAAAACTACCTGTGATAATTGCCTCTTCATGGGTTTGCTCTTCAGTTTTTTCTTCATTTGCTTCATTTATTATTTAGATTCCAATGTAAATACTCAAACATGTATAGATACTGCAAATTAAGTCCAAACTCGATTATTCTTTTTTCTATATTCTTCAAAAATTAATATATATCACATGGAACAAAAAGTTTAAAACTTATATAGGTAACATTGTTATCTTTTGGTAAATATAGAATTGATTTATATGCAAATATTATTCAGATTTTCATATCTCCTAAAAAAATGGATCTTCCACTGAGAGTTGGTTTGTATGAATATATTGTCTTATTTATACATGTATGAATTTTGTTAACTTTCTTAAAGTATTCCAACATGTCAAAATTCAAATTATCCATCATTCTAATTAAATGCTCATATACATATGAGGCATTATTCAAATTTTGAACACACATTGATTTAAACAATTTTGTATAATCTGAAAAAAAATCATAGAGGATGGTATGATTACTAAAAAGTCCCATAGAAAAATTTACTCACAAAATTATTGTATTATGCAAGATACAAAAATGAAAAATAACCTATTTATTTGTTTTTTATGTTCTGACCAATTTCAAAGGTTTTCTAAGTGAAATTTAATGGGGACCTATAATACTAAATCATATTACAAGAACATGAAATTTGGGCTTTTACAAGCCCCCTCATTTTGATCAAGAACATTAATTAATCCTAAATTCAGAAAACTTTTTCCACAGGCGGTTTGTAATGCTAATACTTCTTCGTAGGCGGTGTTTAACACTTCTTCGAGGAGGAGGAGGTCGCATGCCGGTCGCACGTCTCTGCACCCCCGGCCGCAATTAAGTTCTCCACAGATCTTCCTTGGGCCGCACGTCTCCCTTGGTCAACAATGGAAGTCACACTTTTATCTCGCCAGTCTCTACACCACCGACCGCAATTTAGTTCTCCGCACCTCCTCCTCCTCGGGCCACGCGTTTCCCTTCCGTCCAACTCCAGCCGTTCTCTCTTCGAACCCTTAGCGATCGACCAACTCCAGTGCGACCGCCGCCTGTTGTCCACTATTCACCATCACCGTCGTCGTCGCTGCCGTCACTACTCCATCCTATTCTACGCTACTTATAATCCACTTTTTATGTAGTTCATGGCTGGTAAACTTGTTATTGACTTGGCACGTTGGCGAATCAAGGAGGAGCGCTTGGCGTGACACAAGAACCACCCCCATGTTTATACATATGGCACACCGGTCGCATGGTTGTATGTAGCTATGCAATGGACTGATAAACTTAAACTTTGTAGTTTTGTTTTTTGTCTTGTTTTTTTTGGTATTTGCAATTTTATGGCTCGCCATTTGCGTCACTTGTTGTCCAATTTCTCTGCGTAGGGTTTCTCTGCGAAGCCTGAGTCGAGATACTTAATAAAGTGGCAGTGCATCGTCCCCCGTAAAGAAGGTATAAGTCATGAACAATAAGCATAATCTAGTATAACCAGCGTCCTCTTATTAATGAAATTCCTTTGTAGACTGACTGGGAAGGTGGTTACTATCCACTGACAATCTCCTTCTCGGAGGACTATCCCTTGGTACCTCCAAGATAAGCCTTTCCACCTAGATTCTTCCACCCGAATGTCCATCTCTCATGAGCACTCTGCCTTGGGGTTCTTGATCAAGAGATTGTAAGATAGACTTATTTTGCTCAAGTAATTAGTAATTGATGCCGAACTTATTTGAAGTAGTTTGTTATGTTTCTTAAATTGATATTTCATACGGGTGGTGTCCTGGTATTAGTGTCAAAATTTTACTACTTGAAGTTCAGCGTTTGCTTCATCAGCCAAATGCGCCCGATGTTGAAAATGATTGCTATAATCAACTTACCAAGGTTAGTAACTTTATGTTAGTGAGCAACCTAGGTTATATATCATTCCATATTCGACATGTGTTAATTTAAAAAATGTTAATGTTATTTTCAGAACCCAGAGGAATATAAGAGACATGTTTGGGAGCAGGCTCGATGGTGCAGTTTAGATCGATTGATGGGAGCTTCATAGGAATATAAGTCTAAAATGTATAGTTTAGAGGGCACGCAATGTGTATAAACTATGAAACTTTCATTGTTTTGCAAATGTTTGTCTCTGAATTGCAATGTGATTGCGGTTCTATATGTTCATTGTGGCAACAATGCACATTTATTATCTCTGCGCATGAAGTGGCAACGGACAGATATACTAGAAAGAACATAATTTCAACATTTTTCACAGGCAGCGTTTAACTAAGAGCCACCTGTGAAAATCTGCGCCTATATAAGGCCGCTCAAGCGGTTCTAAATTATAATTTATAAACAGCCTGTGCTAATACATCTTTGCGGGTGGTGTTTAACTAAGAGTCGTCTGTGAAAATTTGTGCCTATATAAGGCCACTCGGTCTCCTCGAAAATACCCAACCCTGGAGATTTCACTTAGACGCCGTCAGGTTGCCAAAATTTTCCTTTGCCGCCAAAACCGTCACCGATGAGCTACGTCCTTGCCATCCTCGCCGCCGAGCTTTGTCCTCGCCGTCCTTGCCGCCGAGCTTCATCCTCGCCGTCCTCGCCGCCGAGCTTCGTCGCCGTCGCCATCTATGTACGCCTGCCTCTTTCCTCCCTTCTCTCCCTCCTCCCTTTTTCTGTCCCTTGCGCCGCCTCCTTCCCTCCCCATCCACGTGTCGCCTCCCTCCTCGCCCTCGCCTCTGGCCGAGTGTCATCCTCGCCGTCGCCGCCGCCACCCTCCTCCCTTTTCTGTCCCCCTCCGGCACCATCACCGCCGCACCCCCGCGCCTTAATCCTCCTCGCGCCACCTCCTCCTCGGCATCTACCCCAACCGTGCACTGCCCCCTCGCCACCGCCGGCACTCTCGCACTGCACCGAGCCCCCCCTTTTTGATTGTTTAGATTACTTGTTTAGAGACCCTGACAATCGCTTAGATTAATTGTTTAGATTTTGCTTGAAGGTGAACTAGAGAGCAAATTGTTTAGAGAGCAAATTAATTGTTTACATCAGAATGCAAAGCAAATTCAGCTCAATTGTTTCTTCTGCATTATCTGTGTGTGTTCATACCGGCACCAATTAGTTGTTTAGAATAGTTGTTGTGTTAAAGGAGATAGTCTTGTTGTGCTAACAAGTAGTCCATGTTGTCTTTGTAATCATTGAGTACTATAACAGGGATACATGTTGTCTTTGTAAATCCACCGTGTTCACTCTATTTTATATATTAGGATAACATTTTACATATTAGGATGTCTTTGTAATCACCGAGTACTACAACAAAAAACCCCTTCTGTTGCTTTTCAAGTGCTAACATTGAAAGCCCTAACAAGACTGGTGCTGGTAGTAACAATGAAGTCGATAATATGGTGTTTAGTGACTCCAAAAGTCTAGGCTCGTATCACAGTCCATCAGATCCTTTTCCAAATATAAAAATTAAAAGCATTTCATAGGATCTCAACCCGGAATATGATCCTACCGGCGAGGTATGGATCACTAATCTTAACTCCAGAAGTTTAAGTTAATGTTGGTTGTCAAGTATATGAAGTTTTATAATTCTTTTCTACCTAACTTAGTTGCCAAGACAACAAGGTGACTTCGGCTCCAAAAACCACAAAAGGTTCTCCAATTGTTGAATCCTCAAATTTAGTCAAGCGAAAACGAGAGCAACGAGGTCCGAATAAGGTTCCATTGAACCGCATCATATACATAACAAGTGTCAGTCCAGGTGGGCTTCCCCAAGAACCACTAGATTCAGTTACAAAGTACCGAAATGCATGCAGTTGTCTTGTTAGACAGCTCGTGCTGATCACAACTGAGAATTGGAGAAAATTACCTGAGGCGGACAAGAATGAGTTGTGGGAGAAGTTAAAGAAACAATTCAAGTTCCCAAAAGGCACGGAAGAAGCTGTAAATAAAGCAACATTGGTCTCTTGCTGATGAGGACATCACAACAGTGGATACTCACATTGATATACAAGGACCAATCACCAGAGCACGAGCACGGTTACTAAATCAGCAGGTGAACTCGTTCCTAACTTTCTACCCATGTGATTTTGAGAATGGATTGCTATTTAATGATTTAATTGTTATTAGGAACCATGGACATGATCAACAAGTAAAGGGAGGAGGATTCAGGGACGTGGAGAACCAGATGGGACGTCCACAAGTTGATGGAAACAGTCGCCAACTCGTACTCGAGTTCAACTCGGAGTCCAGGAGCAGTCCATCTTAAAACGGACGCCCAGGATGCATACGGACTCCGTTTTTGAAGTTCTACATATGCATGAAAATATGAGAAGATAAAATTTCCAATGGTTCTGGTCCAACATTAAAATTTGCCAGGAGTCTTTGGGAGTTGTCGAAACAAATCGAATTCAGAGTTCTATCCGGTGCTGCACCACTGTATTGGGCTTTTGGGCCTTATATCCCGTATGAGTCTATTAGGGACGCGTCTAAGGGTCTTATGGACGAACCCTAGCCTTTAAATACTGTAGCCACTGGCCAAATTCGTGGGTTTTGCTTAGATTAAACAATCTCACTGTTCTACGGTTTGTGAGACCCCAATTTCGCAATTTTCAGATTGCATCGTCATCGTTCTTTCTTGTGTTCTCGATTGCACCTGCAGGAATAGCCTTCTTGGCGTGGTCAAGCGTGTGAAGCACAGTTGATAACCAACGGAGCAGAGGTGTAGTGATTGCAGGGGTAATTCCGGTCTGCTCGAGTGCCTCGGATCATCAACATCGAGATCTCCACTTCAATCGACCTACCTTTTGGAAGATCGGGCCTAAACCACTCATCAATTGGTATCAGATTTCAGGTTGCCCGTGTGGTACTTTTATTTCCCACTTGATTAGATTTTGTTTCTCATACCTAGAGTTCACAGAAAAATCCACAAAAAAACATATCGCGTTTACCGATTCCTAGACCATAGTGCCTGCAAGTTTCGTTTTTCAGTTTGCATTCGTGTGGTTGAGTCTTGTTGCTTGTTTAGCTTTGTGTTTTTGGGTCATAGTTATCATTTTTCTTCCTTGTTTTTCTTGCTGCGCACCTATTCCACAATCCCTAAACAACAAACCGAGCCACCAAGATCATCGGTTTGCCCTAGCTAGCCGCCTTGCATGAACTTCCGCATCACCAGCCCTAGAACAGGTGACAAACCATTGTGCCAGTCTTCCTTGATTCATCACACAACATCCCATAAGTCATCGTTACTAAATTCCAATTGTTTTCCACATCCTATTGTGAGATCTTTTTCAAAACCAAGTTTGAATCAACATTAAAAACAGTAACTCGGGCAGCCTACCTTAAAACGGCCATAACTTTTGCATACGAACTCCAAATCGGGCGATTTTATTTTCAAATTGATCTACTCAAAATTTCGCAACCGATTTTCCACCGCTTCGCCGTGTTCGGTGAAATTTGTTTGGCCAAATTCCCCTCGGAAGATAGACTATCCGGCCTCTGAAGTTTCAGTCCGAATTCTAAAGAATCTTATTGATTTTCTATAGGCCACATCTTACATCCAATTGAGCTGCAAAGTTGTGCGCTTTTTATTTTTGTGCTCTCGAGTAAACAAAAAATATCAGAAAAAATATTAAAAAAAGAAAAAAATAGTGAAGAGAGCACATATATTAAAGCATTGACAGCACACACTTGAAAACAGTTGCCATATACACTTGTGCTGTACTTGTTGGTTATATCTTCCTGATTTTCTATTTGCCTTTCTACTGGCTTGTGTTGTGCTAGGCCTAGAACACTTGTTAACCAGCAACAGTTCCTACATTGAATACTTATTCAACTTTGTTTTGCTGTTAATGATTTTTGCTTATTAGCCACCATATTGTGCCATCCAAGCTCCACTTTTCCTCTTGAGTAGAACAGGTACCTTTGCAATCACTCCACGCTTCATTGGTTCTCACCGTCCACCGTTTACCACCTGCTGTGTTGGTAAGAACACTTGTAAGAACGTGGTAAGACGCTTGAGAGAGAGAGATTGTTTCCTTCCTTCCACTTTTCACATTGCCACTATCCTTTGTAGTTGATAGGGATAACATCTTTTTGTTATCTTTTATTTACTACTAACAATGGCAGAACATAAAAGGGATGATGAATGTGTTCAACATGCTGAGTTGTGTGACATGATGAGGGAAATGATAGATATGTTCACCAAAACCCACGCATCAACAGAGGCGTCATTAACGACCTTGAATCGCCAACTTGCTAATCTTGTTGTTCGGATGGATACTCTTGAGGCGCGGCTGCCTCTCGCTGAAGAACGTGAAGACGGTGCTTATAATATAGAAGATCATAACAATCAACCACGACTTCCACTTTATCTACGATGTATGGGAGGTAATAATCGTTATAATTACAATGATCGTCATAACAATTTTAATCGCCCTCTTGATGATCCTTTTGCTAAAGTCAAATTTACTATACCCTCTTTTTCTGATGCTTATGATGCTGAGGCATATCTTGATTGGCAGATGACAGTAGAGCAGAAATTTAATGTCCACCTTGTTCCCGAACAACATAGAGTTCGTCAAGCCACTAGTAAATTTAAGGATTTTGCTACCATATGGTGGAATGAAATTGTTAAAACTAGAACTGATCCTCCAACATGGGATAGATTAAAGGAAGCTATGCGTGTTCGTTTTGTTCCTCCTTCTTTTCAGCGGGACCTTCGCAAAATGTTGCAGCGCCTAGACCAAGGTAACATGTCCGTAGAGGAGTATTATAAAGAGTTACAAAAGGGCATATTGTGCTGTGAGGTAGTAGAGGACATGGATGATAAAATAGCTCATTTTTATGGGGGGTTGAGGCGTGAAATTCAGGATATTGTTGATTATAAGGAATATGATACTGTTAACAGATTATTTCAGCTGGCTATGTTGGCAGAAAAAGAATTGCAGGGCCACCAACAGCAGCAGCAACAACGCACGAGGAGCACCTTCACACCGCGTTCGACATCTACACCATCCAAAACAGCACCATCTTCGAGTTTTCGTACAGCCACTACACCATCAAATGGTGGCCAACGAACATCACCTACTGCTCCATTTCCTCGCGCGCCGAAGGGCAGCAAGATGACATTCAAGCCTACATCTTCCACTCCTTCCACGAATCGAACTTCTGGCATTAAGTGTCACCGCTGCCAGGGAGTTGGTCATGTGATGAAAGATTGCCCTAGCAAACGAGCATACATAGCACGAGATGATGGTGGGTATAATAGTACTTCGGATGTTGAAGATGAATATTCTCTTGCTACTAACATTGCAGGACCAAAAAAGATGACCACTATAGCACAGATGAAGAGGTACATGGTACTACAGCAACGGCAAATTATAGAAGCATAATTGTGCAGCGTGCTTTGAGCTCCAAAGTTGAGGCGGATGACAAGCTACAATGACACAATCTTTTTCACATGTTTCTCATCGTCAAGGACTGCCGTGTGCACACTATAATTGATGGAGACAGTTGCAACAACTTGGTGAACACGGATGGTCAAGAAACTTGGGTTGACAACAAGAGCACACCCTCATCCATACCACATTCAGTGGTTCAACAACAGCGGTAAGGCTAGGGTAATACAAATAGCGAGAGTACATTTTTTGATTGGTTCTTACCATGATTTTGCCGATTTTGATGTCGTACCTATGGAAGCTTGTTCTCTTTTGTTGGGACGTCCTTGGGAATTTGATACGGATGCAATTCATCATGGTAGAACTAATAAATATACTCTGATGCAGAAAGGAAAGAAGATCACTTTGCTTCCTATGACTCCTGCTGAAATTGTGCATTTGGAGAAAAGTAAAACACGTGATGATAAGGCAACAAAATCACTAGACTCTGAAAACAGCAAGTAATTAAGCTAAAATCACCTTCGTTGCTCACAACTAAATCTGATCTTGCTGATTTATTTAATACCAAGGGGATGTACTATGCTTTAGTATGCAAAGAAGCCATGTTTTCGCTTCATGAAGTGTCCATTGCATTGTCCCCTGATGTTGCTAACTTTTTGCAGTATTTTGCGGATGTGTTTCCCCCCGAGATACCCCCTGGATTACCACCTATGAGGGGCATTGAACATAAGATCGACTTGATTCCAGGGGCAAGTTTGCCAAATCGTGCGGCGTACAGGGCGAATCCAGAAGAGACAAGGGAAATTCAGTGACAAGTTCAAGATCTTTTGAACCGCGGGTATATTCGTGAAAGCCTTAGTCCTTGTTCTGTTGCTGTTCTTTTGGTTCCTAAGAAAGATGGTAGCTGGCGCATGTGTGTTGATTGTAGAACGATTAATAACATCACCATTCGATATCGTTATCCTATTCCTCGCCTACATGACATGCTTGATGAATTGAGTGATGCTATTATTTTCACAAAAATTGACTTGCGTAGTGGTTACCACCAAATTAGAATGGCACTAGGAGAGGAATGGAAAACTGCATTTAAAACCATGTTTGGACTTTATGAGTGGTTAGTCATTGCCTTTTTGCTTAACTAATTCACCTAGCACTTTTATGCGATTAATGAACGAGGTTTTACATGCTTTTATTGGAAAATTTGTGGTGGTTTACTTTGATGATATCCTCATTTACAGCAAGTCATATGACTTAAATCTTAATCATTTACGTGCTGTTTTCAGTGTCTTGAGAGATGCATGTTTGTTTGGTAACCTCAAAAAGTCGGTCTTTTGAACCAATCGAGTTTCGTTTCTTGGATATGTCGTTTCATCGCAGGGAATTGAGATGGATGAGGCAAAAATTGTGCCGATCACTAGCTGGCCAACTCCATCGACCGTCACACAGGTGCGTAGTTTTCTTGGTCTTGCAGGTTTTTATCGACGCTTTGTGCGGGATTTCAGCACCATTGCAGCACCTCTCCATGAACTGACGAAGAAGGGAGTGCAGTTTCGATGGGGCGAACAGCAGCAACAAGCTTTTGATGTTCTCAAATCAAAGCTTACACAAGCACCATTGCTACAACTTCCTGATTTTGACAAGACATTTGAGCAGAATGTGATGCAAGCGGCATTGGTATTGGAGGTGTTCTCATACAAGGAGGTAAACCTGTTGCATTCTTTAGTGAAAAATTGCATGGTCCTTCTCTGCATTATTCTACTTATGATAAGGAATTGTATGCCTTAGTGCGAGTTCTACAAACTTGGCAACATTACCTGTGGTCTAAGGAGTTCGTCATACATTCCGATCATGAATCTTTGAAGTATCTTAAGTGTCAAACCAATTTGAATAAACGACATGCTAAATGGATTGAGTTCATAGAATCGTTTCCATACATCATTAAGCATAAGAAAGGGAAGGAGAAAGTTATTGCAGATACATTATCTAGACCACCATGTTGTCCCAACTTGATCATAAAATATTTGGTTTGGAAACAATAAAAGGATTATATCCTACTGATTTGGACTTCAAAGATGACTTTGAAAATTGTAGAGAAGGAAGAACTTGGAATAAATATGTACTACGGGAGGGCCTCCTCTATCGTGCTAACAAGCTATGTGTTCCTGCTAGTTCCGTTCGTCTATTACTTTTGCAGGAAGCACATGGATGAGGTTTGATGGGACATTTTGGAGTGAAGAAAACTGAGGACGTGCTGGTTACACACTTCTTTTAGCAAAAGATTAGACGTGATGTCGAGCGCTACGTGTCACGATGCACTACTTGCAATAAAGCTAAGTCTCGACTTAACCCACATGGTCTTTATATGCCTCTTCCTGTTCCTAGTGTACCTTGGCAGGATATTTCCATGGATTTTGTTTTGGGATTGCCTAGGACTAAGAGGGGGAGGGATAGTATTTTTGTGGTTGTTGATCGTTTCTCCAAAATGGCACATTTTATACCTTGTCATAAGAATGATAATGCCTCACACATTGCTGATTTGTTTATGACAGAAATTATTCGTTTACATGGTGTGCCAAATACCATTGTTTCTGATCGTGATGCAAAAATTTTAAGTCATTTTTGGAGAACATTGTGGTATAAATTGGGAACCAAGCTGCTGTTTTCAACCACATGTCACCCACAACCAATGGACAAACTGAGGTAGTAAATCATACTCTATCCACTATGTTGCGGGCTGTTTTAAAAACAAATTTAAAGGGTTGGGAGGATTGTTTACCCCATATAGAATTTGCTTACAACAGGTCAGTTCACTCTACTACAAAGGTAAGCCCATTCCAGGTAGTGTATGGTTTCAATCCCCGTGCTCCTATTGATTTATTACCTTTGCCTCCTTCTGAAACTATAAATTTGGATGCTACACAATGATCTGAATTCATTCTTAAGATGCATAAAACTACAAAGAAAAATATTGAAAGGATGAATGAGAAGTATAGAATTTCTGGTAGTAAAGGTAGAAAAGAAGTAAAACTTGAACCAGGGGACCTTGTATGGCTATATTTGAGAAAAGAACGATTCCCTCACTTGAGAAAAATCTAAATTTATGCCACGAGCTGCTGGTCCTTTTAAGATTGTTGAAAAGATCAATGACAATGCATATAAGCTTGAGTTGCCTCCCGATTTTGGGGTTAGTCCCACATTTAACATTTCAGATTTACTACCATACTTGGGAGAAGAAGATGATCTTGAGTCGAGGACGACTCCGATTCAAGAGGGGGAGGATGATGAGGACATTACAACAGTGGATACTCACATTGATATACAAGGACCAATCACAAGAGCACGAGCAAGGTTACTAAATCAGCAGGTGAACTCTTTCCTAACTTCCTACCCATGTGATTTAAGAATAGATTGCTATTTAATGATTTAATTGTTATTAGGAACCATGGACATGATCAACAAGAAAAGGGAGGAGGATTTGGGGACGTGGAGAACCAGATGGGACGTCCACAAGTTGATGGAAACAGTCGCCAACTCGGACTCGAGTTCAACTCGGAGTCCAGGAGCAGTCCATTTTAAAACGGACGCCCAGGATGCATACGGACTCCGTTTTCGACGTTCTACATATGCATGGAAAGATGAGAAGATAAACTTTGCAATGGTTCTGGTCTTACATTAAAATTTGCCAGGAGTCATTGGGAGTTGTCGAAACAAGTCAAATTCAGAGTTCTGTCTGGTGCTGCACCACCGTATTGGGCTTTTGGGCCTTATATCCCGTATGAGTCCATTAGGGACGCGTCTAAGGGTCTTATGGACGAACTATAGCCTTTAAATACTGTAGCCTCTGGCCAAATTCATGGATTTTGCTTAGATTAAACAATCTCACCGTTCTACGGTTTGTGAGACCCCAATTTCACAATTTTCAGATTGCATCTTCATCGTTCTTGCTTGTGTTCTCGGTTGCACCTGCAGGAATAGCCTTCTTGGCGAGGTCAAGCGTGTGAAGCACGGATGATAACCAACGGAGCAGAGGTGTAGTGATTGCAGGGTTAATTCGGGTCTGCTCGAGTGCCTCGGATCATCAACGTCGAGATCACCACTTCAATCGACCTACCTTTCGGAAGATCGGGCCTAAACCACTCATCACTTGCGGTAAGAAGTTTCATTGCTGTAAGAGTGAAATGAATGTTTAGGTTAAGAACAATAAGGTCTCTAGCCCGAAGAAGATGGGAAAAATCACACAAGCTCAGTGGCAAGAATTTGTTCATCAAGAGACCACACCTAAGTCTAAAGCCCTAAGTAAATCTAGGTTAGAGCTTGCCGAAAATGTAAGGGCCCAAGTTTTCACTTGCTAAAAGGTGTTCATCACACCACACCTCATCTCATTTGTAGTAACCACATGAACACATTTGAAGAGCAAGTAACAACCAGTAATAGATATATTAGGAGTGAAACTCACAAAGTGCAAAAGTAGTAATTCCCACATGCATCATATAGGGGCTGGGCATATGATTAACTCCTAAACTTTGCTAGGAATGCTCATGCCAAATTTCACCCAAATCCAAAACCTTTTGAGGTACTTTTGGGTATGAGTAGTAAAGGGCTAGTTTGAATCTAAATTCAAATTCAAACTCCTTTCATCCCATGAATTCAAAAGTGGGATTCATATTCACACTCAGCACATTTTTATGAGCTCACACACCAATTTTGACTCCATTTGGAGTTGATCTTCACATGAGCTAAATTGGACAAAATGAAACCAAATTTGAATTTCAACTTCACATGTGCTGCAAATATATCCAAACCAGTTCACAATTTGAATTATTCAAAGTCAAATGTGCATTGAGTGATTTGATCAACTCACTAGGGGCATTAGGGTCCCCAAATTATGAGCAGTGGAAATTGAAGTTTTTGGGACAAAATGGGAGGAGTGGGGTCCACTGTCAGCTACTCTAAACAGAGGAACCGCCTCAGCTCTGTATTTCCTTCGCACGGGAGCGCGCCGGCCGACCCGTCCCCGACGGCAAACTGGACAAGCTCCTTCTTCTCGACGTGCCGGCCGCTCTTATCACCCCACGAGCAGCCCAAGTCGATTTCTTCACTTCCGCTCGCTCACCCACACGCTATCGGTTCTCTCTCCCGCAAAGAACACCGCACAGGGCTGCTCACTGCTCTCCCGAGCGCACACCGCAGTTGGGTGCTCACGATAACGCTCTAAACCGCAAACGGAGGCACAAAGGTGTGCTCTAGCCTCCACCATGCTCCATCCCGGGGTTTCTAGCTCCAGCTGCCCACACGTTGCGAATTGGCGCCAAGCACCGAAACACTCCGGCGCAGCTTGGTTTCGGGTCACTGTGGACAGCACGCCACAGCCCCCGTCGCCGTCCCTTTCCAACACCAAAGAGGTGCATCCGGATGTCTAGAACATGTAGCCGAAGACCATTTTCCATTTGATCAACCATAGAACTAGAATTTCTAAATACTGCGAAACCTAGTTCATTTAGCCCGAGCTCAGTTTATACCAAAATTCGGATTCCACTTGATCTCACCTGTCGAGCTTGTTGGTCAGTAGATTCTACACACGCTAGCGCTCACTCTCGAGGAAGAAGCAAAGGAAACTGTCGAGAATCAGCCGTGATATGGCTGTTTTCCTCACCGCCAACGCAAAACACCTCGGCTCACCGTCGAGAGTATGTTTGCCGGCGTTTCCAGCTCCCAAGACGTCTCATTTCATGTTTCTCATGCTCCACTGATGCTCTCCGAGCAAATCCCAACCTTTCTAGTGCCTTCTAGCTCGAGAACCGTCTCGCCAGAAACCTATCTGCCGTGGTTGCCGTCACGGGGGTGTTTCCGGTCGCCGTCGATGAACTCCGACCTCTTGGGCGTGTTCAGCGTCGGGAGTTAGGGTGGGGCAGCCACTCTCAGCTCCGGAGATGGACGGGAGGTCGATCCTGGTGACCCTTGCCGGAGGGCGCCGCTGCTCGGGTGCGGGCACGGGAGGTTGAAGAAGGCACTGTGCATGGGACCCACATGCAGTGTTTTTAACTTTTCCCCGGTTCTCAGTTTTTAGTTCAACTTCAAACACCCATAACTTTGGCTGGGAAGCTCCAAAACAAGTGAACCAAATTTTTTTGGATTCATCTCTCTGAGTACTTTCCAACAAATCAAGTTTCGCTCCATGAAAACCTTTATTTCTCCAAAATTAATTCTCCAAAATTTAAAGTGTTTAGAACTTTAACTGGATAACCCTTTAGTGGAAAATTCTTAAATTTGGCCAGGGTGTTTCTTGTAATATCCCTGAGCTACCATAAAAATTTCAGATCCATCGGAGCCTATTTGATCTACCTAATGGTGTGATTAAAGAAACTGGTCCAGAGAAAAAGAAAAATGTCCAGAAACATTTTTCAGATTTTCTCTGATCTTGTGTAGCTCATATCTTTTGCTTGGATGCTTCAAATGAGATGAAACATTTCCATTAGAACCATATGAAAATCTAGTTTATAGAAAGTCATGGCTTGATCCAAGAAAATCCTTAGAAAAAAACCTAAGAGCTCTAAATAGGGCCAAATACACATTTATTTGTGCAGGGCTCAAATGACGTTTGCTTCAAATGAAATTTGGTCAAGTTCCTGTTTAGGTTGTATCCAAACCACTGTAAAAATTTCAATGTCAATAGGACTGTCTAGCTATATTTATTGTCTTCACATTATCACAATCAACTCAATTGCATTTAAATTGACACACATCATAATTCTTTTCATGTAGTCGCTAAGATCGAAGAAGGCCAGGAGGTTCTGGACTTTATCACTCCGGAAGAACAAGTAGGTTACGACCAGTAGCAAGGCAAGCTCAGGTTTGCATTAGCCGTTTCATAAAGTCTTTTGTTTTGATAACTTACTTTATGTATTTCTTACAATTGTGCATTAGAGTCTTGTTTGAAAACCCAAATGCATAGCCAAGAGAACCCTCGAGTAGCCACGGCAATGTTAAATTGGTGTAGGATTTGGTATAAGTCAAGTAGTTGGAACTACTCGCGAGAATAGGCTAGAGGCGCACAACTCGGTTAGAGATAGGAAATGAATCACATGGAAAGAAAAATGAGACCGAGCGGAGAGTAAGGGCAGCAGTACTTTGGGGCCTGGGTGCCATAGCTCCGCTTGTGTCGATTGAGGAACGTGCCGTGTGTGGGCCTGTTGAACAAGCTAGAATAATACCGAAGACCTACCGGATATATGGGAACCAGAAAACCGATGTAATTCGGGTAGCGATCTGTTGAGGCATTGCTTGTCGTCCAGAGGGTAGGTTGAGAGCAGCGAGGTGTAAATCGGCTGGCAGGCACTGCGGATGCTCCGCGCAGATACCTCTTACTTGGGACGATAGGACCGGTTCAACACTTGGCTAACGGATGAAAGGTGGTTGCGTACGACGTATGTGGTGGTTGATGTAGGCAACATCGAGTACCGGCGTACGTGACAGGTTATTCGGTAACCCTGCAGGTGGAAATCAATTATAATCGCCATCCCTCGAGGTCAGTGAGTACCACTTGTTTACTGTACCATGACGTAGAAAGAACAGGATAGTGTCATGTTAAAAGATTGCTGGTTAAAAGATTTACGTTGCTTGTTAATGATTTGCTGTAGTTTAGAGATAATTAAAGGTCTTTCCAACCTTAGGCAAAGCACATAAGAGAAAAAAGTTTCTTATTTGATTGCTGCTTTCTTATGTGTCTTAGCACAAGGTTTTCCTGCAACTTGCTGCTAAAACTTGAAAGTAAGGTTCAACTATTTAGGTGTGTCTTTTGTAACATGTTTTCCTATTATACACTGCAAACCCAGAATGTAGAGTTTCATGTGTAGGTAAGACGGGTCAGTCTTGCTGAGCCATCGTGCTCACTGCTTGGGTTTGAAGCATTTACAGGGTGCTATGAGGAAGAGGCTCCCGAGGAGGAGACAGACCCCAAGAGGGAAACATCGTCGAGTGGGAGCCGTGCACGCCGCCGTGTTAGTGTGCGTGTGTGCTAGTGAGGACACGTTCATGGGCTGAACGTGAACTTCTTTTTTTTTAGTCTATGCCCGTGAGTGTAGACTTAATGTATTTTGATGTAATTATGTTCATAAACCAGTTTATGTAATAAAATTTTCGCTTCTGCTTTATACCTCTTATGTGTGTTATCCGGTGTTGTGCAAGGCAGCACCCCTCGGTGTGATCCTGGCTAGTCGAGATCGTCGGGTCCTCGCATCGTGGCATCAGAGCTCCGTTGAGGTTTAACACACTTAAAAAGGTTAAATTTTCAAAAACTCAGTGAGGAACGAGTTATTAGCCCATATAAGGATGTTATTAGTGTATAGCAAGTGGCAACACTAACCTAATTTCTTATGTCGGAAAATCATGCATCTCGGGACTTCATATGTCTTGGGGGTGCATTGAAGCGCTGTCCACTAGTGCGCACAAGCTTAAGGGTGGAGCCAGCTTTAGTATCCTCTACGACTCTTCATGTCATTTGGGGTATTCGAGCAACGCCCTTCCCTGGCATGCTACGGGCAAGTATGGGAGACCCCGCCACGTGGTTAGTAACGTGAACATGTAGCTCAAGGCGTGTTTGGCTTGAGAACAACCGTGCGAGTGATGACGGACGGTTGTATGGAACTGTATTAGGAATGGGTTCACGGTGCAGCCGAACCTGATGATTGTGTGGTTTAATTTCAGGTAGTCTAACCACGAATCAGTAGACGAGTAGCATGTGTGCAAGAGACGTTTAGTGCCACTAAATTAACGAAGCCGGCTAAGTCCGGTATAGGTTTTCTTTGTGAGGAACGTAGTATCGGCATGAATTGGGTGACTCTTCGACGTCACACTCCACTAAACGATCAACATCATTGTAAAACATGGAAGTTTTGATCCAGAGCACTAAAACTTTGATTTAACTCCTTCCCTTATTCAGGATGTTCAAAGTAAGCAAGTTTTAAACTTATAGGATATTAAGAACAGAGTCCTCTGTTTTCAGCTGAAATAATGCTGAAGTTATACAAAGGTTAGAGGTAGAGTTCTTTCGATGTTGGGGTCATATGATACATTTCTGGAAATCTTTGGAAGAGATTTACAACTTTTATATTGATGTCCAGAGGTGTTTCATCCTTTAACTAGTCGAAAAATGCAGTAGAGTTGAAACTGTCCACAAAACAGGGCAGAGCAAATACTCTCTGTAAAATGAGCATAACTTCCTGCATAAAAATCCAAAAATAGAAAATGAGGTCGTTATGAAAAGTTCATGAGGTAGATTACAACTTTGTAACAGCAAGTTTTGTCAAATTCGATGTAGAATTAACTGGAATTCTTGGATCAAATCAGTACCTCAAGCAGGGAGGTGCTGTCCAATTTTCTCCAGAATTTCTGTCAACTTTGACATCTCATAAATTTTGAACCAGGACAGATCTGAGGGCAAATAAATATATTCTGTAAATATATTGAAGTTAAATTTAACTTTTATGTTGATCTCCAGAACTGGTTTTTCCTTTAGCATGGTCTAAATCAGGTTAAAAGAGAAACTGGTCAGGGCTGTCAGTTTTGGCAGCAGACCAGCAATCAAATTTATCCTATGTTTGATTTGTGTTTCCATGTTTTATGAGTTCAATGACACGTTTTATGTTACAACTCAATGATTTACTGTTGAAATGAATATTTGACCATTTTCCAAATATGTTTCTACAAATAGCAGAGGATAAATAACTGGAGAACGGATGGATGGTATCCCGCTGTTCTCAACGCAGCGAGTATCCGGAATTGTTGAAGCTGATGCTTCAATATTTCGGGTATGTGGAGACGCTGCGTTACCTCACCAAGGAAGAAGGCGAGGAGGGGAACAACGCATGGACTGTCCATGTCGATGTTCCAACTGTGGCGGACCGCAATCCGCTCATCCAGGATCACAGAGGGTGGTGCCGTACGATGCGACACCCGACAGCACACATCATAAGAACGATATTGTATTACATAGAAAACCAACTGAAATGTACAAAGTAGTACAAGACTTCAGTTACAAGTTAGTGTTTAGATTACAACGGAGGAAACTAAGTTTATACAACTCACACCATCTACCTAGCAAAAGTCGGTTGCCCAGCCCTATGGGCAACCCACACTAGCTGCACATCTCAGCTCAGCGCGGCATGTACGGCTCCTACTCAGCCGTGGTCCCTGATGGAGGGTAGCCCTCGCTGGTGGACTCGTAACCCGAGTCCGTGTGGTAGTCATCACCTGAAAAATACTTATAGTAGCAACCGTGAGCACGATGGCTCAACAAGACTTAACCGACTCACCTAGGCATGAAACCCTACATGCAGTTTACACGAACATGGAATGGTAAATTTCAGCAAACAGACACGCCTACAAGTTTGTCCTTAGTTCATATTTTAGACACAAGTTATCTGTTCCTGAATATGAAATTTAGTGAGCAATATTTGGTGGCACACATGTAGCAATACAATTTTATCATAACAGCAATATTGAATCATCACATTTCATATATTAATCTATGTTACGACACAGTGAACAAGCGGTACTCATCACCGCGAGGGAAGGCGAATCGACTCGATATACACCTGCAGGGATACCCAAAGAGCACGTCACGTACGCCCACCCGTGGAGCTGCACAGCACGCTCACTCGATGTCGTACGGGACAACCTTTCACCAAACAGCCCAAACGTCGAACTGTTCGCACCCAAATGGACAGGAGGTTCCCTACACGGAGCATCTCTCTATGCCCGTTAGCGGATTTCGACCTTGCTGCCCTCAACCTACACCTATAAATCGGTGTTTTATGCCTCGACACCCGGAGGTGTAGGTTACATCGGTTTATCGGGGCCCATATATCCGATATGCCTTCGGTACGTTCAATACTTGTTCAGCAGGGCCGCACACGGATCGGTCCTCAATCGACACGGACATGGATGCGCACACAAGACTTCCTCTTGCTGCGCCCTAGCCCCTGCCTGATCTCATTTTCTTACTAAAATGATCTCACATCACTCGAACCAATCCCGTGTGTCCCAACGCCTAACTCGCGAGTAGATTCCAACTACTTGACTTGTACCGAAGTTCTATGAATCATTAAGCATAGCCTGTCTATTTGAGGACTTAGACACTACCCTCATTCTTATAGGAAAACTCTGGTTATGCACCTGGGTTTCATCCATCCTACACCTAATGCACGTCCATACCACATACTAAGTATACATAAAGCAAAACTTTGTAAAGTTGGTTAATGTAAACCGGGGCTTGCCTTGTTGCTGCTGGTCAGGTGTTAAGGCTTCGTCCGGAAGAAGAAAGTCGAGCACTTCCAGAGCTTCGTCGCCTTCAGCGACTACACGTAAGCCATATGCTATATGTCAATTTAAATGCAATGTTTTGAAATTGAATATGTAAAGACTATAACTCTATCTAGCCCTCCCCTTTGGTTCTGAAATTTTTATTGTGGCTTGGTAGGGTCCTAAACAAAGTCTTGACCAAGTTTCATTTGAAACAAAGTTCATTTGAGCTTTGTACAAATTAAAGCTTATTTGGTCATTAGTAGAGCCTCTAAGGAATTCAAGGGATTTTCACGGCTCCAACCATTACTTTCTGGAAACTAGAATTTGAGATGGTTCTAATGGAATTGGTTTCATGTCATTTGAAGAATTCTAGATGAAGTTATGCCCTAAACAAGATTTGAGAAAATCTGAAAAATGTTTCTGTACATTTTTCTATTTTCTCCGGGCAGTTCACTTAATCACACAATTCGGGGGGACTAAATGAACTTGGATGGTTCTGAAAATTTTCCTGTGACTCAAGGATTTTCAAATAAACCTCCCAGACAAATTTCAGAATTTTTCACAAAGTAATTCTCCAGATAAAATTCCCAACAGTTTAAATTTGGGGAATCAATTCTGGAAAACTATGAAGTTTCATGAGCTGAAAATTGTTTTGCTGGATAGTATTCGAAGAGATGAATCCAACAAAATTTGGTTCACTGAATTTGGACACTTGTAACCAAACTTATGAATTTCTAAAGTTTGGACTGATCCCTGAATTATTTTCCTACAGAAAATCGTCTCCCGCGCTCAACCGGAGATTGATAGCGGGCCCCGCCCATTTAATTTAAACTAACCGTGCTCTCGCGCGCTTAACATAGTGGCTGACATGTGGGATCCGCGTCTTCGTCTACCACCCGACGCCGCCGCCGGAGCTCCGGTGAGGTCGGCGTTCCCGGCGACCTAGCTCGCCGGCGATGGTGAGACTTGCCGCCCCCACGTAACTTCAGACGCTGAACACATTGGACATCATGCCGCCGCCGGCTAACCACCGTAGCTCACCGGCGAGGAGCGCTATGTCTCTGTGCAACATCGGCAACGTGTTCCCGTCCTCTTGACCACCCCCTTCACCAGCTAATCGCGTCACCACGTCCAGGGAAGCCTTGGGAAACTCGGCATGACCTTGGTTGGGACCTAAACGGCTAGTAACCCGGACCTCACCGGCGACCCTCTCTTCTGCCGGACTGTTATCGGTGAAACTAGGGTTTGGTATGGTTGTTCCTGCGGGTTCTTGGTCGGAAAGACGCGCACGGGTGTCTAGAGCGTGTGTGAGCTGCAGCTCGACCGGCGGTTGCCTCTGTGCAACGAATTTTTGTCGACGACTGATTGCTAACCCAAAGGTGCACCGTGGGGGAAAACTCGGAATTCTCGCTCTACCCCGCATGAAATGGTGAAAGGTTTCTTCCTACAGCTTCCTCACATGCGGGCGCACCTTTTCTTCTCTGGTGGTGGCACGTGAAGCAGCCAGGATCGCCTGATCGCCGGTGATCAGAGAACGGCGGCAACAGCTTGCGAGCGGAAACAGTCTTTACCGCGCGGTGGGAGCTGGGTTCACTCGGGAACGAAGAGAACGAATGGAGTAGCTCGTGTGCTGGACTTTGAGCCGCGTTTTTCACCGTGAGGTGGCGTTAACCGGTCGAGCTGTTGCCCCCCCGCCCCCCCCCCCCCCCCCCCCCCCCGCGAGCGCCCGATGGTCGCCGTGGTCGATTTCCTTCGGGTTGAGTCGGTTTAGTGGAGCTGAGTCAATGACCAGAGGGCCCCAGCTCTCCCTCTAATTCTTTTCCAAATTTTTACTGAAAAGAACCCAGCTACTCACAATTGAATGAGAGACTTAGCCCAAAAGTCATGGTTTGAATTTGATTTCCTCAATTTGAAACTGGTTTGGCTAAATTTGCTGCACATTTGAACTTAAATTCAAATTCAGTTTTGAATTAATGCAAATTTAGCCCCCGACAAGATGAACTCCCATGAGGATAAAAATTGGTGGACCAACTCAGAAAAATGTGCTGAGTTTGAATATGAAGCCAACTTTTTAATTGAAGTGATGAAAGTGGCTGCAATTTGAATTTGCATTCAAATTGGCCCATTTTTCAAATGTCTCCAAAAGTGCCTTCAAAAAGTATTGGATTTGCATGAAATTTGGCCTGAGCCTTCCAAAGACTATTTAAAGTCTAGGGGCGCGCTCAACCATTCATGTTTATGTGTGTGAGCTCTTACTTTTTGAAGTTAGGGCTTTCCCCTCTAATCACCCTTTTGATGGTGTTTACTTGCTCTTCACAATTGTTCATGAGATACCCACCATATGAGCTGTGGTGTTGTGAGGTGATGAACATTTTTTGCAAGTCACTTTCTTGGGATTTTACACCAACAGGACCGACGCCATCGGGTTGGGCACCGTTCACCGTCACGGTGAAAGGGAGACAACCAGAACAGATGTGGCAAGTGGCAGCCGACGACACCATGTCGCGTTTCTGCCAGCTACACGTGAGAGCTATGGAGGGCACTCCATACACGCTTGTTCCGGTGGAGGGACAAGCAAACCACGTGTGGAGGGAGAGGTACTTTGAGGCAACGGATCCGAGTTTCCCAAGGTACAACCCAGTGGAGGCGAACCTCAGCCTCCAGTTGATGGCAGGGAAGAACGTGGTGGACAGCCAAGCTGTCCATATGACAGGGACCCCAGCCACCCGTTCATTCACAGAGCCGTGCCACTCGCCCGGGAATCGCATTGGGTGGTGCCATGATGTGCGGCACCCAACAGCACACATATAAGGAAACATGTATTACATAAAACAATAGCGGAAGCTTACAAGTTTTTATTTGTAAATAATTTACATCAAATAGCTACAGTGGAAGACTACAAAACCTCACGTCGAATAACTCATGAGCACTCGAGAAGAGGTCCAGCCCAAGGACTCCTCTCGCTAGTAACATGAAGACATTGCAGCGGCTGGGTTCTCCATGTGTTAAACGACTCGGAAGTCTCCGAGTCTCACCGGACAACCTTCTTATTAGCATCGATATTAACCTGCAAAACCACTCATATAGCAAGCGTGAGCACATAGGCTCAGCAAGACTGATATGTCTCTCCTAAACAAGAAACTATACATGCACGACGGGTTGCAATTAGGTTAGATAGATTTTCAGAAAGGACTCACCTAATGTTGATCCTTAACTTTCAGACGGGTTGTAAAGACCTTGAGCTGAACAGCATCGCAACTCCACAATCAAACAAGAAACGCTTTGTTGTGATGCTCCTTGCACAAAGTGAAATAAAGTTTAATTAGCCTATCTCTTTTTCAAGCATGATTGCAATACAAGTTACATCACAGCTTTCTCATGTTCAAATGAAACCAGTTCAGTTCTTACTACGTCAATATGCAGTGGGCAACTATGCTCATATGACCGCGAGCGATGGTGATTAGAATCAGTACACGCCCGGACTACAAAACACGTACACCCGTACTCTGAGTTTCCAGCAGCAACATCGACTGACGTTTTACGCGGCCACCTTTCCCAAGTTCTTCCACACAGGACGCGGTCTAACTGCCCTGAGTAGCAAGCTCCCTCAAGGTACATACCCGCAGTGATATATCTTGAGCGAGTTACCTCCTGCTACCCTGACGCCGAAAGCCTAAGACGGTTAGAAAAGTTCCAATGTGGATCTCCCGAGGTACATCGGTTTCCTGGGTCCCATATAGCCAGTATGCGTTCGGTACACAATTCAAACTTGTCCAATAGGGTGAAGTACGGACAAGTCTTAACCGACACAGGCAGGGCTATGCACGCACTGTCCGCAGCCTGCTGCATCTAAACCTCCCTGCCCGGTCTCCATTTCTTATGTGTGAACTTTCCTCATTGTTTCTATTCTTGACACGCTACGAATAAACTAAGCCCTAAACTCGCGAGTAGGTTCCAACTACTCGACTTCTACCGGACCTTTCCTACTAACATTTAGCGTAGCCAAATCCACTCGGGGAGGTGCTATTCTACCCTTTCTCTCTAAGGATATTTATGGTCATGCAGTTGGGTTTTCATTATCAACTAGACTTAATGCAATCAAACAATTCAAAGCTATGATATCTAGAAATGGAAATACTTTATAAAACTGTTCAAATGCAAACCGGGGCTTACCTGTTTTGCAGGTGACTAATATAAACAGTTAGTGAAGATCACTTGAGACTTGATCACTCGCTTTCCTCCCTCCTTGATCTCCACTTCAATTCATTCACACGTTCTCACGTAGATGCTACACGATATGAATATGCATATGTATTTAATTATAAAGCTTTTGCTAATAAGCTCTAATGATAAGTTTAAAAACTGGAACTCTGTTTAAGAATTTAAAATGACACTGGTACTAGTGGTTTGGGTTGGATTTAAGCAATATGATCAAGTGCTAAATGTTTTCCCCACTTGTGTGTTGATCACCTTAAGAGGTTGAAGAGAACATTGGTGATCCAGACCTCCAATGAAGCTGAAAATATTCATGTGAGTTCCTTGTCACAAGAAAATCATCTGGGACAAAATTTAGCACTTTTCATTGAGTGGTTTATTCAGAATAATTATCTAAGTAATTAAGCAAAGAGGAATTAATTCTGAGGTAACACCCATGTTAATGTCAAACTTAGTGAACTAAAGTTTCAATTATAGTTCATAGAGCCTGCATGAATTTTCCTAGGATTTTTGGAGCTAAGAATGACCCAGAACTAAATTTCCAAGTTTGGGAAATTCTCTGAAAATGTTTCTGTATTCATTTGAACACAGCAAACTTGAAATCTGAATTCTTCTAATCAAATCAACTCCAATTGAGCTGAACTTTTTACAGGAGATCAATAACATCCTAAAGAATATTTTGGCGAAATTTGAGGATTTTTGGATGAACCAAACTGCCTCTAAAAATCTTTTGCTGAAAAGATTTAATGAATTTTCGAGACTTAAATAACGACTTTTGTACAAATTGGGTTGCATATTGGATAGAGTTTTTCAATCTGAATCTAACCCAATTTGAATCACTAAATTTGGAGTTTCGTAGCAAAAGTTATGCTCTTCTGAAGTTTGATGGAAATCTGGAAATTTGAATTAAAACGGGGAAATGTTTAAACCTGAGTGTGGGTCCGGGGAAACACGTGTCACTCGCTGGAACAAGCCACACGGGCCACAGAGTTATTTCCCACATTGCCACAGTCTGATCCGTCGCCACGGAAGATCTCCCACCGATTTCCTTCTCACTGACAGCGGGCCAGGCCCGGTCTTCGTCTACCTCCAGCACCCCCCACCCCCCGCGACTGCGCCGCCGAGCTCGCCGGTTTTTGACTCTCCGGCCACCTCCCGAGCTGCCACTTGCCGCTAGCCCCTTATCCCACGTGCTGAACACGTTGGTGAGCTTTCCCCACACCGACGTCAGCTCTAATCTAGCTCGTGACGGCGCAGCGGCTTGATGGAACATCGGCGACGTTGCCCTGACGTGCTAGCCCGCCAAACTCGATGGATTTCGACCCTACAGCACCATTGATGGCTAGAGGATCTCGGCATGGTGGTGAAAAGGCTCGGTGATGGCTCTAACCTAGCTTTCATCGTGCGCCCGATTGTGAAATTGTGTTCGGCCATCGGAAAACCTACAAATAGAGCTTCTGCCAGCGATCTTAGGCCATGGCGTGGAGAGTAAAGGTGCGCTAGCAAGTCTAGATCATGTGTGCGCAATTTGCAGAGCTCTAGACGAATATGGAACGAGAATTTAAAAGATTCTTACCCGAACCTCGGTTTGAGACGGCCGGAGGAAAATCCCGAAATTCGCCGGCGACGAGCAAAGGTTCGAGCTGAGCTTCGGATGTGACCAACACGTGATCCTAGCGCTCCTCTGGGGTGCCCTCGCTTGGGTGTGAGAAGCTCCCAGTCGAGCTGTCCACGTGAGCGCTTGCCGCTGTTTGCTTTCGGCCGCCGCGGGAACTTTTGTTTCTCGGTGTAGTGGGGCTGAGATCACTCGGTGAGGGTGTGAGGAGTACGTGGGGAGTCCCATGGTGCCGTTTTGCTGCTCAGTGAGGCTTTCACGCAAGTTTGGCGGGTGGCCGAGCGATCGAAAGAGCAGCGGCGATGGCTCTGTTGTTTTCTTGCGTGAGGGTGAAGAACCAAGTTGTGCCTTCGGTGCTGTGGCAGAGGAGAGCACGGCTGAGAGTAAACAATCACACAGAGAGCTCGCCAGCGCAAGAAAATCAAGGAGGAGGTGGCTCTCGGCGCTGCTTGGTGTCACACGGTGGAGCTGTGGCTCTGCCTCGGTGAACCGACTGAAGCAACCAAACAGAGACTAACCACTGAACACTGAAGATCTTTTGCCAATTTAATTGCCTCAATGACATGTGGGTCCCAGCCCCTCCTTATCCCTCTCCAAAATATCTCCAAAATTTGCAAATGATGGAATTCAATTGTGGGAGTTCAAATCTGATGTGCATTTGGATAATTGGGTAAGTTTCATCCAAATTCAAATGGGTATTTTTATTCTTCGCAATTTAAAGTCCTTTTTGGAAAATGAGTTGCAAAAAATTAAAAAAATTCATGAAACTTTGCATACCCACTAATTTGTATCTAAGGAATTCAAATATGAAATCTGATTTTAAATTTGGCTGCTGCAAATGAGATTTTAACACAACAGTTTGAAATTCATTGTGTTGCCCTCATTCGAATTTTGAGTTGAACAAATTTGTTCCAAAAATATGATTTTAACTTCCTCACACATATGGGAACTTCCCACCTTGGTTTCAAATCATGTTTGGGTTCCAAGCATTCAAATAAATAATTGAACTTGTGTGAAGAGAGCTCTCATGTGTATTATCACATGTGAAAAAGTTTAAACAAGTCCCATTTTTCATACACATGAAACCAACTTTGTGCAAATATGAGTTTCTTTGTATTCATATTTTTGGGACCTTTACATTCCTCCCCCCTTAAAAGGAATCTCATCCCGAGATTACAAAAGATGAACGAGACGGAAGGGTAATTACAAAGTTGATGACAAAAGTTCCAGATAGTTCTTGTGGATGTAATCTTCACTTTCCCACGTGGCCTCTTCTGGGGTATGATTACTCCACAGGACTTTGTAAACTTTCTAAGTATGGTTTCGGGTGATCCAGGTCTTTTCGTCGATAATCTGAATGGCTGCTCGGCGTAGGTGAGATCCGGATTCAACTCGTCGATATTGTCGGTGCGGACAGCAGCAGTGAACTTGAGACATTTTCACAGCTGGGACACGTGAAATATGTCATGAATACTGGTAAGGCTTGCAGGTAATTCCAGCCGGTAGGCTACAGTCCCGAACTTCTCTGTGATGGTAATCGGACCGATGAATCGGGGAGCAAGTTTCCCTTTGACACCGAACCTATGAATCCCTTTCATCAGAGACACATGAAGATACACGTGCTCTCTGATGTCAAAATGCAGCGGTCGAAGCCTCTGATCCGCATAGCTTTTCTGATGAGATTGGGCAGCTTTGAGGTTCTCTTGTATTATCCGAACTTTCTCTTCGGCTTCATTGACAAGATCAACTCCGAACGTTACTCGTTCACCGGTCTCACACCAATTCAACGGTGTACGGCACTTCCGGCCGTAGAGAGCTTCATATGGTGCCATTTTGATGCTCATCTGATATCCGGTGTTGTAGGAGAACTCCGCTAACGGTAATTGATCATACCAGCTCTTACCGTCGTGGATGGCACATGCTCTTAGCATATCTTCTAGTATTTGATTCACCCTCTCAGTTTGCCCATCGGTTTGAGGGTGATACACGGAGCTTCGAATTAGATTGGTTCCCAAGGATGCGTGTAGCTGCTCCCAAAAATGGGCTACGAACAGCGATCCTATGTCGGACACAATGGTACGGGGAACTCCATGTAAGCACAAGATCTGTGCTATGTACAACTCCGCATACTGCTTTGCATTGTATCTTGTATGCACAGGGATGAAGTGTGCTGATTTGGTTAACCGATCAACGATTACCCAAATCGATTCAAGGTTGTGGGAGGTCATCGGCATCCCGACGATGAAGTCCATACTTAAGTCTTCCCACTTCCATGCTGGTACTTGCAGTGGTTGCAACAGGCCCGACTTCTTCACATGGTCGGCCTTGACTCTTCGACACATATCACGTTCTGAAACGTACTTTGCAACTTCATGTTTCATAGGTGTCCACCAAAATTTCTTCCGGAGATCTTGGTACATCTTTTTGCTGCCCGGATGAATGGAAAATTTTGACAAATAGCCTTCATCCAAAATTTTCTTTCGTAGTCCAATATCCCGGTGTACTACAATCCGGTCGTTGAACCACAAAGTATCTTCAACGTCCTTCTGGAAGCATTTCATTTCTCCATTGTCTATCCTCCGCTGTATGTGAGACATACCCTTGTATTTTCGTTGAGCTTCAATGATCTCTTCTCGAATGGTAGGAATGAGAGTGAGATTATAGAGTGCTCCATACGGGATGACACGGAGGCTTGGTTCTTCATCATCCATTTCAGCAATAGTTAAGTGGTGGATATGCGCCTTACGACTGAGCGCATCGGCGACCACATTTGCCTTTCCCGGATGATAATGAATCTCAAGTTCATAATCTTTAATGAGCTCTAGCCATCTTCGTTGCCGCATGTTCAATTCTTTCTGAGTGAACATGTATTTCAAGCTCTTGTGGTCGGTGTAGAGGTGTACAAAATTTCCGAGCAAGTAATGCCTCCACATCTTCAAAGCAAGGACCACAACAGCTAACTCAAGATCATGAGTTGGATAATGATGCTCGTGATTTCTGAGTTGATGAGATCCATAAGTGACCACTCGTCCTTCTTGCATCAGCACACAGCCAAGACCGTTGCTAGATGGATCACAATAAACGTCGAATGGCTTTGTCTATCTGGCTGAGCAAGAACTGGGACTGTGGTGAGATGCTTCACTAGAGTCTTGAACGCTTGTTCACACGCAGCACCCCACACAAATCTGGTATTCTTCTTTAATAATTCCGTCATTGGTTTAGCGATCTTGGAGAAGCCCGGAATGAACCTCCGGTAATAACCCGCTAAACCGAGAAAGTTAAGGATTTCATGCACAGACTTTGGTGACTCCCACTTCTGTACTTGGATAATCTTACTCGGATCAACAGCGATGCCCTTCGCTAAAATAATGTGTCCGAGAAAAGTTACTTGATTAATCCAGAATTCACACTTGCTGAATTTTGCATAGAGCTGATGATCGCGCAATCTTTGTAGCACAATATGCAGATGTTCAGCATGTTCTTCCTCTGACTTGGAGTACACCAAGATATCGTCGATGAAGACCACGATGAATTTATCCAACTCCGGCATGAACATTGAATTCATCAGGTACATAAAGTGTGCCGGGGCGTTGGGCAAACCAAAAGACATAACGAGATTTTCATACAGCCCGTATCTCATTGAAAATGCCGTCTTCGGAATATCTTCTGCCCGGATTTTAATCTGATGATATTCGGACCGAAGATCCATCTTCGAGAATACTTCCGCACCCACTAATTGATCGATGCGAGGTAGTGGATACTTGTTCTTGATGGTCACAGCATTCAGAGAACGATAATCAACACAAAGCCGTAGTATTTCGTCCTTCTTCTTGACAAACAATGCTGAACAACCCCAAGGTGATGAACTCGGTCCTATAAAGCCCTTGGTCATTAGGTCATTCGGCTGTGTCTTCAATTCTACCAGTTCATTGGGTGCCATCTTGTACGGCCTTCGTGAAATTGGTGTCATTCCAGGCGCAAGTTCAATCTTGAACTCTACGTCCCGTTCGGGCGGCATGCCCGGTAAATCATCTAGAAACACATCCGGATATTCACGTACCTCCGGAAATGTCCTCTATCTTCACAGCTTCCGCGTGGTTCACTGTTGCAATCTATTGCTGACTGGCGTCCAGAATTAATATATGAAGACCGTGCTGTGGGGAGTTGAGCTCAACAGTCCTAGAGCTGGTGTTAAGAACCGCCTTGTGGTAATTCAACCACGACATCCCCAAAATGAAGTCGATCTTCAGACCCTCAAGAATAATGAGAGTCGTGGGATATATTCTACCCCCCAAACAAATAGGTACTCGGGAGACAACCTCGCTTGTGGTACTGCTGCCCCCAGGCGAAGATATGAGGTATTGCCTTTTTGTATAAATTGTTGGAAGCTGATGTTGAGCCACAAAATATTGGCTAATGAAGTTGTGTGTGGCACCAGAATCAAAGAGAATTAAAACCGGTAGCTGATTCAGAGAATACACCCCTGCTAAAGCGGCTTCTCCTTCCGGAACATCATCAATCACTGTATAGTGAATGTTGCCCCCTTGTCTGCCCTCCTTTCTGCAAATTTAGGTACGGGTCCGAATATTGTAAATATGATGACCCGCAGCCTTGAATTCCCTGCGGACAGTTCCTAGCATAATGGCCCATACGCTAACAAGTGAAACACGGATGTCTCTCTGGTTCTTCGTTGACTTGTGGTTGGATGCTAGGTACACATGGCTGCAGATGGAGCACAAACCACCGTCTGATGCTGCTGCTGTGGAGGTGGTGCAAGTTGTGGTACTTGACTAGAAATCAACATCTGAGGAGTTGATCGTACAGGTGACCTCCATCTTTCACCGGATGGCATTCGATACACTAAACAGTATTTTTGGAGCACGTAACTTCTGCTGGCCTGCTCGATCTCACTCAATTTTCTCTTTGCTGCTTGCCACTTGAGTTTCGGCTTCTCTTGGATGAGAGCCGCATCGACCATGTCGGTGTAACTGCCAATATTGTGCATGGCCAACTTCTCCTGTAATATGACACTCAGGCCATGGAAGAATAAATCACACCGTGCCTCTTCTTTCGCCACATATTCGGTAGAATATTGAGCCAAAAGGTTAAACCTTCTAACATACTCAAGGACACTCATGTTCTCTTGGTTCAAGCCCAAAAATTCCTCCAGCTTTGCCTTGACAATACCTAGTGGTATGTCACGAGTACGAAAGGCTTCACATAATTCACTCCATGTTACTTGATGGCCCTCCGGAATGGTGGCAAGATGTTCAACCCACCAATTTCCAGTGGCTCCATGGAGTTGCTGAGCGGCAAACATTGTGTTCTGAAATTCATCACACCCGAATACTCCGAATGTGGACTCCATGACACGAAGCCACTGATCTGCTTCCACAGGTTCGGTGGCTTCAGTAAAGATTGGTGGTTGAGTCGCCAAGAAATCCAGATAAGCGTTCCGAGGTGGAACGACTTGTTGCGTGTTCTGGAGTATGCCCTGCTGTACGAAGGCTTGGAGTAAGCGTGTATTCTCTTGAGTTGCTTCTTGGATTAGCCTGGTGTTCTCTTGATTAGACTCGACAACTCAAGTCATAAGATCCCTCCATCCCGTGTATGGTGGTTCCGACGGTGGAATAGAAGCATCACCGCCTCGGCGAGAACTCCTGGTCTTACTTCTAGAGCGAGTACGAACCATACTACAAAAATATATTTGAGATGAGTTAAACATGAACTCAGCAGTATGTGATACTAATGAAAACATGAATATGTCAAAACTTTATGAAAGCAGTAAAAAAATCCATGTTTACACAACTCTTAGAGTAGGCATAGCTAACCAGCCTATCTGTACAGAACAGACCTTTATGCACTAACTCCAGATTTTGATCCAGTTAACAGCATTTTCATAACTCATGTTGAATACCAAAGTTAAATTAACTTCAGTATCTTTCCAACGAGTACTCATATGCCTCCATATCATCTCTGGATCAAAAGTTATGATTTTCCAAAGTTGACAGAATTCCTGGATAAAATTTGCCAGCATCTTCTTTGTATGTGGCTATTTTGATCACAGTTGTATATGCAAATACAATAAGAATCTGAAAAAGCTTTGAACTACAACAATGTTTCACATTTCATAACCTTTACAACAGTGTATCATAAGGTCCTTAAGGATTTTTCTACAGAAAGTTATGGCTTAAAAACAGAAAGGTCCAGAGAGGTTTTGCTGCTGTCCTGGTTCTGGACAGTTTGCCTTCAACTGGACTTTCCACAAATTTAGCGTGTGATTTTGCTCTGGAGTCTACATAGAAGTCGTAGAGAACTTAAAAATATTTCCAGAACTGTACCATACACCTTAATTGGGTAAATCTACTCAGAGTTATTCTCTGCCCAAGTCCAGCAAAAATTTCTGCCAGAAACAGAGCACTCTGTTTCTAAAATCTTTGAAGCCTAATCACACTCTCATTTGAATGTTAGCTCAAAATAAGAGTTCAGTAACTACTATTTGTTTAAAACATCCATTTTTAGTTGAAAGTTAGTTCATGACTCATTTATTCATAGGGAAGAGGATCATTAGGTTTAGTACGGCGTCGATGCACCGTAAGATTCATGTCGATACTACGTTGCCTCGCAAAAGAAAAACCTAACCAGATTATACCGGCATATCTATATCATTGGTGGCACTAAAATGGTCACTCGCAAACGTGTTCTACTTGTACTACAGTTTCGTGGTTAAACCTGCATTAGTCACACACAATCGTCAGATCCGGCTGCACACCGGACCCGGTCCCAATACAGTCCGTCATCACTCACACAGGTGTTCTCAAGCCAAACACACCTTGAGCTACGTGTTCATGTTACTAACCACGTGACGAGGTATCCCATACTTGCCCGTAGCATGCCAAGGAAGGGCGTTGCTCGAATACCCCAAACGACATGAAGAGTCGTAGAGGATAATAAATCTGGCCGGGTTACCTGCCACCCGTGGGGCTCCACCCTTCAGCTTGTGCACACTAGTGGACAGCGTTTACGTGCACCCCCCCAAGACATAGAATGTCGCGAGATGCACAATTTTTCGACATAGCAAATAAGTTAGGTTCGACCATCATATTAGACTAATAGTAGTCCTTATGTGGGCCTAGTACCATATCCTCACCGTATCCTAAAATTTTGTCATAATACAATCCTTATTCTGTGCGCAATTACCAATGCAGATCTGATATCACGCTGACAGGGACCCTGCCCACCTGTTCATTCACAGAGCCGTGCCACTCGTCCGGGAATCGCTTTGGGTGGTGCCGTGTTGTGCGGCACCCAACAGCACACATATTGTAAAAGTCCCAAA
The DNA here is from genome assembly GCA_030760725.1 of Neostapfia colusana. Lineage (NCBI taxonomy): Eukaryota > Viridiplantae > Streptophyta > Magnoliopsida > Poales > Poaceae > Neostapfia > Neostapfia colusana. The sequence goes on along the minus strand of JASWHV010000006.1, from coordinate 60,487,087 downwards.
AACGTGAATGTAAAGAAACGGAGGTTTGAACGTCACTGAGTTTCGGGTTCATGGAAAATGGGACATACAAAAACATTCTTACACGGGATGGTATACGTGGGTTTCAACAACACGGGTTCAAGCGTTCATTTGAATGTGTTGGACCAAGGTGGAGTTAGACTCATGTGTAAGGCATACGTGTGCATGAGAAAGAATTTAAAATAGGTTTTTAGACTCAAATGCTCACCTTAAGTGCCGCCAAATTTTTGAATACACATGGAACCTCATACATTTGAAATTGAGGAGATGTATGGTGGCAAACTTCTGATTTGAGGGTGAGCTAAAAAGGAGTGAATAAGGACTATGTTTGAGTTCGTGCTGAATTCCAAATGTTAAGACAAATTCAAACTGGACATGTGAGGTTCAGGTTAGGATCAAGAGGGAATCAAGCATGGGCTGTGAGCAAACAAAATGTTGTCCTCAAATTCAAATGGGTCATCATAAAGGAGGTTTTCAAACTGTGCGTTCAAAGTTTATATTTGCAGCAACCAAATTTAAAAGTTGAGTCCATATTTGAAATCCACAGCTCCAAATTTGTGGGAATACAAATTTTTACAACATTTGGAAGTGTTGTGGCTAAGCTTTTGTAATACGACATAAAAGGGTAATTGAATTCATATTCAAATTTGAACTTGGAGGTATCTTTGCCCTATGTCCAAATGAATTCCCAAATTTGAGCTCTACATATTGGAATTTATTACCTGCCAAATTTGGGAGATATTTGTGAGAAATTTTGGGGGGATAAGAAGAGGGAAAAGAGGGGTGGACCCACTTGTCAGTGAGCTACTGAAAACTTGCACTCGAAGTCATCCTCTCTGTTCAGACTCGAACACACCATGACTGCTCCGAGTGCCACCGAGGGCTGGGAATCGCAACCTCCTCGCTGAATTTGTTATGGTGGCAACCAGGTTGCGCCCTCATCCGCTCGCGAGGTGCCCTGTTCACTCACAAACCGCCACACCGAGGCCCTGCTACCCTCACGCAAGAACTGAGCAAAAACGCCGCCGCCTCCTCGGTGATCGACGGGAACCGATCAAACTTCGCGCACTCCACCCCGCTGAGCTGCAAAATGGTCCGGAGGGAGCTCCTCCTACTTCCTCTGTGCAAAAACAGCTTGAGATATGGTTCCCGAGCCCTAGAATAGCTCTTCTCCGCGGTGACCTAACTCCACGGCGGCTCGGTGTTCACGTGGACAGCCCGCTCCGTGGACTTTCATGGCCAAGCGAGGACGGCCATGGGAGCGCTGCTAGTCCATGCTGATTCCACCCAAACCGCAAGCCTAGCCGTGGACTACCGAGCGAGAATTCGAGAAAGTTATGCCCGCGGCCACAACCGATGTTCCAGTATGAAAATCCAAAATCCTCACTCGTTCTTCGTTCTTAGAGCATCAAATCTTGCACACGGGAGCTATACTAGCGAGCGACCCAATTACCTTCGCAAACCTAGCTTAAAACCGGGTAGAGGCAGCCAATTTTGAAGTTTACGATCGGCGGCCATGGCGGGGACGCTCGGGTGGACGATGAAACCCTACTAGCCGCCTTCTCCGAGGGTATTTGTTTGCTTGTCGATCTTCCTCAAGGTCTACTGATGCTTTAGAGCAAATTTTCCGAACCTTTGGCGAGATAGGTTGATCGGACCACGGCACCGAAGGTCGGCCGAAGCCGCCGCACGTCGCCGGCCTACTTCCGGCCACCGGCAGCCCGAGAGCACCGCACCAATTGCTTCCTCGTAGCCGGAAACCCCCGGGCGGCGAGTATCGGGCCGAGAATCTGTAAAGGTTCCAAAAAATTGTGAATACAAAGAAACTCTTGTTTGCAAAAGTTGGTTTCATATGTATGAAAAATGGGACTTGTTAAAACTTTTTCCACATGTGATAACACACATGAGGGCTTTCTTCACACAAGTTCAAATGTTTATTTGAAAACATGGAACCCAAAAGGGGTCTAAAACCAAGATGGGAAGTTTCCATATGTCTGAGAAAGCTAAAATAAGATTTAGAACAAATTTGATCAACTCAAAATTCAAATGAGAGCAACACAATGAATTTCAAAACTGTTGTGCTAAAAATCTCATTTGCAGCATCCAAATTAAAAATCAGATTTCATATTTGAATTCCTTAGGTCCAAATTAGTGGGTATGCAAAGTTTCATGATTTGTTGAAATGTTTTGCAAATCATTTTCCAAAATGGACTTTAAATTATAAAGGATTCAAATGCCATTTGAATTTGGATGAAACTTGCCCAATTGTCCAAATGCACATCAGATTTGAATTCCCACAATTGAATTCCATTATATTCAAACTTTGGAAGATATTTTGGGGGATAAGTATGTAAAGGTCCCAAAAATATGAATACAAAGAAACTTGAGTTTGCACAAATATTGGTGTCATGTTTATGAAAAAGGGGAATGGTTTAAACTTTTCACACATTTGATAACACATGAGAGATTCTTCTAAACAAACTTATTGTTACTTGCATGTTTGGACCCTAGGTGGATGAAACCCACAGAAGTGAAGTACTCAGGTGCAATGGAAAGGTTTAAAAACCAGAATTTGAACTAAATGTTCAACTCAAATTTCAAATAAGGGAGGACACAATGGTAGTTCAAACTCTTGTTTGCATCAGCTAACACAGAATCAGATTGCATATTTGGATTCCTTAGATCCAAATTAGTGGGTAGGCAAAGTTTCATCAATTTTTGAAGAGATTTGCTATCCATTTGTCCCAAAAGGACTTAAATGTGCAAAGAATTCAAATACACATTTGAATTTGGATGAAATTTGCCCAACTCTCCAGATGCAGCTCAAATTTCAACTCACATTTGACTTGGTTGATTGCCAAATTTTGGAGATCTTTTGAGAGGATAAGAGGGAGAGTGGGACCCACTAGTCATTGTGCCAAATATCTGAAATTGAGCAGCTATTCTGTTGTCCACTGAAACAACTAATATTAGCACTGTTTCACTCGGGTAGACCGAGGACTCCACGGGCGCCACCGAGACACCCACCGCAGCACTCCCGGGGTCGGTTTCCTCACACTGGCGATCTACTCGTGCGCTCCCCATCGTGCTCAGTTTCGCTGCAACACCGAGGACCGCCTCCATTCTCTGTCTCACGCGGGCTAAAGAACAGAGCAGCTGCCGCCGTTGCTTAATCACTCGGGAACTGGTTCCTCTCGCATGCAAGCCTTGGCAACCCAGAAAAACAGCACCACGGGACCTCCCACGACCTCCTCGCACCATTTCCACGCGATATAAGCCACAAAAACCCGAGAGCTTCGTGTTTTCGCGGCGGCCGAAAGAAGCCGCGTGAAGGTGCTCTCGTGGACAGCTTTGCAGGGAGCATGGCATACCCGAGCAAGAGCATCCTCGGACGCGCTAGGACCCGGTGGTGCTCATCTCCGAAGCTCAAGCCATGACATGATCTACCGAGCGCGAATTTAAGAAAATTCTTCCAGCGGGCACAAACCGACCTTCCGGCACGGTAACTTCAAATTTGACCTCTATTCTCGTTCTTAGGTCGCCAAATCTTGCACAAGGGACCGCAAGAAGTCGGCGATCATGTTCTCTTCACAATCCTAGCTTGGAAACACACGTAGACAATACAATTTCTAGGTTTGCCGAGCACGTCTATGGCGAAACTCCCCGGGCGCACAGTGACAACAGTTTTGCCGCCATTTCCGAGTCATGTTGGGGCCATGCCGAGCTAGCCCATTCTCCACTGGTGCTTTTGAGTGGTTCGGTTGAGCTTTTGGCGGGCTGAAATGGCCGGGCGACGTCGCCGAAGTGGTACCGAGCCGCCGCACCGTCGCCGGCCGTGTTGGAGCCACCGCCGGTCGGGGAAAGTGCCTCCATCGTGTTCAGCGCACGATCTTAGGCCCTAGCAGCGAGGGAGAGCACGGGAGCTGGCCGGACGTCGAGGATCAGTACTTCTCCAGCGAGCCCAGCGGCGCGCGGGCGTGGGCAGCCGGAGGATGAAGAAGACCCGGCGGGTCCCACGTGTCAGCGACAGGAATTGGAATTTCTGATCTGCTGCGGCTCTGGGATCTATTGTGGCTGTGCGGGAAGAGTTCAGTGGCCCCGTGCGGCTTATACCAGCGAGTAACACGTGGTCCCCCTGGACCCACGCGTAGGATTTAAACTTTTCCGGTTTAATTGAATTTCCCAATTTCATTTCAAACTTTAGAACCTCATAACTTTTTCTAGGAAGCTCCAAATTTAATGATTCAAATTCGGTTGGATTCAAGTTGGAATTTAATTCTGGAAAATTCTTTTAAGCTTTTTCAGCAAAAGAATTTTAGAGGGAGTTTGGTTCATCCAAGAATATTCTTTAGAATGTTAGTGAACTCCTGTAAAAGTTTCAACTCATCTGGAGTTGATTTGATTAGGGGAATTTAGATTTGAACTTGCTGCGTTCAAATGAATACAGAAACAATTTCAGAAAATTTCCAAAATTTGGAAATTCAGTTCTTGGGGATTCTCAGCTCCAAAAATACTAGGAAAAATTCATGCATCCTCCCTCAGCTATGTTTGAAGTTGTAGTTCACTTGAATTTGCATGAAAGTGCAAGTTTATTCAGAATTAATTTCCTTTTGCCTAAATGCTTAAGGAATTGTTCTGAATGATCTACTCATTGAAAAATTCTAAATTTTGGTCCAGACTACTTTCTTGTGACAAGGAACTCACAAGAAAATTTTCAGCTCCATTGGAGCTTTGGATCATCACTGTTCTGTTCAACCTATTTAGAGGAGTAACACACAAGTGATAAAAATGCACTTATCACTTGATCATGTGCTTAACCAAACCCAAACCACTAGCACCAGTGTCATTTTAAATTCTTAAACAGAGTTCCAGTTTAAACTTACCTTTATAACTTGTTAGCAAAAGCTTTACAATTAAACATATATGCATATTCATTACGTGTAGCATCTACATGAAGAATTTGAAGTCATCGAAGTGGAGATCAAGGAAGGGGGAAAGCAATTGATCAAGCCAAGTGGTCTTCACTAACTGAACCTCATAAATATAAGTCCCCTGGAAAACAAAGGCAAGCCCCAGTTTGCATCAAAACTTACAAGTTTTTATTTGTAATCACATTATATTGTCTAGCATTTTGTTTATCGCATTAAGTCTAGATGGTATGAAACTCCAATTGCATGACCCAGAAAACCCTGGAGTATAATGTAGAATAGGTTATCAATTTATTATAACTGCTGATCTCAAGTTAACAAAAGTGGATTAAAAGAAGGGAAACTCGAGTGGGCAGTTTCCTACTCGTGAACCAGGATTTAGGGGGATCAATAGGGAGAATTGGGAATTTATCCTCATAGTTGGGAATGGAGACTGGGAAGTGGATGGAAGGCTCAAGGACGTGGTCTTGTGAACCTAGTCTATGTCTGAGTCGATTAAGGCCCGTTCTTGTGTGTGGCCCTGTGGGACAAGTTTGAGTTGTGTACCGGATGCATACTGGCAATATGGGACCCAGGAAACTGATATAACATGTTAACCTGGTTGTCGAGGCATACCTCACTGTCTGATGCAGATGCTGAATGATAGAGAAGTCGTCTCTACGAGGGTTTGCTGTAGTGAGACTTAATCCCAGTCGGTGGGACCGGTCCGATATTTGGGTGTCGTGTGAAAGGTTGCCACGTACGACATCAGTGATGGTTGCTGTGTGCAACGTCGAGTACGGGCGTACATGTCGTGTCAGCCGGGTGTTTTTTATTGCAATCACCGTCGCTCGCGGTAGTGAGCATACTTGTACACTGAGTCATGACGTAGTAATAAATGGGGAAACATTTAATATGCTTCGTGAGTAATCCTCATATTGGAGATGAGGAAATGATCAACACTTCACTAAATTTATTTTCCACCTTGGGCTAGTAGCGTCGAGGCAAAGCGTTTCTTGTTTGATTGTGGAGTCTTGACGTTCATGGCGCAAGGTCTGTATGGGTCTAGGATAGCTCACTAATGTTACTTTCACCTCAGGCAAGTGACATCGAGATGAAGCGTTTCTTCTTTGATTGTAGAGTCTCGATGTAAATTGCGCGAGAGTTATAAAAGTTGCTTAAAACTCGAAGTAAGCATTCCCCTTTAGCTCAAGTTCACCCTTTGTGCAAACTTCTATATTCAGCCCTTTATTTTCAGCATGTAGAGTTTCATGACTAGGGTGACGGTTAAGTCTTGCTGACCTTCGTGCTCACGGATACTGCATGAGTTGTTTTGCAGGTAATAACACTACGCTGATATGTACGGGTGTCCGATGAGACTCAGAACTGTCCGAGTGGTGAACTCATGGCAACCCCTGCCGCTGCTATTGTGATAGTGTTGCTAGCGAGCAGGGTCCGCGGGCTGGACACCTTCTCTGTTGCTTAGCATAGGTATGAGACGTGAGTTGTATTAGTCTTCCGCTGTAGATTATTTTGAGAAGTAATTGAAAAATTCAAACTTTGTAAGCTCCCACTTGATTTATGTAATCTGATGCTTTATTATGTGTGCTATTGGGTGCCGCATCGCACGGCACCACTCAATGCGATTCCCGGGCAAGTGGCACGGCCCCGTAATAGGGTCCGGGCCCCCACAAAGGAGGCACTGAACTGTGGGACCCAAATGTTATTGAGAGAGGGTTAGAAATTGCAAAAGATCTTCATTTGTGCAGTGAGTGGTCTCTGTTTTTCCTCCTCCAAGCAAAGCAACCGAGCCACCGAGACTTTTCACTGGGCGACACCGAGGCAGCCGGCGACAGCGTCTTAGCAGCTGCTGGCATTTTTCCCTCGCCCTCATCAGCTTCCACCGGGGGTGTACACCTCACAACATTAAGGATTTGCTCAGCCTCCCTCTCCCTCTCACGCACGGGCTGAACCGAGCGCTTCCACCGCCGCCTCACCTCGGTCGATCGGGAGATCGTTTTCCCTCACGTGCAAATCAAGGATGAGAAACAAAACTGCTCCACGATACCATCCACGAACTCCTCGCGCAATCACCGAGTGAGTTCGTGTTCCCTACACCGAGATACATCAGCTTCTGCAGTGGTCGCCATAGAACCGAGAGAAGGTGCTCTCGAGGACAGCCTCAACCGAGGCTTGTCACGGCCGATCTAGGCCACCTCTGGACGCGCACGGCGTCCACGCAGCTCACAACCGAAGCTCAGGACCAACCGCGCATCGTCGATGGCAAATTTGCAAATTTCTTCCGGCCGGTGTAAACGGACCCGCAGGTAAGAAAATTTCAAATTCGTGATCAATACTTGTTTAGAGTCCACGAAAGTTCACATACAGAAGCTAGACTTTCTTAGCAATCTTTCTTCTTCACAAACCTTAGCATGAAACCCACGGTACAAGGCCTACTCCGAGCTTTTCCGACGGCGGCCACGATAGGAAGCATCGGGCACACGATGAAAGCTAGGGTAGAGCCATTCCCGAGTCATTTCACCCCCATGTCGACTTTCACTAGCGTCCGCCGGTGCTTTAGAGCTTGGAAACCGAAGCTTGGAGGGCTTAGGGCGTCGGAGCGACATCGCCGGACTTCCACCGAGCCGTCGCGCCGTCGCAAGCTACTTTGGGGACTCTGCCGGCTCGGGAGGACCGCACCAGCGTGTTCCTCGCACGAAATTAGGGCCTAGCGGCGAGTGGCAGCTCGAGATAAGGCCGGGAATTCGGAAACCGGCGAGCTCCGGCAGCGAGGGTGCGCGGGAGCGCGAGGTTGAAGATGAGGTCGCCAGGCCTGCGTGTCAGTGGCGCTAAGGAGAGAGACCAGATCTTCTGTGGTGCCTTATTAACTGTGGCAACGCGGGAAACAGCTCGGTAACCTCGTGTGGCTTGTTCCAGCATGCGACACGTGCCCCCTGGTCCCACAGACAGGATTTAAACTTTTCCACGATTTATTCAAATCCCAGATTTTCCCCAAACTTTAGAAGAGCATAACTTTTGCTAGGAAACTCCAAATTTACTGATTCAAATTGGTTTAGATTCAGATTGACAAACTCTATCCAAAGATGCAACCCAATTTGTATGAAAATCAATATTTAATTCTGGAAAATTCTTTAAAAAATTTAAGATAAAGAATTTTAGAGGGAGTTTGGTTCATCCAAAAATCCTAAAATTTTGCCAGAATATTATTTAGGGTGTTATTAGACTCCTGTAAATATTTCAACTCATTTGGAGTTGATTTGATCAGGATAATTCAGATTTTAATTTGCTGAGTTCAAATGAATGCAGAAACATTTTCAGAGAATTTCCAAAACTTGGAAATTCAGTTTGGGCAACTCTTAGCTCGAAAAATCCTAGGAAAATTCATGAAGTCTCTATGAACTATAATTGAAATTGTAGTTCACTAAGTTTGACATGAACATGGGTGTTACCTCAGAATTAATTCCTCTTTGCTTAATTACTTAGACAATTGTTCTGAATAAACCACTCAATAGAAAGTGCTAATTTTTGGTCCAGAGGACTTTCTTGTGACAAGGAACTCACATGAAAATTTTCAGCTCCGTTGGAGCTATGGATCATCACTGTTCTCTGTAACCTCTTAAGGTGATCAACACACAAGTGGAGATAGCACTCAACATTTGATCATAGTGCTTCAACCAAACCCAAACCACTAGCACCAGTGTCATTTTAAATTCTTAAACAGAGTTCCAGTTTTTAAACTGTCATTAGACCTTATTAGCAAAAGCTTTTCAATTAAATACATATGCATATTAATGGCGCAAGGTCTGTATGGGTCTAGGATAGCTCACTAAAGTTACTTTCACCTCGGGCAAGTGACATCGAGATGAAGCGTTTCTTGTTTGATTGTGGAGTCTCGATGTAAATTGCGCGAGGGTTATAAAAGTTGCTTAAAACTTGAAGTAAGCATTCTCCTTTAGCTCAAGTTCATCCTTTGTGCAAACTTCTATATTCAGCCCTCTATTTTCAGCATGTAGAGTTTCATGACTAGGGTGACGGTTAAGTCTTGCTGAGCTTCATGCTCACGGATACTAAATGAGTTGTTTTGCGGGTAATAACACTACGCTGATATGTACGGGTGTCCGATGAGACTCGGAACTCTCCGAGTGGTGAACTCATGGCAACCCCTACTGCTGCTATTGTGATAGTGTTGCTAGCGAGAAGGGTCCGCGGGCTGGACACCTTCTCTGTTGCTTAGCATAGGTATGAGATGTGAGTTGTATTAGTCTTCCGCTGTAGATTATTTTGAGAAGTAATTGAAAAATTCACACTTTGTAAGCTTCCGCTTGGTTTATGTAATATGATGCTTTATTATGTGTGCTATTGGGTGCCGCATCACACGGCACCACCCAATGCGATTCCCGGGCGAGTGGCACGGCCCCGTAATCGGGTCCGGACCCCCACAGCGTGGTATTAGAGCCGAATTGGTAATAGCAGACGAAATAAGGATCGTATTACGACAAAAACTTAGGATACGGTGAGGATTCACTAGTATGCCCTAATTAGGACTATAGTAGTATAGTTACTTAATAGTGGCATGACCAACATATGAGTTATAATTCTGAATTTTGATTATGTAATGACGCACCTACGCTCAGGTAAGCATGGTAAGGAACACCACCAAAAGCGGTTCAATTTCGGTTAGCTCCCCTGACGAGGAAAGTGGTTCAGGGATAGGTCTCACAGCTTGGTGTGAGACGTCAATATGAAACTCTTGGACTCTTCATGTTCCTGAGTTCATATGAAACGCTGATCCCTAGCGTGCATTAGGCAAGTAAGTGGAGACCCCATCGTGTGGTCAGTAACACTATAGTGTGTTCTTCTGAAAACAGCCTAGGAGGACATACACAGCGCTTGCCATCGGCGTGCCCTGCAGAGCAGTAGGTGGTATCTGTTGGGTTGATAACATTCTCAACCGTGACGATCCGTTCGCGCTCTACTCGGGTTCCCCATCGTGTGGTGTGAAAACGCGACCATGTACCTTGAGACGTGACTTGACTCAAGGACGGCCCTATGAAAATCATACGGGGCGTATGTTTTTAGTATGGTATGGAACTGCCTGAAATGAGAAAAACCTATGTGTGCATCATAGTTGAGTGTCTTCTACAGGTACTAACCACGTACGTATCCCGTGTAGTACATGTGTGCGAGTGACCGTCTTAGTGCCATAATTGAGACGTATATACGGGTATAATCTGGTTAGGTTTTCTTTTGGTGAGGCTACGTAGTACCGACATTGTTCTTACGGTGCCTCGACGCCGTACTAAACTTAATAACCTCTTCCCTATGAAGAAATGATTCATGAGCTAACTTTCAACTAAAAATGGAAGTTTGAAACAAATATTAGTTACTGAACTCTTATTTTGAACTAAGATTCACATGAGAGAGTGTCTAGGTTTCAAAGATTTCAAAAACAGGGTGCTCTGTTTCTGGCAGGAATTCTTGCTGCAATTTGACAGAGCATAACTCTGAGTAACTTTAACCAATTAAGATGTATGATACATATCTGGAAACATCTTTTAAGAGCTCTACATCTTATTTTTAGACCTCCAGAGCAAAATCAAACGTTAAGTTGGTGAAAAGTCCAGTTGAAGGCAAACTGTTCAGAACCAGGACAGCAGAAAAACCTCTCTGGACCTTTCTGTTTTTAAGCCATAACATGCTGTAGAAAAATGCCCAAGGATCCTATTATACACCTTTGGAAAGGTTATGAAATATGCAACATTGTTGTAGTTCAAAGTTGGTTCAGATTCATATTGTATTTGTGTATACAACAGTGATAAAGTCAGCCACATACAAAGGAGATGCTGGCAAATTTTATCCAGAAAATCTGTCAACTTTGAGCAATCATAACTTTTGATCCAGAAGTGATATGGAGGCATTTGAATACTCGTTGGAAATATATTGAAGTTAACTTTAACTTTGGTATTCAACTTGAGTTATGAAATGTAAAATCCCAAGAAATGGGACTTGCAAAAACTTTTGTATCCTCATGAAAGTGTTGGCATGTGCAATAAAACTTTGAATTCAGTTTGAACTAAAAGGGTCACTTCAAAAAGAAGAAGGGCATTTCCAAAAAGAGAAAATTCAAACTGTTGTTTAAAAATTTGTATCTACAATAGCCAACTCAAAGATCAGAGGGCATATTCAAACTCTCCAGGTTTAAATTATGAGGAAGGCAAATTTTGAGAAAATTTGGAGGTCCTTTGATAGGTATATCAAAGAGAATTGTGAATTTTCATTGAAATTTGAATTCAAATTTGAAACTGTGGCACAACTTGTCAAATGGCCAAATGGCTTTTGAATTTGGATCCCTCATAGCTGAATTTGCAATGTGTCAAAATTTGGAGATCTTTTGGGGTAGAGAGGAGCTGTGGGCCGCAATTGTCATTGAGAGGGGAGGGATAAAAACTTACTGCCTAAGTCAGCCTGTTCCTCGGTTCACACCCGAGCGCGTTGCTCTTCTCCCGTGAGCTGCCACCGCGCTGCCGACCGAGGACCCGGAAGCACCTCCCGAGCTGCTTGGGGATCGATCTTTCTTTGCTCTTATCACCTCCACCGAGAGCACGGCGCCCCACACCGCCTCACAGCCGCTGCTAATCGATCGCTGCGTGCCCTCGGCGATAAATGCGGCCGCACAGAGGAGAGCCATCGGTTCACCGCCGCTCGGCTGCTCCACCCCGTCGCACTACGAGCTAAGCTGCCCCACAGCACTGCCGGACCTCCCTCAGCGTGGCAGAAGCAAGAACCGGGCGCTAGCTATGTCGGAACGTCGGCGTTGAGCTGATCTTCCTCCACGGAACCGAGGGGAGCCACCGCGACCAAAACCCGCCGCCCAGCTACCACAGAGCATCTCCCGTCGTGTTGTAAAAGCAAAAAGGTGCGCCTGTAACCCCCGCTGCCTGTCTCAGACGGTGCTCGCTGGAATTCCGTTTCTGCCGTCGACATGCAATAATAACCGAGGGGAGAAACTCAGCAAATTCACCTCACACACCGAACCACTCCTCACCAGACCTGGAAACCTAGCTGTAGACGTTCGTGCGAGCACATGGGATCAAGAACTAGGGAGAACCGTTGAGGAAACCCTCAGTTCTTCGAGTTTTTCCAGTTTTCCTCGAAATCGCCCTAGGTCGCACGGTGAGCCCCTAGTTGCCAACGTTTCTCGTGAGATCAGAGCCCTGGACGTTGCTCCCTAGGTCGTGGTGATGCTGTAGGAGCTAACCGGAGCAAGGTTAGAGCATTACAGTGCCCTAGCGACGTCGCCGAAGTTGCCGTAGCTACTGGCGCCGTCGCGCCTAGGTTTCCTGCCATCCTCGATCCGAGGTAAGACCGGCAACGTGTTCCTCGCACGGAAATATGCAGGGGCGGAGAAAACTAGCAAGTTCCGAGGACCAGAACCCCTTTCCGGCGAGGGCTCCGGCGAGCTCGGCGGCGGGGGGCGCGCAGGAGCCAGAGGAAGACGAAGGGGGTCAGCCCCACTCGTCAGAGGCTGGGATTAAACGTGCAGGATTTTCTGTGGTCCGGGATCCAGTGTGGCTGCATGAGAAATGTCCAGTAGTACTGTGTGGCTCGTCCCGGCAAGTGACACGTGGTCCCCTGGACCCACAGGCAGCATTTGAACATTTTTAGGATTTTCAGATTTAGTTCAAACTTTAGAAACTCATAACTTTTGCTAGGAAGATCCAAATTTAGTGATTCAAATTGGGTTGAACTCATATTGAATAGCTCTATCCAAATATGCAAGCCAATTTGTATGAAACCATTATTTAATTCTGGAAAATTCTTTAGAGCTTTTAAGCAAAAAAATTTTAGAGGGAGTTTGGTTCCGCCAAAAATCCTCAAATGTTGGCAGAATATTCTTTATGGTGTTAGTGAACTCCTGTAAAAGTTTCAGACCATTTGGAGTTGATTTGATCACGGAAATTCAGATTTGAAGGTGCTGTGTTCAATTGAATACAGAAACATTTTCAGAGAATTTCCAAAACTCAGAAATTCAGTTCTGGACAAATCTTAGATCCACAAATACTAGGAAAATTCATGCAAACTCTATGAGCTATAATTTAAATTGTAGTTCACTAAGTTTGGCATGAACAGGGGTGTTATCTCAGAATTAATTCTTCTTTGCTAAGAAAATTATTCTGAACAAACCACTCAATGAAAAGTGCTAATTTTGGTCCAGAGGGTTTTCTTGTGACAAGAAACTCACATGAAAATTCTCAGCTCCATTGGAGCTCTTGATCACCCCTGTTCTGTTTAACCACTTGAGGTGGTCAATATAGAAGAGGGGGAAGACCACTTAGCACCTAATCATGTGCTTAGCTCCAAACCCAAACCACTAGCCCCAGTTTCATTTTAAAATCTTAAACAGAGTTCCAGTTTTTGGAAACTTATTATTAGAACTTGTAGCAAAAATCTTTACATTTAAACTTATGTGCATATTCATTAACGTGTAGTCGCTGAAGGCGAGGAGACTCCGGAAGTGCTCGACATCCTCCTTCCGGACGAAGACCTAACCACTGACCAGCAGCAACAAGGCAAGCCCCGGTTTGCATTAAGCCGTTTATAAAGTTTTACTTTGTTTACATACGTGGTGTGAAGTGTGTATGTGCATTAGGTGTAGGACGGATGAATACCCAACTGCATAACCAGAATTTTTCCCCTTGAGTGAGGGTAGTGTCTAGGGCCTCGAATAGGACTTCGGTACAAGTCGAGTAGTTGGAATCTACTCGCGAGTTAGGCTTGGGACACATGGGATTGGTTCGAGTGATGTGAGATCACCTTAGTAATGAAAATGAGACTTGGCAGGGGCTAGGGCGCAGCAAGAGGGAGTCTTGTGTGCGCAGCCCTGTCCGTGTCGATTGAGGACCGATCCGTGTGCGGCCGACGCTGATCAAGTTTGAATGTACCGAAGGCATATCGGATATATGGGCCCCGATAAACAGATGTAACCTAAACCTCCGGGCGTTGAGGCATAACGCACTGATTTATAGGTGTAGGCTGAGGGCAGCAAGGTGGAAATCTGCTAACGGGCATAGAGAGATGCTCCGTGTAGGGAACCGCCTGCTCGTTTCGGTGCGACTGGTTCGACGTTTGGGCTGTTGGGCGAAAGGTTGTCCCGTACGGCATCGAGTGAGCGCGCTGTGCAGCTACACGGGTGGGCATACGTGTCGTGCTCTTTGGGTGTCCCTGCAGGTGTATATCGAGTCGATTCGCCGTCCCTCGCGGTGAAGAGTACCACTTGGTCACTGAGTCGTGACATAGGCTAATGTATAAAATGTGATGATTCAATATTGCTGTTATGATATAATTGTATTGCTACATGTGTGCCACCAAATATTGCTTACTAAATTTCAGCTTCCTGAACGTTAACTCGTTGCTAAAAGATGAATTAAGGATGAACTTGTAGGCGTGTCCATTTGCTGCAATGTTACTATCCTATGTTCATTGTACACCTCATGTAGAGTTTCATGCCTAGGTGAGTCGGCTAAGTCTTGTTGAGCCATCGTGCTCATGGTTGCTGCATAAGTGTTTTTCAGGTGAGGAGCCACCCACGGACTCGGGTTAGGAGTCCACCGGCGAGGGTTACCCTCCGTCGGGGACCACGGCTGAGTGGGAGCCGTACACGCCGCGCTGGGCTGAGGAGTGCAGATAGTGTGGGTTGCCCTAGGGCTGGACAACCGACTTTTGCTAGATAGGCAGGCGTGAGTTGTACAAAAGAAACATCCGCTGTGTAATATAAAGACTCTAGTTTGTAACTGAGTAGTGTACTACTTTGTACATTCAGTTTGTTTCCCATGTAATATAATGTGTCCTTATGATGTGTGCTGTCGGGTGTCGCATCGTGCGGCACCACCCCCTGCGATCCTGGATGAGCAGATTCCGGTCCGCCACAGCCTGGTATCAATGCTGCATTGGGGATAGCACAGTACTTAAGGACTGTATTACGGGAAAACTTAGGTTTACGGTGAGGATTCGGTAGTTGCCCAAGTAAGGACTATATTAGCATAGTTACTTAAAGCGGCAAAGACTAACCTATGTGTTTTAATTCTGAATTTTCATTATGTAACGACGCACCTACGCTTTGGTAAGAATGGTAAGGAACGCCACCGAAAGCGGTTCAATTTCGGTTAGCTCCCCTGACGAGGAACGTGGTTCAGGGATAGGTCTCACAGCTTGGTGTGAGACGTCAATATGAAACTCCTGGACTCCTCATGCTCCTGAGTTCATATGAAACACTGATCCCTAGCGTGCATTAGGCAAGTAAGTGGAGACCCCATCGCGTGGTCAGTAACGCGAGAGTGTGTTCATCTGGAAGTAGCCCAGGAGGACATACGCAGCGCTTGCCATCAGCGTGCCCTGCAGGGCAGTAGGTGGTATCTGTTGGGTTGATAACATTCCCAACCGTGACGACCCGTTCATGACATACTTGGGTTCCCCGTCGTGTGATGTTGAAACCTGATCACGTACCTTGAGACGTGGCTTAACTCAAGGACGACCGTATGGCAATGATACGGGCGTTTGTATTTAAATTCAAATATGGAACTGCCTGAAATGAAACAACCATTGAGTGCATCATTATTGTGTGGTCTTCAGTAGGTATTAACCACGTATGTATCCGTGTAGAAAACGTGTGCGAGAGACCGTCTAGTGCCACACTTGAGACGTGTATACCGGTATAATCCGGTTAGGATTTTCTTTTGTGAGGAACGTAGTACCGAGATATTATAGGCATATGCATGAAAAATAATGATAACCAGGAATTAAAATTACTAGGTTCGACATTTAGGACCCTGGTTGGATGAGAAGAATTTGATAGTTGAGCAGGGTAGTTAAAGGGATTGAAAAACAGAGTGCTCTGTTTTGGGCAGCAAGTCTGCTGAACTTTACCAGGGCATAAATCACAGATCATTTAGTCAATGGAAGTGTGGTATATAGTTCTGGAAAGCTATTTAAGTACTCTACAACTCTGTTGTAGATTTCCAGAGCCGAATAACACCTGAAGATGGCTTAAATCCCAGAGGAATGTAAACTGTCCAGAACCAGGACAGATTTGAAACATTCTCTTGACTGTTCTGTTTTTCAAGCATAAATCCCAGTAGAAAAAATAAAAAATTTTCATATCATCCATCTTTAGAAAGTGAAGGAGATGTGTGACATCTTTGTAATTTAAAGTTTTTGTAATTTCAGCACAGAACTTAGTGGAAACCAGAGATGAAAACAGCAACTTCCCAAGGGAGGGGCTGTTGAAATTCTTCCAGAAATTCTGTTGACTTTGAATCACCCTAACTTTTGAACCAGAGCTGATCTGAGGGCAAAAAAGGACTCTTTGGAAAGATACTGAAGTTAACTTTAACTTTGGTATTCATCTTGAGTCATGAAAATGCCCAGAACAAGATCAAAATCTCGGATATGTAGAAACTCGTCATTCTGACAGAGGAATGACAGTTGAACTCATGTGAGAGATTGTGGTACCCTAGAGGGGGTTTGAATACTTCCAATGGGGTAGAACATACTCATGAGAGGTTATCTTCAACTAGTGAAAGATTTGAGTATAGGTCTCACTCAAGTTTCTTTTACTAGAGACCATGTTTGTGTCGTATTGAAGGTAAAAGGGTCGTATACGTGATGACAACGCGATAGTAACGTCTCGTAGTGACCAAACCTAGTTGTGGTGAGCTTCCAAAGAGGAGGTTCATCAAGTTGGATTAAACTAGCTTGTATTTGGTCTGTTAATGGTGTAGCTTGTGCAAAGTTATTACATTATCTACATACGAGGTGTATCACATGTTTTATTGTCATTATGTTTTTACGCCTATTTCATTTGACTGCATTGAAATATGTTGCGGGACTGATGTTTATTGTCGTATGGTTGCAGATGGTTCACACTAGGACCACGCATGAGGTTGGTGGCTCTAGCCAACAGGGGGGCGATGACTCCCAGCCACCGGCCTACGACAGCACCCCGCAGCAGAAGCCACCACCGCCGCCTCCGCTTACTCTAGCAGATGTGATAGCGACACTGGTGGGGGGTCGTGAGGAGCAGACCGACCTGCTCCGCACGACCGTGCAGAATACGTCCCAGGTGGGGGGTGTCAAGAAAGGGGGCCCCGTGAGCCCCGTGAGGTGTCGTACTCGGACTTCATGAGTATGCACCCTCCAGTGTTCACAAAAGCTGAAGAACCACTGGAGGCCGACAACTGGCTGCTGACCATCGAGTCCAAGTTCGGGCTGCTCCAATGTACGGAGCGGCAGAAGACTCTGTTTGCAGCGCAGCAGCTTCATGGTGCCACTGGTGCCTGGTGGGTGAACTATGTTGCCTCACGTCCGGCTGGCCATGCCGTGGAATGGGGAGAGTTCCAGGAGGTGTTCCACGCCTATCATATCCCTCCCGGGATAATGAAGAGGAAGTTTCAAGAATTCTTGGAACTGAAGCAGGGCGGGAGGAGTGCCCATGATTACTCCCGTGCCTTCAACCACCTAGCGCAATATGCGTCAGACTACATCTCCATCGAGGAGAACAAGCGGGAGCACTTCTATCGGGGGTTACACCCCGAAATGAAGACACATCTCGTTCAGTGGAATCGCGGCACCTTCAACGACCTTGTCAATGCCGCGATTATGCAAGAGGACGCTCAGCGGGAGTTGGCAGCTGAGCAGCGGAAGCGCAGCGCTCCACCCAGCAGTGGGGATGGCGCTCCCCAGAAGTACCGCATGGTGTATCGGACACCATCCGGGCAGCAGTGGCGTCCACCGGCGCGACCTCAACAGTTCGGGGGACGTTCTTTCCATGCACCCCCGTTCCGACCGCAGATGCCACCACTGAGACAGCAGCAGCAGCAGACGGCACCACGGGCATTTCCACCGCCACAACGCGCCCCGCGTTTCCGTTCACCGATCAGCGGGGGACCACCCCGTTTCACTTGCTTCACGTGTGGCCAGGCGGGCCACTTCGCGAAGCACTGTCCCCAGAGGCAGCAGAGCAGCGGGCAAGCCTAGTTCCAGGGCGGTGCTCGAGGCCAACCTCCGGTCAAGAAGGTTGGTCAGCGGACTGGGGGCGTTCACCACCTCGACAATGAGGACGCCCCAGAGGGAGACAACATGCTGGCGGGTACGTTTACTCTCAACGACCAAGCCATCATCATATTGTTTGATTCTGGTGCAACCCACAACTTCATAAGTGCATCCTATGTGGTTAAGCATCAGCTGGAAGCCTTTCCAACCGAGTGTTCTTATATGATCTGCTCATCGGGAGGAAAGATTTCAGCAACTATGATGGTTTCGAAAGCACCACTGTGCTTAGATGGGAAGATATATCCCACCACTATGATTATTCTTGAGGGGCAGAAGATTGATGCAATCTTAGGAATGTCATGGCTAAGCTACCATCACGCTGTCCTGGAAACTTTAACACGGACGGTTCACCTCTAATCCCCACTACACCGTCCGCAGTCCCTCTTATTAGATAATCCAGTCCGGGAGGTTTCAGCGATCAATAATACTGAAGCTCTCAAGTTAGAGGACATCCCCGTAGTCCGGGAGTACCCCGACGTGTTTCCGGATGATCTTCCGGGCATGCCACCTGAGCGGGATGTCGAGTTCAAAATTGAGCTTGCACCCGGGACTACGCCCATATCACGGAGACCATATAAAATGGCTCCGAATGAGCTGGCTGAACTGAAAGAACAACTCAATGATCTGTTGAGCAAGGGTTTCATTAGGCCGAGTTCCTCGCCTTGGGGATGCTCGGCGCTGTTCGTGAAGAAGAAGGATGAAACCTTGAGTCTGTGTGTGGACTACCGGCCGCTCAACGCCGTCACCATCAAGAATAAGTACCCACTGCTCCGCATCGACATATTGTTTGATCAACTTGTGGGTGCAAGTGTGTTCTCCAAGATGGACCTTTGTTCTGGATATCATCAGATAAAGATCTGGGTGGAGGATATCCCAAAGACGGCATTCTCGACGAGATATGGATTATATGAATATCTCGTCATATCCTTTGGTCTCACAAACGCTCCAGCCCATTTCATGTATCTCATGAACTCGGTGTTCATGTCGTAGCTGGACAAGTTCGTGGTAGTGTTCATCGATGATATCTTGGTTTACTCCAAGATAGAAGCCGAACATGCCGAACACTTGAGGATCGTTCTTCAACAATTGCGAGACCACAAGCTCTACGCCAAGTTCAGCAAATGCGAGTTTTGGATCAGCCAAGTTCTATTCTTGGGACATATCATCTCCGCGGAAGGCATTGCGTTTGACCCAAGCAAGATAGAGCAAGTGCTGAAATGGAAAGCTCCCACTTCAGTTCATTAAGTCAGAAGCTTCCTCGGGTTAGCGGGATACTATCGGCGATTCATTCCAAGCTTCTCCAAGCTCGCTAAACCGATGATAGAATTGCTGAGGAAGGGAACGAAATATGTTTGGAACCCGGCGTGTGAGGGAGCGTTCCAAGCATTGGTGAAGCATCTCACAACAGCCCCGGTCTTAGCTCAACCGGATACAACCAAGCCCTTCGACGTGTATTGTGATGCGTCCGGTATTGGGCTCGGCTGCTTGTTGATGCAGGAAGGACGTGTGGTCGCATATGGCTTATGTAAGGGCCTCAGTTTTGGCACATGCTTGAAGTGTTCATCACCACACACACACACCTCATTTGAAGCAAGTTGATGAACACATTTGAAGAGCAAGTAACCACCATCAACATACTCATTAGAGAACAAACTCACATATTGCGAAAGTGGTATTTCCCACATGTAATATATAGGGGCTGGGCATATGAAAAACTCCTACACATTGCTAGGAATGTCCATGCCAAGTTTCACCCAAATTCAAAACCTTTTAAGGTACTTTTGGGGTATAGCTAGGAGGAGGGCAGTTTGAACTCAAATGCAAATTCAAACTGTTTTGATCCCATAAATTTAAAAGTGTAAGGCATATTCTTACTCAGCACATTTTGTGAGCTCACACACCAATTTTCACTCCATTTGGAGTTGATCTTGACATGAGCTAAGTGGGGCAACTTCAAACTTTATTTGAATTTCAAACTGAACATGTGCTGAAATTTATCCAAACCAAACCCAATTTGAATTCTAATCAATTCAAATGGCTCAAGGGTGAATAATTCAAATCACCATGGTCATTTTGGGGCTTACTGTTTACAACAGTGAATTGGAGTTAATTTCAGAGGTTAAAATTGAAAGTGGGACCCACATGTCAGCCACTGGTTCAAAGCAAACCGACTGAAACTCAGCACATTCGGTTCCCAGGTGTAGTGCGCGCGCGCCACCGAGGGGCAGCCGGCGCCAGCTCCTGCTGCGTGACCTGAGCCGGAGACCAGTCGCCGGGCTTCTTATCCCCTCCCCGGCGTGCCCCCGTCGCTTATCTCCCGAATTACCGACGCGATCGGCCTGTTTTCCACCCGAGCTCCACTGCAGACCGCCGCCTCCCGATCTTGCGCTTGATCAGTCCGATCACTCGCGAGCACAGCCTCCTCCGCAGCAAAACGGCAGCGGGAGATCATGATCAACCTCCTAGACCCCGTGTTGGCCAGTGAGCAGGCGTCCTTGAGCTATACCGGACCTCTTCTCCGGCGGAGCAAGCATCGCCTCCGATCGGGCTCTCGTGGACAGCACAACACAGCCGTTGTCACGTCCACATCTCTACACAAGAAGGTGCGTGATTGTATACTGATGGAGTAGCCGAAAGCCGTTTGTTGATTGATCAACCCTGGGCCGAGAATTTCCAAATTTACTCTCGACCAGTTCATAGGAACCGAGCTCACCTTCAAGTGAAATTCGTGCTCTACACGCGAGGGTTGGGCAAGCCCGTTACCTAGTAGCTTCTACGCATGTTAGCGCCCACGCTCAAACTGGAATCAGAGAAAACTATCAAGAATCGGCCATGATATGGCCGTTTTCCCCGCCGCCGTGGCTGAGCACCTCGGCTCACCATCGAGAGCATAGTTGCCGGCATTTCTAGCATCCACCCAGCCCGGCTTCATGTTCCCCGTGCTCCACTGATGCTCTCCGCCTGATTTACGATCGATTTGGTGCACAGGAGAGTGAAACCGACCTCACCGGAACCCTAGCAGGTGCTGTCACCGGTGCGCACGGGTTTCCAGTCATCGCCGGCGGCCGGCGAGCCCACCATCGAGTCCAGGGGGTCAGAAAAGGGGTAGGCAGCGAGTTTCGGGCCGTGGGGTGGCCGGGAACTCAATTCCGGTGAAGGTCACCGGAGACCGCTGCCGCCAAGCAGTTGGCGCGAGTAGGGACGACGCACTGTATGCGGGGCCCGCGGGCAGGAGTTTAAACTTTTCCCCCGAATTTCAGTTTTAGTTCAAACTTCAAATCCTCATAACTTTGGCTAGGAAGCTCCAAATCGAGTGAACCAAATTTTGTTGGGTTCAGCTCTCTGAGTATTTCCCAGAAAATCAAGTTTCACTTTATGAAAATCCTTATTTCTCCATATTTAATTCCTCACAATTTAAACTGTTGTGGAATTTTAACTGGAGGATCCCTTGGAGGAAAATTCTGAAATTTCGCTGGTATGTTCACCAAAATATCTCCGAACTACCATAAAAATTTCAGATCCATTTGAGCTCATTTGATCCACCTAATGGTGTGATTAGTGAAACTGTTCCAGAGAAAATAGAAAATGTTCAGAAACATTTTCAGAATTTTCCCTGAAATTGTTTAGCTCATATCTTTAGCTAGGAACCTTCAAATTAAGTGAGACCAACTCCATTAGAACCCTCTGAAAATCTAGTTTTCAGAAATCATGGCTTGTTCCATGAAAATCCCTAGAACACCCTAAGAGTTCCAATTAAGTTCAAGGACATAATTAATTGTGGAGAGCTCAAATGAGGTTTGCTGCAACTAAAACTTGGCCATGTCTCTGTGTAGTTGTATCCAAACCACAGTAAAAATTTCAGAGTCATTGAGTCTGTCTAGTGATACTTAGAAGGTTCACAAGTTTAAAACTCAATTCAAATGCATTAAATTAATACATGTACTTCTTGAATCATGTAGTCGCTAGGGTCGAGGAGGAATCCGAAGTCCTAGACTTCGTTACTCCGGAGGAGCAGCTAGCCTACGATCAAGAGCAGCAAGGCAAGCTCCGGTTTGCATTAACCTTTTTACAAGTTTTTATTATTTTGAGCACATACTTGAATTAGAGTCTTGTTTGGAAACCCAACTGCATAGAGTCTTGTTTGGAAACCCAACTGCATAGCCAAGAAAACCATTGGTTGGGTTTAGGATTCCAAACCCCGTTAGCTACTGCGATGCTAAGATAGTGTAGCATTCGGTACAAGTCGAGTAGTTGGAACTACTCGCGAGCATAGGCTAGAGGCACTCAACTCGGGTAGAGATAGCGCATGATACACATGGCAAGAAAAATGAGACCGAGCGGAGAGTAAGGGCAGCAGGACTCTGGGGCCTGTGTGCTATAGCTCCGTTTGTGTCGATTGAGGATCGAGCCGTGTGCGGGCCTGTTGAACATGCTAGAACAGTACCGAAGACCTACCGGCTATATGGGAACCGGGAAACTGATGTAACTCGGGTAGCTGGGTATTGAGGCATTGCACGTCGTTCATAGGGTAGGTTGAGAGCTGAGGTGTAAATCTGCTGGCGGCACTGAGATGCGCGTCCAGAGACCTCTTGCTCGGGATGATGGGACCGGTTCAATATTTGGCTGACGGGGAAAAGGTGGTTGCGTACGGCGTCCGTGATGGTTGCTGTAGGCAACATCGAGTACGGGCGTACGTGACGGGTTATTCGGGTAACCCTGCAGGTGTAAATCGATTATAATCGCCGTCCCTCGCGGTCACTGAGTACCACTTGTTCACTGTACCATGACGTAGAAAGAACAGGCTAGTCACATGTTAAAATGTTGCTGATTGAAAGATGGACTTTGATTGTTAATGATTTGTCGTAGTTTAGAGCTAACTAAAGTTCTTTTGGACTTTGGGCAAAGTACATGAGAGAAATGCGTTTCTTGTTTGATTGCAACTCTCTCATGTGCCTTAGCGTAAGGTTATCCACAACCTGCTGCTAAAACTTGAAAGTAAGGTTCCACTAATTAGGCAAGTCCTTTGCAACTTGTTTTTACCTCATGTACCCATCACCGACCATGTAGAAGTTCCATGTTTAGGAGAGACGGGTCAGTCTTGCTGAGCCTTCGTGCTCACTGCTTGTGTTTGGAGCTTTTGCAGGGTTCTATGAGGAAGGGACTCCCGAAGAGGAGGCGGAACCCCAGGAGGGGAATCCCGTCGAGTGGGAGTCCTGCACACCGCCGTGTTAGTGTGCGTGCGTGCTAGCAAGGACACGTTCACGGGCTGAACGTGAACTTGATGCGTAGTCTACGCCCGTAAGTGTAGACTGGACCTATTTTGATGTAAAAATGTTCATAAACCACTTTATGTAATAAAAGTTTTTCTTCCGCTTTGTACCTTTGACGTGTGTTATTCGGTGATCCTGGCTCGACAAGACCGTGGGGTCGTGTCATGAAACCCATTATTTATTTCTGGAAAATTCTTTAAAGCTTTTCAGCAAAAGAATTTTAGAGGGAGTTTGGTTCATCCAAAAATCCTCAAATTTTGCCAGAATATTCTTTAGGATGTTAGTGAACTCCTGTAAAAGTTTCAGACCATTTGGAGTTGATTTGATCAGGGCAATTCAGATTTGAAGGTGCTGTGTTCAATTGAATACAGAAACATTTTCAGAGAATTTCCAAAACATGGAAATTCAGTTCTGGACAAATCTTAGATCCAAAAATACTAGGAAAATTCATGCAAACTCTATGAGCTATAATGGAAATTGTAGTTCACTATGTTTTGCATGAACAGAGGTGTTATCTCAGAATTAATTCTTCTTTGCTTATTTGCTAAGAAAATTATTCTGAACAAACCACTCAATGAAAAGTGCTAATTTTGGTCCAGAGGGTTTTCATGTGACAAGAAACTCACATGAAAATTCTCAGCTCCATTGGAGCTCTGGATCACCCCTGTTCTGTTTAACCACTTGAGGTGGTCAATACAGAAGAGGTGGAAGACCACTTAGAACCTAATCATGTGCTTAGTTCCAAACCCAAACCACTAGCCCCAGTTTCATTTTAAATTATTAAACAGAGTTCCAGTTTTTGAAAACTTAATATTAGTACTTGTAGCAAAAATCTTTACATTTAAAATTATGTGCATATTCATTAACGTGTAGTCGCTGAAGGCGAGAAGACTCCGGAAGTGCTCGACTTCCTCCTTCCGGACGAAGACCTAACCACTGACCAGCAGCAACAAGGCATGCCCCGGTTTGCATTAAGCCGATTATAAAGTTTTACTTTGTTTACATAGGTAGTGTGAAGTGTGTATGTGCATTAGGTGTAGGATGGATGAATACCCAACTGCATAACCAGAATTTTTCCCCCAGAGTGAAGGTAGTGTCTAGGGCCTCGAATAGACAAGCTATGCTTAATTATTCATAGGACTTCGGTACAAGTCGAGTAGTTGGAATCTACTCACGAGTTAGGCTTGGGACACACGTGTCACACCCGGTTTCTCCGAAGAACAACCGAGTAAATATCACATGTATGCCAGGATCATTTTCTCATACATGTGATGACAAATAGTGAAGCATCATTTATTACAAGCCAGGTGTCGAATATAAATAAGTCTTACATAGCATACGTCTCATGGACGATAATAAGTTCATGACATATAAATAAAACAGCAGCGGAATATTATTCTTGTGGGCTCCGTCACAGGCGTTGCCCGGGGGACTTCATGAACCTAGAATCCTTCTTCGGGTCTGATGTCTTGGTCATTGAACACCACATCATCCCCTTGACCTGAGCAGCAATTTAAACCAACAAATATGTAAGTTTGAGTACCGTTGGTACTCAGCAAGTGTGGGAAAGTTATGTCATGCATGGCTAGAGCAAGGAGAGGTTGAACTCATGGTTAAAGCACTACGCAATTAATACCTATCACCTTAGCTTATTAAGCACCTACATTACTACATAGGTGAAATGGTCCCAATCTCCCAACCCATCATCAAAATCAAATAACCATAACATCATTTCCAATGTTAAGCTCCCCGCTTAACATCCACAACTTCCAAAGTCATCATCCTCTAATCATGAATAAGTCCAAGCCGCTCTTGACCGTGAGCACGGCTGTCATGACAGTTTTGACTCTGCAGAGTTTGCACCACTGTACCCACATGTAGTGATTTCATCCCCCGTTGCCGGGTGGACTAAAAGAACCTCCATTATGCCAGTGGCCAAGAACCACATTCACACTTCCCGGGTGTGTAGCCAGGAGATCACTACGAAGCCTTTACAAAGGGATTCCCGACGAGCGTGGGCCCACTGAGGTTTCACCCCTAACAGCATACAAGAGGCTCCAACCCCGCTGCAGTGGCCCCCTCTTGAGCCTTGCGGTTCATATGGTAGTCCAGCTGACACCTACTCCCCGCACCATCCAACACACCCATACTACGCCGGGGATACACCTAATTAATTGGCCAAGCTGCCCCATCTCAGCATGTGGTTGGCACGGTAAAGCCAGGTTACATGCTCCATGAACCGGTCCTTAGGATCCAGGCAAGTACTAAACACAAACCCGAGTCTCGTGCACCCAGCACCAACCAAATCATCCAACTTGCCTCGATCCCTACCTCTACATAACTCATAATGTCTCATTCAAGAGTAAGGTAAACAAGTTGATGATCTCATATCCCACTTATCCCACTCTAAGCATGGCTAAGCATAAGTAATATGAATGAATGACATAATAAAATAAATCCCAGCCCAAGCTACAAGGAAACAAGATAATGCAATTCTAGGGAAACTTCCTATCATGGGTTTCATATTTCAATTGACAATGCAAATAATTCTATCTACACATCCTAGCATAGGATCAAAGTGGTCAAGGACACTTGCCTTCTTCCTGCTGCTCTGGGAATGGAAGGTCCTAGTCTTGGAAAGGGAGAACTTGCTCTGGGGCAGGTTCTATTCATGCCAATACACATAGCAAAAGAAAACAACAATCCATAAGACATAGTTCACACTTTCACTTCATACAAACCACACATACATACCTATGAAAGTCATTCACATTTCTAAGTGTTGTGGTTACTTTACATGTGTTGATTTTTGGCTACATTCACCTTTAAACATATGTATATTATTTCTAACTTCTATGTTCAGATTTCTATTTGCACACTATATATGAAGTTCCATTTTGAACAAATTCTTTATATTTAATTATTACATTTCTTAGCCACAAAGTTTGTATAAAAGGTATTTTCCTACTCCAATTAGGTTTTCAGATCTTCTACCAAATTCTAAACTGAAGTTTTTGGATTTGGAGACTTCATTTATCATTTTTCTAATTATGCATACCTATTTTATTATATTTTTCAGATTTATTTTCTATCCCTAAAGTGAGTTTTATTATGAAAATAGTAAGACACACCATCTAAACAGAATAGGTTCTGATCTAAATGTTCAATAATATATCTTTGAACTTCCTCTCTGATGTGGAACAAATTAAATTTATTTTACTAGTTTTTAGAATTATTTCCTAGCCTAAAATATGTTTCTAGAACTAATAAATATGAATATCATTTAGACAGAATTCATTTCAGCCTAAAATCTATTTTTAACTCATCTAAAGTTTTCCATGTGCTAGTAGAGTTTAAATTTGAATTTACAATGTGTTTGCCTCACCTTTTAAATTTAAATCCTAATCACATTCAAATTTCTGAATTTAATATCATATAGGGTCAAAAAGGTAAATCCACCCTACTACAGGGTCTAATTTATTATTTCATAAATTTCCAGGGGTCTAACTACACATAACAGAGGGGTTTTCCTAATTCTTATTAAGTCCAGGGGCTAAAACTGATTTTTAATTGAATTTACACGAATTTCTGAAGTTCCAGGGGCTAGATCAGAAGTTTCCGGGGCTAGCTCGTGTTTTCCGAGATCCCCAGAGGGTAGCACGTAAGAATCCCGGCCTTTATAACGCGGGGCTAATGTGGACCGTCCTATTTAGAACAGACGGCTGAGATTAGATCGCCGAACCGGTACGCGCGGGTTTTGATTCTACCGTGTGATTTAAAATAGACGGCCCTCAAGTGGCCACGTCGCCCTGGCCGAAGCCAGCCCGCGCGCGGCGGCGCGCGGCGGCGGGGGTGGCGATCTCACCGGCGCAGCCTCGGCTTTTGAAGCTACACGTTAGAACTCGCATCTTTTTGCATGGATCGGCTGCGGAGGGTTAGGGGACGCTCACCGAGGGGTTTTCTAACACTTGGAGGTCCTGGAAGTCGGTCGGCGGCGAGCTTCAAAGGAGACAATCTTCGTTGCACGTCGGAACAGCTGCTAGGGTGCGAAACTTGTCGTTTCCTTCACGTGCAGGGCTCCCTGGGGCAGTGGAGCACGATCAGCGCGTTAGATCAGATAATCAATGCAATGATTGAAAGAAAACGGGGATTGAATCTTCGGTTCTCACCGGAGAGAAGAACGGCCGATGGGGGGAAAAAACAGGGCGATGTTGACGTTTATATTGGCGAGGGAAGGCAGCGGTCGGTTGAGATCGAGTTGGAGACGTCCGGGACCAGAATTCTGGCCAGGGGCACGGATTTCCGGAGTTCGGTTGCGATCGGGCGCGGGGAAGAGTCCGGTCGGTTGGCGCGCGCCGGAGGTAGGAAATGACACGCGGCCCTGCATGTCAGAGAGAGAGGGCGCGCGGTCATGGGCTGGCTCGGGGGGGTGGGAATAGTGGGCCGGCTGGCGGGTTTCGGCCCACTGGCCGGTTGGGGGTTTTTTCTTTTTTTTTCTTTTTCCTTTTCTTTTCTGTTCTGATTTGAATTTGAATTCATGTTTGAATTTGAATTTCTGCACCATATGCAATATGTCCAAATTTTTTTAAATTCCCTCCTTTTGCAGATTTTGGGGTGTTACAGCTCTACCCCCCTTAAAAGAAATCTCGTCCTCGAGATTGGTGGTTCTAGGAAAACAATTCCGAAAACTGTGCCTTAAGTTCGTCTTCCCACTCCCATGTGGCTTCCTCTTCCGAGTGATGCTTCCACTGCACCTTGCACATCCGAATTCTTTTATTTCTTGTGAGGCGTTCCGTTGTCTCCAAAACCTTGACCGGTTGCTCGGCATAAGACAGATCCTCTACTATGTCAACCTCATTCATGGGTAACATCTCATCGGGCGTTCTTAGACATTTCTATAGCTGTGACAAATGGAATACGTCATGCACATCCGATAGGCGAGCCGGTAGTTCTAGTTGATATGCCACTTCCCCTTTCCTCTACAGAACCTGAAAGGGTCTGATGTATCGAGGTGATAACTTCCCTTTCACCTTGAACCGACGAAGTCCTCGGATAGGGGACACCTTGAGATAGACATAGTCCCCCACGTTGAAAATAAGCTCTCTTCTCCGTACATCGGCATAACTCTTTTGTCGGGTCTATGCTATCCTCAAGTTGTTGCGGATTTCCCTCACTTTCGCCTCGGCTTCTTGTACTACCTCGGGCCCAAACACTTTACTTTCCCCCATTTGGTTCCAAAATAGGGGAGTTCTGCACTTCCTCCCATACAAAGCCTCAAATGGTGACATCTTCATACTAGCCTGATAGCCGTTGTTATAGGAGAACTCTGCATACGGTAAGTTCTTATCCCAACTCCTATTGTTCTTGAGCGCACACGCTCTCAGCATATCCTCAAGGATCTGATTGCTTCTTTCCGTCTCTCCGTCAGTCTGGGGATGATAGGCAGAACTAAAATTCAGATGAGTTCCCATGGTTTCAAGTAACTTCTGCCAGAACCTTGAGGTGAACTGTGTCCCTCGATCTGACACTATCTTCTTTGGCACTCCATGGAAACACACGATCCTTGACATGTATAATTTTGCCAATTTGGATCCGCTGTAGCTTTCTTTCATGGGGATGAAATGAGCTACCTTGGTTAGCCTGTCGATGATGACCCATATTTAATCATATCCCGATTGGGTCCTGGGTAGTCCCACTATGAAGTCCATACCTATTTCTTCCCATTTCCATTCAGGCACTTTGAGTGGTTGCAATAATCCCGCGGGTCGTTGATGTTCTGCTTTCACCAACTGACATGTGTCACATAGGGCAACATGTTCCGTGACATCCCGCTTCATGCCATACCACCAATACCTGCTCTTGAGGTCATGATACATCTTCGTACTCCCAGGATGAATGGAATAGTCGGAATCATGAGCCTCCTTCAAAATCAATTCACGGATCAATTTCACTTCAGGCACACAGATTCTTTTCCCGTGCCACACCGTACCTTGTTCATCCTCTCTGAAACCAGGGGCTTTATTATCCTTGATGAGTTCTCTGATTTCTTGTATCATCTCATCATTCTTTTGACCGTCGCGTATGTCTTGCTCTAATGTGGAGTCCACTTCCATGGCGATGGCCTCACCACTATTCACCAGACATAGATTGAGTTTTACAACCTCTTCTTTCAGTTTTGTAGGCATGTCCTTTAAGCTTAACCTATTGACTTGCACCTTCCGTCTTAAAGCATCTGCTACGACGTTCGCTTTCCCAGGATGATAGTTGATGCCCACATCAAAGTCATTGATTAGCTCTAACCATCTCCTTTGTCTTAGGTTGAGATCTGGCTGTGTGAAAATATACTTTAAGCTCTTATGATCCGTATATATCTCTGTCCTCTTCCCCATCAAGTAATGCCGCCAAATCTTCAACGCGTGTACCACTGCGGCTAGCTCTAGGTCATGCATAGGATAGTTCTTCTCATGCTTCCGAAGCTGCCGGGATGCATATGCCACGACATGCCCCTCTTGCATGAGAACACATCCCAACCCGTTTCCAGAGGCATCGCAGTACACCGAAAAGTTCTTCTGCATATCTGGCATAACTAGCACTGGGGCTGTTGTCAATCTTTTCTTCAGTTCCTGAAAACTCGTCTCGCACTGCGGTCTCCATGTGAATGTGATTCCCTTCTCCAAAAATTTTGTGAGGGGTCTCGAAATCTTGGAGAAACCCTCGATAAACCGTCGATAATAACCAGCCAATCCTAAGGAGCTTCGAACTTCCCTGACATTATCAGTGGTCTTCCACTTGTACATCCTCGATCTTGGCGGGATCTATGGAGATTCCTCCCTCCGAGATTATATGTCCTAAGAAGGGAACTCTCTTCAGCCAAAACTCATACTTGCTCAACTTGGCATATAGTTGGTGTTCTCTCAGCTTTTGCAACACCAACCTTAAATGCCTCTCATGTTCTTCTTCATCTTTGGAAAAGATGAGAATGTCATCAATGAAAACCACCACAAATTTGTCCAGATATTCCATGAATACCTTGTTCATGAGATACATGAAGTATGCCGGGGCATTAGTTAGCCCAAAATACATGACGGTGTATTCATACAGTCCGTACCGAGATACGAAAGTTGTCTTTGGAATATCAGTTTGCCTTATCTTAAGTTAGTGGTATCCCGACCTGAGATCAATTTTTGAGAACACACAGGCTCCCCTCAACAGATAAAACAAGTCTTCAATGCGGGGTAATGGGTACTTGTTCTTGATGGTTACCTCATTCAACGCACGGTAGTCTACGCACAACCTTTGGGTTCCGTCCTTCTTGGGCACAAATATCACTGGAGCTCCCCATGGTGAGGAACTAGGATGAATGTACCCCTTCTCTGTCAATTCTCTTAAATGTTCCTTGAGTTCTTCCAGCTGTTTGGAGTCCATCCGATAGGGTCTCATGTATATCGGAGTTGTTCCAGGCACTAGCCCAATCGCGAATTCCACTTCACGATCGGGAGGCATACCTGGCAACTCCTCCAGAAAAACGTCTGGATATTCCCTGATGATCCTGATCTCCTCCACTTCCACCTCAACTTGATTGAGTTTAATGTCCCTCCTAGGCTCTTGTATGGTTATGAACTTTACTCTGGTGCCACTAGGGTGAGTTAGTTCCACCGTTCTTGTCGAACAATGGATGATTCCTTTATGTTTGGTTAACCAATCCATACCCAAAATAATACCTATCCCTGGTGAATCTATCACTATGAGGTTTGCAGTAAATACCACCCCATTAATGTCTAGATTCACCTTGGGACACACTCGTCTTGTCCTTATTTCTCCCCTGGAGAGTTTACTGCTAGCATATGGTTCATTTGTGTTGTTTCTAGATCATGCTTCTTAACAAACCCTTGTGCAATGAACGAGTGGGTAGCACCAGAATCGAACAACAGGGTTGCAATGTGTAAATTGGCAGGAAACTTACCAACTACCACGTCAACTGCCTCTTGCGCCTCCTCCATGGTCACGTGGTTCACCCGTCCTCGCATCACATTCTGCTGTTGCAGCTGCACGGGCTTCTTTTTTGGGCACTTATGAGCGTAGTGCCCCACCTCGCAACAATTGAAGCATTGCACCACGACCTTAGGTGCCTGGCCTTTGTTGTCTTAGGGTTGGTTCTGTGGTCCTTGCACTGCTGGTCGAGGTTGATATGGGGGACGAGGCTGCTTTACAAATTGACGGTGCGGCTGTCCCGGTGCCGATGGAGGCCTGAAATTTGGGTTGTACCCTCTGGGTGCTGAGTAGGGCACCACAGCACGGCTCGTCTGCCCTGCGTTTGGTTGCATCAGTCGTGGGCGTGTGTTGCTACCCGAGGCTTGGTGTGACCATCCCGCCTTCCTCTTGTTTTCATTTTCCAAGGCCTTCAGCTTCCTCTCCACAACAAATGCTATGTCCACCATCTTTTGGAAGCTTTCATACTCGTTGGAGGACATTGCACACTGCATTTCCGCTGTAAGTCCTTCCACAAAGCAGTCCTGTTTCTGCTCATCAGTCTCAATGTCCCGTGGTGCATAACGAGATAGTTGGGTGAATTTAGTGAGATATTCCCTCACAGTCATGTTTCCTTGCTGCAGCCCCAAGAACTCCTTTCTCTTGTTTTTGAGTTCACCCCTTGGTATGTAATGGTTGCGGAAACTGCGCTTGAACTCTTCCCAAGTGATGTTCTCAGGGTCATGATGGGTGGCCACGTAAGTGGTCCACCAATCAGCAGCATATCCATGCAATTGTGTAGGATCGAAGAGCACGTGAAAAGCTACCAGAGGGGGGTGAATGGTAGATTAAAACTTTTCGCAGCGGAAACAACAAAAACCCCTCAGCAAAAAATCAATCGGTTAAAGAAATCGTGTGTGCAAGTGTTTTCAAACGTGTTCAACCATGACAAATCAAGTAGAGAGGTATAGAATCATGTCACGGATCTAATGCAACAAGAATCACTTGAAAACACGAAGTAAAACTTGAGATACGATCAAAACATTAAACGAAGATCAATCTGTTCTACCCGATATAAAACAGATCTGCAACGCTGCAAAGAAACTCGTGTATATCAAAAACTACATATCCGAAGCTCGTGAAAATTTCACAAATGATAGATAATTGAGTTGTGAAGACAACCCAAAAAGAATCACGTCAATCAGATCTGTAAAACTCGAGTTATGAACGAAACACCGAAGCAACGTCGGTCTGTCCAGAAACTCGGCGAGAAAGACTTGACGAAAAACAAGTCGGACGAACAAGGCACAAAAGCTCCTCGAAACTATGAACTTTATTCAATAGAAACACAAGAGGAACAGCCCAAAGTTCTCTACCCACGAGAGCTCTGGCCTCCCTTGCTTTTATAGCCAGCCCTCAGGCTAAACAATCCAATCTAGGACTCCTACTCCTAATTGGACTCGTATCCTAACTTACCATAATTGCTCAGGACTCTCCTATTCACAGATAGAAGCAATCGTGAGACTTCCAAACACCTTAGGAACGTCCTAAACATTCCTAAAACAACTCAACTTTGTGCCTAGCACGAAATCCTATCATAACCAACTCAAATCTTCCATATTTGAGCCATATCCGACTCAGCCTCAGCCTGAGGACGCAATCCAGCCGGTTGGACCTTTCCGACCAATTCTTTACGTCCACTTCTCTTCATCACGCCTTGGAACAATGTTGCCACGTCCATGCACTCCTTGCACACGTGCAAATATTTTCCAACGACGTACACGCAACCTTCATATGCACTGCCCTTGATCCAAACATGCTGCGCGACCTCCCGATCAACTCAACCACAGCTCCTCCCGAACTTGGTTGTTGGAACCTCATCTCCTCCTTGAGACTAGTCCAAGGATCCCGTCACCAGCCATGTCTTGAACTCAAGCAACACCTGCACATGAATAAACAATCAATTCTTCCGAGCACAAGTCCTCGACTTGACTCACGTTAGTTCGAAAACCACAACACCTTACATGAGCACGTCACATAAGCATATTGCAAACCATATCAAATGATAACAGCCATAACCACCAAAACACACCAAAAACTTAGCAAATTAATACTAAGCAAACCTTCCCATAAAAGCAATTTTGAAACATTGCGAGTTAAAAGAAAAAACAAGACGCTGCAGTTCTACGAGTTGAACTTCACAGGAGCTCCCTAAAAACAAGCTCCGGACCTCACAGAAGCTTTCCGAACCTTGCAGGAGCTCTCTGGACCATGCGTCGGACCTTGCCAACACTTGGCGGACCTAACAAAGAACTTGTCGGACCTTGCCACAGAAGAATGTTTTGGCAATATTCAAAACTTTGAATGTTAATGATAACTTTTATCCTAATTGCCAATGTATTCAGCACACATAGGTCTCACAATCTCCCCCTTGATGAATGCATTGGCAACACCAATTAAAATCCAAACATTGGCTTATGAAAAGTTTTGAAAAGCTTTGAAAACTCATTTCTCCCCCTTTATTAATTTCTCCCCAGTTTTTAAAATCAGAGAAGGAAGAAAGTGTGTAACATATGCAAAGTGTAAAAAAATCTCTCCTTATACATATTTCTCCCCCTTTGACAATGTATTCAGCAAGGTTCAAAAGAGAAATTTTTAAATGTTATGAGCATATTATAACATATACATACAAAACAAAGCTCATCCAAGTCATACTATCAGGTTACTTACACTATCACATCAATGAGATACATAAAGTAGTTTAAGCCATGCTAGAGATCAAATGTATTTTTCAGTTTAAGCAAGTCATGATCTCCCTTACTCAACTATTTCAAAACCTGAAAACATGACACTTGTTGCTGCATTTTTATTATTCATAATCATTTAAGGCACAAAGTTGATCATATGATATTTGCAAGAGATTATATGCCGCATCAGCCTTATTCTAACCAACCAAGCCAAGCCTATGTCATTTGACAATCAGAAGCTTAAGGACATGGTTTTAGTCATACACAATTCCTTCCAAGTTCATATCTTAGTGCAATGATAAGCAATCTCAAAAGAAGAAGTGCGATGCATGCATATTCTCTTGATCTTTTCTCAATTTTTTATTTGAAAACTCAACATGTGAGCTGATCACTTGATTAATTTTTTATGATTAAAAGCACTTGTGAGCACGCAACAAGTTCAAAACAGCAAGAATGTTTGATCATGACCAGATTTAGTGTAAGTAATTATTCCAATTACTAGTCATGGCAAAAACTACAAAATGTATAACATGAGTAATGTAGTAAGAACTTTCAGCCTGTAAAAGGAATCACAAAGTCATATATGTATTTAATACTATGCTCATATTATTTTAGTTTCAGATTCACACATAGACTTTCAAAGTTTCAAAAACTCCCCCTCAATTTAAGCCATGAGGATGCATAACCCCTATTTCACTACGAATGAAACAAAAACGAGTGAAATCCAAAGGTTTTGTAAAAATATCAGCCAATTGTTGTTCGGTATCGACATAGTGAAGCACAATGTTTCCTTTTTAACATTATCACGAAGAAAGTGATACCTAATGTCAATGTGCTTAGTTCTAGAGTGTTTCACGGGGTTTTTAGCAATACAAATTGCACTAGTGTTATCACAAAACAGTGGAACACTATCTAAATCAACCCCATAGTCCTTAAGTGTTTGAACAATCCAAAGAATTTGTGAGCAAGCGCTAGCCGCAGCTACATATTCAGATTCGGCCGTGGATTGTGCAACTGAACTTTGTTTTCTAGAGGACCAAGCAACAAGTGAATTACCAAGAAAATGACAAGCACCCGAAGTACTTTTCCTATCAATCCTACAACTCCCAAAATCAGCATCTGAAAAAGCTTTCAAAGAAACGGTTGAGGAAGAAGGAAGAAAAATGCCAAATTCTTGAGTTCCATGTAGGTACCTGAGAATCCTTTTGATGGCTTGGCGATGTGAAGCACGTGGAGAAGCTTGAAAACATGCACAAAGACATACTCTGAATTGTATGTCCGGTCTTGACGCCGTGAGATACAAAAGTGATCCAATCATACTTCTGTATTCTTTTTTATCGACCGGGTCACCATCTTCGTCAAGTTCAAGTGTTGTTGCTGTTCCCATTGGTCTCCGAAGAGGCTTGCATTTGTCCATGTTGAAGCGCTTAAGAAGGTCCTTTGTATACTTAGTTTGATGCACAAAAGTTCCTTCTTTTGTTTGCTTGATTTGCAGCCCCAAAAAGTATGTGAGTTCTCCCATCATACTCATCTCAAATTCTGAACTCATCATAGCTGAAAACTTGGACACGAGATCATGAGAAGCACAACCAAAGATAATATCATCCACATACACTTGAACGAATAATGAGTCATTGCCATGCTTAAGTACAAAAAGAGTTTTATCAACCTTGCCCATGGTAAACCCCTTTTCAAGTAAGAATGTTTTTAACCTATCATACCATGCTCTAGGGGCTTGTTTTAGACCG
Organism: Neostapfia colusana; assembly: GCA_030760725.1. Classification (NCBI taxonomy): domain Eukaryota; kingdom Viridiplantae; phylum Streptophyta; class Magnoliopsida; order Poales; family Poaceae; genus Neostapfia; species Neostapfia colusana. The sequence continues at coordinate 60,451,301 of JASWHV010000006.1, read as the reverse complement.
TACAAGGCTTTGGACAGTTTGTAAACATGATTAGGAAAATTTGAATTTTCAAAACCCGGTGGCTACTTAACATAAACCTCCTCCTCTATGTAGCCATTAAGAAAAGCACTTTTAACATCCATTTGATATAACTTGAAACCATTAGATGCAGCAAATGCTAATAAAATTCTTATAGCTTCTAATCTAGCAACAGGAGCAAATGTTTCATCAAAATCTAGACCTTCAATTTGAGTGAAACCTTGAGCAACCAACCTAGCTTTATTCCTAACCACAACCCCATCCTCACTTTGCTTATTTTTAAATACCCATTTAGTTCCAATTAATGTGTGACCTTGAGGTGGAGGTACAAGTTTCCAAACTTTATTTCTTTCAAAATTTTCTAACTCTTCTTGCATGGCATTAATCCAAGATTCATTAGTGAGTGTGTGTGATATATCCTTGGGTTCAAAAGAAGCACCAAAAGTAGAATGAGCATGAGAGTTTGGATCGCAAAACCTGGACCGAGTGACTCGTTCATGCAAGCTTCCAATGATTTGTTGTGGAGGATGACTTTTAAGTACTCGGAGGGGAGTAGACACTTCACAAGCACCTTCTTCTTCATGTTCAGACCTTTGATTAGGAGAGCTTGTTTATTGAGGAAGGTCCGAACCAGCAGTAGTGACTGTTGGTGCTGGTTGTGGTGCAAAATCAGCAGCTTGATCGTTATTTACTTCCGAGTTTTCGGGCAGCAGCACCACTTCTTCATCTGCTTCAATAAAAATACTCTTCCCCTGCAGATATGGATCCGGACCTGCAATATCGGAGCTAGTACTTGCGCTAGCTTCATCAAAAGAAACCTCGCAAGTCTCCACAATTTTGTTAGTGTCAAGTAAAAACACACGGTAGCCTCTAGTATGAGATGGATAACCAAGAAACATGCCATCAACAGATCTAGCTTCAAATTTATCAAGATTACCATGTTTCTTAACAAAGCATTTGCAACCAAAAACCCTAAAGTGTGTAACACTAGGCCTATGTCCAAACCGGAGCTCATATGGGGTTTTTCCAAGCTTAGCACGCAAGAAAAAACGATTTGAGACATAACAAGCGGTTGCAATTGCATCAGCCCAAAATTTCCAAGGAGTTTGATATTCATCAAGCATAGTCCTAGCCATCTCAACTAAGGTCCTGTTCTTTCTTTCTACGACACCATTTTGTTGTGGTACATAGGGTGAAGTGTCACACCCGGTTTTTCCGAAGAACAACCAAGTGAATATCACATGTATGCCAGGATCATTTTCTCATACATGTGATGACAAATAGTGAAGCATCATTTATTACAAGCCAGGTGTCGAATATAAGTAAGTCTTACATAATAAATGTCTCGATGGACAATAATAAGTTCATCACAAGTAAATAAACTAGCAGCGGAATATTATTCTTTAGGGCTCCATCACAGGCGTTGCCCGGGGGTCTTCATGAACCTAAAAACCTTCCTCGGGTCCAAAATCTTGGTCATTATACACCACCTCATTATCTTGACCTGAGCAGCAATATAAACCAACAAATATGCAAGGTTGAGTACCAATGGTACTCAGCAAGTGTGGGAAAATTTTATCATGCATGGCTAGAACAAGGAGAGGTTGAACTCATGGTTAAAGCACTACGCAATTAATACCTATCACCTTAGCTTATTAAGCACCTACATTACTACACAGGTGAAATGGTCCCAATCTCCCATCCCATCATCATAATCCAATAACCATAACATCATTACCAATGTTAAGCTCCCCGCTTAACTTCCAAAACCATCAATCCTCTAATCATGAATAAGTCCAGGCCGCTCTTGACCGTGAGCACGGCTGTCAAGACAGTTTTGACTCTGCAGAGTTTGTACCACTGTACCCACATGTAGTGATTTCATCTCCCGTTGCCGGGTGGACTAAAAGAACCTCCATTATGCCAGTGGCTACGAACCACATTCACACTTCCCAGGTGTGTAGCCAGGAGATCACTACGAAGCCTTTACAAAGGGATTCCCGACGAGCGTGGGCCCACTGAGGTTTCACCCCTAACAGCATACAAGATGCTCCAACCCCGCTGCAGTGGCCCCCTCTTGAGCCTTGCGGTTCATATGGTAGTCCAGCTGACACCTATTCCCCGCACCATCCAACACACCCATACTACGCCGGGGATACACCTAATTAATTGGCCAAGCTGCCCCATCTCAGCATGTGGTTGGTACTGTAAAGCCGGGTTACATGCTCCATGAACCGGTCCTTAGGATCCAGGCAAGTACTAAACACAAACCCAGGTCTCGTGCACCCAGCACACAACCAAAACATCCAACTTGCCTTGATCCCTACCTCTACATAACTCACAATAGCTCATTCAAGAGTATGGTAAAATAAACTGATGATCTCATATCCCAAATATCCCATTCTAAGCATGGCTAAGCATATGCATGTAAATAAATGACATGACAAAATAAATCCCAACCCAAGCTACAAGGAAACAAGGTAATGCAATTCTAGGGAAACTTTCTAGCATGGGTTTCATATTTAACTTGACAATGCAAATAATTCTATCTACACATCCTAGCATAGGATCAAAGTGGTCAAGGACACTTGCCTCCTTCTTGCTGCTCTTGAAATGGGTAGTCCTGATCTTGGAAAGGAATAACTTGCTCTTGAACAGGTTCTACTTCATACCATCACACATAACAAAAGAAAAACAACAATCATAAGACATAGTTCACACTTCTTACTTCATACAAACCACACATTCATATTTATGAAATTCATTCACCATTATATATGTTGTGGTTACTTTGTGTGTTGATCTGTGGCTTGCATACACTTTTATTTATATGTGTATGATTCCTACTTTGGTGTTCATATTTATACTTACATACTATATATATATATATGTGTGTGTTTCAGTTTTAAATAAATTCCTTATATTAAACTACTAAGTATGTATGAAAAGTATTTTTCTTCTCCATATGTGCCTTCATAATTTCTATCAACCCTAAACTGAACTCTTTGAATTTTAAAAACTCCATTTATCATTTACTAGTTGCTATATTTTCAGATTTATATTCCTATGCATAATTGTGTATTTTATTATGAAATTAGTAATACACATCATCTAAACAGTATAGGTTTTGGTCCTAAATAATTTAATAACATATTTTGACCTTGGCCTCTGATGTAAACTATTTCATAATTATTTTCCCTATTTTTCTATAACTATTCTTTACTTAAAAATGTGTCCCTAAACTAATAAATGTGAATAATATATGAAACAGATTCATATCAGCCCAAAAATATATTTTTATCTCACTCCAAAGTTTTCTAAGTACTGAGAAAGTTTTTAATTAATCTTGACAATTATTTTTGTCCCACTTTTTAATTTTTAAACACTAGTTACATATTCTATTTTCTAAATTAAATACTAAACAGAGCTAAAATAATGAACTCACCCCATTACAGGGTCTATAATATTATTTTCATAATTTCCAGGGGTCTAGCTACACTTATCAGAGGTGTTTTTCCTAATTTTTATTAAGTCCAGGGGCTAAAACTGATTTTTAAATGAATTTACATGATTTTCTGGAGTTCCAGGGGCTAGATCAGAAGTTTCCGGGGCAAGCTCTTATTTCCCGAGAACCCCAGGGGGTAGCACGTAAGAATTCCAGTCTTTATAACGCAGGGCTGACGTGGACCGTCCGATTTTAAACCGACGGCTGAGATTATAACATCGAACCGGTACGCGGGGTTTTAAAGTCTACCGTGCGATTTAAAATAAACGGCGCACTAGCGGCCACGTCGCTCTGATCGAGCGCGGGCGGCGCTGCCGGCGGCGCACGGCGGCGGGAAGCGGCGATCTCGCCGGAAAGTTTCGGATCCGCGAGAATTCCGCCTAGAACTGTTATCTTATGGCATAGATCGGTAGAGGGGAGGTCAGGGATCTCACCTCGGGGGTTTTCTTGAGCTCGGGGGTCCTGGAAAGTGATCGGCGGCGAGGTCCGAGGCAAAACCACGGCGAAGCTCGTCGGCGCTTTGTTTACACCGCAAGTCTCCGAGTTTTCTGCACCTGCAAAGCTCCCCGGAGGCGGTGGATCAAGACCAGCGAGTTAGATCAGAGTTTCTGAGCTTAGATCGGCTAGAATTCACCGGAGAATTTTCGGTGCTCACCGGAGTAAAAATCGGCGATCGCGTGGGAAAAACCGATCGGGGCTGGGGTTTTTATAGCCGGGGGAGGGCGGTGGGTCGGTTGTGATCGAGTTTGATTCGTCTGGGACCGGAATTCGGGCTGAGGGACGCGGTATTCCGATCGGTTAAGATCGCGCGCGGGAGAGAGTCCGGGGTCGCGGTGTTGGGGATGACAGGTGGGTCCCACCTGTCTGTGTGAGAGAGCGCGGGCGCGCGCGGCTGCGGGCTGGCGCGGGGAAACTGGGCCGGCTGGCGGGTTTCGGCCCACTGGCCAGTTTTTTTCCCGTTTCTCTTTTTCTTTTTCCATTTCTTTTCTGTTTTGAGTCTAATTTGAATTCCAGTTTGAATTTGAATTTTTGCAAAACATGCAACACGTCCAAAAAATTTTAAATTCCCCCCTGAACATGGTTTAGGGTTTTGAATCAAAATTTGGGGTGTTACAGCTCTACCCCCCTTAAAAGAAATCTCATCCTCGAGATTGGTGTTTCTACGAAAACAATTCCGGAAATTGTGCCTTAAGCTCATCTTCCCGTTCCCAGGTGGCTTCCTCTTCTGAGTGATGCTTCCACTGCACCTTGCACATCCGGATTCTCTTATTTCTGGTGAGGCGTTCCATTGTCTCCAAAATCTTGTATGGTTGCTCGGCATAAGACAAATCCTCAGCTACATCCACTTCATTCATGGGTAACACCTCTTCAGGCGTCTTCAGACATTTCTTGAGTTGTGACACATGGAATACATCGTGCACATCCGATAGATGAACCGGTAACTCTAGTTGGTACGCCACTTCGCCTTTCCTTTCCAAAACCTGAAAGGGTCCGATGTATCGAGGTGACAACTTCCCTTTTACCTTGAACCGACGAAGTCCTCTGATAGGGGACACCTTGAGATAAACATAGTCTCCCACGTTGAAAACGAGCTCTCTTCTTCGTACATCGGCATAGCTCTTCTGGCGTGTTTGTGCTATCCTCAAGTTGTTGCGAATCTCCCTCACCTTCGCCTCGGCTTCTTGTAGCACTTCTGGACCAAACACTTTACTTTCTCCTGTTTGGTTCCAAAATAGGGGAGTTCTGCACTTCCTTCCATACAAAGCTTCAAACGGTGACATCTTCATACTAGCTTGATAACTTTTGTTATAGGAAAACTCCGCATACGGTAAGTTCTTGTCCCAACTCCTATTGTTTTTGAGTGCACATGCCCTTAACATATCTTCAAGGATCTGATTGGTTCTCTCCGTCTGCCCGTCAGTTTGGGGATGATAGGCAGAGCTGAAGTTCAGATGGGTTCCCATAGTTTCATGCAACTTCTGCCAAAACCTCGAGGTGAACTGTGTCCCTCGGTCCGACACTATCTTCTTTGGCACTCCATGGTAACACACGATCCTTGACATGTACAATTCTGCCAATTTGGATCCGCTGTAGCTTTATTTCACGGGGATGAAATGAGCTACCTTGGTTAGCCTATCAATAATGACCCATATTGAATCATACCCGGATTGGGTCCTAGGCAATCCCATGACAAAATCCATGCTGATTTCTTCCCACTTCCATTCAGGCACTTTGAGTGGTTGCAGCAATCCCGCGGGTCGTTGATGTTCTGCTTTCACCAACTGACATGTGTCACATAGGGCAACATGTTCCGCGACATCTCGCTTCATGCCATACCACCAATACCTGCTCTTGAGGTCCTGGTACATCTTCGTACTCCCAGGATGAATGGAATAGTCGGAATCGTGAGCCTCCTTCAAAATTAATTCACGGATCTCCTTTACTTCTGGCACACAGATCCTTTTCCCGTGCCACACCGTTCCTTGTTCATCCTCTCTAAAACCAGGAGCTTTATTTTCCTTGATGAGCTTTCTGATCTCTTGTATCTTCTCATCATTCTTTTGGCCCTCGCGTATGTCTTGCTCGAGTGTGGAGTCCACTTCCATGGCGATGGCTTCACCACTATTTACTAGACATAGATTGAGCCTTATAACCTCGTCCTTCAATTCTGCGGGCATGTCCTTCAAGCTCAACTTATTGACCTGCACTTTCCGACTCAAAGCATCGGCCACGACGTTTGCTTTCCCGGGATGATAGTTGATGCCCACATCAAAGTCATTGATTAGCTCTAACCATCTCCTTTGTCTGAGGTTGAGATCTGGCTGTGTGAATATGTACTTCAAACTCTTATGATCCGTATATATCTCTGTCCTCTTTCCCATCAAATGGTGCCACCAAATTTTCAACGCGTGTACCACTGCAGCTAGTTCTAGGTCATGTGTAGGATAGTTCTTCTCGTGCTTCCGAAGCTGCCGGGATGCATATGCCACGACATGTCCTTCTTGCATGAGAACACATCTCAACCCATTTCCAGAGGCATCGCAGTACACTGTGAAATTCTTCTGCATATCTGGCATAACCAACACTGGGGCTGTTGTCAATCTCTTCTTTAGCTCCTGAAAGCTCGTCTCGCACTGTGGTGTCCAGGTGAATGTGATTCTTTTCTCCAACAGTTTGGTGAGAGGTCTCGAGATCTTGGAGAATCCCTCAATAAACCGTCGATAGTACCCAGCCAATCCCAAAAAGCTTCGAACTTCCCCGACATTTTCAGGGGTCTTCCACTTCTGGATATCCTCGATTTTGGTGGGATCTACGGAGATTCCTCCCTCCGAGATTATATGTCCTAAAAAGGGAACTCTCTTCAGCCAAAACTCACACTTGCTCAACTTGGCATATAGTTGGTGTTCTCTCAGCCTCTGTAACACCAACCTTAGATGTTTCTCATGTTCTTCTTCATCTTTGGAGAAGACGAGAATATCATCTACGAAAACCACCACAAATTTGTCCATATATTCCATGAATACCTTGTTCATGAGGTACATGAAATATGCCGGGGCATTGGTTAGCCCGAAAGGCATGACAGTGTATTCATACAGTCCGTACCGAGATACGAAAGCTGTCTTGGGAATATCAGATTGCCTTATCTTGAGTTGGTGGTATCCCGACCTGAGATCAATTTTCGAGAACACACAAGCTCCCCTCAACTGATCAAACAAGTCTTCAATGCGGGGTAATGGGTACTTGTTCTTGATGGTTACCTCATTCAAGGCACGGTAATCCACGCATAACCTTTGGGTTCCGTCTTTCTTGGGCACAAATATCACCGGAGCTCCCCATGGTGAGGAACTAGGGCGAACATACCCCTTCTCCGTCAATTCTCTCAAATGATCCTTGAGCTCTTCTAGCTGCTTGGAGTCCATTCGATAAGGTCTCTTGTATATCGGGGCTGTTCCCGGTACTAGCTCAATTGCGAATTCCACGTCACGGTCGGGAGGCATACCTGGCAATTCCTCCGGAAAAACATCTGGATATTCCCTGATAGTCCTGATTTCCTCAACTTTCACCTCCACTTGATTTAATTTAATGTCCCTCCTAGGCTCGTGTATTGTTATGAACTTCACTCTGGTACCACTGGGGTGAGTTAATTCCACCGTTCTGGTTGAACAATGGATGATTCCTTTATGTTTGGTCAACCAATCCATACCCAAAATAATATCTTTCCCTTGTGAATCTATCACTATGAGGTTAGCCGTAAATACTACCCCATTAATGTCTAGGTTCACTTTGGGACACACTTGTCTTGTCCTTATTTCTCCACCTGGAGAGTTTACCGCTAGCATATGGTTCATTTGTGTGGTTGCTAGGTCATGCTTCTTAACAAACCCTTGAGCAATGAACGAGTGGGTAGCACCAGAATCAAACAGCAGAGTTGCAAGGTGTAAATTGGCAGGAAACTTACCAACTACGACGTCGGGTGCCTCTTGTGCTTCCTCCATAGTGACATGGTTCACCCGTCCTCTCATTACATTCTGCTGTTGTGGTGGCGCAGGCTTCTTCTTTGGGCATTTATGGGCGTAGTGCCCCACTTCACCACAGCTGAAACATTGCACCCCAATCTTAGATGCCTGGCCCTTGTTGTCTTGGGGTTTGTTTGGGGGTCCTCGCACTGCTGGTCGAGGTGGATATGCGGGGCGAGGCTGCTGCACAAACTGACGTTGCGGCTGTGCTGGTGCTGCGGGAGGCCTGTAGTTTGGGTTGTACCCTCTTGGTGCTGAATAGGGTACCGCAGCACGGCTCGTCTGCCCAGTAGGTTGCTGCATCATACGTGGGCGGGTGTTGCTCCCTGAGGCTTGATGTGACCACCCAGCCTTCCTCTTATTCTCATTTTCCAGGGCCTTTAGCTTCCTTTCCACCACAAATGCTCTGTCCACCATCTTTTGAAAGCTCTCATACTCATTTGAGGACATTGCACACTGCATCTCTGCGGTAAGTCCTTCCACAAAACAATCTTGTTTCTGCTCATCAGTCTCTATGTCTCGTGGAGCATAACGGGATAGTTGAGTAAATTTAGTGAGGTATTCCCTCACCGTCATGTTTCCCTGCTGCAGTCCCAAAAACTCCTTCCTCTTGTTTTTGAGTTCACCTCTTGGGATGTAATGGTTGCGGAAGCTACGCTTGAACTCTTCCCAAGTGATGCTCTCAGGGTCATGATGGGCGGCCACGTAGGCGGTCCACCAATCAGCAGCAGGTCCATGCAATTGATGAGAGGCAAACAGCACCCTCTCATACCCTTGGCACTGTATGATCCTCATCTTACTTTCAATGGTCTTCAGCCAATCATCTGCCTCCAGAGGTTCAACAGCACTTGCAAACTTTGGAGGTTGAGTTCCTAGAAACTCACTCAACCTTGGTTGGCATGGTGCAGCTTGTGGAGGTGGAACTTGATGCAAGTTGGCCACCACTTGAGTCAAGTTCTGGATGAGCTGATTTTGATTCTCCAGCATTTGGTGGAGAGGGTCAACTTCTTCACGGCGACCACCCCGGTCCTGGCCTCCAGAAAGATGAGGGTTGCATGCCTCATCATTGTTGTTGGCGGGGTTGGCAGCACGTCCTTTTCCTCTTCCGGCCATCTGGCAGAATTCAACCAATGTTAATTTGAAAGCATTTAGTATCATCTTACTACTTTCACTTGTTTGTACTTTGAAGTGTTGAGCCTTTGTTAAAATTTTACGAGGGTTTATATCTCACACCAAACAAATGCACTATTATTTCCTGTGGGTTTACACACCAAAGCAAAACAATTCGAAGACGAGGCTGTGGACAATTGCTCATGGCTTCCACAACTCACGTCACACATCAAGCATTATCACACCATTAACTATGTAACGACTCGACTACTCGACCTCTTGCTAGCTAGGGGAAAGACTCTACACTACTCGTCCTCTTGAGCTGGCTCCTCGGGATCTTCCTCCTCATTTCGGCTACCTTCCGACTCTGCTTTGGGTGGGGAGGCTGCTGGTGGAGAAGTGCGACGACGCCTGATCGCTCGGCGATCCGGGGAGTCAGGAGTCCATGGATCACTCACGGTGACACACAGTTCATTCCCATCTCCTCTTTCTCTCACCTTTAAACAAGCTCGCAGCAACGCCTCTGTTTCCTTCAGGGTGTCTCGGACATCCTGAAGCTCTTGTTGACACTCCTGCAGTCGAGTGCTGAGCATAGCAGCATCCTCCAAGCACAAGTCCATGTGCTCATGGGAAGTCCCTTGCTGCACCGGTGGGTACTTGTACTCCGTGGTACCACTCTCACGTTGGAGGACATACATGTACTCAGTTTTGTCCAAGTGGCGACGATAGATGTGACTCTGGCAGGTGATGGCCTCCCAGGTGACATCTTTCTCTGCGTCAACTTGTGTTGCTCGACAAGCTGGAGAGTGGTGAATCTTAAGCAGCTGATTCTCGTGTATAATCCTCATCTCCGAACTCCATTCTTCCCTCTTCTCACGGATGGTCCTGGTGGAGTTATAGTGGATGATGAGCTTGGCCGTATTGCCGGCGGCTTCGAGCATACGCCGAAGACGGCGCAACAAGTCTCCTACTGCCAATCCGTAGGAAAGGTACGTCACTGGACGACTCTCCTCTCTTTCGGCAAGGGCAACTATGGGAACTCTCCCTCCTGTGGACTTGCGAGCGGTGCGAATCATGCGAACCATCTAAAACAAAAAGAATTTAAAATTAGGTTAGATAAACTTTTTAAACAAAAATCCCATTTTGAATGAAAATTTTGGGATAAGATGAAAAAAAAGACTCCTTAAATAACACTCTTCAACCCACACCTTGGAAAATAGTTTTTAAGAAAATAGGGCCCCTAAATACGTCCATTTCTACCTAGGTCCACGTTCCTACGGGCAACCTTGGCTCTGATACCACCTCTGTCACACCCGGTTTTTCCGAAGAACAACCAAGTGAATATCACATGTATGCCAGGATCATTTTCTCATACATGTGATGACAAATAGTGAAGCATCATTTATTACAAGCCAGGTGTCGAATATAAGTAAGTCTTACATAATAAATTTCTCGATGGACAATAATAAGTTCATCACAAGTAAATAAACTAGCAGCGGAATATTATTCTTTAGGGCTCCATCACAGGCGTTGCCCGGGGGTCTTCATGAACCTAAAAACCTTCCTCGGGTCCAAAATCTTGGTCATTATACACCACCTCATTATCTTGACCTGAGCAGCAATATAAACCAACAAATATGCAAGGTTGAGTACCAATGGTACTCAGCAAGTGTGGGAAAATTTTATCATGCATGGCTAGAACAAGGAGAGGTTGAACTCATGGTTAAAGCACTACGCAATTAATACCTATCACCTTAGCTTATTAAGCACCTACATTACTACACAGGTGAAATGGTCCCAATCTCCCATCCCATCATCATAATCCAATAACCATAACATCATTACCAATGTTAAGCTCCCCGCTTAACTTCCAAAACCATCAATCCTCTAATCATGAATAAGTCCAGGCCGCTCTTGACCGTGAGCATGGCTGTCAAGACAGTTTTGACTCTGCAGAGTTTGTACCACTGTACCCACATGTAGTGATTTCATCCCCCGTTGCCGGGTGGACTAAAAGAACCTCCATTATGCCAGTGGCTACGAACCACATTCACACTTCCCAGGTGTGTAGCCAGGAGATCACTACGAAGCCTTTACAAAGGGATTCCCGACGAGCGTGGGCCCACTGAGGTTTCACCCCTAACAGCATACAAGAGGCTCCAACCCCGCTGCAGTGGCCCCCTCTTGAGCCTTGCGGTTCATATGGTAGTCCAGCTGACACCTATTCCCCGCACCATCCAACACACCCATACTACGCCGGGGATACACCTAATTAATTGGCCAAGCTGCCCCATCTCAGCATGTGGTTGGTACTATAAAGCCGGGTTACATGCTCCATGAACCGGTCCTTAGGATCCAGGCAAGTACCAAACACAAACCCAAGTCTCGTGCACCCAGCACACAACCAAAACATCCAACTTGCCTTGATCCCTACCTCTACATAACTCACAATAGCTCATTCAAGAGTATGGTAAAATAAACTGATGATCTGATATCCCAAATATCCCATTCTAAGCATGGCTAAGCATATGCATGTAAATAAATGACATGACAAAATAAATCCCAACCCAAGCTACAAGGAAACAAGGTAATGCAATTCTAGGGAAACTTCCTAGCATGGGTTTCATATTTAACTTGACAATGCAAATAATTCTATCTACACATCCTAGCATAGGATCAAAGTGGTCAAGGACACTTGCCTCCTTCTTGCTGCTCTTGAAATGGGTAGTCCTGATCTTGGAAAGGAATAACTTGCTCTTGAACAGGTTCTACTTCATACCATCACACATAACAAAAGAAAAACAACAATCATAAGACATAGTTCACACTTCTTACTTCATACAAACCACACATTCATATTTATGAAATTCATTCACCATTATATGTGTTGTGGTTACTTTGTGTGTTGATCTGTGGCTTGCATACACTTTTATTTATATGTGTATGATTCCTACTTTGGTGTTCATATTTATACTTACATACTATATATATATGTGTGTTTCAGTTTTAAATAAATTCCTTATATTAAACTACTAAGTATGTATGAAAAGTATTTTTCTTCTCCATATGTGCCTTCATAATTTCTATCAACCCTAAACTGAACTCTTTGAATTTTAAAAACTCCATTTATCATTTACTAGTTGCTATATTTTCAGATTTATATTCCTATGCATAATTGTGTATTTTATTATGAAATTAGTAATACACATCATCTAAACAGTATAGGTTTTTGTCCTAAATAATTTAATAACATATTTTGACCTTGGCCTCTGATGTAAACTATTTCATAATTATTTTCCCTATTTTTCTATAACTATTCTTTACTTAAAAATGTGTCCCTAAACTAATAAATGTGAATAATATATGAAACAGATTCATATCAGCCCAAAAATATATTTTTATCTCACTCCAAATTTTCTAAGTACTGAGAAAGTTTTTAATTAATCTTGACAATTATGTTTGTCCCACTTTTTAATTTTTAAACACTAGTTACATATTCTATTTTCTAAATTAAATACTAAACAGAGCTAAAATAATGAACTCACCCCATTACAGGGTCTATAATATTATTTTCATAATTTCCAGGGGTCTAGCTACACTTATCAGAGGTGTTTTTCCTAATTTTTATTAAGTCCAGGGGCTAAAACTGATTTTTAAATGAATTTACATGATTTTCTGGAGTTCCAGGGGCTAGATCAGAAGTTTTTGGGGCTAGCTCTTATTTCCCGAGAACCCCAGGGGGTAGCACGTAAGAATTCCAGTCTTTATAACGCGGGGCTGACGTGGACCGTCCGATTTTAAACCGACGGCTGAGATTATAACATCGAACCGATACGCGGGGTTTTAAAGTCTACCGTGCGATTTAAAATAAACGGCGCACAAGCGGCCACGTCGCTCTGATCGAGCGCGGGCGGCGCTTCCGGCGGCGCACGGCGGTGGGAAGCGGCGATCTCGCCGGAAAGTTTCGGATCCGCGAGAATTCTGCCTAGAACTGTGATCTTATGGCATAGATCGGTAGAGGGGAGGTCAGGGATCTCACCTCGGGGGTTTTCTTGAGCTCGGGGGTCCTGGAAAGTGATCGGCGGCGAGGTCCGAGGCAAAACCACGGCGAAGCTCGTCGGCGCTTTGTTTACACCGCAAGTCTCCGAGTTTTCTGCACCTGCAAAGCTCCCCGGAGGCGGTGGATCAAGACCAGCGAGTTAGATCAGAGTTTCCGAGCTTAGATCGGCTAGAATTCACCGGAGAATTCTCGGTGCTCACCGGAGCAAAAATCGGCGATCGCGTGGGAAAAACCGATCGGGGCTGGGGTTTTTATAGACGGGGGAGGGCGGTGGGTCGGTTGTGATCGAGTTTGATTCTTCTGGGACCGGAATTCGGGCTGAGGGACGCGGTATTCCGATCGGTTAAGATCGCGCGCGCGGGAGAGAGTCCTGGGTCGCGGGGTTGGGGATGACAGGTGGGTCCCACCTGTCTGTGTGAGAGAGCGCGGGCGCGCGCGGCTGCGGGCTGGCGCGGGGAAACTGGGCCGGCTGGGGGGTTTCGGCCCACTGGCCGGTTTTTTTCCCGTTTCTCTTTTTCTTTTTCCATTTCTTTTCTGTTTTGAGTCTAATTTGAATTCCAGTTTGAATTTGAATTTTTGCAAAACATGCAACACGTCCAAAAATTTTTAAATTCCCCCCTGAACATGGTTTAGGGTTTTGAATCAAAATTTGGGGTGTTACATGAAGAGTATTGATGATCTATTCCATTTTCAGCACAAAAGTGATCAAAGGATTGGTTTTTAAATTCAGTTCCGTTATCACTTCTAATTGCTTTTAATGATCCTGGGTGATCAATAGATAATCTAAGAAATAAAGTTCTAAAATGACTAAAAGCTTCATTCTTAGATGCCATAAAATAAACCCAAGAATATCTGGAAAAATCATCAACAATCACAAGCACATACCATTTACCTCCGAAGGATTGAACACGTGTCGGACCTACCAAGATGTAAAAGTTGTCCCGGTTCAGCTGTCATGGTCATTGTGAGAGGAGCATGTGAACCTGCAACAAACTTAGCATGTCTACAAGAAGAGCACACAATATCATTGTCCTTTTTAAGCTTCGGCAGCCCACGTATGCGATCGAGAGCACTGACACGAGTGAGATGATCAAAGCCTATGTGATCAAGTCTACGATGCCAAAAATATAGATCCTTTGTATCATTAGCAACTAGAAACCGATGCTTAGAAGTTGACAAATCAAAATCAGCTTTAAAAACTCTTCCAAACCTAGACATGTTAAACAAAAGCTCACCTTTTAAATCTACAACCTTGCAGCAATTTTTAGCAAAGCTAACCTCTAGATTTTCATCTAGCAATTGTGAAACCGAAAGCAAGTTGTATTTCAAATTTTTAACAAGTGCCACATCTTTCAAAGTGTAGAGATTGTTTACTCTAACCGAACCTTTAGCAATTATGGGAGTAGAAGAGTTATCGGCGAAAGTAACATTTTCTACACGTGACACAAAAGAGAGAGAGGAGAACCATTCTTTGTTACCGGTCATGTGGCGTGAGCAACCTGAATCCACAATCCAAATGTTCTCCTTCCTCAAACGTGAAACCTACACAGCAGCACAATACGTCGATGACTCAATACTGGGGTTAGTAAAAAGACTTTTAGGAATCCAGTACTGAGTCACACAACGTCCAGCAGGAATAACACGCGAAAGCTGAGAAGGTACAGCAGGTTTATGAGCCAAACATCGAAAATTTTTGTTCCCAACAACTGACTTAGAAGATGTGTTATATGTAGCACAAAAAACAGTAGGTCCGGGAGCAAGTTTTTGACTCATTACAGCAGGTTGCAAGCTCTGAACATTCGGTCTAGCAAATTTTGCTTGGTTGTTATGTGATCTAGCAAGTATTCTTTGTTTCTTATCGTGTTTAGCTAGTCTATAACGAAAATCCATGACATGACCATCTCTACCGCAGTAGGTACAATGAAAAATAACCTTATTATCATGTCTAGATGAGCAAGCAAAACGTTTATTAGAACCCGAATGGGACAATACTCCTGCAGATTTGAAAATCACCTCTTTTTGTCTAGGAGCTGTTTGAATCAAACCGCTTCCTAATGACTTCACAACTTTAGGTGGGTGTGCCTTAGCATGAGCATGAGAATTAAAACCTAAACCAGTTTTATCATTACAAGACTTGGAAGAATTCAGCAGCAAGTTTAGGTTCTTATTTGCATTAGAAAACCGATCTAGTGTCCTATGCATGTCATCAAGTTTATTGGACAGATCAAAGCAGTTTTCACATGAAGTTTTTTCTTTTAGTTTGCAATTTGAACAATATTTAACTTCATGCACACGTAAAGCATTGTTCAAAATAGAAATCTCATTCATAGCATCATTTAGTTTCTTATTCAGATCATCACATGAAGAACAATGCAAATCAATTGTAGAACAACAAGCATCTTTCAAATTTTTATCATTAAGTGCAGCAAGCTCTTTGTTCTTTTCAATTTCAAGTTCAAGTTTATCAAGCGTAGATGCGTGTGCACTTCTTAAAGAGGATAATTGTTCATAAATCAAATCACATGAGGAACAAGAATCATCACTAGGAATCAAAGTTTTTAAACGATTAATTTCAGATTCCAGTGATTCAATTTTAACAGCATTGTTCTAAGTTTTTTATCTTTTTTCTTTAATATAACAGTGGCACGAGAAATAGCATCACACATTTCTTCGCAAGTGGGACATACCTCTTCATCGTCGCTGTTGTGTTCTGCCTCCTCGGAGCTTGAACTTGACTTGCTCGCCATGCAGCACATATTTGCCATAGCTTCTTCATCTTCATCACTACCGGTGTCCACATCACTTGAGCCGAAATCTTGAAGTGCAGAGATCATACTATGCACTATGTTGCGCATTGATAAATCTTTCTTCTTCTTATTCTTTGCAAACGATTTCTTCGGCCTTGTTTGCTTTTCTTCACGTGAAGTCGGACCTAAAAGGTTAGGGCACTCCGTACGAAAATGTCCTGTCTTACCACATTCAAAACATCGTTGAGGTCCGGAGCTTCCTCTCCTTCTAGTTCTCACATTTTGCAATGCTTTTGAGAACCGATTAGAGATGAGTGCAAGCTCCTCCTCTGGAAACTCTTCAATATGTTCAAGGGTTAGAGAGGACAGCAAAGAGAGTGCACCACTAGATGATGATTGACTAGAACTAGACATGTCACGTTGCGAAACAAATGCAATAGACTTGTTGGGGTTTTTACGTGAGATGATGTCAATTTCATGAGTTTTCAATTTAGAATAAAGCACGTCTAAAGTAAGAGAACTCATGACAGTAGATTCACGAATAGATGTAACTTTCATCTCCCAAATTGACATATCTAATGCTCCTAACAATTGTCTAGCATTTTCAGCATCTGAAAAGTTAACATTGACACTACGCGAGTTGCTGAGAATTTTATTAAAGCAAGCAAAAAGGTCGTCAATTGCTTACCGGGTTGCATCTCAAAACACATGTATTCTTTCTTGAACATATCTTGCCTTACCTCCTTGATCGTATTGGATCCTTCATGGTAGTCACAAAGAGCTTTCCAAACATCATATGCAGATCGGAGGTGGCAACACGGTCGAAGTCGCTTTGAGTCAATCCTTGGATAATCAAGTTGCGAGCCTTGTTGTTGTTGTCAACATCTCTCATGTTCGAAGCCGTAACTTGATCGTTGGGTGGTACATCGAAGTTCCGGTAGACCTTTTCCCATATGGCGAAGCCTTGCGCCTGTATGTAGGCCTCCATCCGCGCCTTCCAAACCTGAAAATCGATGCCATTGAACACACAAGGTTTTGCGGAGTACTTCTCCATGATGGTTAGTAAAAACACGTGCAAATCACAAAGATTAGAGCACCTTGGCTCTGACACCAATTGTAGGATCGAAGAGCATGTGAAAAGCTACAAGAGGGGGGGTGAATGGTAGATTAAAACTTTTCGCAGCGGAAACAACAAAAACCCCTCAGCAAAAAATCAATCGGTTAAAGAAACCGTGTGTGCAAGTGTTTTCAAACGTGTTCAACCGTAATAAATCAAGTAGAGAGGTAGAGAATCAAGTCACGGATCTAATGCAACTGGAATCACTTGAAAACACGAAGTAAAACTTGAGATACGATCAAAACATTTAACGAAGATCAATCTGTTCTACCCGATATAAAATAGATCTGCAATGCTGCAAATAAACTCGTGTATCTCAAAAACTACAGATTCGAAGCTCGTGAAAATTTCACAGATGATATATAATTGAGTTGTGAAGACAACCCAAAAAGAATCACGTCAATCGGATCTGTAAAACTCAAGTTATGAACGAAACACCGAAGCAACGTCGGTCTGTCCAGAAACTCGGCGAGAAAGACTTGACGAAAAACAAGTCGGACGAACAAGGCACAAAAGCTCCTTGAAACTATGAACTTTATTCAATAGGAACACAACAGGAACAGCCCAAAGTTCTCTACCCACGAAAGCTCTGGCCTCCCTTGCTTTTATAGCCAGCCCTCAGGCTAAACAATCCAATCTAGGACCCCTACTCCTAATTGGACTCGTATCCTAACTTACCATAACTGCTCAGGACTCTCCTATTCGCAGATAGAAGCAATCGTGAGACTTCCAAACACCTTAGGAACATCCTAAACATTCCTAAAACAACTCAACTTCGTGCCTAGCACGAAATCCTATCATAACCAACTCAAATCTTCCATATTTGAGCCATATCCGACTCAGCCTCAGTCTGAGTACGCAATCCAGCCGGTTGGACCTTTCCGACCAATTCTTTACATCCACTTCTCTTCATCACGCCTTGGAACAATGTTGCCACGTCCATGCACTCCTTGCACACGTGCAAACACCTTCCAACGACGTACACGCAACCTTCAGATGCACTGCCCTTGATCCAAACATGCTGCGCGACCTCCCGATCAACTCAACCACAACTCCTCCCGAACTTGGTTGTTGGAACCTCATCTCCTCCCTGAGACTAGTCCAAGGATCCCGTCACCAGCCATGTCTTGAACTCAAGCAACACCTGCACATGAATAAACAACCAATTCTTCCGAGCACAAGTCCTAGACTTGACTCACGTTAGTTCGAAAACCACAACACCTTACATGGGTTTCGGCCCACTGGCAGGTTGGGGTTTTTTTCTTTTTCTTTTTCCTTTTCTTTTCTGTTCTGATTTGAATTTGAATTCCAGTTTGAATTTGAATTTCTGCACCACATGCAATATGTCCAAATTTTTTTAAATTCCCTCCTTTTGCAGATTTTGGGGTGTTACAACACGGGATTGGTTCGAGTGATGTGAGATCACCTTAGTAATGAAAATGACACTTGGCAGGGGCTAGGGCGCAGCAAGAGGGAGTCTTGTGTGCGCAGCCCTGTCTGTGTCGATTGAGGACCGATCCGTGTGTGGCCCACGCTGATCAAGTTTGAACGTACCGAAGGCATATCAGATATATGGGCCCCGATAAACTGATGTAACCTAAACCTCCGGGCGTCGAGGCATAATGCACCGATTTATAGGTGTAGGCTGAGGGCAGCAAGGTGGAAATCTGCTAACGGGCATAGAGAGATGCTCCGTGTAGGGAACCTCCTGCTCGTTTTGGTGCGACCAGTTCGACGTTTGGGCTGTTGAGCGAAAGGTTGTTCCGTACGGCATCGAGTGAGCGTGCTGTGCAGCTCCACGGGTGGGCTTACGTGACGTGCTCTTTGGGTGTCCCTGCAGCTGTATATCGAGTCGATTCGCCGTCCCTCGCGGTGAAGAGTACCACTTGGTCACTGAGTCGTGACGTAGGCTAATGTATAAAATGTGATGATTCAATATTGCTGTTATGATATAATTGTATTGCTACATGTGTGCCACCAAATATCGCTTACTAAATTTCAGCTTCCTGAACTGTTAACTCGTTGCTAAAAGATGAATTAAGGATGAACTTGTAGGTGTGTCCATTTGATGCAATGTTACAATCCTATGTTCATTGTACACCTCATGTAGAGTTTCATGCCTAGGTGAGTCGGTTAAGTCTTGTTGAGCCATCGTGCTCACGGTTGCTGCATAAGTGTTTTTCAGGTGAGGAGCCACCCACGGACTCGGGTTACGAGTCCACCGGCGAGGGTTACCCTCCGTCGGGGACCACGGCTGAGTGGGAGCCGTACACGCCGCGCTGGGCTGAGGAGTGCAGCTAGTGTGGGTTGCCCTAGGGCTGGGCAATTGACTTTTGCTAGATAGGCGGGCATGAGTTGTACAAAAGAAACTTCCGCTGTGTAATATAAAGACTCTAGTTTGTAACTGAGTAGTGTACTACTTTGTACATTCAGTTTGTTTCCCATGTAATATAATGAGTCCTTATGATGTGTGCTGTCGGGTGTCGCATCGTGCGGCACCACCCTCTATGATCCTGGATGAGGGGATTCCGGTCCGCTACATGAAAGTTCTTTTAACTGGATCAAAATCTGGTTTGTTTGAGGACCGGTCAATCTGCTTTTAATCCTTGCTGTTTGTTGCATCAGTTTGCGCATAAATCATTTTGCTTACATGTTAAGATTTCATTATCAGTGTTTCACTACTTTGTTCATGGAATAAAATCCAGTGATAGTTTTGAGCTGATAATGAACTCTTGCAATTGCAGAATGGTGCGGACTCGTTACATGGGTGAAGTGGGTGGTTCCAGTGGTGGTGGTGGTGATAACCCTCCACAGCGGGAGCAGCGAGCTCGGCAGCCGCAGCTGCCACCAGGACCTTCACCTACGGTCACAATGGCAGACATTCTGGCTGCCATGACGGGTGCAAGCGATGAGCGAACCGACTTGCTCCGCACCCTGGTGATGAATACATCCCGTCAAAGGGGATGTCCAGATGAAGACTTGCGCCAACGTCAACTGAATTCCTATGTTGAGTTCTTGGCGACTCAACCACCGGTTTTCATTGAAGCTGAGGATCCTCTGGTGGCGGATAGCTGGATCCGTACCATTGAATTTAAGTTCGGGTTGCTCCAATGCACCGAACATCAGAAAGTCTTATACGCGGCGCAACAACTTCACAGGTCCGCCAGTGCATGGTGGGCAAATCAACTCGCCTCCTTGCCAGCTGGACATCATTTCACATGGATGGAATTCCGGAAGTCATTTCTTTCTTATCATGTCCCTTCCAGAATAATTCAGCGGAAACTCGAGGATTTTCTGGTCTTAAAACAATGAGGGAGGGATGCATACGAGCATTCGCGAGTGTTCAACAAACTGCGCACAGTATGCGCCTGAACATGTGAACACTGAGGCACAAAAGTGCGAATGGTTCTACCGCAGCCTCAACCCCAAGTTAAAGGAAAGGCTCGTCTTAGCTGATCGAAAGAATTTCAATGAATTGATGAGTGCTGCTATCATGGTTGAAGATGCTCTGCGAGAAGTTCAGGCTGAGAAAAGAAACAACCGTATACCACTGGAGAGTAGCAGTATTGCTCCTCAGAAATACCCTGTGGTAGACAGTACCTTGAACTGTCAGCTGATGCAGCCGGCTCGACGACTCCAACAATATTCGGGTCGTTCATCTCAATATTCTGAATTCGGACAGCTGCAACAACGGTATATGCATACGCATTATTCTGTTCCTCAAACATTCTTGCTGCACAAGAATATACCCAGTGTCCATACTCAGAGTAAAATGGAACCGGCTGAGAAACCATGCTTTACGTGCGGTTATTTGGGTCACATCAGCAGGAAGTGTCCAGAAAAGATACGCCACAGAGGAAGTACACTGGAGCAGGGTATAAATCAACCCCGTGCTCAGCTCCAAGGAACAGCACCAAAGTCCGGGTGCATTTATCATACGGCTCTAGAGGATGTGCCGGAAGTGGCACCTGTGCTAGCGGGAATGTTCACTCTCAATGAACTGCCCGTATTGATTTTATTTGACTCCGGAGCCACACACAATTTCATCAGAAGGTTATTTGTGTGCAAAGCTGAGCTCTCCACCTCTACACCAAAAGATCACTACCTTATCCGCTCACCCGGTGGAAATATAGCTGCTAACGAAGTGGTTCTCAAAGCACCCTTGTGCTGAGGTGGAAAATTATACCCCACGACCCTCATTGTGTTTGAGGGGCAGAAGATCGATGTGATCATAGGAATGACGTGGATAAACTACCATGGGGCTGTTCTTGACATCGGTCCACGGATTGTTAGCTTGGACTCTCCGATCTACGGTCACCAAACACTCATACTTGAAGCCGTGGATTCTAAAAATCAAGTGGTGTACCACAGTGTGACCATGAAACTGGAGGATATTCCAGTGGTCCGTGAGTACCCAGATGTGTTTTCTGACAATCTTCTAGGGATGCTGCTGGAAAGGGATGTGGTATTCAAGATCGAGTTAGCACCGAGAACCACACCGATATCTCGGAGGCCGTACAAAATGTCTCCGAAGGAATTATCTGAACTGAAAAAGCAGCTAAAGGACTTAATGGACAAAGGGTTCATCCGGCCAAGCTCATCACCATGGGGCTGTTCAGCCCTCTTTGTGAAGAAAAAGGATGAATCACTTCGGTTATGTGTGGATTAACGGCCACTGAATGCAGTGACGATCAAAAATAAATATCCACTGCCGCGGATCGATATATTATTTGATCAGTTGGTGGGTGCCAAAGTATTCTCCAAGATGGACTTATGGTCCAGTTATCATCAGATAAAAATCAGAGCGGAGGATATACCGAAGACAGCTTTCTCGACTAGATACGGGCTCTATGAGTATCTAGTCATGTCTTCCAGGCTAACAAATGCACCCGCACACTTCATGTATCTCATGAATTCTGTTCATGCCAGAGTTGGATCAGTTTGTCGTGGTTTTCATCGACGACATTCTCGTATACTCCAAATCGGAGGAGGAGCACACCAAACATCTCCATATCGTGCTCCAACGCTTACGGGAACATAAGTTGTATGCCAAATTCAGCAAGTGTGAATTTTGGATCAGCAAGGTACCATTCTTAGGCCACATTATTTCAGCGGAGGGAGTGGCCGTAGATTCAACCAAAATTGAGCAAGTCTTGAAGTGGGAGTCTCCAACATCTGTTCATCAAATCTGCAGTTTTCTTGGACTGGCGGGTTATTACCGGAGATTTATTCCCAGCTTCTCGAAGGTGGCTAAACCAATGACAGAATTATTGAAGAATAGCAGCAAGTATGTGTGGACAGAGGCCTGTGAAGAGGCATTTCAAACTCTAAAGAAACATCTCACAATGGCACCGGTTCTAGCCCAACCGGATACAACAAAGCCATTCGATGTTTATTGTGATGCCTCTGGCATTGGACTTGGCTGCGTCTTAATGCAAGATAGACGCGTGATCGCGTATGGGTCTCGTCAACTCCGCAACCACGAGCAGCACTACCCCATTCATGACCTAGAACTTGCTTCAGTGGTGGTTGTGTTGAAAATGTGGAGGCACTACTTACTTGGAAATTTAGTGCATCTCTACACCGACCATAAGAGCCTCAAATATATATTCACTCAGAAGGATATTAATATGAGGCAGCGGAGATGGTTAGAATTAATCAAAGATTATGAGCTCGAGATCCATTACCATCCGGGCAAAGCTAACGTGGTGGATGATGCACTTAGTCGTAAGTCCCACGTGAATAACTTGTCAGTTGTTCTGGATGAGGATGAAGAACCCAGCTTGAGGGTGATGCCGTATGGGGCATTGTATAATCTTGCTCTAGTGCCTACCATTATAGAGGAGATTGTACGAGCTCAAAGGAGAGATAAGGGAATGTGGAATATCAGAGCAAGAATTAAGAAAGATAAAATGAAATGCTTCCGGGAAGATGATCAAGGTGTGTTATGGTTTAACAACCGTATCGTGGTACCCCGGAACATGAAGCTAAGGAAGAAAATCCTGGATGAAGCCCATATGTCCAAGTACTCGATACATCCAGGAAGCAATAAGATGTATCAAGACCTCAAAACAAAATTTTGGTGGACTCAGATGAAGCGAGAAATTGCCAAGTATGTACCCGAGTGTGATACATGTCGGCGAGTCAAAGCTGATCATATTAAGAAAGTGGGAATGCTGCAATAAATATTCCGGCATGGAAGTGGGAGTACATTAGTATGGACTTTATTTTCGGACTTCCTATCACATATGGAAAGCATGACTCCATTTGGGTGATTGTTGATTGCTTAACAAAATCAGCCCACTTCATCCCAGTGAATACGGGATTCCTGACTAAGCAATATGCAGAGTTGTATCTCTCCATAATTGTGTGCTTACATGGAGTCCCCAAAACCATCATATACGACCAAGGTTCAATATTTGTTGCTCGTTTCTGGGAGTAGCTACATGAATTTCTGGGAACAAAGTTAATTAGAAGCTCAGCATACCATCTTCAGACCAATGGTCAAACGGAGAGGGTGAATCAAATTTTAGAAGATATGCTGAGAGCATGTGCCATAGATCATGGAAAGAATTGGGATAACCATTTGCCATTAGCGGAGTTCTCCTACAACAATGGTTACCAATCCAGCATTAAAATGGCACCATACGAAGCACTATATGGCAGGAAGTGCCGCACGCCACTCAATTGGTGTGAATCTGGCGAGAGGGTGATTTTCGGCATTGATCTTGTAAAATATGCCGAAGAGCGGGTCCAGCTTATTCAAGCAAACCTCAAAGCCACTCAATCTCGCTAGAAGAGTTATGCGGACCAATGACGCCGACCCTTGTATTTTGAAGTCGGAGATCACGTCTACCTCCGAGTATCCCCGATGAAGGGAATTCATCGATTCGGGGTCAAGGGAAAGCTAGCTCCTCGCTTTGTGGGTCCGTTCATTATTACAGAACGGTGTGGACCGGTAGCCTACCGTCTGAAGCTGCCACCATCTTCCATGTCTCACACTTGAGAAAGTGTTTGAAGAAGACGACAGAAATTCTTTCAAGAGACATGGAGATATTACAAACGGATCTCACCTACTCCGAGCAGCCCATCCAGATTATCGACGAGATGACCCGGATCACTCAAAATCAGACTTTGAAATTTTACAAAGTCCTGTGGAGTAATCATACAACAGAAGAGGCGACTTGGGAGAGTGAAGATTACATCCACAAGAACTATCCGGAACTTTTGTCATAAACTTTGTAATTACCTTCCGCCTCATATTTCTTTTGTAATCTCGGGACGAGATTCCGTTTTAAGGAGGGAGGAATGTAAAGGTCCCAAAAATATGAATACAAAGAAACTTGAGTTTGCACAAATATTGGTGTCATGTGTATGAAAAAGGGGACTGGTTTAAACTTTTCACACATGTGATAACACATGAGAGATTCTTCTAAACAAACTTAGGGTTACTTGCATGTTTGGACCCTAGGTGGATTAAACCCACAGAAGTGAAGTACTCAGGTGCAATGGAAAGGTTTAAAAATCAGAATTTGAACTAAATGTTCAACTCAAATTTCAAATAAGGGAGGACACAATGGTAACTCAAACTGTTGTGTTCAAACTCTTGTTTGCAGCAGCGAACACAAGAATCAGATTGCATATTTGGATTCCTTAGATCCAAATTAGTGGGTAGGCAAAGTTTCATCAATTTTTGAAAAGATTTGCTATCCATTTGTCCCAAAAGGACTTAAATGTGCAAAGAATTCAAATACACATTTGAATTTGGATGAAATTTGCCCAACTCTCAAATGCAGCTCAAATTTCAACTCCAAACATTTTACTTGGTTAATTGCCAAATTTTGGAGATCTTTTGAGAGGACAATAGGGAGAGTGGGACCCACTAGTCAGTGTGCCAAATATCTGAATTGAGCAGCTATTCTGTTGTCCACTGAAACAACTAATATCAGCACTGTTTCACTAGGGTAGACCGAGGACTCCACGGGCGCCACCGAGACACCCACCACAGCACTCCCAGGGTTGGTTTCCTCATGCTGGCGAGCTACTCGTGCGCTGGTATTACTCCCCGTCGTGCTCAGTTTCGCTACAACACCAAGGACCGCCTCCGTTCTCTGTCTCACGCGGGCTAAAGAACAGAGCAGATGCCGCCGTTGCTTAATTGCTCGGGAACTGGTTCCTCTCACATGCAAGCCTCGGAAACCGAGCAAAACAGCACCACGGGACCTCCCACGACCTCCTCGCACCTTTGCCACGCGATCTAAGCCACAAAAACCCGAGAGCTTCTTGTTTTCGCGGTAGCCGAAAGAAGCCGCGTGAAGGTGCTCTTGTGGACAGCTTTGCAGGGAGCTTGGCATGCCCGAGCAAGAGCATCCTCGGATGCGTTAGGACCCGGTGGTGCTCATATCCGAAGCTCAAGCCATGAGATGATCTACCGAGCGCGAACTTGAGAAAATTCCTTAGGCGGGCACAAATCGACCTTCCGGCACGGTAACTTCAAATTCGACCTCTATTCTTGTTCTTAGGTCGCCAAATCTTGCACAAGGGACCGCAAGAAGTCAATCATGTGCTCTTCACAACCCTAGCTCGGAAACACACGTAGACATTACAATTTCTACGTTTGACGAGCATGTCTATGGCGAAACTCCCCAGGCACACGGTGACAACAGTTTTGCCGCTGTTTCCGAGCCATGTTGGGGCCATGCCAAGATAGCCCATTCTCCACTGGTGCTTTTGAGCGGTTCGGTCGAGCTTTTGGCAGGCTAAAATGGCCAGGCGACGTCGCCGAAATGGTAACGAGCCACCGCACCGTCGCCGGCCGTGATGGAGCCACCGCCGGTCGGGGAAAGTGCCTCCATCGTGTCCAGCGCACGATTTTAGGCCCTAGCGGCGAGGGAGAGCGCAGGAGCTGGCCAGACGTCTAGTATCAGTACTTCTCCGGCGAGCCCAGCGGCGCGCGGGCGCAGGCGGCCGGAGGTTGAAGAAGACCCGGCGGGTCCCGCATGTCAGCAAGAGGAATTTGAATTTCTGATCTGCTGCGGCTCTGGGATCTATTGTGGCTGCACGGGAAGAGTTCAGTGGCCCCGTGCGGCTTATACCAGCGAGTGACATGTGGTCCCCCTGGACCCACGCGCAGGATTTAAACTTTTCTGGTTTATTTGAATTTCCCAAATTCAATTCAAACTTTAGAACCTCATAACTTTTTCTAGGAAGCTCCAAATTTAATGATTCAAATTGGGTTGGATTCAGGTTGGAAAACTCTATCCAAATTTGTATGAAACCCATTATTTAATTCTGGAAAATTCTTTAAAGCTTTTCAGAAAAAAGAATTTTAGAGGGAGTTTGGTTCGTCCAAAAATCCTCAAATTTTGCCAGAAGATTCTTTAGGATGTTAGTGAACTCCTGTAAAAGGTTCAGATCATCTGGAGTTGATTTGATTAGGGGAATTCAGATTTCAACTTGCTGTGTTCAAATGAATACAGAAACAATTTCAGAAAATTTCCAAAACATGGAAATTCAGTTCTAGGGCATTCTTAGCTCCAAAAATCATAGGAAAAATTCATGCATCCTACCTGAGCTATGTTTGAAATTGTAGTTCACTTTAATTTGCATGAAAGTGCAAATTTATTTAGAATTAATTTCCTTTTGCCTAAATGCTTAAGGAATTGTTCTGAATGATATACTCATTGAAAAATTCTAATTTTTGGTCCAGACTACTTTCTTGTGACAAGGAACTCACAAGAAAATTTTCAGCTCCATTGGAGCTTTGGATCATCACTGTTCTGTTCAACGTATTTAGAGGAGTAACACACAAGTGATAAAATGCACTTATCACTTGATCATGTGCTTAACCAAACCCAAACCACTAGCACCAGTGTCATTTTAAATTCTTAAACAGAGTTCCAGTTTAAACTTGTCTTTAGAACTTGTTAGCAAAATCTTTACAATTAAACATATATGCATATTCATTACGTGTAGCATCTACGTGAAGAATTTGAAGTCACGGAGTGGAGATCAAGAAAGGAGGAAGCAGTTGATCAAACCAAGTGGTCTTCACTAACTGAACCTCATATATATAAGTCCCCTGCAAAACAAAGGCAAGCCCCGGTTTGCATCAAAACTTACAAGTTTTTATTTGTAATCACTTTATATCGTCTAGAATTTTGTTTATCGCATTAAGTCTAGATGGTATGAAACTCCAATTGCATGACCCAGAAAACCCTGGAGTATAATGTAGAATAGGTTATCAATTGATTATAACTGCTGATCTCAAGAAGGAAAACTCGAGTGGGCAGTTTCCTACTCGTGAACCAGGATTTAGGGGGATCAATCGGAAGAGTTGAGAATTAATCCTCATAGCTGGGAATGGAGACCGGGCAGTGGATGGAAGGCTCAAGGACGTGGTCATGTGAACCTAGTCTATGTCTGAGTCGATTTAGGCCCGTTCTCCCGTGCGGCCCTGTGGGAAAAATTTGAGTTGTGTACCGGATGCATACTGGCAATATGGGACCCAAAAAACCGATGTAACATGTTAACCTGGGTGTCGAGGCATACCTCACCGTCTGATGCAGATGCTGAAAGGATAGAGAAGTCAGCTCTACGAGGGTCCGCCATAGTGAGACTTAATCCCATTCGGTGGGATCGGTTCGACATTTGGGTGTTGTGTGAAAGGTTGCCACGTACGACGTCAGTGATGGTTGCTGTGTGCAACGTCGAGTACGGGCCTACGTGTCGTGTCAGCCAGGTGTTTTTTATTGCAATCACCGTAGCTCGTGGTAGTGAGCATACTTGTACACTGAGTCGTGACGTAGTAATAAATGGGGAAACATTTAATATGCTTCATGAGTAATCCTAATATTAGAGATGAGGAAATGATCAACACTTCACTAAATTTATTTTCCACCTTGGGCTAGTAGCGTCGAGGCAAAGCGTTTATTGTTTGATTGTGGAGTCTCGACGTTCATGGCGCAAGGTCTGTATGGGTCTAGGGTAGCTCACTAAAGTTACTTTCACCTCGGGCAAGTGACATCGAGATGAAGCGTTCCTTGTTTGATTGTGAAGTCTCGATGTAAATTGCGCGAGGGTTATAAAAGTTGCTTAAAACTTGAAGTAAGAATTCTCCTTTAGCTCAAGTTCATCCTTTGTGCAAACTTCTATATTCAGCCCTCTATTTTCAGCATGTAGAGTTTCATGACTAGGGTGACGGTTAAGTCTTGCTGAGCTTCATGCTCACAGATACTGCATGAGTTGTTTTGCAGGTAATAACACTACGCTGATATGTACGAGTGTCCGATGAGGCTCGGAACTCTCTGAGTGGTGAACTCCTGGCAACCCCTGCCGCTGCTATTGTGATAGTGTTGCTAGCGAGAAGGGTCTGCGGGCTGGACCCCTTTCTCTGTTGCTTAGCATAGGTGTGAGACGTGAGTTGTATTAGTCTTCCACTGTAGATTATTTTGAGAAGTAATTGAAAAATTCACACTTTGTAAGCTTCCGCTTGATTTATGTAATATGATGTTTTATTATGTGTGCTATTGGGTGCCGCATCACACGGCACCACCCAATGCGATTCCTGGGCGAGTGGCACGGCCCCGTAATTGGGTCCGGGCCCCCACAAAGGAGGCACTGAACTGTGGGACCCACATGTCATTGAGAGAGGGTTAGAAATTGCAAAAGATCTTCATTTGTGCAGTGAGTGGTCTCTGTTTTTCCTCCTCCACGTGAAGCAACCGAGCCACCGAGACTTTTCACCGGGCGTTACCGAGGCAGCCCGCGACAGCGTCTTAGCAGCTGCTGGCGTTTTCCCCTCGCCCTCATCAACTTCCACCGGGGGTGTACACCTCACAACACCAAGGATTTGCTCAGCCTCCCTCTCCCTCTCACGCATGGGCTGAACCGAGCGCTTCCACCGCCGCCTCACCTCGGTCGATCGGGAGATCGTTTTCCCTCACGTGCAAATCACGTTTGAGAAGTAAAACCGCTCCACAATACCATCCATGACCTCCTCGCGCCATCACCGAGTGAGTTCGTGTTCCCTACACCGAGATACATCAGCTTCCGCAGCAGTCGCCATAGAACCGAGAGAAGGTGCTCTCGTGGACAGCCTCAAATGAGGCTTGTCACGGCCGAGCTAGGCGACCTCTGGACGCGCACGACGTCCACGCAGCTCACCACCGAAGCTCAGGACCAACTGCGGATCATCGATGGCGAATTTGGCAAATTTCTTCCGGCCGGTGTAAACGGACCCACAGGTAAGAAAGTTTCAAATTTGTGATCAATACTTGTTTAGAGTCCATGAAAGTTCACACACAGAAGCTATACTTGCTTAGCAATCTTTCTTCTTCACAAACCTTAGCATGAAACCCACTGTAGAAAGACCTGCCGGAGGGCTTAGGGCGTCGGAGCGACATCACCGGACTTCCACCAAGCCGTCGCGCCGTCGCAAGCTACTTTGGGGGCTCTGCCGGCTCGGGAGGACCGCACCAGCGTGTTCCTCACACGAAATTAGGGCCTAGTGGCGAGTGGCAGCTCGAGATAAGGCCGGGAAATTGGAAACCGGCGATCTCCGGCGGCGCGGGCGCGTGGGAGCGCGAGGTTGAAGACGAGGTCGCCGGGCCCACATGTCAGTGGCGCTAAGGAGAGAGACCAGATATTCTGTGGCGCCAGATTAACTGTGGCAACACGGGAAACAGCTCTGTAACCTCGTGTGGCTTGTTCCAGCACGCGACACGTGCCCCTGGTCCCACAGACAGGATTTAAACTTTTCCACGATTTATTGAAATCCCAGATTTTTTGCCAAACTTTAGAAGGGCATAACTTTTGCTAGGAAACTCCAAATTTACTGATTCAAATTGGTTTAGATTCAGATTGACAAACTCTACCCAGATACGCAACCCAATTTGTACGAAAGTCATTATTTAATTCTGGAAAATTCTTTAAATCGTTTCAGCAAAAGAATTTTAGAGGGAGTTTGGTTCATCCAAAAATCCTCAAATTTGCCAGAATATTATTTAGGGTGTTATTAGACTCCTGTAAAAATTTCAGCTCATTTGAATTTGATTTGATCAGGAGAATTCAGAGTTTAAGTTTCTGTGTTCAAATGAATGCAGAAACATTTTCAAATAATTTCCATGTAACAGCTCTGATACCACGCTTTGAGGGACCACAGGACCTCGTTGGGTGGTGCCGTGTTATGCGGCACCCAACAGAACACAGGTCGATGAACACATATCATATTACATAAATAGTTTGCGGAATCGTACAAGATTCTTTTACAAATAAATATATCAGAGTAAACTACAGCGGAAGACTATCACTCTCACGACTCATCTAAACTAGCAACAAAGAAACGGTCCAGCCCGCGGATGTTTCTTACTAGCAACACGAAGACAATCTGCAGCGGCGAGGATGCTCTTAGAGTAAGCACTCGGAGGTTCCCGAGTCTCATAGGCATCCCTTCTCATAAGCATCAAGTTAATTACCTGCAAAACAACTCGGATAGCATCCGTGAGCATAACGCTCAGCAATACTTAACCGTCACCCTAAACATGAAACTCTAAGTGAGATTATGAACCTAACATAGGATGGCATAAGCATAATTATACTCGCCTAAAAGTGAATCCTTACTTTCAGGTATAAATTGCAGTATTTTGAGTAACCCTGGGCACGCCACATCGGGAGTCCACAATCAAACAAGAAACGCTTTCCCCCGAGGTAAATTGCTCATGGCATAAAAGAATCGAGTTTGCACTAGCCTATTCATCAAGATCCAATACAAAGGTAGGATAATACTTCACATCAAAATGATTAGTTCCTTTCTCATGCAAGTTCTTACTACATCACGACTGTGAGAACAAGTATGCTTGGTCCATTCCGCGAGCGACGGTGATTCGAATCAATAACACCCGGACTACACGACACGTACGCCCGTACTCGACGTTGCCTACAGCAACCATCACTGACGTCGTACGTGGCAGCCTTTCCCCCGTTTCACCCCCACTGAATCGATCAAGTCGCCCCATACAGTAGCTACTCTCATGGTGCACCTTCCGACGTGAGATGTCATGAGAATATTCCCCACATACTGCACACCGGCCGTCCACCTGAGGCGACCCAAAAAGTCCCAACGACAGCTTCCCGAGGTACATCGGTTTACTGGGTCCCATATATCCAGCATGAGTCTGGTACACAACTCAAACTTGTTCAACAGGGCCGGATACGGATCGGTCTTTGACCGACACGGACAGGTCTACAGCACCCAGGCCCCTATGTCCTGCTGCTCCTACAACCTTCCGGTCTCAACTTTAACTTGCTAATTCAATTACGAACCAATCCCGTATGACCCTGTTGTTCCTAAATCTGCGAGTAGCATCTCACCACTCGACTTCTACCGAACAGTACTTAAGCATGGCAGTTCTACACGGTGATAGACACCTACCCAATACTCCATGGGTCATTTGGCTATGCAAGTGGAGTATCAAACACTAGACCTAATGCATAATTTATATCCTCACCGAAAGTGAATACAAAACAAAAACTTAACAGCTGTTAAATGCAAAGCGGAGCTTGCCTGTTTTGCAGGGTAGTCGTATATAACTAGTTAGTGTCCTTGCAGATCCACCCTTGACTCTCCGGAGCTTGATCCACTTCGATGAATCACTCCTTTGAGTCCCCTTCGTTGTGGTTCCTATTGACATGTATATGCGCATATTTTATAGAATGTAATGGAAAGAAGTTATGGAATTAATTTATTAATACAGAGGTTGTGTGGAAAAGCGAAGCATGGCTTGGTTTGCCTCTGTTGTGCAAAGAACAGAAATAAACTAAATTGACCTTAAGGCCTTAGCTATACACTAATCATTTTCCCTAATGATCATAATAGACAAGCTGAAAAGATTTGAGTGCAACTGAAGAACAAGAACTCCAATGGCCTTAAAACCTTTACAGCAGGTTCTATACTACCTAAGGATTTAGCTTGCCAAATTGCAGCTAATGTGGAGTCATATTGTGTCCTCCCAAATTCTCACAATATCTCATATGTATTCCCACATATACACAAGTATGGAGAATAAGAACAGGGAGTTCCAGGACTCATATTGGGCTGATAATTTACATGTGAGTTCTTGATCACACGAGAGTCATCTGGTCCAAAATTCAGCCCTTTTACTTGGGTAGTTCTCCCAGATCAATTCTTTAAGCATTTGTACTCAACAGAATTAATTCTGTAGTAATGTGCATTTTCATGACCAATTTAGTGAACGACAATTCCATGTATGTCTCAGAGAGCTTGCCTAAATTTTCCTATGATTTTCGGATCTATGGATAATTCGGAACAGATTTTAGAAGTGGGAAACATTTTCTGAAAATGTTTCTGGACTCTTTTGAACACAGTAGCTTGCATTTAGCAAATTCCTACTCAAATGATCTTCAAATGAGCTGAAACTTTTCTAGAAGGTCAACAATATGCTAAAGAATATTCTGGCAAACTTTGGGGATTTTTGGATAACCCAAACTCCCTCAATAATTCTTTTTCAGAAAACATTCAAAGAATTTTCCAGACTATAATATTGACTTTCGTACCAATCTGAGTTTATATTTGGATAGAACTCAGAGAGATGAATCCAACCCAATTGGAATCACTCAAATTGGAGTTTTCTACAGGGAGATATGAATTTCTAAAGATTGAGCTAAGTCTGGAATTATTTTCCTATTGAAAATCCGGCTGGACCCACTGTTTTGAATTCCAGCCAATAGAAGTGAAGCCACACCGGGCCACAGCACCTCTGCGCGCCAACACACGGGATCCCGGCCACACCCGATCCCGGGTTTAAAATTTGAGCTGCTGACAGATGGGGCCCACGCTTCGTCTTCTTCCTCCGGCTCTCTCCCCCGCGCCCGCGCTGCCCCTCGCCGGCTCGCCGTTTCCGGCCACCGCCTGAGCTGAAACTCGCTGCCAGGGAGTTTGTGACACCGAGGAACACGGCTGTGGGGTTTGCTAGGGCTGCCAACGACCGGAAACTGGCCGGCGACGTGCGGCAGCCACTGTGGAGGTTCGGTAGCGTTGCCTAGGGTTTCCAGCCCGCCAAAACCTGCGCCGACGCGCCCTACGGCACCAGCGCAGCTCTAGGATGATCGGCACGACCTCAAAATGGCTCGGGAGTGGCTGTAAATAGGTTGTCGCCGTGCGACCGAATGGGTCCGCCATGAACACCTCTAGTCGAGCTCGAATTCCGTCGTGCTGAGGCGTTTTCATGCGCTGGATCCTAAAGGAGAAATGACCGCCGGCTAATCCAGCGTTTATGTGCCAAATTTGATGACTTAAGGAGGATCAGAGGGCAAGAATTTGAAAGAATCATACCGGAAGCTCGGAATGAGGTCGCCGGAGCAAAACCTCAAAATTCGCCGCCGATAGCTTGCGGCACGGCCTAAGCTTGGGCTGAGAGCAGCACTGCCCCCGTGCGCGTCCGTAGGTGTGATTGCTCGGCCGTGAAACCCGCTGTGGAGGGCTGTCCTCGAGCGCCCGATCACTTTCTCGGATTAGGTCGCCGCGGCGGCGGTCGTTCTCGGGCACCGGAGGCCGCAGCTCACTTGCTCGTGGGTCAGGGAGGTGGAGGTTGATCTCGTGGGAGTGTTTAGCAGCTCGGGGGAGGAAAAAGCGCGATGGTTTTGCCGTTCTTCCAATCGGACCGAGAGGTGGAAGGGAGGAACTCGGTTCAGTGCGTGCGCTCGCGAGGAGAGGAAGCAACTGCTGTCGGCTTGGTCCGAGGAGGGAGAGATCACGTTGCTGAAGCGGTGAGAACCGACCCTGGGGCGCCAACGCGTGGAGACCGGCAGCAGGAGCTGGCGCGGCAAGCTCCTCGGTGGAGCCCGTGACCTGTTCGGGAAATTTTCCCACCGAGGTGTGATTTAGGGTGTAAGGTTTCTTCCTTTAGCTCTATTACATGTGGGTCCCACTCCAAATTTCCTCCCCAAATATCTCCTCAAGCTGATCCTCTTAATTCCCAAAATTCTGAGTTTTAAATTGTGGGTTAGAATTTGAATCTTTCCAATTCAGTTTGAATTTGCTTGCCAAATTTGAATTTGGTTGAAGTTTGCAAATTCTCCTCTTTAACTCCTTTTTGAGCCCACCCTACAATTGAAAAGTTTGTGAGCAAACTTTTCCCTATAATCCCAACTATAGGGCTGCATGTTTATTCGAAGTTTTTGGTCACCCCATGTGTGAACTTTGAATTTCAAATCTGAATTTTAAACTTTCATGCAAAGAGGTATTTAACTCCTTATTGGTCCAACACTTTTAAATAAAAAGGTGAACCTCATGTTGGATGTTCATCCATGTATTACCTTGCATGAAGAAAAGTTTTAGCAAGTCCCATTTTTCATGTCTTTGCCACACATATGAACTCAAACCTTGGTTTTTATTCATACACATTTTTGGGACTTTTACATTCCTCCCCCCTTAAAAGAATCTTGTCCCGAGATTACAAAAGAGGAACGAGACGGGAGAGGTAATTACAAACTGTACAAAGCTAAAAATTCCGGATAGTTGGTGCGGAGGTAATCTTCACTTTCCCACGTCGCCTCTTCCGCGGTGTGATTACTCCACAGCACCTTGTAAAATCGGGTCGTCCGGTTCCGGGTTACCCGTGTCTTTTCATCCAAAATCTGAACCGGTCGCTCGGTGTAGGTCAGGTCTGGTTTCAGTTCGTCGATGTCCTCAGTGTGAACAGCAGCGGTCAATTTGAGGCACTTCCGCAGCTGTGAAACATGAAATATATCATGAACACCTGCTAGACTTGCCTGTAACTCCAGCCGGTAGGCTACGGGTCCGCACTTCTCCCTGATAGCAAAAGGACCAATAAAACGGGGAGCGAGCTTCCCCTTTACACTGAACCGGTGAATTCCCTTCATCGGGGATACACGAAGATAAATGTGTTCTCTGACGTCAAAATGTAATGGCCTACGCCTCTGATCAGCGTAGCTCTTCTGTCGGGATTGTGCAGCCTTTAAGTTCTCTTGTATCAACCGAACTCGGTCTTCGGCTTCGTTGACCAGATCAATCCCAAACAGAACTCTTTCGCCGGACTCACACCAATTCAGTGGTGTGCGACACTTCCGGCCGTAGAGAGCTTCATACGGTGCCATTTTAATACTCGCTTGATAACCGTTGTTGTATGAAAACTCCGCCAGCGGTAGGTGGCCATCCCAATTCCTACCGTGGTGGATGGCACACGCTCTCAACATATCCTCGAGCACTTGATTCACCCTCTTAGTTTGTCCATCGGTTTGAGGGTGATATGCGGAGCTTCTAATTAGCTTGGTGCCCAACGAGGCATGCAGCTGCTCCTAGAAACGAGCAACAAACAGCGCACCTCGATCTGAGATGATGGTCTTCGGGACACCATGTGAGCAAATAATTCTGGAGATGAATAACTCCGCATATTGCCTTGCTCGATAATGAGTGTTCACCGGTATGAAATGAGCTGATTTCGTCAACCGGTCGACGATCACCCATATCGAGTCATGCTTCCTGGATGTGAGCGGTAATCCGATGATGAAGTGCATACTCACATCCTCCCATTTCTATGCCGGTATCTTCAAAGGTTGTAGCGGTCCGGCTTTCCGCATATGATCAGCCTTGACCCGTCTACACGTATCGCATTCGGATATGTATTTAGCGATCTCCCTCTTCATCCTCGTCCACCAAAATTTCTGTTTCAAATCTTGGTACATCTTGTTACTCCCAGGATGAATGGAAAACTTTGACAGGTGGGCTTCATCCAAGATCTTCTTCCAGAGTTTCATATTGCGCGGTACCACTATACGGTCGTTAAACCATATTGTACCATTCTCATCCCTCCGGAAGCATTTCACCTCTCCGTTGTCCAGTCTTCTCCGTATGTGAGACATACCTCTGTCTCTTCTTTGAGCCTCAACAATCTCTTCACGGATTGTTGGAATAAGCACGAGATTATAAAGCGCGCCATACAGAATGACACGGAGGCTTGGTTCTTTATCTTCCAACTCAGCAGCCGCTAAGTTGTGAACATGGGCTTTCGTACTAAGCGCGTCAGCAACCACGTTTGCTTTTCCTGGATGATAGTGGATCTCAATTTCATAATATTTTATGAGCTCCAACCATCTCCGTTGTCTCATATTCAGCTCCTTCTGCGTGAAGATATACTTCAGGCTTTTATGGTCAGTGTAGAGGTGAACAAGATTACCAAGTAGGTAATGCCTCCACATCTTCAACGCCAACACCACAGCAGCAAGCTCGAGATCATGAGTTGGATAATGCTGCTCGTGGTTTCGCAGTTGACGACACCCATAGGCGACTACACGCCCTTCTTGCATCAGAACGCAGCCGAGACCGATGCCGGATGCATCACAGTATACATCAAATGGCTTCATCGTGTCTGGCTGAGCAAGAACTGGAGCTGTGGTGAGATGTTTCACCAAAGTTTTGAATGCGGTTTCACATGCTGCACTCCACATGTATTTAGTGCCCTTCTTCAGCAGCTCCGTCATTGGTTTAGCAATCTTTGAGAAGCTCGGAATAAACCTCCGATAATACACCGCTAAACCTAGGAAACTTCCGACCTCGTGGACTGACTTGGGAGATTCCCACTTCAGCACCTGTTCGATCTTGCTGGGGTCCACGGTAATACCCTCTGCTGAAATAATATGGCCTAGGAAAGGTACTTGATCGATACAGAACTCGCACTTGCTGAACTTGGCATACAACTGGTGCTCCCGCAACCGTTGTAGCACAGTACGCAGATGTTCAGGGTGCTCTTCTTTAGATTTGGAGTAAACCAATATGTCGTCGATGAATACCACGACGAACTTGTCTAACTCCAGCATGAGCACAGAATTCATCAAGTACATGAAGTGTGCCGGAGCGTTGGTTAACCCAAATGACATGACGAGGTACTCATAGAGTCCGTATCTCGTCGAGAAAGCTGTCCTCGGTATGTCCTCCGGTCGGATTTTGATTTGATGATATCCCGACCGAAGATCCATCTTCGAAAATACCTTTGCACCCACAAGTTGATCAAACAGGATGTCAATGCGGGGCAAAGGATACTTGTTCTTTATTGTGACAGCATTGAGAGGACGGTAATCAACACATAGCCGTAGTGTTTCGTCCTTCTTCTTAACGAACAGCGCTGAGCAACCCCAAGGTGAAGAACTTGGTCGTATGAAACCCTTGCTCATAAGTTCATTCAGTTGCTCTTTCAACTCCGCTAGCTCGTTAGGTGCCATCTTGTAAGGCCTTCGTGAAATAGGCGTCGTTCCCGGCGCCAGTTCAATTTTGAACTCGACGTCCCGTTCGGGCGGCATGCCCGGTAAGTCATCGGGAAATACGTCGGGATAATCACGTACCACTGGAATATCTTCAAGCTTCAGCGCTTCCGTGTGGTAGGCCTCTACCATATCTGGATCTTCGCTGTCTAAAAACAGCGTGTGCTGTCTGTGAATCGGAGAGTCAATCTGGACAGTCCGGTTACCGAT
Source organism: Neostapfia colusana (assembly GCA_030760725.1). Lineage (NCBI taxonomy): Eukaryota > Viridiplantae > Streptophyta > Magnoliopsida > Poales > Poaceae > Neostapfia > Neostapfia colusana. Next base: position 60,413,722 of record JASWHV010000006.1, on the reverse strand, counting down.
ATTGAGAATGGCACCGTGACGATTTAACCAAGACATCCCCAATATAATGTCTATCTTCTTCCTATCCATCATAATCAGCGATGTTGGGTATATCTTTCCGCCCAAACACAAAGCTGCTCGGGACACAATCTGATTGACAGAGATATTTCCTCCCGGTGAAAGTATAAGAAAACTCGTCGTGGGAGTATTGGTGGATAATTGGTGCTGATCCACGCATGTTTTGCTGATAAAATTATGGGTTGCATCAGAATCAAAAAGTATGAGCATGGCACGTCTTTGAGAGTGAACATGCCCGCTAACACCGGTGCTCCCTCCGGGACATCCTCAATAGCCAGATGTTGCACACTCCCGGATTGCAATGCTGTTACAGTGACTTGAGCAGGTGGCGGCATACCACCTGACGATGATGGCTGTCTGGTGTTCACCAACTTCTCCCGGCATTCTTGCCTAAAATGCCATGAACGGTGGCAATAAGAACACGGAGGTTTCCCCGGTTCTTCGTTGACTTGTGGTTGAGAAGTTGATGTACTTGGCGGCAGCAATGATGCCACAGGTGTCATTTGTTGCTGCGGCAAGGGTGTTGCTTCAAGACATGATTCTTGAGCAGGAAATCTGTACGGAGTTGATCTCACTGGCGCTTGCCATCTTTCATCGGATGGTGTGTGATACACCACACGGTATTTGCGAGGAACAAATGGTGTGTCTTCTTGCACATCCTCCCGGTCCCTCTTCTCTGCTTGACACTCAAGTGTCGCTTGTTCTTGTAGCAGAGCAGCACTGATCTACTCGGTGTAACTGCCTTGATTGAACAAGGCTAACTTCTCTTTTAGTATGGCACTCAAGCCATAGTAAAAATAGTCACACATTGCAGCTTCGCTCGTCGCATAAGCAGGAGCATATTGTGCCAGAAGATTGAATCGTCTGACATAATCGAGGACACTCATGTCCCCCTGCTTCAGGTTCCTGAATTCTTGCTGTTGGGCCTTAATAAAACCCATAGGAATGTGACGAGCATGGAATGCTTCACGAAATTCTGTCCATTCCACTTGATGGCCTTCCGGAACAGTGGCAAGATAAGCGAACCACCAATTTCCGGCGGCTCCATGGAGCTGTTGAGCTGCAAATAATGTCTTCTGATATTCGTCGCACTCAAACACCCCAAACTTGGACTCCATAACTCGAAGCCACTGATCAGCTTCCACTGGTTCATTGGCTTCCGTGAAAATTGGCGGTTGTGTCGCCAAGAAGTCCAAATAGGCGTTCCGAGGTGGAACGTTCTGTTGTGCACGTTGGAGTAAACCTTGTTGTACGAAGGCTTGGAGTAGTCTGGTGTTCTCTTGACTTGACTCGACCATCTGAGCCATGACATCCGCCCATACCGTTGATGGCGGTGCCCATGGTGGAGTCGAGTCATCACCGTCTTGGTGAGAACTTTCAGCCCTACTCGGAGACTGAGTACGCACCATACTGCAAAAGCATAATTTTTGAGGGGAGTCAAAACATGATCTCAGCAGTATGTGAAAGTATGTAAAACACGAACATGCTAAAACTCTATGAAAGCATAACAAAATTTCATGTTTGCACATCTTTCTAAAGCTAACAGAAAACCATCCCCATTTGCTGTACAGAACCGACCTTTCTGTACTTAACCCAGAATTGGATCCAGTTACCAGCATTTTCAGAACTCAAGTTGAACACCAAAGTTAAAGTTAACTTCAGTATCTTTCCATCGAGTACCCACATGCCTCTGGATCATCTATGGAACAAAAGTTAGGATTGTTTAAAGTTGACAGAATTTTCTGTCTAAATTTTGCCAGCACCTCCTTTGTATGTGGCTGTTTTCAGCACAGTTTTACATACAAATGGGGTACAATTCTGAACAAACTATGAACTACAAAATCGTTTCAAGTTTCATAAGCTTTCCAACGGTCTATCATATGACCCTTAGAAATTTCTCTACAGATTGTGACGGCTAATTTACAGCAACATCCCGAGAAGTTTGCAGCTGCTCTATTTTCCGAACAGTTTGCATTCATCTGGACATTCGACCAAGTTGGTTTTGGATTTGGCTCTGGAGTTCTACAGAAAAGTTGTAGAGCACTTAGTAACCTTTCCAGAACTGTATCAAACACCTCCATTTGGTCAAGCTAATCAGAGTTACAATCTGTTAAAGACCAGAAAAATTTCTGTCTGAACAGAGCACTCTGTCTTTGAGATCAAAAGAAGCGTAACAAGTCTCTTCTTTGAAACTTAGTTCAAATAAAGAGCTCAGTAACTAATATGTGCTTTATCACATCCATTTTAGTTTGGAAGTTAGTCATGAATGATTTCTTCATAGGTAAGAATACTATCCAGTGTAGTACGGTGACGATGCACCGAAAGACATATGACGGTACTACGTTGCCTCACCAAAGAAAAACCTAACCGGATTACACCGGCACACATGTATCATTAGGTGGCACTAAAATGGTCTCTCGCAAACGTGTTCTACACGCACTAAGGTTTTTGTGGTTAGCACCTACATAAGCCACACTCAATCGTCAGGTTCGGCTGCACACCGAACCCGGTATCCATACAGTTCGTACACCCGGCCGTCATCACTCGCCCAGGTGTTCTCAAGCCAAACACGCCTTGAGCTACGTGTTCACGTTACTGACCACGTTACGGGGTCTCCCAAATTGCACCACGCACGCCTGGGACAGACGCTGCTCGAATACCCCAAACGACATGAAGAGTCGTAGAGGATACTAAAGCGAGTCGGGTTACCTGCCACCCGTGAGGCTCCACCCTTCAGCTTGTGCGCACTAGTGGACAGCGCATACGTGCACCCCCCAAGACATAGACGTCCCGAGATGCACGATTTTTCCGACATAACAAATAGGTTAGTTTGCCACCTTCATATTATGCTAATAATAGTCCTTATGTGGGCCTAGTACCGTCATCTCACCGTGTCCTAAGTTTTTGACATAATATGATGCTCAATCCGTGCTCTGTTCCCAACGCAGCTCTGATACCATGTGTAACAGCTCTGATACCACGCTGTGAGGGACCACAGGACCTCGTTGGGTGGTGCCGTGTTATGCGGCACCCAACAGCACACGGTTCGATGAACACATATCATATTACATAAATAGTTTGCGGAAGCGTACAAGATTCTTTTACAAATAAATATATCAGAGTAAACTACAGCGGAAGACTATCACTCTCACGACTCATATCTAAACTAGCAACAAAGAAACGGTCCAGCCCGCGGACGTTTCTTACTAGCAACACGAAGACAATCTGCAGCGGCGAGGATGCTCTTAGAGTAAGCACTCGGAGGTTCCTGAGTCTCATCGGCATCCCCTCTCATAAGCATCAAGTCAATTACCTGCAAAACAACTCGGATAGCATCCATGAGCATAACGCTCAGCAAGACTTAACCGTCACCCTAAACATGGAACTCTAAGTGAGATTATGAACCTAACATAGGATGGCATAAGCATAATTATACTCGCCTAAAAGTGAATCCTTACTTTCAGGTATTAATTGCAGTATTTTGAGTAACCCTGGGCACGCCACATCGGGAGTCCACAATCAAACAAGAAACGCTTTCCCCCGAGGTAAATTGCTCATGGCATAAAAGAATCGAGTTTGCACTAGCCTATTCATCAAGATCCAATACAAAGGTAGGATAATACTTCACATCAAAATGATTAGTTCCTTTCTCATGCAAGTTCTTACTACGTCACGACTATGAGAACAAGTATGCTCGGTCCATTCCGCGAGCGACGGTGATTCGAATCTATAACACCCGGACTACACGACACGTATGCCCGTACTCGACGTTGCCTACAACAACCATCACTGACGTCGTACGTAGCAGCCTTTCCCCCGTTTCACCCCCGCTGAATCGATCAAGTCGCCGCTTACAGTAGCTACTCTCATGGTGCACCTTCCGATGTGAGATGTCATGAGAATATTCCCCACATACTGCACACCGGCCGTCCGCCTGAGGTGACCCGAAAAGACCCAACGACAGCTTCCCGAGGTACATCGGTTTACTGGGTCCCATATATCCAGCATGAGTCCGGTACACAACTCAAACTTGTTCAACAGGGCCGCATACGGATCGGTCCTTGACCGACACGAACAGGTCTACAGCACCCAGGCCCCTATGTCCTGCTGCTCCTACAACCTTCCGGTCTCAACTTTAACTTGCTAATTCAATTACGAACCAATCCCGTATGCCCCTGTTGTTCCTAAATCTGCGAGTAGCATCTCACCACTCGACTTCTACCGAACCGTACTTAAGCATGGCAGTTCTACACGGTGATAGACACCTACCCAATACTCCATGGGTCATTTGGCTATGCAAGTGGAGTATCAAACACTAGACCTAATGCATAATTTATATCCTGACCGAAAGTGAATACAAAACAAAAACTTAACAGCTGTTAAATGCAAACCGGAGCTTGCCTGTTTTGTAGGTTAGTCGTATATAACCAGTTAGTGTCCTTGCAGATCCACCCTTGACTCTCCGGAGCTTGATCCACTTTGATGAATCACTCCTTTGAGTTCCCTTCGTTGTGGTTCCTATTGAGATGTATATGCACATATTTTATAGAATGTAATGGAAAGAAGTTATGGAATTAATTTCTTAGTACAGAGGTTGTGTGGAAAAGCGAAGCATGGCTTGGTTTGCCTCTGTTGTGCAAAGAACAGAAATAAACTAAATTGACCTTAAGGCCTTAGCTATACACTAATCATTTTCCCTAATGATCATAATAGACAAGCTGAAAAGATTTGAGTGCAACTGAAGAACAAGAACTCCAATGGCCTCAAAACTTTTACAGCAGGTTCTATACTACCTAAGGATTTAGCTTGCCAAATTGCAGCTAATGTGGAGTCATATTGTGTCCTCCCCAATTCTCACAATGTCTCTTATGTATTCCCACATATACACAAGTATGGAGAATAAGAACAGGGAGTTCCAGGACTCATATTGGGCTGATAATTTACATGTGAGTTCCTGATCACATGAGAGTCATCTGGTGCAAAATTCAGCCCTTTTACTTGGGTAGTTCTCCCAGAACAATTCTTTAAGCATTTGTACTCAACAGAATTAATTCTGTAGTAATGTGCATTTTCATGCCCAATTAAGTGAACTACAATTCCAAGTATGTCTCAGAGAGCTTTCCTAAATTTTCCTGTGATTTTTGGAGCTATGGATTGCTCGGAAAAGATTTTAGAAGTGGGAAACATTTTCTGAAAATGTTTCTGGACTCTTTTGAACACAGTAGTTTGCATTTAGCAAATTCCTACTCAAATGATCTTCAAATGAGCTGAAACTTTTCTAGTAGGTCAACAATATGATAAAGAATATTCTGGCAAAATTTGGAGATTTTCGGATAACCCAAACTCCCTCAATATTTCTTTTTCAGAAAAACTTCAAAGAATTTTCCAGAATATAATATTGACTTTCATACCAATCTGAGTTTATATTTGGATTGAACTCAGAGAGATGAATCCAACCCAATTGGAGTCACTCAAATTGGAGTTTTCTACAGGGAGATATGAATTTCTAAAGATTGAGCTAAGTCTGGAATTATTTTCCTATTGAAAATCCGGCTGGACCCACTGTTTTGAATTCCAGCCAATAGAAGTGAAGCCACACCGGGCCACAGCACCTCTGCGCGCCAACACATGGGATCCCGGCCACACCCGATCCCGGGTTTAAAATTTTAGCTGCTGACAGACGGGGCCCACGCTTCGTCTTCTTCCTTCGGCTCTCTCCCCCGCGCCCGCGCTGCCCCTCGCCGGCCCGACGCCGGAGCTCGCCGGCTCACCGTTTCCGGCCACCACCTGAGCTGAAACTCGCCGCCAGGGAGTTTGTGACACCGAGAAAAACAGCTGTGGGGTTTGCTAGGGCTGCCAATGACCGGAAACTGGCCGGCGACGTGCGGCAGCCACTGTGGAGGTTCGGTAGCGTTGCCTAGGGTTTCCAGCCCGCCAAAACCTGCGCCGACGCGCCCTACAGCACCAGCGCAGCTCTAGGAAGATCGACACGACCTCAAAATGGCTCGGGAGTGGCTGTAAATAGGTTGTCACCGTGCGACCGAATGGGTCCGCCATGAACACCTCTAGTCGAGCTCGAATTCCATCGTGCTGAGGCGTTTTCATGCGCTGGATCCTAAAGGAGAAATGACCGCCGGCTAATCCAGCGTTTATGTGCCAAATTTGATGACTTAAGGAGGATCAGAGGGCAAGAATTTGAAAGAATCATACCGGAATCTCGGAATGAGGTCGCCGGAGCAAAACCTCAAAATTCGCCGCCGATAGCTTGCGGCACGTCCTGAGCTTGGGCTGAGAGCAGCACCGCCCCCGTGCGCGTCCGTAGGTGTGATCGCTCGGCCGTGAAACCCGCTGTGGAGGGCTGTCCACGAGCGCCCGATCACTTTCTCGGATTAGGTCGCCGCGGCGGCGGTCGTTCTCGGGCACCGGAGGCCGCAGCTCACATGCTCGTGGGTCAGGGAGGTGGAGGTTAATCTCGTGGGAGTGTTTAGCAGCTCGGGGGAGGAAAAAGCGTGATGGTTTTGCCGTTCTTCCGATCGGACCGAGAGGCGGAAGGGAGGAACTCGGTTCAGTGCGTGCGCTCGCGAGGAGAGGAAGCAACTGCTGTCGGCTTGGTCTGAGGAGGGAGAGTTCACGTTGCTGAAGCGGTGAGAACCGACCCTGGGGCGCCAACGCGTGGAGACCGGCAGCAGGAGCTGGCGCGGCAAGCTCCTCGGTGGAGCCCGTGACCTGTTCGGGAAATTTTCCCACCGAGGTGTGACTTAGGGTGTAAGGTTTCTTCCTTTAGCTCTATGACATGTGGGTCCCACTCCACATTTCCTCCCCAAATATCTCCTCAAGCTGATCCTCTTAATTCCCCCAATTCTGAGTTTTAAAATGTGGGTTAGAATTTGAATCTTTCCAATTCAGTTTGAATTTGCTTGCCAAATTTGAATCTGGTTGAAGTTTGCAAATTCTCATCTTTAACTCCTTTTTGAGCCCATCCTACAATTGAAAAGTTTGTGAGCAAACTTTTCCCTATAATCCCAACTATAGGGCTGCATGTTTATTCAAAGTTTTTGGTCACCCCATGTGTGAACTTTGAATTTCAAATCTGAATTTTAAACTTTCATGCAAAGAGGTATTTAACTCCTTATTGGTCCAACACTTTTAAATAAAAAGGTGAACCTCATGTTGGATGTTCATCCATGTATTACCTTGCATGAAGAAAAGTTTTAGCAAGTCCCATTTTTCATGTCTTTGCCACACATATGAACTCAAACCTTGGTTTTTATTCATACACATTTTTGGGACTTTTACATTCCAAAACTTGGAAATTCAGTTCTGGGCAACTCTTAGCTCGAAAAATCCTAGGAAAATTCATGCAGGCTCTATGAACTATAATTGAAATTTCAATTCACTAAGTTTGACATGTACATGGGTGTTACCTCAGAATTAATTCCTCTTTGCTTAATTACTTAGAGAATTGTTCTAAATAAACCACTCAATAGAAAGTGCTAATTTTTGGTCCAGAGGACTTTCTTGTAACGAGGAACTCACATGAACATTTTCAGCTCCATTGGAGCTCTGGATCGCCACTGTTCTGTGTAACCTCTTAAGGTGATCAACACACAAGTGGAGATAGCACTCAACATTTGATCATAGTGTTTAAACCAAACCCAAACCACTAGCACCAGTGTCATTTTAAATTCTTAAATAGAGTTCCAGTTTTTAAACTGTCATTAGAACTTATTAGCAAAAGTCTTTCAATTAAATACATATGCATATTCATATCGTGTAGCATCTACGTGAAGAACGTGAGAAGGACTTGAAGTGAAGATCAAGGAGGGAGGAAAGCGAGTTATCAAGCTCCAAGTGATCGTCACTAACTGATTGTATTCTTAGTAACATGCAAAACAGGCAAGCCCCGGTTTGCATTTGAACAGTTTTATAAAGCATTTCCATTTATAGAGATCATAGCTTCAATTGTTTGATTGCATTAAGTCTAGTTGATATTGAAAACCCAGTTGCATGACCAGAAATACCTAAGAGAGAAAGGTAGAATAGCACCTCCTCGAGTGGATTCAGCTACGCTAAATGTTAGTAGGAAAGGTCCGGTAGAAGTCGAGCAGTTGGAAGCTACTCGCGAGTTTAGGGCTGGTTTACTCAGAACAGGTTAAAAATTTGAAATGATGAGGAAAGTTCACACATAAGAAATGGAGACCGGGTAGGGAGGTTTAGATGCAGCAGGCTGCGGACCGGTGCGTGCATAGCCCTGCCTGTGTCGGTTAAGGCTCGTCTGTGCTTGGCCCTATTGGACAAGTTTGAGTTGTGTACCAGGCACATACTGGCTATATGGGAACCAGGAAACCGATGTACCTTGGGAGATCCACATTGGAACTTTTCAACTGTCTTAGGCTTTCGGCGTCAGGGTAGCAGGAGGTAACTCGCTCAAGAACATACCACTGCAGGTATGTACCTTGAGGGAGCTTGCGGACTCGGGGCAGTTAGACTGCGTCCTGTGTGAAAGATCTTGGGAAAGGTGGCCGTGTACAACGTCAGTCGAGGTTGCTGCTGGCAATTCGGAGTACGGGTGTACGTGTCGTGTAGTGCGGGCGTGTACTGATTTGAATCACCGTCGCTCGCGGTTATATGAGCATACTTGCCCACTGCGTCTTGACGTAGTAACAACTGAAACAGTTTTCTTTTGAATTGATAAGGCTGTGATGTAACTTGTATTGCAACCATAATTGAATTAGACATAGGCTCATTAAACTTTACTTTCACCTTGTGCAAGGAGCATCGCAACAAAGCATTTCTTGTTTGATTGTGGAGTTGCGATGCTGTTGGGCTCAAGGTCTGCACAATTAGGCTTAAAAATCTGAAAGTTAAGGATCAACCTTAGGCGAGTCCTTTCTGCAAATCTAGCTAACCCAATTGCAACAGTCGTGCATGTAGAGTTTCTTGTTTAGGAGAGACGGGTCAGTCTTGCTGAGCCTATGTGCTCACGCTTGCTATATGAGTGGTTTTGCAGGTTAATATCGATGCTAAGAAGAAGGTTGTCCGGTGAGACTCGGAGACTTCCGAGTCGTGTAACACATGGACTCCGTGTGTCTTCGGCTGAGAACACACCACGTGGCCCGGGACCCGCGGCCGAGTTTAAACATTTTCAGAATTTGTCTAATTCGGTTTAAACTTTGAAGAGCCATAACTTTGTGTAGGAATGTCTAAAAATTGTCAAAAAAATTTTGTTGGATTCCTCTCAGAGAGTACTATCCATGGGTGCAGCCCAATAATTATGAAAATCCCAGGATATCGCTCATTAATTCATATAAGGAAAATATTGTAGGAATTTTTCCAGAAGTTATGTGTATTTGAAATTTCCCAAATTTGGGCAGGAGATCCTTCCAAATATACTTGAACTCCAGTAAAATTTTCAGAGGCATTGGATATAATTTGCTTGGCCAAATATGATGTTAAATCCTTATGTCTCTGAAAATTGGAAAAATAGAATAGAGCCATTTTCAGTTTCTCACCAATTCTTGTAAAGGTCATGTCTTGGGGTAGGAACCTCCAAATTTAGTCATTCAAATTGGGTTTAATTCAGATTGAAAAACTCTATCCAAATATGCAACCCAATTTGCATTAAAGTCATTATTAATTCTGGAAAATTCTTTAAATATTTTCAGCAAAAGAGTTTTAGACGGAATTTGGTTCATCCAAAAATCCTCAATTTTTTTCAGAATATTCTTTAGGGTGCTAGTGAAAGCCTTTAAAAGTTTCAGCTCATTTGGAGTGGATTTAGTTAGGATAATTCTGATTTCAAGTTTCTGTGTTCAAATGATTACAGAAGCATTTTCAGAGAATTTCCAAAACTTGGAAATTCAGTTCTGGGAAATTCTTAGCTCCAAAAATCCTAGGAAAATTCATGCATTCTCTCTGAGCTATGTTTGAAAATGTGGTTCACTAGAATTTTCATGAAAGTGCAAATTTATTCAGAATTAATTTCTTTTTGCCTAAATGCTTAGGGAATTGTTCTGAGTGAACTACTCATTGAAAAATTCTGAATTTTAGTCCAGATGAATTTCTTGTGACAAGGAACTCACATGATAATTTTCAGCTCCATTGGGGCCCTGGATCAGTACTTTTCTGTTCAAACTCATTAGGTGATCAACACACAAGTGATGAAACACACTTATCACTTGATCATAGTAGTGTCATTTTAAATTCTTAAAAAGACTTCCAATTTTAAACTTGTCATTAAAAATTGATAGCAAAAGCTTTACAATTAAACATATATGCATATTCATAACGTGTAGCATCTACGTGAAGATTTTGAAGCAATTGAAGTGGAGATCAAAGAGGAACGAAAGCGAGTGATGAAGCCACAAGTGGTCTTCACTAACTGAATCTTAGTCATGTGCAAAACCAAGGCAAGCTCCGGTTTGCATTTAAGTTGTTTTGTAAAGTTTTTACTTTATTCACAATTATGGTTTAGAGTTTGTATGTGCATTAGGTCCGGGATGTTTATACTCCACATACATGACCAAAGAAACCCTCGAGTCAAGGGTAGAAGACGTATCCCCGCTGTAGAATAATGCTGTGCTAAATAGGCTATGACATCCGGTAGAAGTCGAGTAGTTGGAATCTACTCGCGAGTTATAGTTCGGGATCACACAGGTATGGTTTAAAGATGCAAACTAAATTTTATGTCTCCAAAGATGAGACCGGGCAGGAGGGTTAGGCAGCGACAAGACAAGGTCTTGGTCGAGTAGCTCTGCCTGTGTCGGTTTAGGACCGAAGCGTGTGCAGCCCCACTGAGCAAGTATTGAGTTGTGTACCGGATGCTTACTGCTATATGGGACTCAAGAAACTTATGTACCAGGTTAACTGGATTGTAGAGGCATACCACATCGTCTCATTAGACCTATGAGCCCCAGACGGCGCGACCGGTTCTACAGTCGAGTGTCCTGTGAAAGGTTGCCACATACGACGTAATGAAGGACGCCAGATTTGGGTCTTCAGTGGTGGGCGTATGTGTCGAGTTATCCGGGCAGTGTTTGATTCGAATCACCGTCCCTCGCAGTTATGAGTATCACTTGCTCACTGTGTTGTGACGTAGTAAGCAAGTTGTGTGAGAACAGTTTGCAAGTTTTAATTGCTGCTATGATTATTGAGATTGCATGAAAACCTTGTTTGAAGTAAAGATAGAGCAAACTAAAGTTAATTTCCACCTTTGGACAAGTAACATTGGAATGAAGCATTTCTTGTTTGATTGTGGAGTTCCAATGTTGCTGGGCGCAAGGGCACTACTATGATGGCTAAAATATGGAAGTTAGGGATGAACTTGTAGGCGAGTCTTTTTGCAAATTACATGTTTAGGTCTTAAGTTACTTTCATGTAGAGTTACATGCTTTAGGAGAGACGGTTAAGTCTTGTTGAGCCTTTGTGCTCACTCTTGCTATATGAGTGGTTTTGCAGGTTAACTTCGACGCTTATAAAGAAGGTTGGCCGGTGAGACTCGGAGACTTCCGATTCATGTTAAAAATGGAGAACCTAGCCGCTGCAATGTCGTCGTGTTGCTTGCGAGAGGAGTCCGCGGGCTGGACATCTTCTTGAGTGCTCATTAGTTATTTGACAGGAGTGGTTTGTAGTCTTCTGCTGTAGCTAATTTATGTAAATTATTTACAAAGAACATTTGTAAGCTTCCGCTTTGATTTATGTAATACAGTTTTCCTTATATGTGTGTTGTTGGGTGCCGCATAACACGGCACCACCCAATGCGATTCCCGAGTGAGTGGCACGGCCCCGTGGTACGGGTGCCGGGGTCCCTCTCAGCATGGTATCAGAGCCGCATTGGTAATAGCGCACGGAATAAGGATCATATTACGACAAAAAGTTAGGATACAGTGAGGAAACGGTATTAGGCCCATATAAGGACTATAGTAGTATAGTTATTTAAAGTGGCATGACTAACATACTTGTTATAATTCTGAATTTTGATTATGTAATGACGTACCTACGTTCAGGTAAGCATGGTAAGGAACGCCGCTGAAAGCGGTTCAATTTCGGTTAGCCCCCCTGACGAAGAAAGTGGTTCAGGGATAAGTCTCACAGCTTGGTGTGAGACGTTAATATGAAACTCTTGAACTGTTCATGTTCCTGAGTTCATATGAAACGCTGGTCCCTGGCGTGCATTAGGCAAGAATGTGGAAACCCCATCTTGTGGTCGGTAACACGATAGTGTGTTCTTCTAGAAATAGCCTAGAAGGACATACGCAGCGCTTGCCATCGGCGTGCCCTGCAGGGCAGTAGGTGGTATCTGTTGGGTTGATAAAATTCCCAACCGTGATGACCCGTTCGCGCTCTACTCGGGTTTCCCGTCGTGTGGTGTAAAAACACGATCACGTACCTTGATACGTGGCTTAACTCAAGGAAGGTCGTATGGCAATGATACGGGCGTATGTATTTACTTTCAAATATGGACCTGCCTGAAATGACAAGAACCTTTGAGTGTATCACTATTGAGTGTTCTTCTGCAGGTACTAACCACATATGTATCCTGTGTAGAACACATGTGCGAGAGACCGTTTAGTGCCACAATTGAGACGGATATGCCGGTATAATCCAGTTAGGATTTTCTTTGGTGAGGCTACATAGTACGGACATGTTTCTTACGGTGCATCGACACCGTACTACACTTAATAACCCCTTCCCTATAAAGAAATGATTCATGAACTAACTTTCAACTAAAACTGGAAGTTTGAAACAAATATTAGTCACTGAACTCTTATTTTGAGCTAAGATTCAAATGAGAGCATGACTAGACTTCAAAGGTTTCAAAAACAGAGTGCTCTGTTTCTGGCAGGAATTCTTGCTGGACTTTAACAGAGCATAACTCTGAGTAGCTTTAACCAATTAAAATGTATGATACAGTTCTAGAAATATTTTTAAGTGCTCTAGAACTCATCTGTAGAGCTCCAGAGGAAAATCACACGTTTAGTTGGTGAAAAGTCCAGTGAAGGCAAACTGTTCAGAACCAGCACAGCGGCAAAACCTCTCTGGACCTTTCTGTTTTTAAGCCATAATTGTCGGGAGAAAAATTCTTAAGGAGCCTATGATACATTGTTTGAAAGGCTATGAAATGTGCAAAATTTTTGTAGTTCAAATCTTTTTTATATTCTTATTGTATTTGCATATACAACTGTGATAAAGATAGCCACATACAAAGGAGATGCTGGCAAATTTTATCCATGAATTCTGTCAACTTTGAGCAACCATAACTTTTGACCCATAGATGATCTGATAGCATATGAGTACTCTTTGGAAAGATACTGAAGTTAACTTTAACTTTTGTATACAACTTCAGTTATGACAATGCTGTTAAACAGATCAAAAGCTGGGTTAGGACAGAAGGGTCTGTTCTGTACAGGAAAGAGAACGGGTTAGGCCTACCCCACGGAAGTGATTAAACTCGAGGATAGTCCAGTGGGGCGTAATAATCCGATGTGTTTCCAATGAGTTACCGGGCATGCCGGTTAATGGGACGTCAATTTCAAGATTGAACTGACGCCAGAAACAGCACCGATTTCACGAAGGCCGTATAAGATGGCACCCAATGAACTAGCGAAGTTGAAGGAGCAACTAAGTGAACTCATGAGCAAAGGTTTTATACGAACAAGCTCATCACCTTGGGGTTGCTCTACGCTGTTTGTTAATGAGAACGACGAGACACTAAGACTAAGTGTTGATTATCGTTCGCTCAATGCCGTCACTATGAAGAACAAGTACCCTGCCCCGCATCGATAGTTTTTTCGATCAACTAGTTGGTGCAAGGGTATTTTTGAAGATGGTTGAAGCTCATAAAACATTATGACATAAAGATCCATTACCATCCAGCGAAAAGCGAACGCGGTTGCCAACATGTTCAGTCGGAAAGCCCACGTTCACAACTTGGCGATTGCTGAGTTGGAAGAAGAGGAACCAAGTCTCCGTGTCATTCTGTATGGAGCACTCTATAACATTGCTCCCATTTCAACAATCTGAGGAGAGATTGCTGAGGTTCAAAGGAGAGATAAGGGTATGTCTCACATACGGAAAAGAATAGACAACGGAGAGATGAGGTGGTTCAGGAAGGACAATGAGGGTACTCTATGGTTTAATGACCATATAAGTATACCTCGTAAGATGAAGCTCTACGGATGGAAATGTCGCACACCGCTGAAGTGGTGTGAGTATGGCGAAAGAGTACTGTTTGGGGTTGATTAGTCAACAAAGCCGATGACTGAGTTCGGACAATAGAAGCAAACTTGAAGGCTGTACAATCCCGATAGAAAAGCTATGATGGTCAAAGGCATAGACCGTTGCATTTCGATGGCGGAGAACACATTTGTCTTCGCGTGTCTCCGATGAAAGGAATTCACCGGTCCGATGAAAAGGGGAAATTTTGCTCCCCGACCTTTAGATCCATCTCTATCACGGAAAAATGCGCGACATATTTCATGTGTCACGGCTATGGAAGTGCCTTAAAGCTACCATTGCTGTCCGCACCGAAGAGATCGATGAATGGAGACCGGACCTTACGTATGTCGAGTGACCGGTTCAGACTATCGATGAAAGGATCTGGAACACCTGGAACCGGACATTAAGATTTTATAAGGTGCTGTGGAGTAATCATACCACGGAAGAAACAACGTGGAAAGCAAATATTACCTCTGCATGAACGATCCAGAGCCTTTATCGTCGAACAGCTTGGAATTACCTCTCCCATCTCGTTTTTCTTTTGGAATCTCGGGATGAGATTATTTTTACGGGTGGAGGAATGTAAAAGTCCCAAAAACGTGAATGTAAAGAAATGGAGGTTTGAACGTCATTGAGTTTTGGGTTCATGGAAAATGGGACTTACAAAAACTTTCTTACACGGGTTTCAACAACATGGGTTCAAGCATTCATTTGAATGTGTTGGACCAAGGTGGAGTTAGACTCATGTGTAAGTCATACGTGTGCATGAGAAAGAATTTAAAATAGGTTTTTAGACTCATATGCTCACCTCAAAGTGCTACCAAATTTTCTAATACACATGGAACCTCATACATTTGAAATTGAGGAGATGTATGGTGGCAAACTTCTGAATTGAGGATGAGATAAAAAGGAGTGAATTAGGACTATGTTTGAATTCGTGCTTAATTCCAAATGTTAAGACAAATTTAAACTGAACTTGTGAGGTTCAGGTTAGGATAAAGAGGGAATCAAGCATGGGCTATGAGCAAACCAAATGTTGCACTCAAATTCAAATGGGTCATCATAAAGGAGGTTTTCAAACTGTGGGTTCAAAGTTTATATCTGCAGCAACCAAATTTAAAAGTTGAGTCCATATTTGAAATCCTCAGCTCCAAATTTGTGGGAATAGAAATTTTTATAACATTTGGAAGTGTTGTGGCTAAGCTTTTGCAATAAGACATAAAAGGGTAATTGAATTCAAATTCAAATTTGAACATGGAGGAAACTTTGCCCTATGTCCAAATAAATTCCCAAATTTGAGCTCTACATATTAGAATTTATTACCTGCCAAATTTGGGAGATATTTGTGAGAAATTTTGGGGGGGGGGGTAAGAAGAGGGAAAAGAGGGGTGGACACACTGGTCAGTGAGCTACTGAAAACTTGCACTCGAAGTCATCCTCTCTGTTCAGACTCGAACACACTGTGACTGCTCCGAGTGCCACCGAGGGATGGGAACCGCCACCTCATCGCTGATTTTGTTACGGTGGCAACCATCTTGCGCCCTCATCCACTCGCGAGGTGCCCTGTTTGTTCACAAACCGCCACACCGAGCCCCTGCTACCCTCATGCAAGAACCGAGCAAAAACACCGCCGCTTCCTCGGTGATCGACGGGAACCGATCAAACTTCGTGCACTACACCCTGCTGAGCTGCAAAATTGTCCGGAGGGAGCTCCTCCTACTTCCTCGGTGCAAAAACAGCTTGAGATATGGTTCCCCGAGACCTAGAATAGCTCCTCTCCGCGGTGACCTAGCTCCACAGCGGCTCGGTGTTCACGTGGACAGCCCGCTCTGTGGAATTTCATGGCCAAGCGAGGACGACCATGGGAGCGCTGCTAGTCCACGCTGCTTCCACCCAAACCGCAAGCCTAGCCGTGGACTGCCGAGCGAGAATTCGAGAAAGTTATGCCGGCGGCCACAAACCGATGTTCTGGTATGAAAATCCAAAATCCTCACTCGTTCTTCGTTCTTAGAGCATCAA
The DNA here is from genome assembly GCA_030760725.1 of Neostapfia colusana. Taxonomy (NCBI): domain Eukaryota; kingdom Viridiplantae; phylum Streptophyta; class Magnoliopsida; order Poales; family Poaceae; genus Neostapfia; species Neostapfia colusana. The sequence goes on along the minus strand of JASWHV010000006.1, from coordinate 60,397,429 downwards.
ATCTTGCACACGGGAGCTATACTAGCGAGCGACCCAATTACCTTCGAAACCTAGCTTAAAACCGGGTAGAGGCAGCCAATTTTAAAGTTTCCGATTGGCGACCATGGCGGGGGCGCTTGGGGGCACGATGAAACCCTACTAGCCACCTTCTACGAGGGTATTTGCTTGCTTGTCGATCTTCCTCAAGGTCTACTGATGCTTTAGAGCAAATTTTCTGAACCTTTGGCGAGCTAGGGTGATCGGACCACGGCACCGAAGGTCGGCCGGAGCCGCCGCACGTCGCCGGCCTACATCCGGCCACCGGCAGCCTGAGAGCACCGCACCAATCGCTTCCTCGTAGCTAGAAACCACTGGGCAGCGAGTATCGGGCCGAGAATCGGCCGGGAAGCCGAGTCCGGCGAGGGCGCCGCCGCTGCCGGCGAGGGGGAGGCGTGGGCGCGGGAAAGGGGGCGGGAGGAAGAAGAAACCCGTCGGCCCCACACGTCAGCCGCACATTTAAATTGAACCGGATTCTCTGTGGCCCTGGATCGTTCTGTGGCTGTGCGGGTTCACTCTGAGACTCTGTGTGTCTTCGGCTGAGAACACGCCACATGGCCCGGGACCCGCAGCCGAGTTTAAACATTTCCAGAATTTGTCTAATTCGGTTTAAACTTTGAAGAGCCATAAATAAACAATTTTTTTTGGATTCCTCTCAGAGAGTACTATCCAGGGGTGCAGCCCAATAATTATGAAAATCCTTGGATTTGGCTCATTAATTCATATAAGGAAAATATTGTAGGAATTTTTCCAGGAGATATTTTTATTGGAAAATTCCCAAATTTGGGCAGGCGATCCTCCCAAATAAACTTGAACTCCAGTAAAAATTTCAGAGGCATTGGAGCTCATTTGTTTGACCAAATGTGTGTTAAATCCTTATGTCTCTGAAAATTGGAAAAATAGAATAGAGCCATTTTCTGTTTTTCACCAATTCTTGTAAAGGTCATGTCTTGGGGTAGGAACCTACAAATTTAGTGATTCAAATTGGTTTGGATTCAGATTGAAAAACTCTATCCAAATATGCAACCCAATTTGTATTAAAGTCATTATTAAATTATGTAAAATTCTTTAAATCTTTTCAGCAAAAGAATTTTAGAGGGAGTTTGGTTCATCCAAAAATCCTCAAATTTTGTCATAAAATTCTTTAGGATGTTAGTGAACTACTGTAAAAGTTTCAGCTCATTTGGAGTTGATTCCGTTAGCATAATTCTGATTTCAAGTTTCTGTGTTCAAATGAATACAGAAACATTTTCAGAGAATTTTCAAAACTTGGAAATTCAGTTCTGGGAAATTCTTAGCTCTAAAAATACCAGGAAAATTCATTCATGCTCTCTGAGCTATGTTTGAAATTTTGGTTCACTGGAATTTGCATGAAAGTGCAAATTTATTCAGAATTAAGTTCTTTTTTCCTAAATGCTTAGGGAATTGTTCTGAGCGAACTACTCATTGAAAAATTCTGAATTTTTGTCCAGATGACTTTCTTGTGACAAGGAACTCACTTTAAAATTTTCAGCTCCATTGGAGCCTTGGATCAGTACTGTTCTGTTCAACTTCATTAGGTGATCAACACACAAGTGATGAAACACACTTATCACTTGATCATAGTACTTAAACCCAAACCCAAGCCACTAGCATCAGTGTCATTTTAAATTCTTAAACAGAGTTCCAGTTTTAAACATGTCATTATAAATTGATAGCAAAAGCTTTACAATTAAACATATATGCATATTCATAACATGTAGCATCTACGTGAAGATTTTGAAGTAATTGAAGTGGAGATCAAAGAGGAAGGAAAGAGAGTGATCAAGCCACAAGTGGTCTTCACTAACTGAATAGATACTTAGTCACCTGCAAAACCAAGGCAACCTCCGGTTTATATTTAAGCTGTTTTGTAAAGTTCTTACTTTGTTCACAACTATGGTTTAGAGGTTGTATGTGCAATAGGTCAGGGATGTTTTATACTCCACATACATGACCAAAGAAACCCTCGAGTCAAGGGTAGAAGACGTATCCCCGCTGTAGAATAATGCCGTGCTAAATAGGCTATGACATCCGGTAGAAGTCGAGTAGTTGGAATCTACTCGCGAGTTATAGTTTGGGATCACACAGGTATGGTTTAAAAGAGGCAAACTAAATTTTATGTTTCCAAAGATGAGACCGGGCAGGAGGGTTAGGCAGCGACAAGACGAGGTCTTGGTCGAGTAGCTCTGCCTGTGTCGGTTAAGGACAGAAGCGTGTGCAGCCCCGCTGAGCAAGTATCGAGTTGTGTACCGGATGCTTACTGCTATATGGGACCCAGGAAACCGATGTACCAGGTAAACTGGATTGTCGAGGTATACCACATCATCTCGTTAGACCTATGAGCCCAAGACGGCGCGACCGGTTCTACAGTCGAGTGTCCTGTGAAAGGTTGCCACATACGACGTAATGAAGGACGCCAGATTTGGGTCATCAGAGGCGGGCGTATGTGTCAAGTTATCCGGGCAGTGTTTGATTCGAATCACCGTCCCTCACGGTTATGAGTACCGCTTGCTCACTGTGTTGTGACGTAGTAAGCAAGTTGTGTAAGAACAGTTTGCAAGTTTTAATTGCTACTATGATTATTGAGATTGCATGAAAAGCTTGTTTGAAGTAGAGATAGAGCAAACTAAAGTTAATTTCCACCTTGGTACAAGTAACATTGGAATGAAGCGTTTCTTGTTTCATTGTGGAGCTCCAATGTTGCTGGGTGCAAGGGCACTACTGTGATGGCTAAAATCTGGAAGGTAAGGATGAACTTGTAGGAGAGTCTTTTTGCAAATTACATGTTTAGGTCTTAAGTTACTTTCATGTAGAGTTACATGCTTTAGGAGAGACGGTTAAGTCTTGCTGAGCCTTTATGCTCACTCTTGCTATATGAATGGTTTTGCAGGTTTACTTCGACGCTTATAAAGAAGGTTGTCCGGTGAGACTCGGAGACTTCCGAGTCATGTTACAAATGGAGAACCTAGCCGCTGCAATGTCGTCGTGTTGCTAGCGAGAGGAGTCCACGGGGTGGACATCTTCTCGAGTGCTCATTAGTTATTCGACGGGAGTGGTTTATAGTCTTCCGCTGTAGCTAATTTATGTAAATTATTTACAAAGAACATTTGTAAGCTTCCGCTTTGATTTATGTAATACAGATTTCCTTATATGTGTGTTGTTGGGTGCCGCATAACACGGCACCACCCAATGCGATTCCGGGGCGAGCGGCGTGGCCCCGTGATGCGGGTGCCATGGTCCCTCTCACATATAAGGAAACATGTATTACATAAAACAATAGCGGAAGCTTACAAGTTTTTCTTTGTAAATAATTACATCAAATAGCTACAGTGGAAGACTATAAAAGCTCACATCGAATAACTAATGAGCACTCGAAATAAGGTCCAGCCCGCGGACTCCTCTCGCTAGCAACACGAAGACATTGTAAAGACCTTGAGCTGAACAGCATTGCAACTCCACAATCAAACAAGAAACGCTTTGTTGCGATGCTCCTTGCACAAAGTGAAGTAAAGTTTAATTAGCCTATCTCTACTTCAAGCATGATTGCAATACAAGTTACATCACAGCCTTATCTAGCTCAAATGAAACCAGTTCAGTTCTTACTACGTCAAGATGCAGTGGGCAATTATGCTCATATGACCGTGAGCGACGGTGATTCGATCAGTACACGCCCGGACTACACGACACGTACACCCATACTCTGAGTTGCCGACAGCAACCTCGACTGACGTTGTACGCGGCCACCTTTCCCAAGTTCTTCCACACAGGACGCGGTCTAACTGCCCCGAGTAGCAAGCTCCCTCAAGGTACATACCCGCAGTGATATGTTCTTGAGCGAGTTACCTCCTGCTACCCTGACGCCGAAAGCCTAAGATGGTTAGAAAAGTTCCAATGTGGATCTCCCGAGGTACATCGGTTTCCTGGTTCCCATATAGCCAGTATGCGCCCGGTACACAACTCAAACTTGTCCAATAGGGCCAAGTACGGACGGGCCTTAACCGACACAGGCAAGGCTGTGCAAGCACAGTCCTCAGCCTGCTGCATCTAAACCTCCCTGCCCGGTCTCCATTTCTTTTGTGTGAACTTTCCTCATTGTTTCTATTCTTGTCCCGCTCCGAATAAACCAAGCCCTAAACTTGCGAGTAGGTTCGAACTACTCGACTTCTACCGGACCTTTCCTACTAACATTTAGCGTAGCCAAATCCACTCGAGGAGGTGCTATTCTACCCTTTCTCTCTTAGGATATTTCTGGTCATGCAGTTTGGTTTTCATTATCAACTAGACTTAATGCAATCAAACAATTCAAAGCTATAATCTCTAGAAATGGAAATACTTTATAAAACTGTTCAAATGCAAACCGGGGTTTCCTTGTTTTGCAGGTGACTAACATAAACAGTTAGTGAAGATCACTTGAGGCTTGATCACTCGCTTTCCTCCCTCCTTGATCTCCATTTCAATTCCTTCACACATTCTCACGTAGATGCTACACGATATGAATATGCATATGTATTTAATTGTAAAGATTTTGCTAATAAGCTTTAATGATAAGTTTAAAAACTGGAACTCTGTTTTAGAATTTAAAATTACACTGGTGCTAGTGGTTCGGGTTGGGTTAAAGCAATATGATCAAGTGCTAAATGTTTTCCCCACTTGTGTGTTGAACACCTTAAGAGGTTGAACAGAACAGTGGTGGTCCATAGCTCCAATGGAGCTGAAAAATTTCATGTGAGTTTCTCGTCACAAGAAAATCATCTGGACCAAAAGTTAGCAATTTTCATTGAGTGGTTTATTCAGAATAATTCTCTAAGTAATTAAGCAAGGAAGAATTAATTCTGAGGTAAAACCCATGTTCATGTCAAACTTAGTGAACTACAATTTCAATTATAGTTCATAGAGCCCGCATAAATTTTCCTAGGATTTTTGGAGCTAAGAATGGCCCAGAACTTAATTTCCAAGTTTTGGAAATTCTCTGAAAATGTTTCTGTATTCATTTGAACACAGCAAACTTGAAATCTGAATTCTCCTAACCAAATCAACTCCAATTGAGCTGAAAGTTTTACAGGGGATCAATAACATCCTAAATAATATTCTGGCAAAATTTGAGGATTTTTGGATGAACCAAACTCCCTCTAAAATTCTTTTGCTGAAAAGATTTAAAGAATTTTCCAGAATTAAGTAATGACTTTTATACAAATTGGGTTGCATATTAGATAGAGTTTTTCAATCTGAATCTAACCCAATTTGAATAACTAAATTTGTAGTTTCCTAGCAAAAGTTATGCTTTTCTAAAATTTGAAGGAAATCATGAAATTTGAATTGAAACGGGGAAATGTTTCAACCTGACTGTGGGTCCGGGGAAACACGTGTCACTCACTGGAACAAGCCACACGGGCCACAGAGTTATTTCCCGCGTTGCCAAAGCCTGATCCAGAGCCACAGAAGATCTCCCACCTTATTTCCTTCTCACTAACAGCGGGCCCGGCCCGGTCTTCGTCTACCTCCAGCCCCCGCGACTGCACCGCCGAGCTCTCCGGAGCTCGCCGGTTTTCAACTCTCCGGCTACCTCCCAAGCTACCACTCGCTGCTAGCCGCTTATCCCACGTGCTGAACATGTTGGTGAGCTTTCCCCACACCGGCGTCGGCTCTAATCTAGCTCGCGACGGCGCGGCGGCTCAGTGGAACATTGGCGATGTTGCCCCGACGTGCTAGCCCGCCAAACTCGATGGATTTTGACCCTACAGCACCAGTGATGGCTAGAGGAGCTCGGCATGGTGGTGAAAAGACTCGGGAATGGCTCTAACCTAGCTTTCATCGTGCGCCCGATTGTGAAATTGTGTTCAGCCGTCGGAAAACCTCCAAATAGAACTTCTGCAGGCGATCTTAGGCCATGGCATGGAGAGTAAAGGTGCGCTAGCAAGTCTAGATCATGTGTGCGCAATTTGCAGAGCTCTAAATGTATATGGCATGAGAATTTAAAAGATTCTTACCCGAACCTCGGTTTGAGCCGGCAGGAGGAAAATCCTGAAATTCGCCGGCGACAAGCAAAGGTTCGAGCTGAGCTTCGGATGTGAGCAACACGTGATCCTAGCGCTCCTCTGGGCACCCTCGCTTGGGCGTGAGAAGCTCCCAGTCGATCTGTCCATGTGAGTGCTTTGCCGCTGTTTGCTTTTGGCCGCCGCGGGAACTTTTGTTTCTCGTTGTAGTGGGGCTGAGCTCACTCGGTGAGGGTGTGAGGAGTACGTGGGGAGTCCCATGGTGCCGTTTTTCTGCTCAGCCGAGACTTGCACGCAAGTTTGGCAGGTGACCAGGCGATCAAAAGAGCAGCGGCAATGGCTCTGTTGTTTTCTTGCGTGAGGGTGAAGAACCGAGCTGTGCCTTCGGTGCTGTAGCAAAGGAGAGCACGGCTGAGAGTAAAGAATCACACAGAGAGCTCGCCAGCGCAAGAAAATCAAGGAGGAGGTGGCTCTCGGTGCTTCTAGGTGTCACACGGTGGAGCTGCGGCTCTGCCTCGGTGAACCGACTGAAGCAACCAAACAGAGACTAACCACTGAACACTGAAGATCTTTTGCCAATTTAATTGTCTCAATGACATGTGGGTCCCAGCCCCTCTTTATCCCTCTCCAAAATATCTCCAAAATTTGCAAATGATGGAATTCAATTGTGGAGTTCAAATATGATGTGCATTTGGATAATTGGGCAAGTTTCATCCAAATTCAAATGGGTATTTGAATTCTTTGCAATTTAAAGTCCTTTTTGGAAAATGAGTCGCAAAACATTTAAAAAATTCATGAAACCTCGCATACCCACTAATTTGGACCTAAGGAATTCAAATATGAAATCTGATTTTAAATTCGGCTGCTGCAAATGAGATTTTTAACACAACAGATTGAAATTCATTGTGTTGCCCTCATTTGAATTTTGAGTTGAACAAATTTGTTCCAAAATCGGATTTTATCTTCCTCACACATATGGGAACTTCCCACCTTGGTTTCAAATCCCCTTTGGGTTCCAAGCATTCAAATAAATAATTGAACTTGTGTGTAGAGAGCTCTCATGTATATTATCACATGTGAAAAAGTTTACACAAGTCCCATTTTTCATACACATGAAACCAACCTTGTGCAAACATGAGTTTCTTTGTATTCATATTTTTGGGACCTTTACACCATACGGCTTGAATTTCCATGGAGCTCAAGGAGAGCACCAGCCGCCATGACCAATTTGATAGTGCTCACAGCACACTCCGTATTGTGCTCCTTCCGATGATTAAGCGACTGGATGGACAACACCATCAGTTGCGTCGTCTGAGGAAGGCGAAGAAGAAAATCTGTGTCGACATTACGGCTTTGCAGCAGCAAGTAAAGGCCCTGACCCAGCAGAATGAGGTCCTTACTCAAGAGCGTGATGACGCTATTGAGGAGGGGCTGAAGTGTGAAGAAGATTACAATCAGGCCATGGACGAGGTGCATGCTTTGCAATACCTTGTGCCTCTGGTAGTGGGCCTACCAAAGGCAGGTGCAGTACCCGTGGTTTTAGGTATCCCGGTGATGCCGGAACCTGAACCCGAAGAGGAGGTCATGGACCCTGAGCCACCAGCAGAGATAGCGGAGGAGGACGACCCGCAGGAGGTCATGTTCTACTTCGTGTAGTGAGTTTACCGTTGCCAAGTAGGGCAGCGAGGGTGGTGTGTAAGAACTTTTGTAACAGTGACATGTCGTGTAGACAGTAGCATGTGTATAGGTAATGACAACATGAGCACGACTTCTCGGAGGTCCGAGATTAATGTATCTTGTATTAAATTTTTACTTTATCAATATATGTGAATGTTGTGCAACTTTATTCATGTGTCACTGCAATACCTACTGTTTTTCCATGGAATTTTAAGAGTGACATGTGCTGATCGTTGCTGTTTTGAATTTCAGAATGACTCGCACTGATGCCAACCCTGAGGTTGGGGGTTCAAGTCAGGAGGGAGAGGCCTCCCAACAACCTCCCGAGACTTCCTCGGGACAGAAGCAGCAGCAACAGCAACCAAAACCACCGCCATCGCCAACGGTCATGTTGGCTGATATTGTTGCGGCCATGGCGGGCTCGCACCAGCAGCATACTGAGTTGCTGCAGACTCTGATTGCCGATATGTCTCGACCAGAGAGGTGTCAAGACCGAGAGGAATGCCTCGATGCGGACAAAGTTCCTACTCGGATTTTCTTGCTACACATTCCCCAGGTATTCTCAAGGGCGGATGAACCCCTCGATGCAGACAACTGGCTCCGCACGATGGAGATGAAGTTCGGGCAGCTCCAAGTTAGTGCGCAGTGGAAGATTCAGTTCGTGGCCCAGCAACTTCAAGGGTCCGCGAGCGCTTGGTGGGCAAATTTTTGTGCCTTGCAACCCACCGAGCGAGTGCTGACGTGGGCGGAGTTCCGGATGGCCTTCAGGGCCTATCATATACCGCCGAGTTTGATGAAGAGGAAGACGCAAGAATTCCTCCACCTGCAGCAAGGCAACAGGAACGCACTGAACTATGCCAGGGTGTTCAATGATCTCGCGCTCTATGCTTCCTACCGTGCCGATACGGATGAGAAGTGGCGGGACCACTTTTACCAGGGGCTAAATCCGCTCCTGAATGACAAGCTTGCAATGTTCAATCGTGGCAGCTTCAATGACATAATTGATGCTGCGATTGTACAAGAGGACTCCGGCAAGGAGTTAGCGGTGGCGGAGAAGAAGCGAAGCACACCACAAAGCAGTGGAGAGGGAGGTGGTTCTCCCCAGAAATATTGGATGGTGTATCGCTCACCATCGGGACAACGCTGGCAGCCACCGCAACGACCGATGCACTTTTGCAATCGGCCGTATTCACCACCGGCGTTCCGACCGGCCTTACCAGCACCACCTCGCAGCAACAACAACAGCAGCAGAAGATGCCGCGTGCGTTTGCACCTCAGCAGCGCATGCCAGGCTTTCGTCCTCCAAGCACGGGCCAGCCATCGACCACATGCTTCAAATGCGGTCGTCAAGGGCATTTCACCAACAACTGCCCCGAGAGGCAATGCAGTGGAATGGCACCATAGTTCCCGGGGAGGAATCAGCCCCAGAGTCCTATTAATGCGCGGCTGGCAAACCCTAAGCCCGGCACCGTCCACCAACTCGCCATAGAAGACGTGCTGGAGGGAGAACCCATCCTTGCGGGTATGTTCCAACTCCACAAGCATCCCACCATAGTTTTATTTGATTCAGGTGCCACACATAATTTTATTAGCCAGGCTTATATTGCTGAGCACAGATTGCTAATACTACCCACAAAAGGTCCTTACTTAATTTGTTCACCGGGTGGGAAAATTTCAGCAAGCATGATGGTTCCAAAAGCGCCATTATGCTTAGGGGGTAGAGTATACCCTACGTCTCTCATAGCTTTAGAGGGACAAAAGGTCTATGTCATCTTAGGGATATCGTGGTTATCCCTCCACGGCGCTGTTTTAGACACCGTCCTATGAGTCATGCATTTACACCCAGAAATGCACGAGTTTCATTGATTATTTTTGGACAGTCCAGAAATAAAACTTCCAACAATATATCAATCCACCACCATCAGATTGGAAGATATTCCAGTAGTCCGTGAGTTTCTTGACATGTTCCCGAATGATTTAGTAGGGATGCCGCCCGACCGAGAGGTGGAGTTCAAGATTGAGCTTGCACCAGGAACTATGCCAATATCCAGAAGGCTGGACAAGATGGTGCCAAAGGAATTGGCGGAATTGAAAACGCAGTTGACGGACCTTCTGAAAAAAGGGTTTATTAGGCCGAGCTCTTTGCCATGGGGCTGTTCGGCATTATTAGTGAAGAAGAAAATGAGAAGTTGCGAGTTTGCGTGGACAATCGTCCACTAAATGCCGTGACTATCAAAAACATGTACCCGTTGCCACGGATCGACATGTTGTTTGATCAATTGGTCGAAGCAAAGATCTTTTCCAAAATTGACATATGATCCGGATACCATCAGATTAAGATACGGGCTGAGGATATACCAAAGACGGCTTTCCCGACGAGTTACGGGCTTTATGCGTACTTGGTCATGTCCTTCGGCCTCACCAACGCTCCAGCTCATTTCATGTACTTGATGAACTCGGTATTTATGCCGGATCTGGATTAGTTTGTCATGGTCTTCATCCACGACATATTGGTATATTCCAAGTCGGAGGAAGAACACGCGAAGCACCAACGTATAGTCTTGCAACGGCTGTGGGATCACAAGAAACACATTTCTCTTATGTGCTTTGCCTAAGGTCGAAAAGAACTTTAGTTAGCTCTAAACTACAGCAATTCATTAACAAGCAAAGTAAAGCTTTCAATCAGCAAGCTTTTAACATGACACTAGCCTGTTCTTTCAACGTCACGGTACATTAAATAAGTGGTACTCACTGACCATGAGGGACAGCAATTATAATCGATTTACACCTGCAGGGTTACCCGAATAACCTGTCACGTACGCCCGTACTCGATGTTGCCTATAGCAACCATCACGGACGTCATACGCAACCACCTTTCATCTGTTAGCCAAAAGTTAACCGGTCCTATTGTCCCGAGCAAGAGGTCTCTGCGCGTGCATCCGCAGTGCCGCCAGCCGATTTATACCTCAATCTCTCGACCTACCCTCTGGACGACATGCAATGTCTCAACAAATAGTTACCCGAATAACATCGGTTTCCCGGTTCCCATATATCCGGTAGGTCTTAGGAACTGTTCTAGCTTGTTCAACAGGCCCGCACACGGCTCGGTCCTCAATCAACACAAGTGAAGCTATGGCAACCATGCCCCTAAGTCCTGCTGCCCTTACTCCCCGCTTGGTCTCATTTTTGTTGCCATGTGTTCCATTTGCTATCTCTAACCTAGTGGTGTGCCTCTAGCCTATTCTCGTGAGCAGTTCCAACTACTTGACTTGTACCGAATCCTACAGTAATTTAGCATTGCAGTGGCTACTCGAGGTTTAAAAACCTAAGTCCAAAACCCTGGTTCTCTTGGCTATGCAGTTGGGTTTCGAAACAAGACTCTAACGCACAATTGAAGTGGATACATAAAGTAAGTTTTCAAAGCAAAAGACTTTATAAAACGGCTAATGCAAACCGGAGCTTGCCTGTTTTGTAGGGTAGTAGTATATAATAGTAGTTAGTGATCTTCTATCCCTTGATCCTTCTGAATTTCCTCAACTGATCCACACGTCAAGGGATGACTCCGTCAAAGTCCGTCGTCGTGAGCAATCGACATGTATATGCATAAGTTGTTATAATGCAATTTAAAGAATTTAGAGACTTTAACTTCTTAAGAACAGAGGTTGTTTGGAGGTGCTAGGATGATGTTGTTGGCTCTGTTGTGCAAAGAAATCAAAGGAACTTAATCTGGCTTAGATGTTTCATTACATCCCGAGCTAAGATCCTAATGAACATATAAGTTGAGCTAAAATGATTTGGGTACAACTAAAGATCCTGATCTCCAATTACTTCGAAATTTTTACAGGAAGTCATACACTACACAGGGATTTATCTTGCCAAATTGCAGCTAATGTGGAATGAAATGGTGTCTCCCATAATTCCCACACTAATCCCTATGTTTTTCTCACATACATAAGATTCGAGAACAAGGACAGGAAGATCAAATGCTCAAATCCAGCTGAAAATTTACATGTGAGTTCCTGGCCACATGAAAAGATTCTGGACCAAAAATTAGCATATTTTACTGAGTGGTTTATTCAGAACAATTCCTTAAGCAATTAAGAAACAAGTAATTAATTCTGAAGTAACTCATAGGTTCATGCCCAACTTAGTTAACTACAATTTTAATTATAGTTCAGAGAGCATCCATGGATTTTCCTAGGATTTTTTGAGCTAAGAGTTGCCTAGAACTGAATTTTCCAACTCTGGGACTTTTTCTGAAAAGTTTCTGTATTCATTGGAACACAGCACTTTGAAGTCTGAATTCTCCCACACAAATCAACTCTAAATGAGCTGAAATTTTTACAGGAGTTCAATAACATCCTAAGGATTATTCTGATAAAATTTGAGGATTTTTGGATGAACCAAACTCCCTCTAAATTCTTTTACTGAAAAGCTTCAACGAATTTTACAGAATTAATTATTGACTTTCATACAAATTGGGTTGCATATTTGGATAGAGTTTTTCAATCTGAATCTAACCCAATGTGAATCACTAAATTTGGAGGTTCCTGTGACGGTCCGAAATCCGTACATCCAGGATCACAGAGGGTGGTGCCGCACGATGCAACACCCGACAGCACACATCATAAGGAAACCATTGTATTACATTAAAAACATTCTGAATATGCACAAAAGTGGTAAACCCTTCAGTTACATCTCCTGTACAGAGTATACTACATCGGAAGCTATTTCTACAACTCACACCCACCTAACTAGCAAAAGTCAGTTGTCCAGCCCTACGGAGCATCTATCTATGCCCGTTAGCAGATTTCCACCCTGCTGCCCACAACCTACACCTATAAATCGGTGTGTTATGCCTCGACGCCCGGAGGTATAGGCTACATCAGTTTATTGAGGCCCATATATCCGATATGCCTTCGGTACATTCAAAACTTGTTCAGCGGGCCGCACACGGATCGGTCCTCAATCGACATGGACAGGGCGACGCCCACAAGACTTCCTCTTGCTGCATCCTAGCCCCTACCTAGTCTCATTTTGTTCTTACTAAAGTTGCCTCACAACTCGAATCAATCCCGTGTGTCCCGAAACCTATACTCGCTAGTAGATTCCAACTACTCAACTTGTACCGGAGTCTATAAACATTAAGCACAGCATGAACTACTCAAGGACATAGACACTACCCTCACTCGTGTTGGAATAATCTGGTTATGCATTTGGGGTTTCATCCATCCTACACCTAATGCACATACATACTTCACACTAAGTGTATATAAAGCAAGACTTTATAAAACTTGTTAAATGCAAACCGGGGCTTGCCATGTTGCTGCTGGTCAGGTGTTAGAGTTTCCTCCGGAAGTAGGAAGTCCAGAACCTCCAGGGTCTCTTCGCCTTCAGCGACTATACGTAAGCACATTAACGATATGTCAAATTTTAAATGCAATGTGTTGAAGTTTGTATGTAAAGACTGTAACTATAGCTAGATATCTCCTTTGGCTCTAAATTTTTTATGGTGGCTTGGTAAGGACCTAACCAGAGACTTGACCAAATTTCATTTGAATCAAAACCTAAATGAGCTCTGCCCTAATACAAATCTAAATGGTCATTACTAGAGCTTCTAAGGATTTCCAGAGATTTTTATGGCTCAAACCATTACTTTCTGGAAACTAGAGTTTTAGATGGTTCTAATAGATTTGGTCTCATGTAATTTGAAGAATCCTATAGAACGTTATGCCCTAATCAAGATTTAAGAAAATCTGAAAAATGTTTCTGTAAATTTTTCTATTTTCACAGGGCAGTTAACTTAATCACACCATTATGGGGACTAAATGAACTTGTATGGATCTGAAATTTTTCCTGTGACTTCAGGATATTCAAATGAACCTTCTATCCAAATTTCAGAATTTTCCATAAGAGCATTCTCCAGATAAATCCCAACAGTTTAATCTTTAGAGAATTAATTCTGGACAATGAAATATTTTCATGCGCTGAAACTTCTTTTGCTGGATAGTACTCAAAAAGATGAATCCAACAAAATTTGTAGCTTCCTAGAAAAAGCTATAGACATTTGAAGTTTAAACTAAACTCTGATATTCGAGGAAAAGTTTAAAACTCTGCCTGTGGGCCCCACGCGCGCGGCTGTTTCTTCTTCCTCACGCCAGAGCGCTCGGCGCCGGCGCACTCCGGCGAGAACCACTGGAAAGGATTATCCGGCCGCCCCCAGGGCTGAAAATGGCCGCCTAGCCCTATCTCGCAACGTGGAACTCGCCTCGGGGGTCGGAGCTCGCCGGCGGTGACCAGAAACGTCCGTGCAATGGCAACCGCGGCGGCTAGGGTTCTGGCGATGTAGTTCTCACTCTCTGAATCACAAGAAGGGTCGCGGTTTGCTTGTGGAGAATCAGTGGATCACGAGGAACCCGAAATGAGCAGCCTCGGAAGCTAAAAACGCTTGCAAATCCACTCTCGATGGTGACCCGAGATGTTTTTGCACCGGCGGCTATGAAAATGGCTAGAACTCGGTCATTTCTTGATGGTTGTACTTGATTATTCCTTGAGGAGGGACGCTAGGAGGTGTAGAAGCTACTTGCGGGCTAGCTTGATCATTGATTCAACGTGTAAACCGAATTTTTGGTTTTGGCCGAACTCGGTACGTTGCACTAGGGTTCGGAAGTTTCTAAAATTCTTGCTACATGGTGGATCGTTTGCTGAACGGTTTGCGGCTACACCATCTAGGGATCTCTACGCAACTTTCTTGTGTAGTAAGTTGAAGGAGAAGGTGTCTGTAGGGGGCTGTCGACTGTGAGCCGAAGCAAGCTTTCGACGGTTTCTTCCCGGTCCTCGGCGGCGACGGTTGGATTGCAAGCAACAGAGCGCAAAAGCTTCGGTGAAGCAAGGGGAGTAGCTACAGCACGTCTTGGCGCTCCTTTTTGCTGTATAGAATGCAAGCAACCGGTGATCGGCGCCGGTGTTTGCTGGAATATCAGAGGCGCGGTTGTTGGTGGCTGCTTCACGCACGGGAGCTGAACAGAGCGGCACGTGCTAAGAGAGGAAGAGAACTTCGGTTGTGCAGCATACGTGGGCGATAAGAGGGAGCGCGAGCTGATCGGAAGCAAGCGCTGGCGCGCGTGGTGCGATGGGGTGAGGCGGCAATGCTCTTGGCGCGCTCTCAGCAGCAGCCCGAAGCAAACAGAGGCGGTTCCCTTTGTTGATCAGACTGACCTGTGGGCCCTCTCTCCCCTTTCTCTCTTTTTCATTTGTTTGCTGCAAATATCCCAGCTACTCAAAACTGAAGTGCAGACTTAAGCCCCAACTCATGGGTGGAATTTGATTTCCTCAGCTTGAATTTAATTTGGCCAAATTTGATTCACATTTGAACTTGAATTTCAAATTCAGTTTTGAAATAATGCAAATTTAGCTCCCAACAATGAACTCCAATGAAGATGAAAATTGGTGGACTAACTCAGAAAAATGTGCCGAGTTTGAATATGAAGCCAACTTTTGAATCCAAGTGATAAAAGTGGCTGAAATTTGAATTTGCATTCAAATTAGCCCTTTTTACAAATGTCTCCAAAAGTGCCTCAAAATGATTTGGATTTGCATGAAACTTGGCATGAGCACTCCTAAGAAGATTTAGGGTCTAAGGATGAGCTCAGCCTCTCATGGTTATGTGTATGAGTTCCTACTTTTTTGAAGTTATGGGTGTTTCCTCTAATCACCCTCTTGATGGTGTTTACTTGCTCTTCACATGTGTTCATGGGTTATCCACCAAATTAGCTATGGTGTGGGGATGTGACGAACACTATAGCAAGTAATTTTTTGGGCTTTTACAGTTCCTACACAAAGATACGATTTTACAGGTTTTGGGGAAAAACTGAAAATGGGCTCTGTTCTATTTTCCAATTTTCAGAGACATAAAGAATTAACACCTCATTTGACCAAGCAAATTAAATCCAATGCTTGTAAATTTTTTACTGGAGTTCATGTATATTTTGAAGGATGTCCTGCCCAAATTTGGGAATTTTCCAATACACAGAACTCCTGGAATAAATCCTACAAAATTATCCTAATATGAATTAATGAGCCAAATCCAGGGATTTTCATAAATATTGGGCTGCACCCCTGGATAGTACTTTCTGAGAGGAATAAAAAATATATTTGGGAATTTTTGGACACTCCTACACAAAGTTGTGGCTGTTCAAAGTTTGTTCTGAAATCAGGAAATTCTGAAAAAGTTTAAATGCCTGCCAGTGGGTCCCACACCCCAGACCTTCTCCAACCTCGCGCCAATAGAGTCGGGCAGCGGCGCGCGGTGGCGTGCACCGGTGAGGGTCTCTGGAACTACCTTCCCGGCCACCTCCCGGCCCAAAACTTGCCGCCTGCCCCAATATTCACACGCTGAACCCATCTGTATGGTCGCTGGCGGCCGGCAATGCCCGAAAAGGGGTGCGCGACGGCGGCAGCGGCCGCTAGGGTTCCAGCAAGGACGGAAACCTTTATTCCACCACTAAATCTTCGGTTCTTTAGCCCTAGAGCATCAGTGGAATGTAGACAACATGAAATGAAGATGCTTTGGGGCTGAAAACGTCGGCAACTACATCCTCGACGGTGAGCCAAGGTGATTTTTGCCGGCGGTGAGAAAAATGGCGCTAACGTAGCTGATCCTCGATGGTTTCCATTGATCCTTCTTTGAGGATGACCACTAGGGCGTGAGGAAGGTCCTTGCATTCTTGCTCGGTCATTAGTTACCCGAGTAACTCGAATTTCAGGGAAGACCGAGCCCTACTCGCATGCACTAGGTTTTGGGGAACGGCAAACTTTGTGCTACCGATTCTAGCAAACGATAAACGGCCTCCAGCTACATGATCAGGACATGCAAGCGCACCTCTTTCGTATAGAGAAGTGACGACGAAGAGGCTCGTAGCTCGCTGTCCACGGTGAACCGAAGTGACTTCCGTCGGTTTCTCTTCTGTGCTCGGTGGCGATCGTTGCTTTGCGAGCAACACGAGCTAGGAATATCGGAGTTGTGGTGATAGCATGGTACATCACAAGTGGGCGCTGCTTTTTCGTGTGTACAGCTCGAGCAGCTATGCTCGGATGGCTGGGCGAGCTCGGGAGGAACCGAGAGCGGCACCGGTTTCTTGTGGGAACAAGCCGAGCGACGTGAGAGCGAGTGGGAGAGAAGCAAAATGGCTTTGGTGCACTGGTTGTGTGGAGGATTGGACTGAGTGTCTGCTAGAGAAGTAGGAGCTGGCATCGGCGAGGCATCAGGAAGGTTGGTGCCTGCTCGCTGTCGAGCGGCGGTGCAACCGAGAGAAAACAGAGTCGGTTGTTTGAGTGTGTGTGGATGACATGTGGGTCCCAGCACACCTCAAATATCCTCCCACTGCGCTTTAAGATTCCTGCACAAACGTTATCTGAATTTGACCGAACATGGAGGGTAGGACAAAAATGATGTGATGAATTTGAATATGAAATCAGATTTCAAAATTGAGCACATTTGGTTCAGTTTACAAATTCAAATTTGAATTTGAATGTGCTCTCAAATATTCCTTCGAATAAATAGTAGATGAGCTCCAAAATTCTCCAAATTTGGAACTTAAGCTCTTGAATACATGAGGATACTAAAGCTGGCCAGGTTACCTGCCACCCATGAGGCTCCACCCTTTAGCTTGTGCACACTGGTGCACAGCGCTTACATGCACCCCCAAGACATATGATGTCGCGAGATGCATGATTTTCCAACATAACACATAAGTTAGGTTGCCACCTTCATATTAGGCTAATACAGTAGTCCTTATGTGGGCCTAGTACCATATCCTGACCGTAACCTAAGTTTTTGTTGTAATATGATCCTTACTCCGTACGCTATTAACAATGCGGCTCTGATACCACGCTGTGAGGGCCCTACCCGATCACAGGGCCGTGCCGCTCGCTCGGGAATCGCATTGGGTAGTGCCGTGATACGGGGCACCCAACAACACACATATAAGGAAACATGTATTACATAAATCAAAAGCGGAAGCTTACAAATGTTCTTTGTAAATAATTTACATCAAATAACTACAACGGAAGACTAGTTTAGGTAATGTTCAATATCTACTAAGCACTCGAGAAGATGTCCAGCCCGCGGACTCTTCTCGCTAGCAACACGAAGTCATACGGCAGCGGCCGGGTTCTTCATGTGTAAAACGACTCGGAAGTCTCCGAGTCTCACTAGACATCCTTCTCATAAGCACCGATGTTAACCTGCAAAACCACTCATATAGCAAGCGTGAGCACATAGGCTCAGCAAGACTGACACGTCTCACCTAAACATGTAACTCTGCATGCTAGAATTGCAGTGTGTAATTGGAAAGTAAGTTGCAAAAGACACGCCTATTTAGTTGGTTCTTACTTTCAAGTTTTAGCAGCAAATGTGTGGAGAACCTCATGCTAAGACACATAAGAGACCCGCAATCAAACAAGAAACGCATTTCTCTCATGTGCTTTGCCTAAGGTTGAAAGGAACTTTAATTAGCTCTGAACTACAGCAAATCATTAGCAACCAAAGTACATCTTTCATTCAGCAACATTTTTACATGGAACTAGTCTGTTCTTTCTGCGTCATGGTACAGTGAACAAGTGATACTCACTGACCACGAGGGATAGCGATTATAATCGTTTTACACCTGCAGGGTTACCCGAATAACCCGTCACGTACGCCCATACTCGATGTTGCCTACAGCAACCATCACGGACGTCGTACGCAACCACCTTTCCCCCGTCAGCCAAATGTTGAACCGGTCCTATAGTCCCGAGAAAGAGGTCTCTACGCGCGCATCCGCAGTGCCGCCAGCCGATTTACACCTCAAGCTCTCAACCTACCCTCTGGACGACAAGCAATGCCTCAACAAATAGCTATCCGAATTACATCGATTTCCCGGTTCCCATATATCCGGTAGGTCTTCGGTACTGTTCTAGCATGTTCAACAGACCCGCACACGGCTTGGTCCTCAATCGGCACAGGCGGAGATATGGCACCCAGGCCCCAAAGTCCTGCTGCCCTTACTCTCCGCTCGGTCTCATTTTTCTTGCCATGTGTTCCATTTGCTATCTCTAACCGAGTGGTGTGCCTCTAGCCTATTTTTGCGAGCAGTTCCAACTACTTGACTTGTACCAAATCCTACACTAAGCCCAAAATCCTGCTTCTCTTGGCTATGCAGTTGGGTTTCCAAACAAAACTCTAATGCACAATTGAAGTGGATACATAAAGTAAGTTTTCAAAGCAAAAGACTTTATAAAACGGCTAATGCAAACGGAAGCTTGCCTGTTTTGCAGGGTAGTAGTATATAATAGCAGTTAGTGATCTTCTATCCCTTGATCCTTCTGAATTTCCTCAACTGATCCACACGTCAAGGGATGACTCCGTCGAAGTTCGTCGTCGTGAGCTATGGACATATATATGCATAAGTTGTTATAATGCAATTTAAAGAATTTAGAGACTTAATCTTCTTAAGAACAGAGGTTGTGTGGAGGTGCTAGGATGATGTTGTTGCCTCTGTTGTGCAAAGAAATCAAAGGAACTTAATCTGCCTTAGATGTTTCATTACATCCCTAGCTAAGTTCCTAATGAACATTTAAGTTGAGCTAAAATGATTTGGGTATAACTACAGATCCTGATCTCCAATGACTTCGAAATTTTTACAGGAAGTCATACATTACACAGTGATTTAGCTTGCCGAATTGCAGCTAATGTGGAAGGAAATGGTGTCTTCCATTATTCCCACACTAATCCCTATGTTTTTCTCACATACATAAGATTGGAGAACAAGGACAAGAAGATCCAAGGCTCAACTTGAGCTGAAAATTTACATGTGAGCTCCTGAGCACATGAAAAGATTCTGGACCAAAATTTAGCATATTTCACTGAGTGGCTTATTCAGAACAATTCCTTAAGCAATTAAGCAACAAGTAATTAATTCTGAAGTAACTCATATGTTGATGCCCAACTTAGTTTAGTACAATTTTAGTTATAGTTCAGAGAGCATGCATGGATTTTCCTAGGTTTTTTGGAGCTAAGAATTGCCCAAAGTTGAATTTTCCAGCTCCGACTTTTTTCTGAAAAGTTTCTGTATTCATTGGAACACAGCACTTTGAAATCTGAATTCTCCCACACAAATAAACTCCAAATGAGCTGAAATTTTTACAGGTGTTCAATAACATCCTAAGGATTATTCTGGTAAAATTTTAGGGTTTTGGATGAACCAAACTGCCTCTAAAATTCTTTTACTGAAAAGATTCAAAGAATTTTCCAGAATTAATTATTGACTTTCATACAAATTGGGTTGCATATTTGGATAGAGTTTTTCAATCTGACTCTAAACCATTTTGAATCACTAAATTTGGAGGTTCCTACACAAAGATATGATTTTACATGTTTTGTGGAAAAACTGAAAATGGGCTCTGTTCTATTTTACAATTTTCAGAGACATGAAAAATTAACACCTCATTTGACCAACCAAATGAGGTCCAATGCATCTGAAATTTTTACTGGTGTTCAACTATATTTAGAAGGATGTCCTGCCCAAATTTGGGAACTTTCCTATACACAGAACTCCTGGAATAAATCCTTCATGATTTTCTTTATATGAATTAATGAGCCAAATACAGGGATTTTCATAAATATTGGTCTGCGCCCCTGGACCATACTCTTAGAGGAATCCAACAAAATTTATTTGGGAATTTTTGTACACACCTACACAAAGTTGTGGCTGTTCAAAGTTTGAACTGAAATCTGGAAATTCTGAAAAAGTTTAAACGCCTGCCAGTGGATCCCATGCCCCAGACCTTCTTCATCCTCGCGCCAATAGAGTCGGGCGGCAGCGCGCGGCGGCGTGCACCGGTGAGGGTCGCCGGAACGGCCATCCCGGCCCAAAACTTGCCACCTGCCCCAATATCGACACGCTGAACCCATCTGGATGGTCGCCAGCGGCTGGCAATGCTCGGAAAGGGTGCGCGATGGCGGCACCGGCCGCTAGGGTTCTTTAGCTCTAGAGCATTAGTGGAGTGTGGAGAACATGAAATGAAGACGCTTTGGGGCAGAAAACGTCGGCAACTACATCTCGACGGTGACCCGAGGTGATTTTTGCCGCCGGTGAGAAGAACGGCTCTAACATAGCTGATCCTCGATGGTTCCTGTTGATCCATCTTCGAGGATGACAGCTAGGGCGTGAGGAAGGTCCTTGCAAGCTTGCTCGGCCATTAGTTACCCGAGCAACTTGAATTTTGGGGAAGACCAAACCCTACTTGCACGCACTAGGTTTTGGGAAATGGTGAAATTCATGATACCGGTTATAGCAAACGATAAACGGCCTCCGTCTACATGATCAGGACATGCAAGTGCACCTCTTTCGTGTAGAGAAGTGAAAACGAAGAGGCTTGTAGCTCGCTGTCCACGGTGGACCAAAGTGACTTCCGCCGGTTTCTCTTCGGTGCTCCGCGGCGGTCGTTACTTTGTGAGCAACAAGAGCTAGGAACGTCAGAGTTGTGGTGATAGCACGGTAGAGCACAAGTGGGCGCTGCTTTTTCGTGTGGACAGATCGAGCAGCTATGCTCGGATGGCTGGGCGAGCTTGGGAGGAACCGAGAGCGGCACCGGTTTCTTGCGGGAACAAGCCGAGCGACGTGAGAGCGAGTGGGAGAGAAGCAAAACGGCTTCGGTGCACTGGTTGTGTGGAGGATTGGACCGGGCGACCGCTAGGGAAGTAGGAGCTGGCGTCGGTGAGGCATCGGGAAAGTTGACGCCGGCGCGCTGTTGAGCGGGTGTGCAACCGAGAGAAAACAGAGTCAGTTGTTTGAGTGTATGTGGATGACATGTGGGTCCCAGCACACCTCAAAAATCATCCCACCGCGCTTTAAGATTCCCACACAAACGTTATCCGAATTTGACAAAACTTGGAGAGTAGGGCAAAAATGATGTGATGAATTTGAATATGAAATCAGATTTCAAATTTGAGCACATTTGGTTCAGTTTCCAAATTCAAATTTGAATTTGAATGTGCTCTCAGATATTCTTTTGAATAAATATTAGATGAGCTCCAAAATTCTCCAAATTTGGTACTTAAGCTCTTGAATACATGAGCAATGTATTGGTGAATTCACTCGAATGCATTTAGAAATCTGAATATGAATCCTTTTAAAAGATTCAAATTTGTGTTTAAATTTCCCTCATCTTCTACTCGTAAAGGATGTGCACATGAGTGTGATTTGGGGAGTGAAATTCTTTCCTCATGTTAACATGTGTTAAGTATGGGCTAAAGAAAATTTTGAACTCCTTCACATGACCATTTTTGGGTTCATTATTTCATGTGACACAAAATGCCCCTTTTCTTCTCCTTAGCTTTGCTTCATAAGTTGAAACCAAACTTTACAAAAGTCAGGGCTGTTACAGCTGCTCTCAACCTACCCTCTGGACAACAAGCAATGCCTCAACAGATCGCTACCCGAATTACATCGGTTTCTCGGTTCCCATATATCCGGTAGGTCTTCGATACTGTTCTAGCTTGTTCAACATGCCCGCACATGGCTCGGTCCTCAATCGACACAAGCGGAGCTATGGCACCCAGGCCCCAAAGTCCTGCTGCCCTTACTCTCCGCTCGGTCTCATTTTTCTTGCCATGTGATTCATTTTCTATCTCTAACCGAGTTATGTGCCTCTAGCCTATTCTCGCGAGTAGTTCCAACTACTCGACTTGTACCGAATCCTACACCAATTTAACATTGCAGTGGCTACTCGAGCTTTAAAACCTAAGCCCAAAAACCCTGGTTCTCATGGCTATGCATTTGGGTTTTCTAACAAGACTCTAATGCACATTTGAATGAAATACATAAAGTACGTTATCAAAACAAAAGACTTTATGAAACGGCTAATGCTAACCGGAGCTTGCCTTGCTGCTGGTCATAAGCTAATTGTTCCTCCAGATTGATGAAGTCTAAAAAATCCCCGTGCCTTCTTCGATCTTAGCAACTAAACGAAAAAGAATTACGATGCATGTCAATTTAAATGCAAATGAGTTGAATTCGATATTATGAAGGCTATAAGTATAGCTAGACAGTGCTATTTACTCTGAAATTTTT
The DNA here is from genome assembly GCA_030760725.1 of Neostapfia colusana. Taxonomy (NCBI): domain Eukaryota; kingdom Viridiplantae; phylum Streptophyta; class Magnoliopsida; order Poales; family Poaceae; genus Neostapfia; species Neostapfia colusana. The sequence continues at coordinate 60,374,589 of JASWHV010000006.1, read as the reverse complement.
ACTGTGGTTTGGATACAACCTAAACAGGAACTTGGCGAAATTTAATTTGATGCAAAGCTCATTTGGGCCCTGCACAAATAAATGTGTGTTTGGTCTTAATTAAATCACTTATGGTTTTCTAAATATTTTCATGGAGCAAGCCATGACTTTCAGGAAATTATATCTTCAGAGGGTTCTAATGATCTTTGTTTCATCTAATCTGAAGATTCCTGGCAAAAGATATGGGCTACACAAGTTCAGAGAAAATCTGAAGAATGTTTCTGGACATTTTTCTTTTTCTCTGGACCAGTTTCATTAATCACACCATTAGGTGGATCAAATGAGCTTTTATGGATCTGAAATTTTTATGTAATCTCAGGGATATTATAAGGAACATCCTGTACAAATTTCAGAATTTTCCACTGAATGGTTCTCCAGATAAAATTCTAAACAGTTTAAATTTTGGAGAATTAATAATGGATAAATAAAGGTTTTCATGGACTGAAACTTGATTTGCTGGAAAATACTCGGAGAGCTGAATCCAACAAAATTTGGTTCACTCAATTTGGATCTTCCTAGCAAAAGTTATGTGAGTTTGAAGTTTGAACTAAATCTCAAATTCAAGAAATGTTTAAAACACTGCACGTGGGTCCCATAGACAGTTTCTTCTTTAACCTCCCGCCGGCGCCCGAGCGCATGAGGCACAGAGGCGGTGGAGCGACTCATTCTCGGCCGATACTGCCTAATTTTCGACGCGGTTTCTTCCTACGTGATCCTTGAAGCATGGCGCACATGCCGGACAACACCTGGCGCATCGACATCGCCGGGAAAGTGGTCGGCGATGGTGGCGGCGGAATTGAGCTCGGGTCCGACGGTGCTAGCTCATCTCGGCAGTGAACACAATCAACCAACGGGTCGCAAAGCACCACTGGGGCACGGGGAAGCTAACCCTGCCCTCCTCTTGGCCGGAGATCGTCGGGAAAGTAGACTTCAACGGTGACCTAAGCCATTTTCACCGGCAGCGGCAAAAACACAGCGCTACGCTCACTGGGTTGATCATTCTCACTAAGATTTGGCCTAGGTAATCGTGAGGTGCTACTATAGCTTCCGCTAAACCAGAATCTCCAGTGATCAAGGATGGAGATGAATTTCCGGTTTTGGTTCTCGGTGTTCTACACGGCGATCATCGGGAAAAATAAAATTCCGGCTAGCCGGCACTATGAGGGATCTAGGGGGTTCAGGATGGTCTACTATACTTCTATCCTAAACTCAGAGAGCAGTTGGTTGCGCCGGAGCGGTTCTGTGATGACCAGGCGATGCTGTTTAGTCGGCCGCGCTTCGGGATGAACAGAGAAGTAGAAACCGGCTCGGGGAAGCTCAAGGGGTGCTGATCACGAGCAGCTGAGGGCTGGAGCACGTCGAGTGAATGTCGGAAGTGCCGTTTATGTCCTCAGCTCAAGGTGGAAGGGTCGGGATTGGCCGGTCGACGGCGAAGGTGTGAGGTCGGGTGGTGCGGCGAGTTTCTCCGGGTTTTCTGTGCGGGAAAGCGCCGAGGCAGTGAAGAAACGGGGTTTTGCCGTCAGTTGCTCGAGGATAAGAGACTGAGGGCATTGCCCAGCTGCTGAAATCACCGAGCAGGAGGTGGCGCCGGTCTTCCAGAACCGTGGCGCTCGCGGGCGCGCGCGCAAGAAACCGGGCGCCTCGGTGGACTTTGTTTCTCCGGTTGTGTCGCTGACAGTGGGTCCCATTTCCAATTTTTGTCCCACAAAATTGAATTTCTCCACTGCTATAAATATTAGGGACCCTAATACCCTTGGCAATTTGATTAATTCACCAAATGTCCATTTGAAATTGGAAGGATTCAAATTGTGAACTGGTTTGAATGTATTTTGCTTTAACTGGCAAACTAAAATTTAAATTCAGTTTGGGTTTTTCTCAAAATGGCTCATGTCAAGATCAACTCCAAATGGAGTGAAAATTGGTGTGTGAGCTCACAAAAATGTGCTTAGTGTGAATATGGATCCCACTTTTGGATTAATGGGATAAAAGGAGATTGAATTTGAATTTAAGTTCAAACTAGCCTTTTAATATTTGTACCCAAAAGTATCTCAAAAGGTTTTGGATTTGGGTGAAATTTGGCATGAGCGTTCCTAACAAAGTTTAGGAGTTAAATATATGCTCATTTCCTATATAATGCATGTGGGAAATACCACTTTTGCACTTTGTGAGTTTATCTCCTAATGAATCTATTGATGGTGGTTACTTGCTCTTTAAATGTGTTCATGTGATTACCATAAAAGAGGTGAGGTGTGGTGTGATGAACGCTTTTAGCAAACGAAAAACTTGGGCCCTTACATGAAGCAGCATTCAAGGCATTAGTGAAGCACCTAACATCAGCACCGGTTTTGGTGCAGCCAGACACAACAAAACCGTTCGATGTGTACTGCGATGCATCCGGCATTGGGCTTGGATGTGTGCTGATGCAAGACGGAAGAGTGTTCACATATGCATGACGGCAGCTCAGGAATCATGAGCAAAACTATCCAACTCATGACTTAGAACTCACTGCCATGGTACTCGCACTCAAGATATGGAGGCATTACCTAATCGGTAACCTTGTACATTTATATACCGACCACAAGAGCCTCAAGTACATATTCACTCAGAAGGAGTTGAACATGAGGCAAAGAAGATGGTTAGAACTGATAAAAGATTATGAAATAGAGATCCATTATCACCCCGGCAAGGCAAACATGGTGGCGTATGCGCTGAGTCCCAAGTCACACGTTCATAATCTGACCATCACCCCGTTGGAAGAGAGTGAGCCACCGTTGCATGTGGTTCCCCATGGAGCTTTCTATAACTTAGTTCTTATCCCCAAAATCTGTGATGAGATAGCGGCAGCCCAGAAACATGACAAGGGCATCTCGCATTTGCGGAGACGTGTAGAAAGTGGGGAACTGAGATGTTTCCGGAAGGACGGAGACGATGTCCTTTGGTTCAAGGACAGGATCGTCCGACCTCGTAACCAGGAATTGAGGAAGAAAATCTTTGATGAGGCTCACTTTTCAATGTTTTCTATTTACCCAGGCAGCAACAAGATGTATCCAGAACTCAGAAGCAAGTTTTGGTGGACACGGATGAAGAGGGAGATCACAAAATACGTGTCCGAGTGTGATGCATGCCGAAGGGTGAAGGCTGTCCACATGAAGAAACCGGGATTGTTACAACCGCTTGGAATTCCTGCCTTGAAGTGGGAGGATGTGAGCATGGACTTCATCGCCGGTTTACCAACCACATTTCAGAAACATGATTCAGTGCGGGTGATCATCGACCGGCTCACAAATGTTGCCCATTTTAGCCCAGTCAACACCAACTAAAATGCCAAGAAGTATGCTGAATTGTACATCTCACGGATTCTTTGCTTATACGGCGTACCCCGTACTATCATCTTGGATTGGGGCACTTTATTTGTGTCTCGTTTTTGGGAGCAGTTACATGCTGCATTGGGAACAAAACTGGTCTGTAGTTCAGCGTACTACCTGCAGACGGATGGGCAAACTGAGCAGGTAAATAAAATCTTAGAAGACATGTTACGAGATTGTGCTATCAAACACGGTAAGAATTGGGATGATCACTTACCGTTAGCCGAGTTTTCGTACAATAATGGGTACCAAGCCAGCATCAAGATGGCACCTTATGAGGTGCTATACGGAAGAAAATGCCGCATACCGCTGAATTGGTGTGAGTCTGGCGAAAGGGTCACCTTCGGGATGGATATTGTCAACGGGCGGAAGAAAAAGTTCGGCTGATTCAAGCGAACTTAAAAGCCGCCCAATCCCGACAAAAACAGTATGCGGACCAGAGAAGAGGTCTTTTACAATTTGAAGTCGGGGATCACGTGTATCTATGTGTGTCTCCAATGAAGGGCGTGATCCGATTCGAGGTCAGAGGAAAGTTGGCACCCCGATTCATCGGTCCATTCCAGATTCTGGAAAGATGTGGATCAGTTGCATACCGGCTGGAATTACCAGCGACACTCTCCGGTGTGCATGACATCTTCCACATTTCTCAGCTTCGGAAGTGCCTCAATCTTTCAACCACCGTTCAGCTGGGCGATATCGAAGAACTGAAACCGGATCTCACCTATCGGGAGGAACCAGTTCAGATTATTGATGAGAAGTCCTGAACCACACGCAACCGTACGTTGTGGTTCTATAAGGTCCTATGGAGTAATCACTCCGAGGATGAAGGGACATGAGAGAGCGAAGGATTTCTTCGCGCCAACCACCCCGACTTTTTAACATGGCACACCTGGTATTTTTTCCACTGTCCTCACTCTCATTTTCACCATATATCTTGGGATGAGATTCTTTTAAGGGGGAAGGAATGTAAGGGCCCAAGTTTTCACTTACTAAAATGTGTTCATCACACCACACCTCACCTTATTTGTGGTAATCACATGAACACATTTGAAGAGCAAGTAACAGCCATCAATAGATTTATTAGGAGAGAAACTTACAAAGTGCAAAAGTGGTATTTCCCACGTGCATCATATAAGGGCTGAGTATATGATTAACTCCTGAACTTTGCTAGGACTGCTCATGCCGAATTTCACCCAAATCCAAAACCTTTTGAGGTAGTTTTGGGTATAAGTAGTAAAGGGCTAGTTTGAAATTAAATTCAAATTCAATCTCCTTTCATCCCATGAATTCAAAAGTGGGATTCATATTCACACTCAGCACATTTTTATGAGCTCACACAACAATTTTCACTCAATTTGGAGTTGATCTTGACATGAGCTAAATTGGACAAATTCAAACCAAATTTGAATTTTAACTTCACATGTGCTGCAAATATATCCAAACCAGTTCACAATTTGAATTATTCAAATTCAAATGTACATTGAGTCATTTGATCAATTCACAAGGGGCATTAGGTTCCCCAAATTAAGAGCAGTGGAAATTGAAGTTTTGGGGACAAAATGGGAGGAGTGGGGTCCACTGTCAGCCACTCTAAACAGAGGAACCGCCTCAGCTCTATTTTTCCTTCGCACGGGAGCGCGCCAGCGCACCGGCCGACCCGTTTCCAACGGCAAACCGAAGCCAGCTCCTTCTTCTCGACGTTCCGGCCGCTCTTATCATCCCACGAGCAGCCCAAGTTGATTTCTTCACTTCCCCTCGCTCACCCACGCACTATCGGTTCTCTCTCTCGCGAAGAACACGGCACAGCGGCGCTCACTGCTCTCCCAGTGCACACCGCAGTTGGGTGCTTACGATCACACTCTAAACCACAAACGAAGGCGCAAAGGTGTGCTCTATCCTCCACCGTGCTCCATCCCGGGGTTTCTAGCTCCTGCTGCCCACACGTTGCGAATTGGCGCCAAGCACCGAAACACTCCGGCGCAGCTCGGTTTCAGGTTACCGTGGACAACACGCCACAGCCCCCGTTGTCGTCCCTTTCCAACACCAAAGAGGTGCGTCCGGATGTCTAGAACATGTAGCCAAAGACCGTTTTCCATTTGATCAGCACTATAACTTGAATTTCTAAATACTACAAAACCTAGTTCATTTAGCCCGAGCTCAGTTTATACCGAAATTTTGATTCCTCTTGATCTCACCGGTCGAGCTCGTTTGTCAGTAGATTCTACAAACGCTAGCATTCACTCTCGAGGAAGAAGCAAAGGAAACCATCGAGAATCGGCCGTGATATGGCCATTTTCCTCTCCGCCGATGCAAAACACCTCGGCTCACCCTCGGGAGTATGTTTGTCGGCTTTTCCAGCTCTCAGACGTCTCATTTCATGTTCCTCGTGCACCACTGATGCTCTCCGAGAAAATCCCGACCTTGCTAATGCATTCTAGCTCGAGAACCATCTCGCTAGAACCCTAGCCGCCACGGTTGCCGCCACGTGGGTGTTTCCGGTCGCCGTTGACGAACTCCGACCTCCTAGGCGTCACTACAGGAAACCTAACATATTACGACGGCCAAGTTCTTTACTACAGCTAGCTGTCCTAAGTAACCTAACTTACGACGGTCGCTGTGGACCGTCGTAAGTAACTAAATTACGACGGCCTTAGGCCCATGGCCGTCGTAAGTTACGGGACCGTCGTAAGTTAATGCGCTGTCATAAACTAAGAGTATCTTACAACAGCTTATGTTACAGCCATCGTAAGTTACGGGTTTTAATCGCCGCCCCGGTACGGGCTCGGGCTCATTCAGCCCAAGCCCGCACCGCCGCCGCCGCCACACCGCGCCTCCGCCCTGCGCCGCCGCTGCCACTGCCCTGCGCCACTCCGAGCGCCACCGCCGCCACCCCAAGCGCCGCCGCCGCACAATGCGCCTCCGCACCCTGCGCCGCTGCTGCCATCGCCACGCGCCGCCCCCAGCACCGCCGCTGAGGTCCCACGGCTCCCCGCACCGCCGCCCCCAGCGCTGCCCCGAGGTCCCCCGGCCCCCCGCGCCGCCCCTGCTGCACGCCGCCCAGAGGTCTCCCGGCCTCCCCACGCCGCCCCGCCACTTGCGCCGCCCCGCGCTCCCCCGGCCGCGCCGTCCCCGCCGCCGCTGCTAGCCCCAAGTCCGCCCTGCTTCGCCGCCACTTTGAGGTACATTTTATTTAGTAATTAATTTAGTTAATTTAGTTTGTTTAGGAATTAATTTAATTAATTGAGTTTATTTAGTTCATATAGTAATTAATTTAGATCATGTAGTAATTAATTTAGTTTATTTAGTACATTTACTAAGTAATTTAGTTCATTTAGTTTTTTATTAATTAGTTTAGTTAATGATTTAAGTTATTACTTAATTAGATTACTTAATTTTTGTTTAGTTGAGTATTAAGTTAGTTTTATATTTCTTTTAAAATTTTGAGTTAGTTGATTATTAAGTTAGTAATTTTAGTTTAACTTGATTGCTTGAGTGTATAATATCGATATATATATGTATATATATATATGTATATATATATATATGTATATATGTATATGTATATATATATATATGTATATATATATGTATATATATGTATATGTATATATATATGTATATATGTGTGTGTATATATATATATATCTGTGTGTGTGTGTGTGTGTATATATATATAAACGGGCTTCGGCCCAACACAGCCCATATATGGCCTGACACGGGCCATTTAAAGTCAATGGCCATGGCCGCCGCTGATACAACCGTTGAGAACCGTGTGATTTCGATCAAGAAGCGCCGTTGGTGCCATGGCCATGGCCGCCGCCGCCGTTTGCGAACTTACGACGGTTGTTGGCTCTCAACCGTCGTAAACAATAAGACCGATGGAATTTAATGTATAACTTACGATGGTCGGAACCTTGGCCATCGTAAGTGAGTAAACCGTCAGAATTTAATCACTATTTACAACAGCTAAAACCTAAACCGTCATAAGTTAAGAAGCCGTCGTAAATAAAGAACATAACCCTACATCTCGAGGGCTGCGCGCGCGGCCCACTTACGAGCGCGATCCACCGACTGCCGCCGCCACCGCTCCGCCCCGCGCTGCTGCCCTGCCGCCGCGCCGCCTCTTGGGGCATAACATAGGACGGCCGACCCACTTCTCTATCTCTCTCTCGTTCTTTCCTTCTCTATCTCGTTCTTTCCTTCTCTCTATCGTTATTTCCTCTCTCTCTCTCTTTTAAATGACTCAAAAATGAAAGATTGGTGTAAACCTATACAATATGCGTCACCCGTTTCGAACCGGCCCGTCTCACATGTGTTACGCATGTGAGGCGTGTAGGTTCGGAATTGCCCCTTGTTAGACAGCCTGGGAGTGACCGAGAGGTCGTGCTTATGATGAGACGCGGGGTCTGGATTTGGACGTAGTTTCGACGGCGTAACCCTAATGTTCTCTGCTGCACCATTTTCGGGTGTGCAGTTGGAGAACAGCGGGGTTATGCTGCCGAAATTTCGTCTAAATCTAGAACCCATGTCTTTTAATAAGCACGTTCCTCTCGGTTACTCTTGGGTGGATTTAGTACCTATCCTTTCCAATAGATGTAGTGCCGTGACATAAATAAATTATAAAGTAACTATAATTTCCTTGACATTAAACTACAGATTCAAACATGGGTGAGGACCGTAGTTTGATGTATACCAGTTGGAAGACTAGTTCTGGTGGTCACTCGGATGAGTGGTTTGCCAAGACAGATGCTTTTGTAGATCGAGCTTTTTCATTGTCAATGATCTGTAAGGTGCGGTGCCCATGTACGAAATGCTGGAATACCATGTTTTTGGACAAAATGACGGTCTCGATACACTTGTGTCGAAACGGTTATGTGCCACATATGAGGTGTGGACCTTCCACGGCAAGACAACTTCTCAAACTATACAAGAAGTGGAAGAGGAAAATGATGATAACACGGGGGTTGATAGGATGGATGAGATGCTTGAATCTATACAACCAGAGTTTACGAGGATCCTCCTACAACGGAGGTTGAAGCGTTCTTCAAGCTTCTCAAAGCTTCAGAAGAGCAGCTGCATTAACACACTGAAGTGACCCTCCTCACTTTCATGACTAGACTTATGGGAATTAAGTCTAAGTACTTCTTTTCTAATAACTGCTACAACGACATCATCAAATTCATCGATATCCTTCCACAGCCTCATAAAGTACCTAAAGATATGTATCAGGCGAAGAAATTGCTTTCCGGTCTCGGTATGAAATATGAGAAGATTGATGTGTGTCCAGACAATTGCATGCTTTTCTAGAAAGAGCATGCAAAAGAGAAGAAATGCTTAAAATGTGGTGAATCAAGGTTTGTCGAAGTTGTTAATAACAATGGTGATAATGTGATGACAGAAGTCGCACGTAAGCAACTTCGTTACTTACCCGTGACACCTAGGTTGAAGCAGCCGTTTCTATCAAAAAGAACAGCTAGACACATGAGATGGCACAAATAAGGTGTACGTGAGAACAATGGAGTCATGATACACCCGGTCGACGGTGAGGCATGGAAGACGCTTGACCGGTTCGATCCAGACTTCAGTCGTGATGCGAGAAATGTGTGATGGCTCTCTAGGATCATAGACTGGCCCCACATACCATCACTCATCTTTTCTGCGCACTTTGTCCTCACTCGTGCGCACCGGGAAAAACATCCCGGTCGGTCACCCATCCCCAAATTCCTACGGGACAAGCACGCTTAACCCCAGAGTCCTTTGCAGGTGGGCTTCCAGAAAAGAAGGTATACCTTGATGGTATGAGTACTCTATAAATCCTATTAAGTCGGGAGTCAGGATATCATACAATCCACCCCCCTTAGAAGACCGACGTCCTCGTCGGTCAACGCCAATACGGGAACGTCCCCTCTTAGCCACGTCCGTACGTTCAGTACTGGCATACGCATACCGTACGTCCGGTTAGCAGCATACGTACCATACCGTGTCCCACACAGAGGACCCACGCGTCATGCGTACGTAACTGCGTCCCTGACCCGTACGCTACCGTATCCTTTTAACTGACCCGTATGCAACCGTGAAACTGCGAGGGTCCGCTCTGATACCAAAGCTTACAAAGTATTGATTTTACAAATACTTCTCAAAATAAACTACAGCGGAAGACTATTACAACTCACGTCTCATACCTATGCTAAGCAACAGAGAAGGTGTCCAGCCCGCAGACCCTTCTCGCTAGCAACATTATCACAATAGCAGCGGCAAGGGTTGCCATGAGTTCACCACTCGGAGAGCTTCGAGTCTCATCAGACACCCGTACTTAGTAGCTTGCAGTTATTACCTGCAAAACAACTTATGTAGTATCTGTGAGCACGAAGCTCAGCAAGACTGACCCGTCACCCTAGTCATGAAACTCTACATGATGAAAATAGAGGGCTGATTATAGCAGTTTGCACAAACGATGAACTTGAGCTAAAGGAGAGTCCTTACTCCCAGTTTTAATCAACTTTTATAGACCTCGCGCAACTTACATCGAGACTCCACAATCAAACAAGAAACGCTTCATCTCGACGTCACTTGCCCGAGGTGAAAGTAACTTTAGTTAGCTACCCTAGACTCATACAGACCTTGCGCCATCAACGTCGAGACTCCACAATCAAACAAGAACGCTTTGTCTCGACGCTACTAGCCCAAGGTGGAAAGTAAATTTAGTGAAGTATTGATCTTTCCTCATCTCCATTATGAGGATTACCCACGAAGCATATTAAACGTTTCCCAGTTTATTACTACGTCACGACTCAGTGTACAAGTATGCTCACTACCGCGAGCGACGGTGATTGCAATCAAAAACACCCGGCTGACACGACACGTACGCCCGTACTCGACGTTGCACACAGCAACCGTCACTGACGCCGTACGTGGCCACCTTTCACACGACACCCAAATGCCGAACCGGTCCCACCGACTGGGATTAAAGTCTCTCTACGGCAAACCCTCGTAGAGCCGACTTCTCTATCCTTTCAGCATCGGCATCAGACGGTGAGGTATGCCTCGACAACCAGGTTAACATGTTACATCGGTTTCCTGGGTCCCATATTGCCAGTATGGATCCGGTACACATCTTAAACTTGTATCACAGGGCCACACACGAGAACGGGCCTTACTCGACTCAGACATAGACTAGGCTCACAGGACCACGTCCTTGACCTTCCATCCACTGCCCGGTCTCCTTCCCAACTATGGGGATCAATTCCCAACTCTTCCGATTGATCCCCCTTAACCCCGTTTCACGAGTAGAATCTGCCTACTCGAGTTATGCCTCTTTTAATCCACTTTTTTTGAGATCAGCAGTTATAATTAATTGATAACATAACATATCCTACATTAAACTCCAGGGTTTTCTGGTTCATGCATTTGGAGTGTCATACCACCTAGACTTAATGCAATAAATAAAATGCTAGACGTATAAAGTGAATACAAATAAAAACTTGTAAGTTTTGATGCAAACCGGGGCTTGCCTTAGTTTTGCAGGTGACTAATATATATATGCAGTTAGTGGGGACCACTTGAATTGATCTCTTGCCTCCCTCCTTTGATCTCCACTTCAATGACTTGAAGTCCTTCACGTAGATGCTACACGTAATGCATATGTACAATTATAATTATAAAGACTTTGCTAGAAGTTCTAATAACAAGTTTTCAAAAACTGAAACTCTGTTTAAGAATTTAAAATGACACTGGTTCTAGTGGTTTGGGTTTGGATCTAAGCACATGATTAAGTGCTAAGAGGTTTCTCCCCTCTTCTATATTGATCACCTTAAGTGGTTAAACAGAGCAGGGGTGATCCAGAGCTCCAATAGAGCTGAGAATTTTCATGTGAGTTCCTTGTCACAAGAAAGTCCACTGGACCAAAAATTAGCACTTTTCATTGAGTGGTTTGTTCAGAATAAGTTTCTAAGCAATTAAGCAAAGAAGAATTAATTCTGAGATCACACCCCTTTTCATGCCAAAATTAGTGAACTACAATTTCAATTATAGCTCATAGAGTTTGTATGAATTTTCCTAGCATTTTTGGAGCTAAGATCTGCCCAAAACTGAATTTCCAAGTTTTGGAAATTCTCTGAAAATGTTTCTGTATTCAATTGAACACAGCATCTTCAAATCTAAATTTCCCTGATCAAATCAACTCCAATTGAGCTGAAACTTTTACAGGAGTTCATTAGTACCTTAAGGACTATTCTGGCAAAATTTGAGGATTTTTGGATTAACCAAACTCCCTCTAAAATTCTTTTGCTCAAAAGTTTTAATTTTTTTTACAGATTTAAATAAAGGGTTTCATACAAATTGGGTTTCATATTTGTATAGAACTCTATCATAGGAATCCAACAAAATTTGTTTCACAATTTTTGGATTCTCCTACCCAATGTTGTGGCTGTTTAAACTTTGAACTGAAATCTGAAATTCCCCAAAATGTTCAAATGCTGTCAGTGGGTCCAGGGGACAGGTGTCACTCGCCGAGGCAAGCCACACGGGGCTACTGGGTATTTCCCGCGCTGCCATACCAGATCCCCGTGCCACAGCCGATCAGAGATTTGAAACACCGTCACTGACAGGCGGGACCCGCCGGGTCGTCTTCTACCTCTGGCCGGACAGAACCCGCGGCAGCGCCCTCCGGCGAGCGTCGCCGGAACGACCTTACCGGTCACCTCCCGGCCCCCTGCTTGCCGCCCCTCTATATTCTGACCTGCTGAACACGTTGGGAGGCTCGCCGGCGGCCATAGATCGCCGGAAAACCTTGCGCACCGGGGTCAGCAACCATTAGGATTCCGGTGAACTCGGAAGTCGCCTACACGGCGTCAAAAGGGTCGGGAATGGCTCGGAGAGTACCGTGGGAGCTTGAGGGTGTTGGAAATGGGCGCCAAACCTCGTGAAAGGGCTGGCAGCATAGAGCTCCACGGCGACCCGAGACGATTTCTTCATGGCGGCAAGAAAAACAGCTATAACTTGGTCAATTATAGGTGTTTTCGTTCGGTTCTTCTTCGAGGAGGACCGCTACGAGGTATAGAGGCTGTGTGCAAGCTCGCCCGAGCTTGGGTGGCCTGTGCCGCTAGAATTTTGGGTTAGACCGACCCCTAACCCCAAGCACCGTTCTTCGGAAACTTTGGAAATTCTCTGAGCTCGGTCGATCAAACGCTACACGGTTTGCAGCTACTCGAACTAGGGATCATAGTGCACCTTTTTCATGTTGAAGCGGGATTGTGAAGAGAGCCGTAGCTCGCTGCCCACGGTGACCCGAGTTGGCTTCCGCTGGGGAGCTCTGTTTCTTGGCGCCGTTTGCTGAATTGTGCGCGCCACAGGCTAGGGGCTTCGGTGTTGCGGGGCTGGTGTGGTAGAGCACGTACGGATGTTGGTTTTCTGTGTTGCCGGCGCGAGCAACCGGGGCTCGGTTGGGAGCCGGCGATCGGGGAAGAGAGAAGGCGGCGGTGGGCGCCTGTTTCTGTTCGCGCGTGAGAAGCACCGCAAGCGCGTGATCGACATGAGGCAGGCAACGTGCTGAAGTTGGCCCCGAGGTAAAGATCAGGCCGGCGCTGAATGGGAGCAGGAGGTGGAGCCTGGGCAGTGAATCAGCCGCTCGGTGTCGCCCGCGGGTGAAACCTCGGTGGAGTGAGGAACAGAGAAAAAGACTTAAGGGTTAAGTCTACTGAATCCTATGACATTTGGGCCCCACTAGTCAGTATCTCTTTTCCTCAAAATATCTCCAAAGTTTGACAATTATCCAACCCAAATGTTTGAAAGTTGGAAACTGAGTTCATTTGAATAGTTTGGACAAATTCCCTCCAAATTCAAATGTTTATTTGAATTCTTTGTACATTTGAATCCCTTTGGAAAAATGGGCAGCAAACCTTTTCAAAAATTAATGAAACTTTGCCTACCCACTAATTTGGACCTAAGGAATCCAAATATGCAATCTGATTCTTGTTTTAGCTGCTGCAAACAATAGTTTGGACACAACAGTTTTGAATTTCCATTGTGTCATCCCCTCACTTGAAGTTTGAATTTACATTTAGTCCATCTCTGATTTTTAAACCCTTCCATTGCACTTGAGATCTTCATTTCTGTGGTTTTAATCCACATGAGGTCCATCCCTGCAGTAACCCTAAGTTTGTTTAGAAGAATCTCACCTATGTTATCATATGTGGGAACAAGTTTCAACTAAGCCCCTTTTTCATACACATGACTCCAACATTTGTGCAAACTCATGTTTCTTTGTATTCACATTTTTGGGACCTTTACAAAATGTTCGCATCGGGTTGGCGAAAGATGGATTCTCGACGTTTAGTACAAACGCCACACCATGCTCCTGTTGGCCCGTCTTTGTCATTCCATACAACCTACCACCAGCTCTTTGTATGAAGTATGAGTTTATGTTCCTTAGCCTCATTATACCTGGGCCGCATCATCAAGGCCACGTCTTAACGTGATGTTTAAACTGCTGATCGAAGAATTGAAAATGTTGTGGACAGGAGTCAAAGCGTACGACTGTTACAAGAAGCAGAAATTCAACATTCGAGCTGCTTATTTGTGGTCCGTCAATGATTTCCCGGCATACGTTATGTTTTCTAGATGGAGCACTCATGGTCGTTTGACGTGTCCGATATGTGCTTCTGACACGGACTGTTTTCGACTTACTCATTGAGGAAAGATAAGCTACTTCGATTATCACAGATGTTGGCTGCCTCCAAATCACATGTTTAGGGAACAGAGGAATGCCTTTAAAAGACACCGTTGTCACTAAAGGACCACCGAAACGTCTAAACGGATCAGAAATATCTGATATGCTGGACAAACTGGTGCCAGATAAAGGACGTCCTAGATATTTTCTCGGTTACGGAGAGGATCACAATTGCACTCATATATGTGGACTATGGGAGCTACCATATGTGAAGTCGTTGATACTAATGCACAACATTGATGTCATGCATCAAGAGCATAATATGGGCGAATGTACCATAAGCACATGCATGGACATGACAGGCAAAATGAAAAACAATATAAAGGCTCGAAAGGACCTGGCAGAGCTTTGTAACCATCCAACTCTTGAGCTCTCTGAAAGTGATGCTAAACCACGTGCTTCTTTATGTCTTCGACCTAAAGAAAAGAAAGAAGTACTCAAATGGTTGAAAATTTAGAAATTCCCATATGGTTAGGCAGCTAGTCTAAAACGAGCTGTGAATATCTAAACGTGAAAGCTAACAAGGTTGAAGAGTCATGATCATCACATAATTATGGAAAGACTTCTACCTGTTATGTCTCGGGGCTATTTTGATGATGCGGTGTGGAAGGTGCTAGGCGAGCTTAGTCACTTCTATAGACAGCTCTGTGTAAAAAAATCACTGATAGAAATGATGCGTAAATTGGAGAAGGAGATACCAGTACTATTATGTAAGATGGAAAAAATTTTCCTCCAGGGTTCTTCAATCCAATGCATCATCTCCTCATCCATCTTCCATTTGAAGCTAAAGTTGCAGGTCCTGTGCAGTATAGGTGGATGTATCATATTGAAAGAGCACTAAGATATCTGAAACCAATGGTTCGTAACAGGGCAAAGGTAGAAGGATGCATCGCCGAAGCATTTACTCTTAAAGAAGTAGGATACTTTTCAAGTGTTTACTTTGCAGAGGAAAACAATGTCAACACTTCGGCAATGCGGTACAATGTCGATGAGCAACCTCCTTGTAGCGATCTCTCCAATTTTGCAACAAGAGGCACTACTGTTGGTAGTTCCACTTCCTACAACTCTACCACAGAAGAAAGGAGTGCTGCTTTCCTCTACATATACGCGAATATAGATGAGATGGAAAAATATTTCGAGTATGTCTTACATTTATGCTAATCGGCGTATTTTGTAACACATCTATTCTAAAAAGTTTTCTTTTCGTACAGTGAGTTCCACAAGCAAAATTGGACACATAGGTGTAAACCTACAAGCAAACAAGTAGAAGTGATGCGACGGGAAGGAATAAATGGAGGACCTAATTTCCTATCCTGGTTTCGAGATCATGTAATATTTTCTCGTTAACCTAACAATATTTACAAAGTATTCTTATAACTTACGAGTATTTACAAAGTTTTCTTATAACTTCATATTTGAAAAGTGCATGAAAGATGTCGACGTTCATGAAGACTTGTGACAACTATCCTATGGATTGATTAAAGTTAGGAGCTACGGTTGATATGATGTCAATGGCTTCCGATTCCGTACAACTCAATTTGAATCTCTTCGTCCTCTCGTGGCAACATCTAATACCGGAGTTGTGACGAGGGCAGTCAACTCTCAAGCACATGAAACTAATTATAATGGAATCATTAATAAAATCTTTGAATTTGCTTTTGCCAGGAATAATGATCTTCGAGCAGTATTCTTTGACTGTGATTGGTTTGATATCAATCATGAAACTCGACTAAACAAATTTGGCATGGTGGAAGTCAAACAAAACAAACGGCTACGAGGGTACGATTCATTTGTTCTTGCACACCAAGTGGAGCAAGTGTATTATCTACCTTATCCATGCAAAAAACTCAAAGCTTGGTGGGTGGTACATAAGGTGAATCCTCGTGAGCGGTTATACACTCCAGGAGATGATGGTTACCATGATACTGATAAGGTTGACGATGTTTACGAAGAAGAAGAGTTGCCAGACTCGTTTATCTTTGAGCCTGGTGTAGGACTCGATGACTTAGTTGGAGAGCTCAAGATGTTGAGACTTCTGATATGCGTAAACGGAAATGAAATCCAGTCCAGACGCTCACGAAGGAAGATCGATTATCTGGTTTAAGGAGTAGGGTACATGATCATGACGTTGATGAATTTTGAAATTGATGATGTAACATTTTCTTCACTAACTTAACATGAATTTTGTATATATTATCTTCGCATATTTATCAATTATTCCTTACAACAGTATGTCGTCATCAAAGGGGAGCAGGAAGAAGGGGACACGAGGGTTCCTCAGTCGGTCACGGGACCTCTTCTCAGGTAGCTCGTCAGGTGCGAGTAGACGCTCTCAGCTGATGAGGCACCTTGCAGACTTTGCGGGCCGAGCTGTGGCCTTACAGCGCACAGAGGTAAATTTCAGTTGTCAATCAAATTATTTTAGATTGCACTTATAAATAATTTATTCTTATCAAACCTTTAATTTTTGCAGTCTGATTCACAGTCATTAGAATCAGAGTCAGATGTTAGGGCGCCGCCACAGGCTAGCCAGCCCTCGGATCCGGCTACCCTCCCTTCGGAGCCAGCAAGCGTGGAGCCTTCGGGCTCTAGTGGTGACCATCCTTCTGGGTCACCGGACATGGTGCCCGCGCAGAGGCGATGGACGAGGAGGACCCACTTTGCGGCTCCTCCTCCTGTTCCTCGTGAGTGAGTCACTATTCATCCAGTTGGAGACAGGTAAAAAATCATATACTATTACATATTTCATGATGTCTACCGTTACTTACTGAGTTAACAAATTTTGCAGTTCTTGGTACGACTGTTAGTTCACGGGCCAAGGACACCACAGGTAGGTTAACAGCGTCATCGGGGCTTTAGTGTGTTTGCACTATCCCGGTGTCATCGATGATGTCCCTGCTTTGTCGTGGGACGACGACGCTCGTGTCTCGCACAAAGTGCACGGCACTCTTCAGGGGGCGTGTGGAATGATTTTATGGTATATTTAAATATTTACATTCTTCAACTCATTTAAATTGTTAATGCATATTGATTAAATGTTTGTTTTCTTAAAGTTGAGGTACCAGTTAGAGGAAACGAGCGAGAGCATGATGGAGCACGCGACAGTCGTGTTCCACACAAACGCTAAGCTCGTGACGTTGGCGTTGTCGTACGCTCGCATACAGGCCGTTAACGACTATCAGAAATGGCATCAACAGCAGCAGGAATGAGGTCCCTTTAAAAGGGACTCCGACACGTACTTGACAGAGGATCAATACGCAGAGGTAAGTTCTAATTGTTAAAAAATTTCAATAGTTACTTATGTTAACAGTTGAATGATAAACTAAATATGTGCAGGTTAGTATTTCCTGGTTAGAGGGTCAACCCGACGCATACCGAGCTCTATGTTGGTATTGGGCTAGCAATGAATTCAAAGCTAAGTCCATGAGGGCTCGAGGATGCAGAGGGTCCGACGGGAAGCACAGCTATAGCGCCGATGGTCATTTGCGTTTGGCTAAACGCATGGTAAGTGTATTATAAGTTTGTTTATGTGTTCATAATATATTTACCATACTAACATGTATCTATAGGAGCGAGAGACCGGCCAGGAGCCTAACGCAACACAGGTATGGAAGAGAGGTCACAGGGGAGGTGACCCGTCGCAGCGGAGGTAGTGCAGTCAGGTCGTGACTGATTGACTGGTAAGTTTTCAAAATTCTTCAGTTTAATTAACTAATATTATTATTTACATGCTTACACCATTTCTATGTTTTTTAGGAAAAGTATGGGCAGGAGATCGTCAAAATACATGGTGAAGGGTACGATTGGGAAAACGCGCCAATCGACCCTCAAGCCATGTATACAAGCGGTGGCGGGAAGGCCCATAGCCGGTGAGTTGGTTTCTTTGATTTATGTTTTTCACTCTTCCTTCTTTTACTTATTATTTTTCTTTCTTTTGTAGGTTTGCTATTTTCGATGGAGTTGTCGACTCAAGGTAGGCGCGACCTGCGAGAGGCACTTCATCGACGCAAGTTTCATCGATTGGGCCATCGAGTGGCCGTCTCCCGCAGAGGGACATGGAGTTCCGTGCCATGCAGGAGAGGCTGACTGTAACACCCCAAATTTTTAGTCAAAACTCAAATTTTGATTTAGAACCATAAACCATGTTCAGAGGGGAATTTAGAAATTTTTGGACGTGTTGCATGTTTTGCAAAAATTCAAATTCAAACTGGAATTCAAATTAGACTCAAAACAGAAAAGAAATGGAAAAAGAAAAAAAGAAAACCGGAAAAAAACTGGCCAGTGGGCCGAAACCCCAGCCAGCCCAGCAAACCCCCGCGCAGCCCGCCCCCACGCGCGCCGCGCTGCCCCTCGCTGACGGGTGGGACCCGCCTGTCATCCCTAACCCCGCGACCCAGGACTTCTCCCCCGCGCGCGCGATCGCAACCGATCGGGAAACCGCGTCCCGCAGCCGAATTCTGGACCCTGAGGACTCTAACTCGATCACAACAGAACCACCGCCCTCCCCCGGCTATAAAAACAACCGATCCGATCAGTTTTTCTCACGCGATCGCCGATTTTCACTCCGGTGAGCACCGAGACTTCGCCGGTGAATTCTGGCCGATCTAAGCTCGGAAACTCTGATCTAACTCGTCGGTCTTGATCCACCGCCTCCGGGGAACTTTGCAGGTGCAGAAAACCCGAAGACTTACGGTGCAAATCCAGCTCCGACGAGCTTCGCCGTGGTTTTGCCTCGGACCTCGCCGCCGAGCACTTTCCAGGACCCCCGAGCTCGAGAAAACCCCCGAGGTGAGATCCCTGACCTCCCCTCTACCGATCTAGGCCATAAGATCACAGTTCTAGGCAGAATTCTCGAGGATCCGAAAGTTTCCAGCGAGATCGCCGCTTCCCGCCGCCGGCAGCGCCGCCCGCGCTCGATCAGAGCGACGTGGCCGCTTGTGCGCCGTTTATTTTAAATCGCACGGTAGACTTTAAAACCCCGCGTACCGGTTCGATGTTATAATCTCAGCCGTCGGTTTAAAATCAGACGGTCCATGTCAGCCCCGCGCTATAAAGACTGGAATTCTTACGTGCTACCCCCTGGGGTTCTCTGGAATTGAGAGCTAGCCCCGGAAACTTCAGATCTAGCCCCTGGAACTCCAGAAAATCATGTAAATTCATTTAAAAATCAGTTTTAGCCCCTAGACTTAATAGAAATTAAGAAAAACACCTCTGAAAAGTGTAGCTAGACCCCTGGAAATTATGAAAATAATATTATAGACCCTGTAATGGGGTGAATTCATTATTTTAGCCCTGTTTAGTATTTAATTTAAATATGTAACTAGTGTTTAAATATTAAAAAGGGGGACAAACCTAATTGTCAAAATTATTAAAAACTTTCTCAGTACTTAGAAAAATTTGGAGTGAGATAAAAATATATTTTTGGGCTGAAATAAATCTGTTTCATCTATTATTCACATTTAATAGTATAGGGACACATTTTTAAGTAAAGAATAGTTAAAGAAAAATAGGGAAAATAATTATGAAATAGTATACATCCGAAGCCAAGGTCAAAATATGATCTTAAATTATTTAGGACCAGAACCTAATCTGTTTAGGTAGTGTGTATTACTAATTTAATAATAAAATGCACAATTATGCATAAGAATATAAATCTGAAAATATAGAAACTAGTAAATGATAAATGGAGTTTCTAAAATACAAAGAATTCAGTTTAGGGTTGATAGAAATTATGAAGGCACATATGGAGAAGAAAAATACTTTTCATACATACTTGGTAGTTTAATATATAAGGAATTTATTTAAAACTGAAACACACATATATACATGTATATATATATATATATAGTATGTGAGTATAAGTATGAACACCAAAGTAGGAATCATACACATGTAAATAAAAGTGTATGCAAGCCCCAAATCAACACACATAGAGTATCCACAACACATAAAATGGTAAAGAAACTTTCATAAATGTGAATGTGTGGTTTGTATGAAGTAGAAGTGTGAACTATGTCTTATGATTGTTGTTTTTCTTTTGCTATGTGTGATGGTATGAAGTAGAACCTGTTCAAGAGCAAGCTATCAGTTTCCAAGATCAGGACTACCCATTTCAAGAGCAGCAAGAAGGAGGCAAGTGTCCTTGACCACTTTGATCCTATGCTAGGATGTGTAGATAGAATTATTTGCATTGTCAGATGAAATATGAAACCCATGCTAGGAAAGTTTCCCTAGAATTGCATTACCTTGTTTCCTTGTAGCTTGGGTTGGGATTTGATTTACCATGTCATTTATTTCCATGCATATGCTTAGCCATGCTTAGAATGGGATATTTGGGACATGAGATCATCAGTTTATATTACCATAATCTTGAATGAGACATTGTGAGTTATGTAGAGGTAGGGATCAAGGCAAGTTGGATGTTTTGGTTGTGTGCTGGGTGCACGAGACTTGGGTTTGTGTTTAGTACTTGCCTGGATCCTAAGGACCGGTTCATGGAGCATGTAACCCGGCTTTACAGTGCCAACCACATGCTGAGATGGGGCAGCTTAGCCAATTAATTAGGTGTATCCCCGGCGTAGTATGGGTGTGTTGGATGGTGCGGGGAATAGGAGTCAGCTGGACTGCCATATGAACCGCAAGGCTCAAGAGGGGGCCACTGCAGCGGGGTTGGAGCCTCTTGTATGCTGTTAGGGGTGAAACCTCAGTGGGCCCACGCTCGTCGGGAATCCCTTTGTAAAGGCTTCGTAGTGATCTCTTGGCCACACACCTGGGAAGTGTGAATGTGGTTCATAGCCACTGGCATAATGGAGGTTCTTTTAGTCCACCCGGCAACGGGGGATGAAATCACTACTTGTGGGTACAGTGGTACAAACTCTGCAGAGTCAAAACTGTCTTGACAGCCGTGCTCACGGTTAAGAGCGGCCTGGACTTATTCATGATTAGAGAATCGATGGTTTTGGAAGTTAAGCGGGGAGCTTAACATTGGAAATGATGATTATGGTTATTGGTTTATGATGATGGGATGGGAGATTTGGATCATTTCACCTGTGTAGTAATGTAGGTGCTTAATAAGCTAAGGTGATAGGTATTAATTGCGTAGTGCTTTAACCATGAGTTCAACCTCTCCTTGTTCTAGCCATGCATGATATAATTTTCCCACACTTGCTGAGTACCATTGGTACTCAACCTTGCATATTTGTTGGTTCATATTGCTGCTCAGGTCAAGATAATGAGGTGGTGTATAATGACCAAGATTTTGGACCCGAGGAAGGCTTCTAGGTTCATGAAGACCCCCGGGCAACACCTGTGATGGAGCCCTAAAGAATAATATTCCGCTGCTAGTTTATTTACTTGTGATGAAGCATTAGTGTTCATTGAGACATTTGTGATGTAAGACTTATTTATATTCGACACCTGGCTTGTAATAAATGATGCTTCACTATTTGTCATCACATGTATGAGAAAATGATCCTGGCATACATGTGATATTTACTTGGTTGTTCTTCGGAAAAACCGGGTGTGACAGAGGTGGTATCAGAGCCAAGGTTGCCCGTAGGAACGTGGACCTAGGTTGGAATGGACGTATTTAAGGGCCCTATTTTCTAAAAAAAATATTTTCCAAGGTGTGGGTGAAAAAGTGTTATCAAAAGAGTCATTTTCTTCATCTTACCCCAACTTTCATTCAAAAATAGGATTTTTGTTTGAAATTTTATCTAACCTAATTTTAAATTCTTTTGTTTTAGATGGTTCGCATGATTCGCACCGCTCGTAAATCCACGGGAGGGAGAGTTCCCGTAGTTGCCCTTGCTGAAAGAGAGGAGAGTCGTCCAGTGACGTACCTTTCCTACGGATTGGCAGTGGGAGATTTGTTGCGCCGTCTTCGACGTATGCTCGAAGCCGCCGGCAATACGGGCAAGCTCATCATCCACTATAACTCCACCAGGACCATCCGTGAGAAGAGGGAAGAATGGAGTTCGGAGATGAGGATTATACACGAGAATCAGCTGCTTAAGATCCACCACTCTCCAGCTTGTCGAGCAACACAAGTTGACGCGGAGAGAGATGTCACTTGGGAGGCCATCACCTGCCAGAGCCACATCTATCGTCGCCACTTGGACAAAACTGAGTACATGTATGTCCTCCAACGTGAGAGTGGTACCACGGAGTACAAGTACCCCCCGGTGCAGCAAGGGACTTCCCATGAGCACATGGACTTGTGCTTGGAGGATGCTGCTATGCTCAGCACTCGACTGCAGGAGTGTCAACAAGAGCTTCAGGATGTCCGAGATACTCTGAAGGAGACGGAGGCATTGCTGCGAGCTTGCTTAAAGGCGAGAGAAAGAGGAGATGGGAATGAACTGTGTGTCACCGTAAGTGATCCATGGACCCCTGACTCCCCGGATCGCCGAGCAATCAGGCGTCATCGCACCTCTCCACCAGCAGCCTCCCCACCCAAAGCAGAGTCAGAAGGTAGCCGAAATGAGGAGGAAGATCCCGAGGTGCCAGCTCAAGAGGATGAGTAGTGTAGAGTCTTTCCCCTAGCTAGCAAGAGGTCGAGTAGTCGAGTCGTTACGTAGTTAATGGTGTGATAATGCTTGGTGTGTGACGTGAGTTGTGGAAGCCATGAGCAAGTGTCCACAGCCTCGTCTTCAGATTTTTTTTGCTTTGGTGTGTGAACCCACAGGAAATAATAGTGCATTTATTGGGTGTGAGATATAAAACCCTCGTAAGATTTTAACAAAACTTCAACACTTCAAAGTACAAACAAGTGAAAGTAGTAAGATGATACTAAATGCTTTCAAATTAACATTTGTTGATTCTACCAGATGGCCGGAAGAGGAAAAGGACGTGCTGCCAACCCCGCCAACAACAATGATGAGGCATGCAACTCTCATCTTTCTGGAGGCCAGAACCGGGGTGGTCGCCGTGAAGAAGTTGATCCTCTCCACCAAATGCTGGAGAATCAAAATCAGCTCATCCAGAACTTGACTCAAGTAGTGGCCAACTTGCATCAAGTTCCACCTCCACAAGCTGCACCACGCCAACCAAGGTTGAGTGAGTTTCTAGGAACTCAACCTCCAAAGTTTGCAAGTGCTGCTGAACCTCTGGAGGCAGATGATTGGCTGAAGACCATTGAAAGTAAGATGAGGATCATACAATGCCAAGGGTATGAGAGGGTGCTGTTTGCCTCTCATCAATTGCATGGACCTGCTGCTGATTGGTGGACCGCCTACGTGGCCGCCCATCATGACCCTGAGAGCATCACTTGGGAAGAGTTCAAGCGTAGCTTCCGCAACCATTACATCCCAAGAGGTGAACTCAAAAACAAGAGGAAAGAGTTTTTGGGACTGCAGCAGGGAAACATGACGGTGAGGGAATACCTCACTAAATTCACTCAACTATCCCGTTATGCTCCACGAGACATAGAGACAGATGAGCAGAAACAAGATTGTTTCGTGGAAGGACTTACCGCAGAGATGCAGTGTGCAATGTCCTCCAATGAGTATGAAAGCTTTCAAAAGATGGTGGACAGAGCGTTTGTGGTGGAAAGGAAGCTAAAGGCCCTGGAAAATGAGAATAAGAGGAAGGCTGGGTGGTCACATCAAGCCTCAGGGAGCAACACCCGCCCACGTATGATGCAGCAACCTACGGGGCAGACGAGCCGTGCTGCGGTACCCTATTCAGCACCAAGAGGCTACAACCCAAACTACAGACCCCCCGCAGCACCAGCACAGCCGCAACGTCAGTTTATGCAGCAGCCTCGCCCTGCATATCCACCTCGACCAGCGGTGCAAGGACCCCCAAACCAACCCCAAGACAACAAGGGCCAAGCATCTAAGATTGGGGTGCAATGCTTCAGCTGTGGTGAAGTGGGGCACTACGCCCATAAGTGTCCAAAGAAGAAGCCCACGCAGCCACAGCAGCAGAACGTAATGAGAGGACGGGTGAACCACGTCACTATGGAGGAAGCACAAGAGGCACCCGACGTGGTAGTTGGTAAGTTTCCTGCCAATTTACACCTTGCAACTCTGCTGTTTGATTCTGGTGCTACCCATTCGTTCATTGCTCAAGGGTTTGTTAAGAAGCATGACCTAGCAACCACACAAATGAACCATATGCTAGCGGTAAACTCTCCAGGTGGAGAAATAAGGACAAGACAAGTGTGTCCCAAAGTGAACCTAGACATTAATGGGGTAGTATTTACCGCTAACCTCATAGTGATCGATTCACAAGGGATAGATATTATTTTGGGTATGGATTGGTTGACCAAACATAAAGGAATCATCCATTGTTCGACCAGAACGGTGGAACTAACTCACCCTAGTGGCACAAGAGTAAAGTTCATAACGATACACGAGCCTAGGAGGGACATTAAATTAAATCAAGTGGAGGTGAAAGTTGAGGAAATCAGGACTATCAGGGAATATCCAGATGTTTTTCCGGAGGAGTTGCCAGGAATGCCTCCCGACCGTGACGTGGAATTCGCAATCGAGCTAGTACCGGGAACAGCCCCGATATACAAGAGACCTTATCGAATGGACTCCAAGCAGCTAGAAGAGCTCAAGGATCATTTGAGAGAATTGACGGAAAAGGGGTATGTTCGCCCTAGTTCCTCACCATGGGGAGCTCCGGTAATATTTGTGCCTAAGAAAGATGGAACTCAAAGGTTATGCGTGGATTACCGTGCTTTGAATGAGGTGACCATCAAGAACAAGTACCCATTACCCCGCATTGAAGACTTGTTTGATCAGTTGAGGGGAGCTTGCGTGTTCTCGAAAATTGATCTCAGGTCGGGATACCACCAACTCAAGATAAGGCAATCTGATATTCCCAAGACAGCTTTCGTATCTCGGTACGGACTGTATGAATACACTGTCATGCCTTTCGGGCTAACCAATGCCCCGGCATATTTCATGTACCTCATGAACAAGGTATTCATGGAATATCTGGACAAATTTGTGGTGGTTTTCATAGATGATATTCTCGTCTTCTCCAAAGATGAAGAAGAACATGAGAAACATCTAAGGTTGGTGTTACAGAGGCTGAGAGAACACCAACTATATGCCAAGTTGAGCAAGTGTGAGTTTTGGCTAAAGAGAGTTCCCTTTTTAGGACATATAATCTCGGAGGGAGGAATCTCCGTAGATCCCGCCAAAATCAAAGATATCCAGAAATGGAAAACCCCTGAAAATGTCGGGGAAGTTCGAAGCTTTTTGGGATTGGCTGGATACTATCGACGGTTTATTGAGGGATTCTCCAAGATCTCGAGACCTCTCACCAAACTGTTGGAAAAGGGAATCACATTCACCTGGACGCCACAGTGCGATACGAGCTTTCAGGAGCTAAAGAAGAGATTGACAACAGCCCCCGTGTTGGTTATGCCAGATATGCAGAAGAATTTCACGGTGTACTGCGATGCCTCTGGAAACGGGTTGGGATGTGTTCTCATGCAAGAGGGACATGTCGTGGCATATGCATCCCGGCAGCTTCGGAAGCACGAGAAGAACTATCCTACACATGACTTAGAACTAGCTGCAGTGGTACACGCGTTGAAAATTTGGCGGCACTATTTGATGGGGAAGAGGACAGAGATATATACGGATCATAAGAGTTTGAAGTACATATTCACACAGCCAGATCTCAACCTTAGACAAAGGAGATGGTTAGAGCTAATCAATGACTTTGATGTAGGCATCAACTATCATCCCGGGAAAGCAAACGTCGTGGCCGATGCCTTGAGTGGGAAAGTGCAGGTCAATAAGTTGAGCTTGAAGGATATGCCTGCAGAATTGAAGGACGAGGTTATAAGGCTCAATCTATGTCTAGTAAATAGTGGTGAAGCCATCGCCATGGAAGTGGACTCCACACTTGAGCGAGACATACGCGAGGGACAAAAGAATGATGAGAAGATACAAGAGATCAGACAGCTCATCAAGGAAAATAAAGCTCCTGGTTTTAGAGAGGATGAACAAGGAACGGTGTGGCACGGGAAAAGGATCTGTGTGCCAGAAGTAAAGGAGATTCGTAAATTAATTTTGAAGGAGGCTCACGATTCCGACTATTCCATTCATCCTGGGAGTACGAAGATGTATCAGGACCTCAAAAGCAGGTATTGGTGGTATGGCATGAAGCGAGATGTCGCGGAACATGTTGCCCTATGTGACACATGTCAGTTGGTGAAAGCAGAACATCAACGACCCGCGGGATTGCTGCAACCACTCAAAGTGCCTGAATGGAAGTGGGAAGAGATCAGCATGGATTTTATCGTGGGATTGCCTAGGACCCAGTCCGGGTATGATTCAATATGGGTTATTATTGATAGGCTAACCAAGGTAGCTCATTTCATTCCGGTGAAGGAAAGCTACAGCGGAACCAAATTGGCAGAATTGTACATGTCAAGGATTGTTTGTTACCATGGAGTGCCAAAGAAGATAGTGTCGGACTGAGGGACACAGTTCACCTCGAGGTTTTGGCAAAAGTTGCATGAAACCATGGGAACCCATCTGAATTTCAGTTCTGCCTATCATCCCCAAACTGACGGACAGACGGAGAGAACCAATCAGATCCTTGAAGATATGTTAAGGGCATGTGCACTCAAAAACAATAGAAGTTGGGACAAGAACCTACCGTATGCGGAGTTTTCCTATAACAACAGTTATCAAGCTAGTATGAAGATGTCACCGTTTGAAGCTTTGTATGGAAGGAAATGCAGAACTCCCCTATTTTGGAACCAAACAGGAGAAAGTAAAGTGTTTGGTCCAGAAGTGCTACAAGAAGCCGAGGCAAAGGTGAGGGAGATTCGCAACAACTTGAGGATAGCACAGACACGCCAGAAGAGTTATGCTGATGTACGAAGAAGAGAGCTCGTTTTCAACGTGGGAGACTATGTTTATCTCAAGGTGTCCCCTATCAGAGGACTTCGTCGGTTCAAGGTGCAAAGGGAAGTTGTCACCTCGATACATCGGACCCTTTCAAGTTTTGGAAAGAAAAGGCGAAGTGGCGTACCAACTAGAGTTGCCGGTTCATCTGTCGGACGTGCACGATGTGTTCCATGTGTCGCAACTCAAGAAATGTCTGAGGACGCCTGAGGAGGTGTTACCCATGAATGAAGTGGATGTAGCTGAGGATTTGTCTTATGCCGAGCAACCATACAAGATTTTGGAGACAATGGAACGCCTCACCAGAAATAAGAGAATCAGGATGTGCAAGGTGCAGTGGAAGCATCACTCAGAAGAGGAAGCCACCTGGGAACGGGAAGATGAGCTTAAGGCACAATTTCCGGAATTGTTTTCTTAGAAACACCAATCTCGAGGACGAGATTTCTTTTAAGGGGGGTAGAGCTGTAACACCCCAAATTTTTAGTCAAAACTCAAATTTTGATTTAGAACCATAAACCATGTTCAGAGGGGAATTTAGAAATTTTTGGACGTGTTGCATGTTTTGCAAAAATTCAAATTCAAACTGGAATTCAAATTAGACTCAAAACAGAAAAGAAATGGAAAAAGAAAAAAAGAAAACCGGAAAAAAACTGGCCAGTGGGCCGAAACCCCAGCCGGCCCAGCAAACCCCCGCGCAGCCCGCCCCCACGCGCGCCGCGCTGCCCCTCGCTGACGGGTGGGACCCGCCTGTCATCCCTAACCCCGCGACCCCGGACTTCTCCCCCGCGCGCGCGATCGCAACCGATCGGGAAACCGCGTCCCGCAGCCGAATTCTGGACCCTGAGGACTCTAACTCGATCACAACAGAACCACCGCCCTCCCCCGGCTATAAAAACAACCGATCCGATCAGTTTTTCTCACGCGATCGCCGATTTTCACTCCGGTGAGCACCGAGACTTCGCCGGTGAATTCTGGCCGATCTAAGCTCGGAAACTCTGATCTAACTCGTCGGTCTTGATCCACCGCCTCCGGGGAACTTTGCAGGTGCAGAAAACCCGAAGACTTACGGTGCAAATCCAGCTCCGACGAGCTTCGCCGTGGTTTTGCCTCGGACCTCGCCGCCGAGCACTTTCCAGGACCCCCGAGCTCGAGAAAACCCCCGAGGTGAGATCCCTGACCTCCCCTCTACCGATCTAGGCCATAAGATCACAGTTCTAGGCAGAATTCTCGAGGATCCGAAAGTTTCCGGCGAGATCGCCGCTTCCCGCCGCCGTGCGCCGCCGGCAGCGCCGCCCGCGCTCGATCAGAGCGACGTGGCCGCTTGTGCGCCGTTTATTTTAAATCGCACGGTAGACTTTAAAACCCCGCGTACCGGTTCGATGTTATAATCTCAGCCGTCGGTTTAAAATCAGACGGTCCACGTCAGCCCCGCGCTATAAAGACTGGAATTCTTACGTGCTACCCCCTGGGGTTCTCTGGAATTGAGAGCTAGCCCCGGAAACTTCAGATCTAGCCCCTGGAACTCCAGAAAATCATGTAAATTCATTTAAAAATCAGTTTTAGCCCCTAGACTTAATAGAAATTAAGAAAAACACCTCTGAAAAGTGTAGCTAGACCCCTGGAAATTATGAAAATAATATTATAGACCCTGTAATGGGGTGAATTCATTATTTTAGCCCTGTTTAGTATTTAATTTAGAAAATTGAATATGTAACTAGTGTTTAAATATTAAAAAGGGGGACAAACCTAATTGTCAAAATTATTAAAAACTTTCTCAGTACTTAGAAAAATTTGGAGTGAGATAAAAATATATTTTTGGGCTGAAATAAATCTGTTTCATCTATTATTCACATTTAATAGTATAGGGACACATTTTTAAGTAAAGAATAGTTAAAGAAAAATAGGGAAAATAATTATGAAATAGTATACATCCGAAGCCAAGGTCAAAATATGATCTTAAATTATTTAGGACCAGAACCTAATCTGTTTAGGTAGTGTGTATTACTAATTTAATAATAAAATGCACAATTATGCATAAGAATATAAATCTGAAAATATAGAAACTAGTAAATGATAAATGGAGTTTCTAAAATACAAAGAATTCAGTTTAGGGTTGATAGAAATTATGAAGGCACATATGGAGAAGAAAAATACTTTTCATACATACTTGGTAGTTTAATATATAAGGAATTTATTTAAAACTGAAACACACATATATACATGTATATATATATATATAGTATGTGAGTATAAGTATGAACACCAAAGTAGGAATCATACACATGTAAATAAAAGTGTATGCAAGCCCCAAATCAACACACATAGAGTATCCACAACACATAAAATGGTAAAGAAACTTTCATAAATGTGAATGTGTGGTTTGTATGAAGTAGAAGTGTGAACTATGTCTTATGATTGTTGTTTTTCTTTTGCTATGTGTGATGGTATGAAGTAGAACCTGTTCAAGAGCAAGCTATCAGTTTCCAAGATCAGGACTACCCATTTCAAGAGCAGCAAGAAGGAGGCAAGTGTCCTTGACCACTTTGATCCTATGCTAGGATGTGTAGATAGAATTATTTGCATTGTCAGATGAAATATGAAACCCATGCTAGGAAAGTTTCCCTAGAATTGCATTACCTTGTTTCCTTGTAGCTTGGGTTGGGATTTGATTTACCATGTCATTTATTTCCATGCATATGCTTAGCCATGCTTAGAATGGGATATTTGGGACATGAGATCATCAGTTTATATTACCATAATCTTGAATGAGACATTGTGAGTTATGTAGAGGTAGGGATCAAGGCAAGTTGGATGTTTTGGTTGTGTGCTGGGTGCACGAGACTTGGGTTTGTGTTTAGTACTTGCCTGGATCCTAAGGACCGGTTCATGGAGCATGTAACCCGGCTTTACAGTGCCAACCACATGCTGAGATGGGGCAGCTTAGCCAATTAATTAGGTGTATCCCCGGCGTAGTATGGGTGTGTTGGATGGTGCGGGGAATAGGAGTCAGCTGGACTGCCATATGAACCGCAAGGCTCAAGAGGGGGCCACTGCAGCGGGGTTGGAGCCTCTTGTATGCTGTTAGGGGTGAAACCTCAGTGGGCCCACGCTCGTCGGGAATCCCTTTGTAAAGGCTTCGTAGTGATCTCTTGGCCACACACCTGGGAAGTGTGAATGTGGTTCATAGCCACTGGCATAATGGAGGTTCTTTTAGTCCACCCGGCAACGGGGGATGAAATCACTACTTGTGGGTACAGTGGTACAAACTCTGCAGAGTCAAAACTGTCTTGACAGCCGTGCTCACGGTTAAGAGCGGCCTGGACTTATTCATGATTAGAGAATCGATGGTTTTGGAAGTTAAGCGGGGAGCTTAACATTGGAAATGATGATTATGGTTATTGGTTTATGATGATGGGATGGGAGATTTGGATCATTTCACCTGTGTAGTAATGTAGGTGCTTAATAAGCTAAGGTGATAGGTATTAATTGCGTAGTGCTTTAACCATGAGTTCAACCTCTCCTTGTTCTAGCCATGCATGATATAATTTTCCCACACTTGCTGAGTACCATTGGTACTCAACCTTGCATATTTGTTGGTTCATATTGCTGCTCAGGTCAAGATAATGAGGTGGTGTATAATGACCAAGATTTTGGACCCGAGGAAGGCTTCTAGGTTCATGAAGACCCCCGGGCAACACCTGTGATGGAGCCCTAAAGAATAATATTCCGCTGCTAGTTTATTTACTTGTGATGAAGCATTAGTGTTCATTGAGACATTTGTGATGTAAGACTTATTTATATTCGACACCTGGCTTGTAATAAATGATGCTTCACTATTTGTCATCACATGTATGAGAAAATGATCCTGGCATACATGTGATATTCACTTGGTTGTTCTTCGGAAAAACCGGGTGTGACACTGACGCAGACCCAGGAGGAGCTCGACAGGACGAGGGCCATCCAGGAGTACCAAGCCAACTACATGACCCAGATGCAGACAGCGATGGAGGTAAGTAATCTAAATTACTATAGTTTACATTCATAGCATTTAAGTAGTATGTCTAATATTTTTCAATTATAGGCGTTAGTGTAGGATCGAAATACACGTGTAAAGCTACCAGAGGGGGGTGAAAGGTAGATAAAAACTTTTCAGCGGAAGCAACAAAACACCCCTCAGCAGAAAACCGATCTGTTAAAGAAACCGTGTGTGCGACTAATCTAAACGTGTTCAACCATGACAAAACTAGTATAGATTGTAGAGAATCAAGTCACAAATACGTCACAACAAGAATCATGAAATCCACTGAGAGAAACTCATGTTACGATCGAAAGATCGAACAAAGGTCAATTTGTCCTACGTGAGAAAAATAGTTCTGGAATACTGCAAAGAAACTCGTGTAGATCAGAAACCACAAACTCAATGACCGTGAAACTTTCGCAGATGATAGATAATCAAGTTGTGAAGACAACCCAAAAAGAATCACATCAATTGGATCTGTAAAACTCGAGTTATGATAAAACCACCTAAGCAAGGTAGTGCTGAACAGAAACTCGACGAGAAAAACTTGTCTGAAACAAGTCGGACAAACAAGGCACAAAAGTTCCTTTAGAATATGAATTTTATGTATCAAAACACAAGAGGAACAGCCCAAAAGTCGTGTACCATGAGCTCTGGCCTCCCTTGCTTATATAACCAGCTCTATGGCCAATCCAATTCAAACTAGGACTACTACTCCTACTTGGATTCAAACTGTAACTTTCCAATACTGCTCAAGACTCTTCTATACGCAGATAGAAGCAATCTTAAGACTTCCAAACACCTTAGGAACGTCCCAAACATTCCTAAAACAACTCAAATTCGCGACCCACACGAAATTCAATCATAACCAACCCAAAACTTTCCATATTTGAGTCAAACACGGCTCAGCCGCAGCCTGAGTCTATAACCTAGTCGGTTGGACCTTTCCGACCAATTCTTTACGTCCACATCTCTTCATCACGCCTTGGAACCATGCAGACAAGTCCATGCACTCCTTGCACACATGCAAACATCTTCCTATGACGTCCAAGATACCTTCATAGGCATTGTTCTTGATTCAAACATACTGCACAACCTCCCGATCAACTCAACCACAATTCCTCCCGAACTTGGTTGTTGAACCTCATCTTCTCCCGAAGACTAGTTCAATGGATCCCGTCACCAGCCATGTCTTGAACTCATGCAACACCTGGACATGAATAAACAACCAATACTTCCGAGCACAAGTCCTCGACTTGACTCTCGTTAGTTCCGAAACTACAACATCTTACGTGAGCACCTCACATAAGCATGTTGTAAACCATAGCAAAATGATATCGGCCATAACCACCAATACACGCCAAAAACTTAGTAAAATAATACTAAGCAAACTTACCATAAGAGTAAAGAAAGTTCGAAACATTGCAAGTTAAAAGCAGAACCATTTCAATCAAGCTCCGAACCTTACCAAAGCAAATCGGACCTTGAACTGGAGCTTACCAAAGCTAGTCGGACCCAGCACCGGAGCTTACTAAAGCTTAGTCGAACCTAGCACGGAACTTACCAAAGCTAGTCGGACTTAGCACCGGAGCTAGCAAAAACAAGTCGGACCTAGCCAAAATAAGTCAGACCTAGACAAAGCAAGTCGGATCTTACGTCGGACCTTGCCGGAGCTACCCAAAACAAGTCGGACCTATCGTCGGACCTTGCAGGAGCTCGGACCTAGAGTCAGACCTTGTTAAAAAGGTGTTTTGGTAGTATTCAAAACTTTTATCGTCAAAGCCAATGTATTCAGCACACATAGGTCTCACAATCTCCCCCTTGATGAATACATTGGCAACACCACTTAAAATCCGAACATTGGCTTATTCACATGAAAAGTTTTGAAAACAATTTATCCCCCTTTATAATTCAGAAATAAAATGAGAAGAAAAACAAAAATACCAAAAATTCTCCCCCTGGGAAGAATCGTGTCAAAACACTTGTGAATGTGTGCAATGTGTGATTAATTTCTCCCCCTTTGACAATGTATTCAGCAAGGTACAAAAGAGAAATTTTAATTTGTTATGAGCACATTATAACATATACATATAAAACAAAGCTCATCCAAATCGTAACTTACACTAACACATCAATGAGATACATAAAGTAGTGTAAGCCATGCTAGAGATCAAGTGTAATTTTCAATTTAAGCAAGTCATGATCTCACAAACTTAACTATTTCAAGACCTGAAAGCATGCCACTTGTTGCTGCATTTTATTTAACATTTAAAGCACAAATTTTGATCTTATGACATTTGCAAGAGATTATATGCAGCATCAGCCTTATTCTAACCAACCAAGCCAAGCCTATGTCATTTGACAGTCAGAAGCTTAAGGACATGGTTTTAGTCTTACACAACTCCTTTCAAGTTCATATCTAAGTGCAATGATAAGCCATCTCAAAAGAAGAAGTGCGATGCATGCATATTCTCTTGATCTTTTCTCATTTTTTTATTTGAACATAAAAACTCAACATGCGAGTTGATTACTTGATTAATTCTTTATGATTAAAAGCACTTGTGAGCATGCAACAAGTTCAAAACAGCAAGAAAGTTCGACCATGACCAGATTTAGTGTAAGTAATTATTCCAATTACTAGACATGGTAAAAACTACAAAATGTATAACACGAGTAATGTAGTAAGAACTTTCAGCATGAAAAAGGAATCACAAAGTCATATATGCATGAAATACCATGCTCATATTATTTTAATTTCAGATTCACACATAGACTTCCCAAGTTTCAAAATTCTCCCTCAATTTAAGCCATAAGAATGCATAACCCCTATTTCACTATGAATGTAACAAAAACGAGTGAAATCCAAAGGTTTTGTAAAAATGTCAGCCAATTGTTGTTCGGTATCTACATGGTGAAGCATAATGTTCCCTTTTTTGACATTATCACGGAGAAAGTGATACCTAATGTCAATGTGCTTAGTTCTCGAATGTTGCACGGGGTTTTTAGCAATGCAAATGGCACTAGTGTTATCACAAAACAGTGGAACACTATCTATATCAACCCCATAGTCCTTAAGTGTTTGAACAATCCAAAGAATTTGTGAGCAAGAACTAGCAGCAGCTACATATTCAGATTCGGCTGTGGATTGTGCAACTGAACTTTGTTTTCTAGAGGACCAGGCAACAAGTGAATTACCAAGAAAATGACAAGCACCAGAAGTACTTTTCCTATCAATCCTACAACACCCAAAATCAGCATCGGAAAAAGCTTTCAAAGTAACGGTTGAGGAAGAAGGAAGAAAAATACCAAATTCTTGAGTTCCATGTAAGTACCTGAGAATCCTTTTGATGGCTTGACGATGTGAAGCACGTGGGGAGGCTTGAAACCGTGCATAAAGACATACGCTGAATTGTATGTCCGGTCTTGATGCCGTGAGATACAAAAGTGATCTGATCATGCTTCTATATTCTTTTTGATCAACGGGATCACAATCTTCATCAAGTTCAAGTGTTTTTGCTGTTCCCATTGGTGTCCGAAGAGGCTTGCTTTTGTCCATGTTGAAGCGCCTTAGGAGATCTTTTGTATACTTTGTTTGATGCACAAAGCTACCCTCCTTGGTTTGCTTGATTTGCAGCCCCAAAAAGTACGTGAGTTCTCCCATCATACTCATCTCAAATTCTGAACTCATCATAGCTGAAAACTTGGACACAAGATCATGAGAAGCACAACCAAATATAATATCATCCACATACACTTGAACGAATAATGAGTCATTGCCATGCTTAAGCACAAAAAGAGTTTTATCAACCTTGCCCATGGTAAACCCCTTTTCAAGTAAGAATGTTTTTAACCTATCATACCATGCTCTAGGGGCTTGTTTGAGACCGTACAAGGCTTTGGACAGTTTGTAAACATGATTAGGAAAATTTGGATTTTCAAAACCAGGTGGTTGTTCTACATAAACCTCCTCATCTATGTAGCCATTAAGAAAATCACTTTTAACATCCATTTGATATAGCTTAAAACCTTTAGATGCAGCAAAAGCTAACAAAATTCTTATGGCTTCTAATCTAGCAACAGGAGCAAAAGTTTCATCAAAATCTAGACCTTCAACTTGTGTGAAACCTTGAGCAACCAACCTAGCCTTATTCCTAACCACAACCCCATCCTCACTTATTTATTTTTAAACAGCCATTTAGTTCCAATTAAAGTGTGACCTTGAGGTGGAGGTACAAGTTTCCAAACATTATTTCTTTCAAAATTTCCTAACTCTTCTTGCATGGCAATAATCCAATATTCATTAGTGAGTGCGTGTGATATATCTTTGGGTTCAAAAGAAGCAACAAAAGCAGAATGAGCATGAGAATTAGGGTCGAAAAACCTGGATCTTGTAACTCGTTCATGCAAACTTCCAATAATTTGTTGTGGAGGATGACTTTTGAGAATCCGGAGGGGAGTGGACACTTCACAAGCTTCTTCTTCATGTTCATCACAAATAGATGAGCTGGTGACATGAGGAGGATCTGGACCAGCAATGTTGGTCATCGGTGCTGGCTGTGAATCAAGATCAGGAGCTGGAACAATGTCATTAGCTGCTGAATTTTCGGGCAGCAGCACCACTTCTTCCTCTTCTTCAACGAAAATACTCTCCCCCTACGGATATGGATCCGGACCTGCAATATTTGAACTAGTACCTGGGCTAGCTTCATCAAAAGAAACCTCACAAGTCTCCACAATTTTGTTAGTATCAAGTAAAAGCACACGGTAGCCTCTAGTATGAGATAGATAACCAAGAAACATGACATCAACAGATCTAGCTTCAAATTTATCAAGATTACCATGTTTCTTAACAAAGCATTTGCAACCAAAGACCCTAAAGTGTGTGACACTAGGCCTATGTCCAAACCTGAGCTCATATGGTGTTTTACCTAGCTTAGCACGCAAGAAAACACGATTTGAGATATAACAAGCGGTTGCAATTGCATCAGCCCAAAATTTCCTAGGAGTTTGATATTCATCAAGCATAGTCCTAGCCATCTCAACTAAGGTTCTATTCTTTCTCTCTAAACACCATTTTGTTGAGGTACATATGGTGAAGAAAATTGATGATCTATTGCATTTTCAGCACAAAAGTGATCAAACGATTGATTTTTAAATTCTGTTCCATTATCACTTCTAATTGCTCTTAAAGATCCTGGGTGATCAATTGATAATCTAAGAAATAAAGTTCTAAAGTGACTAAAAGATTCATTCTTAGATGCCATAAAGTAAACCCAAGAGTATCTAGAATAGTCATCAACAATCACAAGAACATACTATTTACCTCCGAAGGATTGAACACGTGAAAGTCTTACGGTGTCAAGGTGTAAAAGTTGACCCGGTTCAGTTATCATGGTCATTGTGAGAGGAGCATGTGAACCTGCAACCATCTTAGCATGTCTACAAGAAGAGCACACGATTTCTTTGTCCCCTTTAAGCTTAGGCAGCCCACGTATGCGATCAAGAGCACTAACATGCGTGAGATGATCAAAACCTACGTGACCAAGTCTACGATGCCAAAAATATAAATCTTTGAAATCATTTGCAACTAGACATCTATGCTTAGAGGAAGACATATCAAAATCAGATTTAAAAACTCTTACAAACCGAGACATGTTAAAAATAAGCTCACTATTTGAACACAACTTTGCAGCAGTTTTTATTGAAAATAATTTCAAGATTTTCATCTAGCAATTGTGAAACAGAAAGCAAGTTGTATTTCAAATTTTTGACAAGTGCCACATCCTTCAAAGTGTAGTGATCATTTACTCTAACCGAACCCTTAGCAATTATAGGAGTTGAAGAATTATCGGCAAAAGTAACATTCTCCACACGTGACACAAAAGAGAGAGAGAGGAGAACCATTCTTTGTTTCCGGTCATGTGGCGTGAGCAACCTGAATCCACAATCCAAATTTTCTCCTTCCTCAAGCGTGTAACCTACATAGAAGCACAATATGTCGATGACTCAATACTGGGGTTAGTTAAAAGGCATTTAGGAATCCAGTACTGAGTCACACGACGTCCAGCAGGAATAACATTCGAAAGCTGAGATAAAACAGCAGGTTTCTGAGTCAAAGTTTGAGATTTTTTATTCTTAACTACTGACCTATGAGGTGTTACTTGTGTAGCACGAAAATCAGTAGCTCCGGAGGCAAAAACAGAAGGCCCGGAGGCAAAAACTGAAGCTCCGGAGGCAAAAACTGAAGCTCCGGAGGTAAACTTTGAATATTTCTGACTCATAACAGCAGGTTGCATGTTCCTGACATTCGGTTTAGTATGTGCAGCCAATTTTGCAGGAGAATTATAAGATCTATCTTGCATTCTTTCCTTTTTCATATTGTTTAGCTAGTCTATAACAAAAATCTATGATATGACCATCTCTACCACAATAGGTACAATGAAATTTAACTTTGTGTTCATGTCTAGATGAGCATGTAGTATGCTTATTTGAACCCGAATGTGACAACACTCCTGCAGATTTAAAAACCACTTCTTTTTGTTTAGGAACTGTTTGAATCAAACCACTTCCTAATGATTTTTCAATTTTAGGTGGATGTTCCTTAGCATGACCATGTGAATCAAAACCTAAACTTGTTTTATCATTGCAAGACTTGGAAGAATTCAGCAGCAAGTTTAGGTTCTTATTCCCATTACAAAACCGATCTAATGTCATATGCATGTTATCAAGTTTATTTGATAGATCAAGGCAATTTTCACATGAAGTTTTTCCTTTTAATTTGCAATTGGAACAATATTTAACTTCATGAGAACGTAAAGCATTGTTCAATATAGAAATTTCTTTCATAGCATCTTGTAGTTTCTTATCAAGATCATCGCAAGTAGAACAATGCAAATCAATGTAGAACAACAAGCATCTATTAAGTTTTTATTATTAAGTGCAGCAACCTTTTTGTTCTTTTCGATTTCAAGTTCAAGTTTATCAAGTGTGGAGGTGTGTGCACTTCTTAGAGAGGACAATTGTTCATATATTAAATAACATGAGGAACAAGAATCATCACTAGGAATCAAGGATTTTAAATGATTAATTTCAGATTCTAGTGACTCGATTTTAACAGCATTGTCCCTAATCTTTTTGTCCTTTTTCTTAACAATAATAGGGGCACGAGAAATAGCATCACACATTTCTTCGCAAGTAGGACATACCTCTTCGTTGTCACTGTTGTGTTCTGCATCCTCCATACTTGATTTTGATTTGCCCGCCATGAAGCACAAGTTTGCCAGATCATCTTCATCTTCATCACTTCCAATGTCTACATCACTCGAGCCAAGTTCTTGAAGTGCGGTGATGAAACTGTTTATCAGTTTGCGTCCTGTAAAAACCTTCTTTTTCTTGTTGGTGTTGCCAAAAGAGGACTTGACTTTATTCTGCTTTTCATCACGGTTAGAAGGACCTAAAAATGTCCTGTCTTACCACATTCAAAGCATCGTTGAGGTCCAGAGCTTCCTCTCCTTCTAGTTCTCACATTTTGCAATGCTTTTGAGAACCTAGTAGAAAGAAGTACTAGCTCCTCCTCTGGAAACTCCTCAATCTGTTCCAGGGTTAGTGAAGACACCAAAGCAAGTGTATTGCTAGATGATTGGCCGGAGCTAGGCATATCACGTTGTGAGACAAATGCAATAGTCTTATTTGGGTTCTTACGTGATATAACGTCAATTTCATGAGTTTTTAGCTTAGCATAAAGCACATCTAATGTAAGAGTACTCATGACAGTGGATTCACGTATGGATGTTACTTTCATCTCCCAAATTGACATGTCTAATGCACTTAGTAATTGCCTAACATTTTCAGCATCTGAAAAATTAACATTGACGCTACGCAAGTTGCTGAGAATTTTATTAAAGCGAGCAAAGAGGTCATCAATGGACTCACCGGGTTGCATCTCAAAGCGCATGTATTCTTTCTTGAACATATCCTGTCTTATCTCCTTGATCGTGTTGGATTCT
Organism: Neostapfia colusana; assembly: GCA_030760725.1. NCBI lineage: Eukaryota > Viridiplantae > Streptophyta > Magnoliopsida > Poales > Poaceae > Neostapfia > Neostapfia colusana. The sequence goes on along the minus strand of JASWHV010000006.1, from coordinate 60,335,554 downwards.
TCGTGGTAGTCACAAAGTGCTCTCCACACATCATACGCCGATCGGAGGTGTGCAACACGGTCAAAGTCGCTCTGAGTTAGTCCTTGTATGGTCAAGTTCCGAGCCTTGTTGTTGTTGTCGACATCTCTCATGTTTTTAGTCGTGACTTGATCATTTGAAGATACATCGTAAGGCTTGTACACCTTTTCCCATATTGCAAAGCCTTGCGCCTGGATGAAAGCTTCCATGCGTGCCTTCTAAACTTGAAAATCAATACCACTAAACACACAAGGTTTGGCGGAGTATTTATCCATGATGATTAGTCAAAACACGTGCAAATCACAAAGATTATAGCAACCTGGCTCTGATACCAAATGTAGGATCGAAGTACACGTGTAAAGCTACCAGAGGGGGGTGAATGGTAGATAAAAACTTTTCAGCGGAAGCAACAAAACACCCCTCAGCAGAAAACCGATCTTTAAAGAAACCGTGTGTGCGACTAATCTAAACGTGTTCAACTGTGACAAAACTAGTATATATTGTAGAGAATCAAGTCACAAAGACATCACAACAAGAATCATGAAAATCCATTGAGAGAAACTCAAGTTACGATCGAAAGATCGAACAAAGGTCAATCTGTCCTACGTGAGAAAAACAGTTCTGGAATACTGCAAAGAAACTCGTGTAGATCAGAAACCACAAATTCAATAACCCAAAAAGTTTCACTGATGATAGATAATCAAGTTGTGAAGACAACCCAAACAGAATCACATCAATCGGATCTGTAAAACTCGAGTTATGATAAAACCACCGAAGCAAGGTAGTGCTGAACAGAAACTCGATGAGAAAAACTTGTCTGAAACAAGTCGGACGAACAAGGCACAAAAGTTCCTTTAGAATACGAATTTTATGTATCAAAACACAAGAGGAACAGCCCCAAAGTCGTGTACCACGAGCTCTGGCCTCCCTTGCTTATATAACCAGCTCTATGGCCAATCCAAGTCAAACTAGGACTCCTACTCCTACTTGGATTCAAACTGTAACTTTCCAATACTGCTCAAGACTCTTCTATACGCAGATAGAAGCAATCTTAGGACTTCCAAACACCTTAGCAACGACCCAAACATTCCTAAAACAAATCAAATTCGTGACCCACACGAAATCCTATCATAACCAACCAGAAACTTTCCATATTTGAGTCAAACACGACTCAGCCGCAGCCTGAGTCCATAACCTAGTCGGTTGGACCTTTCCGACCAATTCTTTACGTCCACATCTCTTCATCACGCCTTGGAACCATGCAGCAAGGTCCATGCACTCCTTGCACATGTGCAAACATATTCCAACAACGTCCAAGATACCTTCATATGCATTGTTCTTGATTCAAACATACTGCGCAACCTCCCGATCAACTTAACCACAATTCCTCCCGAACTTGGTTGTTGAACCTCATCTTCTCCCTAAGACTAGATCAATGGATCCCGTCACCAGCCATGTCTTGAACTCAAGCAACACCTGCACATAAATAAACAACCAATACTTCCAAGCACAAGTCCTCAACTTGACTCTCATTAGTTCCGAAACTACAACATCTTACGTGAGCACCTCACATAAGCATGTTGTAAACCATAGCAAAATGATATCAGCCATAACCACCAAAACACACCAAAAACTTAGTAAAATAATACTGAGCAAACTTTCCATAAGAGTAAAGCAAGTTCGAAACATTACAAGTTAAAAGCAGAACCATTGCAATCAAGCTCCGAACCTTACCAAAGCTAACCGGACCTTGAACCGGAGCTTACCAAAGCTAGTCGGACCCAGCACCGGAGCTTACTAAAGCTTAGTCAGACCTAGCACGGAACTTACCAAAGCTAGTCAGACCTAGCACCGGAGCTAGCAAAAAAAAGTCGGACCTAGCCAAAATAAGTCAAACCTAGACAAAGCAAGTCGGACCTTACGTCGGACCTTGCCGGAGCTACCCAAAACAAGTCGGACCTATCGTCGGACCTTGCAGGAGCATGGACCTAGAGTCGAACCTTGTTAAAAAGGTGTTTTGGTAGTATTCAAAACTTTTATCGTCAAAGCCAATGTATTCAGCAGACATAGGTCTCACAGTTAGCTCGACAGAACGGCCAGCAGATCACGATTCCTGCATGGCAGCCGCCACAGGCTACCCCGTCACAGGAGCCCGCAGCACAGGTGCCTCCGGTACAGGTAATAAACTCTTTAATATTGTATTATTCATTTAACATAGGGAGAGAGGGAGATATAGAGAGAGATAGAGTGGTACACAAGGGAGAGAGAAGGAGTGCGAGAGAGGGTGAGAGTGAGATGGAGAGACGGAGTGTTACAATAGAGGGAGAGAGAGAGTGCGAGAGAGAGGGTGAGAGTGAGAGTGACAGAAAAAGGGGATGGATGGTACAGAAATAGAGGAACAAAGTGAGAGACAAGATGAAAAGTAGAGAAAGACGAAGAGAGTAAGAAAAAAGAGAAAGCCATGGATATCTGAATCCAAAATATGTCTAACTACTCATGTGCTTTGCAGGTTTCGGCGACGGAGGCTTCGACTCCATCACCACAGCTACCAGTTCCGGGAGGGACGCATGGAGACGGTTTCCTCGGATCCGGAGGTAGTCGAGGGGATAGTGTGTAGCCCTTTTGTGTTTTGTGTTGTGTTTGATGCATATGCCTCTGTTTAAGAATGTTTACTGCTGCTATGAGTATATATTTTCTATATTGTCTGTTCTGTGAGCTGGGCATCGAGCCAGGTTAGTCAGTTTTTGTTTTTTTAAAAAATTACAAACATAACTTATGACGGCCACTGCCCAGAAGCCGTCGTAAGTTAGCTACTGCTACTTACGACGGTCACCAGTACCGTCATAAGTTAGCGTAAGTTACTTACGACGACACTGAGCAAGCCGTCGTAAGTAAAGTGGCTTGGGCCACCACGTGGTCTGGGCCGTTACTTACGACGGATGTGCGACGCCGTCGTAAGTTAAGTAACTTACGACGGTAGCCATCGTAAGTTAGCTTATTTATGACAAAATAATTACCTCGGCTCCTCACCATCGTAACTTAGCTACTCACGACGGTTTATGACTAACTTACGACAGTTCCGGCCGTCGTAAGTCAGTCGTATCCCTGTAGTGCATCTTCAGCGTCGGGAGTTAGGGCGGGGGCCACTCTATGCTCCGGATATGGACTGGAGGTCGATCCCGGTGACCCTCAACGGAGGGCGCAGGCACGGGAGGTTGAAGAAGGCACTATGTGTGGGACCCACGTGCAGTGTTTTAAACTTTTCCCCGGTTCTCAGTTTTTAGTTCAACTTCAAACACCCATAACTTTGGCTAGGAAGCTCTAAATCGAGTGAACCAAATTTTGTTGGATTCATCTCTCTGATTACTTTCCAACAAATTAAGTTTCACTCCTTGAAAACCTTTATTTCTACAGAATTAATTCTCCAAAATTTAAACTGTTTAGAATTTTAACTGGAGAACCCTTTACTGGAAAATTCTGAAATTTGGCCAGGGTGCACCTTGTAATATCCCTGAGCTACCATAGAAATTGCAGATCCATCCGAGCTCATTTGATCTACCTAATGGTGTGATTAAGAAAACTGGTCCAGAGGAAAAGAAAAATGTCCAGATACATTTTTCAGATTTTCTCTGAACTTGTGTAGCTCATATCTTTTGCTAGGATGCTTCAAATTAGATGAAACAAATTTCATTTTAACTAAATGAAAGTCATGGCTTGATCCATGAAAATGGAAGGACCACACGGTCTCGACTAGCCTGGATCACGCTGAGGTGCTGCGTTGCACAGCACCGGATAACACACGTAAAAGGTACAAAGCGGAAGCAAAAGTTTTATTACAATAAACTGTTTTGAACATGTTTACAACAAAATACGTCAAGTCTACACTGATGGGTGTAGACTAAGCCAAAAGAGTTCACGTTCAGCCCGTGAACATGTTCCCACTAGCACGCACACACATTAACTCGGCAGCGTGCACGACTCCCACTCGACGGGTTGCCCTCTTGGGGGTCCGTCTCCTCATCGGGAGCCTCCACCTCATAACATCCTGCAAACACTTCAAACACAAGCAGTGAGCACGATGGCTCAGCAAGACTCGCCCGTCTTTCATATACATGAAACTCTACATTCTGGGTTTACATTGTGTAATGGAATGAAAGTTGCAACGCTTCAAACACAAGCAGTGAGCACGATGGCTCAGCAAGACTCGCCCGTCTTTCATATACATGAAACTCTACATGCTGGGTTTACATTGTGTAATGGAATGAAAGTTGCAAAGTTCACGCCTATAGAGTTGTACCTTACTTTCCAGTTTTAGCACAAGTTGTGGAAAAACCTCGTGCTAAGGCACATAAGAGAGCCGGAATCAAACAAGAAACACATTTCTTTCATGTGCTCTGCCCAAGGTTAAAAAGAACTTTAATTAGCTCTAAACTACAACAGATCATTAGCAACCAAAGTATATCATTCAATCAGCAACTTTTTAACATGACTCTAACCTGTTCTTTCTACGTCACGGTACAGTGAACAAGTGGTACTCACTGACCACGAGGGACGGTGATTATAATCAATTTACACCTGCAGGGTTACCCGAATAACCCGTCACGTACGACTGTACTCGATGTTGCCTACAGCAACCATCACGGATGTCGTACGCAGCCACCTTTCATACGTCAGCCAAATGTTGAACCGGTCCCATCGTCCCGAGCAAGAGGTCTCTGCGTGCGCATCCACAGTGCCGCCAGTCGATTTACACCTCAAGCTCTCAACCTACCCTCTGGACGACAAGCCATGCCTGAACAAATCGTTACCCGAATTACATCGGTTTCCCGGTTCCCATATATCTGGTAGGTCTTTGATACTCTTCTAGCTTGTTCAACAGGCCCGCACACGGCTTGGTTCTCAATCGACACAAGCGAAGCTATAGTACCCAGGCCCCAACGTCCTGCTGTCCTTACTCTCCGCTCGGTCTCATTTTTCTTGCCATGTGTTCTGTTTGCTATCTCTAACCGAGTGGTGTGCCTCTAGCTTTGTGAGCAGTTCAAACTACTTGACTTGTACCGAATCCTACACTAATTTAGGATTGCTGTGGATACTCGAGCTTTAAAACCTAGGCCCAAAACCAGGGTTTTCTTGGCTATGCATTCGGGTTTTCAAACAAGACTCTAATGCATAATCAAAGTGTATACTCAAAGTAAGTTCTCAAAACAATAAAATTTATAAAACGGCTAATGCAAACCGGAGCTTGCCTTGCTGCTGCTGGTCGTAAGCTAGCTGTTCCTCCGGGCTGATGAAATCCAACACCTCCGGCTCCTCTTCAACCTTAGCGACTACACAATATAAATATGTATGCTTGTCAATTTAAATGCATTTGAATTTGAAGATGATATTGTGAATTCTATAACTCTAGCTAGAAAGTTCTAATGACTCTGAAATTTTTACTGTGGTTTGAATACAACCTACACAGAAACTTGGCCAAATTTCATTTGCAGCAAAGCTCATTTGAGCCCTCCACAAATAAATGTTTATTTGGCCTTAATTGGAGGTCTTAGGGTGTTCTAAGGATTTTCATGGAGCAAGCCATGACTTTCTGGAAACTAGATTTTCAGAGGGTTATAATGTAAATGGTTTCACCTAAGTTGAAGATTCCTAGCAAAAGATATGAGCTAAACATGTCTAGAGAAAATCTGAAAAATGTTTCTGGACATTTTTCATTTTCTCTGGAACTGTTTCATTAATCACACCATTAGGTGGATCAAATGAGCTCAAATTGATCTGAAATTTTTATGGTAGCTCAGGGATATTACGATGAACATCATGGCCAAATCTCAGAATTTTTCACCAAAGGGTTCTCCAGTCAGAATTCTAAACAGTTTAAATTTTTGAAGAATTAATTCTGGAGAAATAAAAGTTTTCATGAGGTGAAACTTGATTTGATGGAAAGTACTCAGAGATCTGAATCCAACAAAGTTTTGTTCACTCGATTTGGAGTTTCCTAGCCAAAATTATGTGGGTTTGAAGTTTAAACTAGAAACTGAAATTAGGGAAATGTTTAAATCTCTGACGGTGGGTCCGGGGCTACGTGTCGGCTCCACAGCGTCTGCCACACGGGTCCACTGAGTCCTACACGCGCAGCCACATATGATCCAGAGCCGCAACCGATCCTTGATTTAAATCCCTACTCGCTGACACGTGGGGCCGGGGGCGTCTTCAACCTCCTGCCACCCGCGCGCGCGCCCGCGCCTGAGCCCGCCGGAGTTCGCCAGAAACCGATATCCCGGCCATCTCCTGAGCTCCGGCTGGCCGCTAGGGCCTAACCCGACATGCTGAACTCTCTGGTGACGTTTCCCCGAGCCGGCAAGGTCTCCATCCTAGTCCGCAATGGTGCAACGGCTCGGCTTCACTCCGGCAGCGTCGTCCGCCACTTCGATCCCGTCACCCACTGAGTTCTTGAGCTCTACAGCACCGGTGTGACGTGTAGATGCTCGACATATGCTCAAGCTAGCTCAGGAGAGGCTCTAAGTGAGCTCGCACCATGCGCCCGACGGCTCCCGCCATTGGCGCCGGTAGCAAAACTCAAAATAAGCTGTCTACAGGGGTTTTCATGCTAGGGTTGTGAAGGAAAGTTGTTCACTACGGAGTCTAGCTCGTTTGTTTGCAGTTTGAGGATCTCTAAACTATTATGGGGCGAGGGGAAGAAAATATGAAATTCGTCGCCGGTGATCAACCACTCGGGCTACGGTTTGGAGATGAGCAACACGAAATCCTAACGCGTCTTGGGTTGCGTTGGCTTGGACATGACGCATTCCCGCTCGGGCTGTCCACGAGAGCCCGAGGTGTGAAAGAACTTTGGTCACCACAAAAGCTTGCGGTATTGGTTGGGGAAAGCCGAACTCGGCTGGTTCTTGTGACGGGGAGGTAGGAGGAGATGCTATAGTACCGTTTTGCAGCTCAGGAACGCCTTGCACATACGGTGGTGCGGTTCCCAGTCGAGTTGCGACGGTGGCGGTGTTCTTGGCTCTGTGTTCGTGCGATAGCGAGGAGCAACGAGCAAAACTGGCTTTGGCCGGCTCGAGTGCGGGGAGAAGGAGGCTGGCCGTCGTCTGAGCATGAGCGCACGCCGAGCAGGAGATGGCAGCGGCGTCTGGCTTGGTGGCGATCACAGGGCTGGCCCGAGAAACTGAGGAACCGAGTCCTCAGTCGGTTTGCTCTGGTGTGAGACTGACAGTGGGTCCCACCCCCTTGTTTTAACCTTTAAAATTCAATTTTCCTACTGCTCTTAATATTGGTGACCTTAATGCCCCTGTACATTTGAATAATTCACCCAAATGCCCATTTGGATTTGAATGATTCAAATTGTGGAGTGTTTGAAATATATTTACAGCACATATGTAGTCTGAAATTCAAATTGGATTTGAATTTGCTTAATTTAGTTCATGTCGAGATTAACTCCAAATGGAATGAAAATTGGTGAGTGGCTCAAAAAAATGTGCTGAGTGTGAATATGAATCCCACTTTTGAATTCCTGGGATGAAAGGAGTTTGAATTTTAATTTAAGTTCAATCTAGCCTTTTTTCTAATTGTACCCAAAAATACCTCAAAGGGTTTTGGATTTGGGTGAAATTTGGCATGAGCATCTTTAACAAGGTTTAGGATTTTTCATATGCTCAGCCTCTATATGATGCATGTGGGAAATACCACTTTTGCATTTTGTAAGTTTATCATCTAATGACTTTCTTGATGGTTTTTACTTGCTCTTCAAAGATGTTCATAAAATCTCCTCAAATGAGGTGTGTGTGGTGTGATGAACACTTTTTAGCAAATGGAAAACTTGGGCCCTTACATTCCTCCCCTCTTAAAAGAATCTCGTCCCAAGATTATAAGGTGAAAATGAGAGAGTGGACGGTGGAAAATTACCGTATGTGCGACGTTAAAAAGTCAGGGTAGTTAGCACGAAGAAGCCTTCGCTCTCCCATGTCACTTCATCTACAGAGTCATTACTCCATTGAACTTTGAGAACCACAACGTACGGTTGCGTGTGGTTTGGGCCTTTTCATCAATAATCTGAACCGGCTCCTCCCGATAGGTGAGATCCGGTTTCAGTTCTTCAATATCTCCCAGCTGAACGGTGGTTGAAAGCTTGAGGCACTTACTCAGCTGAGAAATGTGAAAGACTTCGTGCACACCGGAGAGTGTCGCTGGTAATTCCATCCGGTATGCAACCGATCCACATCTTTCTACAATCTAGAATGGACCAATGAATCGGGGTGCTAACTTTCCTCTCACCCCGAATCTGTTCACGCATTAATTGGAGAGACACGTACATACACGTGTCCCCGACTTCAAATTGCAAAGAACGTCTTATCAGGTCCGCATACTGTTTTTGTCGGGATTGAGCGGCTTTTAAGTTCTCTTAAATCAGCTGAAACTTTTCTTCAGCATTGTTGACAAGGTCAATCCTGAAGGTGACCTTTTTGCTAGACTCACACCAATTCAGCGGTGTGTGGCATTTTCTCCCGTATAGCGCCTCATAGGGCGCCATTTTGATGCAAGATTGGTACCCATTGTTGTACGAGAACTCGGCTAACGGTATGTGATCATACCAATTCTTACCGTGGTTGATAGCACAATCTCATAACATATCTTCTAATATCTGATTTACCCGCTCGGTTTGCCCATCCGTCTGCAGATGGTATGCTGAACTACGGATCAGCTTCCTCCCCAAAGTAGCATGCAACTGCTCCCAAAAGCGAGACCCAAATAAAGTGCCCCGATCCGAGATGATAGTGCGGGGTACGCCATATAAGCACAAGATCCGTGAGATGTACAATTCAGCATACTTCTTGGCGTTGTAGTTGGTGTTGACCGGGATAAAATGGGCAACCTTTCTGAGCCGGTCGTAGATCACCCACACTGAATCATGTTTCTGAAATGTAGTGGGTAAACCGACGATGGAGTCTATGCTTACATCCTCCCACTTCCAGGCAGGAATGCCAAGCGGTTGCAATAATCCCGGTTTCTTCATGTGTTCCGCTTTCACCCTCCGGCATGTATCATACTCGGACACATACTTTGCGATCTCCTGCTTCATCTGTGTCCACCAAAACTTGCTTCTGAGTTCTTGATATATCTTATTGCTGCCAGGGTGAATAGAAAACTTTGACAAGTGAGCCTCATCAAATATTTTCTTCCGCAACTCTGGGTTAGGGGTACGACGATCCTGTCCTTGAACCATAGGACGCAGTGAGCGTCATCAAAGATTTTCTTACTTAACTCCGGGTTACGGGGTACGATGATCAGGACCTTGATCTATAGGATGCCGTCTCCGTCTATCCGGAAACATTTCAACTCCCCACTGTCTACACGTCTCCGCAAATGCGACATGCTCTTGTCATGTTTCTGAGATGCCGCTATCTCTTCACGGATGGTGGGGATCAAAGGTAAGATGTAGAGAGCTCCATGTCGAATCACATGCAATGGTGGCTCGCTCTCTTCCAACGGTGTGATGGTCAGATTGTGGACGTGTGACTTGTGACTCAGCGCATCCACCAACATGTTTGCTTTGCTGGGGTGATAATGGATCTCTATTTCGTAATCTGTTATCAACTCCAACCATCTTCGTTGCCTCATGTTCAGCTCCTTCTGAGTGAATATGCACTTGAGGCTTTTGTGGTCGGTATATAAATGTACGAGGTTACCGATTAGGTAGTGGCTCCACATTTTGAGTGTGAGTACCACGACAGCGAGCTCTAAGTCATGAGTTGGATAATTCTGCTCATGGTTTCTGACCTGCCGTGATCCATACGTGACCAGCCTTCGGTCTTGCATCAGAACACATCCGAGCCCAATGCCGGATGCATCACAGTACACATCGAACAGTTTTGTTGTGTCTGGCTGCGCCAAAACCGGTGCTGATGTTAGGTGTTTCACAAATGCCTTGAACGCTGCTTCACATGCTGGACTCCAAACATATTTGGTAGCCTTCTTCAGCAGCTCTTTCATAGGCTTGGCAATCTTTGAGAAGTTCGGAATGAACCTCCGATAATATCCCGCGAGTCCAAGGAAACTCCGTACCTCGTGAACAGTTCTCAGGGACTTCCAATTACGCACTTGTGTGATCTTACTCGGGTCTACAGCGATGCCCTCCGCTGAGATAATATACCCGAGAAAAGGCACTTGCGATATCTAGAATTCACATTTGCTGAATTTCGCGTATAGCTTGTGATCCCACAGCCTTCGCAAGACTATGCAGATGCTTCGTGTGTTCTTCCTCCGACTTGGAATATACCAATATGTCGTCGATGAAGATCACAACAAACTTGTCCAGCTCCGGCATGAATACCGAGTTCATCAAGTACATGAAATGAGCTGGAGCGTTGGTGAGGCCGAAGGACATGACCAGGTACTCATAAAGCCCGTACCTCATCGAGAAAGCCGTCTTCGGTATATCCTCAGCCCGTGTCTTAATCTGATGGTACCCGGATCTTAAGTCCATCTTGGAAAAGATCTTTGCTTCGACCAACTGATCAAACAACATGTCGATCGGTGGCAATGGGTACTTGTTCTTGATAGTTACGGCGTTTAGTGGGCGATAGTCCATGCAAAGTCGTAACATTTTGTCCTTCTTCTTCACAAATAATGCCGAACAGCCCCATGGCGAGGAGCTCGGCCTAATAAAACCCTTCTCCAGCAGGTCCGTCAACTGCGTTTTCAATTCTGCCAACTCCTTTGGCGCCATCTTGTACGGCCTTCGGGATATTGGCATAGTTCCTTGTGCAAGTTCAATCCTGAACTCCACCTCTCGGTCGGGCGGCATCCCCGGTAAATCATCCAGGAACACATCTGGGAACTCACGGACTACTGGAATGTCTTCCAATCTGATGGTGGTGGATTGGTATACACATGGAAGTTTTATTTCTGGACTGTCCAGAAATAATGAGTGAGACTCGTGCATTTCTGAGTGTAAATGCACGACTCGGAGGACGGTGTCTAAAACAGCGCTGCTGAGGGTTAATCACGAGATCCCTAGGATGACATTGACCTTTTATCCCTCTAAAGCTATGAGAGACGTAGGGTATACTCTACCCTCTAAGCATAATGGCGCTTTCGAAACCATCATGCTTGCTGAAATTTTCCCACCTTGTAAACAAATCACGTAAGGACTCTTGGTGGGTATTATTTGCAAGTTGTATTTAGCAATAAAAGCCTGTCTAATGAAACTATGCGTGGCGCCTAAATCAAATAACACTATGGTGGGATACTGGTGGAGTTGGAACATCCCCGCAAGGATTGGCTCTCCCTCTGGCACGTCCTTTATGGTGAGTTGGTGAATGGTGCCGGGCTTAGGATTTTCCCGCCACGCATTAATGGGGTTCTGGGGCTGATTCCTCCACGGAAACTGTGGTGCCACTCTGCCGCCTTGCCTCTCGGGGCAGTTGTTGGCGATGTGCCCTGGGTGACCACATTTGTAGCATGCGGTTGACGACTGGCTCATGCTTGGGGACAAAAGCCCGGCATGCGCTGCTGAGGTGCAAATGCACGCGGCATCACCCGCTGCTGCTGTTGTTGCTGCGGAGGTGGTGCTGGTAAGGCTGGCCGGAACGCCGGTGGGGAATATGGCCGACTGCAGAATTGCATCGGCCGCTGTGGTGGCTGCCAGCGTTGACCTGGTGGTGAGCGATACACCATCCGGTATTTTTGGGGAGGACCACCTCCATCTCCGCTGCTCTGCGGTGCACTTCACTTCTTCTCCGCCGCCGCTAACTCGTTGCTGGAGTCCTCTTGCACAATAACAGCATCAATATATCATTGAGGCTGCCGCAATTGAACATCGCCAGCTTGTCCTTCAGGAGCGGATTTAGCCCCTAGTAAATGTGATCTCGCCGCTTCTCGTCGGTATTGGCATGATATGAAGCGTAGAGTGTGAGATCGTTGAACGCCCTGGAGTATTCCAGTGTGTTCCTGCTGCCTTGTTACAGATGGAGGAATTCTTGTGTCTTCCTCTTCATCAGACCCGGCAGTATGTGATATGCCCTGAAGGCCGTCGGGAAATCCGCCCAGGTCAGTACTCGCTCGGTGGGTTGTGAGGCACAGAAGTTTGCCCACCAAGCGCTCGTGAACCCTTGAAGCTGCTGGGCCACGAACTGAGTCTTGTGCTGCTCACTAACTTGGAGCAGCCCGAACTTCATCTCCATCGTGCGGAGCCAGTTGTCCGCATTGAGGGGTTCATCCGCCCTTGAGAATACCGGGGGATGAGTAGCCAGAAAATCAGAATAGGAGCTTTGTCGGTGCTCCTCTCGATCTTGACGCCTCTCTGGTTGAGACGTATTCGCAATTAGAGTTTGCAGCAGCTCCGTGTGCTGCTGATGTGAACCCGCCATGGCTGCAACAATGTCGGCCAATGTAACTGTTGGCGGTGGCGGTAGCGGTTGTTGCGGTTGCTGCTGTTGCTGTGGTCCTGAGAAAGTCTCAGGAGGCTGTTGGGAGGCATCTCCCCCCCTGACTAGAACCCCCAACCTCCGGGTTGGCACGAGTGCGAATCATTCTGAAATTCAAAACAGTAACGATCAGCACATGTCATTCTTATAATTCCATAGAAAACAGTAGGTATTACAGTGACACATGAATAAACTTGCACAACATTCACATATATTGATAAAGCATAAACTTTATACAAGATACATTATTCTCGGATCCCCGAGAAGTCGTGCTCATGTCATCGCTACCTATACACATGCTACTGTCTACACGACATGTCACCGATTACAAAAGTTTCTACACACCACCCTCGCTGCCCTACTTGGCAACGGTAACTCACTACTCGGAGTAGAACTTGACCTCCTGCGGGTCGTCCTCCTACGCTACCTATGCTGGTGGCTCCGGGTCCATGACCTCCTCTTCTGGTTCAGGTTCCCACATTGCCAGGATACCCAAAACTACGGATAAGGCACCTACCATCGGTAGGCCCATTACCGGAGGCACGAGGTCTTGCAACGCATGCACCTCGTCCATGGCCTGGTTGTAATCTTCTTCCCAGCCCTGCCCCTCCTCAATAGCGTCATCACGCTCTTGAGTAAGGACCTCGTTCTGCTGGGTCAAGGCCTGTACTTGCTGTTGTAAAGCCATGATGTCGACACGGCTTTTCTTCTTCACCTTCTTCAGACGACGCAACTGATTGTGTTGCTCATTCAGTCGCTTGATCGTTGGAAGGAGCATATTGTGGAGTGCGCCGTGAGCACTCTCGTAATGGTCTCGGCGGATGGTGCTCTCCTTGAGCTCCACGGCAAGTCGAGCTGTATGGACAGCTTGGCTGTCCATCACGGTCTTCCCTGCCATCAACTGGAGGCTGAGGTTCGCCTCAGTGGGGTTGTACCTTGGGCAACTCGGATCAGTTGCCGCAACATACCTCTCCCTCCACACTTTATTAGCTCACCCCTCCACCAGGACAAGCGCGTATCGAGTGCCCTCCATAGCTCTCACGTGTAGCTGACAGAAACGCGACATGGTGTCGCGGGCTGCCACCTGCCACATCTCCCCTGGTTGTCTACCTCTCACCGTGACGGTGAAACGTGCCCAACCGGGTGGTGTAGGTCCTGCTGGAACATCGACATGGATGATCCATGTCTTGTTCCCCTCCTCACTTTCTTCCTTGGCGAGGTAATGCGGCGTCTCCACGTACCCGAAATATTGAAGCATTAGCTTCAACAGTTCCGGATAACCGCTGCATTGAGAACAGTGGGATACCACCCACCCGTTCTCCAATTGTTTATCCGCTGTCATCTATGGAAATATATTTGAAAAAGGTCAAATATGCATGTCAACAGTAAATCATTGACTTATAACATAAAACATGTCATTGAACTCATAAAACCTGGAAACACAATTCAAACTTAAGATAATTTGATTGCTGGTCTGCTGCCGAAACTGACAGTCCTGACCAGTTTACCTTTTAATCTGATTTAGACCATCCTAAAAGCAAAACCAATTCTGGAGCTCAACAAAAAAGTTAAAGCTAACTTCAATAGCTTTCCCGAATGTATTTGATTGTCCTCAAATTTTCATGGTTCAAAAGTTATGAGATGTAAAAGTCGACAGAATTTCTGAAGGAAATTGGACGGCACCTCCCTGCTTGAGGTACTGATTTGATCCAAGAATTCCAGTTAATTCTACATCGAATTTGACAAAACTTTCTGTTACAAAGTTGTAACTTATCTCATGAACTTTTCATAACTACCTCATTTTCTATTTTTTGATTTTTATGCAGGAATTTATTCTCAATTTACAGAGAGTTACAGAGAGTATTTGCTCTGCCCTGTTTTCGGGACAGTTTCCACTATACTGCATTTTTCGAGTGGTTAATGGATGAAACACCTCTTGACATCAATAGAAAGGTTATAAAGATCTTCCAAGGATTTCCAAATATATATCATATGACCCCAACCTCAAAACAAATCAACCTCTAACTTCTGTTTAACTTCAGCCTTATTTCAGCTGAAAACAGGGGACTCTGTCCTTAATATCCTATAAGTTGAAAACTTGTTAACTTTGAACATCCTGATTAAGGGAAGAAGTTAAGTCACAGTTTTAGTGCTCTAGATCAAAACTTTCAAGTTTTACAATGGGGTTGATCATTTAGTGGGGTGTGACGTCGAAGCATCACCAGTTCATGCCGGTACTACGTTCCTCACAAAGAAAAACCTATACCAGACTTAGCCGGCTTCGTTAGTTCAGTGGCACTAAAACGTCTCTCGCACACGTGTGCTACTCGTCTACTAATCCGTGGTTAGACTACCTGCAAATAACTCACACAATCGTTGTGCTCGGCTGCACACCGAACCCGGTCCCAATACAGTTCATACAACCGTCCGTCATCGCTCGCACGGTTGTTCTCAAGCCAATCATGCCTTGAGCTACGTGTTCACGTTACTAACCACGTGACAGGGTCTCCCATACTTGCCCGTAGCACGCCAGGGAAGGGCGTTGCTCGAATGCCCCAAACGATATGAAGAGTCGTAAATGATACTAAAGCTGGCCGGGTTACCTGCCACCCGTGAGGCTCCACCCTTTAGCTTGTGCGCACTGGTGGACAGCGCTTACGTGCACCCCCCAAGACATGTGATGTCCCGAGATGCATGATTTTCCGACATAATCACTTAGGTTAGATTTGCCACTTTCTATACACTAATAACATCCTTATATGGGCTACTAACTCGTTCCTCACCGAGTTTTTGAAAAAGATGACCTTTTTAGTGCGTTAAACCTCAATTGAACTCTGATACCACGCTGCGAGGTACCAACCGGCCTCGACTAGCCTGGATCACGCTGAGGGGTGCTGCGTTGCACAGTACCGGATAACACACATAAAAGGTACAAATCAGAAGCAAAGTTTTATTACATAAAAAAGTTTATAAACATGTTTACAACAAAATACGTTCAGTCCACACTCACGGGCGTAGACTAAGCACAGAGTTCACGTTCAGCCCGTGAACGTGTCCCCACTAGCATGCACACAAACTAACACGGCGGCGTGCATGACTCCCATTCGACAGGGTTGCCCTCTTGGGGGTCTGTCTCATCCTCGGGAGTCTCCTCCTCATAACACCCCGCAAAAGCTTCAAACACAGCAGTGAGCCATGATGGCTCAGCAAGACTCACCCGTCTTTCCTATACATGAAACTTCTACATGCTGGGTTACAGAGTAAATGGGAATGTAAGTTGCAAAGAACACGCCTAACTTGTTGAACCTTACTTTCAAGTTTTTAGCACAAGTGGTGGAGAACCTCGTGCTAAGGCACATAAGAGAGCTGCAATCAAACAAGAAACACATTTCTCTCATGTGCTTTGCCCAAGGTTGAAAAGAACTTTAATTAGCTCTAAACTACAACAAGTCATTAACAATCGAGTACATCTTT
The DNA here is from genome assembly GCA_030760725.1 of Neostapfia colusana. Lineage (NCBI taxonomy): Eukaryota > Viridiplantae > Streptophyta > Magnoliopsida > Poales > Poaceae > Neostapfia > Neostapfia colusana. The sequence goes on along the minus strand of JASWHV010000006.1, from coordinate 60,319,628 downwards.
CAATCAGCAACATTTTAACATGTAACTACCCTGTTCTTTCTACGTCACGGTACAGTGAACAAGTGGTACTCACTGACCGTGAGGGACGGCGATTATAATCAATATACACCTGCAGGGTTACCCGAATAACCTGTCACGTACGCCCGTACTCGATGTTGCCTACAGAAACCATCACAGACGTCGTACGCAACCACCTTTCATCCGTCAGCCAAATGTTGAGCCGGTCCCATCGTCCTGAGTAAGAGGTCTCTGTGCGTGCATCTGCAGTGCCGCCAGCCGATTTATACATCAAGCTCTCAACCTATTCTCTGGACAACCATCTATGCCTCAACACCCAGCTACCCGAATTACATCGGTTTCCCGGTTCCCATATATCCGGTAGGTCTTCGGTACTGTTCTAGCATGTTCAACAGGCCCACACATGGCTTGGTCCTCAATCGACACAAGCAGAGCTATGACACCAAGGCCCCAAAGTCCTGCTGCCCTTACTCTCCGCTCGGTCCCATTTTTCTTGCCATGTGTTCCATTTCCTATCTCTAACCGAGTGGTGTGCCTCTAGCCTATTCTCGCGAGCAGTTCCAACTACTCGACTTCTACCGAATCCTACACTAGTTTAGCATTGCAGTGACTACTCGAGGTTTAAAAACTAAACCCAAACCTAGGGTTTTCTTGGCTATGCATTTGGGTTTTCAATCAAGACTCTAATGCATAAGTAAGGTGGACACTCAATCTAAGTTCTCAAAACAATAAAGTTTATAAAAAGGCTAATGCAAACCGGAGCTTGCCTTGCTGCTGTTGGTCATAGGCTAGCTGTTCCTCCAGAGTTATGAAGTCTAAAACTTCTGGCTTCTCCTCAACCTTAGCGACTACATGAGATAAATATATGTATATGTCAATTTAAATGCATATGAGTTTGGAGTCAATATTATTAAGACTATAAGTACTGCTAGATAGGCCCAATGACTCTGAAATTTTTGCTGTGGTATGGATACAAACTAAACAGGGACTTGGCCAAATTTCATTTGCAGCAAAGCTCATTTGAGCCCTCTATAAATAAATGTGTATTTGGCCTTAATTGGAGATCTTAGTGTGTTCTAGGAGTTTTCATGGAGCAAGCCATGACTTTCTAGAAACTAAATTTTTAGATGGTTATAATGGAATTGGTTTCATCTAATTTGAAGATTCCTAGCAAAAGATATGAGCTAAACAAGTTCAGAGAAAATCTGAAAAATGTTTCTGGACATTTTTCATTTTTTCTGAGACAGTTTTATTAATCACACCATTAGGTGGATCAGATGAGCTCAAATGGATCTGAAATTTTATGGTAGCTCAAGGATATTATATGAACATCCTGGCCAAATTTCAGAATTTTTCACCAAAGGGTTCTCCAGTTAAAATTCTAAACAGTTTAAATTTTGAAGAATTGATTCTGAAGAAATAAAGGTTTTCTTGAAGTGAAACAGGATTTGTTGGAAAGTACTCAGATAGCTGAATCCAACAAAATTTGGTTCACTCAATTTGGATTTTCCTAGCCAAAGTTATGTGGATTTGAAGTTTGAACTAGAAACTGAAATTCGAGAAATGTTTAAATCCCTGCCGGTGGGCCCAATGACGCAGAGCTTCTTCAACCTCGCGCCAACAGTGCCCCCGGCGGCGCCCTCCGGCGAGGGTCACTGGAAACAGTTTTCCGGCCGTCTCCTGGCCACCTACTCACTGCCCCCCCCATTTTCGGACCCACTGAGCTCATTGGTAGGGTCGCCGGCGGCCGAAGATCGCCGGAAAGGAGTGCGCGACGGTGGCAGCGGAGGTTAGGGTTGCGGCGACATTGGAAACCCTCATTTCCCCACTAAAGCTTCGGTTCTGTAGCCCTAGATCATCAGTGGCGAGTGTAGAACATAAAATGAAGACGCTTTGGGGCTGAAAATGTCGGCAACTACATCATCGACGGTGAGCCGAGGTGATTTTTGCCGGCGGTTAGAAAACAGCTCTAACATAGCCGGTCCTCGACGGTTTCCGTTGATTCTTCTTCGAGGATGACCGCTAGGATATGAGGAAGGTGCTGGAAAGCTTGTTCAGTCTTTGGTTAATCGGTTAACCCGAATTTTGGTTGAGACCGAGCCTTCCCCAGGTGAACTATGTTTCGGTAAACGGTAAAATTTGAGCTACCGGTGCTAGCAAATGATAAACAGCCACCGGCTATGTTATCAGGACATGCAAGCACACCTCTTTCGTGTAGAGAAGTGGCGGCGAAGAGGCTCGTAGCTCGCTGTCCACAGTGGACCGAAACGACTTCCGTCAGTTTCTCTTCGGTACTCGGTGGCGATCGTTGCTTTGCGAGCAACACGAGCTAAGAATGTCGGAGTGGTGGTGATAGCATGGTAGAGAACGTGTGGGCAAAGCTTTTTCGTGTGGACAGCTCGAGCAACTGAGGCTTGGCTAGCATGGGCGATCGGAAATGGAGAGTGGCGGTGTTCGGGTGTGTTTTTGCAGGAGCCGGCAAACGAGTGATGTGAGCGACGAGGAGACGGTGGAGAATTCGGACTGTGGCACCGGGCGTGAAGATAAGGGGCTGGGCGAGCGAGCCAGCGCGGGGAAATCGGAAGCAGCTGGTGGCGCGCTCGCTCCCGCCGTGGCGTCCGTAGGTGTGGCCCAAAGAAACAGAGCGCCGTTTGAAACTCATTCCTTCTCGGTTGTTCCACTATCACTGGGTCCCACTGCCCCCTTTTAACCTCTAAACTTCAATTTTCCCACTGCTCTAAACAGTAGGGACCCTAATACCCCTTGTGAGCTGATCAAACTTCAAAATGGCCAATTGACTTTGAATAATTCAAAGTGTGATTTGATTTTATCAAATTTGCAGCAAAGGCTAACTGAAATTCAAATTTGGTTTGAATTTAACCACAATAGCTCATGTCAAGATAAACTCCAAATTGAGTGAAAATTGGTATGTGAGCTCATAAAAATGTGTTGAGTGTGAATATTTATCCCATTTTTGAATTCATGGGATGAAAGGAGTTTGAATTTGAATTTAAGTTCAAACTAGCCTCTTTCTAATTATACCCAAAAATACCTCAAAAAGGTTTGGGATTTTGGTGAAATTTGGCATGAGCATTCCTAGCAAAGTTTAGGAGTTTTTCATATTCTCAGCCCCTATGTGATTCATGTGGGAAATACCACTTTTGCATTTTATGAGTTTATCATCTAATGACTATGTTGATGGTGTTTACATGCTCTTCAAAGATGTTCATAAGTTTTCCTCAAATGAGGTGTGTGTGGTGTGATGAACACTTTGAGTGTATGCAAAAGTTGGGCCCTTACAAATGCCGTCTCCATCTTTCCGGAAACATTTTAACTCCCCACTATCTACACGTCTCCGCAAATGCAACATGCCCTTGTCATGTTTCTGAGCTGCCGCTATCTCTTCACGGATGGTGGGGATAAGAGCTAGGTTGTAGAGAGCTCCATGTAGAATCACATGTAATGGTGGCTCGCTCTCATCCAACGGTATGATGGTCAGATTATTAACGTGTGACTTGCGACTCAGCGCATCCGCCACTACGTTTGCCTTGCCGGGATGATAATGGATATCTATTTCATTATCCTTTATCAACTCCAACCATATTCATTGCCTCATGTTCAGCTACTTCTGAGTGAATATGTACTTGAGGCTTTTGTGGTCGGTATATAAATGCTCGAGGTTACCGAGTAGGTAGTGCCTCCACATTTTGAGTGCGAGTACCACGGCAGCGAGGTCTAAGTCATGAGTTGGATAATTTTGCTCATGGTTTCTGAGCTGCCATGATCCATACGCGACCACCCTTCGGTCTTGCATCAGCACACATCCGAGCCCAATGCCGGATGCATTGCAGTACACATCGAACGGTTTTGTTGTGTCTGCTGCACCAAAACCAGTGCTGATGTTTGGTGCTTCACTAATGCCTTGAACGCTGCTTCACATGCTGGACTCCAAATATATTTGGTAGCCTTCTTCAGCAGCTCGGTCATAGGCTTGTCAATCTTTTAGAAGTTCGGAATGAACCTCCAATAATATCCCGCGCGAGTTCGAGGAAATTCCGTACCTCATGAACAGTTCTCGGGGACTTCCAATTCAGCACTTGTGTGATTTTACTCGGGTCTACAGATATACCTTCCGCTGAGATAATATGCCCGATAAAAGGTACTTGCGATATCCAGAATTCGCACTTGCTGAATTTCGCGTATAGCTTTTGATCCCGCGGCCTTTGCAAGACTATACGCAGATGCTTCACGTGTTCTTCCTCCAACTTGGAATATACCAATATGTCGTCAATGAAGACCACGACAAACTTGTCCAGCTCTGGCATGAATACCGAGTTCATCAAGTACATGAAATGAGCTGGAGCGTTGGTGAGGCGGAAGGACATGGCCAGTTACTCATAAAGCCCGTACCTCGTCGAGAAAGCCATGTTCGGGATATCCTCAGCCCGTATTTTAATCTGGTGGTACCCTGATATTAAATCCATCTTGGAAAAGATCTTTGCTTCGACCAACTGATCTTGTCGATCCGTGGCAACGGGTACTTGTTCTTGATTGTCATGGCGTTTAGCGGATGATAATCCATGCAAAGCCACAACGTTTCATCCATATTCTTCACAAATAATGCCGAACAGCCCCATGGCAAGGATCTCGCCTAATAAAACCCTTCTCCAGCAGGTCCATCAACTGCGTTTTTAATTCCGCCAACTCCCTTGGTGCCATCTTGTACGGCCTTCGGGATATTGGCATAGTTTCCAGTGCAATTTCAATCTTGAACTCCACCTCTCTGTCGTGCGGCATCCCCGGTAAATCATCCGGGAACACGTCAGGGAACTCACGGACTACTGGAATGTCTTTCAATCTGATGGTGGTGGATTGGTATACACTTGGAAGTTTTATTTCTTGACTGTCCAGAAATAATGATTGAGACTCGTGCATTTCTGGGTGTAGATGCACGACTCGGAGGACGGTCTCTAAAACAGCGCCATGGCGGGTTAACCACGACATCCATCTAAAGCTATGAGAGACGTAGGGTATACTCTACCCCCTAAGGATAATGGCGCTTTCAAAACCATCATGCTTGCTGAATTTTTCCCACCCGGTGAACAAATCACGTAAGGACTCTTGGTGGGTATTATCTGCAAGCTATATTTAGCAATAAAAGCTTTGCTAATGAAACTATGCGTGGTGCCTGAGTCAAATAAAACTATAGCGGGATGCTGGTGGAGTTGGAACATACCCGCAAGGATTGGTTCTCCATCCGGCACGTCCTCTATGGCGAGTTGGTGAATGCTGCCGCTGCCGGGCTTAGAGTTTGCCCGCCGCGCATTAATGGGGTTTCGGGGCTGATTCCTCCCCGGAAACTGTGGTGCCACTCCGCCACCTTGCCTCTCGGGGCAGTTTTTGGCGAAGTGCCCTTGGCAACCGCATTTGTAGCACGCGGTTGACGACTGGCCGGTGCTTGGAGTATGAACACCTGGCATGCGCTGCTGAGATGCAAACGTACGCGGCATCGTCCGCTGCTGCTGTTGTTGCTGTGGAGCTGGTGCTGGTAATGCCGGCCGGAACGCCGGTGGTGAATACGGCCGACTTTGAAACTGCATCGATCGCTGTGTGTAAGGGCCTAAGTTTTTTCACACATTTGAAGAGCAAGTAAACACCATCAACATGGTCATTAGAGGATAAACTCAAAATGCAAAAGTGGCATTTCCCACATGCATCTTATAGGGGCTGTGCTTATGAAAAACTCATACACTTTGCTAGGAATGCTCATGCCAAATTTCACCCAAATCCAAAACCTTTTTGAGTTATTTTGGGCATAACTAGAAAGGGGCTAGTTTGAACTCAAATTCAAATTAAACTCCTTTCATCCCATGGATTCAAAAGTGGGATTCATATTCACACTCAGCTCATTTTAGTGAGCTCACACACCAATTTTCACTCCATTTGGAGTTAATCTTGACATGAGCTATTGTGGTTAAATTCAAATCAAATTTGAATTTCAGATTCACATTTGCTGCATATTTGATCAAATCAACTCACACTTTGAATTATTGAAAGTCAATTGGCCATTTTGAAGTTTGATCAACTTACAAGGGGTAGGAAGGTCTCTACTGTTTTAAGCAGTGGAGAAAATTGAATTTTAGAGGTTAAAAGGGGCAGTGGGACCTAGTGGCAGTGACACAACCGAGAGGGAACGAGTTTCAACCGGCGCTCTGTTTCTTCGGGCCGCAGCTATGGACGCCACAGCGGGAGTGAGCGCCCCACCAGCTGCTTCCATTTTCCCTATTCTGGCACGGTCGCCTGGCCCTTATCTCCGCAGCCAAGCGCCACAGTCTGAGTTCTTCACCCTCTCATCACCGCTCACGAGCTAAATCGTCGGCTCCCGCGAAAACACACCCGAACACTGTAACACCCCAAATCCTGTTAAGAGGGGAATTTAAAAAATTTTTGGACGTATTGCATGTGTTGCAAAAATTCAAATTCAAACTTGAATTCAAATTAAACTCAAAACAGAAATGAAAAAGAAAAAGAAAAAGAAAAAAATAAACCTTCCCGGCCAGTGGGCCGAAACACACCAGCCGGCCCACCCAACCCCCGCGCCAGCCCACAGCCGCGCGCCCGCGCACCTCTCGCAGACAGGCAGGACCCACCTGTCATCCCCGACCTCCCGCTCGTCCGAACCCGGGACTCCTCCGCGCGCGCACCCGATCGAAACTAACCCGGAAAACCGCGCATTCCCAGCCGAATTCTTGTTCCGGAGGACTCCAACTCGATCTAAACTAACACGCCGCCCTCCCCCGTCTATAAAAACCCCGGCATCATCCCGTTTTTCACCCGCGATCGGCTGATTTTACTCCCGGTGAGAACCGAAGCTCCGATCACCGTTTTCTCTCGATCTCTGCTCGAATTCTTTGATCTAACGCGCCGATCGTGTTCCACCGCCTCCGGGGAATCACGCAGGTGCAGAAACTCGGTGGTTTGCGCCTCAAACTCAGCGCCGACGAGCCTCGCCGTGAATTCACCTCGGACCTCGTCGCCGACCGCCTTCCAGGACCTCCGAGCTCAAGAAAACCCCCGAGGTGAGATCCCCGACCTCCCCTCTACCGATCTATGCCATAAAATCACAGTTTTAGAAAGAATTGACGAAGATCCGAAACTCTCCGGCGAGATCGCCGCCTCCCGCCGCCGTGCGCCGCCGGGCAGCGCCACCCGCGCTCGATCAGAGCGACGTGGCCGCTTGTGCGCTGTCTATTTTAAATCGCACGGTAGAATTTAAATCCCCGCGTACCGGTTCGACGTTATAATCTAAGCCATCTGTTTTAAATCAGACGGTCCACGTCAGCCCCGCGTTATAAAGGCCAGAATTCTTACGCACTACCCCCTGGGGATCTCGGAAAATACGAGCTAGCCCCGGAAACTTCTGATCTAGCCCCTGGAACTTCAGAAAATCATGTAAATTCATTTAAAAATCAGTTTTAGCCCCTGGACTTAATAAAAATTAGGAAAAACCCCTCTGTTATGTGTAGTTAGACCCCTGAAAATTCTTAAAATAATAGAATAGACCCTGTAGTGGGGTGAGTTTACCTTTTTAAACCTATGTGATACTAAATTTAGGAATTTGAATATGTGATTAGTATTTAAAATTTAAAAGATGGGACAAACACATTGTAAATTCAAATTAAAAACTTTCCTAGTACTTGGAAAACTTGGGAGTGAGATAAAAATAGATTTTTGGCTGTAATGAATCTGTTTAATTGATTATTCACATTTATTAGTTATAGGGACACATTTTAAAGTAGAGAATAATTCTGAAAATTAGTAAAATAAATGTAAAATAGTTCACATTAGAGGAGAAGTTCAAAAATATATTATTTAATATTTTAGACCCAAAACCTATTCTGTTTAGATGAGGTGTCTTACTATTTTCATATTAAAGTTCACATTTAGGCATAGGAAATAAATCTGAAAATATAGCAATCTAGGTATGAATATCTAGAAAATGATAAATGAAGTTTCCAAAATCCAAAGAATTCAGTTTAGGGTTGGTAGAAGGTCTGAAGACACATTGGGAGTAGGAAAATATGTTCCATGCATACTTGGTAGCTAAAATGTTGTCAATTGAATATAAGGAATATATTTAAATTGGAAACTCATATATAGTATGCAAACATAAATATGAATGCAAAAGTAGAAATCATATGCACATATTTAAAAGTACATGTAAGCCAAAATAAACACACATAGAGTAACCACAACACATAGAAATGTGAATGGCTTTCATAAATGTGAATGTGTGGTTTGTATGAAGTGGAAGTGTGAACTATGTCTTATGGATTGTTGTTTTCTTTTGCTATGTGTGATGGTATGAGTAGAACCTGCTCCAGAGCAAGTTTTTCCTTTCCAAGATCAGGACTACCCATTCCAAAAGCAGCAGGAAGAAGGCAAGTGTCCTTGACCACTTTGATCCTATACTAGGATGTGTAGATAGAATTATTTGCATTGTCAATTGAAAATATGAAACCCATGCTAGGATGTTTCCCTAGAATTGCATTACCTTGTTTCCTTGTAGCTTGGGTTGGGATTATTTTTATCATGTCATTTATTATTATGCATATGCTTAGCCATGCTTAGAATGGGATATTTGGGATATGAGATCATCAGTTTATTTTACCATACTCTTGAATGAGATATTATGAGTTATGTAGAGGTAGGGATCAAGGCAAGTTGGATGTTTTGGTTGGTGCTGGGTGCACGAGACTCGGGTTTTTGTCTAGTACTTGCCTGGATCCTAAGGACCGGTTCATGGAGCATGTAACCTGGCTTTACTGTGCCAGCCACATGCTGAGATGGGGCAGCTTGGCCAATTAATTAGGTGTATCCCCGGCGTAGTATGGGTGTGTTGGATGGTGCGGGGAATAGGTGTCAGCTGGACTACCATATGAACCGCAAGGCTCAAGAGGGGGCCACTGCAGCGGAGTTGGAGCCTCTTGTATGCTGTTAGGGGTGAAACCTCAGTGGGTCCACGCTCGTCGGGAATCCATTTGTAAAGGCTTCGTAGTGATCTCCTGGCTACACACTTGGGAAGTGTGAATGTGGTTTGAGGCCACTGGCATAATGGAGGTTTTTTTAGTCCACCCGGCAACGGGGGATGAAATCACTACATGTGGGAACAGTGGTACAAACTCTGCAGAGTCAAAACTGTCATGACAGCCGTGCTCACGGTCAAGAGCGGCTTGGACTTATTCATGATTAGAGGATAATTACCTTGGAGGTTGTGAATGTTAAGCGGGGAGCTTAACATTGGAAATGATGTTATGGTTATTTGATTTTGATGATGCGATGGGAGTTTGGACCATTTCACCTATGTAGTAATGTAGGTGCTTAATAAGCTAAGGTGATAGGTATTATTTGCGTAGTGCTTTAAACCATGAGTTCAACCTCCCCTTGTTCTAGCCATGCATGACATAACTTTCCCACACTTGCTGAGTACCATTGGTACTCAACCTTGCATATTTGTTGGTTTATATTGCTGCTCAGGTCAAGATAATGAGGTGGTGTATAATGACCAAGACTTTGGACCCGAAGAAGGTTTCTAGGTTCATGGAGTCCCCGGGCAACGCCTGTGACGGAGCCCACAAGAATAATTATTCCGCTGCTAGTTTATTTACTTGTGATGAACTTATTATTGTCCATCGAGACATTTGCTATGTAAGACTTATTTATATTTGACACCTGGCTTGTAATAAATGATGCTTCACTATTTATCATCACATGTATGAGAAAATGATCCTGGCATACATGTGATATTCACTCGGTTGTTCTTCGGAAAAACCGGGTGTGACAGAAGTGGTACTAGAGCCAAGGTTGCTCGTAGGAACGTGGACCTAGTTAGAAATGGACGTATTTAAGGACCCTATTTTCTTAAAAACTATTTTACAAAGGTGGGGGTTGAAAAGTGTTATTTAATGGGGTCACTTTATTCATCTTACCCAACTATTATTCAAAATAGGATTATTGTTTAAAACCTTATCTAACTTAAGTTTAAATGCTTTATGTTTTAGATGGTTCGCATGATCTGCACCGCTCGCAAGTCCACCGGAGGGAGAGTACCCGTAGTTGCCCTTGCCCTAAGAGAGGAGGACCGCCCGGTGACGTACCTCTCCTACGGATTGGCAGTAGGAGGCTTGTTGCGCCGTCTTTGACGCATGCTCCAAGCCGCCGGTAATACGGGCAAGCTAATCATACACTATAGCTCCACCAGGACCATCCGTGAGAAGAGGGAAGAATGGAGTTCAGAGATGAGGATTATCCACGAAAATCAGCTGCTCAAGATCCATCACTCTCCAGCTTGTCGAGCGACACAGGTCGATGCGGAGAAGGATGTCACCTGGGAGGCCATCACCTGCCAGAGTCACATCTATCGTCGACACCTGGACTGGACTGAGTACATGTATGTCCTCCAGCGCGAGAGTGGTACAACGGAGTATAAGTACCCGCCAGTGCAGCAAGGGACTTCCCATGAGCACATGGACTTGTGCTTGGAGGATGCTGCTATGCTCAGCACTCGACTGCAGGAGTGTCAGCAGGAGCTTCAGGATGTTTGGGACACCCTGAAGGAAACCGAGGCATTGCTTCGAGCCTGCTTGAGGGCAAGAGAAAGAGGAGATGGGAATGAACTGTGTGTCACCGTGAATGATACTTGGACTCCTGACTCCCCAGATCACCGGGCGATCAGGCGTCGTCGCACTTCTCCACCAGCAGCTTCCCCACCCAAAGCGCAGTCAGAAGGCAGCCGCAATAATGAGGAAGATCCCGAGGAGCCAGCTCAGGGATACGAGTAGTGTATAGTCTTTCCCTTAGTTTAGCAGGATGTCAAGTAGTCGAGTCATTATCTTAGTTAATGGTGTGTTAATGCTTGGTGTGTGACGTGAGTTGTGGAAGCCATGAGCAAATGTCCACAGCCTCGTCTTCAGATTGTTTTGCTTTGGTGTGTGAACCCACATGAAATAATAGTTCATTTATTTTTGTATGAGACATGAACCCTCAGGAAGTATAACAAAGCCTCAACACTTCAAAGTAAAAACAAGTGAAAGTAGTAAGATAATACGTAAATCCTTAAATTAACATATGGTTGATCATGCTAGATGGCCGGAAGAGGAAACGGTCATGCTGCCAACCCCGCCAACAACAACGATGAGGCCTGCAACCCTCATCTTTCTGGGAGCCAAGACAGGGGTGGACGCCGTGAAGGAGTTGATCCCATCCACCAAATGCTTGAAAATCAAATTCAGTTCATCCAGAACCTGACTCAAGTGGTGGCCAACTTGCATCAAGTTCCACCTCCTCAAGCTGCACCACGCCAACCAAGGTTGAGTGAGTTTCTAGGAACTCAACCTCCGAAGTTTGCAAGTGCTGCTGAACCTCTGGAGGCAGATGACTGGCTAAAGACCATTGAGAGCAAGATGAGGATCATACAGTGCCAAGGGTATGAGAGGGTGCTGTTTGCCTCTCATCAATTGCATGGACCTGCTGCTGATTGGTGGACCGCTTACGTGGCCGCCCATCATGACCCTGAGAACATCACTTGGGAAGAGTTCAAGCGTAGCTTCCGCAACCATTACATACCAAGGGGTGAACTCAAAAACAAGAGGAAGGAGTTCTTGGGACTGCAGCAGGGAAACATGACTGTGAGGGAGTACCTCACTAAATTCACTCAACTCTCCCGTTATGCCCCACGGGACATAGAGACTGATAAGCAGAAACAGGATTGTTTCGTGGAAGGACTTACCGCAGAAATGCAGTGTGCAATGTCCTCCAACGAGTATGAAAGCTTCCAAAAGATGGTGGACAGAGCATTTGTGGTAGAAAGGAAGCTGAAGGCCTTGGAAAATGAGAACAAGAGGAAGGCCGGGTGGTCACACCAAGCCTCAGGGAGCAACACCCGCCCACCTCTGATGCAGCAACCCGCAGGGCAGACGAACCGTGCTGCGGTACCCTACTCAGTACCAAGAGGGTACAACCCGAACTACAGGCCTCCGGCAGCACCAATACAGCCACAACGTCAGTTCGTACAGCAGCCTCGCCCTACATATCAAACTCGACCAGCAGTGCAAGGACCCCCAAACCAACCCCAAGACAACAAAGGCCAGGCACCTAACGTTGGGGTGCAATGTTTTAACTGTGGTGAAGTGGGGCACTACACCCATAAGTGCCCAAAGAAGAAGCCCGCGCAGCCGCAACAGCAGAATGTAATGAGAGGATGGGTGAACCACGTCACCATGGAGGAGGCGCAAGAGGCACCCGACGTAGTAGTTGGTAAGTTTCCTGCCAATTTACACATTGCAACCCTGTTGTTTGATTCTGGTGCTACCCACTCGTTCATTGCCCAAGGGTTTGTTAAGAAGCATGACCTAGCAACAACACAAATGAACCATATGCTAGCAGTAAACTCTCCAGGTGGAGAAATAAGAACATGGCAAGTGTGTCCCAAGGTGAATCTAGACATTAATGGGGTGGTATTCACTGCCAACCTCATAGTGATAGATTCACAAGGGATAGATATTATTTTGGGCATGGATTGGTTGACCAAACATAAGGGAATCATCCATTGTTCGACCAGAACGGTGGAACTAACTCACCCTAGTGGCACAAGAGTAAAGTTCATAACCATACAAGAACCTAGGAGGGACATAAAATTAAATCAAGTTGAGGTGAAAGTGGAGGAGATCAGGATTATCAGGGAATACCCAGACGTTTTTCCGGAGGAGTTGCCAGCTATGCCTCCCGATCGTGAAGTGGAATTCGCAATTGAGCTAGTGCCTGGAACAGCCCCGATATACAAGAGACCTTATCGGATGGACTCCAAGCAGCTGGGAGAACTCAAGGATCATTTGAGAGAATTGACGGAGAAGGGGTATATTCGTCCTAGTTCCTCACCATGGGGAGCCCCAGTGATATTTGTGCCCAAGAAGGACGGAACCCAAAGGTTATGCGTAGACTACCGTGCCTTGAATGAGGTAACCATCAAGAACAAGTACCCATTACCCCGCAATGAAGACTTGTTCGATCAGTTGAGGGGAGCTTGTGTGTTCTCGAAAATTGATCTCAGGTCGGGATACCACCAACTTAAGATAAGGCAAACCGATATTCCCAAGACAGCTTTCGTATCTCGGTACAGACTGTATGAATACACCGTCATGCCTTTCGGGCTAACTAATGCCCCGGCATACTTCATGTACCTCATGAACAAGGTATTCATGGAATATCTGGACAAATTTGTGGTGGTTTTCATAGATGACATTCTCGTCTTCTCCAAAGATGAAGAGGAACATGAGAAACATCTAAGGTTGGTGTTGCAGAAGCTGAGAGAACACCAACTATATGCCAAGTTGAACAAGTGTGAGTTTTGGCTGAAGAGAGTTCCTTTCTTAGGACATATAATCTCGGAGGGAGGAATCTCCGTAGATCCCGCCAAAATCGAGGATATACAGAAGTGGAAGACCCCTGAAAATGTCGGGGAAGTTCGAAGCTTCTTGGGATTGGCTGGATACTATCGACGGTTTATTGAGGGATTCTCTAAGATCTCGAGACCCCTCACCAAACTGTTGGAGAAGGGAATCACATTCACATGGACGCCGCAGTGCGAGATGAGTTTTCAGGAGTTAAAGAAAAGATTGACAACAGCCCCAGTGCTAGTTATTCTAGATATACAGAAGAACTTTTCGGTGTACTGCGATGCTTTTGGAAACGGGTTGGGATGTGTTCTCATGCAGGAAGGGCATGTCGTGGCTTATGCGTCCCGGAAGCTCCGGAAACACGAGAAGAACTATCCTACACATGACCTAGAGCTAGCTGCAGTAGTAGACGCATTGATGATTTGGCGGCACTACTTGATGGGGAAGAGGACAGAGATATATACGGATCATAAGAGTTTAAAGTACATTTTCACACAGCCAGATCTCAACATCATACAAAGGAGATGGTTAGAGCTAATCAATGACTTTGATGTGGGCATCAACTATCATCCTGGGAAAGCAAACGTCGTGGCAGATGCTTTAAGTTGGAAAGTGCAGGTCAATAAGTTGAGCTTGAAGGACATGCCTGCAAAATTGAAGGACGATGTTATCAGACTCAATCTATGCCTGGTGAATAGTAGTGAAGCCATCGCCATGGAAGTGGACTCCACACTAGAGCGAGATATACGCGAGGGTCAAAAGAATGACGAGAAGATACAAGAAATCAGACAACTCATCAAGGAAAATAAAGCCCTTGGTTTCAGAGAGGATGAACAAGGTACGGTGTGGCACGGGAAAAAGATCTGTGTGCCTGAAGTAAAGGAGATCCGTGAATTGATTTTGAAGGAGGCTCATGATTCTGACTATTCCATTCATCCTGGGAGTACGAAGATGTACTAGGACCTCAAGAGCAGGTATTGGTGGTATGGCATGAAGCGAGATGTCGCGGAACATGTTGCCCTATGTGACACATGTCAGTTGGTGAAAGCAGAACATCAATGACCCGCGGGATTATTGCAACCACTCAAAGTACCTGAATGGAAATGGGAAGAAATCGATATGGATTTCATAGTGGGACTGCCTAGGACCCAATCAGGATATGATTCGATATGGGTCATCATCGACAGGCTAACCAGGGTAGCTCATTTCATCCCCGTGAAAGAAAGCTACAGCGGATTCAAATTGGTAGAATTGTACATGTCAAGGATCGTGTATTACCATGGAGTGCCCAAGAAGATTGTGTCGGATCGAGGGACACAGTTCACCTCAAGGTTCTGGCAAAAGTTGCATGAAACCATGGGAACCCATCTGAATTTTAGCTCTGCCTATCATCCTCAAACTGACAGGCAGACGGAAAGAACCAATCAGATTCTTGAGGATATGCTGAGAGCGTGTGCACTCAAAACCAATCGGAGTTGGGATAAAAACTTACCGTATTCGGAATTCACCTATAACAACAGCTATCAACCTAGTATGAAGATGTCACCGTTCGAAGCTTTGTATGGGAGGAAGTGCAGAACTCCCCAATTTTGGAACCAAACGGGAGAAAGTAAAGTGTTTGGTCCCGAAGTACTACAAGAAGTCGAGGCGAAAGTGAGGTAAATTCGCAACAACTTGAGGATAGCACAAACACGATTAAAGAACTATGCCGATGTTCGGAGAAGAAAGCTCGTTTTCAATGTGGGAGACTATGTCTATCTCAAGGTGTCCCCTATCCGAGGACTTCGTCAGTTCAAGGTGAAAGGGAAGTTGTCACCTCGATACATCAGACCCTTTCAAGTTCTGGAGAGGAAAGGCGAAGTGGCGTATCAACTAGAATTACCGGCTGACCTATCGGATGTGCACGATGTATTCCATGTGTCACAGCTCAAGAAATGTCTGAGAACGCCTGAAGAGGTGTTACCCATGAATGAGATTGACGTAGATGAGGATTTGTCTTATGCTGAGCAACCATCCAAGATTTTGGAAACAATGGAACGCCTCACCAGAAATAAAAGAATCCGGATGTGCAAGGTGCAGTGGAAGCATCACTCAGAAGAGGAAGCCACATGGGAGCGAGAAGACGAGCTTAAGGCACAGTTTCCGGAATTGTTTTCTTAGAACCACCAATCTCGAGGACGAGATTTCTTTTAAGGGGGGTAGAGCTGTAACACCCCAAATCCCGTTAAGAGGGGAATTTAAAAAAAATTTGGACGTATTGCATGTGTTGCAAAAATTCAAATTCAAACTGGAATTCAAATTAAACTCAAAAGAGAAATGAAAAATAAAAAGAAAAAGAAAAAAAATAAACTTTCCCGGCCAGTGGGCCGAAACCCACCAGCCGGCCCACCCAACCCCCGCGCCAGCCCGCAGCCGCGCGCCCGCGCACCTCTCGCAGACAGGCGGGACCCACCTGTCATCCCCGATCTCCCGCTCGTCCGAACCCGGGACTCCTCCGCGCGCGCACCCGATCGAAACTAACCCGGAAAACCGCACGTTCCCAGCCGAATTCTGGTTCCGGAGGACTCCAACTCGATCTAAACTAACACGCCGCCCTCCCCCGTCTATAAAAACCCCGGCATCGTCCCGTTTTTCACCCGCGATCGGCTGATTTTACTCCCGGTGAGAACCGAAGCTCCGATCACCGTTTTCTCTCGATCTCTGCTCGAATTCTCTGATCTAACGCGCCGATCGTGTTCCACCGCCTCCGGGGAATCACGCAGGTGCAGAAAACTCGGTGGTTTGCGCCTCAAACACAGCGCCGACGAGCCTCGCCGTGAATTCACCTCGGACCTCGTCGCCGATCGCCTTCCAGGACCTCCGAGCTCAAGAAAACCCCCGAGGTGAGATCCCCGACCTCCCCTCTACCGATCTATGCCATAAAATCACAGTTTTAGGAAGAATTGACGAAGATCCGAAACTCTCCGGCGAGATCGCCGCCTCCCGCCGCCGTGCGCTGCAGGGCAGCGCCGCCCGCGCTCGATCAGAGCGACGTGGCCGCTTGTGCGCCGTCTATTTTAAATCGCACGGTAGAATTTAAATCCCCGCGTACCGGTTCGACGTTATAATCTCAGCCGTCTGTTTTAAATCGGACGGTCCATGTCAGCCCCGCGTTATAAAGGCTGGGATTCTTACGCGCTACCCCCTGGGGATCTCGGAAAATACGAGCTAGCCCCGGAAACTTCTGATCTAGCCCCTGGAACTTCAGAAAATCATGTAAATTCATTTAAAAATTAGTTTTAGCCCCTGGACTTAATAAAAATTAGGAAAAACCCCTCTGTTATGTGTAGTTAGGCCCCTGAAAATTCTTGAAATAATATAATAGACCCTGTAGTGGGGTGAGTTTACCTTTTTAACCCTATGTGATATTAAATTTAGGAATTTGAATATGTGATTAGTATTTAAAATTTAAAAGATGGGACAAACACATTGTAAATTCAAATTAAAAACTTTCCTAGTACTTGGAAAACTTGGGAGTGAGATAAAAATATATTTTTGGCTGTAATGAATCTGTTTAATTGATTATTCACATTTATTAGTTATAGGGACACATTTTTAAGTAGAGAATAATTCTGAAAATTAGTAAAATAAATGTAAAATAGTTCACATTAGAGGAGAAGTTCAAAAATATATTATTTAATATTTTAGACCCAAAACCTATTCTGTTTAGATGTGGTGTCTTACTATTTTCATATTAAAGTTCACATTTAGGCATAGGAAATAAATCTGAAAATATAGCAATCTAGGTACGAATATCTAGAAAATGATAAATGAAGTTTCCAAAATCCAAAGAATTCAGTTTAAGGTTGGTAGAAGGTCTGAAGACACATTGGGAGTAGGAAAATATCTTCCATGCATACTTGGTAGCTAAAATGTGTGTCAATTGAATATAAGGGATTTATTTAAATTGGAAACTCATATATAGTATGCGAACATAAATATGAATGCAAAAGTAGAAATCATATGCACATATTTAAAAGTACATGTAAGCCAAAATAAACACACATAGAGTAACCACAACACATAGAAATGTGAATGGCTTTCATAAATGTGAATGTGTGGTTTGTACGAAGTGGAAGTGTGAACTATGTCTTATGGATTGTTGTTTTCTTTTGCTATGTGTGACGGTATGAGTAGAACCTGCTCCAGAGCAAGTTTTTCCTTTCCATGATCAGGACTACCCATTCCAAGAGCAGCAGGAAGAAGGCAAGTGTCATTGACCACTTTGATCCTATACTAGGATGTGTAGATAGAATTATTTGCATTGTCAATTGAAAATATGAGACCCATGCTAGGATGTTTCCCTAGAATTGCATTACCTTGTTTCTTTGTAGCTTGGGTTGGGACTTATTTTATCATGTCATTTATTATTATGCATATGCTTAGCCATGCTTAGAATGGGATATTTGGGATATGAGATCATCAGTTTATTTTACCATACTCTTGAATGAGATATTATGAGTTATGTAGAGGTAGGGATCAAGGCAAGTTGGATGTTTTGGTTGGTGCTAGGTGCACGAGACTCGGGTTTGTGTCTAGTACTTGCCTGGATCCTAAGGACCGGTTCATGGAGCATGTAACCTGGCTTTACCGTGCCAACCACATGCTGAGATGGGGCAGCTTGGCCAATTAATTAGGTGTATCCCCGGCGTAGTATGGGTGTGTTGGATGGTGCGGGGAATAGGTGTCAGCTGGACTACCATATGAACAACAAGGCTCAAAAGGGGGCCACTGCAGCGGGGTTGGAGCCTCATGTATGCTGTTAGGGGTGAAACCTCAGTGGGCCCACGCTCGTCGGGAATCCCTTTGTAAAGGTTTCGTAGTAATCTCCTGGCTACACACTTGGGAAGTGTGAATGTGGTTTGAGGCCACTGGCATAATGGAGGTTTTTTTAGTCCACCCGGCAACGGGGGATGAAATCACTACATGTGGGTACAGTGGTACAAACTCTGTAGAGTCAAAACTGTCATGACAGCCGTGCTCACGGTCAAGAGCGGCTTGGACTTATTCATGATTAGAGGATGATGACCTTGGAGGTTGTGAACGTTAAGCGGGGAGCTTAACATTGGAAATGATGTTATGGTTATTTGATTTTGATGATGGGATGGGAGTTTGGGACCATTTCACCTATGTAGTAATGTAGGTGCTTAATAAGCTAAGGTGATAGGTATTAATTGCATAGTGCTTTAACCATGAGTTCAACCACTTCTTGTTTTAGCCATGCATGACATAACTTTCCCACACTTGCTGAGTACCATCGGTACTCAACCTTACATATTTGTTGGTTTATATTGCTGCTCAGCTCAAGATAATGAAGTGGTGTTTAATGACCAAGACTTTGGACCCGAAGAAGGTTTCTAGGTTCATGGAGTCCCCGGGCAACGCCTGTGACGGAGCCCACAAGAATAATTATTCCGCTGCTAGTTTATTTACTTGTGATGAACTTATTATTGTCCATCGAGACATTTGCTATGTAAGACTTATTTATATTCGACACCTGGCTTGTAATAAATGATGCTTCACTAATTGTCATCACATGTATGAGAAAATGATCCTGGCATACATGTGATATTCACTCGGTTGTTCTTCGGAAAAACCGGGTATGACAAACACCGCCACTCTCCATTCCCGATCGCTCACGCTAGATAAGCCTCGGTCGCTCAAGCTGTCTACACGAAAAAGCTTCGCCCACGTGTGCTCTACCGTGCTATCACCACCACTCCGACGTTGTGAGCTGCTGTTAGCCACCAATTGAGTAACAGCGCCGCATGTCCGAAGCCAATCGGCGGAACCCGAAGCGGCTCGCCGTGGACAGCACGCTACAGCCATCCTCGCCTCCACTTCTCTACACAAGAAAGGTGCGTCACCATGTGTAGAAGGTGTAGCCAAAAGCCATTTGGCATATGATCAATCATAGAACGAGAATTTCCAAATATACCGAAAGCTAGTTCATGTGGCCCGAGTTCACCATAAACTGAAATTCGTATTCCACGCACTCTTGTTAGTTGAGCCTCTTGGCCAGGTTGTTCTACACATGCTAGCGCACCCGCTCAAGGAAGAAGCAAGGGAAACCGTTGAGTATCGGCCGTGTTATGGCCATTTTCCTCGCGGCCGATGCAAAACACCTTGGCTCACCGTCGAGAGTATGCTTGTCTGCATTTCTAGCTTCCAAAAGGTCTCGTTTCATGTTCCTCATGCTCCACTGATGATCTCCGAGCAATTTCCAACCGGTATTGTTCCATGTAGCGCGAGACCGACCTCGCCGTAACCCTAGGTTCCGCTGTCAACGGTGCACACGTGTTTCCGGTGATCACCGGCGGTCGGCGAGCCCGCAGATGAGTTCACGAGGTCAGAAAACGGGGAGGCGGCGAGTTTAGGCCCGAGGGGTGGCCGGGAACTCGGTTCCGGTGAGTCTCGCTGGAAGGCGCCGCCGGGGGACTCTGTTTGCGCGAGGTTGAAGAAGCTCTGCGTCGTGGTTCCCACCGGCAGAAGTTTAAACTTTTCCCCTATTTTCAGATTTAGTTCAAACTTCAAACCCACATAACTTTGGCTAGGAAACTCCAAATCAAGTGAACCAAATTTTGTTGGATTCAGCTCTCTGAGTATTTTACAAAAAATCAAGTTTCACTTTACGAAAATCATTATTTCTCCATAATTAATTCTTCAAATTTTAACTTCTTTAGAATTCTAACTAGAGAACCCTTTGGAGGAAAATTCTGAAATTTGGCCAGGATGTTCACCATAGTATCCTTGATCTATCATAAAAATTTCAGATCCGTTTGAGCTAATTTGATCTACCTAATGGTGTGATTAATAAAACTGTTCCAGAGAGAACGGAAAATGTCCAGAAACATTTTCAGATTTTCTCTGAAATTGTTTAGCTCATATCTTTGGCTAGGAGTCTTCAAATTAAGTGAAACCAACTCCAGTAGAACCCTCTGAAAATTTAGTTTTCAGAAATTCATGGCTTTCTCCATGAAAATTCCTAGAACACCCTAAGAGCTCCAATTAAGGCCAAATGCACAATTATTTGTGGAGGACTCAAATGAGCTTTGCTGCAAATGAAACTTGGCAAAGTCTCTGTTTAGGTTGTATCTAAATAACAGTAAAAATTTCAGAGTCATTGAGCCTGTCCGGCAATACTTGTAGTCTTACCAAATTCAACTTCAAATTCAAATGCATTCAAATTGATACATACATGTATTTATTTCATGTAGTCGCTAAGGTTGAGCCGGAGCCCGAAGTCTTAGACCTTATAACTTCGGAGGAACAGCTAGCCTACGAACAACAGCAGCAAGGAAAGCTCTGGTTTGCATTAGCCTTTTATAAACTTTATTGTTTTGAGAACATACATTGCGTATCCACTTTATTTCTGCATTAGAGTCTTGTTTGAAAACCCAAATGCATAGCCAAGAAAACCCTGGTTTGGGCTTAGGTTTGTAAACCTCGATTAGCCACTGCAATGCTAAGTTAGTATAGGATTTGGTACAAGTCGAGTAGTTGGAACTGCTCGCGAGAATAGGCTAGAGGCACACTACTCGGGTAAAGATAGCAAATGGATCACATGGCAATAGAAATGAGACCGAGCGGAGAGTAAGGGCAGCAGGACGTTGGGGCCTGGGTGCCATAGCTCTGCTTGCGTTGGTTGAGAACCGAGCAGTGTGCAGGCCTGTTGAACAAGATAGAACAGTACCGAAGACCTAACGGATATATGGGAACCGGGAAACAGATATAATTCGGGTAGCTGGGTGTTGAGGCATTGCTTGTCGTCCAGAGGGTAGGTTGAGAGCTTGAGGTGTAAATCGGCTGTCGGCACTGCAGATGAGCGCACAGATACCCCTTGCTTGGGACGATAGGACCGGTTCAACATTTGGCTGTAGGCAACATTGAGTACGTGCGTACGTGAAGGGTTATTCGGGTAACCCTGCAGGTGTAAATCGATTATAATCGCCGTCTCTCATAGTCAGTGAGTACCACATGTTCACAGTACCGTGACATAGAAAGAACAGGTTAGATACATGTTAAAAATTTTGCTGATTTGAAGGATGGACCTTGATTGCTAATGAAGTGCTATAGTTTAGAGCTAATTCAAGTTATTTTCAACCTTGGGCAAAGCACATGAGAGAAATGTGTTTCTTGTTTGATTGTGGCTCTCTTATGTGCCTTAGTGTGAGATTCTCCACAACTTGCTGCTAAAACTTGAAAGTAAGGTCCAACTACTTAGGCGAGTTCTTTGCAACTTACTTTCCCATTTACACTGTAATCCAGCATGTAGAAGTTTCATGTATAGGAAAGACGGGTCAGACTTGCTGAGCCATCGTGCTCACTGCTTGTGTTTGATGCTTTTGCAGGATGTTATGAGGAGGAGACTCCCAAGGAGGAGACGGATCCCAAAGAGGGAAACCCCATCGAGTGGGAGTCATGCACGCCGCAATGTTAGTGCGTGTGTGTGCTAGAGGGGACACGTTCACGGGCTGAACGTGAACTCTGTGCGTAGTCTATGCCCGTGAGTGTGGACTGAACATATTTTTTGTAAACATGTTCATAAACTCTTTTATGTAATAAAACTTTGCTTCCACTTTGTACCTTTTATGTGTGTTATCCAGTGCTGTGCAACGCAGCACTACTCAGCGTGACCCTGGCTCATCGACGCCGTGAGGCCCTCGCAGCGTGGTATCAGAGCTCGCTTGAGGTTTAACGCACTAAGAAGGTCATCTTTTTCAAAAACTCGGTGAGGAACGAGTTAGTAGCCCATATAAGGATGTTATTAGTGTGTAGAAAGTGGCAAATCTAACCTATGTGCTTATGTCAGAAAATCATGCATCTCGGGACGTCATATGTCTTGGGGGGTGCATGTAAGCACTGTACACCAGTGCGCACAAGCTAAAGGGTGGAGCCTCACGGGTGGCAGGTAACCCGGCCCGCTTTAATATCCTCTATGACTCTTCATGTTGTAAGGGCCTACGTTTTTGGCACATCTTCAAAGTGTTCATCACACCACAAACAACCCTCGTTTGAGGAAACTTTATGAATACATTTGAAGAGCAAGTAAACACCATCAACATGCTCATTAGAGAATAAACTCACAAAATGCAAAAGTGGCATTTCCCACATGCATCATCTAGGGGCTGAGGAACACCTTGCTATGAATGCTAATGCCAAAATTTGTGGCGGACCGGAATCCGCTCATCCAGGATCGCAGAGGGTGGTGCCACGCGATGCGACACCCGACAGCACAAGTCATAAGAACATAATATATTACATGGGAAAAACAACTGAAACTGTACAAACAGGTACAAACTTCAGTTACACTATTGTTTATATTACACAACGGAAGTCTACACTATACAACTCACGCCCGCCTATTTAGCAAAAGTTGGTTGCCCAGCCCTAGGGCAACCCACACTAGCTGCATGTCTCAGCTCAGCGCGGCGTGTACGGCTCCCACTCAGCCGTGGTCCCCGACGGAGGGTAACCCTCGCCGGTGGACTCGTACTCCGAGTCCGTGGGTGGCTCCTCACCTGAAAAACACTTAAGCAGCAACCGTGAGCACAAAGGCTCAGCAAGGCTTAACCGACTCACCTAAGCATGAAACTCTACATGAGGTGTACAATGGACATAGGATAGTAACATTTCAGCAAAATGACACGCCTACAAGTTCATCCTTAGTTCATCTTTTAGCAAAAAGTTAACAGTTCATGAAATCTGAAATTTAGTAAGCAGTATTTGGTGGCACACATGTAGCAATACAATTATATCAATCAGCATCATTGAATCAAC
Source organism: Neostapfia colusana (assembly GCA_030760725.1). Lineage (NCBI taxonomy): Eukaryota > Viridiplantae > Streptophyta > Magnoliopsida > Poales > Poaceae > Neostapfia > Neostapfia colusana. The sequence goes on along the minus strand of JASWHV010000006.1, from coordinate 60,296,337 downwards.
ATATTTCATCCATTAGTCTACGTTACGACGCAGTGAACAAGCAGTACTCGTCACCGCGAGGGACGGCGAATCGACTCGATATACACCTGCAGGGAAACCCAAAGAGCACGTCACGTACGCCCACCCGTGGAGCCGCACAGCACGCTCACTCGATGTCGTATGGGACAACCTTTCACCCAACAGCCCAAACGTCGAACCGGTCGCACCGAAACGAGCAGGAGGTTCCCCACACGGAGCATCTCTCTATGCCCGTTGGCAGATTTCCACCTTGCTGCCCTCAACCTACACCTATAAATCGGTGTGCTATGCCTCGACGCCCGGATGTTTAGGCTACATCGGTTTATCGGGGCCCATATATCCGATATGCCTTCGGTACGTTCAATACTTGTTCAGCAGGGCCGCACACGGATCGGTCCTCAATCGACACGGGCAGGGCTGCGCACACAAGACTCTCTCTTGCTGCGCCCTAGCCCCTGCCTAGTCTCATTTTCATTACTAAGTGATCTCACATCACTCAACCGAACCCGTGTGTCCCAATGCCTATCTCGCGAGTAGATTCCAACTACTCGACTTGTACCGAAGTCCTATGACTCATTAAGCATAGCCTGTCTACTCGAGGTCCTTAACACTACCCTCACTCTTTTAGGAACCTTTGGTTATGCAAGTGGGGTTTCATTCATCCTATAACTAATGCACATACATACTTCATATGACCCATGTAAACAAAGTAAAGCTTTTAAAAAGGTTAATGCAAACCGGGGCTTGCCTTGTTGCTGCTGGTCAGGAGTTAGTTCTTCGTCCGGAAGAAGGAAGTCCAGCACTTCCGGAGTCTCTTCTTCAACGGCTACACGTTAATGAAATACTACATGTTAATTTAGATGCAAATGTGAGTTTTAGAGTAAGACTTCTACTATTAGTTCTAATAACCAGCCTCTAACACCTGGAACTTTGTTTAAGAATTTAAATATGAACTGGTGTTGGTGGTTTGGCTTGGACTTAGTCACATGGTTAAATGCTAAGTGGTTTTCCCCCTTTTCCCATCTTAATCCCTTAAGTGGGTAAACAGGACAGGGTAATCTAGAGCTCCAATAGAGCTGAGAACTTTTTGTGTGAGTTCCTTGTCACAAGAAAACTCTCTGGACCAAACATTAGCACTTTTCATGGAGTGGTTTGCTCAGAATAATTCTCTTGGAAATCAGCAAGGAAGAATTAATTCTGAGGTAATACCCCAGTTCATGCTCAACTTAATGAACTACAATTTCTATTATAGCTCATAGAGTTTGCATGAATTTTCCTAGCATTTTTGGAGTCAAGGTTTGCCCAGAATTGAATTTCCAAGTTTTGGAAATTCTCTGAAAATGTTTCTGCATTCAAATGAACACAGCACCTTCCAATTTGAATTGCTCTGACCAAATCAACTCCAAATGGTCTGAAACTTTTACAGGGGTTTACTAATGTCCTAAAGAACATTCTGGCAAAATTTGGGGATTTTTGGATGAACCAAACTCCCTCTAAAATTCTTTTGCTGAAAAGCTTTAAAGAATTTTCCAGAATTAATTAAAGGGTTTCATATAAATTGGGTTCTACATTTGGATAGTACTCTATCAGAGGAATCCAACGAAATTTGTTTCACAATTTTTGGATTCTCCTACCCGAAGTTGTAGCTATTCAAAGTTTGAACTAAAAACTGAAATTCCCTAAAATGTTCAAATACTGGCTGTGGGTCCGGGGACAGGTGTCACGCGTCGGGGCAAGCCACACGAGGCTACAGGTTATTTCCCGCGCCTCCACACCAGATCCCTGCGCCACAGCTGATCAAATATTTGAAAAACTGTCGCTGACGGGCGGGACCCACCGGTCGTCTTCTACCTCCGGCCACCCGCGCCTGCGCGCCGCCGGGCTCGCCGGAGTTCGACGGATTCCGGCCTCCCGGCCATCCCCCGAGCTCTCCCTCGCCGCTAGGGCCTAATTTCCCGTGCTGAACACGATGGAACACTCTTCCCCGGTCGGCGATGGCTCTAACCTAGCTGGCCACAGTGCGGCGTCTCTGGACTGGTTCGGCAACGTCGCCCGGTCACCCTAGCCTGCCAAGACCTCGGTGGAACGGCGCTACAGCACCAGTGGACCAAAGGGATGCTCGACCTAGCCTCAAAACTGCTCGGGACCGGCGGCTAATGGTGCCTCACCGTGCACCCGAAACCTCCTCCGCGTTTGAGGTCGGAAATTCTGGATTTCATGCGGTCTACGTGCATATTTCCAACTAGGGTTGTGAAGGACTACTGATCGCCGGTTAGTGGCGGTCCTGTGTGCAAGGTTTCACGGCCTAAGAACGAGAGGGACGATCGAATTTGGTATTACCGTATCAGAAGGTCGGATGGTGCCCGACGGCGATCTTTTCCCAAATTCGAGCCTAGTAGATCATCTCATGGCTTGAGCCTCGGGGACGAGCATCAGGGGCTACCAGCGCATCCGAGGGTGCTCTAGCTCGGGCCTGAAAAGCTCTGGGTGAGTCTGTCCACGTGAGACCAGCTTCGGTTCTCCGCCGGACAGCTCTGTTTTCTCGGCGCCGTTTGCCGAATTGTGCGCGTCACAGGCTAGGGCCTCTGGGGTTGCGGGGCTGGTGTGGTAGAGCAGGCACAGGCGCTGCTTTTCTGTACTGCCGGTGCGCACAACCGAGGTTTGGTTGACGCCGGCGATCGGGGAGAAAGGAGTGCGGCGGTGAGCGCCGATTGCTGTTTGCGTGTGGGAAGAACAGCTAGCGCGCGATCAAAACGAAGATGGCAACGTGCTGCAGCCAGTTTCCGGGATAAGGAGCAGGCCAGCGCGAAATGGGAGCAGGAGGTGGAGCCTCGGTCGACGGGGGCGGCCGCTCGGTGTCGCCCCGGGGTTACACCTCGGTGGAGTGAAGTCCAGAGAGAAACTTAAGTGTTAAGTATACTCATTCCTATGACATGTGGGCCCCACAACTCAGTACCTCTTTTCCTCAAAATATCTCCAAAGTTTGACAATTATCCAACCCAGTTGTTTGAAAATTGGAAACTGAGCTCATTTGACAAGTTTGGACAAATTCCATGCAAATTCAAATATTCATTTGAATTCTTTGCACATTTGATTTCCTTTGGAAAAATGGGCAGCAAGACTTTTCAAAAATTAATGAAACTTTGCCTCCCCACTAATTCGGACCTAAGGAATCCAAATATGCCACTTGATCCTTGTGTTAGCTGCTGCAAACAATAGTTTGGACACAACAGTTTTGAATTCCTCATTGTGTGATCATATGTGTATAAACCCTACTTTGTGAAAGTGAAGACTCTCCCCTCTAATCACTCTTTTGATGGAGGTTACATGCTTTTCACAACATTTCCTAAGGTGTCCACAATGAAAATTGTGGTGTTGTGAGATGAAGAAAAGTTTTTACAAGTCCCTTTTCTTGGGCTTTTACAAAATTCACCCAAATCCAAAACCGTTTTGAGGTATATTTGGGTATGACTAGAAAAGGGTTAGTTTGAACCCAAATTCAAATTCAAACCACTTCCATCCCATAAGTTCAAAAGTGGGGGCCATATTCTTACTCATCACATTTTTGTGAGCTCACAACCAATTTCATTCCATTTGGAGTTTATCTTGACATGAGCTAAGTTTAGCAAATTCAAACTCAATTTGAATTTCAAACTGCATATGTGCTGAAAATTAATTCAAACACTTCACAATTTGAATTCTATCAACCCCAAATGGGCATTTGGTAGATAATTCAAATTCTTAAGGGTATTAGGGGGATTACTGTTGTAGCAGTGGGAGAATGTTAATTTCAGAGGTTAAAACTCGGGTGGGACCCACATCTCAGTCTCAATAGCAAATTCAACCGACTGAAGCCCGAGCTCGGTTTCTTGCGCCCGGTCCAGCAGCCGCCATGGCGAGGAAACAGCGAGGCCAGCAGCTGCTTGCCGCCCCTGGCTGTTGAACCGCCTCGTCCTCCCTCTTATCCCTGCGGCCGACCCGATCGAAGGCAGCACCGATCACTTCGCTGCCTCCTCGCGCCAGAAACTGATCAGAACAGCCGCTGCTCCTCTGATCATTGGCCATCCGCCCAGCTCGCGTGTAAGCCTCGGCCGAGAAGCAAAACGGCACCACAGAACTCTCCACTACCCCCTCAAACCATCATCGAGTGAGCTCGTGCTCCATACACCGAGAACCACACCGTTCCGCAGCGTCCGCTCCAAAGCCGAGAGGAGGTGCTCTCGTGGGCAGCCTCACCCCGGGCTTGTCACGGCCAAGCCAAGCTGTTTCTAGACGCGCAAGGACCTCCTGCAGCTCACCTCCGAAGCTTGAGCCAAGAGGTTGAGCGTCAACGGTGAATTTTGCTGTTTGCTTCCAGCTGGTGCAAAGTCACCTTCGGGTGAGAAACTTTGAAATTCCCGTTTGGTTCTCATTTAAATTCCACAAAACTTCGCACATAGGAACTAGACTTAGTGGCGCACAAGTTGGCTTCACAACACCTAGCATGAGAACCCCTGTACATGGTGTATTTCCAAGCTTGCCAACGGCGGCTTATTCGGGAAGCATCGTGCGCACGGTGAGAGCCTACATAGGACCTCTCCCAAGCTGCTTTGAGCCCATGCCGAGCTTCCCTAAGATGCACTGGTGCTCTACGGCCTTTTGCTCGATCATTTGGGGTGCTAGGAAGTCTGGCCGACACGGCCGAAGTTCTTCCGAAGCCGCCGCTCGTCGCCGGCCGTGTTCCGGTGACTGTCACGACGAGCTGAACCCAGCATCATATTCCCCAGGTAGAATTAGGCAGAGGAGGCCATGTTCATGAAGTTTGGCACATGGCGGAGGCCACCGGTGAGCTCTCCGGCGAGGGTTCGCGGCGGCCGGGCGCGGGAGGCCGGAGGTAGACGAAGCCCCCGGTCCCACGTGTCAACGGCAGATATTTTAAAACCGGGATTTGCTGTGGCACCGGATCAGGTGCAATTGCGTGCGTAAGATTTCGTAGCCCCGTGTGTCAACTGCTGAGAAGTTGACACGTAGCCCCGGTCCCACGCGCAGCAATTTAAACATTTCCCTGATTTTCAGATTTAGTTCAAACTTCAAATTCATATAACTTTGGCTAGGAAACTCCAAATCGAGTCAACCAAATTTTGTTTGATTCAGCTCTCTGAGTACTTTGCAGCAAATCAAGTTTCACTTCATTAAAATCCTTAGTTCTCCAGAATTAATTCTTCAAAGTTTAAAGTGTTTAGAATTTTAACTGGAGAACCCTTTGGACGAAAATTCTGAAGTTTTTGGTGGGATGTTCAACAAAATATCCCTGAGCTACCATAAAAAATTCAGATCCATTTGAGCTCATTTTGATCCACCTAATAATGTTATTAATAAAACTGTTCCAGAGAAAATAGAAAATGTCCAGAAACATCTTCAGAATTTCTCTGAGATTGTTTAGCTCATATCTTTAGCTAGGAACCTTCAAATTAAGTGAGACCAACACCATTAGAACCCTCTGAAAATCTAGTTTTCATAAAGTCATGGCTTGCTCCTTGAAAGTCCCTAGAACACCCTAGGAGCTCCAATTAAGCTCAAGTACATAATTATTTGTGGAGAGCTCAAATGATCTTTACTTGAAATAAAACTTGGCCAAGTCTCTGTTTAGGTTGTATACCAACCACAGTAAAAATTTCATAGTCATTGGGTCTATCTAGTAAGACTTATAGTCCTCACAAAGTCTAACTTCAATTCAAATGCATCTAAATTGACACATGTTTATATTTATCATATGTAGTCGCTAAAGTTGAGGAGGAGCCCGAAGTCTTAGACTTCGTCACTCCAGAGAACAGCTAGCCTACGACCAAGAGCAGCAAGGCAAGCCCCGGTTTGCATTAACCTTTTTACAAATTTTTACTGTTTTGAGAACTTACTTTGAGCACCCACTTACTTCTTGCATTAGAGTCTTGTTTGAAACCCAAATGCATAGCCAATAAAACCATGGGTTGGGATTAGGATTGAAAACCCCATTTAGCTACTGTGATGCTAAGATAGTGTAGGATTCGGTACAAGTCGAGTAGTTGGAACTACTCGCGAGGATAGGCTAGAGGCACTCGACTCGGGTAAAGATAGCAAATGAAACACATGGCAAGAAAAATGAGACCGAGCGGAGAGTAAGGGAAGTAGCACTTTGGAGCCTGGGTGCCATAGCTCCGCTTGTGTCGATTGAGGACCGAGCCGTGCGCGGGCCAGTTGAACAAGCTAGAACAGTACTGAAGATCTACCGGCTATATGGGAACTGGGAAACCGATGTAACTCGGGTAGCTGGGTATTGATGCATTGCCTGTCGTTCAGAGGGTAGGTTGAGATCTTGAGGTGTAAATCATCTGGCGGCACTGCAGATGTGCGTGCAGAGACCTCTTGCTCGGGACGATAGGACCGGTTCAATATTTGGCTGACGGGTGAAAGGTGGTTGCGTACGACGTCCGTGATGGTTGCTGTAGGCAACATCGAGTACGGGCGTACATGACGGGTTATTCGGGTAACCCTGCAGGTGTAAATCGATTATAATCACCGTCCCGCGTGGTCAGTGAGTACCACTTGTTTACTGTATCGTGACGTAGAAAGAACAGGCTAGATACATATTAAAAGTTTGCTGATTTGAAAGACATACTTTTCTTGTTAATGTCTTGTTGTAGCTTAGAGCTAATTAAAGTTATTTTCAACTTTGGGCAAAGTACATGAGAGAAATGCGTTTCTTGTTTGATTGCGGCTCTCTCATGTGCCTTAGCATAAGGTTCTCCACAACCTGCTGCTAAAACTTGAAAGTAAGGTTCAAATAATTAGGCGAGTCCTTTGCAACTTATTTTACCTCATGCACCCTAAAACCATTCATGTAGAAGTTCCATATATATGAGAGACGGGTCAGTCTTGCTGAGCCATCGTGCTCACTGCTTGTGTTTGAAGCTTTTGTAGGGGTTTATGAGGAAGGGACTCCCGAGGAGGATACGGAACCCCAAGAGGGAAATCCCGTCGAGTATGAGTCGTGCACGCCGCAGAGTTAGTGTGCGTGTGTGCTAGCGGTGACACGTTCACGGGCTGAACGTGAACTTGATGCGTAGTCTACGCCCGCGAGTATAGGCTGAACATCTTTCGTTGTAGAAATGTTCATAAACTCGTTTATGTAATAAAACTTTGCTTCCGCTTTGTACCATTTTATGTGTGTTATCCGGTGCTGTGCAACGCAGCACCCCTCAGGGTGATCCTGGCTCGACGAGGCCGTCGGGCCGTGTCACATGTCGTTTGGGGTATTCGAGCAACTCCCTTCTCTGGCGTGCTACGGGAAAGTTTGGGAGACCCCGTCACGTGGTTAGTAACGTGAACACGTAGCTCAAGGCGTGTTTGGCTTAAGAATAACCGTGCGAGTGATGACGGACGGTTGTATGAACTGTATTGGGACCGGGTTTGGTGTGCAGCCGAGCCCAACGATTGTGTGAGTTATTTGCAGGTAGTCTAACCACGAATCGGTAGACGAGTAGCACACGTGTGCGAGGGACGTTTAGTGCCACTGAACTAACGAAGCCGGCGAATTCCGGTATAGGTTTTTCTTTGTGAGGAACGTAGTACTGACATGATCTGGTGACGCTTCGACGTCACACCCCACTAAATAAGCAACCTCATTGTAAAACTTGAAGGTTTTAATCCGGAGCACTATTACTTTGATATAACTTCTTCCCTTAATCAGGATGTTCAAAGTTAACATGTTTTCAACTTATACGATACTAAGGACAGAGTCCCCTGTTTTCAGCTGAAATAAGGCTGAAGTTAAACAGAGGTTAGAAGTTAAGTTCTTTCGAGGTTGGGGTCATATTATACATTTCTGGAAAGATTTGGAAGAGCTTTACAACTTTTCTCTTCATGTCCAGAGGTGTTTCATCCCTTAACCAGTCGAAAAATGCAGTAGAGTTGAAACTGTCCAGAAAACAGGGCAGAGCAAACACTCTCTGTAACTCTCTGTAAATTGAGCATAACTTCCTGCAAAAAAAAATCTAAAAATAGAAAAGGAGGTAGTTCTGAAACGTCATGAGATTAGTTACAACTATGTAACAGAAAGTTTGGTCAAATTCGATGAAGAATTAACTGGAATTCTTGGATCAAATCAGTATCTCAAGCAGGGAGGTGCTGTCTAATTCCCTCCAGAAATTCTGCCCAATTTGACATCTCATAAATTTGGAACCAGGACAGATCTGAGGCCAAGAAAATAATTTATGGAAATATATTAAAGTTATGTTTAACTTTTATGTTGAGCTCCAGAATTGGTTTTGCTTTAGCATGGTCTAAATCAGGTTGAAATGGAAACTGGTCAAGTCTGTCAGTTTGGGCAGCAGACCAGCAATCAAATTTGTTCAGTTTGAATGGTGTTTCCAAATTTTATGAGTTCAATGACATGTTTTAATGTTATAACGCAATGATTTACTGTTGAAATGAATATTTGACCTTTTTCAAATATGTTTCTACAGATGACAGCGGATAAACAACTTGAGAACGGGTGGGTGGTCTCCCACTGTTCTCAACGCAGCGGTTATCCGGAGTGTTGAAGCAAATGCTTCAATATTTCGGGTACGTGGAAATGCTGCAGTACCTCGCCAACGAGGAATACGAGGAGGGGAACAAGATGTGTACCATCCATGTCGAAGTTCCTGCAGGACCTACGCCACCCGGTTGGGCACCGTTCACCGTCACGGTGAGAGGTAGACAGCCGGAGGAAATGTGGCAAGTGGCAGCCCGCGACAACATGTCGCGTTTCTGCCAACTACACGTGAGAGCTATGGAGGGAACTCCATATGTGCTGGTCCCGGTGGAGGGGCGAGCTAATCACGTGTGGAGGGAAAGGTACTTGGAGGCAACAGATCCAGGTTGCCCAAGGTACAACCCAGTGGAGGCGAACCTCAGCCTCCAGTTGAGGGCAGGGAAGACCGTGATGGACAGCCAAGCTGTCCATACGGATTGTCTTGCCGTGAAGCTCAAGGAGAGCACCAGCCGTGGAGACAATTTTGAGAGTGCTCACAGCGCACTCTGCAATGTTCTCCTTCCGACGATAAAGCGACTGAACGAACAACATAATCAGTTGCATCGTCTGAAGAAGGCGAAAAAGAAAAGCCGCGACGACATCACGGCTTTACAACAGCAAGTGCAGGTCTTGACCCAGAAAAATGAGGTCCTCACTCAAGAGTGTGATGACGCTATTGAGGAGAGCCAGAGCTGGGAAGAGGACTACAACCAAGCCATGGACGAGGTGCATGCGTTGCAAGACCTCGTACCTCCGGTAGTGGGCCTACCTATGGTAGGTGCCGTACCCGTGGTTTTGGGTATCCCGGCGATGCGGGAACCTGAACCAGAAGAGAAGGTCATTGACCCGGAGCCACCAGTAGAGGCAGAGGAGGAGGACGAGCCGCAGGAGGTCGAGTTCTACTCCGAGTAGTGGGTTACTGTTGCCAAGTAGGGCAGCGAGGGTGGTGTATAAAAACTTTTATAATCGGTGACATATCGTGTCGACAGTAGTATATGTATAAGTAGTGACGGCATGAGCACGACTTCTCGGAGACCCGAGAATAATGTATCTTGTATAAAGTTTATGCTTTATCAATATATGTGAATGTTGTGCAAGTTTATTCATGTGTCACTTCAATGCCTACTGTTTTATATGGAATTTTAAGAATGACATGTGCTGATCGCTGTTGTTTTGAATTTCAGAATGATTCGCACTCGTGCCAACCCAGAAGTTGGGGGTTCTAGTCAGTGGGAGATGCCTCCCAACAGCCTCCCGAGGATTCCTCGGGACATTGGCCGACATCGTTGAGGCTATGGCGGGTTCTCATCAGCAGCACACAGAGTTGCTGCAAATCTTAATTGCAAATACGTCTCGACTGGAGAGGCGTCAAGACCGCGAGGAGCGCCAACAAAGCTCCTACTCCGCCTTTCTGGCAACTCATCCCCCGGTATTCTTAAGGGCGGATGAACCCCTCGATGAGGACAACTGGCTCCGCACGATGGAGATGAAGTTCGGGCTGCTCCAAGTGAGTGAGCAGCGCAAGACTCAGTTCACGGCCCAACAGCTTCAAGGGTCCACGAGCGCTTGGTGGGCAATCTTTTGCACCTCGCAGCCCACCGAGCGAGTACTGACCTAGGCGGAGTTCCGTACGGACCTTCAGGGCCTATCACATACCGCCGGGTCTAGTGAAAAGGAAGACGCAGGAGTTCCTTTGCCTGCAGCAAGGCAGCAGGAACGCGCTGGAATACTCCAGGGCGTTCAACGATCTCGCGCTCTATGCATCATATCACGCTGATACTGATGACAAGCGGTGGGATCATTTTTACCAGGGGCTTAATCCGCTCCTGAAGGACAAGCTGGCAATGTTCAATTGTGGCAGCCTCAACGACATTATTGATGCTGCGATTGTTCAGGAGGACTCCAGCAAGGAGTTACCGGTGGCAGAGAAGAAGCGAAGCGCGCCGCAGAGCAGCGGAGAGGGAGGTGGTCCTTCTCAGAAATACTGGATGGTGTATCGCTCACCATCGGGTCAACGCTGGCAGCCACCACAGAGGCCGATGCCATTCCGCAGTCGGCCATATTCTCCATCGGCGTTCAGGCCAGCACTACCAGCACCACCTCCACAATAACAACAGCAGCAGCGGGCGATGCCGCATGCGTTTGCACCTCAGCAGCGCATGCTGGGCTTTTATCCCGCAAACATGGGCCAGTCGTCAACCGCATGCTTCAAATGCGGTTGCACAGGATACTTCACCAACAATTGTCTTGAGAGGCAAGGCGGCGGAGTGGGACCACAGTTTCCGGGAGGAATCAGCCCCGGAACCCCATTAATGTGCGGCGGGAAAATCCTAAGCCAGACACCATCCACCAACTCGCCATAGAAACATGCCGGAGGGGGAGCCAATCCTTGCGGGTATGTTCCAACTCCACCAACATCCCGCCATAGTGTTATCTGATTCAGGCGCCAGGCATAATTTTATTAGCCAAGCTTTTATTGCTAAACACAGCTTGCAAATACTACCCAACGAAAGTCCATATTTGATTTGTTCACCGGGTGGGAAAATTTCAGCAAGCATGATGGTTTCCAAAGAACCATTATGCTTCGCGGGTAGAGTATACCCCATGTCTCTCTTAGCTTTAGAGGGACAATAGGTCGATGTCATCTTAGGGATGTCGTGGATAACCCGCCACGGCGCTGTTTTAGACACCGTCCTCCGAGTCGTGCATCTACACTCAGAAATGCACGAGTCACATTCATTATTTCTGGACAGTCCAGAAATAAAATCTCCAAGTGTATATCAGTCCACCACCATCAGATTGGAAGACTTTCCAGTAGTCCGTGAGTTCCCTGACGTGTTCCCGGATGATTTACCAGGGATGCCGCCCGACCAAGAGGTGGAGTTCAAGATTGAACTTGCACCGGGAACTATGCCAATATCCCGAAGGCCATACAAGATGGCACCAAAGGAGTTGGCAGAACTGAAGACGCAGTTAAAGGACCTGCTGGAGAAGGGTTTTATTAGGCCGAGCTTCTTGCCATGGGGCGGTTCGGCATTATTTGTGAAGAAGAAGGATGATATGTTGCGGCTTTGCATGGACTATCGTCCACTAAATGCCGTAACCATCAAGAACATGTACCCGTTGCCACGGATCGACATGTTGTTTGATCAGTTGGTCGAAGCAAAGATCTTTTCCAAAATGGACTTAAGATCTGGGTACCATCAGATTAAGATACGAGCTGAGGATATCCCAAAGACGGCATTCTCGACGAGGTACGGGCTTTATGAGTACCTGGTCATGTCCTTCGGCCTCACCAACGCTCCAGCGCACTTCATGTACTTGATGAGCTCGGTATTCATGCCGGAGCTGGACAAGTTTTTCGTGGTCTTCATCAACGACATATTGGTATATTCCAAGTCGGAGGAAGAACACACGAAGCATCTGGTATAGTCTAGCAACGGCTGCAGGATCACAAACTATACGCGAAATTCAGCAAGTGCGAGTTCTGGATATCGCAAGTGCCCTTTCTCGGGCATATTATCTCAGCGGAGGGCATCGCTGTAGACCCGAGTAAGATCACACAAGTGCTGAATTAGATGTCCCTGAGAACTGTTCATGAGGTGCGGAGTTTCCACGGACTCACGGGATATTGTCAGAGGTTCATTCCAAACTTATCGAAGATTGCCAAGCCTATGACCGAGCTGCTGAAGAAGGCTACCAAATATGTTTGGAGTCCAGCATGTGAAGTAGCATTCAAGGCATTAGTGAAGCACTTAACATCAGCACCGGTTTTGGCGCAGCCATTCACAACAAAACCGTTCGATGTGCACTGTGATGCATCTGGCATTGGGCTCGGATGTGTGCTTATGCAAGACCGAAGAGCGGTCGCGTATGGATCATGGCAGCTCAGGAACCATGAGCAAAATTATCCAACTCATGACTTAGAGATTGCTGCCGTGGTACTCGCACTCAAGATGTCGAGACACTACCTACTCGGTAACCTCGTGCATTTATATACCGACCACAAAAGCCTCATGTATATATTCACTCAGAAGGAGCTGAACATGAGGCAGCGAAGATGGTTGGAGTTGATAAAGGATTATGAAATAGAGATCCATTATCACCCCGTCAAGGCAAACGTAGTGGCGGATGCGCTGAGTCGCAAGTCACACGTCAACAATCCGACCATCACACAGTTGGAAGAGAGCGAGCCACCATTGCATGTGATTCCGCATGGAGCTCTCTATAACTTAGCATTGATCCCTACCATCCGTGAAGAGATAGCAGCAGCTCAGAAACAAGACAAGGGCATGTCGCATTTACAGAGACGTGTAGACAGTGGGGAGCTAAAATGTTTCTGGAAAGACGGAGACGGCATCCTATGGTTCAAGGACCGGATCGTCGTACCCCTTAACCTGGAGTTACGGAAGAAAATCTTCGATGAAGCTCACTTGTCAAAGTTTTCTATTCACCCCGGCAGAAACAAGATGTATCAAGAACTCAGAAACAAGGTTTGGTGGACACGGATGAAGCGGGAGATCGCAAAGTACGTGTCCAAGTGTGATACATTTCGAAGGGTGAAGGCAGACCACATGAGAAAGCCGGGACTGCTACAACCACTGGGCATTGCTGCCTGGAAGTGGGAATATGTGTGCATGGACTTCATCGTCGGTTTACCCACCACATTTCAGAGGCATGATTCAGTGTGGGTGATCATCGACCGGCTCACCAAAGTTGCCCATTTTATCCCGGTCAACACCAACTATAACGCTAAGAAGTATGCTAAAGTGTACATCTCACGGATTCTATGCTTCTACTGCGTACTCCGCACCATCATATCGGATCGGGGCACTTTATTTGTGTCTTGTTTTTGGGAGAAGCTACATGCTTCTTTGGGACGAAACTGATCCGTAGTTCAGTATACCACCTGCAGACGTACGGGCAAACCGAGCGGGTAAATCAGATTCTAGAAGATATGCTACGAGCTTGTGCTATTAACCACGGTAAGAATTGGGATAATCACTTACCGTTAGCCGAGTTCTCGTACAACAATGGGTACCAATCCAGTATCAAGATGGCGCCCTATGAGGCGCTATATGGGAGAAACTGCCGCACACCGTGTAACAGCCCTAACTTTTGTAAAGTTTGATGTTAACTTATGAAACAAAGTTAAGGCGATACCAGACTATAGTTGTGTCACATGAAATGATGAACACAAATATGGACATGTGAGGGAGTTAAAAATTTCTCTAGCCCATGCTTAATACATGTTAACCTAGGGGAAAGAATTTCATTTCCAAAACTCTAACTCATGTGCACCTTCTCTATGAGGAGAGTGGAGGAAATTTTAACACAATTTTGATCCTTTAAAAGGATTCATATTCAGATTGCCAAATACTTGCAAATGAATTCACCAATGCAATTTCCAGGTATTAAGGAGGTTCTGGTCCAAATTGGAATAATTTTGGGGCTCGTATACTATTTATTCCGAGGATTAAATGAGGGCACATTCAAATTCAAATGTAATTTGAATTTTGAACCAAACAAATTCAATTTCAAAATATGATTTCAGATTTGAGTTCCTCATAATTCTTTTGACCTATCCTCCAAGTTTGATCACAATTGGACCTCATTTGCTATTTTGAATCGAATTGAGGGATAAGAAGCAAAACTGGGGCTGGTCACCCCACCAGTCAGTCTCACAAGAATGAGACCGACTCGGCACTGTTCTTCAGCGACGGAGCGGTCGACAGCAGCTCCTCCCGAGTTTCTGCCTATGCCACCTCCTGCTTCGATCTTTTGCCGGCCTAATCCACGCCCACGAGTGCAGCAACGCCATTTTGCTTTCTCTCAACCGAGCTCCCGCTCTCTGTTCGTCCTCCCGAGCAGAACAGCGCCCCTCCTTCTCTCGATCCTACACAGCCACCTGAGCGACGGATGATCGAGGTCTCCACAGCAAAGATCATTGCATACACATGCTCTAGCCGGCTAGCCACATTATCCCGCAGTCCTGAGCTCACCGGCGCCTAGAAACGGCAAAGTTTCCACTGTCCCGAACTGAAACTGAAGAAGCTGGAACTGGATGCCGTGGACAGCAAAAACCAGAAGGGATCACGCCCATGCAAGCCACCCCATCTGTGTACCAACAAGTCTAGTTTCTCACCTCCAAAGCTCAGCCCTAGCCGTTGATCACAAAGGGAGAATTTCAAGTTTTTCTCCCGGGCGGCAGAAACGGACCTTGAGGTAAGGAATTGTAAAATTCGTCCTCAAATCGTGTTTGCTGGGTTTCAAACTTCACACACAGGATGTTAACTTCCTAGCACACATCCTCCATCGATTTGAGACCAAGAAATTGAGTGTAGAGTGAGCAATCCGAGCTCTTTTAGAGGGTATGCCGCTGGACCCTATCGGGCGCACGATGCCGATAGGTTTAGCGCCCTCTCCAGCTGGTTTAGACCTCATGCCGGTCTTCTACATGATCCCCTGGTGCTGTAGAGCCCAAGAACCGACCATTTGGTGGAGAATTCACCGTGCAATACCTCGCCGGAGCCCTAGGGTTTGCTGTGGCCGGTGCGCACTGTTTTCCGGCGAGTTTCAGCCGCCGGCGACATCACCAACGTGTTCAGCGTGGGGAAATATGGGGGGGCGGCCAACAGGGGGTCTGGAGTCGGCTGGGAAGTGCTTTTCCGGCGACCTTGCTGGAGAGGGCCGCCACTGCCCTGTTTGGCGCAAGTCTGGAGGTTAGGGATGACAGGTGGGACCCACTGTCAGCATTTAAACATTTTCCAGGTTTTCCCACTTTAGTTCAAACTTTGGAGAGCCATAACTTTGTATAGGTGTGTCCAAAAATTGTGAAAACAATTTTGTTGGATTCCTCTCAAAGAGTACTATCCAGGGGTGCAGGCCAATGTTTATGAAAATCCCTGGATTTGGCTCATTAATTCATTTAAGTAAAACCTTGTATGAATTTTTACAGGAGTTATGTTTATTGGAAAATTCCCAAATTTGGACAGGACATTCTTCCAAAAATCCTTGAACTTCAGTAAAGATTTCAGAGGCATTGGACCCCATTCTCTTGGACAAATGATGTGGTCATTCCTTATGTCTCTGAAAAATGGGAAAATAAACAGAGACATTTTCAGCTTTTCCCCATTCTTTGTAAAATCCATATCTCCATGTAGGAAACTCCAAAAATGGTAAAACCAATTCCTATGGACTCAGGACATTTTGTACTTCACAAAAAGTCTACTTTGCATCATAGGAAAGCTTAATATCTAGGGGGTAAAGGCAGATTAGTGAAAACCACATAAGGATTTGTTGTGCTCACATGTAGCCATTTCATGAGCTCAATTTTTGCACACTGCATAAATACCTTCCATAGAGGCTGTGGTTAAATTCTCAGCTTCATTGGACCTCTGGAACTTGAGCTACCATCTTTTAGGTTTAAGTGTCCATATAATGGACTTAATCACATGGTGATTACTAGTATCTCTTTTCACCCTAGCTTTCATCTTCTCTAAGGTTTAGATCCAACAACAGAAACCTTGCTGTTGTTTTTCTCTCTTATGTGTGAGTTAACTTGAACAACAGTTTTGAAACAGTTTCTAAATTGCTTTTGAATACATGTGCATAAATCATCTTAATAGCACGTGACGTCGACGTTCGACGAGGACTCGACTCTGCAGAGAGGATCTCCATCTCGTGACGAGTTTGGCGGATTCTCCGGAGGAATACTAACTTCTAGCTTCTAACAAAACCGTTGAGCAAGGCAAGGCCCGGTTTGCATATCGTTACCGTTTTAAATTTTGCTTTACTTCACCTCATTGTATTAGACTTGATATTGTGCATTATGTCTAGGATGTTTGAAACCCACTTGCATGGCTATTACATCCCTGAGTAGAAGGTTTAGTGTAGGCTTCGCCTCGTAGTAGATGCTAGGCTAATGCTGTAGCTAGCTCGGTAGAAGTCGAGTAGTAAAAAGCTACTCGCGAGAAAGTTTGAGTAATGGAGTTATTCGCGAGAAGTTAATGATAAGAGCACCCTCATGAAAATGAGATGGGGACGGGGATGTTCCTGTAGGATGGAGCGCTCAAGGTTGGTCTCGACCTGCGATGGGTGTGACAATGCTTGAGACCACATTTGGCCTGGACCGGGATGGTAAGGCAAATGTGGAGGTTGGTTGTAGCCCCGTCCGTGTCGGTTAAGGACCGTATGTATGCGGCCCTGCTGGACAAGATTGAGCTGTACCGGATATATAGTGGGGTATGGGACCCATGAAACCGATGTAACTCGATGGACCGTGATATAGAAACTCATCTTTCGCGTGGGAATGGCGTTGAGAAGGCGGGAGGTGTAAATCCTTTAGCGGGCAACTTCGACGTGTCCGCGTAGAGGACCATCCTGCTCGGCGCGAAACGTTTTTCTATGTCGGGGTGTCATGTGAAAGGTTGCTGCATATAATGTAAGAAAGAGCTCTTGAGAGAATCTTTCGAGGCGGGTGTATGTGTCGTGTATTCCGGGTTGTTATTAATTCGAATCACCGTCGCTCGCGGAAGCGGATTGAGCATACTTGCCCACTGCGCCGTGACTTAGTAAGAAGAGGAACTAAGTCTCTTAACTTGCTGTTTGTGGATTAATCACTGTACTGGAACCTTGACTGAAGTAGATATAGAGCCAACTAAATTTCATTTCCACCTTAGGCTAGCAACATCGGGATAAGCGTTTCTTGTTTGATTGTGGACTTCCGATGTTGTGAGGCGTGAGGACCACTAAAATGAAGGCTAAAAGAATCTGAATATAAGGATCAAGTTTAGTCAAGCTGCATTTTGCAAATTCCTATGCCTACGGTCTTACTACCCCTGCATGTAGAGTTGCATGTTTAGGATTGACGGGTAAGTCTTGTTGAGCCTTAGTGCTCACGGTTGCTTCTGAGTTGTTTTTGCAGGTAGCAGGATGCCTGATATGAAGAGGGTTGTTCGGTGAGACGACGAACCTCACGGTTCGTTCAACTCATCGGAAACCTAGCCGCTGCCTTTCTTTGGTGAAGCTAGTAGGAAGCGTTCACGGGCTGAACGACTTCTCTTCGGCGTAGATAGGGTCGAGAGTGAGTAGATTGTCCAGCAAATTTTAATTTCCGCTGCTTGTGTACATTATGTTGTAAAAGAAATTATCTTGAGTAACAAAATGGTTCCGTTATGTTCTTATCGTCTTTTCGTGCATGCTGTTGGGTGCCGCATCGCACGGCACCACCCACTGCGATTCCCGGGCTTCACACACCGCTGAATTGGTGTGAGTCTGGCGAAAGGGTCACCTTCGGGATTGATCTTGTCAACAATGTAGAGGAAAATGTTCGGCTGATTCAAGCAAACTTAAAAGTCGCCCAATCCCGACAAAAACAGTATGCAGACCGGAGAAGATGCCCATTACAATTCGAAGTCGGGGATCACGTGTATTTACGTGTGTCTCCAATGAAGTGCGTTAATAGATTCGGGGTGAGAGGAAAGTTAGCACCCCGATTCATCGGTCCATTCCAGAATACAGAAAGATGTGGATCAGTAGCATACCGGCTTGAATTACCAGAAACACTTTCTGGTGTGCATGACGTCTTTCACATATCTCAGCTGAGGAAGTGTCTTAATCTATCAACTACCGTTCAGCTGGGGGATATTGAAGAACTGAAACCGGATCTCACTTATTGGGAGGAACCGGTTCAGATAATTGATGAAAAGGCCCGAACCACACGCAACTGTATGTTGTGATTCTACAAAGTTCTATGGAGTAATCACTCCGTAGATGAAGCGACATGGGAAAGCGAAGGTTTTCTTCGCGCTAACTGTAACACCCTCAAATTCATTACCATGCATTGCATACATTTTCATGTAGAGAAGCATTTGAAAAGAAGTAGAAATGGAGAAGAACAATAGAAATGGAGAAAACCCCATAGAAATGGAGAAAGAACCATAGAAATGGAGGCAGAACCATAGAAATGGAGAAGGGAATATAGAAATGGAGAATGGGAGATAGAAATGGAGAGGGGAATATAGAAATGGAAAATGGGACATAGAAATGATGAGAAATGGAAAAAAGATAGCTGAAATGAGCCATTTCCAAATTTCCCCCAAAATTTCCAAATTCCCCAATTCCCCAAAAGGGGAATTTTCCCCACATTTGGGGGAATTTAATCCCCAATGCTGCCGCAGCCAAAAAGGGGGAAAAGCCCTAGGACTCTTTAGTTGAGTTCCAAATCGACTAGGACTCTTGGTTGAGTTCCAATTGGAGTAGGACTCCTGTTTTCTCCCCCTTATAAATACAACCCCCAGCCCCCCCTTGGCCGCAGCCCTCCCCCTCCCCAAGTCGCCGAGTTGGAGCCCCCCCCCTCCAAGTCGCCGAGTTGGCCACCCCCCTGGACTACAGGAATCCGGACAATAGAAGACGGCCAGAAACCGTCGTCAATAAGTTATTGACGACGGTAAAACTTTATAGACGACGGTTTTCGGCTATCGTCAATTATTAGTCGTCAATAACTTTATTGACGATGGTAACCGTCGTCAATAATCTTATTGACGACAGCTAAATTTAGCTGTCGTCAATAACCTTATTGACGACAGCTAGGATATGTACCGTCGTCAGTAACGATGGCTTATTGAAGACGGTTTCTGGTACTTGACCGTCGTCAATAACAGTGGCATATTGACGACAGCTAAATCAGGCTGTCGTCAATAAGCTAGAGCAGAGTATTGACGACGGCCAGGATTTGAACCGTCGTCAGTAACCATGGCTTATTGACGACGGTTTCTACTTGGCCGTCGTCAATAACAATGGCTTATTGACGACGGTTTCTGGTACCTGGCCGTCGTCAATACTAATGGCTTATTGACGACGTCCAAGTACCAGAAACCGTCGTCAATATGTTTTCCAATTTTTTTTAAAAAGATAGAAAATCCTGCCCTGGCTTTGAGGCCAGCCCTGGCTCGATGGCCAGATCACAGGCAATCAAAATATACATCACAGACAGGCACAAAAACACTATACGCATGCCACACTACCCTACGCTACCCCGACCGCTGCCACCGGAGTCCAGGAAGTCGTCGTGCGCTCGTCCAAACGCTGGTTGCTGAGGGGATGGAGTTTCCCGAGCCCGCGTCGCCGATCCCTATGATGTACATGTATAGTTAGACAAATTAGAAGTTCACAAATGTGTATATGATTAAATAAACTCATTACAAGTTAGAATTGAGCAAGTTAGCTAGATTTTGCTATGTTTGAGTAAGTTTGCTCATATTTTACTATGTTTGAGAAGTATGGACTAGTATTGTTTGTGTTTGAGCTAGTTCAAATAGTTTTGGCTATGTTTGAGTAAGTTTGGTCATATTTGACTATAGTTGAGTAAGTTGTACCATATTTTACTCAGTTTGAGAATGTTTAACTAGTTTTCTCTAAGTTTAATTAAGTTTGATCAAATTCAACTAAATTTGAGCAAGTTTAACTAGTTGCAGCTATTATGAGAAATTTTGTACCTGTGCTCCTGATGTCGGCCCCTGTGGTAGCTGTATCGGTGGCGGCGCCCACTGAGGAAAGACAACAGGCTGTCCTGTGGCCATAGCCTGCAAATATGAAGTAAATTATTATACATGTCATTTATGTATTAGAAACGTTGAGTACAATGATCTGAACTTACCTGCATGGCAGCTTGGAGCTGTAGCATGTACGAGTGTTGATACTCGTCCCTAGCCCGGAGCTCGGCTGCCTGCCTCTCGTTCGCGAGCCTCAGCGCTTCCTGCGTCCTCTGGAGCTCCTCCTGGACACTCTGGAGCCCTAGATCGCGGCTGCCACGCCTGCTGGATCCACCCTGCGGTGAAGAGGCCCTCGAGTAAGACCACGCCTCCCTCGAGTCTACTACTCCATCGAAGATGGCCAACCTACACAACAAAGTAAGAGTATTAAAGTTTCATGTCTCAAGGTTCATGAAAGTAAATGAAAAACAACAGAACTCACCGGCCGTGAGGTTTACCGCCACCGCTTGCATAGGCGGCTTCAGGTACGATCGGCGAGTTCTGCCAATCATAATCGTGGCCTCGAAGCCTCCGCACCTCCTCCCCATACTTTTCCTGAAAATACAGAAAATTAAAGTCATCAGAAGTTTTAAAGAGAATACAATTAAGTCAACTAAAGAACTCACCAACGTCTCTGTCACTGTCTGAGAAGACAGCTGATCAGGCTGCGAGGGGTCACTTCCCATGTGACCCCTCCTCCACACCTGGATAGCGGTCGGCTCCTGACCGATCTCGCGCTCCTATCGATACGTGTTAGCACAATGATAGCGATAGAAATTAACTAGAATATAATTCGAGTATCACTTACCATCCGTTTAGCAAGGCGTACGTAGCCGTCCCCGCCAAGACGGTGTTTCCCGTCCGTCCCTCGACTCTGTCGGCGGGTCATCGACACGCCTTTGAAGCCCTGGCTCGCCCAACGAGCACACAGGGAACTGTAGGCGTCCGGACAGGACTCAAGCCACGGTACGCTGACCTGCACACATTTGTTGTTGGATGAAAACATTGATGAAAATTGGATAATGAAGCAAAGTAAAATAAAGAATTTACCTCTGCGTACCTTGCCTCCGTCAAGTACTTGTCCGCCACATCCCTAAACTACCCCGGCTCACCCTCGTCCGGATGCAACTTATAGTTCGCCTTCGTAGCCTGAATGCGAGCCGTTGAAATAGACTGCGTCAGGAGCTTCCTAGCGTTGTTGCTGAAGACCAGGCGAGCATGATCCAGCTGGGCCTTGTCCTACAAACGGTAATATTTCTACAAGAAGAAATATACAAGTTAATGTATTTAACATATAATAGGTTCGCATTTAACGAATAGACGATTTACTTACCATGAATTCATGCCACACATGCTCCTGGTGGTTGCCGTAGGTAATGTCCTGGGCCGTAGCATAATCGTCCCAAGACGTAGGAGCCCGTCCGTTCACTATACCGGGGTAGTGACAACGGATGAGCTGGCCCAGGACAGCGTTGACCTGGCAGTGGCGTCCTTGACCCGTGAACGAGTCATCGGCCCAAGACCTAATACACGATTCTCAATTAGTACATATATAAATGTTAAAATATCTAAATTGTTTTGTTATAGATTTACTTACCTATCGCCAACCGGACGAATAACGACCCGATCTTCTGGCCGTGTAGGAACCGGAGGAGGAGCCACGTAGTGGCTCCTCTTGTAACGCCGCTGTGGAGCCGGCTCCACATCAGGCTCTATGAAAGGCTCCGAAGCAGGGTCTGAAGCCTGCGGTGCCGGAACCTGAAGACGATCCGAAGCAGGATCTGTAACAGGCTCCGAAACCTGTGGTGTCTGAAGAGGACCCCTAGCCTCTGTCTCCTCAGACGTAGAGTCGTCCTAAAAATTTGAAGATTGGTAATATAGATTTAAGAAAGTTATTTATATAATTCATATAATTTAATATTCTTTACCTGTCGTGACCGCTCTCGTGACCCCTGACCTCTGTCGAGGCCCAACAGCTGAGACAGTCTACTATTGCTAGACTGACAGCCCTGGAAAATGGAGTCTGCTCTCGGGGGCAGAAAGCCCCGCGTCCCCCGTCGTCTACTGCTCGACGACATCCTGATGAAAGGAAATTTGATAATGAATTTAAAGGATAATATAGAAGATGAAAGAAGAGATGAAGGAAACGTTACTTGTACTCAATTTCAAAATTCATCAGTATCACGATCATGTACTCTACTTCGTAAACCGGACCATCGATCTTTTGTCGTGGTTGTTCGCCGTTTTCGTTTTTTCACATTATGAGTCTGTACATCTTGTGCATCTCCAACTAATTCATCGAGTCGTAGACCAGGCTCAACGATAAAAGAATCCGGCAACTCTTCTTCTTGGTAAACAACATCAGCCTCATCATTGTAACCAGTATTGTCCGGTGTATATAACCGCTCACGAGGATTAACCTTTTGTACAACCCACCATGCACTATTTTTTTCGCATAGATATTGTAGATAGTACACTTGTTCGACTTGGTGTGCAAGGACAAAAGTGTCGTAGCCTCGTAGTTGGTCCTTGTGTTTGACTTCTACCATGCCAAATTGGTTTTGTCGAGTTCCATTGTTATTATCAAACCGATCGCAGTCAAAGAAGACTACTTTAAGGTCTTTACTCCCGGCAAAACTAAATTCTAGGATTTTGTTTATGATCCCATAGAAATTAGTTTCACGTCCTTCGGCATCGGCGGCCCTCGTCACAACTCCGGTGTTTGATGTTGCCCTTAGAGGACGTTGAGCTTCAAATTGAGTTGAACGAAATTGGAACCCATTGACATCATATCGACCAAAGAGTTTAACTTTAATGGATCCTTGGACAGTTGTCGCAAATCTTCATGAACACCGGCTTGTGTCTTGCACTGTCCAACATATGAAGTAAGAAGACTATTTTATGCTATAAACATAATTACTAAGAGGAACAAGACAGGGAAAACGTTACATGATTTCGAAACCAGGTTTGGAAGTTAGGTCCTCCATTTACTCCATAATGTCGCATTGTTTGTATTTGCTTGCTAGTAGGTTGCTGCTTAGACTTCCAATTTTGTCGATCAAACTCACTAAATAAGGACAAAACAGAATTATTAGCGTAGATGTATAACACACCACGCAAATTAGTATAGATGTTGAACAACCACTTACTGAAAAAATTGTCCATCCCATCTATGTTAGCGTACATGTATAACAAAGCAGCTATCTTTTCATCTGTTGAAGCATCATAGCTCGTGCCACTACCAACAGTGGTGCCTCTCGTTTCAAAAAGTGAGAGTTCGCTACAAGAGGTTGCTTCAGCCATATTGTGCCGCAACACCGATGCATTAACATTGTGTTCTTCTGCAAAGTAGACACTTGAAAAGTATCCTATCTCTGAAGTGTAAATGCTTCGGCGATGCATCCTTCAACCCTTGCCCTATTACGAACCATCGGTTTTAGACATCTGAGTGCTCTTTCAATGTTGTACATCCACCTATATTGAACAGGGCCGCCTACTTTAGCTTCATATGGAAGATGGATTAGAAGGTGTTGCATTGGATTGAAGAACCCTGGAGGAAATACTTTTTCCATCTTACATAAAAGCACGGGTATCTCTTTTTCCAACTTCTCCATCATCTCCCTTTTGATTTCTTTAGCACAAAGCTGTCTATAAAAACAGCTATGCTCGGCTAACACCTTCCACACCTCATCTTCAAGATAGCCTCGAAACATAACCGGCAGAAGTCTTTCCATGATTATGTGATAATCATGGCTTTTCAAACCAGTAAGATTTCCAGTCTTAACATTAACGGCTCTTCTTAGGCTAGCAGCATAACCGTCTGGGAACTTCAACTGTTTCAACCACTTGAAGACTTCTTTCTTTTCTTTTGGTCGAAGGCAGAAAGAAGCTCGTGGTTTGCCACCAGCTTCGGAGAGCTCATGACTTGGTCGGTTACAAACCTCTGCCAAATCCTTCCGAGCTTTTATATTGTCTTTTGTTTTGCCCGTCATATCCAAGCACGTGCTTATGATGCATTCACTCATGTTACGTTCCTGGTGCATGACATCAATGTTATGCATTAGAATTAAAGACTTCATATACGGTAACTCCCATAGTGCACATATATGAGTCCAATTGTGATCCTCTCCGTAACCAACAAAATATCCAGGACGACCTTCATCTGGGACTAGATTGTTGAGCTGTTTAACAATTTCCGACCCGTTCAGACGTTGTGGTGGTCCCTTTTTTACAATGGTACCCTTCCTGAAGGCATTTCTCCGTTGCCTAAACACGTGATTTGGCGGTAACCAACGTCTATGACAATCAAAGTAGCATATCTTGCCACCATGACTTAGACGAAAACAATCCGTGTTCGAAGCACATATTGGACATGTCAATCGACCATGAGTGCTCCAGCCAGAAAACATGCCGTAAGCTGAAAAATCATGAACAGACCACAAGTACGCAGCTTGAAGGTTGAATTTCTGTTTTCTATAACAGTCGTACGCTTCGACTCCTGTCCATAATATTTTGAACTCTTCAATCAATGGCTGCATCATCACGTTCAGTCGTGAACCAGAATGATCCGGTCCAGGTACAATAAGGCATAGGAACATGAACTCATACTTCATACAAAGCGATGGTGGTAAGTTGCACGGAATAGCGAACACGGGCCAACAGGAGTATGGTGTGGCGTTTGTACTAAACGGTGAGAAGCCATCTGTCGCCATCCCAAAGTGAATATTTCTCGCGTCATTGGCAAAATCTGGATCGAAGCGGTCAAGCGCCTTCCATGCCTCACCGTCTGACGGGTGCACCATCATGCTGTTGTTCTCACGTACACCTTCTTTATGCCACCTCATGTGTCTAGCTGTTTTTTTTAGATAGAAACAAACGCTTGAACCTAGGTGTGACAGGCAAGTAGCGAATCTGCTTCTGTGCGACTTGAGTCATTACTTTTGAACCGTCGTCATTAACAACTTCGACAAATCTCGCTTTACCACATTTTAAGCACTTGTTCTCGTTGGCATGCTCTCTCCAAAAAAGCATGCAATTGTCTAGACACATATCAATCTTCTCATATTTCATACCTAGACACATTAGGTAGACTAAATTAGCTCGGATGGATCTGAAATTTTTCATGTGACTCAGGGATAATACAATGAACATCCTGACAAAATTTCAGAATTTTTCATAAAGTGAATCTCCAGTTAAAATTCCCAACAGTTTATATTTTGGAGAATTAATTCTGGATAAATAATGGGTTTCATGGGTTGAAACTTGTTTCTGGAAAGTACTCAGAGAGCTGAATCCAAATAATTTGGTTCACTCAATTTGGACAATCCTAGCCAAAGTTATGGGCTTCTAAAGTTTGCAAAATTTCTGGAAAATTGAAAACCCGCGAAATGTTTAAACTCTGACTGCAGGGTCCACAGGCGACATATCACCTCCAGAAGCAATGACACACGGGGCCACAGGATTAGCCATGCATAGTCGCAGACTGATCCCGGACCATAGAAGACCTGGCGCCCAAAGAACATTGGCTGACGGCCAGGGCTCGCAAGTTGTCTTCAACCTCGCGCTCCCACGCCGGCCCGCCGCTCCCCTCGCCGGAGAGCTCGCCAGAGGGGCTTTGCAGGGTGCCGCCTGGCTGTTTTCAGGTACGAGGAATCCATTTGTGCGATGAGCACGGGCTGCCGGTGACCGGAACATGGCCGGCGATGTACGGTGTTTTCGGGAGAAGTTCGGCTACGTCAGCCGACCTCCCTAGCACCCCAAATGCTCGAGTAAACGGTCCTACAGCATCAGTGAACCTAGGGATCATCGATTTGGAAGCACATGAGCTCGGGGATGGGTCTAAGTGGCCTGTCACCATGCGTCCGAGGTTGTACCGCTGGTATGCCATCGAAAAACTTCAAAATAGCATTCCTACATAGGGTTTTAGCTAGGGTTCTTGGTTCATGGCAGATCGCTAGCAATCCTAGAATCTCTGTGCGAAGTTTGAATAACCAGAACCAATTATTGATTAAGAATTTTAGAAATTCTTAACAGAGACTCGGTTTGCACCGGCCGGAAGTAAAACTGGAAATACTCCGGCGATGATCAACGGCTTGGGCTGAGATTTGGAGGGAAGAAGCACGATGATCCGGCACGTCTGTGAGTGCTTCTGATCGGGTGTGACAAGCTCCCGTTGGGGCCGTCCACGTGAGCCTGAGTTGCGGTTCTGGTGCGGCCGCCACGAGAAGGAGGAGTTCTAGGGTTGTGGACGCCGATCACAGCTTGGTTTTATGTCGAGGAGATCGTGCACGAGCCCACGGTGCCGTCTTGCTGCTCAGGGAGGATCCACACGCGAGCTAGCGTGGTTTCCCTGATCGGTCACCCGAGGCGGCATTAGCGGCGGTTCTGTTCTGGCACGAGAGCGGGGAGCGACGAGCAAAACGGTCTTTGGCCGGCTCGAGTGCGAGGATAAGAAGGCTGGGTTTAGGTCTGTTGCAAGGAACGGCGAGCAGGTGCTTGCACCGGTCTACATCGCCGTGCCGTGCTCGGGTGCAGCCCGGAGAACAGAGCAACGCTGCCTCAGTCGGTTTAGAACAAATGGGTGGCTGACAGGATGGCCCCACTTGCTAGTTTTTGTCCTCAAAAACTAAATTCCTACTGCTCTGAATATTGGGGACTCTAATACCCTTGGAACTTTGATTAAACCACCAAATGACCATTTGAATTTGAATAATTCAAAGTGTAAATTGGTTTGAATGAATTTGCAGCACATGTGAAGCTGAAATTCAAATTTAGTTTGAGTTTGAGCCAAATAGCTCATGTCAATATCAATCCCAAATGGGATGAAAATTGTTGAATGAGCTTATAAAAATGTGCTGAGTGTGAATATGAAGTCCTCTTTTGAATTCATGTGATGAAAGGAGTTTGAATTTGGATTTAAGTTCAAACTAGCCTTTTAATGATTGTATCCAAAAGTACCTCAAAGAGGTTTGGATTTGTCTGAAAATTGGCATGAGCATTCCTAACAATGTTTAGGAGTTAATAGTGTGCTTAGCCCCTATAGGATGCATGTGGAAAATACCACTTTTGGATTATGTGAGTTCATCTTCTAATCACTATATTGATGGTGGTTACTTGCTCCTCAAATGTGTTCATGTGATGACCACAAATGAGCTGAGGTGTGTGGGTTGATGAATGTAAAGGTCCCAAAAATATGAATACAAAGAAATTCATATTGCACAAAGTTGGTTTCATATGTATGAAAAATGGGACTTGTTAAAACCTTTTCCACATGTGATAATACACATGAGAGATTTCTTCACAGAAGTCAAGTATTTATTTGAAAACTTGTTACCCAAAAGGGATTTGAAACCAAGGTGGAAAGTTTCCACATGTGGGAAAAAGTTAAATTCAGATTTGGAATAAATTTGTTCAACTCAAAATTCAATTGAGGGCAACACAATGAATTTCAAACTGTTGTACAAAAATTCTCATTTGCAGCAGCCAAACCAATAATCGGATTTCATATTTGAATTCCTTAGGTCCAAATTAGTGGGTATGCGAAGTTTCATGAATTTTTGAAATGTAATGCAACTCATTTTTCAAAATGGACTTTAAATTGCAAAGAATTCAAATACCCATTTGAATTTGGATGAAACTTGCCCAATTATCCAAATGCACCTCAGATTTGAACTCCCACAATTTAATTTCATCATTTGCAAATTTTGGGAGATATTTTAGAGGGTAAGAGGGAGCTGTTTGGGGGACCCACATGTCATTGATGGAGTTAAAATTTGCAAAAGATCTCAGAGCACCAAATCTCTGTTTTTGCTCTTCAGTCGGTTCACTCGGGCAGACCGAAGCCTTCCTCAGTGCGACACCGAGCAGCACCAAGAGCCACCTCCTCCTCGATTTTCATCATGCTGGAGAGGTGTCTGAGTGCTCTTCCCTCACCGCCGTGTTCCTTTCGTCCATATCACCGAGACCCTCGCCGTTCCTTTCTCCCTCGCGCAAGAAACCGAACAGAGTTGCCGCTGCTCTCTCGATCCCTCGGCCACCCGTCAAACTTGCGTGCAAGCCTCGGCTGAGAAGCAAAACGGCACCACGGGACTCCCCATGACCTCCTCGCACCATTCCCACGTGAGCTCAGCCTTCCCTACACCGAGAACACCTTGTTCCGCGGCGGCCGAAACAAAACCGAGAGGAGGTGCTCTTGTGCACAGCCCTACAGAGATATTCATGACCAATCAAGAGGACCGTTGGACGCGCCGAGCCTCCACGCAGCTCACATACGAAGCTTGAGCTGAAAGGTTGATCGTCGACGTCGAATTTTGCAGTTTTCTTCCAGCTGGTGCAAAATCACCTTCGGGTAAGGAAACTCCAAATTCCCGATTGATTCTTGTTTAGAGTCCACGAAACGTCACACACAGGAGCTAGGCTAGGTGGCCAATCTTTCTTCATCACAAACCCTAGCATGAAACCCACTATAGAGGGCCTACTCCGAGCTTTTCCGATGGCGGCCGCGGTGGGGAGCATCTGGCGCATGATGAAGCTATGGTAGAGCCATTCCCAAGCCTTTTCACCACCATGCCGAGCTTCTCTAATGATCATGGATGCTGTAGGGCCTTTCCAGTGAGCATTTGGCAGGCTAGCACGTCGGGGCGACGTCGCCAAACTCTCCCCGAGCCGCCGCACCGTCGCGCGCTAGGTTAGAGCCGACGCTGGTGTGGGGAAATGCTACCAACGTGTTCAGCACGTGGGATAAGGGGCTAGCGGTGAATGGGAGCTCGGGATATGGCCAGAGCGTCGAAAACCGGCGAGCTCGGCGGCTCTATCGCGCAGGGGGAAGGGGTAGACGAAGGAGTTGCCGGCCCCACATGTCAGCCGCGCGTTAAACAGGAGCTGGATTCTCTCTAACGTCGGATAATCTGTGACAACGTGGGAAATAATCCTGTGACCCCGTGTGGCGTTGTCCCGGCACTAGACACGTGTCCCCTGGACCCACCGTTAGCGTTTGAATTTTTCCCCGATTTAATTCAAATTCCAGATTTTCCCCAAACTTTAGAAGAGCATAACTTTTGATAGGAAACTCCAAATTTAGTGATTCAAATTGAGTTAGATTCAGATTGAAAAACTATATCCAAATATGCAACCCAATTTGTATTAAAGTCATTATTTAATTCTGGATAATTCTGTAAATCTTTTCCACAAAATAGTTTTAGAAGGAGTTTGGTTTATCCAAAAATGCTCAAATTTTGTAAGATTTTTTTATAGGATGTTTTTGAACTCCTGTAGAACTTTCAACTCATTTGGAGTTGATTTGAGTAGGATAATTTAGGTTTCAATTCGCTGTGTTCAAATGAATACATAAACATTTTCAGAGAATTCCCAAAATTTGGAAATTCAGTTCTGCGAAATTCATCACTCCAAAAATCCTAGAAAAAATCATGCAGGCTCTATGAACTATACTTGAAATTGTAGTTCACTAAGTTTGGCATGAACATCGGTGTTACCTCAGAATTAATTTCTCTTTGATTAATTACTTAGGGAATTGTTCTGAATAAACCACTCAATGAAAAGTGCTAAATTTTGGTCCACATAACTTTCTTGTGACAGGGAACTGACATGAAAATTCTCAGCTCCATTGGATCTTTGGATCACAACTGTTCTGTTCAACCTCTTAAGGTGATCAACACACAAGTGGGGAAAACATTTAGCACTTGATCATATTGCTTAAACCCAACCCAAACCACTAGCACCAGTGTCATTTTAAATGCTTAAACAGAGTTCCAGTTTCTAAGTTGTCATTAGAGCTTATTAGCAAAAGATTTACAATTAAATACATATGCATATTCATATCGTGTAGCATCTACGTGAGAACGTATGAAGGAATTGAAGTGGAGATCAAGGAGGAAGGAAAACGAGTGATCAAGCCTCAAGTGATCTTCACTAACTGTTTATATTAGTCACCAGCAAAACAGGCAAAACCCGGTTTGCATTTTAACAGTTTTATAAAGTATTTCCATTTCTAGATATCATAGCTTTGAATTGTTTGATTGCATTAAGTATAGTTGATGATGAAAACTCAACTGCATGACCAGAATTGTCCTAAGAGAGAAAGGGTAGAATAGCACATCCTCGA
This sequence comes from Neostapfia colusana, assembly GCA_030760725.1. Lineage (NCBI taxonomy): Eukaryota > Viridiplantae > Streptophyta > Magnoliopsida > Poales > Poaceae > Neostapfia > Neostapfia colusana. Next base: position 60,266,135 of record JASWHV010000006.1, on the reverse strand, counting down.
GTGGATTTGGCTACGCTAAATGTTAGCAGGAAAGATGACATGACCCCACGGTCTTGTCGAGCCAGGATCACGCTGAGGGGCGTTGCATTGCACAGCACCGGATAACACACATCAAAGGTACAAAGCGGAAGCAAAGTTTTATTAGATAAACTAGTTTATGAACATTTTTACAACAAAATATTCCAGTCCACTCTCACGGTCGTAGACTATGCATCGAGTTCACGTTCAGCCCGTGAACGTGTCCCCGCTAGCACGCACACACACTAACACGGCGGCGTGCAAGACTCCCACTCGACGGGGTTCCCCTCCATGGGTTCCGTCTCCTCCGACCCCTGCAAAAGCTTCAAACACAAGCAGTGAGCACGATGGCTCAGCAAGTCTGACCCGTCTCTCCTATACATGAAACTTCTACATGATGGGTATAGGTCAAATGAAGTAAAATAAGTTGCAAAGGACTCGCCTAATTAGTGGAACCTTACTTTCAAGTTTTAGCAGCAGGTGTTGGAGAACCTTACGCTATGGCACATGAGAGAGCTGCCATCAAACAAGAAACGCATTTCTCTCATGTACTTTGCCCAAAGTTGAAAAGAACTTTAATTAGCTCTAAACTACAACAAGACATTAACAAGCAAGGTATGTCTTTCCAATCAGCAAACTTTTAACATGTATCTAGCCTGTTCTTTCTACGTCATGGTACAGTGAACAAGTGGAACTCACTGACCGTGAGGGATGGCGATTATAATCGATTTACACCTGCAGGGTTACCCGAATAACCCGTCACGTACGCCCGTACTCGATGTTGCCTACAGCAACCATCACGGACGTAGTACGCAACCACATTTCACCCGTCAGCTAAATGTTGAACTGGTCCAATCGTCCCGAGCAAGAGGTCTCTGCGCGCGCATCCACAGTGCTGCCAGCCGATTTACACCTCGAGCTCTCAACCTACCATCTGAACGACCAGCTATGCCTCAACACCCAGCTACCCGAGTTACATCGGTTTCCCGGTTCCCATATAACCGGTACGTCTTCGGTACTGTTCTAGCTTGTTCAACAGGCCCGCACACGGCTCGGTCCTCAATCGACACAAGCGGAGCTATAGCACCCCGGCCCCAACGTTTTGCTGCCCTTACTCTCCGCTCGATCTCATTTTTCTTGCCATGTTTTTCATTTGCTATCTCTACCCGAGTCGAGTGCCTCTAGCCTATCCTCGCGAGTAGTTCCAACTACTCGACTTGTACCGAATCCTACACTATCTTAACATTGCAGTAGCTAATGGGGTAGTCAATCCTAATCCCAACCCATGGTGTTCTTGGCTATGCATTTGGTTTCAAACATGACTCTAATGCAAGAAGTAAGTTGTACTCAAATTAAGTTCTCAAAACAATAAACATTTTAGAAAAAGGTTAATGCAAACCGGAGCTTGCCTTGCTGCTCTTCGTCGTAGGCTAGCTGCTCTTCCGGAGTGACGAAGTCTAAGACTTCGGGTTCCTCCTCAACCTTAGCGACTACATGAGATAACCTGTAATGTATAAATTTAAATGCATTTGAATTGAACTTAAACTTGTGAAGACTATAAGTCCTACTAGACAGACCCAATGACTCTGAAATTTTTACTGTGGTTTGGTTACAACCTAAACAGAGACTTGGCCATGTTTCATTTGCAGCAAAGCTCATTTGAGCTCACAAAAAATAATTATGTACTTGACCTTAATTGGAACTTCTAGGGTGTTCTAGGGATTTCCATGGAGCAAGCCATGACTTACTGAAAACTAGATTTTTAGAGGGTTCTAACTCAGTCGGTTCTTTGAACTGTGCAGCTGACATGTGGGTACCACACGAGTTTTAACCTCTGAAGTTAACTTTCCTCTACTGCTCCAAACAGTGATCCCCCTAATACCCTCTAGGATTTGAATTATCTACCACATGCCCATTTGGAATTGGTAGAATTCAAATTGTGGAGTGTTTGACTAAATTTCAGCACATATGCAGTTCGAAATTCAAATAAGGTTTGAATTTGCTAAACTTAGCTCATGTCAAGATCAACTCCAAATGGCGTGAAAATTGGTGTGTGAGCTCACAAAAATATGCTGAGTAATAATATGCCTCCCACTTTTGAATTCATGGGATGGAAATAGTTTGAATTTCAATTTGAGTTCAAACCACCCTCTTTCTAGTTATACCCAAAAAGACCTCAAAAGGTTTTGGATTTGGGTGAATTTTAGCATGAGCCTTCCTAGCAAGGTGTTGGAGTTTTTCATATGCTCAGCCCTAGATGATTCATGTGGGAAATGCCACTTTTGCATTTTGTGAGTTTATTCTCTAATGAGCATATTGATGGTGGTTACTTGCTCTTCAAATGTGTTCATCATGTTTCTTCAAATGAAGAGTGTGTGTGGTGATGAACACTTTGAACCTGTGCCAAAAACTTAGGCCCTTACATTCCTCCCCCCTTAAAAGAATCTCGTCCCGAGATTATAAGGTGAAAATGAGAGAGAGGACGGTGGAAAATTACGGTATATGCGACGTGAAAAAGTCGGTGTAGTTAGCACGAAGAAATCCTTCGCTCTCCCATGTTGCTTCGTCTATGGACTGATTACTCCATAGAACTTTGTAGGACCACAACGTACGGTTGCATGTGGTCCGGGCCTTTTCATCTATAATCTGAACCGGTTCCTCCCGATACGTGAGATCCGGTTTCAGTTCTTCTATGTCTTCCAGCTGAATGGTAGTTGATAGCTTAAGACACTTCCGCAGCTGGGAGATGTGAAAGATGTCGTGCACACCAGACAGTGCTTCTGGTAATTTCAACCGGTATGCTACTGATCCACATCTTTCCGTAATCTGAAATGGACCGATGAATCGGGGTGCCAACTTTCCTCTCACCCCAAATCTGGTCATGCCCTTCATTGGAGACACACGTAGGTATACGTGATCCCTGACTTCGAACTGTAATGGGTGTCTTCTCCGGTCCGCATATTGTTTCTGTCGGGATTCCGCGGCTTTTAGGTTCGCTTGAATCAGCCGAACCTTTTCCTCCGCGTTGTTGACAAGATCAATCCCGAAGGTAACCCTTTCACCAGACTTGCACCAATTCAATGGTGTGCGGCATTTTCTCCCGTATCCATTGTTGTACGAGAACTCGGCCAATGGCAAGTGATCATCCAAATTCTTGCCGTGGTTAATAGCGCAAGATCGTAGCATATCTTCTAAAATTTGATTTACCCGCTCGGTTTGCCCATCCGTCTGAGGGTGGTACACTGAACTACGGATCAGCTTCATCCCCAACGCAGCATGTAGCTGCTCCCAAAAACGGGACACAAATAAAGTGCCCTGATCCGATATGATGGTACGGGGTATGCCATACAAGCATAGGATCTGTGAGATGTACAGTTCAGCATACTTCTTGGCGTTGTAGTTCGTGTTGACCGGGATGAAATGGGCAACTTTGGTGAGCCAGTTGACGATCACCCACACATAATCATGTTTCTGAAAAGTGGTGGGTAAACCGACGATGAAGTCCATCCTCACATCCTCCCACTTCCAGGCAGGAACGCCCAGTGGTTGTAGCAGTCCCGGTTCCCTCATATGGTCTGCCTTCACCCTTCGACATGTATCACACTCAGACACGTACTTTGCGATCTCCCGCTTCATTCGTGTCCACCAAAACTTGCTTCTGAGTTCTTGATACATTTTGTTGCTGCCGGGGTGAATAGAAAACTTTGACAAGTGAGCCTCATCAAAGATTTTCTTCCGTAACTCCGGGTTACGGGGTACGACGATCCGGTCAACCATAGGACGCCGTCTCCGTCTTTCCGGAAACATTTCAGCTTCCCACTGTCTATACGTCTCCGCAAATGAGACATGCCCTTGTCATTTTTCTGGGTTGCCGCTATCGCTTCATGGATGGTGGGGATCAAAGCTAAGTTGTAGAGAGCTCCATGTGGAATCACATGCAGTGGTGGTTCGCTCTCTTCAAACGGTGTGATGGTCAGATTGTTGACGTGTGACTTGCGGCTCAGCGCATCCGCCACTACGTTTGCCTTGCCGGGGTTATAATGGATCTCTATTTTGTAATCCTTTATCAACTCTAATAATCTTCGCTGCCTCATGTTCAGCTCCTTCTGAGTGAATATGTACTTGATGCTTTTGTGGTCGGTATATAAATGTACAAGGTTACCGAGTAGGTAGTGCCTCCACATTTTAAGTGCAAGTACCACGGCAGCGAGCTCCAAGTCGTGAGTTGGATAATTCTGCTCATGGTTTCTAAGCTGCCGTAATCCATACCCGACCACTCTTCGGTCTTACATCAGCACACATCCGAGACCAATGCCAGATGCATCGCAGTACATATCAAACAGTTTTGTTGTGTCTGGCTGCGCCAAAACAGGTGCTGATGTCAGGTGCTTCAGTAATGCCTTGAATGCTGCTTCACATGCTGGACTCCAAACATATTTGGTAGCCTTCTTCAGCAGCTCCGTCATAGGCTTGGCAATCTTCGGGAAGTTCGGTATGAACCTCTGATAATATCCCGCGAGTCCGAGGAAACTCCATACCTCGTGAACAGTTCTCGGGGATTTCCAATTCAGCACTTGTATGATCTTACTCGGGTCTACAGCGATGCCCTCCACTGAGATGATATGCCCGAGAAAAGGCACTTGCAGTATCCAGAACTCGCACTTTCTGAATTTCACGTATAGTTTGTGATCCCGCAGCCGTTGCAAGACTATACACAGATGCTTCATGTGTTCTTCCTCCGACTTGGAATATACCATTATGTCGTCGATGAAGACCACGACAAACTTGTCCAGCTCCGGCATGAATACCCAGCTCATCAAATACATGAAATGATCTGGAGCATTGGTGAGGCCGAAGGACATGACCAGGTACTCATAAAGTCCGTACCTCGTCGAGAAAGCCGTCTTCGGAATATCCTCAGCCCGTATTTTAATCTGGTGGTACCCAGATCTTAAATCCATCTTGGAAAGATCTTTGCTTTGACGAACTGATCAAACAACATGTCGATCCATGGCAACGGGTACTTGTTCTTGATGGTTACGGCGTTTAGTAGATGATAGTCCACGCAAAGCCGCAATGTCTCGTCTTTCTTCTTCACGAATAATGCCGAACAGCCCCATGGCGAGGAGCTCGGCCTAGTAAAACCCTTCTCCAGCAGGTCCATTAGCTGAGTCTTCAGTTCAGCCAATTCCTTGGGCGCCATCTTGTACCGCCTTCGGGATATTGGCATGGTTCCCGGTGCGTATTCAATCTTGAACTCCACCTCTCTATCGGGCGGCATCCCCGGTAAATCATCCGGGAACACGTCAGGGAACTCACGGACCACTGGAATGTCTTACAATCTGATGGTGGTGGATTGATATATACTTGGAAGTTTTATTTCTGGACTGTCCAGAAATAAGGAATGAGATTTGTGCACTTCTGAGTTCAAGTGCACAATTCGGAGGATGGTGTCTAAAACAGCGCCGTGACGGGTTAACCACGACATTCCTAAGATGACATTGACCTTCTGTCCCTCTAAAATTATGAGAGACGTAGGGTACACCCTACCCGCTAAGCATAATGGCGCTTTTGGAACCATCATGCTTGCTGAAATTTTCCCACGGTTGTGAACAAATCAAATATGGACTATCGGTGGGTGGAATTTGCAGGCTGTGTTTAGCAATGAAAGCTTGGCTAATAAAGCTAAGCGTGGTGCCTGAATCAAATAATACTATGGCGGGATGCTGGTGGAGTTGGTACATACCCGCAAGGATTGGTTCACCGTCCGGCACATCCTCTATGGCAAGTTGGTGGACAGTGCCGGGCCTAGGGTTTGCCCGCCACGCATTAGTGGGGTTCCGGGGCTGATTCCTCCCCGGGAACTGCGGTGCAACTCCGCCGCCTTGCCTCTCTGGACAACTGCTGGTGAAGTGTCCTGGAAGACCACACTTGTAGCATGTGGCTGCTGCTTGTCCGGTGTTTGGGGGATGAAAGCCCAGCATGCGCTGCTGAGGCGCATACGCATGCGGCATCGCCCGCTGTTGTTGTTGTTGCTGCGGAGGTGGTACTGGCAGTGCCAGCCTGAGTGCCGGTGGAGAATATGGCCGACTGTGGAATGGCATTGACCTCTGTGGTGGCTGCCAGCATGGACCCAATGGTGGGTGATTCACCATCCGGTATTTTTGAGAAGGACCACCTCCTTCTCCGCTGCTTTGCGGCGCGCTTCGCTTCCTTTCCGCCGCCTCTAACTCCTTGCCGGAGTCTTCCTGAACAATCGCAGCATCAATTATGTCATTGAGGCTTCCATGATTGAACATTGCCAGCTTGTCTTTCAGGAGCGGGTTAAGCCCCTGGTAGAAGTGATCCCGCCGCTTCTCGTCGGTATCACCGTGATACGAAGCGTAGAGCGCAAGATCATTGAACGCCCTGGAGTATTCCAGCGCGTTCCGGCTCCCTTGCTGCAGGCGTAAGAACTCCTGCGTATTCCTGTTCATGACACCCGGCGGTATATGATAGGCCCTGAAGGCCGTCCGAAATTCCGCCCAGGTCATAACTCGCTCGGTGGGCTGCGAAGCACAGTAATTCGCCTGCCACGCGCTCGCGGATCCCTGGAGCTGCTGCACCGCGATCTGAGTCTTGTGCTGCTCACTCACCTGGAGCAGCCCAAACTTCATCTCCATTGTGCGGAGCCAATTGTCCGCATCGAGGGGTTCATCCGCCCTAGAGAATACCGGGGGATGAGTAGCCAGAAAATCGGAGTAGGAGCTCTGTTGGTGCTCCTCACAATCTTGACGCCTCTCTGGTTGAGACGTATTTGCAATGAGGGTTTGCAGCAACTCCGTATGCTGCTGATAAGATCCCGCCATCACTGCCACAATGTCAGCCAAAGTAACCATTGGCGGTGGCGGTGGCGGTTGTTTCTGTTGCTGCTGTTGCTGTCCCAAGGAGTCCTCGGGAGATTGTTAGGAGGTTTCTCCACCCTGACTGGAACCCCCAATGTCCGGGTTGGCACGAGTACGAGTCATTCTGAAATTCAAAACAGCAGCGATCAGCACACGTCATACTTAAAATTCCATATGAAACAGTAGGTATTGAAGTGACGCATGAATAATTTGCACAACATTCACATATATTGATAAAGCATAACTTTATACAAGATACATTATTCTCGGTCTCCAAGAAGTCGTGCTCATGTCGTCACTACCCGTACATATGCTACTGTTTACACGACATGTCACCGATTACAAAAAAAAATTGTTACATTACCCTTGCTGCCCTACTTGGCAACAGTAACCTCCTACTCGGAGTAGAACTCGACCTCCTGCGGGTCGTCCTCCTCCGGTACCTCTGCTGGTTGCTCTGGGTCCACAACCCCCTCTTCCGGCTCGGGTTCTCCCATTGCCGGAAGACCCAAGACCACGGGCACGGCACCTACCACTGGTATGCCCATTACCGGCGGTACGAAGTCCTGCAACGCGTGCATCTCATCCATGGCTTGGTTGTAGTCCTCTTCCCAGCCTTGCCCCTCCTCAATAGCATTGTCCCGCTCTTGAGTAAGGACCTCGTTCTGCTGGGTCAGAGCCTGCACTTGTTGTTGCAAAGCCGTGATGTCGACACAGCTTTTCCTCTTCGCCTTCTTCTGACGATGCAACTGATTATATTGTTCGTTCAGTCGCTTGATCGTCAGAAGGAGCACATTGCGGAGTGCGCTGTGAGCACTCTTGAAATGGTCTCCATGGCTTGTGCTCTCCTTGAGCTTTGCAGCAAGACGATCCGTATGAACAGCTTTTCTGTCCATCACGGCTTTTCCTGCCCTCAATTGGAGACTAAGGGTTGCCTCCGCGGGACTGTACCTTGGGCAACCCGGATCTGTTGCCTCAATGTACCTCCCTTCCCACACGTGATTAGCCCATCCCTCCACCAGAATGAGTGCGTATGGAGTGCCCTCCATATCTCTCACGTGTAGTTGGCAGAAATGCGACATAATGTCGCCAGCTGCCACTTGCCACATTTCTTCCGGCTGTCTGCCTCTCACTGTAACGGTGAATGGCGCCCAACCGAGTGGCGTAGGTCCTGCAGGAACTTCGACATGGATCGTCCATGTCTTGTTCCCCTCCTCGCCTTCTTCCTTGGCGAAGTACTGCAGCCTCTTGCTATATCCGAAATATTGAAGCATTTGCCTCAATGCTTCCGGATAGCAGCTGTGGTGAGAACAGTGGGACACCACCCACCCGTTCTCCAATTGTTTATCTGCTGTCATCTGTAGAAACATATTTGAGAAATGTCAAATATTTATTTAAACAGTAAACCATTGAGTTATAACATAAAAAATGTCATTGAACTCATAAGACTTGGAAACATAGTTCAAACTTAAACAAATTTGATTGCTGATCTGCTGTCCACTATGACAGCCCTGACCAGTTTCCATTTCAACCTGATTTAGACCGTGCTAAATGCAAAACCAATTTTAGAGCTCAACATAAAAGTTAAAGTTAACTTCAAAAGCTTTCCAGAAAGTATTTTCGAGGCCTAAGATCTGTCCTGGTTCAAAAGTTATGAGATTTCAAAGTTGGCAGAATTTCTCTAGAACATTGGACAGCACCTCCCTGCTTTAGGTACTGATTTGACCCAAGAATTCCAGTTAATTCTACTCCCAATCTGACAAAACTTTGTGTTACAAAGTTGTAAACCATCTCTCAAAATTTTCAGAACTACTTTATTTTCTATTTTTGGATTTTTATGCAGGAAGTTATGCTCGATTTACAGAGAGTTACAGAGAGTGTTTGCTCTGCCCTGTTTTCTGGACAGTTTCAACTCTACTGCATTTTTCGATTGGTTAAGGGATGAAACACCTCTGGATCTCAACAGAAAAGTTGTAAAGCTCTTCCAAAGCTTTCCAGAAATGTATCATATGATCCAACCTAGAAATAACTCAACCTCTAGCCTCGTATTAACTTCAGCCTTATTTCAGCTGAAAACAGGGGACTCTGTCCTTAGTATCCTATAAGTTGAAAACTTGTTAACTTTGAATACACTGATTAAGGGAAGGAGTTACATGAAGTTTTAGTGCTCTGGATTAAAACTTTCAGGTTTTACCATGCAGTTGTTCATTTAGTGGGGTGTGACGTCGATGCGTCACCAGATCATGTCGGTAGTACGTCCTCACAAAGAAAAACCTATACCGGACTTAGCCGGCTTTGTTAATTCAGTGGCACTAAGCGTCACTCGCACACGGATGCTACACGTCTACCGTTTGATGGTTATACTACCTGCAGATAACTCACACAATCGTCAGATTCGGCTGCACACCGAGCCCGGTATCCATACAGTTCGTACACCCGGCCGTCATCACTCGCCCAGATGTTCTCAAGCCAAACACGCCTTGAGCTATGTGTTCACGTTACAGACCACGTGACAGGATCTCCCAAATTGCCCAAAGCACGCCAGGGACAGACGTTGCTCGAATACCCCAAACGACATGAAGAGTCGTAGAGGATATTAAAGCGGGTCGGGTTACCTGCCACCCGTGGGGCTCCACCCTTCAGCTTGTGCGCACTGGTGGACAGCGCTTACGTGCACCCCCAAGACATAAAGCGTCCCAAGATGCACGATTTTCCGACATAAATAAATAGGTTAGTATGCAACTTTCTGTACACTAATAACATCCTTATATGGGCTATTAACTCGTTCCTCACTGGATTTTTAAAAAGATAACCTTTGTAGTGCGTTAAACCTCAAGCGAGCTCTGATACCACGCTGACATGACCCCACGGTCTTGTCGAGCCAGGATCACGCTGAGGGGTGCTGCGTTACACAGCACCGGATAACACACATCAAAGGTACAAAGCGGAGCAAAGTTTTATTACATAAACTAGTTTATGAACATTTTTACAACAAAATATTCCAGTCCACACTCACGGACGTAGACTATGCATCGAGTTCACATTCAGCCAGTGAACGTGTCCCCGCTAGCACGCACACACACTAACACGGCGGCATGCACGACTCCCACTTGACGGGGTTCCCCTCCAGGGGTTCCGTCTCCTCATCGCGAGTCCCTTCCTCATAGACCCCTGCAAAAGCTTCAAACACAAGCAGTGAGCACGATGGCTCAGCAAGTCTGACCCGTCTCGCCTACACATGAAACTTCTACATGATGGGTATAGGTCAAATGAAGTAAAATAAGTTGCAAAGGACTCGGCTAATTAGTGGAACCTTACTTTCAAGTTTTAGCAGCAGGTGGTGGAGAACCTTACGCTAAGGCACATGAGAGAGCCGCAATCAAACAAGAAACTCATTTCTCTCATGTACTTTGTCCAAAGTTGAAAAGAACTTTAATTAGCTCTAAACTACAACAAGACATTAACAAGCAAGGTATATCTTTCCAATCAGCAAACTTTTAACATGTATCTAGCCTGTTCTTTCTACGTCATGGTACAGTGAACAAGTGGTACTAACTGACTGCGAGGGACGGCAATTATAATCGATTTACACCTGCAGGGTTACCCGAATAGCCCGTCACGTACGCCCGTACAGAATGTTGCCTACAGCAACCATCACGGATGTCATACGCAAACACCTTTCACCCGTCAGCCAAATGTTGAACAGGTCCAATCGTCCTGAGCAAGATTTCTCTGCGCGTGCATCCACAGTGCCGCCAGCCGATTTACACCTCGAGCTCTCAACCTACCCTCGGAATGACCAGCTATGCCTCAACACCCAGCTACCCGAGTTACATCAGTTTCCTGGTTCCCATATAGCCGGTAGGTCTTCAGTACTGTTCTAGCTTGTTCAACAGGCCCGAACAGGGTCGGTCCTCAATCGACAAAAGCAGAGCTATAGTACCCAGGCCCCAACGTCCTGCTGCCCTTATTCTCCGCTCGGTTTCATTTTCCTTGCCATGTGTTTCATTTGCTATCTCTACCCGAGTCGAGTGCCTCTAGCCTATCCTCGTGAGTAGTTCCAACTACTCGACTTGTACCGAATCCTACACTATCTTAACATTGCAGTAGCTAACGGGGTTGTCAATCCTAATCCCAACCCATGGTGTTCTTGGCTATGCATTTGGGTTTCAAACAAGACTCTAATGCAAGAAGTAAGTTGTACTCAAAGTAAGTTCTTAAAACAATAAACATTTTAGAAAAAGGTTAATGCAAACCGGAGCTTGCCTTGCTGCTCTTGGTCGTAGGCTAGCTGCTCTTCCGGAGTGACGAAGTCTAAGACTTAGGGTTCCTCCTCAACCTTAGCGACTACGTGAGATAACATGTAATGTATCAATTTAAATGCATTTGAATTGAACTTAAACTTGTGAAGACTATAAGTCTTACTAGACAGGCCCAATGACAGAGACTTGGCCAAGTTTCATTTGCAGCAAAGGTCATTTGAGCTCTCCACAAATAATTATGTACCTGACCTTAATTGGAGCTTCTAGGATGTTCTAGGGATTTTCATGGAGAAATCCATGACTTTCTGAAAACTAGATTTTCAGAGGGTTCTAACGGAGTTGGTCTCACTTAATTTGAAGGTTCCTATCTAAAGATATGAGCTAAACAATTTCAGAGAAATTCTGAAAATGTTTCTGGAAATTTTCTATTTTCTATGGAACAGTTTCATTAATCACCCCATTCGCTGTATCAACTTATCTCAAATGGAGCTGAAATTTTTATGGTAGCTCAGGGATATTTCGATGAACATCCTAGCAAAATTTCAGAATTTTTCTCCAAAGGGTTCTCCAGTTAAAATTCTAAACAGTTTAAAAGTTGTAGAATTAATTCTGGAGAAATAAATATTTTCATATAGTGAAAATTGATTTTCTGGAAAGTACTCAGAGAGCTGAATCCAACAAAATTTGGTTCGCTCGATTTGGAGCTTCCTAGCCAAAGTTATGTGGGTTTGAAGTTTGAACTAAATCTGAAAATCGGGAAAAAAGTTTAAACCGCTGCGCGTGGGACCGGGCTACGTGTCAACTTCTCAGTGGTCGACACACGAGGCTACAGCATCTTTCGCGTGCAGCAGCACCCGATCCGGTGCCATAGCGAATCCCGGTTTTAAAATATCTGCCGCTGACGCGTGGGACCAGGGGCTTCGTATACCTCGGGCCTCCCGCGCTCGGCCGCCGCCCCCCTCGCCGGAGTGCTCGCCGGAGGGCTTCTGCCGTGCGCCAAACTCCATGATTTTGGCCGCCTCTGCCTAACTCCATCCGGGGAACACGATGCTGGGCTCAGCTCGTCATGACAATCACCGGAACACGGCCGGCGACGTGCTGTGGCTTCGGAAGAACTTCGGCCGTGTCGGCCGGCCTTCCTAGCACCCCCAAACGATTGACCAAAAGGTCGTCGAGCATCAGTGGACCCTAGGAAAGATCGACATAAGCTCCATGGAGCTTGGAAATGGCTGTACTGGGCTGTCACCATGCGACCTAGGCCAGAAATCAGGAATTCTTCTAAAACTCAAAGAACAGTGGTTTCGACTCCTATGGACTCGCACGGATACCTAGAAGTGCTTCCCTTTGTGAGAGGATGAGTGGTGCGGTATGTGTTACAAATTTTGTGAATCGGTCCGGGCATCCCTTTTGTATACCGTCGCAAAATCGTGAAATTCCGGTGTGGTTAGTTTATGTCATGCTGCCGGGGCTTGCGGAAATGAAAGAGGCACTGAAGGCAAACCTTTTTGCTATTCACAGCTCGGAGAACGGAGGGATGTGGCAGCCGTACGGGTCGTCCCCGTGACGGCGGCTCGAGCTGAACCGGGGAATGAAAGAACGTTGCATTGGAGCTCGGGAAGGGTTTATCAGGGTCTGGAACCGGTGCTAAGATGTCAAGGAAGACTCGGCGCACTCGATGATGGTCTCAGATCGCCGTGACAACCACAGGATCGGCCGGGTGATGAGGGACTGAGATCTCAGCCGAGCGGCGAGGTGTTTTGGTTCACTGGGTGAGAGCGCGTTCGGGCTGCGGTGAGAAATACCGGGGACGGCTCGGGCGCCTATATAAGGGCTCAGGGAGGCGGTTCAGCAGCGTGGGCGGCAAGAAGCTGCGGGCCTCGGCGGCCTGGCACGGTGGCGACCGCGGCGAGAGCCCGAGACCCCAGTACTTGGTGTCCTCAGTCGGTTCTTTGAACTGTGCAGCTGACAAGTGGGTCCCACCCGAGTTTTAACCTCTGAAATTAACTTTCCTCTACTGCTCCAAACAGTAATCCCCCTAATACCCTCTAGGATTTGAATTATCTACCACATGCCCATTTTGAATTGGTAGAATTCAAATTGTGGAGTGTTTGACTAAATTTCAGCACATATGCAGTTTGAAATTCAAATAAGTTTGAATTTGTTAAACTTAGCTCATGTCAAGATCAACTCCAATTGGAGTGAAAATTGGTGTGTGAGCTCACAAAAATGTGCTGAGTAGTAATTTGCCTCCCACTTTTGAATTCATGGGATGGAAATAGTTTGAATTTGAATTTGAGTTCAAACCACCCTCTTTCTAGTTATACCCAAAAAGACCTCAAAAGGTTTTGGATTTGGGTGAATTTTGGCATGAGCCTTCCTAGCAAGGTGTTGGAGTTTTTCATATGCTCAGCCCCTAGATGATGCATGTGGGAAATGCCACTTTTGCATTTTGTGAGTTTATTCTCTAATGAGCATATTGATTGTGGTTACTTGCTCTTCAAATGTGTTCATCATGTTTCCTCAAATGAAGAGTGTGTGTGGTGATGAACACTTTGAACCTGTGCCAAAAACTTAGGCCCTTACAAAAGGTCCGGTAGAAGTCGAGTAGTTGGAATCTATTCGCGAGTTTAGGGCTTGGTTGATTCGGAGCGGGTCAAAAATAGAAACAACGAGGAAAGTTCACACATAAGAAATGGAGACCGGACAGGGAGGTTTAGATGCAGCAGGCTGCGGACCGTGCGTGCATAGCCCTGCCTGTGTCGGTTAAGGCCCATCCGTGCTTCGCCCTGTTGGACAAGTTTGAGTTGTGTACCGGGCGCATACTGGCTATATGGGACCCAGGAAACCGATGTACCTCGGGAGATCCACATTGGAATTTTCTAACTGTCTTAGGCTTTCGGCGTCAGGGTAGCAGGAGGTAACTCGCTCAAGAACATATCACTGCAGGTATGTACCTTGAGGGAGCTTGCATACTCGGGGAAGTTAGACCGTGTCCTGTGTGCAAGATCTTGGGAAAGGTGGTCGCGTACAACGTCAGTCGAGGTTGCTGCCGGCAACTCGGAGTACGGGTGTATGTGTCGTGTATTCCGGGCATGTACTGATTCGAATCACCGTCGCTCGCGGTCATATGAGCATACTTGCCCACTGCGTCTTGACGTAGTAACAACTGAATGGTTTCTTTTGAACTTGATAAGGCTGTGATTTAAGTTGTAATTGAACCATGCTTGCATTAGATATAGTGCTCATTAAACTTTACTTCACTTTGTGCGAGAAGCATCCCAACAAAGCGTTTCTTGTTTGATTGTGGAGTTGCGATGCTGTTCAGCTCAAAGTATTTACAATGAGGCTTAAAAATCTAAACGTTAAGGATCAACATTAGGCGAGTCCTTTATGCAAATTCAGCTACCCCATTTCAATCTGTCGTGCATGTAGAGTTTCTTGTTTAGGAGAAACGGATCAGTCTTGCTGAGCCTATGTGCTCACGTGACACGGTCCCACGGCCTCGTCGAGCCAGGATCACACTGAGGGGTGCTGCGTTGCACAGCACCAGATAACGCACATCAAAGATACAAAGCGGAAGCAAAGTTTTATTACATAAACGAGTTTATGAATATTTTTACAACAAAATATGTTCAGTCTACACTCATGGGCGTAGACTACACATTGAATTCATGTTCAGCCCGTGAATGTGTCCCCGCTAGCACACACGCACACTAACACGGCGGCGTGCACGACTCCCACTTGATGGGGGTTCCCTCTTGGGGTTCCGTATCTTCCTCGAGAGTCCCTTCCTCATAAAACACTGCAAAAGCTTCAAACACAAGCAGTGAGCTCGATGGCTCAGCAAGTCTGACCCGTCTCTCCTATACATGAAACTTCTACATGAGGGATTCAGAGTACATGAGGTAAATAAGTTGCAAAGGACTCGCCTAATTATTTCAACCTTACTTTCAAGTTTTAGCAGCAGTTGTAGAGAACCTCACGCTAAGGCACATGAGAGCCGCAATCAAACAAGAAACGTATTTCTCTCATGTACTTTGCCCAAGGTTGAAAAGAAGTTTAATTCACTCTAAACTACTGCAAGTCAATAACAATCAAGGTATAGCTTTCAATCAGCAACTTTTACATGACTCTAGCCTGTTCTTTCTACGTCATGGTACAGTGAACAAGTGGTACTCACTGACCGTGAGGGACGGCGATTATAATTGATTTACACCTGCAGGGTTACCGGAATAACCCATCACGTATGCTCGTACTCGATGTTTCCTACAGCAACCATTACGGACGTCGTACGCAACCACCTTTCACCCATCAGCCAAATGTTGAACCGGTCCAATCATCCCGAGCAAGAGGTCTCTGCATGCACATCCGCAGTGCTGCCAGCCGATTTACACCTCAAGCTCTCAACCTACCCTCTGAACGACCAGCTATGCCTCAACACCCAGCTACCCGAGTTACATCGGTTTCCCAGTTCCCATATATCCGGTAGGTCTTCGGTACTGTTCTAGCTTGTTCAACAGGCCCGCACACGGCTTGGTCATGAATCGACACAAGTGGAGCTATGGCATACAGGCCTCAACGTCCTGCTGCCCTTACTCTCCGCTCGGTCTCATTTTTCTCGCCATGTGTTTCATTTGCTACCTTTACCCGAGTAGTGTGCCTCTAACCTATTCTCGCGAGCAGTTCCAACTACTCGACTTGTACCGAATCCTACACTAACTTAGCATTGCAGTAGCTAATCGAGGTTTACAAACCTAAGCCCAACCTAGGGTTTTGTTGGCTATGAATTTGGATTTTCAAACAAGACTCTAATGCAAAATTTAAGTGGGTGCTCAAAGTAAGTTCTCAAAACAGTAAAATTTGTAAAAAGGCTAATGCAAACCGGAGCTTGCCTTGCTGCTATTGGTCGTAAGCTAGCTGTACCTCTGGAGTCATGAAGTCTAAGACTCCGGGCTCCTCCTCAACCTTAGCGACTACATGAAACAAATACATATATGTATCAATTTGAATGCATTTGAATTGAAGTTGAATTTGTGAAGACTATAAGTCTTGCTAGACAGGCCCAATGACTCTGAAATTTTTACTGTGGTTTGGGTACAACCTAACCAGAGACTTGACCAAGTTTCATTTGCAGCATAGCTAATTTGAGCTCTCCACAAGTAATTGTGTACTTGGCCTTAATTGGAGCTCTTAGGGTGTTCTAGGGGTTTTCAGGGAGAAAGACATGACTTTCTGAAAACTAGATTTTTATAGGGTTCTAATGGAGTTGTTTTCACTTAATTTGAAGGTTCCTAACTAAATATATGAGCTAAACAATTTCAGGGAAATTCTGAAAATGTTTCTGGACATTTTCCATTTTCTCTGGAACAGTTTTATTAATCACACCATTAGGTGGATCAAATGAGCTCAAACGGATCTGAAATTTTTATAGTAGCTCAGGGATATTTTGGTGAACATCCTGCCCAAATTTCAGAATTTTCCTTCAAAGGGTTCTGCAGTTAAAATTATAAACAGTTTAAAATTTGAAGAATTAATTCTGGAGAAATAAGGATTTTCATAAAGTTAAACTTGATTTTTTTGGAACGTACTCAGAGAGCTGAATCCAACAAAATTTGGTTCACTCGATTTGGAGTTTCCTAGCCAAAGTTATGTAGGTTTGAAGTTTGAACCATATCTGAAAATCGGGGAAAAGTTTAAATCGCTGCGCGTGGGACCGAGGCTATGTGTCAACTCGTCAGTGGCTGACACACGGGGCTACGGAGTGCTTCGTGTGCAGCCACAGCAAATCTCGTGCCACAGCTGATCTCCTGTTTAAATCACCGGCCGGTGACACGTGGGACCGGGAGCTTCGTCTACATCCCGACCTCCGCTCTCGGCCGCCGCCCCCCTTGCCGGAGTGCTCGCCGGAGGGGCTTTGCCGTGTGCCAAACTCCACGATTTTTGCTGCCTCTGCCTAATCCCCCACGGGGAACACGGTGCTGGACTTAGCTCGACCTGACAACCACCGGAACATGGCCGGCGACGAGTGGCGGCTTCGGAAGAACTTCGACCATGTCGGCTAGGCTTCCTAGCGCCCCAAACGATCGAGCAAAAGGCCGCAGAGCATAAGTGCACCCTAGGGAAGATCATATGAACTCCAAAGAGCTCAGAAACGGCCGTAATGGGCTGTCACCATGCGACCAAGGTCGGAAACCAGGAATTCTAATAAAACTCGAGGAACAGTGACTATGCCCAATGGTTCTTCGAAGTTTCGGATCCTATGGACTCGCACGGGCGTCTAGAAGTGGTTCTCTATGTTAGGTGATAAGTGGTGCGGTGTGTATCACGAATTTTTTGAATCGGTACGGCTGTCTCTTTTGTACACCGGCGCAAAATCATGAAATTCCGGTGTCGGTAGCTTATGTCACGCCGCCGGATCATGCGGTAATGAAAGAGGGATCAAGGGTGAACCTCTTTTCTATTCAAAGCTCGGAAAAAGGTGGGCTGTGGTGGCCGGACGAGTCGTTCCCATGACGGTGGCTCGGGTTGAACCGAGGAAGAAAGAATGTCGCGTTGGAGCTCGAGGAGGGTCGATCAGGGTCTGGAACCGGCGCGAGAACGTCAAGTAAGGCTTGGCGCACTCGGTTGCGGTCTCAGATCGCCGTTACAACCACGGGTTTGGCCGGGCGACGGTGGAGCCGAGAGCTCGGAAGAGCGGCGAGGTGTATTGAGGTTTCTGTGCAGGAGAGCGTCGGGATAGCGGTGAGATAACGCTGGGACGGCTCGAACACGAGGATAACAAGGCAGCGAGGCGGTTCAGTAGCCAGAGGCGGCAACCAGCTGCTGTCCTCGCCGTTTCTCGCCATGGCGGCTGCTCGGTCGAGCGAAAGAAACCAAGGTCAGTGGTTTCACCCGGTTTGATCACTGGTTAGGCTGACAGGAGGGCCCCACTTCCATTTGAACCTCTGAAATTAAATTTCTCCTGCTCTAAACAGTAATACCCCTAATACCCTTTGCAATTTGAATTATCCATCAAATGCCCATTTGAATTTGACAGAATTCAAATTGTGAAGTGTTTGAGTATATTTATAGCACATGTGCAGTTTGAAATTCAAATTGAATTTGAATTTGCTAAACTTGGCTCATGTCAAGATCAACTCCAAATGGAGTGAAAATTGGTGTGTGAGCTCATAAAATGTGCTGAGTATGAATATGAATCCCACTATTGAATTCATGGGATGAAAGGAGTTTGAATTTGAATTTGAGTTCAAACTAGCCTCTTACCAATTATACCCAAAATTACCTCAAAAAGGTTTTGGATTTGGGTGAAATTTGGCATGAGCATTCCTAGCAAGGTGTAGGAGTTTTTCATATGCTCAGCCCCTATATGATGCATGTGGGAAATACCACTTTTGCATTTTGTGAGTTCATCCTCTAATGACCATATTGATTGTGGTTACTTGCTCTTCAAATGTGTTCATAAGTTGTCCTTAAATGAGGTGTGTGTGGTGTGATGACCACTTTGGATGTGTGCAAAAACTTAGGCCCTTACATTCCTCCCCCTTAAAAGAATCTCGTCCCGAGATTATAAGGTGAAAATGAGGGAGAGGACGGTGGAAAATTACCGTATGTGCGATGTGAAAAAGTCGGGGTAGTTAGCGTGAAGAAATACTTCACTCTCCCATGTCGCTTCGTCTACGGAGTGATTACTCCATAGAACCTTGTAGAACCACAACGTAAGGTTGCGTGTGGTTCGGGCCTTTTCATCAATTATCTGAACCGGTTCCTCCCGATACGTGAGATCCGGTTTCAGTTCTTCAATATCCTCCAGCTGAATGGTAGTTGATAGCTTAAGACACTTCCTCAGCTGAGAAATGTGAAAGACGTCGTGCACACCGGAAAGTGTCGCAGGTAATTCCAGCCGGTATGCAACTGCTCCACATCTTTCCACAATCTGAAATGCACCGATGAATCGGGGTTCAACTTTCCTCTCACCCCGAATCTGTTTACGCCCTTCATTGGAGACACACGTAGATACACGTGATCCCTGGCTTCGAATTGAAACGGGCGTCTTCTCTGGTCCGCATACTGTTTTTTTTTCAGGATTGTGCGTCTTTTAGATTCGCTTGAATCAACCGAACCTTTTCCTCCACATTGTTGACAAGATCAATCCCGAAGGTGATCCTTTTGCCAGACTCACACCAATTCAGTGGTGTGCGGTATTTTCTCCCGTATAGTGCCTCGTAAGACGCCATCTTGATGCTGGCTTGGTACCCATTGTTGTACGAGAACTCGGCAAACGGTAAGTGATCATCCCAATTCTTACCATGGTTGATAGCACAAGCTCGTAACATATCCTCTAGAATCTGATTACCCGCTGGTTTGCACATCCGTCTGCGGGTGGTACGCGGAACTACGGATCAGCTTCGTCCCCAACGCAGCGTGTATCTGCTCCCAAAAACGGGACACAAATAAAGTGCCCCGATCCGATATGATGGTGTGGGGTACGCCATACAAGCATAGGATCCGTGAGATGTACAATTTAGCATACTTCTTGGCGTTGTAGTTGCTGTTGACCGGGATAAAATGGGCAACTTTGGTGAGCCGCTTGATGATCACCCACACAGAATCATGCTTCTGAAAAGTGGTGGGTAAACCGACGATGAAGTCCATGCTCACATCTTCCCACTTCCAGGCAGGAACGCCCAGTGGTTGTAGCAGTCCCGGTTTTCTCATGTGGTCTGCTTTGACCCTTCGACATGTATCACACTCGGACACGTACTTTGCAATCTCTCACTTCATTCGTGTCCACCAAAACTTGTTTCTGAGTTCTTGATACATTTTGTTTCTGCCGGGGTGAATAGAAAACTTTGACAAGTGAGCCTCATCAAAGATTTTCTTCCGTAACTCCGGGTTACGGGGTATGAGGATCCGGTCCTTGAACCATAGGACACCGTCTCCGTCTTTTCGGAAACATTTCAGCTCCCCACTGTATACACGTCTCCACAAATGCGACATGCCCTTGTCATGTTTCTGAGCTGCCGCTATCTCTTCACAGATGGTGGGGATCAAAGCTAAGTTGTAGAGAGCTCCATGTGGAATCACATGCAGTGGTGGCTCGCTCTCTTCCAACAGTGTGATGGCAAGATTGTTGACGTGTGACTTGCGACTCAGAGCATCGGCCATGTTTGCTTTACCGGGGTGATAATGGATCTCTATTTCATAATCATTTATCAACTATAACCATCTTCGCTGCCTCATATTCAGTTCTTTCTGAGTGAATATGTACTTGAGGCTTTTGTGGTCGGTATATAAATGCACGAGGTTACCGAATAGGTAGTGCCTCCACATTTTAAGTGCGAGTACCACGGCAGCGAGCTCTAAGTCATGAGATGGATAATTCTGCTCATGGTTTCTGAGCTGCCGTGATCCATACACGAACACTCTTCGGTCTTGCATCAGCACACATCCGAGCCCAGTGCCGGATGCATCGCAGTACACATCGAACGGTTTTGTTGTGTCTGGCTGCGCCAAAACCGGTGCTGATGTTAGGTGCTTTACTAATGCCTTGAACGCTGGTTCACATGCTGGACTCCAAACATATTTGGTAGCCTTCTGCAGCAGCTTTGTCATAGGCTTGGCAATCTTTGAGAAGGTCGGAATGAACCTCCAATAATATCCCGCGAGTCCGAGGAAACTCCGTACCTCGTGAACAGTTCTTGGGCACTTCCAATTCAGCACTTGTGTGATTTTACTCGGGTCTACAGCGATGCCCTCTGCTGAGATAATATGCCCGAGAAAAGGCACTTGCAATATCCAGAATTCGCACTTGCTGAATTTCCCGTATAGTTGGTGATCCCACAGCCGTTGCAAGACTATACGCAGATGCTTCGTGGGTTCTTCCTCCAACTTGGAATATACCAATATGTCGTAGATGAAGACCACGACAAACTTGTCCAGCTCCGGCATGAATACCGAGTTCATCAATTACATGAAGTGAGCTGGAGCGTTTGGTGAGGCCGAAGGACATGACCAGGTACTCATAAAGTTTGTACCTCGTCGAAAAAGCCGTCTTCGGAATATCCTCAGCCCGTATGTTAATCTGATGGTACCCGGATCTTAAGTCCGTCTTCGAAAAGATCTTCGCTTCGACCAACTGATCAAACAACATGTCGATCCGTGGCAACGGGTACTTGTTCTTGATGGTTATGGCGTTTAGTGGACGATAGTCCACACAAAGCCGCAATGTTTCATCTTTCTTCTTCACAAATAATACCGAACAGCCCCATGGCGAAGAGCTCGGCCTAATAAAACCCTTCTCTAGCAGGTCCGTTAACTGCGTCTTCAGTTCAGCCAATTCCTTTGGCGCCATCTTGTACGGCCTCCGGG
Organism: Neostapfia colusana; assembly: GCA_030760725.1. NCBI lineage: Eukaryota > Viridiplantae > Streptophyta > Magnoliopsida > Poales > Poaceae > Neostapfia > Neostapfia colusana. The sequence goes on along the minus strand of JASWHV010000006.1, from coordinate 60,244,603 downwards.
ATATTGGCATAGTTCCCGGTGCAAGTTCAATCTTGAACTCCACCTCTCGGTCGGGCGGCATCCCCAGTAAATCATCCGGGAACACGTAAGGGAACTCACGGACTACTGGAATGTCTTCCAATCTGATGGTTGTGGATTGATATACATTTGGAAGTTTTATTTCTGGACTGTCCAGAAATAAAGAGTGAGAATCATACACTTCTGAGTGCAAATGTACGACTCGGAGGATGGTGTCTAAAACAGCGCCATGGCGGGTTAACCATGACATCCCTAGAATGACATCGACCTTCTGTCCATCTAAAACTATGAGAGACGTAGGGTATACTCTACCCTCTAAGCATAATGGCGCTTTTGGAACCATCATGCTTGCTGAAATTTTCCCACCCGGTGAACAAATCAAGTATGGACTGTCGGTGGGTAGTATTTGCAAGCTGTATTTAGCAATAAAAGCTTGGCTAATGAAGATATGCGTGGCGCCTGAGTCAGATAACACTGTAGCGGGATGCTGGTGGAGTTGGAACATACCCGCAAGGATTGGCTCCCCCTTCCGGCAAGTCCTCTATGGTGAGTTGGTGGACGGTGCCGGGCTTAGGATTTGCCCGTCGTGCATTAGTGGGGTTCTGGGGCTGATTCCTCCCCAGAAACTGGAGTGCTACTCCGTCGCCTTGCCTCTCAGGACAGTTGTTGGCGAAGTGTCCTGGGCGACCACATTTGTAGCATGTGGCTGCTGACTGGCCGGTGCTTGGGGGACGAAAGCCCGGCATGCGCTGCTGAGGTGCAAACGCACGCGGCATCACCCGCTGCTGCTGTTGTTGCTGCGGAGGTAGTGCTGGGCCTGAATGCCGGTGGAGAATATGGCCGACTGCGGAATAGCATCGGCCTCTGTGGTGGCTGCCAGCGTTGACCCGATGGTGAGCGATACACCATCCGGTATTTTTGAGAAGGACCACCTCCTTCTCCGCTGCTTTGCGGCGCGCTTCGCTTCTTCTCCGCCGCCGCTAACTCCTTACCGGAGTCCTCCTGAACAATCGCAGCATCAATAATATCATTGAGGCTGCCGCGATTGAACATCGCCAGCTTGTCCTTTAGGAGCGGGTTAAGCCCCTAGTAGAAATGATCCCGCCGCTTCTCGTCAGTATCGGTGTGATATGACGTGTAGAGCGCGATCTCATTGAACGCCCTAGAATATTCCGTTGCGTTCCTGCAGACAAAAGATTTTGGAGCAACTTCCACTCAGACTACTACAGTACCGTGTACCTCCAGAGAAGACTCCAGTGGTCCGCAGCCAATGGATCGACTGGACATATTTTGAAAGGAAGAGTTGTGGAGCCTTTGAGGAGGTTATAGAGGCTGTAGAGAGACACGGTCTTAAGGACTTGCTCTCCTTCAGATACAACTAGAATGATGAGACCATTGCCCAGTTCTATGCAACTTGCCACTTTGCCCACGATGGAGAAGACAAAGTGAGTTGGATGACACATGGATCCAAGTACACAATTTCTTATACTGAGTTTGCCAGACTGCTGCATCTTGAGGACACCGGGAATGATGAGATTGTGATTCACAATCTGGGAGTGGTGGAGGAGGACAAGATGGAGTTTATCTATGATACTCGACTCCCATAAAATCACCCCTCAACCATGAACATGAAACCCTTCTTCATTGTTCTCAACAAAGTGCTCCGGAAGACCATTGCTCCAAAGGATGGAGATGCCGGGAGTGTCCAAGGTTACTTGAGAACCTTGATGAAAGTAATCAGAAGGAGGAGAAGATTTAATATCTTCGATCATATTTGGAATGACATTGTGAACATATCCTACACACCAAACCGTTCCTGTGGCTATGCACCTTACTTGATGTTCATGATTGAAAAAGTCACAGGAATTGAGTTTGTGAAGGATGTGGAGCACACTGCTCTAAGGCCTCAGAAGCCTCCTCAGGCCTTTCTCCCAGCTGCTCCCTCATCTGGATCACCTAAAGAACATCCAAAAAGAGCTCAAGAAGATGCAAGGCCTTCATCCAAGACTAGGGCCTCTCCACACAAAGGGTCCTCTAGTGGAACTATGAAGTATTTGGCTGCTATTTTTAGTTCTTGCCGCAAAACTGAGGTGAAGTTTCATAAGATGAACAAGGCAAGAAAAGAAGAAATGAGATACATGAAGGCCAATGTCAAAGAAATATGCCAAAAACTGGAGATTGAGCCCATTGGATCTCCAGTCATCTCAGAGGACTCTGCATCTAACTTCACAGAGCTTCCTCCTCTCTCTCCATCAAAGCGTGCATACTTTGGCACAACGAGTGGATCCTCTCCTCCTCTTCCTCAGGCTGATGATGAAGATGAAGAAAGGACCGACAGCGAGGAGTGAGCCGGCGAGGACAAGTAGATCCCTCCTCTCCTTCTTTTTGGTGCCTTGATGCCAAAGGGGGAGAGATTGAGGGGGAGTCTTAGGTCATAGGTCTTTCCTTTTGTGTCCTAGCTTAAGAAATGAGCCTTTGTAGGACTTATGCTACCATTATGCTTTTTGTGAGATGACTGTGTTATGCTTATGATTAATGGTGTAATGTTTAAAACTGCTATGTAGGATTGAGACTCTTGATAATGTTATGATTATACTCATTATGTTATTCACATCAAAACTATTGCTCACACACATAGTTCTGCACCCCACCATAAAGAGTGCACATATGTCTTATGTCTACTTTGCCTATTTTGTCCAAAGCTCATATGTGCACACTCTATGAAAATCTGAATTCTTATTGTCATATTTGTGTGATCTCAATTGGATGTCATCAATCACCAAAAGGGGGAGATTGAAAGTGCATCTAGGCATCCCTTGTGGGTTTTGGTTGATTTATGACAAACAAATGAGACCCTAACAAAATTGTTGAGATGAGCGCAAGTTCTTAAAAGAAATTAGGAAGAAAGCACAAAAAAAAAGAAGGAGGATCCAAATTGATAAGAGCTCAGTAGCTGAAAAGATTAGATTATTTAGTATAGAATGTGTGGGAGAAACACACCCCAAGAGCTCAAGTGAAAGAAATCACACTAACTGCACAAAATCAGCATGTGCGGACTAGTCCGATATCAACCGGACGAGTCCGATATGAACCGGACTAGTCCAGTTTTCTCTCTAGATAGACAACAGACTAGTCCGCACTCCTACGGACTAGTCCGATATCTCACAACACTTAGGGTTTTCTACACACCGCACACCAGACAAGTCCGGAGTCAACCACGGACTAGTCGGGACATCGCAAACCCTAACGTAACCATTGGAAACCCTACTATAAAAAGAGGTGTACGGCCATACCAATAGTGAAACTCGACCCCCTGTGCCGTCACACATCCCAAGAGCCCAAAATTCACATCTCTCCACACATTCTAACCCAAAAAGAATCAAAACTTTGGGGATTAGCGATTGATCAAAGGAGAGACTTGTTCTACACATCTTGAGCTCTTGGGTTTGATCTCTCACACACTTTTGTTCGTTAATTGTTCATATTTTGATTGTGTTTGGTTGTGTTCATTTATTGTAATTCTTGGGAGCCCTCAACTTGTGAGAAAGCCCCTTGAACGATTTATTTGCACTTTGTGATTAGTGGAATAGAATCGGCCTTCGTGGCGATTCGACAAGGGTAGGGTTGGCGAAGACCTGGTCCTTAGTGGATTCCTCAACGGGGATGTAGATTTCCTTTGTGGAATCGAACCTCGGGATAAATACTTGTCTCCTACTCTCGTTCATTCATTGTTCATCATATTCTAGTGTTTAATTAATCTTGTGCAATTTACAATGAAGCATTGAAACAAAAGTTGATCTCTGTCATTCATTATTTCACTTTGCAATACATCTAAGTATCAAATTAATTTCCGCTGCATAAAGTACAAGAAGTGAGAATATTGATCAATTTTTATATCTCTAGTCCACGCATACCGGACTAGTCCGCATAGTACTGGACTAGTCCGATTTTTCTCTGTGTAGAAAATGGACTAGTCCGCACTCTACCGGACTAGTCCGATTTCCCTGTATTTGATAAACCTACTAAGTATTTCAGGGATCAACAACGCATCGAAAAGCCTATTCACCCCCCTCTCGGCTACATTCAATTGGTATCAGAGCCAAACTCTTCATAAGAGACTCACCGCTTGAAGAGACGATGTTACACATCAAATATGTACACAAGAAGATCGACGATCAAAAGGGTGATGACGAAAGGAATCAAAAGCTAAAGAAGCTACTCGACGCCATTCAAGATAGTGAGGAGGATGATGAGGAGGTGCTCCAACTCAAGGCTCTTCTACGGAAGAAGGAAATCCCCCCAAAAGGGATGAAGAACACCGATGATGAAAAGAAGAAGAAAGGGGGTAGTCACACCGACTACTCCCGATATCCTTTTGACTATGAGCGTTTAAATTCCAACAATAGTCATTACATATCAATTCCCCTAGGGAAAGCACCTCACTTTGATGGCAATGACTATTCAATGTGGAGACAAAACATGAAAATGCACCTTATATCTCTTAACCCAAGTTTGTGGCATATATTGTGTACAGGGATAGATATCCCGGATGATGATGAAGAGCTGACCCCAAGCCAAGAACAAGTCGTTCATCGGAATGCTCAAGCTGCAGCTTGATCACGTCAGCACTAAGCCGAGACGAGTTCACCAAGGTGGACGGACTCGGAATCGCCAAGGAAATATGGGACACACTACAAACCGCACATGAAGGTGACCGTCATGTACGCGAAGCCAAGATAGAAATGATTGAAGGTGAATCGGGAAGATTTGCAATAGAAGAAGATGAATCACCACAAGATATGTACAATCGACTGAAGAATCTTATCAACAAAGTCCGAGCTTATGGCAGCAAGAAGTGGAATGATCATGAGGTCGTGAGGTTGATTCTCAGAGCATTCATGCCTCACAACGTGACTCTTTGCTATGTGATTAGAGAAAGCCCCGGGTACCGGAAAATGACCCCAGACGAACTTCTTGGCAAGATCATCAACTTTGAGATGATGGAGAAGCAAGTCAAGCATGTCAAGGAAATTGCCGATCTCACCTCGGCAACAAAGAAAGGAGTGGCTTTGAAGTCAACCTGTAAACCAGTATCAAAAGAAGCCCGAGAAGCTCACAGAGAAGACGACAGTGATGATGAAAGTAGTGATATCGATGAAGAAGACATGATCTTGTTCATGAAGAAGTTCAAGAAAATGATGAGAAGAAAAAAGGGTAGCAGCTCAAACGAAGTAAGACAAAGGGACAAACAAAGACCCAAGATGAGACGGGCGTGCTATAACTGCGGAGAATACGATCACTTCATAGTGGATTGTCCATATGATGAAAACAAGAAGAAGACAAAAGACAACAAGCCTCAACCAAAGAAAATGTTCAAGAAGAAGAAGCAATATGGACAAGCGCATCTATGGAAGGAGTGGGACTCCAATGATGAATCCTCATGCGAAGAAGAAGAGGAGATGGCCACCATAGACATAAAGAAGACTACCAAGAAATTTACTCTCTTCCCATCCATGGGCGCATGGAAGGACACCGACAACACTTGTCTAATGGCAAAGGAAGGTAAACGAAAGGTACCAACTAAATCTTCCTTCTCGCATTCTTTTACTAGTGATAGTGATAATTCTAGTGAGGATGATAGCAGTGATGAAAATGATTATATGCTTAGGGGTTTAGACAAAAAGACAGCTGCTAAAATGAATTTTCTACTTTATAAGCTTGTTGATATGGAGAAGTTAGTCAATCGTCAAGAAGATATGATCATCTCCCAAAAGGAGGAATATCTTGAGATTGAAAAGCTTCTTGAACTTGAAAAGGAACAAAATAAATCACTAGAGCTTGAGTTAGCTTCAAGCAAGGAAGCTTGCTTGAAGTTAAAAGACTCAAACACCATCATCAAGGATGAACTTGCTAACATAACCAAAGTTAACGAGATCCTTGAGGTACAAGTTGAGTCACTCAAGCAAAATAGTTCTTCATCCACTTAAAGCTCACCTTCTCAGCATATAAAATATGAAACTAGTGTTACTTGTGCTTGTGCCAAAAGTGACACTAACTTGAAGAAAAAGCCAACTTGACAAAGGACAAGCAATCTTCTCAAAGTGGCATATTTGACAAGGAGAAGATCAAGTATGCACGCAGTGCATACTCGGTCACAAGACCTCCTAATGTCAATATGGCATTGGATATTGTAATGGTGAAAAGCAAAACACTAGAAGTCACAAGAATAACAAGGGGTGCATTGCCTTTGTCAAGGGAAACCCTTATCAAGTTGGAAAACTTAATAATGTTGATAAATCTAACACTGTGAACACATATAAACAACAACTTCTATTTAGAACTTTTGATACTTCATATGTACTTATGAAAAGTAATTTTGGAAGAGTTTATGCTAAATATGTTGGGCCACGCCGTGGGAACACCAAGTCTCATGTGTGGGTGCCCAAATCACTTGTGACTAACATCCAAGGACCAAGGCATAATTTGTCTTTTGCAGACTTATTCATCCGATGGAGTAAAATGGATGCTAGATAGTGGATGCATCAATCACATGACCAGAGAAAGAAGAATGTTCGTGGAATATGATGAAAATGAAGATCCAAGCGAAGGCATTTACTTTGGTGATAATAGTCAAGGAAGAGTGCTTGGTACCGGTAAAATTGCAATTTCATCACAACACACTCTCTCTCATGTTTTACACGTTGACTCCTTGGATTATAACCTTTTGTCCATATCTCAATTATGTGACAAGGGTTATAATTGCTTATTCACTAATGAGGGTGTGACTGTCTTTAGAAGGAGTGATAACTCAATTGCATTCAAGGGTGTGTTGAAGGGAAAACTTTATCTAGTTTACTTCAACAAAGATAAAGCCGAACTTGACCCATGCTTTGCAAAGACCAACATGGGTTGGCTGTGACATAGACGGCTAGCACATGTTGGTATGAGGAATCTTCAAAAACTCCTCAAAGGCGATCACATCCGAGGTTTAAAGGATGTTGTTTTTGAGCAAGACAGGCCGTGTAGAGCGTGCCAAGCAGGGAAGCAAGTAGGAACACCCCATCCCGCAAAGAATGTCATGACTAAAACAAGACCACTTGAGCTCCTCCACATGGATCTATTTGGTCCAATTGCTTACATAAGCATCGGCGGTAACAAATACGGTCTAGTCATTGTTGATGATTTTTCACGCTTCGCGTGGGTTTTCTTTTTGCATGATAAGATAGAAACTCAAGGAACCCTCAAGAAGTTCATCAAGCGTGCTCAAAATGAATTCTCATTGAAGATCAAGAACATACGAAGTGACAATGGGACAGAATTCAAGAACACCCAAGTTGAGGAGTATCTAGATGAAGAAGGAATAAAGCACGAATTTTCAGCACCATATACTCCTTAACAAAACGGAGTAGCCGAAAGGAAGAACAGAACTCTCATTGAGATGACGAGGACAATGCTCGATGAATACAAGACTTCAGACAGGTTTTGGGCTGAAGCGGTTAGCACCGCTTGTCACGCCATAAACCGACTATGTCTTCATCGGTTACTCAAGAAAACTTCATATGAACTACTCACGGGTAACAAGCCAAACATTTCATATTTTTGAGTTTTTGGTTGAAAATGTTATATTTTAAATAAGAAGCCAAGGGCTTCGACGTTTGCTTCAAAGTCCGATGAAGGTTTATTACTTGGCTATGATTCGAACTCTCCGGACTTGTTGAAGTAGCACGTGACGTAGTGTTCGATGAAACTAACGGCTCTCAAGAAGAGCAAGTTGATCAGTGTGTGCTAGATCGAGAAGAAGCTCCATGTCAAGCATTGAGAACAATGGCATTGGGCGGTGTTTGACCACAAGTGCCGACTTCAAATGCGAATGAAGAAAATGAACCATAGATGGAGGAAAATGATCAAGGGGGAGCTTCCATACAAGATCAACCTCAAGAAAATCAAGAAGAACAAAACATCAATGAGGGAAACTATCCAGGGGGTAAGAAGATGATAATGAAGATTCAAGACCACAAGTTTCACATCCAAGAGTACACCAAAGCATCCAAAGAGATCACCCCGTTGACAACATAATCGGTGACATCCGAAAGGGAGTAATAACTCGATCTCATAGCTAATTTTTGTGAACACTATTCCTTTGTATATTATTTTGAACCATACAGGGTTGAGGATGCATTAAAAGATCCGGATTGGGTGATGGAGATGCAAGAAGAATTGAACAACTTCAAAAGGAACGAAGTGTGGGAGCTTGTTGAAAGACCCAAGTCCAACGTCGTCGGCACTAAATGGGTCTTCCGCAACAAGCAAGACGAACATGGAGTGGTAACAAGGAGCAAGGCACGACTTGTGGCAAAAGGGTACTCACAAGTCGAAGGTTTGGATGTCGATGGGACTTTTGCTCCCGTAGCAAGGCTTGAATCGATTCGTATATTACTTGCATATGCTACTCACCATGATTTCAAGCTTTATCAAATGGATGTGAAAAATGCCTTTCTCAACGGACCGATCAAGGAGGAGGTGTACGTGGAGCAACCACCCAGTTTTGAAGATCAAGAGCGCCCTGACTATGTGTTCAAACTGCGTAAGGCTCTCTATGGCCTCAAACAAGCTCCTAGAGCTTGGTATGAGTGCCTTAGAGATTTTTTGATTGAAAATGACTTCAAGATTGGAAAAGCTGATTACACCTTGTTCACTAAACACTTTGATGATGATCTCTTCATTTGCCAAATCTATGTTCACGGTATTATATTTGGTTCAACTAACAAATCCTTTTGTCAAGAATTTAGCAAGATTATGACAGATAGATTCGAGATGTCCATGATGGGAGAGCTGAGGTACTTCTTGGGATTCCAAGTGAAGCAACAAAAGGATGGGACGTTCATAAGCCAAACAAAGTACACTCAAGACATTCTCAAGGAGTTTGGAATGGACAAAGCAAAGCCCATAAAGACTCCCATGGCGACAAATGGACACTTGGATCTAAATGAAGACAAACCAAATGTGGATCAAAAGTATATCGTTCCATGATTGGCTCCTTACTCTATTTATGTGCATATAGGCCTGATATCATGTTGAGTGTATGTTTGTGTGCAAGGTTTCAAGCCAATCCAAAGGAATGTCATTTGACAGCCAGTAAAAGAATCTTGAGATATTTAGTTCATACACCCAACCTAGGCCTTTGGTATCCCAAAGGTTCAAAATTCAATCTCATTGGATACTCTGATGCAGATTATGCCGGATGCAAGGTAGATAGAAAAAGTACTTCCGGTACTAGTTTCTTGGTCCTCCAAGAAACAAAATTCAATTTCCCTATCCACAGCCGAAGCGGAGTATTGTAGCACCCGATTATTCCACAGAACAGCCGAGTGACTCCCACATGTATGCCAGGATCATTTTCTCATACATGTGATGACAAATAGTGAAGTATCATTACATTAAAAGCCATGTGTTTGAATATAAATAAGTCTTACATAGCGTCTCGAAGGACGATAATATGTTCACAATAATGTAAATAAACAAACAGCAGAAGATAAGTCTTTTGGGCTCCATCACAGGTGTTGTCCGGGGGACTCCGTGAACCTAAAATCCTTCTTCTGGTCTGATGTCTTGGTCGTTGTATACCACGTCATTCCCTTGGCCTGAGCAGCAATTTAAAAACCAACAGAAAAGCAAGCTTGAGTACCGTTGGTACTCAGCAAGTGTGGGAAAGTTATGTCATGCATAGCTAGAGCAAGGAGAGGTTGAACTCATGGTTAAAGCACTACGCAATTAGTCCTTATCACCTTAGCTTATTATGCACCTACACTACTATATGAATGAAATGGTCCCAATCCACTACCCCATCATCAATATGAAATAACCATAACTTCATTTCCATTGTTAAGCTTCCCGCTTAACATCCTCCACTTCCTAATTCATCATCCTCTAATCATGAATAAGTCCAAGCTGCTCTTGACCGTGAGCATGGCTGTCATGACAGTTCTGACTCTGCAGAGTTTGCACCACTGTACCCACATATAGTGATTTCATCCCCCTTTGCCGGGTGGACTAGAAAACCTCCATTATGCCAGTGGCCGCGAACCACGTTCACACTTCTGAGGTGTGTAGCCAGGAGATCACTACGAGGCCTTTACAAAGGAATTCCCGACGAGTATGGGTCCACTGAGGTTTCACCCCTAACAGCATCCAGGAGGCTCCAACCCCCGCTGCAGTGGCCCCTTCTTGAGCCTTGCGGTTCATATGGTAGTCCAGCTGACACCTATTCCCCGCACCATCCAAACACCCATCCTACGCCGGAGATACACCTAATTAATTAGCCAAATTGCCCCATCTCAGCATGTGGTTGGCACGGTAAAGCTAGGCTACATGCTCCATGAACCGGTCCTTAGGATCCAGGCAAGCACTAAACACAAACCCGTGTCTCGTGCACACAGCACCAACCAAAGCATCCAACTTGCCTAGATCCCTATCTCTACATAATTCATGATAATCCATTCAAAGGATAAAATAATCAAGGCAATGATTTCATATCCCATTTATCCTGTTCTAAGCATGGCTAAGCATGAGTAGTATAAATGAATGACATAATAAAATAACTCCCAACCCCGGCTACAAGAAAGCAAGATAATGAAAATCTAGGGAAACTTCCTAGCATGGGTATCATATTCCAAATTGACAATGCAATTAACTTCTAACTATACATCCTAGTATAGGATCAAAGTGGTCAAGGACACTTGCCTTCTTCCTGCTGCTCCGGGAATGCAAAGTCTTGATCTTGGAAGGTGAGAACCGGCTCCGGGGCTGGTTCTACTCATGCCAACACACACATAGCAATAGAAAACAACATTCCATAAGAAATCATCAACACATACACTCATGCAAGTCATACATACATACACCTTAAAGTCATACACATAATTAAGTTTTGTGTTTACCCTAGATAGGTGCTCCTATGCATGCGTGCACCTTTAAACATATATATTATTTCTAACTTTGATATTCATATTTCCAAGTGTACCCTAAATCTAGATTTTCAATTTTGAACTATTTCCTATATTTAATTATTACCCTTCTTAGCTAACAACTTGCATAAAAATGTATATTCCAACTCTAAAAGGGTTTTTAGGTCTTCTACACATTATTAAACTTGAAGTTTTGATTTTTATAACCTCATATGACATTTTCTAATTATGGTTACCTATTCTCTATATTTTCATATTTATTTTCTATGCCTAAAAGTGAATTTCACTACTAAAACAGCAAAATATATCACCTACACATAATATATTTTGATCTAAAATGCTCAACAAAATATATTTTGTCTTTCTATCTTATGGGATCAATTTAGATATATATATATATTTTACCTATTTTTCAGAATTATTTCAAGCCTAAAAATGAATTTTCAGCAATAACAAAAATAAATAAACCTTAGTCAGATTTCCTTGCAGCCCCAAAATGAGTCCTCAATTTATTCTACTCCTTTTCCAGATGTTAGAAAGATTTGAATTATATTTGCACAAGTGTTTGAATTACTTATTTGAATTTAAATTCTATTTACATGTTAAAATTCCTGAATTTAATACTCCTCAGGGGCTGATGTGCAAATCCACACTGCAGTGGGGTCCAGTTTCTTATTTTCTAAATTTTCAGGGGTCTAAGTGTGCAAAACAGAGGGGTTTTCCTAATTTTTTATTAAGTCCAGGGGTTAAAACTGATTTTTAAATGCATCGATATAAATTTCAGAGAATCCAGGGGCTAGATCAGAAGTTTTCAGGGGCTATCTATTCCTTTCTAACAAATCCAGGGGGTAGCGCGTAAGATTCCCGGCCTTTATAATGCGGGGCTGATGTGTGCCGTTGGATTTTAAATGGAGGGCCGAGATTAGATCGCGAAGGAGTACACGGGGGTTCTATTTTCATCCGCACGATTTAAAATGGACGGCCCACAATGGGCCAGTGTCGCCCTGGCCGGAGCCAGCTCGCGCGCGGTGGCGCGCAGCGGCGGGAGCGGTTGCCTCGCCGGCGTGTTTCGGTTCTTCGTGTACACACGCTAAAGCTCGGACTTTTTGGCGTAAAACGGAAGAGGGGAGGTAGGGGAGCTCACCAGTGGGCTTTTCATGATCTCTAGGTGACCGAAAAGTGGTCGGCGTCGACGGTCAGTGGCTGTCGACGGCGAGCTTCGTGAGTAGGTAGCCTGAGCTCCCTCTCCTCAAGGTTTTCCGGTCGTCGAGGTGCGCTGTGGTCGGGAGATGAGGCACCGAGGGTCAGTTTGAACCAAATCATGTAAATTTGAGGGTTTGGCCGGCAACCGGCGGCACTTCTTACTGGCGAGCGTCGGGAAGATTGCTTTCGGCGACGTTTCTCCCTGCAGTCGGCGTCTACAGCTTGTGCACTGTGCTGCGGAGGTGTGAGGCCCGTTAGAGAAGATGGCACGGCACCATAGAGAGGGGAATTTCGAAAATCGGCGGCGGCACTCACCGGTGAACCGAAGATGCAATCGGAGTGGGAGCAGAGGCGGTTTGCGGCTGTTTAAATTGGCCTGGAGCCCGGAGTGGTTGCGTGCATGCGGAACGAGTGCGATTGGGGCGGCGTCGTGCGGTTGTTTGCTAGAATTCGGGGGCGGGGGCGTGCGGCGTTCAGAGGCGGGAAAAGAGGGGTGGCGGTTGGGGAAGATGGAACTGACAGCTGGGGCCCCACGGCAGTGAGAGGAGGAGGGGGGAAGGGACGCGGCTGCTAGGCCGGTTTGGTGGGTTTCGGCCCAGTGGCCATTTTTCCTTTTTCTTTTCTGTTTTTGCTTCATATTTGAATTCCAGTTTGAATTTGAATTCTTCTCCAACATGCATCACGTCCACTTTATTTGAATTTGTCTTTGCCACATTTTTAGGGGTGTTACAACTCTACCCCCCTTAAAATAAATCTCGTCCTCGAGATTTGGTGACTCTAGGGAAACAGATCCAGAAACTATGCCTTGAGCTCGTGTTCTCGCTCCCATATGGCTTCTGCTTCCAAGTGGTGCTTCAACTGCACTTTGCACATTCGAATTCTTTTGTTCCTTGTGATGCGTTCCATCGTCTCCAGAATCTTGACCTGTTGTTCGGCATACGAAAGGTCTTCTCAGACGTCCACCTCATTCATGGGTAACCTCTCTTCGGGTGTTCTTAAGCATTTCTTGAGTTGTGACACATGGAACACATCGTGCACATCCGATAGGCGAGCCGGTAGTTCCAACTGATATGCCACTTCACCCTTCCTCTCTAGAATCTAGAAAGGTCCAATGTACCGAGGTGATAACTTCCCTTTCACTTTGAACCGACGAAGCCCTATAATAGGAGACACCTTGAGATAGACGTAGTCCCCTACATTGAAAGTGAGCTCCCTTCTTCGTATATCAGTGTAGCTCTTATGTCGGGTCTGGGCGATTTTCAGATTGTTGCGGATTTCTCGCACTTTCGCTTCAGCATCTTGTAGTACCTCTGGTCCAAACACTTTGCTCTCCCCAGTCTGATTCCAAAACAATGGAGTTCTGCATTTCCTCCTATACAATGACTCGAAGGGTGACATCTTCATACTAGCCTGATAGCTGTTGTTATATGAGAACTCCGCATACGGTAAGTTCTTATCCCAGCTCCTATTGTTCTTGAGTGCACAAGCTCTCAACATATCCTCAAAGATTTGATTGGTCCTTTCGGTCTGTCCGTTAGTCTGTGGGTGGTATGCGGAACTAAAATTCAGATGAGTCCCCATAGTTTCATGTAACTTCTGCTAGAACCTTGGGGTGAACTGTGTCCCTCGATCTGACACTATCTTCTTCGGCACTCCGTGAAAACATACGATTCTTGACATGTACAATTCTGCCAATTTGGATCCGCTGTAGCTTTCTTTCACGTGGATGAAATGAGCTACCTTAGTCAGCCTGTCGATGATGACCCATATCGAATCATATCCCGATTGAGTCCTAGGCAGTCCCACTATGAAGTCCATACCTATTTCTTCCCATTTCCATTCGGGCACTTTGAGTGGTTGCAACAGTCCCGCGGGTCGTTGGTGTTCTGCTTTCACCAACTCACACATGTCACATAGGGCAACATGTTCCGCGACATCTCGCTTCATGCCATACCACCAATATCTGCTCTTGAGGTCATGATACATCTTCGTACTCCCAGGATGGATGGAATAGCCGGAATCATGAGCCTCCCTATAAATTAATTCACTGATCTCCTTTACCTCAGGCACATAGATTCTTTTCTCATGCCACACCGTACCTTGTTCATCTTCTCTAAACCCAGGAGCTTTATTTTCTTTGATGAGTTCTCTGATTTCTTGTATTTTCTCGTCATTCTTCTGACCATTGTGTATGTCTTGCTCCAATGTGGAGTCCACTTCCATGGCGATGGCCTCGCCACTATTCACCAGACATAAATTGAGTTTTGCAATTTCCTCCTTCAATTCCGTAGGTGTGTCATCTAAGCTCAACATGTTGATATGCACCTTCCGGCTTAAAGCATCTGCCATGATGTTCGCTTTCCGAGGATGATAATTGATACCCACATCAAAGTCGTTGATTAGCTCTAACCATCTCCTTTGTCTGAGGTTGAGATCTGGCTGTGTGAAAATGTACTTTAAGCTCTTATGGTTTGTGCATATCTCTGTCCTCATTCCCATCAAGTAATGCCTCCAAAGCTTCAATGCGTGGACCACTGCGGCTAGCTCTAGGTCATGCGTAGGACAGTTCTTCTCGTGTTTTCGGAGCTGCCTGGACGCATTGGCAACGACATGCCCCTCTTGCTTGAGAACACATCTTAACCCGTGTCCATAAGCATCACAATACACCGAAAAATTCTTCTGCATGTCTGGCATAACTAGCACTGGAGCCGTAGTCAATCTTTTCTTTAGCTCTTGGAAACTTGCCTCACACTCCGGTGTCCACGTGAATGTGATTCCCTTCTATAACAATTTGGTGAGGGGTCTCGAGATCTTGGAGAAGCCCTCAATGAACCGTCAATAGTACCCAACCAATCCTAAGAAGCTTCAAATCTCCCCGACATTTTTAGGGGTCTTCCACTTCTGCACATCCGCGATCTTGGCGGGATCCACGGAGATTCCTCCTTCTGAGATTATAAGTCCTAAGAAGGGAACTCTCTTCAGCCAAAACTCATATTTGCTTAGCTTGGCATATAGTTGGTGTTCTCTCAACTTTTGCAACACCAGTCTTAGATGCTTCTCATGTTTTTCTTCATCTTTGGAGAAGATGAGAATGTCATCAATGAAAACCACCACAAATTTGTCCAAATATTCCATGAATACCTTGTTCATGGGATACATGAAGTACGCCGGGGCATTAGTTAGCTCGAACGGCATGACGGTGTATTCATACAGCCCGTACCGAGATACGAAAGCTGTCTTGGGAATGCCGGTTGGCCTTATCTTCAGGTTGTGATATCCCAACCTGAGATCAATTTTTGAGAATACACAAGCCCCTCTCAACTGATCAAATAGGTGTTCAATGCGAGGTAATGGATACTTGTTCTTGATGGTTACCTCATTCAACGCACAGAAGTCTACGCATAGCCTCTGGGTTCCATCCTTCTTGGGCACAAATATCACTGGAGCTCCCCATGGCGAGGAACTAGGACGAATATACCCTTTATCTATCAATTCCCAGATATGTTCTTTGAGCTCTTCTAGTTGTTTAGAATCCATCCGGTAAGGCCTCTTGTATATCGGGGCGGTTCCAGGCATTAGTTCAATCGCGAACTCCACTTCACGATCTGGGGGCATACCTGGTAACTCTTCAGGAAAAACATCCGGATATTCCTTGATGACCCTTATCTCTTCCAATTCCACTTCCACTTGATTGAATTTAATGTCCCTCTTAGGTTCTTGGACAGCTATGAATTTTACTTTGGTGCCACTAGTGTGAGTTAGTTCCACCGTTCTAGTCGAACAATGGATAATGCCTTTATGCTTGGTCAACCAATCCATACCCAAAATAATATCTATCCCTTGCGAGTTTATCACTATGAGATTTGCAGTAAATACTACCCCAGTTATGTCTAGATTCACTTTGGGGCACACTTGTCTTGTTCTTATTTCTCCCCCTGGAGAGTTCACTGCTAATATATGATTCATTTGTGTTGTTGCTAGATCATGCTTCTTAACAAATCCTTGAGCAATGAACGAGTGGGTAGCACCAGAATCGAACAAAATGGTTGCGATGTGTAAATTTGCAAGGAACTTACCAATTACCACATCAGGTGCCTCCTATGCTTCTTCCATGGTCATGTGGTTCACCCGTCCTCGCATCATATTATGCTGCTGTGGCTGCATAGGCTTCTTCTTTGGGCACTTATGAGCGTAGTGCCTCACTTCACCACAGTTGAAGCATTGCACCCCAACTTTAGGTGCCTGGCCTTTGTTGTCTTGGGGTGGGTTCTGTGGCCCTTGTCCTGCTGGTCGAGGTTGATAAGTGGGGCGTGGCTGCTGCACAAACTGACGCTGCGGCTGTACTGGTGCTGATGAAGGCCTGAAGTTCTGGTTGTGCCCTCTCGGTGCTGAGTACGGTACCACAGCACGGCTCATCGGCCCTGCAAGTTGCTGCATAAGACATGGGCGAGTGTTGCTGCTTGACGCTTGATGCAACCATCCCACCGTCCTCTTGTGTTCATTCTCCAAGGCATTCATCTTCCTTTCAACAATAAACGCCCTGTACACCATCTTTTGGAAACTTTCGTATTCGTTGGAGGACATTGCACATTGCATTTCCATGGTGAGCCCTTCCATAAAACAGTCCTATTTTTGCTCATCCGTTTCAATATCCCGTGGTGCATAACGGGATAGTTGGGTAAACTTGGTGAGGTACTCCCTCACTGTCATGTTGCCTTGTTGCAGCCCAAGAAACTCCTTCCTCTTGTTCTTGAGTTCTCCCCTTGGAATGTAATGGTTGAGGAAACTGCACTTGAACTCCTCCCAAGTTATGTTCTCGGGGTCGTGGTGGGCTGCCACGTAAGCGGTCCACCAATCAGCAGTGGGTCCATTCAATTGATGAGAGGCAAACAATACCCTCTCATATCCTTGGCATTGTATGATCCTCATCTTGTTCTCAATGGTCTTGAGCCAATCATCTGCCTCTAGGGGTTCAGCAGCCCTTGTAAACTTCAGGGGTTGAGTTCCTAGAAACTCACTCAACCTTGGTTGACGTGGTGCGGCCTGTGAGGATGAAGCTTGGTGTAAGTTGGCCACCACTTGAGTCAAATTCTGGATGAGCTGATTTTGATTGTCGATAATTTGGTAGATAGGATCAGCTCCTCCTCGGCGACCACCCCTGCCTTGCCATCTAGGAAGGTGAGGATTGGCAGCCTCGTTGTTGTTGTTGTTGTTGGGGTTTGCACCATGACCTCTTCCTCTTCTGGCCATCTATTATGATTAACCAAATGTCAACTTAATCATTACGCATTAATTTCCCACATTGCTTGTATAAACTTAAACTTTTGAGACATTAAAACTTAGACAATTTCTGAAAGTCTTGCATATATTTTAGGCACCATGTCTCATACGAATATAAATGCAACTATTGATTTATAGGGTTTCACACACAAAAGCAAATGCAATCATAAAGACGAGGTTGTGGACAAGTGCCCATGGCTCCCACAACTCACGTCACACACCAAACATTAACAAGCAAATAGATAGGTTCTTGACTCGACTACTTGATAACATGCTGAAATAAGTGAAATGACTCTAAACGACTCGTATCACTGAGCTGGCTCGTCGGGGCCTTCCTCATCATTGCGGCTGCCCTCTGACTCCGCTCTAGGTGGGGAAGCTGCTGGTGGAGAAGTGTGGCGACGCTTATTCGGCCGGCGGTCTGGGGAGTCAGGAGTCCATGTGTCATTCTCCGTGACACACAGTTTATTCCTATCTCCTCTCTCCCTTGCCCTCAAGCTGGCGCGAAGCAATGCCTCAGTCTCCTTCAGGGTGTCACGGACATCCCGAAGCTCCTGCTGGCACTCCTATAGTCGAGTGCTGAGCATAGCTGCATCCTCCAAGCACATGTCCATGTGATCATGGGAGGTCCCGTGCTGCACCAGCGGGTACTTGTACTCTGCGGTGCCACTCTCACGCTGGAGGACATACATGTACTCAGTCCTGTCCAGGTGGCCACGGTTGATGTAACTCTGGCAGGTGATGGCCTCCCAGGTGACATCTTTCTCAGCATCGGCCTGAGTCGTCCGACAAGATGGAGAGCGGTGGATCTTGAGCAGCTTGTTGTCGTGGATGATCCTCATCTCTGAGCTCCATTCTTCACACTTTTCATGTATGGTATTGGTGGAGCTGTAGTGTATGATCAGCTTGCCAACGTTGCCGGCAGTGTGAAGCATACGCCGAAGACGGCGCAACAAGCCTCCTACTGCCAACCTATAGGAGTGGTATGTCACCGGACGGTTTTCCTCCCTCAAGGCAAGTGCAGCTATAGTAACTCTCCCCCCGGTGGACTTGCGAGCGGTGCGGACCATGCGAACCATCTAAAACATAAAATATTTAAAATCAAGTTAGACAATAATTAAATAAATATTGTGTTTTGAATAAAAGTTGAGGCAAGATGAACAAATAAAATAAAGAAACAACATTAATTAACACTTTTACCCCACACCTTTTGTAAAATAGTTTTTAAGAACATAAGGTCCTTAAATACGTCCATTTCTACCTAGGTCCACGTTCCTACGGGCAGCCTGGCTCTGATACCACTTCTGTCACACCTGGTTATTCCGCAGAACACCCGAGTGACTCCCACATGTATGCTAGGATCATTTTCTCATACATGTGGTGACAAATAGTGAAGTATCATTACATTACAAGCCAAGTGTTCGAATATAAATAAGTCTTACATAGCGTCTCGAAGGACGATAATATGTTCACAATAATGTAAATAAACAAACAGCGGAAGATGGGTCTATTGGGCTCCATCACAGGCGTTGCCCGGGGGACTCCGTAAACCTAAAATCCTTCTTCTGGTCCGAAGTCTTGGTCGTTGTACACCACGTCATTCCCTTGGCCTGAGCAGCAATTTAAAAACCAACAGAAAAGCAAGCTTGAGTACCTTTGGTACTCAGCAAGTGTGGGAAAGTTATGTCATGCATAGCTAGAGCAAGGAGAGGTTGAACTCATGGTTAAAGCTCTACGCAATTAGTCCCTATCACCTTGGCTTATTATGCACCTACACTACTATATGAATGAGATGGTCCCAATCCACTACCCCATCATCAATATCAAATAACCATAACTTCATTTCCATTGTTAAGCTTCCCCCTTAACATCCTCCACTTCCCAATTCATCATCCTCTAATAATGAATAAGTCCAAGCTGCTCTTGATCGTGAGCACGACTGTTATGACAGTTTTGACTCTGCAGAGTTTGCACCACTGTACCCACATGTAGTGATTTCATCCCCCTTTGTCGGGTGGACTAGAAAACCTCCATTATGCCAGTGGCCGCGAACCACGTTCACACTTCCGAGGTGTGTAGCCAGGAGATCACTACGAGGCCTTTACAATGGGATTCCCGACGAGTGTGGGCCCACTGAGGTTTCACCCCTAACAGCATCCAGGAGGCTGCAACCACCGCTGGAGTGGCCCCCTCTTGAGCCTTGCGGTTCATATGGTAGTCCAGCTGACACCTATTCCCCGCACCATCCAAATACCCATCCTACGCCGGAGATACACATAATTAATTGGCCAGGCTGCCCCATCTCAGCATGTGGTTGGCACGGTAAAGCTAGGTTACATGCTCCATGAACCTGTCCTTAGGATCCAGGCAAGCACTAAATACAAACCCGTGTCTCGTGCACACAGCACCAACCAAAGCATCCAACTTGCCTAGATCCCTATCTCTACATAATTCATAATAATCCATTCAAAGGGTAAAATAATCAAGGCGATGATTTCATATCCCATTCTAAGCATGGCTAAGCATGAGTAGTATAAATGAATGACATAATAAAATAACTCCCAACTCCGGCTACAAGGAAGCAAGATAATGAAAATCTAGGGAAACTTCCTAACATGGGTATCATATTCCAAATTGACAATGCAATTAACTTCTAACTATACATCCTAGTATAGTATCAAAGTGGTCAAGGACACTTGCCTTCTTCCTACTGCTCCGGGAAAGCAAAGTCTTGATCTTGGAAGGAGAGAACCGGCTCCGGGGCGTGTTCTACTCATGCCAACACACACATAGCAAGAGAAAACAACATTCCATAAAAATCATCAACACATACACTCATGCAAGTCATACATACATACACCTTAAAGTCATACACATAATTAAGTTTTGTGTTTACCCTAGATAGGTTGCTCCTAAGCATGCATGCACCTTTAAACATATATATTATTTCTAACTTTGATATTCAGATTTCCAAGTGTACCCTAAATCTAGATTTTTAATTTTGAACTATTTCCTATATTTAAATATTACCCTTCTTAGCTACCAACTTGCATAAAAATGTATATTCCAACTCTAAAAGGGTTTTCAGGTCTTCTACACATTATTAAACTTGAGGTTTTGATTTTGATAACCTTATATGACATTTTCTAATTATAGTTACCTATTTTCTATATTTTCATATTTATTTTCTATGCGTAAAAGTGAATTTCAGTACTAAAACAGCAAAATATATCACCAACACAGAATATATTTTGATCTCAAATGCCCAACAAAATATCTTTTGGCTTTCTATCTCATGGGATCAATTTAGATATATATTTTACCTATTTTTCAGAATTATTTCAAGCCTAAAAATGGATTTGAATTATATTTGCACAAGTGTTTGAATTACTTATTTGAATTTAAATTTTATTTACATGTTCAAATTCCTGAATTTAATACTCCTCAGGGGCTGATGTGCAAATCCACACTGCAGTGGGGTCCAATTTCTTATTTTCTAAATTTTCAGGGGTCTAAGTGTGCAAAACAGAGGGGTTTTCCTAATTTTTTATTAAGTCCAGGTGTTAAAAAGGATTTTTAAATGCATCTATATAAATTTCAGAGAGTCCAGGGGCTAGATCAGAAGTTTTCAGGGGCTAGCTATTCTTTTCTAACAAATCCGCGCGTAAGATTCCTGGCCTTTATAATTCGGGGCTGATGTGGGCCGTTGGATTCTAAATGGAGGGCCGAGATTAGATCGCGAAAGGGTACGCGGGGGTTTTGTTTTCATCCGCACGATTTAAAATGGACGGCCCGCAATGGGCCACGTCGCCCTGCCCGGAGCCAGCTCGCGCGCGCGGTGGCTCGCGGCGGCGGGAGCGGTTGCCTCGCCGGCGTGTTTTGGTTCTTCGTCTACACATGCTAAAGATCGGACTTCTTGGCGTAAAACGGAAGAGGGGAGGTAGGGGAGCTCACTAGTGGGCTTTTCGTTATCTCTAGATGACCGGAAAGTGGTCGGCGTCGACGGTCAGTGGCTGTCGACGGCGAGCTTCATGGGTAGGTCGTCTGAGCTCCCTTTCCTCTAGGTTTTCCGGTCGTCGAGGTGCGCTGTGGTCGGGAGATGAGGCACCGAGGGTCAGTTTGAACCAAATCATGTAAATTTGAGGGCTTGGCCGGCAACCGGCGACACTTCTTACCGGCGAGCGTTGGGAAGATTGCTTTCGGCGAC
Source organism: Neostapfia colusana (assembly GCA_030760725.1). NCBI lineage: Eukaryota > Viridiplantae > Streptophyta > Magnoliopsida > Poales > Poaceae > Neostapfia > Neostapfia colusana. The sequence goes on along the minus strand of JASWHV010000006.1, from coordinate 60,222,931 downwards.
GTTTCTCCCCGCAGTCGGCGTCTACAGCCTGTGTACTGTGCTGCGGAGGTGTGAGGCCCGTTAGAGAAGAAGGCACGGCACTGTAGAGAGGGGAATTTCGAAAATCGGTGGCGGCACTCACCGGTGAACCGAAGATGCGATCGGGTTGGGGAGCAGAGGCGGTTTGCGGCTGTTTAAATTGGCCTGGAGCCCGGAGTGGTTGCGTGCGTGCGGAACGAGTGCGAGTGGGGCGGCGTCGTTCGGTTGTTTGCGAGGAATTCGGGGGCGGGGGCGCGCGGCGTTCGGAGGCGGGAAAAGAGGGGCGGCGGTTGGGGAAGATGGAACTGACAGCTGGGGCCCCGCTGCAGTGAGAGGAGGAGGAGGGGAAAGGGCCGCGGCTGCTGGGCCGGTTTGGTGGGTTTCGGCCCAGTGGCCGTTTTTCCTTTTTCTTTTCCTTTTTCTTTTCTGTTTTTGCTTCAAATTTGAATTCCAGTGTGAATTTGAATTCTTCTCCAACATGCATCACGTCCACTTTATTTGAATTTATCTTTGCCACATTTTTAGGGGTGTTACAAGTATGTTGCAGCCGGGAGTTGTTGTGCACAACTCCTTTGGATGCGACAAACTCTACGGGATTACGGTTACAATATGAGCCGCATTCCACTCCTTTGTGACAATGAGAGTGCAATTAAAATTGCCCATAACCCCGTTGAGCACTCTAGAACCAAACACATAGATATCCGGCATCATTTTTCGAGAGATCACTCAATGAAAGGAGACGTAGCCATTTCCCATATCAACACTGAAAAACAACTAGCCGATATCTTTACCAAGCCACTGGATGAAAAACGCTTTTGTGAGCTCCGAAATGAACTAAATATCCTTGATGCTCGGAAGGTGGCTTGAGAACTTGCATACCTGTATGCCATCCTCAAAATCATGTTAATTGTGTTGAAAATTCATCTCTCTCTATTTTTCTCCTAAAAACTATGTTAGTTACTTGATCCTGGTGAATCATGGTCATAGCTTGATTGTTGTATGTTTACTGATCATATTCATCAAGAATATCTGTGTGCCTTTGTCCCTTATTCCTTATTAGGAACCGTTGAATATATATATATATATATATATATATATATATATATATATATATGTTTTGTACACTTCTGTATAAGGCATAACGGACTAGTCCATGGTCACCCCGGACTAGTCCGCACTTGCAGACTAGTCCGCACTAGGTCCATTAGTCTGGACTAGTCCGACTTTCTCTCTGACCAGAAAACGGACTAGTCCAATATGGTCCGGACTAGTCCGATATTTCGACTCCATAACCCTAAGGCCGGCTCAAACCTAATCTTCTTCATCCTCACAACCCTTCCCACTCTCTCTCTCCTCACTCAAGTGCTCCCAAGGTGGATTTGCATGTTCTCCATCAAAACCACCCAAATTTCCGTGGGAATCAATCTTCATTGCAAAGGGATCAAAGACCACGGACTAGTCCGCATCAAGGGCACCTTCAATGCCTCGAATCGAAGGATTTGGTAAACTACTCTTCAAACCCTAGAACCTTCGATTTTCCTTGCTCTTGCTTAATTAGCTTAGCTCCTCTAGTCAATATATGCTCTATTTATGTATTCCATGTACCCTAGATCATAATTGCATTGAAGAACCTCAAATTTCTACAAATTAGGGCTTGATCAGCCTCATAACGGACTAGTCCGTTCTTAGGGCGGACAACTCCGGTACTCCGGACTAGTCCGGTATGCCCTGATTCAGGGATTTTGTCAGGGAATCCTAGTTTATGTCAATTCAATGCAACCCCTTGTCATCCTTGATCATTCATATCCTTTATACCTTCCTTATAAGAAATCATGTCGGGATCGAATGAGAGTCTCTCCGACTTTGAGGCCGAGATGGATCAAGATCAAAATGTGATGTCTTATCCTCCGGAGTCTCGCTCCAACAAGCGACAAGAGTGTGCTGCCGAGCCTTCACTCACCCCACCTAGGGTGCGTCGAAAGGTTACAATCAAGAGACCAGATTCAAAAGCAAATGTGGCTATTTCTAGCTCGGCGGCTCAATGCCAAACCAAGGGCAAGGGTAAGGGGCGTGCTACCGGCCCGATTGGTCCCCTCAAGACGACAGCTCCAAGGCAGGGAAATAGGGATCCCTCGAAGCAGAAGTTCAATGGCAAGGGGAGTGATGTGGCATGGAACATGAGGAAGGTTGATGCCTATAGCTCTGGCAAAAAGGCAGCAGACAAAAGATTTTGGAGCAACTTCCACTCAGACTACTACAGTACCGTGTACCTCCAAATGAAGACTCCAGTGGTCTGCAGCCAATGGCTCGACTGGACATATTTTGAAAGCAAGAGCTGTGAAGTCTTTGAGGAGGTTATAGAGGCTGCAGAGAGACACGGTCTAGACTTGCTCTCCTTCAGATACAACTGGAATGATGAGATCATTGCCCAGTTCTATGCAACTTGCCACTTCGCCCACGATGGAGAAGACAAAGTGACTTGGATGACACATGGATCCAAGTACACAATTTCTTATACTGAGTTTGTCAGACTGCTGCATCTTGAGGACACCGGCAATGATGAGATTGTGATTCACAATCTGGGTGTAAAAGTCCCAGAAAAGGGACTTACAAAAACTTTTCATCACCTCACAACACCACAATTTTTGTTGTGAATATTTTGTGAAGATTTGTGAAGAGCAAGTAACCTATATCAAAAGGGTGATTAGGAGGGAAAGCCCTAACTTTCACAAAGTAGGATTTATACACATGAACATGAGAGGTTGATCTCACCCCTAGCACTTAAAAAGTCTTGGGAACGTTCAAGCCAAGTTTCATGCAAATCCAACACTTTATGAGGCCTTATTGGAGGCATTTGAAAAAGGGGCCAATTTGAATGTAAATTCAAATTGCAGCAGCTTTCATCACTTAAATTCAAAAGTTAGCTTCATATTCAAACTCAGAACATTTTTCTGAGTTAGTCCACCAATTTTCACCCCCATTGGAGTTCATCTTGTCAGGGAAGTTTCATAAACTAATAATACTGAAGCTCTCAAGTTAGAGGACATCCCTGTAGTCCGGGAATACCCCGACGTGTTTCCGGATGATCTTCCGGGCATGCTACCTGAGCGGGATGTCAAATTCAAGATCGATCTTGCACCCGGGACTACTCCTATCTCCCGGAGGCCATACAAAATGGCTCCGAACGAGCTGGCTGAACGAGTCGGAAATGACATGTCCATAACCTCACCATTACACCGGTGGAGGAGGAAGAGCCGAGTTTGTACTTGGTTCCTTATGGGTCACTCTACAACCTGGCCCTCATCCCTACTATTAGGGAGGACATTATTGCAGCTCAGAAAGCTGATAAGGGTATGGCACATCTCCGGAGAGGGAAAGACAATGGGGAGATCAAATGTTTCCGGAAGGATGATGAGGGGACGCTGTGGTTCAATGACCGCATAGTCGTACCCCAGAATATGGATCCGAGGAAAAAGATCCTTGGTGAAGCTCACTTGTCTAAATACTCCATTCATCCGGGCAGCAACAAGATGTACCAGGATTTGAAAAAGAAATTTTGGTGGACACGGATGAAGCGGGAAGTGGCTAAGTACGTATCCGAGTGTGATACGTGTAGACGAGTGAAGGCTGATCATATGAGGAAATCAGGGCTGCTGCAACCCCTTAAAATCCCGGCATGGAAATGGGAAGATGTGAGCATGGATTTCATTGTGGGATTACCCCTGACTTCCAACAAGCATGAATCCATTTGGGTAATCGTTGATCGGTTAACAAAAAACGGCTCACTTCATCCCCGTGCATACACGTTACAATGCCGGCAAATACGCGGAGCTGTACATAGCGGAGATTCTATGCTTATATGGGGTACCCAAGACCATCGTCTTGGATCGAGGTGCATTATTTGTATCTCGCTTTTGGGAGCAGCTACACGCTGCATTGGGTACTAAGCTGATCAAGAGCTCCGCCTATCACCCTCAGACCGATGGCCAAAAAGAGAGGGTCTGAGACCTATGTGTGCTGAATACATTAGCTTTGACGATAAAAGTTTTGAATACTACCAAAACACCTTTTTAACAAGATCCGACTCTAGGTCCGAGCTCCTGCAAGGTCCGACGATAGGTCCGACGTAAGGTCCGACTTGCTTTGTCTAGGTCTGACTTATTTTGGCTAGGTCCGACTTGTTTTTGCTAGCTCTGGTGCTAGGTCCGACTAGCTTTGGTAAGTTCTGTGCTAGGTCCGACTAAGCTTTAGTAAGCTCCGGCGCTAGGTCCGACTAGCTTTGGTAAGCTTCGGTTCAAGGTCCGGTTAGATTTGGTAAGGTTCGGAGCTTGATTGCAATGGTTCTGCTTTTAACTTGCAATGTTTCGAACTTGCTTTACTATTATGGAAAGTTTGCTTAGTATTATTTTACTAAGTTTTTGGCGTGTTTTGGTGGTTATGGCTGATATCATTTTGCTATGGTTTATAAAATGCTTATGTGAGGTGCTCACGTAAGATGTTGTAGTTTCGGAACTAACGAGAGTCAAGTCGAGGACTTGTGCTCGGAAGTATTGGTTGTTTATTCATGTGCAGGTGTTTCTTGAGTTCAAGACATGGCTGGTGACGGGATCCATTGAACTAGTCTTAGGGAGAAGACGAGGTTCAACAACCAAGTTCGGGAGGAATTGTGGTTGAGTTGATCGGGAGGTTGTGCAGTATGTTTGAATCAAGAACAATGCATATGAAGGTATCTTGGACGTCGTTGGAAGATGTTTGCACGTGTGCAAGGAGTGCATGGACGTGGCTGCATGGTTCCAAGGCGTGATGAAGAGAAGTGGACGTAAAGAATTGGCCGGAAAGGTCCAACCGACTAGGTTATGGACTCAGGCTGCGGCTGAGTCGTGTTTGACTCAAATATGGGAAGTTTTGAGTTGGTTATGATAGGATTTCGTGTGGGACATGAATTTGAGTTGTTTTAGGAATGTTTGGGACGTTCCTAAGGTATTTGGAAGTCTTAAGATTGCTTGTATCTGCGTGTAGAAGAGTCTTGAGCAGTATTGGAAAGTTACAGTTTGAATCCAAGTAGGAGTAGGAGTCCTAGTTTGAATTGGGTTGGCCTTAGGGCTGGTTATATAAGCAAGGGAGGCCAAGGCTCGTGGGTGCACGACTTTGGGGCTGTTCCTCTTGTGGTTTGATAAACAAAATTCATATTCTAAAGGAACTTTTATGCCTTGTTCGTCCGACTTGTTTCAGACAAGTTTTTCTCGTCGAGTTTCTGTTTAGCATTACCTTGCTTCGGTGGTTTTATCATAACTCGAGTTTTACAAATCCAATTGATGTGACTCTTTTTGGATCTACACGAGTTTCTTTGCAGTAATCCAGAACTGTTTTTCTCGTGTAGGACAGATTGACCTTTGTTCGATCTTTCGATCGTAACTTTAGTTTCTCTCAACAGATTTTCATGATTCTTGTTGTGACGTCTTCGTAACTTGATTATCTACAATCTATACTAGTTTTGTCACAGTTGAACACGTTTAGATTAGTCGCACACACGGTTTCTTTAACAGATCGGTTTTCTGCTGAGGGGTGTTTTGTTGCTTCCGCTGAAAAGTTTTTATCTACCATACACCCCCCATCTGGTAGCTTTACACGTGTACTTCGATCCTACAGAGGGTGAATCAAATACTAGAAGACATGTTGAGAGCATGTGCTATCCACCACGGTAGGAACTGGGATGATCACCTACCGTTGGTGGAATTCTCGTACAACAATGGCTATCAGGCGAGTATCAAGATGGCACCCTTTGAAGCTCTCTACGGTCGCAAGTGCCGCACCCTGTTAAACTGGTACGAGTCCGGTGAAAGGGTCACATTCGGGGTTGACGTGGTGAACGACGCCGAAGAGCATGTTCGGACGATTCGAGCCAACTTGAAGGCCGCTCAATCCCGGCAGAAAAGCTACGCTGATAAAAGGCGTAGACCACTGCACTTTGACGTCGGAGAGCACGTGTACCTCTGTGTGTCTCCGATGAAGGGCGTGCACCGGTTCGGTGTGAAGGGGAAACTCGCTCCCCGTTTCATTGGACCCTATGCCATCACCGAGAAGTGTGGACCAGCGGCGTATAGGCTGGAACTACCGGCATCTCTTGCTGGTGTCCATGACGTTTTCCATGTTTCACAACTGCGAAAACGTCTGAAGCATACAGCTTCTGCTCCTACCGAAGACATCGGCGAGTTGCAACCGGATTTGATGTATGATGAATATCTGGTGGCAATTATTGATGAGAAAGCCCGGACCACGCGTAGCCGAACGTTGTGGTTCTACAAGATACTCTGGAACAACCACACCGCCGAAGAAGCGACGTGGTAGAGCGAGGAATTCCTTCGCTCAAATTACCCGGAGTTCATGGCATCTCAACACGGGTGAGTTCCTATTACATCGCTGTCTCTTCTTTTGTAATCTCGGGGCGAGATTCTTTTAAGGGGGAAGGGATGTGAAAGCCCAAGAAAAGGGACTTACAAAAACTTTTCGTCACCTCACAACACCACAGTTATTGTTGTGAATATTTTGTGAAGATTTGTGAAGAGCAAGTAACCTCCATCAAAAGGGTGATTAGGAGGGAAAGCCCTAACTTTCACAAAGTAGGATTTATACACATGAACATGAGAGGTTGAGCTAACCCCTAGAACTTAAAAAGTCTTGGGAAGGTTCAAGCCAAGTTTCATGCAAATCCAACACTTTTGAGGCACTTTTGGAAGCATTTCAAAAAGAGGCCAATTTGAATGTAAATTCAAATTGCAGCAGCTTTCATCACTTGAATTCAAAAGTTAGCTTCATATTAAAACTCAGCACATTTTTCTGAGTTAGTCCACCAATTTTCACCCCCATTGGAGTTCATCTTGTCGGGAGCTAAATTTGCAAGAATTCAAAACTGAATTTGAATTTCAGTTCAAATGTGAAGCAAATTTAGCCAAAAAAATTCCAAATTTGGGAAACCAAATTCAAACTATGACTTGGTGATTAAGCCTCACATTCAATTGTGAGTAGCTGGGCATATTTTAGTACAAACAGAGAGGAAAAAATTCAAAAGGGAATTAGAGGGGAGGCCCCACCTGTCAGCAGCCTTAACAGAGAAGTATACTCAGTGATTTTTCCTCCCTCGGCAGAGAAAACGCGCCAGTGCACGGCAGAGGTCGGCACCCGACCGCCTCACCCCTGCCACCTCCTGCTCGGTGACCGAAGGCGCCGGGTGCAACACCGGTTAAACCGCCTGCCCAAGTAAAGCCGGCCTCATCCTCTTCACGTTGCCTGCACACAGCCGAGGCAAAACACTTCCCCAGCCACTCCCCTTGGCTCCTCATCGCGCTGCTGATCCAGGCATTCTCGTGACCGGAGATCAACAGCAAAGAGACGCGCCGGAGACTGCTCGAACTCACGGTGAAGATCCTACCCCCTTTCATGCTCTGTAGGGAGAGTATTTCCACGTTTAGTCCTCGGTGTTCAAAAGACCGAGCTAGCAAAGAATCTGAAATTCGTGGTGATCGGTCCTTCACTGCGTAAACCCAGCCAAGCACATGTTCTACACGTTCCCACGGCCACCTAGGATCAAAGACCATCGAAAACCGTCGAGTCTTGGCGCTGCTATTCGAGTTTTTGGAGCAACTGCGGTTTTAACCCTCGGTCGACGGTGAGGTCCTAGCTCCGGCCGTTTCCATGGCCAACCGAGCTCATGTTCGTGCTCAGCATGCCACAGAGGAGCTGTAGGAGCAAACCGATCAGAAAATAAGGCCCTGAGTAGCCCGGGCGACATCGCCGGAATAGAGAGAGCCACTGTCACCGTCATGAGCATGGTTCCGGCCATCGCCGAGATTCCGTGAGGGCACCAGCGTGTTCCTCAAGCCAAGTTGGGCCCAGGCGGCGAGAACCATCGAAGGTCGTGCAGGGAAACGGCCGGCGGCAAGAACTCCGGTGAGGCACCACCACGGGAGCCGTGGGATGGCGCGAGGTAGACGAAGGGGGGCCGGGTCCACCGGTCAGCCTCTGTTCTCGTGCGGGGATCCAGTTGCAGCCAGGATTCAGTGCGGCAGCGCGGGTAAAACCCCGTGGGCCACGGTGTGGCCGCGTTATCAGTGGGCCGATTTGAGGAGTGGGCCCCACCCGCAGAGTTTAAATATTTTGGGGATTTTCCAGTTTAGTTCAAACTTCAAATGCATAGAACTTTTACTAGGAAGCTCCAAATTCAGTGAACCAAATTTTGCTGAACTCCGAATTTTGAGTACTTTACAGCAATACCAATTTTACCTCATGAAACGTAATAGTTTTCCAGGATTAAATCCCTAATGTTCAAAGAGTTAGGAATTTTATCTGGAGAATTCCTTTATGAAAAATTCTGAACTTTGGTTGGAAGGTTCAATGGAAAATCCTGGAGTCAGAGTAAAATTTTCAGACCCATCCAAGTTCATTTATTCCCCCTAATGGTGTGATTCAGTGAACTGCCCTGAGAAAATAGAATAATATACAGAAACATTTTTCAGATTTTCTCAAATCTTGTTTAGGGCACAACTTCCTCTGGGATTCTTCAAATGACATGAAACCAATTCCATTAGAACCATCTTAAATTCTAGTTTCCAGAAAGTAATGGTTGGAGCCATGAAAAACCCTGGAATTACTTAGGGACTCTAATATTGACCAAATAGGCTTTTATTTGTACAAAGCTCAAATGAACTTGTTTCAAATGAAACTTGGTCAAGACTCTGGTTAGGACCACACCAAGCCACCATAAAAAATTTCAGAACCAAAGGGGAGGGTTAGCTAGAGTTATAGTAAGTACTTATTCCAGTTTACACATTGCATTTAAATTGACATATAGCATATGGTTAACGTGTAGTCGTTGAAGGCGAGGAGACTCCAGAAGTGCTCGACTTCCTTCTTCCGGACGAAGACCTAACCACTGACCAGCAGCAACAAGGCAAGCCCCGGTTTGCATTAACCATTTTTAAAGTTTACTTTGTTTACATATGTAGTGTGAAATACGAATGTGCATTAGGTGTAGGATGGATGAAACCCCACTTGCATAACCAGAATTTTCCTATAAGAGTGAGGGTAGTGTCTAAGGCCTTGATTAGACAGGCTATGCTTAATGATTCATAGGATTTCGGTACAAGTCGAGTAGTAGGAATCTACTCGCAAGTTAGGCTTGGGACACACGGGATTGGTTCGAGTGATGTGAGATCACTTTAGGAATAAAAATGAGAATAGGCAGGGGCTAGGGCGCAGCAAGAGGAAGTCTTGTGTGCGCAGCCCTGTCCGTGTCGATTGAGGACCAATCCGTGTGCGGCCCTGCTGAACAAGTATTGAACGTACCGAAGGCATATCGGATATATGGGCCCCGATAAACCGATGTAACCTGTACCTCCGGGCGTCAAGGCATAACGTACCGATTTATAGGTGTAGGCTGAGGGCAGCAAGGTGGAAATCTGCTAACGGGCATAGTGAGATGCTCCGTGTAGGGAACCTCCTGCTCGTTTCGGTGCGACCGGTTCGACGTTTGGGCTGCTGGGTGAAAGGTTGTCCCGTACGACATCGAGTGGGGGTGCTGTGCAGCTCCATGGGTGGGCGTACGTGACGTGCTTTTGGGTATCCCTGCAGGTGTATATCGAGTCGATTCACCGTCCCTCGCGGTGACGAGTACCGCTTGTTCACTGCATCGTAACGTAGATAATTTATGGAATGTTATGATTCAATTCTGCTGTATTATATAATTGTATTGTTACATGTGTGCCACCAAAAATTGCTTATTAAATTTCAGATTCATGAACTGTTAACTGTGGCTAAAAGATGAACTAAGGATCAACTATAGGCGTGTCCATTTGCTGAAATTTTACCATCCCATGTTCATTGTACCCTACATGTAGAGTTTCATGCCTAGGTGAGTCGGTTAAGTCTTGTTGAGCCATCGTGCTCACGGTTGTTGCTTAAGTGTTTTTCAGGTGAGGAGCCACCCACGGACTCGGGGTACGAGTCCACCGGCGAGGGTTACCCTCCGTTGGGGACCACAGCTGAATGGGAGCCATACACGCCGCGCTGAGCTGAGGAGTGCAGCTAGTGTGGGTTGCCCTAGGGCTGGGCAATCGACTTTTGCTAGATAGGCGGGCGTGAGTTGTACAAATTAAAACTTCCACTGTGTAATGTATACCTTAGTTTGTAACTGAACAAGTGTACTACTTTGTAGATTTCAGTTTGTTTTCTATGTAATACAATGTATCCTTATGATGTGTGCTGTCGGGTATCGCATCGCGCGGCACCACCCTCTGCGATCTTGGAAGAGCGGATTCCGGTCCGCCACACTGGGAGTGGTGAAGGACAAGATGGAGTTTCTCTATGATACTCGACTCCCATACAATCCCCCCTCAACCAAGAACATGAAGCCCTTCTTCATTGTTCTCAACAGAGTGCTCCGGAAGACCATTGCTCCAAAGGATGGAGATGCCGGGAGTGCCCAAGGTTTCTTGAGAACCTTTATGAAAGTAATCAACAGGAGGACAATATTTAATATCATCGATTATATTTGGAATGACATTGTGAACATATCCTGCACACCAAACCGTTCCTGTGGCTATGCACCTTACTTGATGTTCATGATTGAAAAAGTCACAGGAATTGAGTTTGTGAAGGATGTGGAGCACACTGCTCTAAGGCCTCAGAAGCCTCCTCAGGCCTTTCTCCCAGCTTCTCCCTCATCTGGATCACCTGAAGAACATCCAGAAAGAGCTCAAGAAGATGCAAGGCCTTCATCCAAGACTAGGGCCTCTCCACATAAAGGGTCCTCTAGTGGAATTATGAAGTATTTGGCTGCTATTTTTAGTTCTTGCCGCAAAACTGAGGTGAAACTTCATAAGATGAACAAGGCAAGAAAAGAAGAAATGAGATACATGAAGGCCAATGTCAAAGAAATATGCCAAAAACTGGAGATTGAGCCCATTGGATCTGCAGTCATCTCAGAAGACTCTGCATCTGACTTCACAGAGCTTCCTCCTCTCTCTCCATTAGAGTGTGCCTACTTTGGCACAACGAGTGGTTCCTTTCCTCCTCTTCCTCAGGCTGATGATGAAGATGAAGAAAAGACTGAGAGCGAGGAGTGAGCCGGCGAGGACAAGTAGATCCCTCCTTTCCTTCTTTTTGGTGCCTTGATGCCAAAGGGGGAGAGATTGAGGGGGAGTCTTAGGTCGTAGGTCTTTCCTTTTGTGTCCTAGCTTAAGAAATGAGCCTTTGTAGGACTTATGCTACCATTATGCTTTTTTTGAGATGACTATGTTATGCTTATGATTAATGATGTAATGTTTAAAACTGCTATGTAGGGTTGAGACTCTTGATAATGTTATGATTATGCTCATTATGTTATTCACATCGAAATTATTGCTCACACACATAGTTCTGCACCCCACCATAAAGAGTGCACATATGTCTTATGTCTACTTTGCCTATTTTGTCCAAAGCTCATATGTGCACACTCTATGAAAATCTGAATTCTTATTGTCATATTTGTGTGATCTCAATTGGTTGTCATCAATCACCAAAAAAGGGAGATTGAAAGTGCATCTAGGCATCCCTTGTGGGTTTTGGTTGATTTATGACAAACAAATGAGACCCTAACAAAATTGTTGAGATGAGCGCAGGTTCTTAAAAGAAATTAGGAAGAAAGCGCAAAAAGAAAGGAGAAGGAGGATCCGAATTGATAAGAGCTCAGGAGCTGAAAAGATTAGATTATTTAGAATAGAGTGTGTGGGAGAAACACACCCCAAGAGCTCAAATGAAAGAAATCACACTAACTGAAAAATCAGCATGTGCGGACGAGTCCGATATTAACCGGACTAGTCCGATTTTCTTTCTGACCTAAAAATGGACTAGTCTGATATGGACCTGACTAGTCCTGTTTTGTCTCTGGATAGACAACAGACTAGCCTGCACTCCTACGGACTAGTCCGATATCTCACAACACTTAGGGTTTTCTACACACCGCACACCGGACTAGTCCGGAGTAAACCACGGACTAGTCCGGACATCACAAACCCTAACGTAACCATTGGAAACCCTACTATAAAAAGAGGTGTACGGCCATACCAACAGTGAAACTCGACCCCCTGCGCCCACACCTCCCAAGAGCCCAAAATTCACATCTCTCCACACATTCTAACCCAAAAAGTATCAAATCTTTAGGGATTAGCAATTGATCAAAGGAGAGACTTGTTCTACACATCTTGAGCTCTTGGGTTTGATCTCTCGCACACTTTTGTTCGTTAATTGTTCATCTTTTGAGTGTGTTTGGTTATGTTCATTCACTGTAACTCTTGGGGAGCCCTCAACTTGTGAGAAGGCCCCTTGAACGATTTATTTGCCCTTTGTGATTAGTGGAAGAGAATTGGCCTTCGTGGCGATTCGACGAGGGTAGGGTTGGCAAAGACCTGGTCATTAGTGGACTCCTCAACGGGGACGTAGATTTCCTTCGTGGAATTGAGCCTCGGGATAAACACTTGTCTCTACTCTCGTTCATTCATTGTTCATCATATTCTAGTGTTTAATTAATCTTGTGCAATTTACATTGAAGCATTGAAACAAAAGTTGATCTCTGTCATTATTGTTTCACTTTGCAATACATCTATGTATCAAATTAATTTCCGCTGCATAAAGTACTAGAAGTGAGAATATTGATCAATTTTGATATCTCTAGTCCACGCATACCGGACTAGTCCGCACAGTACCGCACTAGTCCGATTTTTCTCTGTGTAGAAAACGGACTAGTCTGCACTCTACCGGACTAGTCCGATTTCCCTGTATTTGATAAACCTACTAAGTGTTTCAGGGATCAACAAATTGTCGAAAAGCCTATTCACCCTCCCTCTAGGCTACATTCACTCCAAGTACCTTTCCCTCCACATGTGATTAGCTCATCCCTCCACCGGAACAAGCGTGTATGGAGTGTCCTCCATAGCTCTCATGTGTGGTTGGCAGAAACACGACATGGTGTCGCCGGTCTGCCACTTGCCACATTTCCTCCGGCTGTCTACCTCTCACCGTGACAGTGAATGGTGCCCAACCGGATGGTGTGGGTCCTGCAGGAACTTCGACATGGATTCCATGTCCTGTCCCCCTCCGTGCCTTATTCCTTGGCGAGGTACTGTGGCATCTCGACGTAACCGAAATATTGTAGCATTTGCTTCAAAACTTCCGGATAACCGCTGCAGTTAGAACAGTGGGATACCACCCACCCGTTCTCTAATTGTCTATCCGCTGTCATCTGTAGAAACATATTTGAAAAAGGTCAAATATTTATTTCAACAGCAATTCATTGAGTTATAACATAAAACATGTCATTGAACTCATAAAAACTTGGAAACACAACTCAAACTTAGAACAATTTAATTGCTGGTCTGCTACCCAAACTGACAGCCCTGACCAGTTTCCCTTTCAACCTGATTTAGACCATGCTAAAGGCAAAACCAATTCTGGAACTCAACATCAAAGTTAAAGATAACTTCAATAAATTTCCAGAAAGTATTTACTTGGCCTAAGATCTGTCCTGGTTCAGAAGTTATGAGATGTCAAAGTTGACAGAATTTCTGGAGAAAATTGGACAGCACCTTCCTGCTTAAGGTACTGATTTGATCCAAGCATTCCAGTTAATTCTACACCAAATTTGACAAAACTTTCTGTTACAAAGTTGTAACCCATCTCATTAACTTTTCAGAACTACCTCATTTTTTATTTTTAGATGTTTGTGCAGGAAGTTATGCTCAATTTACGAGAGTTACAGAGAGTGTTTGATCTGCCTGTTTTATGGACAGTCTCAACTCTACTACATTTTTCGACTGGTTAGGTGACGAAACACTTCTGTACATCAACAAAATAGTTGTAAAGCTCTTCCAAAGCTTTCCAAAAATGTATAATATGACCCCAACCTCGAAAGAACTCAACCTCTAACCTCTATTTAACTTCAGCCTTATTTCAGTTGAAAACAGGGGATTCTGTCCTTAGTATCCGTTGAAAACTTGTTAACTTTAAATATCCTGATTAAGGGAAGAAGTTACCTCAAAGTTTTAGTGCTCTGGATTAAAACTTTCAAGTTTTACAATGAAGTTTCTCATTTAGTGGGGTGTGACGTCGATGCGTCACCAGTTCATGTCAGTACTATGTTCCTCACAAAGAAAAACCTATACCGGACGTAGCCGGCTTCGTAAGTTCAGTGGCACTAAACATCTCTCGCACTCGGATGCTACTCGTCTACCGATTCGTGCTTAGACTACCTGCAAATAACTCACACAATCATCAGACTCGGCTGCACATCGAGGCCGGTACCAATACAGTTCATACACCCGTCCGTCATCACTCGGACGGGTGTTCTCAAGCCAAACACACCAGTGAGGAAGGGTGTTGCTCGAATACCCCAAACGACATGAAGAGTCGTAGAGGATATTAAAGCAGGCCGGGTTACCTGCCACTCATGAGGATCCACCCTTCAGCTTGTGCGCACTGATGGACAGCGCTTACATGCACCCCCCCCAAGACATAGAACGTCCCGAGATGCATAATTTTCCGACGTAAGAAAATAGGCTAGCATTGCCACTTTCTATACACTAATAACATCCTTATATTGGCTACTAACTCGTTCCTCACTGTGTTTTTTGTAAAAGATGACCTTTTTAGTGCGTTAAACCTCAAGCGAGCTCTGATACCACGCTGACACGGCCTCACGGCCTCGTCGAGCCAGGATCACGCTGAGGGGTGCTACGTTGTACAACACCGGATAACACACATCAAAGATATAAAGCGGAAGCAAAGTTTTATTACATAAACGAGTTTATGAACATTTTTACAACAAAATATGTTCAGTCTACACTCACGGGCATAGACTACGCATCGAGTTCATGTTCAGCCCGTGAACGTGTCCCCGCTAGTACACACACACAGTAACACGGTGGCATGCACGACTCCCACTCGACGGGGGTTCCCTCTTAGGGTTCCGTCTCTTCCTCGGGAGTCCCTTATGTAAAAGTCCCAAAGCTTGTAAATAGAAAACTTGAGCTATGAATAAAGTTGAGTTCAAATACAAGAAATGGGACTTGCAAAAACTTTTGTTTACACATGAAAGTGTTGGCATGTGCAATAAAACTCTAAATTCAGTTTGAACTAAGAGGGTCACTTCAAAAAGATGAAGGCCATTCTCAAAAGGTGGAGATTCAAACTGTTGTTTAAAAAGTGGTATTTGCAATAGCCAACTCAAAGATCAGAGGGCATATTCAAACTCTCTAGGTTCAAATTACGAGGAAGGCAAATTTTGAGAAAATTTGGAGGTTCTTTGATAGGTATATCAAAGAAAATTGTGAATTTTCATTGAAATTTGAAACTGTGGCACAACTTGTCAAATGGCAAAATGGCTTTTGAATTTGGATCCCTCATAGCTGAATTTGCAATGCGTCAAAATTTGGAGATCTTTTGGGGCAGAGAGGAGCTGTGGGCCCCAATTGTCATTGAGAGGGGAGATCAAAACTTACTGCCTAAGTCTTGCTCTCGGTCAGACATGAACTCGGATCATCTCACCGGGCGACACCGCGGCTACACCGAAGCCACTGCTTCACCCCCCTCGCGCTGGAGACCAGCTTGACGTCTCACCGCGCCCTTATCTACCCCATGCAGCACTCTGTCGGTCACAAACCACCACACCGAGCCCCAGTTATGCTTCCTCCCAAGAAAACGAGCCGCCGGCACCGCGTCTGTTTGTCCCGATCGTGAAACAGCATCGCTCCCCAACTGCTCAAGCTATCAACACAAAAAAGGAGCGCCAGCGTGTGTACAAGAGTTTCCCCAGCTCAGCTCCGGCGTTCGGGGCTGCTTTTGGCCGTATTTTGAGAATCAGCGCCGAAGCCGAGGTGCAAACGGTGGAAACCGACGTCGGGCGCTCGTGGGCAGCTCACACCGGGCAGTTTGACGACCAAACGAGCGCACCCCAAGGCGCGCCAACTCTCGGCGCTGCTCCTCTCCAAATTTCAGGGCAATCCATGCACCATAGCTCGAGAATTTCGAGTTTTTCTTTCGGCCGGAAAGACTCAACTGCGGGTAAGAATTGTTGAAATTGAATCTCAATTTTTGGTTAGAGCTGCTCATTTTGCGCACCCAGGAGCTAGAGTGGATAGGGAACCTATTTCCTTTGCAACCCTAGCTTAGAAGTGAGTGGTTGCACCTAATTTCGAGTTCTTGCTTCGGCGGCCATGGCGGGAACGATTGGGTGCTCGGTGAAGTCCTAGTAACCGTCGTTCCCGAGCTACTTGGTGGCCATGTCGAGCTTCTTTAGGCGTCACTGATGCTGTAGAGCCGATCCTTTGGGGGTTTTGTGGGCTTGAGCGATCGTTCATCGGCGCCGAAGCTCCACCGAGGCCGTTGCACGCCGCCGACCTGGTTCCGGGCCTCTAGAGCGTGTGCTGACCCCCTAGATGAGTTCCTCGTCCCCGAAAACCCCAGGGCGGCGAGTAGCAGACCGAGGAGCGGCCGGGAAGCCGGGTCCGGCGAGCTCCGACGAGGCTCCAGCGAGGGGGCGGCGCGGGAAAAAGGAAACGGCCCGAGGAGGAAGATGACCGGCGGGTCCCACGTGTCAGTGGCGAAAAATTAAATCCCCGATCAGCTGCGGCCCCGGGATCCAGTGTGGTGGCGCGGGAAAGGTCCTGTGGCCCCGTGTGGCTCAGTTCCAGCGGCTGACACGTGTAGGATGGACCCACAGTCAGAGTTTGAATATTTCCCGATTAGTTTGAATTTCCAGATTTAGTTCAAACTTTAGAACCTCATAACTTTTGCTAGGGAACTCCAAATTTAGTGATTCAACTTGGTTTGAATTCAGGATGAAGAACTCTATCCAATTATGCAACCCAATTTGCATAAAAACCAATAGAAAAATCTGGAAAATTATTTAAAGATTTTCAGCAAAAGAATTTTTGAGTGCGTTTGGATCATCCAAAAATCCCCAAAATATTCTTTAGGCTATTAGGAAACCCCTGTAAAAGTTTCAGCTCATTTGGAGTTGATTTAGTTAGGGTAATTCTGATTTCAAGTTTCTGTATTCAAATGAATACAGAAACATTTTCAGAGAATTTCCAACCCTTGGAAATTCAGTTCTGGGCATTCCTTAGCTCCAAAAATCCTAGAAAAATTCATGCATACTCTCTGAGCTATGTTTGGAATTTTAGTTCACTTGAATTTTGCATGAAAGTGCAAATTTATTTAGAATTAATTCTTTTTTCCTAAATGCTTAGGGAATTGTTCTGGGTGATCTACTTAGTGAAACATTCTGAGTTTTGGTTCAGAGGGCTTTATTGTGACAAGGAACTCACAAGAAAATTTCCAGCTCCATTTGAGCCCTGGATCAATAATGTTCTGTTCAACCAATTAGGTGATCACCACCCAAGTGATGAACCTCACTTCTCACTTGATGATAGTGCTTAAACACACACCCAAACCACTAGCACCAGTGTCATTTTAAATTCTTAAAGAAAGTGCAAGTTTAATCAGAATTAATTCCTTTATGCCTAAATGCTTAGGGAATTGTTCTGGGTGATCTAATCAGTGAAACATTCTGAATTTTGGTCCTGAGGACTTTCTTGTGACAAGGAATTCACAAGAAAATTTCCAGCTCCATTGGAGCCCTGTATCATTAGTTTTCTATTCATCCCATTAGGTGATCACCACCCAAGTGATGAGACCCCACTCATCACTTGATCATAGTGCTTAAACACACACCCAAACCAACAACCCCAGTGTCATTTTAAATTCTTAAACAGAGTTCCAGTTTTAAACTTGTCTTTAGCACTTGTTAGCAAAAGTTTTATAATTAAACATGTATGCATATTCATAACGTGTAGTGATAAAACGTGGAAAGTGAAGAAGGATAAGTTGAGCTTGGATCAAGGAGCAAGAAGGGCAGGAGTTGAACTTCAAGACATCAGGAACTAACCCCATATTATCTGACTTTAGTCACCTACAAAACCAAGGCAAGGCCCGGTTTGCATTTAAGTTGTTTTCCAAAGTTTTTACTTTGTTCACTACTATGGGTCAAAGTTTGTATGTGCATTAGGTCAAGGAGGTTTTATACTCCACTTGCATGACCAAAAAGAACCCTGGGATCAAGGGTAGAATGGTTTCATCGCTGTAGAATAAGGCTGTGCTAAATAGGCTAGGACATCCGGTAGAAGACGAGTAGTTGGAATCTACTCGCGAGTTATAGTTCAGAATATCATAAGTGTGGTTGGGGAAGGAAGCAAACTGAAGTTTACATTTCTAAAGATGAGGCCGGGCAGTGGGGTTAAGCAGCGACAAGATGAGGTATTGGTCGAGTAGCTCTGCCTGTGTCGGTTAAGGACCGAAGCGTGTGCAGCCCCGCTGAGCAAGTTTTGAGTTGTGTACCGGATGCTTGCTGATATATGGGAACCAGGAAACCGATGTACCAGGTTCACTGGGTTGTAGAGGCATACCACATCGTCTCGTTAGACATATGAGCCTGAGACGGCGCGACCGGTTCTACAGTCTAGTGTCCTGCGAAAGGTTTCCACATACGACGTAATGAAGGATGCCAGATTTGGGTCTTCAGAGGCGGGCGTATGTGTCGAGTTATCCGGGTAGTGTTTGATTCGAATCACTGTCCCTCGCGGTTATGAGTACCGCTTGCTCACTGTGTTGTGACGTAGTAATCAAGTTGTGTGGAAATAGTTTGCAAAGTTTTAAATGCTGTTATGATAATTGTAAATTGCATGAAAACCATGTTTGAAGTAGAGATTGAGCAAACTAAAGTTATTTTCCAACTTGGGACAAGTAACATTGGAATGAAGTGTTTCCTGTTTGATTGTGGAGTTCCAATGTTGCTGGGCGCAAGGTCACTACTATTATGGCTAAAATCTAAAAGTTAAGGATGAACTCGTAGGCGAGTCTTTTCGAAAATTACAGGATTAGGTCTTAAGTTAACCTCATGTAGGGTTGCATGCTTTAGGAGAGACGGTTAAGTCTTGCTGAGCCTTTGTGCTCACTCTTGCTATATAAGTGGTTTTGCAGGTAAACCTCGACGCTATAAAGAAGGTTGTCCGGTGAGACTCGGGAACTTCCGAGTCATGTCACACTCGGAGAACCTAGCCGCTGCCATGTCTTCATGTTGCTAGCGAGGGGAGTCCGCGGGCTGGACCTCTTCTCGGGTGCTTCGTAGTTATTCGATGTGAGCTGTTTATAGCCTTCCGCTGTAGCTATTCTATGTAAATTATTTACAAAGAACCTTTGTAAGCTTCCGCTTTGATTTATGTAATACATTGTTCCTTATATGTGTGCTGTTGGGTGCCGCATAACACGACACCACCCAATGGGATCCCCGGGCGAGGTGCCCCGTCCCCGTGAGTGATCGGGACGGCGGGGTCCCGTCAGCGTGGTATCAGAGCCGCATTGGTAATAGCACACGGAATAAGGATCGTATTACGACAAAAACTTAGGATACGGTGAGGAAATGGTATTAGGCCCACATAAGGACTATAGTAGTATAGTTACTCAAAGTGGCATTGCTAACTTACTTGTTATAATTCTGAATTTTGATTCTGTAACGACACACCTACACTCAGGTAAACCTGGTAAGGAACGCTACCGAAAGCGGTTCAATTTCGGTTAGCTCCCCTAACGAGGAAAGTAGTTCAGGGATAGGTCTCACAGCTTGGTGTGAGACGTCAAT
This sequence comes from Neostapfia colusana, assembly GCA_030760725.1. Classification (NCBI taxonomy): domain Eukaryota; kingdom Viridiplantae; phylum Streptophyta; class Magnoliopsida; order Poales; family Poaceae; genus Neostapfia; species Neostapfia colusana. Next base: position 60,203,190 of record JASWHV010000006.1, on the reverse strand, counting down.
ATGAAACTCTTGAACTCTTCATGTTCCTGAGTTCATATGAAACGCTGATCCCTAGCATGCATTAGACAAGTAAGTGGAGACCCCATCGTGTGGTCAGTAACGTGATAGTGTGTTCGTCTGGAATTAGCCCACGAGGACATACACAGCGCTTGCCATCGGCGTGCCCTGCAGGGCAGTAGGTGGTATCCGTTGGGTTGATAACATTCCCAACCGTGATGACCCGTTCATGATATACTCGGGTTCCCTGTCGTGTGGTGTTGAAACATGATCACGTACCTTGAGACGTGGCTTAACTCAAGGACAGCCGTATGACAATGATAAGGGCGTTTGTATTTACTTTCAAATATGGAACTGCCTGAAATGAAACAACCTTTGAGTGCACCACTATTGAGTGTTTTTCTGCAGGTACTAACCACGTACGTATCACGTGTAGTACACGTGTGCGAGAGACTGTCTTAGTGCCACTGATAATATGTATGTGCCGGTATAATCCGGTTAGGATTTTTCATTTGGTGAGGCTACGTAGTACCGACATGGTTCTTACGGTGTATCGTCACCGTACTAAACATATAATCCTCTTTCCTATGAAGAAATGATTCATGAACTAACTTTCAACTAAATATGGAAGTTTGAAACAAGTATTAGTTACTGAACTCTAATTTTGAGCTAAGATTCAAATGAGAGTATAACCAGGTGTCAATGTTTTCAAAAACAGAGTGCTCTGTTTCTGGCAGAAATTCGTGCTGGAATTTAACAGGGCATAACTCTCAGTAGATTTAACCAATTAAGGTGTATGATACAGTTCTGGAAAGATCTTTAAGTGCTCTACAACTTCTTTGTAGACCTCCAGAGCAAAATCACACGTTAAGTGGGTGAAAAGTCCAGTTGAAGGCAAACTGTTCAGAACCAGGACAGTAGCAAAAACCTCTCTGGACCTTTCTGTTTTTAAGCCATAACTTCCTGTAGAAAAATTCTTAAGGAGCACATAAGTACTCGTTCGAAAGATACTGAAGTTTACTAAAACTTTGGTATTGAACTCAAGTTAAGAATCTGTTGATACCTTGAGTAAAATTTGGAGTTTGTGTGAACTGGTCAGGGTAGTCCCGCTGATTAGTTTAGCGTACCTAAGATTTGTTTAAACATGAATGTGGTTATGCTTTCATAAAGTTCATGACATGTTCATGTTTTACTTATCTTTACTTACTACCGAGATAGAATTTTGATTGACACAAAATTTTGTTTCGTGCAGTATGGTACGCACACATCCTCAAATGGAGATTGGAGGTTCAAGTCGAGGTGGGAATGACTCGACTTCATCACAAGAGTCATCGCCAACCGGATTGGCGGAAATCATGGCAAGGATGAATGAAACTCTCCAAACTCTAGTTCAGCAAGGAATAAATAGAGAATCTCAGCATCACAGGCCAACCCCGAGCACGTATCTGGATTTCTTGGCGACACAACCGCCGGTATTTTTTGAGGCGGCTGACCATTGTGAAGCAAACCACTGGTTACGTGTCATTGAGTCCAAGTTTGGGTTGATCCAATGTGATGAATTCTCGAAGACTCTATATGCCGATCAGCAGCTTCACGGCTTTGCTAGAGCATGGTGGGCAGACTACCTTGCTGTCCAACCAGCAGGGCATCGTGTCACATGGGCGGAGTTCCAGGCTGCATTTCGTGCTCGTTTCATCCCTGCGGGCATAATGCAAACCAGTCCGGATGGGTTCTGGAGTCTGAAGCAAGGGGACATGAGTGTTATTGAGTATGCGAAGGAATTCAATCGCTTAGCTCAATATGTCCCTGACTATGTGAAATCACCATCCATGAGGGGTTATCATTTTTATCGAGGGCTGACTGCTAGGCTGCGATGTGAATTGGCTCAAGTTAGCCAAGAGAATTTTGATGAGTTTGTGAGCTGTGCTATCACTCAAGAATATTATTCCAACCTCTACCTCAAAGAAAAGAGGGAGAGGGACTCATCACAGGATGAAGAGAATCATCTACCTCAGAAGTATCGATTGGTAATCCGATCACCTTCTGGTCGAGAGATTCCACAAGAGGTGCAATCATTCTGGGAGTGTGACGACTCTTCTACTCCACAGAGGTCTTATTCACCTCCGCCACAGCAGCAAGTTATTTCTTATGCACCTCAGTATCAACAAGGTGCAACAGAATACTATTTCGATCAAGAGGTTGAATATGAACAAGGTGATTTCTCAGTTGAACCAAGTGCTGTCCCACTTCACGTTGACAATGAGCTCAACGTCAATGAAGCAACTGAACCGAGCAGCAACATTGTGTCTGCGGGTCCAGTTCCACAGTGTGATCTTGGGCAGCAAACAAAAGCTATGTCCAAGGTGGGGACAGTTAATTATGTGTCAGTCGATGATCTGCCAATGGGAGGACCTGTTCATGCCGGCAGGTTCACCTTAAATGACAAGCCGGTTGTCATTTTATTTGACTCGGGTGTGACACATAACTTCATTAGTAGGGCGAGGGTGATCCGGGATCAGATCTCCACAACTGTCACAAAAGGTTCTTACCTTATTCATTCGCCAGGTGGAGACATATCAACTAATGAAGTCGTTTCTCGAGCACCATTTTGTTTGGGTGGAAAAATTTATCCTACCACCCTCATCATTCTCAAAGAACAGGGAATCAATGCAATATTGGGAATATCATGGTTGACCTTCCATAAGGCTGTTCTGGACATCGAGAACAGGAGTGTTCACTTGGACTCTCCACTTCACGGACGTCAAACATTGTACCTCGGCGAAGCAGTTTCCAAAGACCCCGAAGTATGTAATGCCGAGGCTTGCAAGTTAGAAGATATTCCGGTAGTCCGTGAATATCCGAACATGTTTCCCGAAGATCTTCCAGGCTTACCACCTGAGCACGAGGTGGAATTTAAAATAGAGTTGATACCGGGGACCACGCCGATCGCTCCGAGACCATACAAAATGGCTCCGAATGAACTAGCAGAACTGAAGGAGCAACTCAAAGATCTGATGGACAAGGGGTTCATTCGTCCAAGTTCATCACCATGGGGTTGCTCGGCTTTATTTGTGAAGAAGAAGGACGAGACGCTGAGGCTATGCGTCGATTATCGCCCTTTGAATGCTGTGACAATAAAGAACAAGTATCCACTACCAAGAATTGATATTCTCTTCGATCAGCTAGTGGGTGCTAAAGTCTTCTCCAAGATGGACTTAAGGTCAGGATATCATCAAATCAAGATCCGAGCGGAAGATATACCAAAGACAGCATTCTCGACAAGATATGGACTCTATGAGTATCTTGTCATGTCATTTGGGTTGACCAATGCTCCGGCTCACTTTATGTATCTTATGAACTCGGTGTTCATGCCGGAGCTAGATCAGTTCGTCGTGGTATTCATCGATGACATCTTGGTCTATTCCAAATATGAAGAGGAACACGCTAAACATTTGCATATTGTGCTCCAACTCTATGCAAAGTTTAGTAAAATGTGAATTCTGGATCAACCAAGTGCCATTTCTTGGACATATTATTTCAGCGGAAGGCATTGCTGTTGATCCAAGAAAGATTGAGCAAGTGCTGAAGTGGAAGTCTCCAACATCAGTCCATGAAGTTCGTAGCTTCTTGGGTTTGGCAGGATATTACCGGAGGTTCATCCCGGGCTTCTCAAAGATCTCCAAACCTATGACTGAGCTACTGAAAAAGGGCATCAAATATGATTGGAGCAAGCCATGTGAGGAAGCTTTTCAAGCGTTGGTGAAACACCTCACAACCAGGGTTGTGAATCCACGCCTGGACGCCTAGGCTACCGCCGGCCGCCGGGACGCCTAGGCGCCTAGGCGGTCGCCTAGGCGAGCGCCAGGCGAGGAGGGGAGGCGGATGTGGCGGCGGCAGCGGCAGCAGAGGAGGCGGGCGGCCAGCTAGGCGGCGGAGGAGGCGGGAGGCCGGCTAGGAGGCGGAGGAGGCAGGGCGGGCGGCGGCAGCGCTGGCGGGCGGGCGGGCGGAGGAGGCAGGGCGGGCGGAGGAGGCAGGGCAGGGGGTGGGCCTCACGGCCCAACTATTGTGGATCGTCGGATGAGATCCGACGGTCCTCATTTTCACTGGGGTATATAAATATACCCTACCCTAATTTTCTCCTCACCCTCTCTCTCCCTCTTTTCTCCACTCCCGGCGGCGGCGGCAGTGAGGCGGCGGGGTGGACAGCGGCGGCGGCGGCGGTACCTACGGCGGTGGGGTGGACAGCGGCGGCGGCGGCGGCACCTACGGCGGTGCCAGGCGAGGTGGCAGCAGGCGGAGGGGGCGCCATGCGAGGTGGCTGCGGGCGGAGGGGTCGCCGGCGGCGGGCGGAGGCGGCGGCGCCGCCCGACCAGGCGAGGCGAGCCGCCCTGGCGTCCGCACGCCAGCGACTGGACGCCTAGGCGCCGCCTAGGCGTCGCCTAGACGACGCCTCAAAAACGCTGCTCACAACAGCCCTGGTTTTAGCTCAACCGGATACGACCAAGCCATTTGATGTTTATTGTGATGCGTCCGGCATCGGGCTTGGTTGTGTACTTATGCAAGGTGGACGTGTGGTCGCTTATGGGTCACGGCAATTACGGAATCATGAGCAACATTATCCAAATCATGATCTCGAACTTGCTGCCGTGGTATTAGCTTTGAAGATGTGGAGACATTATCTATTGGGAAATCTGGTTCATCTCTACACCGACCACAAAAGTTTGAAGTACATATTCACTCAGAAAGAGTTGAATATGCGACAACGGCGATGGTTGGAGCTGATCAAGGACTATGAGATTGAAATTCATTATCATCCGGGCAAGGCAAATGTGGTTGCCGATGCACTCAGCCGGAAGTCTCATATTCATAACCTGACCATTACGCCGCTAGAAGAGGAAGAACCAAGTTTCTACTTGGTTCCATATGGAGCTCTACATAACCTGTCTCTCGTACCTACAATAATAGAGGAGGTCATGGAATCTCAGAAGAGAGACAAGGGCATGGCTCATATCAGAAGGAGATTGAAGAACGGGGAGATGAAATGTTTCCGGTTAGATGATGAAGACACCCTATGGTTCAAGGACTGGATAGTCGTACCCCGTGATATAAGGCTGCGGAAGAAAATTTTGGATGAGGCTCACTTATCCAAATTTTCTATTCATCCGGGCAGCAACAAGATGTATTAGGAATTGAAGACTAAATTTTGGTGGACCCAGATGAAGAGAGATGTTGCTAAATACGTATCAGAATGTGATACGTGTCGGCGAGTTAAAGCCGACCACATGAAGAAGGCGGGAACCTTACAACCGCTAAGTGTTCCGGCATGGAAGTGGGAGGATATTAGTATGGACTTCATTGTTGGATTACCTCTCACGGCTAATAAGCATGACTCGGTTTGGGTAATCTTGGAACGGTTAACCAAGTCAGCCCATTTCATCCCGGTGCATACGGGATACCATGCCAGGAAGTATGCGGAGCTATATATTGCAAGAATACTATGCCTACATGGAGTTCCCGGGACGATCATCTCGGATCGAGGCGCGCTGTTCGTTGCTCGTTTCTGGGAGCAGCTACTTGCATCGCTGGGAACCAAATTGATTAGAAGCTCTGCATATCATCCTCAAACCGATGGGCAAACGGAGAGGGTGAATCAAGTTCTCGAAGATATGCTTCGAGCATGTACCATTCACCACGGTAAGGGATGGGACGATCATCTACCGTTGGCGGAATTCGCTTATAATAATGGGTATCAAGCGAGCATAAAAATGGCACCTTATGAAGCTCTCTACGGCCGGAAGTGACGCACACCCTTGAACTGGTGTGAATCCTGCGAGAGAGTGATTTACGGGATTGATCTCGTAAATGAAGCTGAAGAGCGAGTAAGGCTTATTCAAGCAAATCTTAAAGCCGCTCAGTCCAGACAAAAGAGTTATGCGGATAGGAGACGACGTCATTTGGATTTCCATGTTGGGGGCCACGTATACCGTCGCGTATCTCCTATGAAGGGCATTCACCGATTCGGAGTGAAAGGAAAATTAGCTCCGCGTTTCATCGGTCCCTTCATCATCATTGAAAGTTGTGGACCCGTGCCATACCATTTGGAGTTGCCGGCAGCCTTAGCCGGAGTTCATAACGTCTTCCACATATCTCAGCTGCGGAAGTGTTTGAAAGTTCCAACGGAGATTCTCACGGAAGGCATAGCAGATTTGAAGCCGGACCTCACATATGTTGAGCATCCAACCCGGATAATTGATGAAAAGACTCGCGAAACCAGAAATCAGACGCTGCAATTTTTCAAGGTGCTGTGGGAAAATCACACGTCCAATGAAGCTACATGGGAAAGCGAGGAATATTTACAATGCAATCATCCGGAGTTGTTAGAGGCTTATGTTGAGTAGTTGTCCTCTCCACGTTGTCCTTAATCGTGAATCTCGGGACGAGATTCTTTTTAAGGGGGAAGGAATGTAAAAGTCCCAAAGCTTGTAAATAGAAAACTTGAGCTATGAATAAAGTTGAGTTTAAATACAAGAAATGGGACTTGCAAAAACTTTTGTTTACACATGAAAGTGTTGGCTTGTGCAATAAAACTCTAAATTCAGTTTGAACTAAGAGGGTCACTTCAAAAAGATGAAGGCCATTCTCAAAAGGTAGAGATTCAAACTGTTGTTTAAAAAGTGGTATTTGCAATAGCCAACTCAAAGATCAGAGGGCATATTCAAACTCTCCAGGTTCAAATTATGAGGAAGGCAAATTTTGAGAAAATTTGGAGGTTCTTTGATAGGTATATCAAAGAAAATTGTGAATTTTTATTGAAATTTGAATTCAAATTTGAAACTGTGGCACAACTTGTTAAATGGCCAAATGGCTTTTGAATTTGGATCCCTCATAGCTTAATTTGCAATGTGTCAAAATTTGGAAATCTTTTGGGCAGAGAGGAGCTGTGGGCCCCAATTGTCATTGAGAGGGGAGATCAAAACTTACTGCCTAAGTCTTGCTCTCGGGTCAGACACGAACTCGGATCATCTCACCGGGCGACACCGTGACTACACTGTAACACCCCAAAACCTGTTAAGAGGGGAATTTAAAAATTTTTGGACGTATTACATGTGGTGCAGAAATTCAAATTCAAATTGGAATTCAAATTCAACTCAAAACTGAAAAGAAAAAGAAAAAGAAAAAGGAAAAAACAAAACCACCGGCTAGTGGGCTGAAATCCAACAGCTGGCCCACCCGCCCCCGCCCCAGCCCGCAGCCACACGCTCCCCTCTCCCTCTCACAGACACGCGGGGCCCGCGTGTCATCCCTCACCTCCCGCTCGCGCCAACAGCCGGACTCTTCCGCGCGCGCCCGATCGCAACCGACTCCGGAATTCCGCGTCCCCAGCCCGACTCCCGGTCCCGGACGACTCCGGCTCGATCTAAACAAACACGCCGCCCTCCCTCGTCTATAAAAACACCGACATCGCCCCGTTTTTTCCCCCACGATCGGCTGTTTTTCCTCCCGGTGAGAACCGAAGCTCTGATCACCGATTTCTCTTGATCTCTGCTCGGATTGTCCGATCTAACGCGCCGATCGTGTTCCACCGCCTCCGGGGAATCACGCAGGTGCAGAAAACTCGGTGGTTTAAGCTCTAGGCACAGCTCCGACGAGCACCGCAGCGGTTCCAGCTCGGACATCGACGCCGACCGCCTTCTAGGACCTCCGAGCTCAAGAAAAACCCCGAAGTGAGATCCCCGACCTCCCCTCTACCGATCTATGCCATGAAATCCCAGTTTTAGGAAGAATTGATGAAGATCCGAAGTATTCCAGCGAGATCGCCGCCTCCCGCCGCCGCGCGCCGCCAGGCAGCGCCGCCCGCGCTCGCTCCGAGCGACGTGGCCGCTTGTGCGCCGTCTATTTTAAATCGCATGGAAGAATTGAAATCCACGCGTACCGGTTCGACGTTATAATCTCAGCCGTCTGTTTTAAATCGGACGGTCCACGTCAGCCCCGCATTATAAAGGCCGGGATTCTTACGTGCTACCCCCTGGGGATCTCGGAAAATACGAGCTAGCCCCGGAAACTTCTGATCTAGCCCCTGGAACTTCAGAAATTCATGTAAATTCAATTAAAAATCAGTTTTAGCCCCTGGACTTAATAATAATTAGGAAAACCCCTCTATTATGTGTAGTTAGACCCCTGGAAATTTATGAAATAATATAATAGACCCTGTAGTGGGGTGAGTTTACCTTTTTAACCCTATATGATATTAAATTTAGGAATTTGAATATGTGATTAGGATTTAAAATTTAAAAGGTGAGACAAACACATTGTAAATTCAAATTTAAACTCTCCTAGCACTTGGAAAACTTTAGAATGAGTTAAAAGTAGATTTTAAGCTGAAATGAATCTGTTTAATTGATTGTTCACATTTAATTAGTTATAGGGACACATTTTTAGGTTAGGAAATAATTCTGAAAATTTGTAAAATAAATTTAAATTAGTTCATATAAGAGGAGAAGTTCCAAAATATATTATTTAATATTTTAGATCAGAACCTATTCTGTTTATAAGATATGCCCTACTATTTAATATTAAAATTTACTTTTAGTCATAGAAAATAAATCTAGAAAATATAGGAAAATAGGTGTGCATAACTAGAAAATGATAAAAATCCAAAGACTTCAGTTTAGGATTGGTAGAAGATCTGAAAACCCATTTGAAGTAGGAAATTACCTTCCATGCAAACTTGGTAGCTAAAGAGTGTATTAAAGAATTTGTTTAAAATTAGAAATTCATATATAGTGTGCAAACAGAAATCTGAATACAAAAGTTAGAAATTATATACATATGTTTAAAAGTGCATGTAGGCTAAAAATCAACACATCTAGAGTAACCACAACACTTAGAAATGTGAATGACTATCATATGTATGTATATATGTGTGGAGTGAAAGTGTGAACTATGTCTTATGGATTGTTGTTTTCTTTTGCTATGTGTGTTGGCATGAGTAGAAGCTGCCCCAGAGCAAGTTCTCCCCTTCCAAGACCAAGACTTTCCATTCTCAGAGCAGCAGGAAGAAGGCAAGTGTCCTTGACCACTTTGATCCTATGCTAGGATGTGTAGATAGAATTATTTGCATTGTCAATTGAAATATGAAACCCATGCTAGGATGTTTCCCTAGGATTGCATTATCTTGTTTCCTTGTAGCTTGGGTTGGGATTTGTTTTATTATGTCATTCACTCATATTACTTGTGCTTAGCCATGCTTAGAATGGGATAATTGGGATATGAGAGCATCAGTTTATTTACCATACTCTTGAATGAGATGTTATGAGTTATGTAGAGGTAGGGATCAAGGCAAGTTGGATGATTTGGTTGGTGCTGGGTGCACGAGACTCGGGTTTGTGTTTAGTACTTGCCTGGATCCTAAGGACCGGTTCATGGAGCATGTAACCTGGCTTTACCGTACCAACCACATGCTGAGATGGGGCAGCTTGGCCAATTAATTAGGTGTATCCCCGGCGTAGTATGGGTGTGTTGTATGGTGCGGGGAATAGGTGTCAGCTGGACTACCATATGAACCGCAAGGCTCAAGAGGGGGCCACTGCAGCGGGGTTGGAGCCTCTTGTATGCTGTTAGGGGTGAAACCTCAGTGGGCCCACACTCGTCGGGAATCCCTTTGTAAAGGCTTCGTAGTGATCTCCTGGCTACACACCTGGGATGTGTGAATGTGTTTGTAGCCACTGGCATAATGGAGGTTCTTTTAGTCCACCCGGCAACGGGGGATGAAATCACTACATGTGGGTACAGTGGTACAAACTCTGCAGAGTCAAAAATGTCATCACAGCCGTGCTCACGGTCAAGAGCGGCTTGGACTTATTCATGATTAGAGTATGATGACCTTGAAGGTTGTGGTTGTGAAGCGGGGAGCTTAACATTGGGAATGGTATTAAGGTTATTTGATTATGATGATGGGATGGGAGTTTGGGACCATTTCAACTATGTAGTAATGTAGGTGCTTAATAAGCTAAGGTGATAGATATTAATTGCATAGTGCTTTAACCATGAGTTCAACCTCTCCTTGTTCTAGCCATGCATGTCATAACTTTCCCACACTTGCTGAGTACCATCGGTACTCAACCTTGCATATTTGTTGGTTTATATTGCTGCTCAGGTCAAGAGAATGATGTGGGGTTTAATGATCAAGACTTTGGAACCGAAGAAGGATTCTAGGTTCATGGAGTCCCCCGGGCAACGCCTGTGACGGAGCCCACAAGAATAATATTCCGCTGCTATTCTATTTACATGTTATGAACTTATTATCATCCAGCGAGACGTATGCTTTGTAAGACATATTTATATTCGACACCTGGCTTGTAATAAATGATGCTTCACTATTTGTCATCACATGTATGAGAAAACGATCCTGGCATACATGTGATATTCACTCGGTTGTTCTTCGGAGAAACCGGGTGTGACAGAAAGTGGTATCAGAGCCAAGGTTGCCCGTAGGAACGTGGACCTAGGTAGAAATGGACGTATTTAAGGACCCTATTTTCCTAAAAACTATTTACAATGTGTGGGTTGAAAAGTGTTGCTTAATGGGGTCACTTTCTTCCTCTTACCACAACTTTTATTCAAAATACAATTTTTGTTTAACTCTTATCTAACTTAATTTTAAATGCTTTATGTTTTAGATGGTTCGCATGATCCGCACCGCTCGCAAGTCCACCGGAGGGAGAGTTCCCGTAGTTGCCCTTGCCCTAAGAGAGGAGGACCGTCCGGTGACGTACCTCTCCTACGGATTGGCAGTAGGAGGCTTGTTGCGCCGTCTTTGACGCATGCTCCAAGCCGCCGGGCAATACGGGCAAGCTAATCATACACTACAGCTCCACCTGGACCATCCGTGAGAAGCGGGAAGAATGGAGTTCAGAAATGAGGATTATCCATGAAAATCAGCTGCTCAAAATCCACCGCTCTCCAGCTTGTCGAGCGACACAGGTCGATGCGGAGAAGGATGTCACCTGGGAGGCAATCACCTGCCAGAGTCACATCTATCGTCGCCACCTAGACAGGACTGAGTACATGTATGTCCTCCAGCATGAGAGTGGTAAGACGGAGTACAAGTACCCGCCAGTGCGGCAGGGGACTTCCAATTAGCACATGGACCTGTGCTTGGAGGATGCTGCTATGCTCAGCACTCGACTGCAGGAATGTCAGCAGGAGCTTTAGGATGTTCGTGACACTGAAGGAGACTGAGGCGATGCTTTGAGCCAGCTTGAGGGCGAGAGAAAGAGGAGATGGGAATGAACTATGTGTCACCGTGAATGACACATGGACTCCTGACTCCCCAGATCGCCGGGCGAGCAGGCGTTGCCGCACATCTCCACCAGCAGCCTCCCCCCCCCAAAGCGGAGTCGAAGGGCAGCCGCAATAATGAGGAAGATCCCAAGGAGCCAGCTCAGTGATACGAGTAGTGTAGAGTCCTTTCCCTTAGTTTAGCAGATGCCGAGTAGTCGAGTCGTTACCTTAGTTAAGGGTGTGATTATGTTTGGTTTGTGACGTGAGTTGTGGAAGCCAGGGGCAATTGTCCACAACCTCGTCTTCAGGATTGTTTTGCTTTGATGTGTGAACCCCTATGAATAAAGAGTGCATTTATTTCGCATGAGACATGAAACCCTCAGAAAATATAAATATAATAAGGTCTCAAAATTTTAAGTTTAAAACAAGCAAATTGGGAAGTTAATACGTAATGCTTTAAGTTAACATCTGGTTGATCATGATAGATGGCAGGAAGAGGAAAGGGTCGTGCTGCCAACCCCGCCCACAACAACGATGAGGCCGGCAACCCTCATATTTCTGGAGGACAAGACAGGGGTGGTCGCCATGAAGGAGTTGATCCCATCCACCAAATGCTTGAAAATCAGAATCAGCTCATCCAGAGCCTGACTCAAGTGGTGGCCAACTTGCACCAAGCTCCACCTCCACAAGCTGCACCACGTCAACCGAGGTTGAGTGAGTTTCTAGGGACTCAACCTCCAAAGTTTGCAAGTGCTGCTGAACCTCTGGAGGCAGATGATTGGCTAAAGACCATTGAGAGCAAGATGAGGATCATACAATGCCAGGGGTATGAGAGGGTGTTGTTTGCCTCTCACCAATTGCATGGACCTGCTGCTAATTGGTGGACCGCTTACGTGGCCGCCCATCATTACCCTGAGAACATCACATGGGAAGAGTTCAAGCGTAGCTTCCGCAACCACTACATACCAAGGGGTGAACTTAAAAATAAGAGAAAGGAGTTCTTGGGGCTGCAGCAAGGAAACATGACGCTGAGGGAATACCTCACTAAATTCACCCAACTATCCCGATATGCACCACGGGACATAGAGACTGATGAGCAGAAACAGGACTGCTTTGTGGAAGGACTTACAGCGGAAATGCAGTGTGCAATGTCCTCCAATGAGTACGAAAGCTTCCAAAAAGATGGTGGACAGAGCATTTTGGTGGAAAGGAAGCTGAAGGCCTTGGAAAATGAAAACAAGGGGAAGGCGGGATGGTCACACCAAGCCTTGGGTAGCAACACCCGCCCACGTCTGATGCAGCAACCCGCAGGGCAGACGAGCCGTGCTGCGGTACCCTACTCTGCACCGAGAGGGTACAACCCGAACTTCAGGACTCCGTCAGCACCAGCACAGCCACAACGTCAGTTTGTACAGCAGCCTCGCCCCACATATCAACCTCGACCAGCAGGACAAGGACCACCGAACCAACCCCAAGACAACAAAGGCCAGGCACCTAAAGTTGGGGTGCAATTCTTCAACTGTGGTGAAGTGGGGCACTACGCCCATAAGTGCCCAAAGAAGAAGCCCATGCAGCCACAACAACAGAATGTGATGCGAGGACGGGTGAATCACGTGACCATGGAGGAAGCGCAAGAGGCACCTGACGTGGTAGTTGGTAAGTTTCCTGCCAATTTACACATTGCAACCCTGTTGTTTGATTCTGGTGCTACCCACTCATTCATTGCCCAAGGGTTTGTTAAGAAGCATGATTTAGCAACAACACAAATGAACCATATGCTAGCCGTAAACTCTCCAGGGGGAGAAATAAGGACAAGACAAGTGTGTACCAAGGTGAATCTAGACATTAATGGGGTAGTATTTACTGCCAACCTCATAGTGATAGATTCACAAGGGATAGATATTATTTTGGGCATGGATTGGTTGACCAAACATAAAGGAATCATCCATTGTTCGACCAGAACGGTGGAACTAACTCACCCTAACGGCACAAGAGTAAAGTTCATAACAATACAAGAGCCTAGGAGGGACATTAAATTAAATCAAGTTGAGGTGAAAGTGGAGGAGATCAGGATTATCAGGGAATATCCAGACGTTTTTCCGGAGGAGTTGCCAGGTATGCCTCCCGATCGTGAAGTGGAATTCGCGATTGAGCTAGTGCCTGGAACAGCTCCGATATACAAGAGACCTTATCGGATGGACTCCAAGCAGCTGGGAGAACTCAAGGATCATTTAAGAGAATTGACAGGGAAGGGGTACATTCGTCCTAGTTCCTCACCATGGGGAGCTCCAGTGATATTTGTGCCCAAGAAGGATGGGACCCAAAGGCTATGCGTGGACTACCGTGCGTTGAATGAGGTAACCATCAAGAACAAGTACCCATTACCCCGCATTGAAGACTTATTTGATCAGTTGGGGAGCTTGTGTGTTCTCGAAAAATGATCCCAGGTCGGGATACCACCAACTTAAGATAAGGCAAACTGATATTCCCAAGACAGCTTTCGTATCTCGGTACGGACTGTATGAATACACCGTCTTGCCTTTCGGGCTAACTAATGCCCCGACATACTTCATGTATCTCATGAACAAGGTATTCATGGAATATCTGGACAAATTTGTGGTGGTTTTCATAGATGACATTCTCGTCTTCTCCAAAGATGAAGAAGAACATGAGAAACATCTAAGGTTGGTGTTGCAGAAGCTGAGAGAACACCAACTATATGTCAAGCTGAGCAAGTGTGAGTTTTGGCTAAAGAGAGTTCCCTTCTTAGGACATATAATCTCGGAGGGATGAATCTCCGTAGATCCCACCAAGATTGAGGATGTACAGAAGTGGAAGACCCCTGAGAATGTCGAGGAAGTTCGAAGCTTCTTAGGATTGGCTGGGTATTATAGATGGTTTATTGAGGGTTTCTCCAAGATCTCGAGACCCCTCATCAAACTGTTGGAGAAGGGAATCACTTTCACATGGACGCCGCAGTGCGAGACGAGTTTCTAGGAACTGAAGAAAAGATTGACAACAGTCCCGGCGCTAGTTATGCTAGATATGCAGAAGAACTTTTTGGTGTACTGGCGATGCCTCTGGAAATGGGTTGGGATGTGTTCTCATGCAAGAGGGGCATGTCGTGGCTTATGCATCCCGGCAGCTCCGGAAACACGAGAAGAACTATCCTACACATGACCTAGAAGCCGCAGTGGTACACGCGTTGAAGATTTGGCGGCATTACTTGATGGGGAAGAGAACGGAGATATATACGGACCATAAGAGCTTAAAGTATATTTTCACACAGCCAGATCTCAACCTCAGGCAAAGGAGATGGTTAGAGTTGATCAACGACTTTGATGTGGGCATCAACTATCATCCTGGGAAAGCGAACGTCGTGGCAGATGCTTTAAGCCGAAAGGTGCAGGTCAATAGGTTAAGCTTGAAGGACATGCCTACAGAATTGAAGGAAGAGGTTATAAAACTCAATCTATGTCTGGTGAATAGTGGTGAAGCCATCGCCATGGAAGTGGATTCCACCTTAGAGAAAGACATTCGCAATGGTCAAAAGAATGACTAGAAGATACAAGATATTAGAGAACTCATCAAGGAAAATAAAGCCCCTGGGTTCAGAGAGGATGAACAAGGTACGGTGTGGCACGGGAAAAGAATCTGTGTGCCTGAAGTAAAGGAGATCCGTGAATTGATTTTGAAGGAGGCTCATGATTCAGACTATTCCATTCATCCTGGGAGTACGAAGATGTACCATGACCTCAAGAGCAGGTATTGGTGGTATGGCATGAAGCGAGATGTCGCGGAACATGTTGCCCTATGTGACACATGTCAGTTGGTGAAAGCAGAACATCAACGACCCGCGGGATTATTGCAACCACTTAAAGTGCCTGAATGGAAATGGGAAGAAATGTGAAGCCTTTCATACTCGTCACATGCCAATAGAAATTATCAAGGCGAAGCGGGAGGAGTTTTTGGGCTTGAAGCAAGGGGACATGAGTGACCCAGAATATGTCAGAAGGTTTAACTTTTTGGCCCAATATGTGGCCAAAGAAGAGGCATGGTGTGATTTATTCTTCCATGGCCTGAGTGCCATATTACAGGTGAAGTTGGCCGTGCACAAAAACAGCAGTTACAGTGACATGGTTGATCCGGCTCTCATCCAAGAGAAGCCTACACCTGGGTGGCAAGCTGAGAAAAGAAAAATGAGTGAGATCGAGCAGGCCAGCACAAGTTATGTGCCTCAGAAGTACCGTTTGGTGTATCAAACGCCATCCGGTGAAAGAGGGAGGCCACCTGTACGATCAACTCCTCAGAGGTTGATTGCTGGTCAAGTACCACAACTTCCACCACCTCCGCAGCAGCAGCATCAGACGGTGGTTTGTGCTCCATCGCAGTAGCCATGTGTACCTAGCATCCAACTGCAGGTCAATGAAGAACCGGAGAGACATCCGTGTTTCACTTGTTGGCGTATGGGCCATTATGCTAGACATTGTTCAGAGGGAATTCAAGGCTGTGGGTCGTCATATTTTAAATATTTCAACCCGTATCTATGTCTGCAGAAAGGAGGGCAGACAAGGGGCAGCATTCACTATACAGTGATTGATGATGTTCCGGAAGGAGAAGCAGCGTTAGCACGGATGTTTTCTCTGAATGAGCTATCGGTTTTGATTCTCTTTGGTTCCGGTGCCATACACAATTTCATTAGCCAATCTTTTGTGGCTCAACATCAGCTCCAAACAGCTTATTCAATGAGGCAATACCTCATATCTTCGCCTGGGGACAGCAGTACTACAAGCGAGGTTGTCTCCTGAGCACCTCTTTGTTTGGGGGGTAGAATATACCCCACGACTCTCATTATTCCTGAGGGTCTGAAGATCGATGTTATTTTGGGGATGTCGTGGTTGAATTACCACAAGCGGTTCTTAACATCAGCTCTAGGACCGTTGAGCTCAACTCCCCACAGCAGGGTCGTCATATATTAATTCTGGGCGCCAGACGGCAATAGATTGCAACAGTGAACCACACGGAAGCTGTGAAGATAGAGGACATTCCGGTGGCACGTGAGTATCCGGATGTGTTTCCTGATGATTTACCAGGCATGCTGCCCGAGCGAGACGTAGAGTTCAAGATAGAACTTATACCGGGAACAACATCGATATCACGAAGGCCGTATAAGATGGCACCCAATGAACTGGCAGAATTGAAGACACAGGTGAATGACCTAATGAGCAAGGGCTTTATACGACCAAGTTCGTCACCTTGGTATTGTTCAGCGTTGTTTGTCAAGAAGAAGGACGAAACACTACGGCTTTGTGTTGATTATCGTCCTCCTAACGCCGTAACCATCAAGAATAAGTATCCACTACCTCTCATTGATATGCTCTTCGATCAATTAGTGGGTTCTATGGTATTCTCGAAGATGGATCTTTGGTCCGGATATTACCAGATTAAAATCCGGGCAGAAGATATTTCGAAGACGGCATTCTCAACAAGATACGGGTTGTATGAGTATCTCGTTATGTCTTTTGGGTTGGCCAATGCCCCGGCACACTTTATCTACCTGATGAATTCAGTGTTCATGCCGGAGTTGGATAAATTTTTCGTAGTCTTCATCGACGATATCTTGGTGTACTCCAAGTCAGAGGAAGAACATGCTGAGCATCTGCATATTGTGCTACAAAGATTGCGAGATCATCAGCTCTATGCAAAATTCAGCAAGTGTGAATTCTGGATTAATAAAGTACGTTTTCTCGGACACATTATTTCGGCGGAGCGCATCGCTGTAGATCCGAGTAAGATTATCCAAGTACAGAATGGGAGTCACCAAAGTCAGTGCATGAAATCCGTAGCTTCCTCGGTTTAGCGGGTTACTACCGGAGGTTCATTCCGGGCTTCTCCAAGATTGCTAAACCGATGACAGAATTATTAAAGAAGAATACCAGATTTGTGTGGGGTGCTGCATGTGAACAAGCCTTCAAGATTCTAGTGAAGCATCTCACAACAGCCCAGTTCTTGCTCAGCCGGATATGACGAAGCCATTCGATGTTTATTGCGATGCATCTGGCATTGGTCTTGGCTGTGTGCTGATGCAAGAAGGACGAGCGGTCTCTTATGGATCTCGTCAACTCAGAAACCATGAGCAGCATTATCAAACCCATGATCTTGAATTATCTGTCGTGGTTCTTGCTTTGAAGATGTGGAGGCATTACTTGCTCGGAAATCTTGTACACCTCTACACCGACCACAAGAGCTTGAAGTACATATTCGCTCAAAAAGAATTGAACATGAGGCAACGAAGATGGCTAGAGCTCATTAAAGATTATGAACTTGAGATTCATTATCATCCAGGAAAAGCGAATGTGATTGCCGATGCGCTCAGTCGTAAGGCGCATATCCATCACCTGACTATTGCCGAAATGGATAATGAAGAACCAAACCTCCTTGCCATTTCGTATGGAGCTCTCTATAATCTTGCTCTCATTCCTACCATCCGAGAGGAGATCATTGAAGCTCAACGAAAATACAAGGGAATGTCCCACATACGGTGGAGAATTGACAACGGAGAAATGAAATGCTTCCGGAAGGACGATGAAGGTACGTTGTGGTTCAACGACCGGATAGTAGTACCCCGGGATATGGGACTACGGAAGAAAATTTTGGATGAAGCTCATTTGTCCAAATTTTCCATTCATCCGGGTAGCAATAAGATGTACCAAGATCCCTAGAAGAAATTTTGGTGGACATCTATGGAACAATAAGTTGCAAAGTACGTTTCAGAATGTGATACATGTCGAAGAGTCAAGGCCGACCATGTGAAGAAGTCGGGTCTGTTGCAACCACTGCAAGTACCGGCATGGAAGTGGGAAGACTTGAGTATGGACTTCATCGTCGGGTTGCCAATGATGTCCCACAACCATGATTTGATTTGGGTAATCTTTGACCGGTTAACCAAATCAGCACATTTCATCCCTGTGCATACCAGATACAATGCAAAACAGTATGCGGAGCTGTACATAGCACGGATCTTGTGCTTACGTGGAGTTCCCCGTACCATTGTGTCCGACAGAGGATCGATGTTCGTAGCCCGTTTCTGGGAGCAGCTACACACATCCCTGGGAACCAAACTGATTCTAAGCTCCTGCGTATCACCCTCAAATCGATGGGCAAACTGAGAGGGTGAATCAAATACTGGAAGATATGGTTAGAGCGTGTGCCATCCACCACGGTAAGAGCCGGGATGATCACTTACCGTTGGCGGAGTTCTCGCACAACAAAGGTTATCAGACGAGCATCAAAATGGCACCATACGAAGCTCTCTATGGCCGGAAGTGCCGTACACCCTTTTAATTGGTGCGAGTCCGGTGAACAAGTAACGTTCGGGGTTGATCTTGTCAATGAAGCCGAAGAGAGAGTTTGGATAATACAAGAGAACCTCAAAGCTGCCCAGTCTCGTCAGAAAAGCTACGCGGATCAGAGGCATCGACCGCTGCATTTCGACGTCGGAGAGCACGTTTATCTTCGTGTGTCTCCGATGAGAAGGATTCATCGGTTCGGGGTAAAGGGGAAACTTGCTCCCCGATTCATCGATCTGTTTGCCATCACAGAGAAGTGCGTAACCGTAGCATACCGGTTGGAACTACCGCCAAGCCTTGCCAGTATTCACCACATATTTCACGTGTCCCAGTTGCCAAAGTGTCTCAAGTTTACCACTGCTGTCCGCACTGAAGACATCGACGATTTGAAGCCGGATCTCACGTACACTGAGGGACCTGTGCAGATTATCGACGAAAAGACCCGAATCACCCGAAACCGGACTTTGAGATTTTACAAAGTCCTGTGGAGTAATCATACCCCGGAAGAGGCGACGTGGGAAGTGAAGATTACATCCACAAGAATTATCCGGAACTTTTGTCATAAACTTTGTAATTAACCTCCCGTCTCGCCCTTCTTTTGTAATCTCGGGACGAGATTACTTTTTAAGGGTGGGAGGAATGTAAAGGTCCCAAAAATATGAATACAAACAAAGTCATGTTTGCACAAAGTTGGTTTCATAAGTATGAAAAATGGGACTTGTTAAAACCTTTTCCACATGTGATAATACACATGAGAGATTTCTTCACGCAAGTCAAGTATTTATTTGAAAACTTGGAACCCAAAAGGGATTTGAAACCAAGGTGGAAAGTTTCCATATGAGGGAGAAAGTTAAATTCAGATTTGGAACAAATTTGTTCAACTCAAAATTCAAATGAGGGCAACACAATGAATTTCAAACTGTTGTGCAAAAATTCTCATTTGCAGCAGCCAAACCAATAATGAGATTTCATATTTGAATTCCTTAGGTCCAAATTAGTGGGTATGCGAAGTTTCATGAATTTTTGAAATGTTTTGCAACTCATTTTCCAAAATGGACTTTAAATTGCAAAGAATTCAAATACCCATTTGAATTTGAGTGAAACTTGCCCAATTATCCAAATGCACCTCAGATTTGAACTCCCACAATTTAATTTCGTCATTTGCAAATTTTGGGAGATATTTTAGAGGGTAAGAGGGAGCTGTTTGAGGGACCCACATGTCATTGAGGGAGTTAAAATTTGCAAAAGATCTCAGAGCACCAAGTGCCTTCCTCAGTGCGACACCGAGCAGCACTGAGAGCCACCTCCTCCTCGATTTTCATCGCGCTGGAGAGGTGTCTGAGTGCTCTTCCCTCACTGCCATGATCCTTTCGTCCATATCAACGAGACCCTCGCTGTTCCTTTCTCCCTCGCGCAAGAAACCAAACAGAGTTGCCGCTGCTCTCTCGATCCCTCGGCCACCCGTCAAACTTGCGTGCAAGCCTCGGCTGAGCAGCAAAACGGCACCATGGGACTTCCCACGACCTCCTCGCACCATTCCCACGTGAGCTCAGCCCTCCCTATGCCGAGAACACCTTGTTCCGCGGTGGCCGAAACAAAACCGAGAGGAGGTGCTCTCGTGGACAGCCCTACAGAGAGACTTTCACGACAAAGCAAGAGGACCGTTGGATGCGCCGAGCCTCCACGCAACTCACATCCGAAGCTTGAGCCAAAAGGTTGATCATCGACGGTGAATTTTGCAGTTTTCTTCCGGCCGGTGCAAAATCACCTTCGTGTAGGGAAACTCCAAATTCCCAATTGATTGTTGTTTAGAGTCCACGAAACTTCACACACAGGAGCTAGACTAGGTGGCAAATCTTTCTTCTTCACAAACCCTAGCATGAAACCCACTGTAGAGGGCCTACTCGGAGCTTTTCCGATGGCGGCCACGGTGGGGAGCATCGGGCGCACGATGAAAGCTATGGTAGAGCCATTACCGGGCCTTTTCACCACCATGCCGAGCTTCTCTGCAATCATGGATGCTGTAGGGCCTTTCCAGTGAACATTTGGCAGGCTAGCACGTCGGGGCGACGTCGCCGAACTCTCCCCGAGCCGCCGCACCGTCGCGCGCTAGGTTTTAGCCGACGCAGGTGTGGTGAAATGCTACCAACATGTTCAGCACGTGGGATAAGGGGCTAGCTGTGAATGGGAGCTCGGGATATGGCCGGATCGTCGAAAACCGGTGAGCTCCGGCGAGCTCGGCGGCGCTATCGCGTGGGGGCGCGAGGTTGACGAAGGAGCTGCCGGCCCAACATGTCAGCCGCACGTTAAACAGGAACTGGATTCTCTGTAACGTCGGATTATCTGTGACAGTGCGGGTAATAATCCTATGGCCCCGTGTGGCGTTGTCCCAGCACTAGACACGTGTCCCCTGGACCCACCGTCAGCGTTTGAATTTTTCCCTGATTTAATTCAAATTCCAGATTTTCTCCAAACTTTAGAAGAGCATAACTTTTGCTAGGAAACTTCAAATTTACTGATTCAAATTGGGTTAGATTCATATTGGAAAACTCAATCCAAATATGCAACCTAATTTGTATAAAAGTCATTATTTAATTCTGGATAGTTCTTTAAACTTTTCCGCAAAATAATTTTAGAAGGAGTTTAGTTTATCCAAAAATCCTCAAATTTTGTCAGAATATTTTTTAAGATATTATTGAACTCCTGTAAAAATTTCAACTCATTTGAAGTTGATTTGATTAGGATAATTCAGGTTTCAAGTTGCTGTGTTCGAATAAATACAGAAACATTTTCAGAGAATTCCCAAAACTTGGAAATTCAGTTCTGGGGATTCTTCACTCCAAAAATCCTAGGAAAATTCATGCATGCTCTATGAACTATAATTGAAATTGTAGTTCACTAAGTTTGACATGAACATGGGTGTTACCACAGAATTAATTTATCTTTGCTTAATTACTTAGGGAATTGTTCTGAATAAACCACTTAATGAAAAGTGCTAAATTTTGGTCCAGATGACTTTCTTGTGACAAGGAACTCACATGAAAATTCTCAGCTCCATTGGAGCTCTGGATAACCACTGTTCTGTTCAATCTCTTAAGGTGATCAACACACAAGTGGGGAAAACATTTAGCACTTGATGATATTGCTTAAACCCAACCCAAACCACTAGCACCAGTGTCATTTTAAATGCTTAAACAGAGTTCCAGTTTCTAAATTGTCATTAGAGCTTATTAGCAAAAGCTTTACAATTAAATACATATGCATATTCATATCGTGTAGCATCTACGTGAGAACTATGAAGGAATTAAAGTGGAGATCAAGGGGGAAGAAAAACGAGTAATCAAGCCACAAGTGATCTTCACTAACTGTTTGTATTAGTCACCTGCAAAACAGGCAAGCCCCGGTTTGTATTTGAACAGTTTTATAAAGTATTTCCATTTCTAGAGATCATAGCTTTGAATTGTTTGATTACATTAAGTCTAGTTAATGATGAAAACTCAACTACATGACCAGAAAGGTCCTAAGAGAGAAAGAGTAGAATAGCACCTCCTCGAGTGGATTTGGCTACGCTAAATGTTAGTAGGAAAGGTCTGGTAGAAGTCGAGTAGTTGGAATCTACTCGCGAGTTTAGGGCTTGGTTGATTCGGAGCGGATCAAGAATAGAAACAATGAGGAAAGTTCACACATAAGAAATGGAGACCGGGCAGGGAGTTTAGATGCAGCAGGCTGCGGATCGTGCGTGCATAGCCCTGCCTGTGTCAGTTAAGGCTCGTCCGTGCATGGCCGTGTTGGACAAGTTTGAGTTGTGTACCGGGCGCATACTGGCTATATGGGACCTAGGAAACCGATGTACCTCGGGAGATCCACATTGGAACTTTTCTAACTGTATTAGGCTTTCAGCGTCAGAGTAGCAGGAGGTAACTCGCTCAAGAACATATCACTGCGGGTATGTACCTTGAGGGAGCTTGCATACTCGGGGCAGTTAGACCGCGTGCTATGTAGAAGATCATGGGAAAGGTGGCAACGTACAAACATAAGTCGAGGTTGTTTCCGGCAACTCGGAGTATGGGTGTACGTGTCGTGTAGTCCGGTCGTGTACTGATTCGAATCACCGTCGCTCAGGGTCATATGAGCATACTTGCCCACTGCGTCTTGATGTAGTAACAACTGAATGGTTTCTTTTAAACTTGATAAGGCTGTGATTTAAGTTGTATTGGAAGCATGCTTGCATTAGATACAGTGCTCATTAAACTTCACTTCACTTTGTGCAAGAGGCATCGCAACAAAGCGTTTCTTGTTTGATTGTGGAGTTGCAATGTTGTTCTGCTCAAAGTCTTTACAATGATGAGGCTTAAAAATCTGAAAGTTAAGGATCAACATTAGGCGAGTCCTTTATGAAAATTCAGCTACCCCATTTCAATCCGTCGTGCATGTAGAGTTTCTTGTTTAGGAGAGACGGATCAGTCTTACTGAGCCTATATGCTCACACTTGCTATATGAGTGGTTTTGCAGGTTAACATCGATGCTAAGAAGAAGGTTGTCCGGTGAGACTCGGAGACTTCCGAGTCATTTAACACATGGAGAACCCAGCCGCTGCTGTTGTCTTCGTGTTGCTAGTGAGAGGAGTCTGCGGGCTGGACCTCTTCTTGAGTGCTCTTTAGTTATTCGACGTGAGCCGTTTATAGACTTCAGTTGTAGCTACTTGATATAAACTATTTGCAAATAAAAACTTGTAAGCTTCCGCTATTGTTTTATGTAATACATTGTTCCTTATATGTTTGCTGTTGGGTGCCGCACAACACGGCACCACCCAATGCGATTCCCGGGCGAGTGGCACGGCCCCGTGATTGACCGGGCGGCGTGGTCCCTCTCAACGAACACTTTTAGCAAGTGAAAACTTGGGCCCTTAAACAACGACCTTGCAAGATCCGCCCGCCTTCAGTCATCCTTTCTTCTTGTGGTGCCTTGACATCCACCTGAACTATGATGACTCGCTGTCTGCACGCCTCCGCAGCGTCCTCGGTGCTGCCAGCCTCGAAGAACAAGCGTTCCACTTATGGAAGATGAAAGTGTCAAGCCCCTGTCGCAGAGATGGGACCGGCCTTGTCGACCGTTCTTCACTAACTTTGGCAGCAACGGGCCGAAACGCCACGGCTACGCCCGCTGACGGTGGACATAGGCACCGCCGACCGCCAGGATCAAGAGGCCAACGACCGAAGGCCACAATCGGAGGAAGTGCAGCCATAGCCCAAAGCAAAGATCGATGAAGGGGAAACTACATACACTACCTTTTGACCCTTTTCTAACCTATGGTACCAAAACTTGCAGGGAAGCAGGAGCGTGAGATAACTAGAATGCAAGGGGAAGTCGCGGACATTAAGACTTGCACCCCAAGGGCTGCTTATATAGACAGCATAAGACAGCAATGAGTAAAGGAACCGGGGCCCATGAATGCACTTCCTGCAGCAACGCCTCTCGTCCGGAAAATGGTCACATAACTCTCGATACATCAGGACACGAAGCCCATAATAATTACGGTCAGATAAATATGCCCCTTCGATATCTGCAACGATTCAAAAAACTGTGCGCCATGTTTTCCCCTTCCCTAGAACGCCTCTCCTCCGCCGCGCCCCTTCGCGTACCCTCGACACGATGTCGACTGGTCGTACGAATCAGAGGCCCAGGTAAGTAGGTAATTCTTTTACGACCCACATTTGGGGCTCGATCAAAGTTCTGGGTTCTAAGGTATACCTACCATGTAGGTCGAAAGGACCACCTGGAACAAACCAGAGTGAGGTATAGGTGATATGAGATGGTCAACAATGGCGCACTCGGTAGCCCGAAAGTCCCGACATCTCTAAGTCTGATATCCGAGCCCCAATATGGTGACTCTCCGGTAGCCCCCCCCCCCATTGGCCGGCATCGAGCCGCTTGGGCCCGCGAATGGCCCAAGATCCATGCAAATTTACCAAGAGGGATCTTATGAAACATGGGCAGGCAGTGAGATTCCACTTGGATTTACCTGTTAGGAAGCTCACCGAGCCTGGGAATTTGGTCATCGCGGCAACTTCCCGATTGGCTCAACCCCTCCAAACCCGCGGACGGTTTGCGGACGAGGAGCGAAGCGGATTCGCTGATTGAACTGAGCTCGACCCGCGGAGGGGGGCTCGGGGGCTATTTGATGACTCGAAGCCATGAAAGGCTCGGTGCCTGAGGCTTTGAGCTCAGACTTAGCCACGAATCGAGACAAAATAGCGATCTCACACAGCTTGCGTTTTTTCTAATCCTTTCAAGTCCTTCGCCATCATTGAGGGCCGATTTTACCTGACAATGGAACACGTTAAAATCATTAGTAGCGTGTGAAAGAACTGTCTGTGCCATTTACAATAAGCCTTTTTTAGCCAATTCTTCAGGAGCTGGAATCACATACCCTTCTCTAACTCTAATTAGTCTGTTCTGTAACAGCATATAAAAAACTTTGTCACACCAGCTAATATCAAAAGTGTATCTAATTTCTTCCTTTTTGGCAGGTGTAGGTTTTAACGCAGGGCATGCAAAAGGCTTAGACCGAGGTTTCTGCACCCATTCAGCTATACATATATCAGAATCATCATCACTAGCCGAATCACTCTCACAACCCACAAAGTTGATTGCATTAGTTTTACTAGTATCCTTAAATCGTCTATGTAGTTTGACTTCCTTAGCATAATTTTCTTGTGGCAACGCCCTTTGCAGAAACTGATTAACATCTGATAATTCTTGCCCTTCGAATTTATCTTTAATATGTATGAGCAAACCAGAAAAGGCAAGATCAGCTAAATCCTTTTTAGCTATGATCAAACTAAAACATTGGTTTTAACATCCCTAAACCTTCTAATATAATGAAAAATAGGCTCATTATATTTTTGTTTGACCGATGTCAAGTTCAAAAGTCTAAGTTCAGTTTCACCGCTGTAAAAATATTCATGAAATTTCTGCTACAACTGTGCCCATGTAGTGATAGAATTCGCGGGAACTGATATAAACCATGTAATGCAGTACCAGATAAGGATAAAGGAAATAATCTCACTTTATGAGAATATAAGGTGCCAACCTCACTACATTGTGCTAAAAATTGTCCTATGTGCTCAAATGTTGACCTACCATCTTCCCCTGTAAATTTAACAAAATCAGGCATTCTAAAACAACGAGGATATGCTATTAAATCAAAGTGTTCCGTGTATGGTTTATAGTATGACCGTGCTCTATTTTTAGGCTCTAGACCAAATTCCCTAAGTATATTAGCAAGTTGATCTTTAAAATCTTCAGAAGGTAACGCAGAGCCGGTGGCTAAAATATGTGCAGTGTGTGTATGCGGTCCTACATGTGAAGGTTCACCAAAATATGAAACTGGTATCAGCCCACGAGGAATCCCGGTACCCTGGGTGGCAGTGGGGGAACGTTATACCCTACTGTCTGATAAAAGGGTTGTTGTATATTTGAAGTAAGGCCCAAATTTCGGTCATTAGCATTTAAATTCTATGCAATCGAATTAGATATGTTAGAATCAGTAACAGGTGTAAAGCTAGGTGCAAGATTGTGGGCCAAAATTCCAGCAAAATTCTGGCCAAATTCCATTGCTATTAGGAGCCATGCAGGATGACATGGCACCATCAGATGCATAGGGTGCAAGCCTAGTGTTCAGCAGGACAGCCGAACTGCTATTCCCAGGAAGCACTTCCTGCTTTTTATACTGTTCATCATTAAGTTGCAGGACTAATGAACGAACTTGACGAGGCAAACTATTCAAAAGATTCTGAATCTGATTTTAACTGAACTAGTTATCGATTGAGTAATAGTACATCACTACAGGAAACCTAACATACTACGACGGCCAAGTTATTTACGACGGCTAGCTGTCGTAAGTAACCTAACTTACGATGGCGCACAGCGACCGTCGTAAGTAAACTAACTTACGACGGCCTTAGGCCCATGGCCATCGTAAGTTACCACAGCCGTATCCCTAAGCCGTCGTAAGTTAAAGAGCTGTCGTAACCTAAGAGTTACTTACGACAGCTTAGGTTACAGCCCTCGTAAATTGCGGGTTATAACCGCCGCCCCGGTCTAGGCTCGGGCTCATTGTCACACCCGGTTTCTCCGAAGAACAACCGAGTGAATATCACATGTATGCCAGGATCGTTTTCTCATACATGTGATGACAAATAGTGAAGCATCATTTATTACAAGCCAGGTGTCGAATATAAATATGTCTTACAAAGCATACATCTCGCTGGACGATAATAAGTTCATAACATGTAAATAGAATAGCAGCGGAATATTATTCTTGTGGGCTCCGTCACAGGCGTTGCCCGGGGGACTCCATGAACCTAGAATCCTTCTTCGGTTCCAAAGTCTTGATCATTAAACCCCACATCATTCTCTTGACCTGAGCAGCAATATAAACCAACAAATATGCAAGGTTGAGTACCGATGGTACTCAGCAAGTGTGGGAAAGTTATGACATGCATGGCTAGAACAAGGAGAGGTTGAACTCATGGTTAAAGCACTATGCAATTAATACCTATCACCTTAGCTTATTAAGCACCTACATTACTACATAGTTGAAATGGTCCCAAACTCCCATCCCATCATCATAATCAAATAACCGTAATATCATTCCCAATGTTAAGCTCCCCGCTTAACATCCACAACCTTCAAGGTCATCATACTCTAATCATGAATAAGTCCAAGTCGCTTTTGACCGTGAGCATGGCTGTCATGACAGTTTTGACTCTGCAGAGTTTGTACCACTGTACCCACATGTAGTGATTTCATCCCCCGTTGCCGGGTGGACTAAAAGAACCTCCATTATGCCAGTGGCTACAAACCACATTCACACTTCCCAGGTGTGTAGCCAGGAGATCACTACGAAGCCTTTACAAAGGGATTCCCGACGAGCGTGGGCCCACTAAGGTTTCACCCATAACAGCATACAAGAGGATCCAACCCCGCTGCAGTGGCCCCCTCTTGAGCCTTGCGGTTCATATGGTAGTCCAGCTGACACCTATTCCCCGCACCATCCAACACACCCATACTACGCCGGGGATACACCTAATTATTTGGCCAAGCTGCCCCATCTCAGCATGTGGTTGGCACGGTAAAGCCAGGTTACATGCTCCATGAACCGGTTCTTAGGATCCAAGCAAGTACTAAACACAAACCCGAGTCTCGTGCACCCAGCACCAACCAAATCATCCAACTTGCCCCGATCCCTACCTCTACATAACTCATACTGTCTCATGCAAGAGAAGGTAAACAAGTTGATGATATCACTTCCCACTTATCCCATTCTAAGCATGGCTAAGCATAAGTAATATGAATGACATAATGAAACAAATCCCAACCCAAGCTACAAGGAAAACAAGGTAATGCAATTCTAGAGAAACTTCCTAGCATGGGTTTCATATTTCAATTGACAATGCAAATAATTCTATCTACACATCCTAGCATAGGATCAAAGTGGTCAAGGACACTTGTCTTCTTCCTGCTTCTCTGGGAATGGATAGTCCTGATCTTGGAAGGGAAGAACTTGCTCTGGGGCAGGTTCTACTCATGTCAACACACATAGCAAAAGAAAACAACAATCCATAAGACATAGTTCACACTTTCACTCCACACATACATACATATGATAATCATTCACATTTCTATGTGTTGTGTTTACTCTACATGTGTTGATTTTTGGTCTACATGCACTTTTAAACATATGTATATGATTTCTAACTTTTATATTCAGATTTATGTTTGCACACTATATATGAATTTTCAATTTGAACAGATTCCTTACATTCAATTGATACACATCTTAGCTACCAAGTATGCATGGAAAGTATTTTCCTACTCCAAATGGGTTTTCAGATCTTCTACCAAATCCTAAACTGAAATCTTTGGATTTGGAGACTTCATTTATCATTTTCTAGTTATGCATATCTATTTTCCTATATTTTAAGAGTTATTTTCTATACCTAATTGTGAACTTTATTATGAAAATAATAAGACACATCATCTATACAGAATAGGTTCTGATCTAAAATATTAAATAATATATTTTTGAACTTCTCCTCTGATGTGAACTAATTTATATTTATTTTACCAATTTTCAGAATTATTCTCTAACCTAAAAATGTGTTTCTAGATCTAATAAACATGAACACACCCAAACAGATTTCATTTCAGATTAAAATTTATTTTTAGTTCATTCTAAAGCTTTCCAAATGTTAGTAGAGTTTAAACTTGAATTTACAATGTGTTTGCCTCACCCTTTTAAATTTAAATCTTAATTACATATTCAAATTCCTAAATTTAATATTATATAAGGATAAAAAGGCAAACTCACCCCCTTTACAGGGTCTATTATATTATTTCATAAATTTCTAGGGGTCTAGTTACACATAACAGAGGGGTTTTCCTAATTTTTATTAAGTCCAGGGGCTAAAACTGATATTTAATTGAATTTACATGAATTTCTGAAGTTCCAGGGGCTAGATCAAAAGTTTCCGGGGCTAGCTCGTATTTTCCGAGATCCCCAGGGGTAGCGCGTAAGAATCCTGGCTTTTATAATGCAGGGCTGACGTGGACCGTCCGATTTAAAACAGACGGCTAAGATTATAACGTCGAACCGGTACGCGGGGATTTCAATTCTACCGTGCGATTTAAAATAGACGGCGCACAAGCGGCCACGTCGCTCGGACCGAGCGCGGGCGGCGCGCGGCGGCGGGAGGCGGCGATCTCGCCGGAATACTTCGGATCTTCGTCAATTCTTCCTAAAACTGGGATTTCATGGCATAGATCGGTAGAGGGGAGGTTGGGGATCTCACCTCGGGGTTTTTCTTGAGCTCGGAGGTCCTGGAAGGCGGTCGGCGACGAGGTCCGAGGTGGATTCACGGCGATGCTCGTCGGCGATGTGTCTGAAGCGCAAACCACCGAGTTTTCTGCACCTGCGTGATTCCACGGAGGCGGTGGAACACGATCAGCGCGTTAAATCAGAGAACCCGGGCAAAGATCGAGAGAAAATGGTGATCGGAGCTTCGGTTCTCACCGGGAGGAAAAACAGACGATCGCGGGTGAAAAACGGGACGATGCCTGTGTTTATATAGCCGGGGGAGGGCGGCGTTCGGATGTGATCGAGCTGGAGTCGTCCAGAACCGAAATTCGACTGGGATACGCGGGTATCCGGGGTGGTTTCGATTCGGAGGAGAGAGGAGTCCCGGTCGGCCGAGCGCTGCGCGCGAGGAGGAAGAAGATGGCGAGCCCCACACATCAGTGAGAAGAAAACGGGGCGCGCGGCTGCGGGCTGGCGCGGGGGCTAGGTGGGCCGGCTGGTGGGTTTCGGCCCACTGGCCGGGTTTTCTGTTTTTCTTTTTCTTTTTCCATTTCTTTTCTGGTTTGAATTTGAATTTGAATTCCAAGTTAAATTTGAATTTCTGCACCACATGCAATACGTCCAAAATTTTTTAAATTCCCCTCTTAACAGGATTTTGGGGTGTTACACTCATTCAGCCCGAGCCTGCCGCCGCGCCGCTGCTGCCCCAGTGCCGCCACCGCCGCCCCCAGCGCCGCCGCCCCGCGCCACTGGTGCCGTGTAACACCCCAAAACCTGCTAAAGAGGGGAATTTAAAAATTTTTGGGCGTATTGCATGTGGTGCAGAAATTCAAATTTAAACTGGAATTCAAATTCAAATCAAAACAGAAAAGAAAAGGAAAAAGAAAAAGAAAAACCCCAACCGGCCAGTGGGCCGAAACCCGCCAGCCGGCCCAATCCCCCGCGCCAGCCCGAACCCGCGCCCCCTTTCTCCCTCTCACTGACACGCGGGGCCCGCGTGCCATCCCTCACCTGCCGCGCGCCCCAACTGCTCCGGTTCCTTCGCGCCGATCACACCCGACGCTCCCGGATTCCTCGCGCTCGACCCAACCCCAAATCCCTCGCGCCGGCCTGCTCGATCGCAATAAACCCCCGCGCCCTCGGCGCTGATAAAAGCAGATGAACCCGCCGCCCTCCCCTCGCACGAGCAGTTCCTCTCTCGGTGAGCGCTGCCGCCGTTGAGCTTGGAATTCCCCAAGAGTGTCGTCGTCTCCCTCTGTCAAACCGATCTCGTGACCCCGCAGCACCGCGCACAAGCTGTAGACGCCGACCCCGGAGGAAAACGCCGCCGGAAACGACCATACCGACGCTCGCCGGTGAGTACCGCCGCCGCTCGCCGGTGAAACTTCTAAATTACACGGTTTCGATCCATCCTAATCATCAGTGTGCCATCTCTAGACACCAGTGAAGCGCCACGATTCGAGAACTCGAAGGGATCACCGCCCAAACTGCCACTTCGACGAGCACAGCAAGTCGCCGCCGCCTGTCCTCGTCGCCGACCGGGTTCCGAGTCCTTCAGGCCTAAGAAACTAGCCTAGGTGAGCTCCCCTACCTCCCCTCTGCCGTTTGCTACCAAAAAGGGCGGGTGTTAGCGTCTGTAGATGAAGATCCACGACCTCGCCGGCGAGCGCGCCTCTACCGCCGTGCGCCGCCGCGCACGCGGGCGAACTCCGGCCGGGAGCGACGTGGCCTCTTGTGCGCCGTCTATTTTAAATCGCACGGTAGAAATAAAACCGACGCGTACCGGTTCGACGATCTAATCTGAGCCGTCTGTTTTAAATCGGACGGTCCACATCAGCCTCACGTTATAAAGGCCGGGATTCTTAAGCTCTACCCCCTGGGGATCTCAGAAAACACGAGCTAGCCCCGGAAACTTCTGATCTAGCCCCTAGAACTTCAGAAATTCGTGTAAATTCATTTAAAAATCAGTTTTAGCCCCTGGACTTAATAAAAATAAGGAAAATCCCTCTGTTATGTGTAGTTAGACCCCTGGAAATTTATGAAATAGTAAATTAGACCCTGCAGTAGGGTGGATTTACCTTTTTGACCCCATATGATATTAAATTCAGAAATTTGAATATGTGACTAGGATTTAAATTTAAAAGGAAAGGAAAACGCATGTGCAAATTCAAATTTAAACTCTCCTAGCACTTGGAAAACTTTAGAATGAGTTAAAAATAGATTTTAGGCTGAAATGAAACCTGCCTAAGTGTTGTTCATATTTATTAGTTCTAGAAACACATTTTTAGGCTATGAAATAATTCTGAAAACTAATAAAATAAATTTAAATTAGTTCACATCAGAGGAGAAGTTCAAAAATATATTATTTAATATTTTAGATCAGAACCTATTCTGTTTAGATGATATGTCCTACTATTTAATATTAAAACTCATTTTTAGGCATAGAAAATAAATCTGAAAAATATAGGAAAATAGGTAAGCATAATTAGAAAATGATAAATGAAGTCTCCAAATCCAAAAACTTCAATTTAGGATTTGGTAGAAGATCTGAAAATCTATTTGGAGTAGGAAATTACCTTTCATGCAAACTTGGTAGCTAAGAAGTGTATTAATTAAATATATAAAGAATTTGTTCAAATTGGAAATTCATATATAGTGTGCAAACAGAAATCTGAATACAAAAGTTAGAAATCATATACATATGTTTAAAAGTGCATGTAGGCCAAAAATCAACACATGTAGAGTAACCACAACACTTAGAAATGTGAATGACTTTCATATGTATGTATGTGTGGTTTGCATGAAGTAAAAGTGTGAACTATGTCTTATGGATTGTTGTTTTCTTTTGGTATGTGTATTGGCATGAGTAGAACCTGTCCCAGAGCAAGTTCTCCCCTTCCAAGACCAAGACTTTCCATTCCCAGAGCAGCAGGAAGAAGGCAAGTGTCCTTGACCACTTTGATCCTATACTAGGATGTGTAGGTAGAATTATTTGCATTGTCAATTGAAATATGAAACCCATGCTAGGAAGTTTCCCTAGAATTGCATTACCTTGTTTCCTTGTAGCTTGGGTTAAGATTTATTCTATCATGTCATTTATTTATATGCTTAAGCTTAGCCATGCTTAGAATGGGATAATTGGGATATGAGATCATCAATTAATTTCCCTTACTCTTGAATGAGATATTATGAGTTATGTAGAGGTAGTGATCGAGGCAAGTTGGATGATTTGTTGGTGCTAGGTGCACGAGACTCGGGTTTGTGTTTAGTACTTGCCTGGATCCTAAGGACCGGTTCGTGGAGCATGTAACCTGGCTTTACCGTGCCAACCACATGCTGAGATGGGGCAGCTTGGCCAATTAATTAGGTGTATCCCCGGCGTAGTATGGGTGTGTTGGATGGTGTGGGGAATAGGTGTCAGCTGGACTACCATATAAACCGCAAGGCACAAGAGGGGGCCACTGCAGCGGGGTTGGAGCCTCTTGTATGCTGTTAGGGGTGAAACCTCAGTGGGCCCACGCTCGTCGGGAATCCCTTTGTAAAGGCTTCGTAGTGATCTCCTGACTACACACCTGGGAAATGTGAACTTGATTCACGGCCACTGGCATAATGGAGGTTCCTTTAGTCCACCCGGCAACGGAGGATGAAATCACTACATGTGGTTACAGTGGTGCAAACTCTGCAGAGTCAAAACTGTCATGACAGCCGTGCTCATAGTCAAGAGCGGCTTGGACTTATTCATGATTAGAGGATGATGGATTGGGAAGTTGTGGATGTTAAGCGGGAAGCTTAATATTTGAGATGAGACTATGTTTACTTCATATTGATGATGGGTTGGGAGATTGGGACCATTTCACCTGTGTAGTACTGTAGGTGCTTAATAAGCTAAGGTGATAGGTATTAATTGTGTAGTGCTTAAACCATGAGTTCAACCTCTCCTTGCTCTAGCCATGCATGACCTCTCCTTGCTCTGTTGGTTTATATTGCTGCTCAGGTCAAGAGAATAATGTGGTGTTCAATGACCAAGACTTTGGTCCTGAAGAAGGATTCTAGGTTCACGGAGTCCCCCGGGCAACGCCTGTGACGGAGCCCACAAGATTTATATTCCGCTGCTGCTTTATTTACATGTTCTGAACTTATTATCGTCCATCGAGACGAATGCTATGTAAGACTTATTTATATTCGACACCTGGCTTGTAATAATGATGCTTCACTATTTGTCTACACATGTATGAGAGAATGATCCTGGCATACATGTGATATTCACTCGGTTGTTCTTCGGAGAAACCGGGTGTGACAGAAGTGGTATCAGAGCCAAGGTTGCCCGTAGGAACGTGGACCTAGGTAGAAATGGACGTATTTAAGGACCCTATTTTCATAAAAACTATTTTACAAAGGTGTGCGTTGAAGGTGTTATTTAATGGGGTCACTTTATTCATCTTACCCCAACTTTTATTCAAAATACAATTTTTGTTTAACTCTTATCTAACTTAATTTTAAATGCTTTATGTTTTAGATGGTTCACATGATCCGCACCGCCTGCAAGTCCACCGGAGGGAGAGTTCCTGTAGTTGCCCTTGCCCTGAGAGAGGAGAACCGTCCGGTGACGTACCACTCCTACGGATTGGCAGTAGGAGGCTTGTTGCGCCGTCTTCGGCGTATGCTCCATGCCGCCGGCAATACGGGCAAGCTAATCATACACAACAACTCCACCGGACCATCCGTGAGAAGCGGGAAGAATAGAGTTCAAAAATGAGGATTATCCATAAAAATCAGCTGCTCAAGATCCACCGCTCTCCAGCTTGTCGGGCGACTCAGGTCGATGCTGAGAAGGATGTCACCTGGGAGACCATCACCTGCCAGAGTTACATCAACCGTCGCCACCTGGACAGGACTGAGTACATGTATGTCCTCCAGCGTGAGAGTGGCACCGCGGAGTACAAGTACCCGCCAGTGCAGCAGGGGACTTCCCATGACCACATGGACCTGTGCTTGGAGGATGCTACTATGCTCAGCACTCGACTGCAGGAGTGTTAGCAGGAGCTTCAGGATGTTCGTGACACCCTGAAGGAGACTGAGGCGTTGCTTCGCGCCAGCCTGAGGGCGAGAGAAAAAGGAGATGGGAATGAACTGTGTGTCACCGTAAATGACACGTGGACTCCTGACTCCCCAGACCGCCGGGCGAGCAGGCGTCGCCGCACTTCTCCACCAGCAGCTTCCCCACCCAAAGCGGAATCAGAGGGCAGCCGCAATAATGAAGAAGAACCCGAGGAGCCAGCTCAGTGATGCGAGTCGTGTAGAGTCCTTTCCCTTATTTCAACAGGTTATCGAGTAGTCGAGTCAATACCCTAGTTATTTGTGTGTGAATGTTTGGTGTGTGACGTGAGTTGTGAAAGACATGGGCATTTGTCCACAACCTCGTATTTAGGTTGCTTTGCTTTGATGTGTGAACCCCTATGAATTAAGAGTGCAATTATTTTCGCGTGAGACGTGACTCCCAAAAATCTACGTGAAACCCCCAGAAAATGTTAATATATATATTAAGGCCTCAAAAGTTTAAGTTTAAACAAGCAATTTGGGAAGTTAATACGTAATGCTTTAAGTTAACATTTGGATTGATCATGATAGATGGCTGGAAGAGGAAAGGGTCGTGGTGCCAACCCCGCCAACAACAACGATGAGGCCGGCAACCCTCATCTTTCTGGAGGACAAGACAGGGGTGGTCGTCGTGAAGGAGCTGATCCTATCCACCAAATGCTTGAAAATCAGAATCATCTCATCCAGAGCCTAACTCAAGTGGTGGCCAACTTGCACCCAGCTCCACCCCACCAGCTGCACCACGCCAACCAAGGTTGACTGAGTTTCTGGGGACTCAACCTCCAAAGTTTGCAAGTGTTGCTGAACCTCTGGAGGCAGATGACTGGCTAAAGACCATTGAGAGCAAGATGAGGATCATACGATGCCAAGGGTATTAGAGGGTGTTGTTTGCCTCTCACCAATTGCATGGACCTGCTGCTGATTGGTGGACCGCTTACGTGGCAGCCCATCATGACCCCGAGAACATCACATGGGAAGAGTTCAAGCGCAGTTTCCACAACCATTACATTCCAAGGGGTGAACTCAAAAACAAGAGAAAGGAGTTCTTGGGACTGCAGCAGGGAAACATGACGGTGATGGAATACCTCACTAAGTTCACCCAACTATCCCGTTATGCACCACGGGACATCGAAACTGATGAGCAAAAACAGGACTGTTTTGTGGAAGGACTTACTATGGAAATGCAGTGTGCAATGTCATCCAACGAGTATGAAAGCTTCAAAAAGATGGTAGACAGAGCATTTGTCGTGGAGAGGAAGCTGAAGGCCTTGGAAAATGAAAACAAGAGGAAGGCGGGTTGGTCACACCAAGCCTCAGGTAGCAACACACGCCCACGTCTGATGCAGCAACCCGCAGGGCAGACGAGCCGTGCTGTGGTGCCCTACTCAGCACCCAGAGGGTACAACCCGAATTTCAGGCCTCCATGAGCACCAGCACAGCCGCAGCGTCAGTTTGTACAGCAGCCTCGCCCCACATATCAACCTCGACTAGCAGTACAAGGACCACCGAACCAACCCCAAGACAACAAAGGCCAGACACCTAAGGTTGGGGTACAATGCTTAAACTGTGGTGAAGTGGGGCACTATGCCCATAAGTGCCCAAAGAAGAAGCCCATGCAGCCACAACAGCAGAATGTGATGCGAGGACGGGTGAACCACGTAACCATGGAGGAAGCACAAGAGGCACCAGACGTGGTAATTGTAAGTTTCCTGCCAATTTACACATTGCAACCCTGTTGTTCGATTCTGGTGCTACCCACTCGTTCATTGCTCAAGGGTTTGTTAAGAAGCATGATCTAGCAACAACACAAATGAACCATATGCTAGCAGTAAACTCTCCAGGGGGAGAAATAAGGACAAGACAAGTGTGTCCCAAGGTGAATCTAGACATTAATGGGGTAGTATTTACTGCAAACCTCATAGTGATAGACTCACAAGGGATAGATATTATTTTGGGTAAGGATTGGTTGACCAAACATAAGGGAATCATCCATTGTTCGATAAGAACGGTGGAACTAACTCACCCTAGTGGCACAAGAGTGAAGTTCATAACTGTACAAGAACCTAGGAGGGACCTTAAACTCAATTACGTTGAGGTGGGAGTGGAAGAGATCAGGATCATCAGAGAATATCCAGACGTTTTTTCGGAGGAGTTGCCGGGTATGCCTCCCGATTGTGAAGTGGAATTCGCGATTGAGCTAGTGCCTGGAACAGCTCCAATATACAAGAGGCCTTATCGGATGGACTCCAAACAGCTGGAAGAGCTCAAGGAGCATATAAGAGAATTGACAGAGAAGGGGTATATTCGTCCCAGTTCCTCACCATGGGGAGCTCCAGTCATATTTGTGACCAAGAAGGACGGAACCCAAAGGTTATGCGTAGACTACCGTGCTTTGAATGAAGTAACCATCAAGAACATGTACCCATTACCCCGCATTGAAGACTTATTTGATCAGTTGAGGGGAGCTTGTGTGTTCTCAAAAATTGATCCCAGGTCAGGATACCACCAACTTAAGATAAGACAAACCGATATTCCAAAGACAGCTTTCGTATCATGGTACGGGCTGTATGAATGCACCGTCATGCCGTTCGGGCTAACTAATGCCCCGGCAAACTTCATGTATCTCATGAACAAGGTATTTATGGAATATCTGGACAAGTTTGTGGTGGTTTTCATTGATGACATTCTCGTCTTTTCCAAAGATGAAAAAGAACATGAGAGACATTTAAGGTTGGTGTTGCAAAAACTGAGAGAACACCAACTATATGCCAAGCTGAGCAAGTGTGAATTTTGGTTAAAGAGAGTTCCCTTCTTATGACATATAATCTCGGAGGGAGGAATCTCGGTAGATCCCGCCAAGATCGAGGATGTGCAGAAGTGGAAGACCCCCGAAAATGTCGGGGAAGTTCGAAGCTTCTTAGGATTGGCTGGGTATTATCGACGGTTTATCGAGGGTTTCTCCAATATTTCGAGACCCCTCACCAAATTGTTGGAGAAGGGAATCACATTCATATGGACACCGCAGTGTGAGACGAGTTTTCAAGAACTAAAGAAAAGATTGACAACAGCCCCAGTGCTAGTTATGCTAGATATGCAGAAGAACTTTTTGGTGTACTGCGATGCCTCTGGACACGGGTTGGGATGTGTTCTCATGCAAGAGGGGCATGTCATGGCGTATGCGTCCCGGCAGCTCTGAAAACACGAGAAGAACTATCCCACACATGACCTAGAGCTAGCCGCAGTGGTACACGCATTGAAGATCTGGCGGCATTATTTGAT
This sequence comes from Neostapfia colusana, assembly GCA_030760725.1. Lineage (NCBI taxonomy): Eukaryota > Viridiplantae > Streptophyta > Magnoliopsida > Poales > Poaceae > Neostapfia > Neostapfia colusana. The sequence goes on along the minus strand of JASWHV010000006.1, from coordinate 60,165,324 downwards.
GGGGAAAAGGACAGAGATATATACGGACCATAAAAGCTTAAAGTACATTTTCACACAGCCAGATCTCAACCTCAGACAAAGGAGGTGGTTAGAGCTAATCAACGACTTTGATGTGGGCATCAACTATCATCCTGGGAAAGCGAACGTCGTGGCAGATGCTTTAAGCCAGAAGGTGCAGGTCAATAGGTTGATCTTAAAGGACATGCCTACAGAATTGAAGGAAGAGGTTGTAAAACTCAATCTATGTCTAGTGAATAGTGGTGAGGCCATCGCCATGGAAGTGGACTCCACATTAGAGCAAGACATACGCAACGGTCAGAAGAATGACGAGAAGATACAAGAGATTAGAGAACTCATCAAAGAAAATAAAGCCCCTGCATTCAGAGAGGATGAACAAGGTACGGTGTGGCATGGGAAAAGAATCTGTGTGCCTGAGGTGAAGGAGATCCGTAAATTGATTTTGAAGGAGGCTCATGATTCCGACTATTCCATTCATCCTGGAAGTACAAAGATGTATCATGACCTCAAGAGCAGATATTGGTGGTATGGCATGAAGCGAGATGTCGCTGAACATGTTGCTCTATGTGACACATGTCAGTTGGTGAAAGCAGAACATCAACGACCCGCGGGACTATTGCAACCACTCAAAGTGCCTGAATGGAAATGGGAAGAAATAGGTATGGACTTCATAGTGGGACTACCCAGGACCCAATCGGGATATGATTCGATATGGGTCATCATCGACAGGCTAACCAAGGTAGCTCATTTCATCCTAGTGAAATAAAGCTACAGCGGATCCAAATTGGCGGAATTGTACATGTCAATGATCGTGTGTTTCCATGGAGTGCCATAGAAGATTGTGTCATATCGAGGGACGCAATTCACCTTGAGGTTCTGGCAGAGATTACATGAAACCATGGGAACTCATCTAAATTTTAGTTCTGCCTATTACCCCCAGACTGACGGGCAGATGGAAAGAACCAATCAGATCCTTGAGGATATGCTGAGAGCGTGTGCGCTCAAGAACAATAGGATTTGGGATAAGAACTTACCGTATGCGGAGTTCTCCTATAACAACAGCTATCAGGCTAGTATGAAGATGTCACCGTTTGAGGCGTTGTATGGAAGGAAGTGCATGACTCCACTATTTTGGAACCAAACAGGGGAAAGTAAAGTGTTTGGTCCCGAAGTACTACAAGAAGCCGAGGCAAAAGTGAGGGAAATTTGCAACAACTTGAGGATAGCACAAACCCGACAAAAGAGCTATGCCGATGTACGGAGAAGAGAGCTCGTTTTCAACGTGGGAGACTTTGTCTATCTCAAGGTGTCCCCTATCCGAGGACTTCGTCGGTTCTAGGTGAAAGGAAAGTTATCACCTCGATACATCGGACCCTTTTAGATCCTGGAGAGGAAAGGCAAAGTGGCATATCAACTAGAACTACCGGTTCATCTATCGGATGTGCACGATGTATTCCATGTGTCACAGCTCAAGAAATGTCTAAGGACACCTGAAGAGATGTCACCCATGAATGAGGTTGACGTACGAGAGGATCTGTCTTATGCCGAGCAACCGGTCAAGATTTTGGAGACAACGGAACGCCACACAAGAAATAAAAGAATCCGGATGTGCAAGGTGCAGTGGAAGCATCACTCGGAAGAGGAAGCCACATGGGAGCGAGAAGACGAGCTTAAGGCACAGTTTCCGGAATTGTTTTCCTAGAACCACCAATCTCGAGGACGAGATTTCTTTTAGGGGGGTAGAGCTGTAAAACCCCAAAACCTGCTAAAGAGGGGAATTTAAAAATTTTTGGACGTATTGCATGTGGTGCAGAAATTCAAATTCAAACTGGAATTCAAATTCAAATCGAAACAGAAAAGAAAAGGAAAAACAAAAAGAAAAAGAAAAACCCCAACCGGCCAGTGGGCCGAAACCCACCAGCCGGCCCAATCCCCCGTGCCAGCCCGAACCCGCGCCCCCTCTCTCCCTCTCACTGACACACGGGGCCCGCGTGTCATCCCTCACCTCCCGCGCGCCCCAACTGCTCCAGTTCCTTCGCGCCGATCACACCCGACGCTCCCGGATTCCTCGCGCTCGACCCAACCCCGAATCCCTCGCGCTGGCCTGCTCGATCGCAACAAACCCCCGCGACCCTGGCCCTGATAAAAACAGACGAACCCGCCGCCCTCCCCTCGCACGAGCAGTTCCTCTCCCGGTGAGCGCCACCGCCGTTGAGCTTGGAATTCCCCAAGAGCGTCACCGTCTCCCTCTGTCAAACCGATCTCGTGACCCCGCAACACCGCACACAAGCTGTAGACGCCGACCCCGGAGGGAAACGCCGCCGGAAACGACCATCCCGACGCTCGCCGGTGAGTACCGCCGCCGCTCGACGGTGAAACTTCCGAATTACACGGTTCCGATCCATCCTAACCATCGGTGTGCCATCTCTAGACCCCAGTGAAGCGCCATGACCCGAGAACTCGAAGGGATCACCGCCCCAACTGCCACTTTGACGAGCACAGCAAGCCGCCGCCGCCTGTCCTCGTCGCCGACCGGGTTCCGAGTCCTTTAGGCCTAAGAAATTAGCCTAGGTGAGCTCCCCTACCTCCCCTCTGCCGTTTTCTACCAAAAAGGGCGGGTGTTAGCGTCTGTAGATGAAGATACGTGACCTCGCCGGCGAGATCGCGCCTCTGCCGCCGTGCACCGCCGCGCGCGCGGGCGAACGCCGGCCGGGAGCGACGTGGCCTCTTGTGCGCCGTCTATTTTAAATCGCACGGTAAAAATAAAACCGATGCGTACCGGTTCGGCGATCTAATCTGAGCCGTCTGTTTTAAATCGGACAGTCCACGTCAGCCCCGCGTTATAACGGTCGGGATTCTTACGCGCTACCCCCTAGGGATCTCGGAAAACACGAGCTAGCCCCGGAAACTTCTGATCTAGCCCCTGGAACTTCAGAAATTGATGTAAATTCATTTAAAAATCAGTTTTAGCCCCTGGACTTAATAAAAATTAGGAAAATCCCTCTGTTATGTGTAGTTAGACCCCTGGAAATTTATGAAATAGTAAATTAGACCCTGCAGTAGGATGGATTTACCTTTTTGACCCTATATGATATGAAATACAGAAATTTGAATATGTGACTAGGATTTAAATTTAAAAGGAAGGGCAAACACATGTGCAAATTCAAATTTAAACTCTCCTAGCATTTGGAAAACTTTAAAATGAGTTAAAAATAGATTTTAGGCTGAAATGAAACCTGCCTAAGTGTTGTTCATATTTATTAGTTCTAGAAACACATTTTTAGGCTATGAAATAATTCTGAAAACTGACAAAATAAATTTAAATTAGTTCACATCAGAGGAGAAGTTCAAAAACATATTATTTAATATTTTAGATCAGAAGCTATTCTGTTTAGATGATATGTCCTACTATTTAATATTAAAACTCACTTTTAGGCATAGAAAATAAATCTGAAAAATATAGGAAAATAGGTAAGCATAATTAGAAAATGATAAATGAAGTCTCCAAATCCAAAAACTTCAATTTAGGATTCGGTAGAAGATCTGAAAACCTATTTGGAGTAGGAAATTACCTTTCATGCAAACTTGGTAGCTAAGAAGTGTATTAATTAAATATATAAAGAATTTGTTCAAATCTGAAATTCATATATAGTGTGCAAACAGAAATCTGAATACAAAAGTTAGAAATCATATACATATGTTTAAAAGTGCATGTAGGCTAAAAATCAACACATGTAGAGTAACCACAACACTTAGAAATGTGAATGACTTTCATAGGTATGTATGTGTGGTTTGCATGAAGTGAAAGTGTGAACTATGTCTTATGGATTGTTGTTTTCTTTTGGTATGTGTATTGGCATGAGTAGAACCTGCCCCAGAGAAGGTTCTCCCCTTCCAAGACCAAGACTTTCCATTCCCAGAGCAGCAGGAAGAAGGCAAGTGTCCTTGACAACTTTGATCCTATACTAGGATGTGTAGGTAGAATTATTTACATTGTCAATTGAAATATGAAACCCATGCTAGGAAGATTCCCTAGAATTGCATTACCTTGTTTCCTTTTAGCTTGGGTTGGGATTTATTTTATCATGTCATTTATTTATATGCTTAAGCTTAGCCATGCTTAGAATGGGATAATTGGGATATGAGATCATCAATTTATTTCCCTTACTCTTGAATGAGATATTATGAGTTATGTAGAGGTAGGGATCGAGGCAACTTGGATGATTTGGTTGGTGTTGGGTGCACGAGACTTGGGTTTGTGTTTAGTACTTGCCTGGATCCTATGGACCGGTTCATGGAGCATGTAACCTGGCTTTACCGTGCCAACCACATGCTGAGGTGGGGCAGCATGGCCAATTAATTAGGTGTATCCCCGGCGTAGTATGGGTGTGTTGGATGGTGCGGGGAATAGGTGTCAGCTGCACTACCATATAAACTGCAAGGCTCAAAAGGGGGCCACTGCAGCGGGGTTGGAGCCTCTTGTATGCTGTTAGGGGTGAAATCTCAGTGGGCCCATGCTCGTCGGGAATCCCTTTGTAAAGGCTTCGTAGTGATCTCCTGGCTACACACCTGGGAAGTGTGAACATGGTTCGCGGCCACTGGCATAATGGAGGTTCTTTTAGTCCACCCGGCAACGGGGGATGAAATCACTACATGTGGGTACAGTGGTACAAACTCTGCAGAGTCAAAACTGTCATGACAGCCGTGCTCACAGTCAAGAGTGGCTTGGACTTATTCATGATTAGAATATGATGACCTTGGAGGTTGTGGATGTTAAGCGGGGAGCTTAACATTTGAAATGATGTTATGGTTATTTGATTATGATGATGGGATGGGAGATTGGGACCTATTTTACCTGTGTAGTAATGTAGGTGCTTAATAAGCTAAGGTGATAGGTATTAATTGAGTAGTGCTTTAACCTTGAGTTCAATCTCTCCTTGCTTTAGCCATGCATGACATAACTTTCCCCACACTTGCTGAGTACCATCGGTACTCAACCTTGCATATTTGTTCGTTTATATTGCTGCTCAGGTCAAGATAATGAGGTGGTGTTTAATGATCAAGACTTTGGACCTGAAGAAGGTTTCTAGGTTCATGGAGTCCCCCAGGCAACGCCTGTGACGGAGCCCACAAGAATAATTATTCCGCTGCTAGTTTATTTACTTGTGATGAACTTATTATTGTCCATCGAGACGTATGCTATGTAAGACTTATTTATATTCGACACCTGGCTTGTAATAAATGATGCTTCACTATTTGTCATCACATGTATGAGAAAATGATCCTGGCATACATGTGACATTCACTTGGTTGTTCTTCGGAAAAACCGGGTGTGACAGAAGTGGTATCAGAGCCAGGTTGCCCGTAGGAACGTGGACCTAGGTAGAAATGGTCGTATTTAAGGGCCCTATTTTCTTAAAAACTATTTTACAAGGTGTGTGTTGAAAAGTGTTATTTAATGGAGTCACTTTCTTAATCTTACCCCAACTTTCATTCAAAATAGGATTTTTGTTTAAAAGTTTATCTAACCTAAGTTTAAATGCTTTCTGTTTTAGATGGTTCGCATGATTCGCACCGCTCGCAAGTGCACAGGAGGGAGAGTTCCCGTAGTTGCCCTTGCCCAAAGAGATGAGAGAAGTTCGGTGACGTACCTTTCCTACGGATTGGCAGTAGGAGGCTTGTTGCGCCGTCTTCGACGTATGCTCCAAGCCGCCGGCAATACGGGCAAGCTAATCATACACTATAGCTCCACCAGGACCATCCTTGAGAAGAGGGAAGAATGGAGTTCAGAGATGAGGATTATCCACGAAAATCAGCTGCTCAAGATCCACCGCTCTCTAGCTTGTCGAGCGACACAGGTCGATGCGGAGAAGGATGTCACCTGGGAGGCCATCACCTGCCAGAGTCACATCTATCGTCGACACCTGGACAGGACTGAGTACATGTATGTCCTCCAGTGCGAGAGTGGTACAACGGAGTATAAGTACCCGCCAGTGCAGCAAGGGACTTCCCATGAGCACATGGACTTGTGCTTGGAGGATGCTGCTATGCTCAGCACTCGACTGCAGGAGTGTTAGCAGGAGCTTCAGGATGTTCGGGACACCCTGAAGGAAACCGAGGCGTTGCTTCGAGCCTGCTTGAGGGCGAGAGAAAGAGGAGATGGGAATGAACTGTGTGTCACCGTGAATGATACATGGACTCTTGACTCCCCAGATCGCCGGGCGATCAGGCGTCGTCGCACTTCTCCACCAACAACCTCCCCACCCAAAGCAGAGTCAGAAGGCAGCCGCAATAATGAGGAAGATCACGAGGAGCCAGCTCAGGGATACGAGTAGTGTAGAGTCTTTCCCTTAGTTAGCAAGATGTCGAATAGTCGAGTCGTTACCTTAGTTAATGGTGTGTTAATGCTTGGTGTGTGACGTGAGTTGTGGAAGCCATGAGCAATTTTCCACAGCCTTGTCTTCAGATTGTTTTGCTTTGGTGTGTGAACCCACATGAAATAATAGTGCATTTATTTTTGTGTGAGACATGAACGCTCAGAAAGTATAACAAAGCCTCAACACTCCAAAGTAAAAACAAGTGAAAGTAGTAAGATAATGCGTAATGCTTTAAATTAACATTTGGTTGATCATGCTAGAAGGCCGGAAGAGGAAAGGGCCGTGTTGCCAACCCCGCCAACAACAACGACGAGGCCTGCAACCCTCATCTTTCTGGGAGCCACGACAGGGGTGGACGCCGTGAGGGAGTTGATCCCATCCACCAAATGCTTGAAAATCAAAATCAGCTCATCCAGAACCTGACTCAAGTGGTGGCCAACTTGCATCAAGTTCCACCTCCACAAGCTGCACCACGCCAACCAAGGTTGAGTGAGTTTCTAGGAACTCAACCTCCGAAGTTTGCAAGTGCTGCTGAACCTCTGGAGGCAGATGACTGGCTAAAGACCATTGAGAGCAAGATGAGGATCATACAGTGCCAAGGGTATGAGAGGGTGCTGTTTGCCTCTCATCAATTGCATGGACCTTCTGCTGATTGGTGGACCGCTTACGTGGTCGCCCATCATGACCCTGAGAACATCACTTGGGAAGAGTTCAAGCGTAGCTTCCTCAACCATTACATACCAAGGGGTGAACTCAAAAACAAGAGGAAGGAGTTCTTGGGACTGCAGCAGGGAAACATGACTGTGAGGGAGTACCACACTAAATTCACTCAACTCTCCCGGTATGCCCCACGGGACATAGAGACTGATGAGCAGAAACAGGATTGTTTCGTGGAAGGACTTACCGCAGAAATGTAGTGTGCAATGTCCTCCAACGAGTATGTAAGCTTCCAAAAGATGGTGGACAGAGCATTTGTGGTAGAAAGGAAGCTGAAGGCCTTGGAAAATGAGAACAAGAGGAAGGCCGGGTGGTCACACCAAGCCTCAGGGAGAAACACCCGCCCACGTCTGATGCAGCAACCCACAGGGCAGACGAACCGTGCTGCGGTACCCTACTCAGCACCAAGAGGGTACAACCCGAACTACAGGCCTCCGGCAGCACCAATACAGCCACAACGTCTGTTCGTACAGCAGCCTCGCCCTACATATCAACCTCGACCAGCAGTGCAAGGACCCTCAAACCAACCCCAAGACAACAAAGGTCAGGCACCTAAGGATGGGGTGCAATGTTTTAACTGTGGTGAAGTGGGGCACTACGCCCATAAGTGCCCAAAGAAGAAGGTCGCGCAGCCACAACAGCAGAATGTAATGAGAGGACGGGTGAACCACATCACCATGGAGGAAGCGCAAGAGGCACCTGACGTGGTAGTTGGTAAGTTTCCTGTCAATCTACATATTGCAACCCTGTTGTTTGATTCTAGTGCTATCCACTCGTTCATTGCTCAAGGGTTTGTTAAGAAGCATGACCTAGCAACAACACAAATGAACCATATGCTAGCAGTAAACTCTCCAGGTGGAGAAATAAGGACAGGACAAGTGTGTCCCAAGGTGAACCTAGACATTAATGGGGTAGTATTTACTGCTAACCTCATAGTGATAGATTCACAAGGGATAGATATTATTTTGGGTATGGATTGGTTGACCAAACATAAGGGAATCATCCATTGTTCGACCAGAACGGTGGAACTAACTCACCCTAGTGGCACAAGAGTAAAATTCATAACAATACAAGAGCCTAGGAGGGACATTAAATTAAATCAAGTGGAGGTGAAAGTGGAGGAGATCAGGACCATCAGGGAATATCCAGATGTTTTTCCGGAGGAGTTGCCAGGTATGCCTCCTGATCGTGAAGTGGAATTCGCAATTGAGCTAGTGCCTGGAAAAGCCCCGATATACAAGAGACCTTATCGGATGGTCCAAGCAGCTGGGAGAACTCAAGGATCATTTAATAGAATTGACGGAGAAGGGATATATTCGTCCTAGTTCCTCACCATGGGGAGCTCCAGTGATATTTGTGCCCAAGAAGGACGGAACCCAAAGGTTATGTGTAGACTACCGTGCCTTGAATGAAGTAACCATCAAGAACAAGTACCCATTACCCCGCATTGAAGACTTGTTTGATCAGTTGAGGGGAGCTTTTGTGTTCTCAAAAATTGATCTCAGGTCGGGATACCACCAACTTAAGATAAGGCAAACTGATATTCCAAAGACAGCTTTCGTATCTCGCTACGGACTGTATGAATACACCGTCATGCCTTTCGGGTTAACTAATGCCCCGGCATACTTCATGTATCTCATGAACAAGGTATTCATGGAATATCTAGACAAATTTGTGGTGGTTTTCATAGATGACATTCTCGTCTTCTCCAAAGATGAAGAAGAACATGAGAAACATCTAAGGTTGGTGTTGCAGAGGCTGAGAGAACACCAACTATATGCCAAGTTGAGCAAGTGTGAGTTTTGGCTGAAGAGAGTTCCCTTCTTAGGACATATAATCTCGGAGGGAGGAATCTCCGTGGATCCCGCCAAAATCGAGGATATACAGAAGTGGAAGACCCTTGAAAATGTCGGGGAAGTTCGAAGCTTCTTGGGATTGGCTGGATACTATCGACGGTTTATTGAGGGATTCTCTAAGATCTCGAGACCCCTCACCAAACTGTTGGAGAAGGGAATCACATTCACATGGACGCCGCAGTGTGAGACGAGTTTTCAGGAGTTAAAGAAAAGATTGACAACAGCCCCAGTGCTAGTTATACCAGATATGCAGAAGAACTTTACGGTGTACTGCGATGCCTCTGGAAACGGGTTGGGATGTGTTCTCATGCAAGAAAGGCATGTCGTGGCTTATGCATCCCGGCAGCTCCGGAAGCACGAGAAGAACTATCCTACACATGACCTAGAACTAGTCGCAGTGGTACACGCGTTGAAAATTTGGCGGCACTACTTCATGGGGAAGAGGACGGAGATATATACGGATCATAAGAGTTTAAAGTACATTTTTACACAGCCAGATCTCAACCACAGACAAAGGAGATGGTTAGAGCTAATCAATGACTTTGATGTGGGCATCAACTATCATCCTGGGAAAGCAAACGTCGTGGCAGATGCTTTAAGTCGGAAAGTGCAGGTCAATAAGTTGAGCTTGAAGGACATGCCTGCAGAATTGAAGGACGAGGTTATAAGGCTCAATCTATGCCTTGTGAATAGTGGTGAAGCCATCGCCATGGAAGTGGACTCCACACTAGAGCGAGAAATACGTGAGGGTCAAAAGAACGACGAGAAGATACAAGAAATCAGGCAACTCATCAAGGAAAATAAAGCCCCTGGTTTCAGAGAGGATGAACAAGGTACGGTGTGGCACGGGAAAAGGATCTGTGTGCCTGAAGTAAAGGAGATCCATGAATTGATTTGAAGGAGGCTCACGATTCCAACTATTCCATTCATCCTGGGAGTACGAAGATGTACCAGGAGCTCAAGAGCGGGTATTGGTGGTATGGCATGAAGCGAGATGTCGCGGAACATGTTGCCCTATGTGACACATGTCAGTTGGTGAAAGCAGAACATCAACGACCCGCGGGATTATTGCAACCACTCAAAGTACCTGAATGAAAATGGGAAGAAATCGGTATGGATTTCATAGTGGGACTGCCTAGGACCCAATCAGGATATGATTCGATATGGGTCATCATCGACAGGCTAACCAAGGTAGCTCATTTCATTCCCGTGAAAGAAAGCTACAGCGGATCCAAATTGGTGGAGTTGTACATGTCAAGGATCGTGTGTTACCATGGAGTGCCAAAGAAGATAGTGTCGGATCGAGGGACACAGTTCACCTCGAGGTTCTGGCAGAAGTTGCACGAAACCATGGGAACCCATCTGAACTTTAGTTCTGCCTATCATCCCCAAACTGACGGGCAGATGGAAAGGACCAATCAGATTCTTGAGGATAGGCTGAGAGTGTGTGCACTCAAAAATAATCGGAGTTGGGATAAGAACTTACCGTATGCGGAGTTTTCCTATAACAACATCTATCAGGCTAGTATAAAGATGCCACCGTTTGAAGCTTTGTATGGGAGGAAGTGCAGAACTCCCCTATATTGGAACCAAACGGGGGAAAGTAAAGTGTTTGGTCCCGAAGTACTACAAGAAGCCGAGGCGAAAGTGAGGGAAATTCGCAACAACTTGAGGATAGCACAGACACGACAAAAGAGCTATGCCGATGTTCGGAGAAGAGAGCTCGTTTTCAACGTGGGAGACTATGTCTATCTCAAGGTGTCCCCTATCCGAGGACTTCGTCGGTTCAAAGTGAAAGGGAAGTTGTCATCTCGATACATCGGATCCTTTCAAGTTCTGGAGAGGAAAGGCGAAGTGTCGTATCAACTAGAATTACCGGCTCGCCTATCAGATGTGCACGATGTATTCCATGTGTCATAGCTCAAGAAATGTCTGAGAACGCCTGAAGAGGTGTTACCCATGAATGAGATTGACGTAGCTGAGGATTTGTCTTATGCCGAGCAACCATCCAAGATTTTGGAAACAATGGAACGCCTCACCAGAAATAAAAGAATCCGGATGTGCAAGGTGCAGTGGAAGCATCACTCGGAAGAGGAAGCCACCTGGGAGCGAGAAGATGAGCTTAAGGCACAATTTCCGGAATTATTTTCTTAGAACCACCAATCTCGAGGACGAGATTTCTTTTAAGGGGGGTAGAGCTGTAACACCCCAAAATCCTGTTAAGAGGGGAATTTAAAATTTTTTTGGACGTATTGCATGTGTTGCGAAAATTCAAATTGGAATTCAAATTAAACTCAAAACAAAAATGAAAAAGAAAAAGAAAAAGAAAAAAATAAACCTTCCCGGCCAGTGGGTCGAAACCCACCAGCCGGCCCACCCAACCCCCGCGCCAGCCCGCAGCCGCGCGCCCGCGCACCTCTCGCAGACAGGCGGGACCCACCTGTCATCCCCGACCTCCCGCTCGTCCGAACCCGGGACTCCTCCGCGCGCACACCCGATCGAAACTAACTCGGAAAACCGCGCATTCCCAGCCGAATTCTGGTTCCGGAGGACTCCAACTCGATCTAAACTAACACGCCAACCTCCCCCGTCTAGAAAAACCCCGGCATCGTCCTGTTTTTCACCCGCGATCGGCTGATTTTACTCCCGGTGAGAACCGAAGCTCCGATCACCGTTTTCTCTCAATCTCTGCTCGAATTCTCTGATCTAACGCGCCGATCATGTTCCACCGCCTCCGGGGAATCACGCAGGTGCATAAAACTCGGTGGTTTGCGCCTCAAACACAGCGCCGACGAGCCTCACCGTGAATTCACCTCGGACCTCGTCGCGGACCGCCTTCCAGGACCTCCGAGCTCAAGAAAACCCCGAGGTGAGATCCCCAACCTCCCCTCTACCGATCTATGCCATAAAATCACAGTTCTAGGAAGAATTTACGAAGATCCGAAACTCTCCGGTGAGATCGCCGCCTCCCGCCGCCGTGCGCCGCCGGGCAGCGCCGCCCACGCTCGATCAGAGCGACGTGGCCCCTTGTGCACCGTCTATTTTAAATCGCACGGTAGAATTTAAATCCCCACGTACCGGTTCGGCGTTATAATCTCAGCCGTCTGTTTTAAATTGGACGGTCCACGTCAGCCCCGCGTTATAAAGGTCGGGATTCTTACGCGCTACCCCCTGGGGTTCTCGGAAAATACGAGCTAGCCTCGGAAACTTTTGATCTAGCCCCTGGAAGTTCAGAAAATCATGTAAATTCATTTAAAAATCAGTTTTAGCCCCTGGACTTAATAAAAATTAGGAAAACCCCTCTGTTATGTGTAGTTAGATCCCTGGAAATTCTTAAAATAATATAATAGACCCTGTAGTGGGGTGAGTTTACCTTTTTAACCTTATGTGATATTAAATTTAGGAATTTGGATATGTGATTAGTATTTAAAATTTAAATGATGGGACAAACACATTGTAAATTCAAATTAAAAACTTTCCTAGTACTTGGAAAACTTTGTAATGAGATAAAAATAGATTTTTGGCTGAAATGAATCTGTTAAATTGATTATTCATATTTATTAGTTATAGGGACACATTTTTAAGTAGAGAATAATTCTAAAAATTATTAAAATAAATATAAAATAGTTCACATCAGAGGAGAAGTTCAAATATATGTTACTTAATATTTTAGGTCAGAAACTATTCTGTTTAGATGATATGTCTTATTATTTTCAAAATAAACTTCACAATTAGGTATAGAAATTAAATCTTAAAATATAGGAAAGTAGGTATGCATAACTATAAAAGGATAAATGAAGTTCCCAAAATCCAAAGAATTCAGTTTAGGGTTGGTAGAAGGTCTGAAGACACATTTGGAGTAGGAGAATACTTTCCATGCATACTTGGTAGCTAAAATGTGTATCAATTGAATATAAGGAATTCATTTAAATTGGAAATTCATATATAGTATATAAACATAAATATGAATACAAAAGTAGAAATCATATGCACATGTTTAAAAGTGCATGTAAGCCCAAAATCAACACACATAGAGTAACCACAACACATAGAAATATGAATGACTTTCATAAATGTGAATGTGTGGTTTGTATGAAGTGGAAGTGTGAACTATGTCTTATGGATTGTTGTTTTCTTTTGCTATGTGTGATGGTATGAGTAGAACCTGCTCCAGAGCAAGTTTTTCCTTTCCAAGATCAGGACTATCCATTCCCAGAGCAGCAGGAAGTAGAAAGTGTCCTTGACCACTTTGATCATATACTAGGATGTGTAGATAGAATTATTTGCATTGTCAAATAAAAATATGAAACCCATGCTAGGATGTTTCCCTAGAATTGCATTACCTTGTTTCCTTGTAGCTTGGGTAGGGAGTTATTTTATCATGTCATTCATTATTATGCATATGCTTAGCCATGCTTCGAATGGGATATTTGGGATATGGGATCATCAGTTTATTTTACCATACTTTTGAATGAGATATTATGAGTTATGTAGAGGTAGGGATCAAGGCAAGTTGGATGTTTTGGTTGGTGCTAGGTGCACGAGACTCGGGTTTGTGTTTAGTACTTGCCTGGATCCTAAGGACCGGTTCATGGAGCATGTAACCTAGCTTTACCGTGCCAACCACATGCTGAGATGGGGCAGCTTGGCCAATTAATTAGGTGTATCCCCGGCGTAGTATGGGTGTGTTGGATGGTGCGGGGAGTAGGTGTCAGCTGGACTACCATAAGAACCGCAAGGCTCAAGAGGGGGCCACTGCAGCGGGGTTGGAGCCTCTTGTATGCTGTTAGGGGTGAAACCTCAGTGGGCCCACGGTCGTCGGCAATCCCTTTGTAAAGGCTTCGTAGTGATCTCCTGGCTACACACTTGGGAAGTGTGATTGTGGTTCGTGGCCACTGGCATAATGGAGGTTCTTTTAGTCCACCCGGCAATGGAGGATGAAATCACTACATGTGGGTACAGTGGTACAAACTCTGCAGAGTCAAAACTGTCATGACAGCCGTGCTCACGGTCAAGAGCGGCTTGGACTTATTCATGATTAGAATATGATGACCTTGGAGGTTGTGGATGTTAAGCGGGGGGCTTAACATTTGAAATGATGTTATGGTTATTTGATTATGATGATGGGATGGGAGATTGGGACCATTTTACCTGTGTAGTAATGTAGGTGCTTAATAAGCTAAGGTGATAGGTATTAATTGCGTAGTGCTTTAACCCTGAGTTCAATCTCTCCTTGCTTTAGCCATGCATGACATAACTTTCCCCACACTTGCTGAGTACCATCGGTACTCAACCTTGCATATTTGTTGGTTTATATTGCTGCTCAGGTCAAGATAATGAGGTGGTGTTTAATGATCAAGACTTTGGACCCGAAGAAAGTTTCTAGGTTCATGGAGTCCCCCGGGCAACGCCTGTGACGGAGCCCACAAGAATAATTATTCCGCTGCTAGTTTATTTACTTGTGACGAACTTATTATTGTCCATCGAGACATTTGCTATATAAGACTTATTTATATTCGACACCTGGCTTGTAATAAATGATGCTTCACTATTTGTCATCACATGTATGAGAAAATGATCCTAGCATACATGTGACATTCACTTTGTTGTTCTTCGGAAAAACCGGGTGTGACACCAATGGAGATGTGGGATATAGTTCTGGAAAGGAGTTTAAGTGCTCTACAACTTTGTTGTAGACATCCAGAGCAGAATCATATATCAAACTGGTGTAAATTCCAGAGGAAGGTAAACTGTCTAGAACCAGGACAGATTCCAAAAACTCTCTAGACTGTTCTGTTTTTCAAGCATAACTTCCAGTAGAAAAATCTAAAAATTTTATATGACACATTTTTGTTAAGGGTAGGAGATATGTTAAATCTTTGTAATTCAGATTTTCTGCAACTGCAGCACAGAATTCGGTGGAATTTGGAGTTGAAAACAGAAACTTCCAAAGGAGGTGCTGTTGAATTTCTTCCAGGAATTCTGTTGACTTTGATTTATCATAATTTTTAACCAGAGCTGATCTGATGGAAAATAAATACTCGTTGGAAAGATACTAAAGTTAACTTTAACTTTGGTATTCAGCTTGAGTCATGAAAATGCCCAGCACCAGATGAAAATCTGGGATATGTAGAAACTGGTCATTCTGGGCAGAGGGATGGACAGTTGAACTCATTTGAGAGACTGTTGTACCCTAAGGGGGTTTGATTACTTCCAATGGGGTAAAACATACTCATGAGTTGTTATATTCAACTAGTGAAAGATTTGAGTATATTTCCTACTCAAGTTTCTTTTGCTAGAGACCATGTTTGTGTCGTATTGAAGATAAAAGGATAATATACATGATGACAAAGCGATATTAACGTCTCGTAGTGACCAAATCTAGTTGAGATGAACTTCCAAAGAGGAAGTCCAGCAAGTTGGATTTAACTAGTTTGATTTGGTCTGGTAATGGTGTAGCTTGTGCAAAAGTAATTACATTATCTAATATGAGATGTATCGCATGATTACTATCATTATGTTTTTACGCCTATTTTATTGGACTGCATGAAGTATGCTGTGGGACTGATTTTTATGGTCGCATGGTTGCAGATGGTTCGTGCACTGGCCACGCATGAGGTCGGTGGCTCTAGCCAGCAGCGGGGTGATGACTCCCAGCCACTTGCCTAAGACAGTACCCCGCAGCAACAACCACCACTGCCACCTCCGCTTACACTAGCGGATGTGATCGCGGCGCTGGTGGGTAATCGTGAGCATGCAGAATACGTCCCAGGCGGGGGGGGGGGGGGGGGGGCGTCAAGAGAGGGGGCCTAGTGAGCCCCACACTACGACGTACTCGGATTTCATGAGTACGCATCCTCTGGTGCTCACCGAAGCGGCAGAACCCCTGGACGCCGACAACTGGCTGCGGACGATTGAGTCCAAGCTCGGGCTGCTCCAATGCACGGAGCGGCAGAAGACTCTCTACGTGGCGCAGCAGCTTCATGGTGCTGCCGGTGCATGGTGGACGAATTATGTCACCTCACTACCTGCTGGCCACGCCGTGGAATGGGAAGAATTCCGGGAGGCGTTCCGCGCCTATCATATCCCTCCCGGGATAATGAAGAGGAAGTTCCAAGAGTTCTTAGAGCTGAAGAAGGGCGGCAGGAGTGCCCACGACTACTCCCATGCCTTCAACTATCTGGCGCAGTATGCGTCGGATTATGTCTCCACCGAGGAGAAGAAACGAGAGCAGTTCTACCGGGGGTTAAATCCCGAGATGAAGACGCATCTCGTACAATGCAATCGCGACACTTTCAACGACCTCGTCAACGCCGCGATCATACAGGAAGATCCAAAGCAGGAATTGGCGGCTGAGCAGCGAAAAGCGAAGCGCTCCACCAAGCAGCGGGGGTGCAGCTCTGCAAAAATATCGCATGGTGTATCGGACACCATCCGGTCAGCAGTGGCATCCACCGGCGCGACCTCAGCAGTTTGGGGGTCGTTCATTTCATCCACCCCCATTCTGACCGCCGATGCCACCACCGCGACCGCAACAGCAGCAGCAGATGGTACCTCGGCCGTTTCCACCACAACGCGCCCCGGGTTTCCGTCCGCCGATCAGCGGAGGACCGCCTCGCTACACCTGCTACACGTGTGGCCAGGCAGGCCATTTCCCGAAGCATTGTCCCCAGGGGCAGCAGAGCAGCGGGCAAGCCCAATATCAGGGCGGTGCTCAAGGCCGACCTCCGGTCAAGAAGGTTGGTCAGCAAACTGGAGGCGTTCGCAACCTTGACAATGAGGATGCCCCAGAGGAAGAAAACATGCTGGCGGCTAAGCATCAACTGCAAGTCATCCCCACCGATTGCTCATATATGATCTACTCACCGGGAGGGAAGATTTCAGCAAATATGATGATTCCAAAAGCACCACTGTGCTCAGGTGGGAAGATATATCCCACCACCTTGATAATCCTTACGGGACAAAAGATTGATGCAATCTTAGGGATGTCATGATTACGCTACCATGGTGCTGTCCTGGAAACTCTACCACGGACGATTCATTTGAATTCTCCATTCCACCATCCGCATTCAATGGTATTAGACAACCCTGTCCCAATTCAGCAACTTATAACACTGAAGCTCTCAAGTTAGAGGATATCCCCGTAGTCCTGGAATACCCCGACGTGTTTCCGGATGATCTCCTGGGCATGCCACCAGAACGGGAGGTGGAGTTCAAGATTGAACTTGCACCCGGGACTACTCCCATATCACGGAGACCATACAAAATGGCTCCGAACAAGCTGGCTGAGTGAAAGAACAGCTCAATAAATTGTTGAGCAAGGTTTTCATTAGGCCGAGTTCCTCGCCTTGGGGATGCCCGGCACTGTTCGTCAAGAAGAAAGATGAAACCTTGAGGCTATGTGTGGATTACCGGCCGCTCAACGCCGTCACCATCAAGAATAAATATCCGCTGCCCCGTATTGACATCCTCTTTGATCAGCTTGTGGGTGCAAGTGTGTTCTCCAAGATGGACCTTCGCGTTGGATATCATCAAATAAAAATCCGGGCGGAGGATATTCTGAAGACGGCCTTCTCGACGAGATATGGCTTATACGAATATCTCGTCATGTCTTTTTGGTCTCAAAAATGCTCCAGCACATTTCATGTACCTCATGAACTCGGTGTTCATGCCGGAGCTGGACAAGTTTGTTGTGGTGCTCATTGATGATATCTTGGTTTTCTCCAAGTCAGAAGCAGAACACGTCGAACACTTCAGAATCGTTCTTCAACGACTGCGGGACCATAAGCTCTATGCCAAGTTCAGCAAATGTAAATTTTGGATCAACCAAGTGCCATTATTGGGACATATCCTCTCAGCAGAAGGCATTGCGGTTGACCCAAGTAAAATTGAACAAGTGCCGAATTGGAAAGCTCCCACTTCTGTCCATGAAGTCAGAAGCTTCCTCGGTTTAGCTGGATATTATTGGAGATTCGTTCCAAGGTTCTCCAAGCTTGCTAAGCCGATGACTGAACTGTTAAAGAAAGGGACTAAATATGTTTGGAACTCAGCGTGTGAAGGAGTGTTCCAAGCATTGGTGAAGCATCTCACAACAGCCCCGGTCTTAGATCAACCGGATACGACCAAGCCCTTTGACGTGTATTGTGATGCGTCCGGTATCGGGCTCGGTTGCGTGTTGATGCAAGAAGGACATGTGGTCGCGTATGGCTCACGCCAACTTCGAAACCATGAGCAGCACTATCCGACTCATGATCTTGAGCTCGCTGCTGTGGTTTTGGCACTGAAAATGTGAAGGCACTATCTACTCGGGAATTTGGTGCATCTCTACACCGACCACAAGAGCTTAAAATATATCTTCACCCAGAAGGAGCTGAATATGAGGCAAATGAGGTGGTTAGAACTAATCAAAGACTATGAGATTGAGATTCATTACCACCCCGGCAAGGTGAATGTGGTTGCCGATGCGTTGAGTCGGAAGTCACATGTCCATAACCTCAGCATTACACCGGTGGAAGAGGAAGAGCCGAGTGTATACTTGGTTCCTTATGGATCACTCTACAACCTTGCCCTCATCATTACCATTAGGGAGGATATCATTGCATCTCAGAAAGTTGACAAGGGCATTGCACATCTCCGGAGACGAATAGATAGCGGGGAAATCAAATGTTTAAGTAAAGATGATAAGGGGATCTTGTGGTTCAATGAATGCATAGTCGTACCCCGGAATATGGAGCTGAGGAAGTAGATCCTTGATAAAGCTCACTTGTCTAAATTGTCCATTCATCTGGGCAGCAACAAAGTGTACCAAGATTTGAAAAGAAAATTTTGGTGGACACGGATGAAGCGGGAAGTGGATAAATGTGTATCCGAGTGTGATACGTGTAGACGAGTGAAAGCGGATCACATGAGAAAATCAGGGCTGTTACAACCCCTGAAAATTCCCGCATGGAAGTGGGAGGATGTGAGCATGGATTTCATTGTGGGATTACCCCTGACTTTCAACAAGCATGATTCCATTTGGGTAATCGTTGACCGGTTAACCAAGTCGGCTCACTTCATTCCCGTGCAAACGCACTGCCATGCCAGCAAGTATGCGGAGTTGTACATTGCAAGAATCCTATGCTTGCATGGGGTACCCAAGACCATAATCTTAGACCGAGGGGCACTATTTGTATCTCATTTCTAGGAGCCGTTGCACACTGCTTTGGGTACCAAACTGATTCGAAGCTCCGCCTATCACCCTCAGACAGATGGGCAAACTGAGAGGGTGAATCAAGTGCTAGAAGACATGTTGAGAGCGTGTGTCATCCACCACGGTAGAAACTGGAATGATCATCTACAGTTGGATGAATTCTCGTACAACAATGGCTATCAAGCGAGTATCAAGATGGCACCATATGAGGCTCTCTACGGTCGCAAAGTCGCACCCCATTGAACTGGTGCGAGTCCGGTGAAAGGGTCACGTTCGGGGTTGATGTGGTGAACGACTTCGAAGAGCGCGTTCGGATGATTCAAGCCAACTTGAAGGCTGCTCAATCCCGGCAGAAAAGTTACGCTGATATGAGGCGTAGGCCGCTACACTTTGATGTCGGGGAACACGTGTACCTCCGTGTATCTCTTATGAATGGCGTGCGTCGATTCGGCGTAAAGGGGAAACTCCCTCCCTGATTTATTGGACCCTATACTATCACCGAGAAGTGTGGACCAGTGGCGTATAGACTGGAGCTACCAGCATCTCTCGATGGTGTTCATGATGTTTTCCACCTTTCACAACTACGAAAATGTCTGAAGTATACGGCTGTTGTTCCCACCAAAGACATTTGCGAGCTGCAACTGGATTTGACCTATGCTGAATATCCGGTGGCAATTATTGATGAGAAGGCTCGGACCACGCGTAACCGAACGCTGTGGTTCTACAAAATACTGTGGAGCAACCACACCGCTGAAGAAGCGACGTGGGAGAGAGGGAAGTTCCTTCGCTCAAACTACCTGGATTTCATGGCGTCTCATCACGGGTAATTCCTCGTACATCTTTGTCTCTTCTTTTATAATCTCGAGACGAGATTCTTTTAAGGGAGGAGGGATGTAAAAGCCCAAGAAGTCACTTGCTAAAAGGTTCATCACCTCACCACACCACGGCTAACTTAGTGGTTAGCTCATGAACATTTGTGAAGAGCAAGTAAACACAATCAAGAGGGTGACTAGACGGGAAACCCATGACTCCAAAAAGTAGGAGTTCATACACATAAACGTGAGAGGCTAAGTTTACCCCTAGAACTTAAATACTCTTGGGAAGGCTCAGGCCAAGTTTCATGTATATCCAAACTCTTTTGAGCCACTTTTGGAGACATTTGTAAAAAAAGGCTATTTGAATGCAAATTCAAATTTCGACAAGGTATCATCACTTGAATTCAAAAGTTGACTCCATATTCAAACGCAGAACATTTTCTGAGTTAGTCCACCAATTTTCATCCCCATGGAAGTTCATCTTGTTGGGAGCTCAATTTGCATTAATTTAAAAAACTGAATTTGAATTTCAAATTCAAATGTGAAACGAATTTGGCCGACCCAATTTCAAACTGATGAATTCAAATCCATCCCATGAATTGGTGGATAAGTCTTCCATTCAAGTTTGAGTAGCTGAGATATTTGCACCAACAAAGGAGAGGATTAAGGGGGAAGCAATGGCCCACCTGGTAGTCAAATGCACTGATCAAGCACTCCCACGGGCTCTGTTCTACGGGACACGGCAGCGGGTGCCACCGAGCAGCTGCTGAACAGCCACCACGACGAGCTGGTGTCGTGCTGGAGGCTAGCGCCGGGCCTTTTGTTGCCCACAAAGCCACCTCTCGCAGATAACATGGAAACCCTGCCAGCTGTCGCACACGCTCAACCAAAAGTATCGCCGTTTCGGCCGCCCTCTCGGTTCCCCGGTGTGCCGCCACTCTAAGCATGCTCGTGGCTGACGATCAACATCAACTGGACGTGCCAGAGGCTGCTCGAACTCACGGTGAATACCCTACCCCTTTTTGTGCCCTCTCGGGGGGAGAATTTCCCCGTTTATTTCTCGGTGTTCAAAGAACCGAGTCGTTCAAAACTTCGAAATTCGTAATGGTTAGTCCACCACAAAGGATTCTGAGCTACACATACGTTCTGCAACTGTCCACGGCCACCTAGGATCAAAAACCAGCGAAAACCATAGACTAGAGTTGCGGATCTTCAAAATTTTCCGATCACCGCTGTTTTAGCCCTAGGTCGACGGTGAGGTCCTAGTTGCGGCTGTTTTCACAAGGATCTGTTGTGGCACCGGGATTTCGTGTGACTACGCGGGAGACTCTGCGGACCCCCGTGTGGTTTGGCTGTAGAGCTGATATGTAGCCCCGGGACCCACCAGGCAGTTTAAACTTTTATTTGAATTTCAGAATTTGGTTCAAACTTCAACTAGCTATAACTTTTGCTAGGAAGCTCCAAATTTAGTGAACCAAATTTTGTTGGATTCTGATTTTTGAGTATTATCCATCAAAACAAGTTTCAGCTCACGGAACCTATTATTTTTCTAGAATTAATTCCCTAAATTTTAAAATGTTGGCAATTTTATCTGGAGAATTCTTTTATGGACAATTCTGAAATTTGGTTAGGATGTTCATTTGAAAATCCTTGAGTCACAGGAAAAATTACAGATCCATACAAGTTCATTTAGTCCCCCAAATGGTGTGATTAAGTGAACTGCCCTAAAAAATGGAAAAATGTACAGAAACATTTTTCAGATTTTCTCAAATCTTGTATAGGACATAACTTCATCTAGGATTCTTCAAATGACATGAAACCAAATCCATTAGAACAATCTCAAACTCTAGTTTCCATAAAGTAATGGTTTGAGCCATGAAAATCCCTGGAAATCCTTAGAGGCTCTAGTAATGACCAAATAGGCTTTTATTTGTAAAGAGTTCAAATTAACTTTGTTTCAAATGAAGCTTGATCAAGTCTCTGGTTAGGACCCTACCAAGCCACCATAAATATTTCAGAGCCAAAGGGGAGAGCTAGCTAGAGTTATAGTCTTTACATATTCAATTTAACACACTGCCTTTAAATTGACATATAGTATATTGCTTACGTGTAGTCGCTGAAGGCAAGGAAACCCCGGAAGTGCTGGACTTTCTCCTTCCAGACGAAGCCCTAATATCTGACCAGCAACAACAAGGCAAGCCCCAGTTTGCATTAACAGATTTTTACAATGTTTTGCTTTATGTATACTTAGTATGAGTTATGTATGTGCATTAGGTGTAGGATGGATGAAACCCCAAGTGCATAACCAGATTATTCCTACAAGAGTGAGGGTAGTGTCTAAGTTCTAGAGTAGTCAAGCTGTGCTTAATGGTCATAGAACCTCCGTACAAGTCGAGTAGTTGGAATCTACTCGCGAGTATAGGTGTCGGGACACACGGGATTGGTTCGAGTGATGTGAGATCACTTTAGTAAGAAAATGAGACTAGGCAGGAGCTAGGGTGCAGCAAGAGGAAGTCTTGTGGTCGCAGCCCTGTCTGTGTCGATTGAGGACTGATCCGTGTGCGGCCCCGCTGAACGAGTTTTGAACGTACCGAAGGCATATCGGATATATGGGCCCCGATAAACCGATTTAACCTAAACCTCTGGGCGTCGAGGCATAGCACACCAATTTATAGGTGTAGGTTGAGGGCAGCAAGGTGGAAATCTGCTAACGGGCATAGAGAGATGCTCCGTGTAGGGAACCTCCTACTTGTTTCAGCATGACCGGTTCGACGTTTGGGCTGTTGGGTGAAAGGTTGTCCCGTATGACACAGAGTGAGCGTGCTGTGTGCAGCTCCGCGTGTGGGCGTGCGTGACGTGCTATTCGGGTATCCCTGCAGGTGTATATCGAGTCGATTCACTATCCCTCACGGTTATGAGTACCGCTTGTTCACTGAGTCATGACGTAGATTAATATATGAAATGATATGATTCAATATTGCTGTTATGATTAACTTGTACTGCTACATGTATGCCACCAAATATTGCTCACTAAATTTCAGATTCCATGAACTGTTAACTTGTGGCTAAAAGATCAATTAAGGATGAACTTGTATGCGTGTCCTTTGCTGAAATATGCCATCCCATGTTAGTGATGAACTGCATGTAGAGTTTCATGTGTAGGTGAGTCGGTTAAGTCTTACTGAGCCATCGTGCTCACGGTTGTTGCTATGAGTGTTTGCAGGTGAGGAATACCCCACGGACTCGGGGTACGAGTCCACCGGCGAGGGCTACCCTCCGTCAGGGACCACGGCTGAGTGGGAGCCGTACACGCCGCGCTGAGCTGAGGAGTGAATCTAGTGTGGGTTGTCCATAGGGCTGGACAATCGAATTTTTCTAGTTAGGTAGGCATGAGTTGTAAAAAGATAGCTTCCGCATGTATAAACTCTGTACTTAGTTGTATACTGAAGGTTTGTACTAATTTGTACATATTCAGTTATTTTCTATGTGTACAATGTTTGCCTTATGATGTGTGCTGTCGGGTGTCGCATCGAGCGGCACCACCCTATGAGATCCTGGGAGTACAGATTCTGGTCCGTCACAGCTTTCATGGAAGAGAGCCGACCATTTTTCAGCACAAATCAGCAAAGATGAACCAAACCCTAGGGCTGCTGGAGTTAGGCAGGAACTACAATCTATGTTGCAGGAAAACAAAAGTAGATGAAAATATGACTGATTAAAATGATGATTTTTTCTTCTTTCAATCAGCCATCACCCTAAATATATAGTGTGTTGGTCTTTACATACAAAAATAGTACTCCAGATTTCCATATTTAAGAGCGAATATGTCTTGGTTCGGTTGCCATACATAGCAATTTGCTCGCTAGCATTTCATACACTCAACATACTTAGGTAAATAAAATATTCTGGCCATGATGCTAATCATCACTAGGCAATGGAACTTCTGTATGTATTGCATTCTCACTTACCAACTTCAACATGCAAATATGATCTTTTCGTATTTACCTGCTTGAGGATTAACGGTAGTGAATATGATCTTCCATATTTATAAGCACACCTGATGGGCAGGCCTGGCGTAGTGGTAGAGTCTCTCCACTTGTGTCATGGAGGTGGTCCTGAGTTCAAATCAGCCTCCTTGCAAAATAAGCAAGGAGAAGGCTGCCTAAAAACCCCCTTCCCTAGACCCTACAACGTGTGGGAGCTTTCAGCACTGAGTATGCCCTTTATATTTATCAGCACACTTTGATGCTTATGGTAGTGAATATGATCTTCCATATTTATTAGCACCTCGGTGTTTATGGCAGTGAATATGATATGCCATATTTATCAGTGCTTAGATATTTATGATAGTGAATGATCTTTTCCTTTTATGTTCACCAGCATCTCTTATATATGGCCTTGACACTGTTGTGCAATGAAGTTTCATATGTGTCAACTTCACATGTTTCTGAACACCAATCCAAACAAAACATTAGTTGAACAGCCTAACCAATAGTTAAGCTAATTTGGCCACTCAAATAAATCGAATATCTGATCAAATTATCTTGCTAACACAAATATTGAAGTTAAGAAAATGATGGGTAGTTTGAGTGACCAAGAATGGAGCCCGGAGGAGCAAGAGGGATGCATTTTCTTGCTGCTCCACATCACGTGCATCGGCGTGGCGCGGCGTGGCACGGCACGAGCCCAGATCTTCCTCCTCCACCTCCGGCTGCGGTCGCGCACTCGGGCACACAAGATTGATCGGCGGTGAGCCGTGAGCCTCGCTGGTAAGCATTCGTGTGCCCCCAAGCGCTCATGGGATACAATCGCCATGCTGTTCGCTCAGAGCCCTCATGTGTAAGCGTGACCTGTGACGCCGATCTGTCTACCACGAGCGGCCTAAATTATTCCTCTTAACTGTCTCTTTAGCCTTTACAACTACCCTCGGTTGTCTCTAATGTGCTTTTGATCTCACAAGCTTACGGCCTAGGGGAAAAGGTCACACTTTTAGCTTTTAACAAATGAGGACACACTCTGTAACTATGCTACATTGCTGCATCAACGAATTGGATTAGACTATTCCTATCATTTGAGATGGTGTTAGGTAGAACTTCTAAACATTTTTTTCTAATTCATATTTCATACTTACTGGTCAATTGTCAGCACTGCTTCCGTCCACTGCCGGGCCGCGACTCCTGCCGATCATCCACCATCTACTGAAGCAAACGTTCCTTGCCGTGGGACTCAGCCCAGGAAGCCCAGTGTACGTGATATGGGCTCATGTTGATCTTGGGTGTGAGAATATGTAATGTGAACAGAGTGGAAGGGACAAAGGAAGAAGGAACAGAACACAACCCCATCTCTCGATTCTTCTCGCGTTCTTGCAGCGACTTTCCCCTTCCTCCTTCCAATCGCTCCCGCATGCAACTCCTTTCCCTCTAACAATTGGTATAAGATTTGCCAGTTCGGTCCGATCTAGAGGAGCATCATCACTACACCTGCCGCTAGCGTACCCTAGGCGCCATGGAACCCAATACCAAGCTCCTACTCCAAGAGATGCTGAAACAAAGTCCGAGCGGAGATTTCTAAGGGCTTCGTCGAGCACACTGAAGCAATCGAGAAGCGGTTCACCGACCTCGCCTTCTCCGAGCAAGAGAACACCGCAAGTGTCCCGGCGCTGGAGGCATACGCCATAGAGTTTGACAAAACCTTTGGCGCCTGGAAGCCCGAGATCGAGGAATCCATCACCGCAGTCAAGCTGGAGATCCCCAAACTCAACAAGTTCTTCGACCGAGGCGCCCGCGACTGCCAATCTCCACAATCGGGCATTCTCGGGGTCGAGTTAGTGTTCGAGCTTCCTGTGACTGGATTTCCGGCTGATGGCCCAATGGGGCACCGCGTCGACAATCTTCGCCGGGATAGTGGGTTCGGGGCGGTGTACACTCATACCCATATCCCGGCCAAGGGTACGTTCGATTCCAAGACCTCCCGTTTTCCTCACTTTTCAAGCTTGGCACATGATCACCACCGCCACTCTACCATGGGACATAGGGGCAATCTACCTAAAATGCAATTTCCAAATTTTCATGGAGAAAACACTAAATTATGGAAATCTCGCTGTGAAGGTTATTTTGAAATGTATTCGGTCAATACTAGTTTGTGGGTTAAAGTAGCAGCACTTCATTTTGAGGGGGCAGTTGCTAGACGGATTCAATCGGTAGACAGGAAAATATCTTACACTTCTTGGGAAGCATTTTGTTATATGGTGGTAGATCATTTTGGGGAAAGCCAGCATGAAGCCCTCATCCAACAGCTATTTCATATTAAACAAACAGACTCTGTGGTAGACTACATCTCCCGTTTCTCTGAACTTGTTGACCAACTGCAAGCATATGAAATTCCCACAGATCCATTATACTTTACTACTCATTTTATTGATGGACTGAGAACAGATATACGAACTGCTGTCCTAGTCCAACGACCTCTGGACCTCGATACTGCTTCTGTTTTAGCTTCCTTGCAGGAAGAGGCAGCTGACTTCCCTCGAAAGAAAGAGTTCAGGCGCAATGAATTCTCCTCTTCAAGTAATATGGAATTTCCCAATACCATAAGATCAGTGCTCAAGGGAGCATATCATCTCCAACTCCCTCCACGTGCCGATCCTCACAAGCTTCCAACTATACTTGAAGATCGTCGGGCCTGACACCTCCAAACCTCCCGTCAAGCAAGACAAACTCGAAGCTCTAAAACTATACCGCTTCACCAAGGGGCTGTGCAAAATCTGTGCCGAGAAGTAGCACAAGGGTTACAAGTGCTTCCCAGCAGTCCAGCTCCATGCAGTCCAAGAATTTTAGGATTTCCTCAATATTGAAGAGCCATCCTCTGACAACACTGATTGTCCCTACGATCAACAGATTTTTATGACACTATCGAAGGCAGGGCACTCTGCTCTGGAAGCTCCAAAGACCATGAAATTTTAGGAACCATCCAACTAATTGAGCGTTGATTCTGGTTGACAGTGGGAGTTCTCACTCCTTTGTGAGCTCCCGTATTGCCTGCAGACTCCATGGTCTTTCCCCACTCTTGAAGACCATCAAAGTGACTGCCAGTGGTGAAACTCTATTATGCGATACTGAACTCAAACAAGCTTCCTGGTTTATTGAGCACCACAATTTTACTTCCAACTTCAAGGTCCTCCCTCTCCAATGTTATGATATAATTCTTGGCATGGATTGACTAGAAGCCCATAGTCCAATGGAAGTTCATTGGGGCCAAAAGTGGATGTCAATTCCTCACAACAGCACAACTGCCTTACTTCAGGGCATTATTTCCCACCTCCCCATTCATACAGTAGTACAAATACTCTCATTGGACAACCCTACTTATCCCCCACTGATGCACATTCGCAATGAAATTCAGGAGATACTACAAGAATTCTCAGTACTCTTTGAAGCCAAAATTGGCCTGCCTCCGAGCAGGGCTTGCGACCATTCAATACCATTGGTAGTAGGAGCCAGACCAGTCTCCATCAGACCATATAGATACTCTCCTAAGCTGAAGAAAGAAATTGAAACACAAGTCCGAGACATGTTGAAGAATGGACTCATTCAGCGCAGCACATGTGAATTCAACTCCCCGGTATTGTTGGTTAAGAAGAAGGATAACACTTGGCGTTTTTGTGTTGATTTCCGTCACCTCAACGCGCCTACAATCAAGAGACAATTTCCCATCCCAATAATCAAATAAATATTCCATGTACTTGCTGGAGCCAAATGGTTTACCAAACTTGACTTATGGTCTGGATTTTACCAGATCTTGCTACGCCCCGGAGAGGAGTACAAAACTGCATTCTCAACACATGAGGGACATTTTGAGTTTTGAGTACTTGCATTTGGCCTCACGGGAGACCCAGAACATTTAAGGGGGCAATGAATTCAACTCTTGCGCCCCTCCTTCGAAAGTGTGTGATGGTCTTCTCCGACGATATATTAATCTACAACCCTGATTATGCTTCAAACTTGATCCATCTTCGACAAGTTCTGCAGCTGCTACTTCATGATAGTTGGAAAGTTAAACTATCCAAATCTTTCTTTGCACAGCAACACCTGAAATACTTGGGCCACATTATTAGCTCAGAAAGCATTTCAACAAATCCATCCAATGTAGCAGACATCGTCAACTGGTCTACCCAAAAATGTCAAGGAACTAAGAAGTTCCCTGAGTTTCTGGTTATTGTTGGATTGATCTCTGTTTACCTGAGATAAAAGAAAGTTGAAAAGGCAAAAAGTAAAAAAGGAAAAAGGAAAAGAGAAAAGAAAAAAGGAAAAAGGAAAGGGATCCGGTAATACAGGGGCTCCTGAATGTGAGCCGCCACGATCGGAGGCGGGGTAACCAACTGGGCTCGATCCCCCTACTGCCTTGCTCTATAAAAACGAGATTAGAGCGGAAAACACGATTAACTTAAGAGAAAACACCTTCCTAATCTCGGAAAATAAATTACCGATCTAAAAGAGAGCAAGAACGGCGGGAAGGATCGATCCTCTCCAGGCTGTCACCGGACAGTGCCGGTGGAGACCGGAAGGTATCCGATTTGCAAGAAAAGAGAAGAAAATCATGTAGGGTTCTTTCTCAGGTAAGTTTGACTAATCCTCCTGTTTAATTAGGTTTATCAGGTGCATAATAGTGATTAGGCTAGACGTTTGATATTTACCGCTAAATATTTGGACCTAACAATGGTACCAGAGCCCCCTAATAATTTTTATGCTGTTGATTATGTCGGATTAGTCAAAACATTAGATTCAAATTGAAAAATCTCCAAATCATTCGAAAGATTAACTCTAGCCAAACATTTTCCTTCAAAATAGATTCCCAAAACATGGACTAATGTAAACTAATGATGGTTGAGAACTTATCTGGCTGCTGTCGCTGCTGCTTGCGCTATCGCTGCTGCTCGGTCGCCGGACACTAGCAGACAGCGTGCGCTGCAACCAGCGCAGCTTCTCCTGCCACATCCTGCCTGGGCCCGCCTCATGCAAGGCTGCGCGTTAGCTGCAGCAGCGCCGCTGTAGGCCGAAGAGCTGCGCACCAGCCGAACGCAGCAGGCCGCGAGCATGCGAGCCGCGCGCCAGTAGCGCCGCCACAGGCTGTGAGCTGTGCGCCAGCGGCTCGCTGCCCGGCGCAAGCCCGCGCCGATGGGATCTGTCGCATGCACTGACCGGGTGTAGCAGGCCGCCTCCGCCGAGGCTGCACTCTCCGATCCCGTTTTTCCGGGAAAGCGAGGAATGAAAAGGTTTAGGGTTTCGACGGTGGCTTCATGTTTTGTTCCTTGGTGAAAAAACTTTCAGCCATCCGATTTTGATGAAGCGCTCAGATCAAGCGGTGGCAAATGAGGTGGTGGGCTGCGCCTGAGGAAGGGGTAAAATATTAACGTGTCAAATTTAACCATGGGCCTCAGGCCAAGCTAACAACCCAACTGTTGATTTTATTATTTTTTGTTGGTCTGGTCTGCACCTATGGCCCTATTATTAGCTTATTTCGCATTTTTTTGTAGTAATTATGTTTGTTAATTATGTTTATACACTGTTATCACCACTGTTTTAAATATAAAATTTTTATGCTCATAAAAAAATATATTAATGGGTCTAAATTAAATTTGAACCAACGGGATAATTTAATTTAGATGATTTAATATGATAATAATGTTTTGTCATTTTAAGCATCAATAACAATGAATTTTGATGCTTAATTTGAAAATGATGACTATAAAATTAATTCTGACCAACGTTGATTTAATTTTTGAGTCATGTTTATATTCAATTATGTTTGAAAAATTTGTGTCATTTTCCACCCAACGGTGATGCGACATAAAATTGTATTATTGCATGTGATTTATTCACCAACGTAATTTATTTTTATGCAATTTTCTGATGTTTAAATTTATTATGCACTAATGACAACCACTGTGACGCCGTTTTGATATGAGAATATCGAACAACTTACGGGTAGTAACTTCCCTCGTTGGAAGACCTGCGTTGAGGTATCTTTGGAGTTTAATCAGCTGGATTATGCCCTGAGGGAAGATAAACCAATGGCGCCAACTTCAGGTGTTGCTGGGTATGACGACTTTAAAGGACTTATGAGGTTAAGTTGGAGAAATGGGAGAATTCCAACCGTGTATCCCTCCTCGTAATGAATGCCTCAATATCTCCGGATATTGTGGGAGCCCTTCTAAAGAAAGATACCGCCAAAGAATTTCTTGCGGCGGTGGAAAAGCAATTTAAAGGCTCCGAAAAGATTTATGCTCATGAGATTTTCGCAAAGCTTCTTGAGAAATACATAATGGATGGGAATGTGAGGAGGCACATATTAAGGAAGGTTAATGCATCATCAAAGCTTAAGGCTTTCGATTGTGAATTAAGTGAGAACCTTCTCATAATTATGATTTTAGAATCTCTTCCTAGTGAGTTTGATCAGTTTAAGATTAACTACAACTCACTGAAGGAAAAATGGACGCTTGCTGAAGTGACTCCTAGGGTTGTACAGGAGAAAGAAAGAATAATGAAGCAAGCACATGACCAAGCTCTTAATGTTAATTCCTCTAAGAGGAAGAAAGAATGTAATGGTTCTGGTACTTCAAATCCTCGTAAGATGCCAATTAAGAATCCGTCTCCTCAGAAAGCTGAAGGTGTGAGTACTTCCACTGCGCCTAATTCTTCAGTTGCGCCCAGTTCTTCCGCTGCGCGTGCAGGAGGTGCATGCCTCCATTGCAACAAAATGGGACATTTCAGAAAGGACTGCACTGGATTTATGAAATGGCTGATAAAGAGAGGTAACGATGAAATTACGTTCATTGATGAATCACTTTATGTTGATTTTTCTAGAAATACCTGGTGGATTGACTTAGGTGCAACTGTTCAAGTTGCAAATTCCATGCAGGGATTCCGTACGATCCGAAAGTTGGGATGAAGGGAAACAAGCCTTAAAGTCGCAAATGGAAAAGAAGCGGAAGTTGAAGCTGTTGGAGCTCTCACACTGAAGCTACACTCAGGACACCCGCTTCAATTAAATAATGTTTTTTATGTTCCCTCGTTAAGTAGGAATCTTATTTCAGTTTCATGTTTAGATGATAACAATTATGAATGTTTATTTGGTCATGGACAATGCACTTTGATGCACTGTAATAAAAATGTTGGCCTCGCCTTTAGACGGGGAAAATTATACATGTTATCTCTTCATGATTCTGTTATTCATGTGAATGATGTTTGTGATCTCGATGACGTAAATATGGAATGTGGCGTTGAAAAGAAATGGAAAGGCATTAGTACTTCATCAAAATTGTGGCATCGTCGCCTTTGCCACATTTCGAGTGGGAGAATCAAACTTTTAATTAAGAATGACACGCTTCTTCCATTAGACTTTTTAGACGCCGATAAATGCATCGACCGCATTAAAGGAAAATACGTAAAAACAATTAAAAAAGGAGCGACAAGAGCCTCAAAGCTCTTATAACTTATTGATACTGACATATGCAGGCCATTTAACGTTAAATTCGTAGATGGTTTTGATTCGTTCATATCATTCACGGATGATTTTTCCTTCTATGGATATATTTATCCCATACGTGATCGATCAGAAGCTTTGGACAAATTAAAAAATATTTAAAGCTGAAGTTGAGAATCAACTTAATAAAAAGATCAAAGTAGTACGGTCTGATCGCGGGGGAGAATATTACGGAAAGCATGCTCCTTATGGCCAAATTCCAGGACCTTTCGCGAGGTTCCAAGCTGAGAATGGAATTATTGCTCAATACTCAATGCCTGGTGAACCTCAGCAGAACGGTGTGGCTGAGCGACGTGATCGCACACTCATGGATATGGTGCGAAGCATGCTTAGTCATACAACTTTACCAGTAAGTCTATGGATGGAGGCTTTAAAGACAGCTGTACACATACTAAATCTTGCTCCAACAAAGTCAGCACCGAACACACCTTACGAGATGTGGACGGGAAGGAAACCGAGCTTGAATTATTTACGTGTGTGGGGTTGTCCTGCAGAGGCTAAAGTATTGAATCCACAATTAAAGAAATTAGACCCAAAAATAGTTAGTTATTTTTTTATTGGGTACCCTCAACGGGGAAAGGGATATCGCTTTTATTGTCCAAACCACGTCACGAAATTTGTGGAAACAAGACAAGCAGTATTTTTCGAGGATGACATCACAGAAGTTATTAAAATTGATCTTGATGAGAAACGGGTTTATGTTCCATCCCCGAGTACCCAAGAGTTCATTTTTCCATTTAAAAATGTTGTCGTGACGCCGGATCCTCCTCTTGTTCATTCAGAAAATAATAAAATGTTGCAATAAATGAAAATGAGTTAGTGAACGAGAATCCAGAATTTGGGAATGATCTTCCACCACCTCCTCCGTTGCGTAGATCACAACGAGAGCGAAGAAATCCCATCCCAGATGACTATGTCACTTACATGACTGGTGACATAAATGATATAGGAAAAGTGGAAGATCCTTCTTATAAAGAAGCGATGAAAAGTGAAAACTCGTCTAAATGGCTTATGGCTATGGAAGACGAATTAAAGTCTATGGGCACCAATGATGTTTGGGACTTAGTAGAGATTCCCGAATGAGCCAAAAGAGTCGGATGCAAATGGGTTAATAAACCAAATATGATTCCAAAGGGAATATTGAAAAGTTCAAAGCAAGACTGGTTGCAAAAGGGTTTACACAAAGAGAGGGAATCGATTACAACGGAACCTTTTCTCCCGTGTCGACCAAAGATTCATTTGGAATCGTAATGGCATTGACAACTCATTACGATTTAGAGCTACACCAAATAGATGATAAAACAGTGTTTTTAAATGGTGATTTAAATGAAGATGTTTATATGGCTCAACCGGAAGGTTTTGCGGTAGAAGGAAAAGAACACATGGCGTGTCGTTTAAAGAAACCCATTTATGGATTGACGCAAGCCTCGAGACAATGGTACCTCAAGTTTGATAAGGTCATCCGAACTTTTGGTTTTATAGAAAATGCCATGGACAACTGCATATATGTTAGATTTAAAGGCAGTAAGTTCACAATTTTAGTCCTATATGTGGATGACATATTGTTGGCTTGTAGCGATAAGGATATGCTACATGAGACCAAGAGTTTTCTGTCATCAAATTTTTATATGAAAGATATCGGTGAAGCCTCTTATGTTCTAGGCATTGAAATTCATCGAGACAGGTCCAAATACACATTAGGGCTATCACAAAAGGCATACATCGAGAGAGTACTGAAGAAATTCAATATGCATAAGTTCTCTCCCACGCCTGCTCCAATAGTCAAGGGTGATAAATTTGGGACATTTCAATGTCCAAGGAACCAAATTGAAGCTGGCCAGATGAAGTCGGTTCCATAAACTTCAGCTGTTGGAAGCATTATGTATGCTAAAGTATGTACGCGCCCTGACTTAGCTTTTGTAACGGGAATGCTTGGCAGATTCCAATCAAATCCAGGAATGGACCACTCGGAGGCCGCAAAGAAAGTCTTGCGTTACATACAAGGTACTAAAGATTACATGCTAACATATCGAAAATCTGGTAACCTAGAAGTTATTGGTTATTCAGATGCTGATTTCGCTGGTTGTGTGGATAGTAAGAAATCCACGTCAGGTTATATATTCACACTGGCTGGAGGAGCTATATCATGGAAAAGCTCCAAGCAAACGGTTATTGCATCGTCAATGATGCAGGCTGAGTTTGTAGCATGTTATGAGGCCACTGAACAGGCTGTATGGCTAAAGAATTTTATTCCCGGGCTCAAAGTGGTTAACACCATTAATAAACCACTTGTTCTATACTGCGATAACGAACCCGCAATTTTCTATGCGAGTAACAACAAGTCAAGTGCTGCTGCCAAACACATTGACATAAAGTACCATGTTGTGAAAGGTAGAATCCAGGATCAAACAATTAATGTCAAGCATATTAGTACAACACATATGCTTGCGGATCCAATGACAAAAAGCTTACCACTCAATATTTTTTGTAATCACGTTGCCGGCATGGGATTGTTGGAGGCCTTATGATTCTAGAAAGTAGGGACCTTTTAAAGGAGCCCCTCCCTATAAAGAATAATGTTTTCTATTTGAAATTGGTTGATGCATTACAAGTGTTGAAGTTAGATGGTTGACTGTAGACCATTGTAACGCTTCATTTTATGTGTCATACTTATTAACAATGGTTAAATAAAGTTAAACCAAATGATCAAGGGGGAGAATGTTGGATTGATCTCGGTTTACCTGAGATAAAAGAAAGTTGAAAAAGCAAAAAGAAAAAGGAAAAAGGAAAAGGGAAAAGAAAAAGGAAAAGGAAAAAAGGAAAGGGATCCGGTAATACCGGGGCTCCCGAATGTTAACCGCCACGATCGGAGGCGGGGTAACCAACTGGGCTCGGTCCCCCTGCTGCCTTGCTCTATAAAAACGAGATTAGAGGGGAAAACACGATTAACTTAAGAGAAAACACCTTCCTAATTCTAGAAAAGAAATTACTGATCTAAAAGTGAGCAAGAACGGCGGGAAGGATCGATCCTCTCCACGCTGTCGCCGGACAGTGCTGGTGGAGACCGGAAGGCATCTGATTTGCAAGAAAAGAGAAGAAAATCATGGCCGCAGAGGGTTCTTCCTCATGTAAGTTTGACTAATCCTCCTGTTTAATTAGGTTTATCAGGTGCATAATGGTGATTAGGCTAGACGTTTGATGTTTACCGCTAAAGATTTGGACCTAACAGTTATTACAGAAAATTTGTCAAGCATTACGGCATAATCAGTAACCACTCTCTAACCTCCTTCGGAAGAATACCCCTTTCATATGGACAGCGGTGCATGAAGAATCCTTCCAAATCCTCAAAGATGCTCTCTCGTATGCCCCGGTTGTGGCTCTTCCAAATTTCAACCAACCCTTTTGCATTGAGACAAACACAAGTGGATCCGGAGTGGGAACAATACTAATGCAAGGTGATCATCCCTTTGCTTTTGTAAGCAAACCCTTGGGTCCAAAGACTATGGGATTATCCACCTACGAGAAAGAGTATTTAGCTATTCTACTAGCAGTGGAACAGTGGAGACCAATTCTGCAGTATTGGAATTCTTGGTAAAAACCGATCAACAATGTTTATCTCACCTTTCTGATCAGAGGCTCCATACTCCTTGGCAACAGAAAGTGTTTACCATGTTGCTGGGATTACAATACTGGATTATATACAAAGAAGGGAGGAAAAACAAGGTGGCCGATGCTCTGTCCAACAAGCCTCAAACTGGAGCTCATGTTCTTTCAGTTTCAACAGCATCTCCAACCTGGTTTTCTGACATTACAAACAGCTACCATCATGATGATCATGCCAAAGAAATACTATCAGCATTGTCTTCCAACCCTTCTGCTGTTCCTCAATTTTCCTTGAACCAGGACTCATTCGTTACAAAGGGAAAATATGGATTGGTAATTAATAGACGGGAAAAAATGAGATGGATTAATCTGAGGGTCAAGGGTATATTATATAGAGGGATTAGGTGAAAGGAAAGGACTAATCTTCCCCTAACCCTAATCCCCTACAAAGGACTAAAATGCCCCTGATTAGCCCACTTAATTACAAAGTATAACACCCCCCGAATCACAACATCTAGCCACTGCAGATGTTGATACTAGACCGAAACTCGGAGAACAGCGACGACGGGAGGCCCTTCGTGAAGATATCGGTGAACTGCGTTGTCGTCGGGACATGATGTACCTGAACCTCGTCAAGTGCAACCCGCTCACGAATAAAATGTAGTTCAATCTCCACATGCTTCGTGCGCTGATGCTGGACCGGGTTGGTGGAGAGGTACACGGCGCTGACGTTGTCGCAGTAGATTAGGGTGCTCCTGGCGACGAGAGTGTGGAGCTCCTAAAGCAGCTGCTGATGCTAGGAATCCTCAGCCACGATGTTAGACACGGTGCGATACGCCGCCTCAGCACTCAAATGTGACACCACCTGTTGTCGCTTCGAGGTCCAGGAGATGAGATTACTGCCCTGGAAGATGGCGTAACCAGAGGTAGACCGGCAAGTGTCCGGGCAGCCTACCCAGTCAGCGTCGGTGTACACGACAAGCTCGAAGGCCACGTCACATCAGAAGAGGAGATCATAGTCGAGGGTGCCACGCAGGTACCGAAGAATCCGCTTCACAGCGGTGAGGTGTGGCTCCCTCGGGTCATGCATGTGGAGGCACACCTGCTGAACCGCTTAGGAGATATCCAGCCTGGTGAAGGTGAGGTACTGAAGAGCACCTGCAAGACTCCTGTAAGCGGTAGGGTCAGTGATCGGTGTCTCGTCGGTAGCAGATAGCTTCGCCTGAGTATCCACTGGAGTGGAGCACGGCTTGCACTCAGCCATGCCCACTCGCTGCAGGTTATCCATGCAGTACTATCACTGGTGAAGGAACAAGCCGCTGGTCGGTCCTCGACCGCAATACCCAGGAAGTGGTGGAGGCGGCACAAGTCCTTCATATCGAACTCCTGCTGTAAAGCAGAAATAGTGCACCGAAGAGGAGCCAGACTGGACGCTGTCAGTACAATGTCATCGACGTACAGTAGAAGGTAAGCAGTGTCACTGCCATGTTGATAGACAAACAACGAAGTGTGTGACTTAGCTTCGATGAAGCCCTGTGAGACCAAGAAGGAGGCGAACCGGATATACCAGGCTCTTGGTGCCTGCTTTAGGCCGTACAGGGATTTGTTCAGCTTACAGACCATGTTTGGATGAGCTGAGTCAACAAATCCTGTCGGCTGACTGCAGTACACCGTCTCGGTCAGTGTACCGTGGAGGAAGGCATTCTTGACGTCAAACTGGTAGACGTGCCAAGAACACGAGAGAGCCAACGACTGAACGGTACGAACCGTCGCCGGCTTCACCACCGGGTTGAAGGTCTCGTCGTACTCGACTCCAGGGCGCTGAGTGCAGCCCCGAAGTACCTACCGAGCCTTGTACCTCTCCAAGGTACTGTCCGCCTTTTTCTTATGTGTGAATACCCACTTGCCCGTGACAACATTGCCACGACCGGGGCGGGGAACCAGGTCCCACATCCACTTGGCAAGCAGGGCCTCATACTCTTCCTTCATAGCGCGACGCCAGTGAGGGTCGGCGAGGGCGCTACGGACAGAAATTGGTATGTGTGAGATCAAAGAAAAGTCGGTTGGTGGAGACGTTGTCAATGAGAAGACAGCTCCGGAGAAGCGCTCAACCGGCCGGAGACTCCGGACACACGCCGAGTCACCATCGGGTGGACGTGACCAGGACCCCTATGGAGAAGAGGAGGATTGTACACCGGGCGCTCGGGTACAACAACCCGCTCTCGTCGTGGATAGACAAGAGTGGGTCTCGAGGCCGCGCGTGGAATGGCGACTGGTGTTGAGGGCTCCGGTGCCGTACGTGGCGCAGCTGGAGCTGGGGCCCCATCCCGCACTTGTCGCTGGTAGACAAGTGCGGGGCCAGCGAAGCGAGAAGTTGGGGTCGTCATCGGTGCTGCGCCTGGTGACGTTGGGTTTGCTGCAGGTGACGTCGGGGAAGCCGAGGCGGCGCGTGGCGCAGCTTGTTACGTAGGGATCACCCGAGGCGCAGCAGGCGACGCCGGAGACGTCGATGCCACGTGTGGCGCAGCTGGTGACGTCGAGGCCACCCGAGGTACAGCAGGTGATGCTGGAGGCGTTGATGCTGCACCTGGTGCAGCAGGTGACATCGGGGGCACCTAAGGCGTAGCGCGTGTCAAACCTGCAGAAGAAAGAGGCCAAGGCAGATGGGGAGCAGCCTCCGGGTCAGTGGGAAAAAGGGGATCCAGCTCTGTGGTGGAACCGGAAGAGGTGGTAGAGAATGGAAAGGAGGACTCATCGAAGACGACGTGCCGAGAGATCAAAAGGCGGTGAGTAGTGAGATCTAAGCACCGGTACCCCTTATGATCAAGGGAATACCCGAGGAAAACATGCCATGTCGAGCGGGGCGCAAGCTTATGTGGGGCAGTGGCGGAAAGGTTAGGGTAGCAAGCGCATCCGAAAACTCGGAGGTGATCGTAAAGAGGATCGATGCCATATAAAGCAAAGTAGGGGGTGGAGGCATGAATCGCCTTGGTCAGAAGGCGATTAATCAAAAGTGTGGCACTATGGAGAGCCTCCACCCAGTATCAGGCTGGAACAGATGGCTGGAACATCAAGGAGCGCATGACATCATTAGTGGTGTGAATCATGCGCTCTGCCTTGCCGTTTTGAGGAGATGTGTACGAACAAGACATGCGTAGCTGTACCCCATGTGCGGAATTGTATGTCCGGTCTTGATGTCGTGAGATACAAAAGTGATCCGATCATGCTTCTATATTCTTTTTGATCAACGGGATCACAATCTTCATCAAGTTCAAGTGTTGTTGCTGTTCCCATTGGTGTCCGAAGAGGCTTGTTTTTGTCCATGTTGAAGCGCCTTAGGAGATCTTTTGTATACTTTGTTTGATGCACAAAGGTACCCTCCTTGGTTTGCTTGATATGCAGCCCCAAAAAGTACGTGAGTTCTCCCATCATACCCATCTCAAATTCTGAACTCATCATAGCTGAAACTTGGACACAAGATCATGAGAAGCACAAAAAAAGATAATATCATCCACATACACTTGAACGAATAATGAGTCATTGCCATGCTTAAGCACAAAAAGAGTTTTATCAACCTTGCCTACGGTAAACCCCTTTTCAAGTAAGAATGTTTTTAACCTATCATACCATGCTCTAGGGGCTTGTTTGAGACCGTACGAGGATTTAGAAAGTTTGTAAACATGATTAGGAAAATTTGGATTTTCAAAACCAGGTGGTTGTTTGACATAAACCTCCTCATCTATGTAGCCATTAAGAAAAGCACTTTTAACATCCATTTGATATAGCTTAAAACTTTTAGATGCAGCAAAAGCTAACAAAAGAATATTCTTATGGCTTCTAATCTAGCAACAGGAGCAAAAGTTTCATCAAAATCTAGACCTTCAACTTGTGTGAAACCTTGAGCAACCAACCTAGCCTTATTCCTAACCACAGCCCCATCCTCACTTTGTTTATTTTTAAACACCCATTTAGTTCCAATTAAAGTGTGACCTTGAGGTGGAGGTACAAGTTTCCAAATATTATTTCTTTCAAAATTTTCTAACTCTTCTTGCATGGCAATAATCCAAGATTCATTAGTGAGTGCGTGTGATATATCTTTGGGTTCAAAAGAAGCAACAAAAGCAGAATGAGCATGAGAATTGGGGTCAAAAAACCTGGATTTTGTAACTCGTTCATGCAAGCTTCCAATAATTTGTTGTGGAGGATGACTTTTGAGAATCCGTAGGGGAGTGGACACTTCACAAGCTTCTTCTTCTTCATGTTCATCACAAATAGATGAGCTTGAGACGTGAGGAGGATCTGGACCAGCAATGGTGGTCATCGGTGCTGGCTGTGAATCAAGATCAGGAGCTGGAACAATGTCATTAGCTGCTGAATTTTCGGGCAGCAGCACCACTTCTTCCTCTTCTTCAACGAAAATACTCTCCCCCTATGGATATGGATTCGGACCTGCAATATTTGAACTAGTACCTGGGCTAGCTTCATCAAAAGAAACCTCACAAGTCTCCACAATTTTGTTAGTATCAAGTAAAAGCACCCGGTAGCCTCTAGTATGAGATGGATAACCAAGAAACATGCCATCAACAGATCTAGCTTCAAATTTATCAAGATTACCATGTTTCTTAACAAAGCATTTGCAACCAAAGATCCTAAAGTGTGTGACACTAGGCCTACGTCCAAACCTGAGCTCATATGGTGTTTATCTAGCTTAGCACGCAAGAAAACACGATTTGAGAAATAACAAGCGGTTGCAATTGCATCAGCCCAAAATTTCCTAGGAGTTTGATATTCATCAAGCATAATCCTAGCCATCTCAACTAAGGTTCTGTTCTTTCTCTCTACAACACCGTTTTGTTGAGGTACATATGGTGAAGAAAATTGATGATCTATTGCATTTTCAGCACAAAAGTGATCAAATGATTGATTTTTAAATTCGGTTCCATTATCACTTCTAATTGCTCTTAAAGATCCTAGGTGATCAATTGATAATCTAAGAACTAAAGTTCTAAAGTGACTAAAAGCTTCATTCTTAGATGCCATAAAGTAAACCCAAGAGTATCTAGAATAGTCATCAACAATCACAAGAACATACAATTTACCTCCGAAGGATTGAACACGTGAAGGTCCTACGGTGTCAAGGTGTAAAAGTTGACCCGGTTCAGTTGTCATGGTCATTGTGAGAGGAGCATGTGAACCTTCAACCATCTTAGCATGTCTACAAGAAGAGCACACAATTTCTTTGTCCCCTTTAAGCTTAGGCAACCCACGTATGCGATCAAGAGCACTAACACGCGTGAGATGATCAAAGCCTACGTGACCAAGTCTACGATGCCAAAAATATAAATCTTTGGAATCATTTGCAACTAGACATCTATGCTTAGAGGAAGACATATCAAAATCAGCTTTAAAAACTCTTCCAAACCGAGACATGTTAAAGATAAGCTCACTATTTGAACCTACAACTTTGCAGCAGTTTCTATTGAAAATAATTTCCAGATTTTCATCTAGCAATTGTGAAACAGAAAGCAAGTTGTATTTCAAATTTTTGACAAATGCCACATCCTTCAAAGTGTAGTGATCATTTACTCTAACGAACCCTTAGCAATTATAGGAGTTGAAGAATTATCGGTAAAAGTAACATTCTCTACACGTGACACAAAAGAGAGAGAGTAGAACTATTCTTTGTTACCGGTCATGTGGCGTGAGCAACCTGAATCCACAATCCATATGTTCTCCTTCCTCAAGCATGTAACCTACATAGAAGCACAATACGTCGATGACTCAATACTAGGGTTAGTTAAAAGACATTTAGGAATCCAGTACTGAGTCACACGATGTCCCGCAGGAATAACATGCGAAAGCTGAGATAAAACAGCAGGTTTATGAGTCAAAGTTTGAGATTTTTTGTTCTTAACTACTGACCTATGAGGTGTTACTTGTGTAGCACGAAAATCAGTAGCTCCGGAGGCAAAAACAGAAGGTCCGGAGGCAAAAACTGAAGCTCCGGAGGCAAAAACTGAAGCTCCGGAGGTAAACTTTGAATATTTCTGACTCATAACAGCAGGTTGCATGTTCCTAACATTCGGTTTATTATGTGCAGCAAATTTTGCATGAGAGTTATAAGATCTAGCTTGCATTCTTTCCTTTTTATGTTGTTTAGCTAGTCCATAACAAAAATCTATGACATAACCATCTCTACCACAATAGGTACAATGAAATTTAACTTTGTGTTCATGTCTAGATGAGCATGCAGTATGCTTATCTGAACCCGAATGTGACAACACTCCTGCAGATTTAAAACCACTTCTTTTTGTACAGGAACTGTTTGAATCAAACCACTTCCTAATGATTTTACAATTTTAGGTGGATGTTCCTTAGCATGAGCATGTGGTTGAAAACCTAAACCAGTTTTATCATTGCAAGACTTGGAAGAATTCAGCAGCAAGTTTAGGTTCTTATTCCCATTACAAAACCGATCTAATGTCCTATGCATGTTATCAAGTTTATTTGATAGATCAAGGCAATTTTCACATGAAGTTTTTCCTTTTAATTTGCAATTGGAACAATATTTAACTTCATGAGAACGTAAAGCATTGTTCAATATAGAAATTTCTTTCATAGCATCTTGTAGTTTCTTATCAAAATCATCGCAAGTAGAACAATGCAAATCAATTGTAGAACAACAAGCATCTTTCAAGTTTTTATCATTAAGTGCAGCAAGCTTTTTGTTCTTTTCGATTTCAAGTTCAAGTTTATCAAGTGCGGAGGTGTGTGCACTTCTTAGAGAGGATAATTGTTCATATATTAAATCACTTGAGGAACAAGAATCATCACTAGGAATTAAGGATTTTAAACGATTAATTTCAGATTCTAGTGACTCAATTTTAACAGCATCGTCCCTAAATTTTTGTCCTTTTTCTTAACAATAATAGTGGCACGAGAAATAGCATCACACATTTCTTCGCAAGTAGGACATACCTCTTCGTTGTCACTGTTGTGTTCTGCATCCTCCATACTTGATTTTGATTTGCCCGCCATGAAGCACAATGTCACACCCGGTTTTTCCGAAGAAACAACCAAGTGAATATCACATGTATGCCAGGATCATTTTCTCAAACATGTGATGACAAATAGTGAAGCATCATTTATTACAAGCCAGGTGTCGAATATAAATAAGTCTTACATCGCAAATGTCTCAATGGACACTAATGCTTCATCACAAGTAAATAAACTAGCAGCGGAATATTATTCTTTAGGGCTCCATCACAGGTGTTGCCCGGGGGTCTTCATGAACCTAAAAGCCTTCCTCGGGTCCAAAATCTTGGTCATTATACACCACCTCATTATCTTGACCTGAGCAGCAATATAAACCAACAAATATGCAAGGTTGAGTACCAATGGTACTCAGCAAGTGTGGAAAATTA
The DNA here is from genome assembly GCA_030760725.1 of Neostapfia colusana. Classification (NCBI taxonomy): domain Eukaryota; kingdom Viridiplantae; phylum Streptophyta; class Magnoliopsida; order Poales; family Poaceae; genus Neostapfia; species Neostapfia colusana. The sequence continues at coordinate 60,122,781 of JASWHV010000006.1, read as the reverse complement.
TATCATGCATGGCTAGAACAAGGAGAGGTTGAACTCATGGTTAAAGCACTACGCAATTAATACCTATCACCTTAGCTTATTAAGCACCTACATTACTACACAGGTGAAATGGTTCAAATCTCCCATCCCATCATCATAAACCAATAACCATAATCATCATTTCCAATGTTAAGCTCCCCGCTTAACTTCCAAAACCATCAATTCTCTAATCATGAATAAGTCCAGGCCGCTCTTAACCATGAGCACGGCTGTCAAGACAGTTTTGACTCTGCAGAGTTTGTACCACTGTACCCACAAGTAGTGATTTCATCCCCCGTTGTCGGGTGGACTAAAAGAACCTCCATTATGCCAGTGGCTACGAACCACATTCACACTTCCCAGGTGTGTGGCCAAGAGATCACTACGAAGCCTTTACAAAGGGATTCCCGACGAGCATGGGCCCACTGAGGTTTCACCCCTAACAGCATACAAGAGGCTCCAACCCCGCTGCAGTGGCCCCCTCTTGAGCCTTGCGGTTCATATGGCAGTCCAGCTGACTCCTATTCCCCGCACCATCCATCACACCCATACTACGCCGGGGATACATCTAATTAATTGGCTAAGCTGCCCCATCTCAGCATGTGGTTGGCACTGTAAAGCCGGGTTACATGCTCCATGAACCGGTCCTTAGGATCCAGGCAAGTACTAAACACAAACCCAAGTCTCGTGCACCCAACACACAACCAAAACATCCAACTTGCCTTGATCCCTACCTCTACATAATTCACAATAGCTCATTCAAGAGTATGGTATAATAAACTGATGATCTCATATCCCAAATATCCCATTCTAAGCATGGCTAAGCATATGCATGTAAATAAATGACATGTCAAAATAAATCCCAACCCAAGCTTCAAGGAAACAAGGTAATGCAATTCTAGGGAAACTTCCTAGCATGGGTTTCATATTTAACTTGACAATGCAAATAATTCTATCTACACATCCTAGCATAGGATCAAAGTGGTCAAGGACACTTGCCTCCTTCTTGCTGCTCTTGAAATGGGTAGTCCTGATCTTGGAAACTGATAGCTTGCTCTTGAACAGGTTCTACTTCATACCATCACACATAGCAAAAGAAAAACAACAATCATAAGACATAGTTCACACTTCTACTTCATACAAACCACACATTCACCTTTATGAAAGTTTCTTTACCATTTTATGTGTTGTGGATACTCTATGTGTGTTGATTTGGGGCTTGCATACACTTTTATTTACATGTGTATGATTCCTACTTTGGTGTTCATATTTATACTCACATACTATATATATATATACATGTATATATGTGTGTTTCAGTTTTAAATAAATTCCTTATATATTAAACTACCAAGTATGTATGAAAAGTATTTTTCTTCTCCATATGTGCCTTCATAATTTCTATCAACCCTAAACTGAATTCTTTGTGTTTTAGAAACTCCATTTATCATTTACTAGTTTCTATATTTTCAGATTTATATTCTTATGCATAATTGTGCATTTTATTATTAAATTAGTAATACACACTACCTAAACAGATTAGGTTCTGGTCCTAAATAATTTAAGATCATATTTTGACCTTGGCTTCTGATGTATACTATTTCATAATTATTTTCCCTATTTTTCTTTAACTATTCTTTACTTAAAAATGTGTCCCTATACTATTGAATGTGAATAATAGATGAAACAGATTTATTTCAGCCCAAAAATATATTTTTATCTCACTCCAAAGTTTTCTAAGTACTGAGAAAGTTTTTAATAATTTTGACAATTATGTTTGTCCCCCTTTTTAATATTTAAACACTAGTTACATATTCAATTTTCTAAATTAAATACTAAACAGGGCTAAAATAATGAATTCACCCCATTACAGGGTCTATAATATCATTTTCATAATTTCCAGGGGTCTAGCTACACTTTTCAGAGGTGTTTTTCTTAATTTCTATTAAGTCCAGGGGCTAAAACTGATTTTTAAATGAATTTACATGATTTTCTGGAGTTCCAGGGGCTAGATCTGAAGTTTCCGGGGCTAGCTCTCAATTCCAGAGAACCCCAGGGGGTAGCACGTAAGAATTCCAGTCTTTATAACGCGGGGCTGACGTGGACCGTCTGATTTTAAACCGACGGCTGAGATTATAACATCGAACCGGTACGCGGGGTTTTAAAGTCTACCGTGCGATTTAAAATAAACGGCGCACAAGCGGCCACGTCGCTCTGATCGAGCGCGGGCGGCGCTGCCGGCGGCGCACGGCGGCGGGAAGCGGCGATCTCGCCGGAAACTTTCGGATCCTCGAGAATTCTGCCTAGAACTGTGATCTTATGGCCTAGATCGGTAGAGGGGAGGTCAGGGATCTCACCTCGGGGGTTTTCTCGAGCTCGGGGGTCCTGGAAAGTGCTCGGCGGCGAGGTCCGAGGCAAAACCACGGCGAAGCTCGTCGGAGCTGGATTTGCACCGTAAGTCTTCGGGTTTTCTGCACCTGCAAAGTTCCCCGGAGGCGGTGGATCAAGACCAACGAGTTAGATCAGAGTTTCCGAGCTTAGATCGGCCAGAATTCACCGGCGAAGTCTCGGTGCTCACCGGAGTGAAAATCGGCGATCGCGTGAGAAAAACTGATCGGATCGGTTGTTTTTTATAGCCGGGGGAGGGCGGTGGTTCTGTTGTGATCGAGTTAGAGTCCTCAGGGTCCAGAATTCGGCTGCGGGACGCGGTTTCCCGATCGGTTGCGATCGCGCGCGCGAGGGAGAAGTCCGGGGTCGCGGGGTTAGGGATGACAGGCGGGTCCCACCCGTCAGCGAGGGGCAGCGCGGCGCGCGCGGGGGCGGGCTGCGCGGGGGTTTGCTGGGCCGGCTGGGGTTTCGGCCCACTGGCCAGTTTTTTTTTCCGGTTTTCCTTTTTCTTTTTCCATTTCTTTTCTGTTTTGAGTCTAATTTGAATTCCAGTTTGAATTTGAATTTTTGCAAAACATGCAACACGTCCAAAAATTTCTAAATTCCCTTCTGAACATGGTTTATGGTTCTAAATCAAAATTTGAGTTTTGACTAAAAATTTGGGGTGTTACAGCTCTACCCCCCTTAAAAGAAATCTCGTCCTCGAGATTGGTGTTTCTAAGAAAACAATTCCAGAAATTGTGCCTTAAGCTCATCTTCCCGTTCCCAGGTGGCTTCCTCTTCTGAGTGATGCTTCCACTGCACCTTGCACATCCTGATTCTCTTATTTCTGGTGAGGCGTTCCATTGTCTCCAAAATCTTGTATGGTTGCTCGGCATAAGACAAATCCTCAGCTACATCCACTTCATTCATGGGGAACACCTCCTCAGGCGTCCTCAGACATTTCTTGAGTTGCGACACATGGAACACATCGTGCACGTCCGACAGATGAACCGGCAACTCTAGTTGGTACGCCACTTCGCCTTTTCTTTCCAAAACTTGAAAGGGTCCGATGTATGAGGTGACAACGTCCCTTTCACCTTGAACCGACGAAGTCCTCTGATAGGGGACACCTTGAGATAAACATAGTCTCCTACGTTGAAAACGAGCTCTCTTCTTCGTACATCAGCATAACTCTTCTGGCGTGTCTGTGCTATCCTCAAGTTGTTGCGAATCTCCCTCACCTTTGCCTCGGCTTCTTGTAGCACTTCTGGACCAAACACTTTACTTTCTCCTGTTTGGTTCCAAAATAGGGGAGTTCTGCATTTCCTTCCATACAAAGCTTCAAACGGTGACATCTTCATACTAGCTTGATAACTGTTGTTATAGGAAAACTCCGCATACGGTAGGTTCTTGTCCCAACTCCTATTGTTTTTGAGTGCACATGCCCTTAACATATCTTCAAGGATCTGATTGGTTCTCTCCGTCTGTCCGTCAGTTTGGGGATGATAGGCAGAACTGAAATTCAGATGGGTTCCCATGGTTTCATGCAACTTTTGCCAAAACCTCGAGGTGAACTGTGTCCCTCGGTCCGACACTATCTTCTTTGGCACTCCATGGTAACACACAATCCTTGACATGTACAATTCTGCCAATTTGGTTCCGCTGTAGCTTTCCTTCACCGGAATGAAATGAGCTACTTTGGTTAGCCTATCAATAATGACCCATATTGAATCATACCCGGATTGGGTCCTAGGCAATCCCACAACAAAATCCATGCTGATTTCTTCCCACTTCCATTCAGGCACTTTGAGTGGTTGCAGCAATCCCGCGGGTCGTTGATGTTCTGCTTTCACCAACTGACATGTGTCACATAGGGCAACATGTTCCGCGACATCTCGCTTCATGCCATACCACCAATACCTGCTTTTGAGGTCCTGATACATCTTCGTACTCCCAGGATGAATGGAATAGTCGGAATCGTGAGCCTCCTTCAAAATTAATTTACGAATCTCCTTTACTTCTGGCACACAGATCCTTTTCCCGTGCCACACCGTTCCTTGTTCATCCTCTCTAAAACCAGGAGCTTTATTTTCCTTGATGAGCTGTCTGATCTCTTGTATCTTCTCATCATTCTTTTGTCCCTCGCGTATGTCTCGCTCGAGTGTGGAGTCCACTTCCATGGCGATGGCTTCACCACTATTTACTAGACATAGATTGAGCCTTATAACCTCGTCCTTCAATTCTGCAGGCATATCCTTCAAGCTCAACTTATTGACCTGCACTTTCCGACTCAAGGCATCGGCCACGACGTTTGCTTTCCCGGGATGATAGTTGATGCCTACATCAAAGTCATTGATTAGCTCTAACCATCTCCTTTGTCTAAGGTTGAGATCTGGCTGTGTGAATATGTACTTCAAACTCTTATGATCCGTATATATCTCTGTCCTCTTCCCCATCAAATAGTGCCGCCAAATTTTCAACGCGTGTACCACTGCAGCTAGTTCTAAGTCATGTGTAGGATAGTTCTTCTCGTGCTTCCGAAGCTGCCGGGATGCATATGCCACGACATGTCCCTCTTGCATGAGAACACATCCCAACCCGTTTCCAGAGGCATCGCAGTACACCGTGAAATTCTTCTGCATATCTGGCATAACCAACACGGGGGCTGTTGTCAATCTCTTCTTTAGCTCCTGAAAGCTCGTATCGCACTGTGGCGTCCAGGTGAATGTGATTCCCTTTTCCAACAGTTTGGTGAGAGGTCTCGAGATCTTGGAGAATCCCTCAATAAACCGTCGATAGTATCCAGCCAATCCCAAAAAGCTTCGAACTTCCCCGACATTTTCAGGGGTTTTCCATTTCTGGATATCTTCGATTTTGGCGGGATCTACGGAGATTCCTCCCTCCGAGATTATATGTCCTAAAAAGGGAACTCTCTTTAGCCAAAACTCACACTTGCTCAACTTGGCATATAGTTGGTGTTCTCTCAGCCTCTGTAACACCAACCTTAGATGTTTCTCATGTTCTTCTTCATCTTTGGAGAAGACGAGAATATCATCTATGAAAACCACCACAAATTTGTCCAGATACTCCATGAATACCTTGTTCATGAGGTACATGAAATATGCCGGGGCATTGGTTAGCCCGAAAGGCATGACAGTGTATTCATACAGTCCGTACCGAGATACGAAAGCTGTCTTGGGAATATCAGATTGCCTTATCTTGAGTTGGTGGTATCCCGACCTGAGATCAATTTTCGAGAACACGCAAGCTCCCCTCAACTGATCAAACAAGTCTTCAATGCGGGGTAATGGGTACTTGTTCTTGATGGTCACCTCATTCAAGGCACGGTAATCCACGCATAAACTTTGAGTTCCATCTTTCTTAGGCACAAATATTACCGGAGCTCCCCATGGTGAGGAACTAGGGCGAACATACCCCTTTTCCGTCAATTCTCTCAAATGATCCTTGAGCTCTTCTAGCTGCTTGGAGTCCATTCGATAAGGTCTCTTGTATATCGGGGCTGTTCCCGGTACTAGCTCGATTGCGAATTCCACGTCACGGTCGGGAGGCATTCCTGGCAACTCCTCCGGAAAAACATCTGGATATTCCCTGATAGTCCTGATTTCCTCAACTTTCACCTCCACTTGATTTAATTTAATGTCCCTCCTAGGCTCGTGTATCGTTATGAACTTTACTCTTGTGCCACTAGGGTGAGTTAGTTCCACCGTTCTGGTCGAACAATGGATGATTCCTTTATGTTTGGTCAACCAATCCATACCCAAAATAATATCTATCCCTTGTGAATCTATCACTATGAGGTTAGCAGTAAATACTACCCCATTAATGTCTAGGCTCACTTTGGGACACACTTGTCTTGTCCTTATTTCTCCACCTGGAGAGTTTACGGCTAGCATATGGTTCATTTGAGTGGTTGCTAGGTCATGCTTCTTAACAAACCCTTGAGCAATGAACGAGTGGGTAGCACTAGAATCAAACAGCAGAGTTGCAAGGTGTAAATTGGCAGGAAACTTACCAACTACCACGTCGGGTGCCTCTTGTGCTTCCTCCATAGTGACGTGGTTCACCCGTCCTCTCATTACGTTCTGCTGCTGTGGCTGCGTGGGCTTCTTCTTTGGACACTTATGGGCGTAGTGCCCCACTTCACCACAGCTGAAACATTGCACCCCAATCTTAGATGCTTGGCCCTTGTTGTCTTGGGGTTGGTTTGGGGGTCCTTGCACTGCTGGTCGAGGTGGATATGCAGGGCGAGGCTGCTGCATAAACTGACGTTGCGGCTGTGCTGGTGCTGCGGGGGGCCTGTAGTTTGGGTTGTACCCTCTTGGTGCTGAATAGGGTACCGCAGCACGGCTCGTCTGCCCCGTAGGTTGCTGCATTATACGTGGGCGGGTGTTGCTCCCTGAGGCTTGATGTGACCACCCAGCCTTCCTCTTATTCTCATTTTCTAGGGACTTTAGCTTCCTTTCCATCACAAATGCTCTGTCCACCATCTTTTGAAAGCTTTCATACTCATTGGAGGACATGGCACACTGCATCTCTGCGGTAAGTCCTTCTACGAAACAATCTTGTTTCTGCTCATCTGTCTCTATGTCTCATGGAGCATAACGGGATAGTTGAGTGAATTTAGTGAGGTATTCCCTCACCGTCATGTTTCCCTGCTGCAGTCCCAAAAACTCCTTCCTCTTGTTTTTGAGTTCACCTCTTGGGATGTAATGGTTGCGGAAGCTACGCTTGAACTCTTCCCAAGTGATGCTCTCAGGGTCATGATGGGCGGCCACGTAGGCGGTCCACCAATCAGCAGCAGGTCCATGCAATTGATGAGAGGCAAACAGCACCCTCTCATACCCTTGGCATTGTATGATCCTCATCTTACTTTCAATGGTCTTCAGCCAATCATCTGCCTCCAGAGGTTCAGCAGCACTTGCAAACTTTGGAGGTTGAGTTCCTAGAAACTCACTCAACCTTGGTTGGCGTGGTGCAGCTTGTGGAGGTGGAACTTGATGCAAGTTGGCCACTACTTGAGTCAAGTTCTGGATGAGCTGATTTTGATTCTCCAGCATTTGGTGGAGAGGATCAACTTCTTCACGGCGACCACCCCGGTTCTGGCCTCCAGAAAGATGAGAGTTGCATGCCTCATCATTGTTGTTGGCGGGGTTGGCAGCACGTCCTTTTCCTCTTCCGGCCATCTGGTAGAATCAACAAATGTTAATTTGAAAGCATTTAGTATCATCTTACTACTTTCACTTGTTTGTACTTTGAAGTGTTGAAGTTTTGTTAAAATCTTACGAGGGTTTTATATCTCACACCCAATAAATGCACTATTATTTCCTGTGGGTTCACACACCAAAGCAAAACCATCTGAAGACGAGGCTGTGGACACTTGCTCATGGCTTCCACAACTCACGTCACACACCAAGCATTATCACACCATTAACTACATAACGACTCGACTACTCGACCTCTTGCTAGCTAGGGGAAAGACTCTACACTACTCATCCTCTTGAGCTGGCTCCTCGGGATCTTCCTCCTCATTTCGGCTACCTTCTGACTCTGCTTTGGGTGGGGAGGCTGCTGGTGGAGAAGTGCGACGACGCCTGATCGCTCGGTGATCCGGGGAGTCAGGGGTCCATGGATCACTTACGGTGACACACAGTTCATTCCCATCTCCTCTTTCTCTCGCCTTTAAGCAAGCTCGCAGCAATGCCTCCGTCTCCTTCAGAGTATCTCGGACATCCTGAAGCTCTTGTTGACACTCCTGCAGTCGAGTGCTGAGCATAGCAGCATCCTCCAAGCACAAGTCCATGTGCTCATGGGAAGTCCCTTGCTGCACCGGTGGGTACTTGTACTCCGTGGTACCACTCTCACGTTGGAGGACATACATGTACTCAGTTTTGTCCAAGTGGCGACGATAGATGTGGCTCTGGCAGGTGATGGCCTCCCAAGTGACATCTCTCTCCGCGTCAACTTGTGTTGCTCGACAAGCTGGAGAGTGGTGGATCTTAAGCAGCTGATTCTCGTGTATAATCCTCATCTCCGAACTCCATTCTTCCCTCTTCTCACGGATGGTCCTGGTGGAGTTAAAGTGGATGATGAGCTTGCCCGTATTGCCGGCGGCTTCGAGCATACGTCGAAGACGGCGCAACAAATCTCCCACTGCCAATCCGTAGGAAAGGTACGTCACTGGACGACTCTCCTCTCTTTCAGCAAGGGCAACTACGGGAACTCTCCCTCCCGTGGATTTACGAGCGGTGCGAATCATGCGAACCATCTAAAACAAAAGAATTTAAAATTAGGTTAGATAAAATTTCAAACAAAAATCCTATTTTTGAATGAAAGTTGGGGTAAGATGAAGAAAATGACTCTTTTGATAACACTTTTTCACCCACACCTTGGAAAATAGTTTTTAAGAAAATAGGGCCCTTAAATACGTCCATTCCTACCTAGGTCCACGTTCCTACGGGCAACCTTGGCTCTGATACCACCTCTGTCACACCCGGTTTTTCTGAAGAAACAACCAAGTGAATATCACATGTATGCCAGGATCATTTTCTCAAACATGTGATGACAAATAGTGAAGCATCATTTATTACAAGCCAGGTGTCGAATATAAATAAGTCTTACATCGCAAATGTCTCAATGGACACTAATGCTTCATCACAAGTAAATAAACTAGCAGCGGAATATTATTCTTTAGGGCTCCATCACAGGTGTTGCCCGGGGGTCTTCATGAACCTAAAAGCCTTCCTCGGGTCCAAAATCTTGGTCATTATACACCACCTCATTATCTTGACCTGAGCAGCAATATAAACCAACAAATATGCAAGGTTGAGTACCAATGGTACTCAGCAAGTGTGGAAAATTATATCATGCATGGCTAGAACAAGGAGAGGTTGAACTCATGGTTAAAGCACTACGCAATTAATACCTATCACCTTAGCTTATTAAGCACCTACATTACTACACAGGTGAAATGGTTCAAATCTCCCATCCCATCATCATAAACCAATAACCATAATCATCATTTCCAATGTTAAGCTCCCCGCTTAACTTCCAAAACCATCAATTCTCTAATCATGAATAAGTCCAGGCCGCTCTTAACCATGAGCACGGCTGTCAAGACAGTTTTGACTCTGCAGAGTTTGTACCACTGTACCCACAAGTAGTGATTTCATCCCCCGTTGCCGGGTGGACTAAAAGAACCTCCATTATGCCAGTGGCTACGAACCACATTCACACTTCCCAGGTGTGTGGCCAAGAGATCACTACGAAGCCTTTACAAAGGGATTCCCGACGAGCGTGGGCCCACTGAGGTTTCACCCCTAACAGCATACAAGAGGCTCCAACCCCGCTGCAGTGGCCCCCTCTTGAGCCTTGCGGTTCATATGGCAGTCCAGCTGACTCCTATTCCCCGCACCATCCATCACACCCATACTACGCCGGGGATACACCTAATTAATTGGCTAAGCTGCCCCATCTCAGCATGTGGTTGGCACTGTAAAGCCGGGTTACATGCTCCATGAACCGGTCCTTAGGATCCAGGCAAGTACTAAACACAAACCCAAGTCTCGTGCACCCAGCACACAACCAAAACATCCAACTTGCCTTGATCCCTACCTCTACATAATTCACAATAGCTCATTCAAGAGTATGGTATAATAAACTGATGATCTCATATCCCAAATATCCCATTCTAAGCATGGCTAAGCATATGCATGTAAATAAATGACATGTCAAAATAAATCCCAACCCAAGCTTCAAGGAAACAAGGTAATGCAATTCTAGGGAAACTTCCTAGCATGGGTTTCATATTTAACTTGACAATGCAAATAATTCTATCTACACATCCTAGCATAGGATCAAAGTGGTCAAGGACACTTGCCTCCTTCTTGCTGCTCTTGAAATGGGTAGTCCTGATCTTGGAAACTGATAGCTTGCTCTTGAACAGGTTCTACTTCATACCATCACACATAGCAAAAGAAAAACAACAATCATAAGACATAGTTCACACTTCTACTTCATACAAACCACACATTCACCTTTATGAAAGTTTCTTTACCATTTTATGTGTTGTGGATACTCTATGTGTGTTGATTTGGGGCTTGCATACACTTTTATTTACATGTGTATGATTCCTACTTTAGTGTTCATATTTATACTCACATACTATATATATATATATACATGTATATATGTGTGTTTCAGTTTTAAATAAATTCCTTATATATTAAACTACCAAGTATGTATGAAAAGTATTTTTCTTCTCCATATGTGCCTTCATAATTTCTATCAACCCTAAACTGAATTCTTTGTGTTTTAGAAACTCCATTTATCATTTACTAGTTTCTATATTTTCAGATTTATATTCTTATGCATAATTGTGCATTTTATTATTAAATTAGTAATACACACTACCTAAACAGATTAGGTTCTGGTCCTAAATAATTTAAGATCATATTTTGACCTTGGCTTCTGATGTATACTATTTCATAATTATTTTCCCTATTTTTCTTTAACTATTCTTTACTTAAAAATGTGTCCCTATACTATTGAATGTGAATAATAGATGAAACAGATTTATTTCAGCCCAAAAATATATTTTTATCTCACTCCAAAGTTTTCTAAGTACTGAGAAAGTTTTTAATAATTTTGACAATTATGTTTGTCCCCCTTTTTAATATTTAAACACTAGTTACATATTCAATTTTCTAAATTAAATACTAAACAGGGCTAAAATAATGAATTCACCCCATTACAGGGTCTATAATATCATTTTCATAATTTCCAGGGGTCTAGCTACACTTTTCAGAGGTGTTTTTCTTAATTTCTATTAAGTCCAGGGGCTAAAACTGATTTTTAAATGAATTTACATGATTTTCTGGAGTTCCAGGGGCTAGATCTGAAGTTTCCGGGGCTAGCTCTCAATTCCAGAGAACCCCAGGGGGTAGCACGTAAGAATTCCAGTCTTTATAACGCGGGGCTGACGTGGACCGTCTGATTTTAAACCGACGGCTGAGATTATAACATCGAACCGGTACGCGGGGTTTTAAAGTCTACCGTGCGATTTAAAATAAACGGCGCACAAGCGGCCACGTCGCTCTGATCGAGCGCGGGCGGCGCTGCCGGCGGCGCACGGCGGCGGGAAGCGGCGATCTCGCCGGAAACTTTCGGATCCTCGAGAATTCTGCCTAGAACTGTGATCTTATGGCCTAGATCGGTAGAGGGGAGGTCAGGGATCTCACCTCGGGGGTTTTCTCGAGCTCGGGGGTCCTGGAAAGTGCTCGGCGGCGAGGTCCGAGGCAAAACCACGGCGAAGCTCGTCGGAGCTGGATTTGCACCGTAAGTCTTCGGGTTTTCTGCACCTGCAAAGTTCCCCGGAGGCGGTGGATCAAGACCAACGAGTTAGATCAGAGTTTCCGAGCTTAGATCGGCCAGAATTCACCGGCGAAGTCTCGGTGCTCACCGGAGTGAAAATCGGCGATCGCGTGAGAAAAACTGATCGGATCGGTTGTTTTTATAGCCGGGGGAGGGCGGTGGTTCTGTTGTGATCGAGTTAGAGTCCTCAGGGTCCAGAATTCGGCTGCGGGACGCGGTTTCCCGATCGGTTGCGATCGCGCGCGCGAGGGAGAAGTCCGGGGTCGCGGGGTTAGGGATGACAGGCGGGTCCCACCCGTCAGCGAGGGGCAGCGCGGCGCGCGCGGGGGCGGGCTGCGTGGGGGTTTGTTGGGCCGGCTGGGGTTTCGGCCCACTGGCCAGTTTTTTTTTCCGGTTTTCCTTTTTCTTTTTCCATTTCTTTTCTGTTTTGAGTCTAATTTGAATTCCAGTTTGAATTTGAATTTTTGCAAAACATGCAACACGTCCAAAAATTTCTAAATTCCCTTCTGAACATGGTTTATGGTTCTAAATCAAAATTTGAGTTTTGACTAAAAATTTGGGGTGTTACACACAAGTTTGTCAGATCATCTTCATCTTCTTCACTTCCAATGTCTACATCACTCGAGCCAAGTTCTTGAAGTGCGGTGATGAAACTGTTTATCAGTTTGCGTCCTGTGAAAACCTTCTTTTCTTGTTGGTGTTGCCAAAAGAGGACTTGACTTTATTCTGCTTTTCATCACGGTTAGAAGGACCTGAAAGGTTAGGACAATCTGTACGAAAGTGTCCTGTCTTACCACATTCAAAGCATCATTGAGGTCCGAAGCTTCCTCTCCTTCTAGTTCTCACATTTTGCAATGCTTTTGAGAACCTAGTAGAAAGAAGTACTAGCTCCTCCTCTGGAAACTCCTCAATCTGTTCCAGGGTTAGTGAAGACAGCAAAGCAAGTGTATTGCTAGATGATTGGCCGGAGCTAGGCATATCACGTTGTGAGACAAATGCAATAGTCTTATTTGGGTTCTTACGTGATATAATGTCAATTTCATTAGTTTTTAGCTTAGAATAAAGCACATCTAATGTAAGAGTACTCATGACAGTGGATTCACGTATGGATGTTACTTTCATCTCCTAAATTGACATGTCTAATGCACTTAGTAATTGCCTAGCATTTTCAGCATCTGAAAAATGAACATTGACGCTACGCAAGTTGCTGAGAATTTTATTGAAGCGAGCAAAGAGGTCATCGATGGACTTACCGGGTTGCATCTCAAAGCGCATGTATTCTTTCTTGAACATATCCTTTCTTACCTCCTTGATCGTGTTGGATCCTTTGTGGTAGTCACAATGTGCTCACCACACATCGTACGCCGATCGGAGGTGTGCAACACGGTCGAAGTCGTTCTGAGTTAGTCCTTGTATGATCAAGTTCCGAGCCTTGTTGTTGTTGTCGACATCTCTCATGTTTGTAGCCGTGACTTGATCGTTTGAAGGCACATCGTAAGGCTTGTACACCTTTTCCCATATTGCAAAGTCTTGCGCCTGGATGAAAGCTTCCATGCGTGCCTTCCAAACCTGAAAATCAATACCACTAAACACACAAGGTTTGGCGGAGTATTTCTCCATGATCATTAGTCAAAACACGTGCAAATCACAAAGATTAGAGCAACCTGGATCTGATATCAATTGTAGGATCGAAGTACACGTGTAAAGCTACCAGAGGGGGGTGAATGGTAGATAAAAACTTTTCAGCGGAAGCAACAAAACACCCCTCAGCAGAAAACTGATCTGTTAAAGAAACCGTGTGTGCGACTAATCTAAAAGTGTTCAACTGTGAAAAACTAGTATAGATTGTATAGAATCAAGTCACTAAGACGTCACAACAAGAATCAAGAAGATTCGTTGAGAGAAACTCAAGTTACGATCGAAAGATCGAACAAAGGTCAATCTGTCCCACGCGAGAAAAACAGTTCTGGAATACTGCAAAGAAACTCGTGTAGATCAGAAACCACAAATTCAATGACCGTGAAATTTTCACAGATGATATATAATCAAGTTGTGAAGACAACCCAAAAAGAATCACATCAATTGGATCTGTAAAACTCGAGTTATGATAAAACCACCGAAGCAAGGTAGTGCTGAACAGAAACTCGACGAGAAAAACTTGTCTGAAACAAGTCGGACCAACAAGGCACAAAAGTTCCTTTAGAATACGAATTTTGTTTATCAAAACACAAGAGGAACAGCTCCAAATTCGTGTACCACAAGCTCTGGCCTCCCTTTCTTATATAACCAGCCCGAAGGCCAACTCAACTCAAACTAGGACTCCTACTCCTACTTGGATTCAAACTGTAACTTTCCAATACTGCTCAAGACTCTTCTATACGCAGATAGAAGCAATCTTAAGACTTCCAAACATCTTAGGAACGTCCCAAACATTCCTAAAATAACTCAAATTCGTGACCACACGAAATCCTATCATAACCAACTCAAAACTTTCCATATTTGAGTCAAACATGACTCAGCCGAGCCTGAGTCCATAACCTAGTCGGTTGGACCTTTCCGACCAATTCTTTACGTCCACATCTCTTCATCACGCCTTGGAACCATGCAGCCACGTCCATGCACTCCTTGCACACGTGCAAACATCTTCCAACAACGTCCAAGATACCTTGATATGCATTGTTCTTGATTCAAACATACTGCACAACCTCCCGAAAAACTCAACCACAATTCCTCCCGAACTTGGTTGTTGAACCTCATCCTATCCCTAAGACTAGTTCAATGGATCCTGTCACCTGCCATGTCTTAAACTCAAGCAACACCTGCATATGAATAAACAGCCAATACTTCCGAGCACAAGTCTTCGACTTGACTCTTGTTAGTTCCGAAACTACAACATCTTACGTGAGCACCTCACATAAGCATGTTGTAAACCATAGCAAAATGATATCAGCCATAACCACCAAAACACACCAAAAACTTAGTAAAATTATACTAAGCAAACTTTCCATAAGAGTAAAGCAAGTTTGAAACATTGCAAGTTAAAAGCAGAACCATTGCAATCAAGCTCCGAACCTTACCAAAGCTAACCGGACCTTGAACCGGAGCTTACCAAAGCTAGTCGGACCTAGCGCCGGAGCTTACTAAAGCTTAGTCGGACCTAGCACGGAACTTACCAAAGCTAGTCGGACCTAGCACCGGAGCTAGCAAAAACAAATCGGACCTAGCCAAAATAAGTCAGACCTAGACAAAGCAAGTCGGACCTTACGTCGGACCTATCGTCGGACCTTGCAGGAGCTCGGACCTATCATCGGACCTTGCAGGAGCTCGGACCTAGAGTCGGACCTTGTTAAAAAGGTGTTTTGGTAGTATTCAAAACTTTTATCGTCAAAGCCAATGTATTCAACACACATAGGTCTCACATAAATTTAATCCTATCATATATTTAAGTAAAACAGCAACATACCTCCTTCATAATTCACCACTTTTCATGTCTCACCAAACCATTAATCTTTCTCAACTTTATCTCATGCTCATAATAACCATCTCATGCTCATATCCATCTCATAATCATATAACCGAAAACCAAACTCATTGTCATGTCTCAACAGTCCCGAAACCAATCCCAATAACCATACCAAGACCATAACCAAATAACCATCCCAAGTTTCCATCCCAAATTTCCCTCTAATCATGTGAGTTGGCCAGGCGCTTGTGACCGTAAGCACGACTATCATGACAGTTTTACACTCTGTAGAGGTGGCACCACTTTACCCATAAGTTTGTGATTTCGTCGCCGGTCGGTGACTGCAAAACCTCCATTATACCAGTACACAACCGTCGGTGTATGGCCAAGAGATCACAAAATATCCTTTACAAAGGGGCTACTAGATGTATGGATTCACTAAGATTTCACCAGCAGGCTCGAATCACCATTCTCCAACCTACGGGCCCCCTCTTGTGCCATGCAGTTCCCAGGGTAGTCCTCTCTCGACTCCCATTCCCCGCGCCTTCCACGGTCCATAACAATCTAGCAACTTAACTAATTAGTCATCTAAGCCACACCCATATTTGGCCTTGTGGTGGCACTGTTTTCCTAGCATGTGCTGGCATGAACCGGTCCTTAGATCTACGGCAAGTAAACCGCCATCTCATTCTACCACATCCACGAACCAAGCTTGCCTAGATCTCTCCCGATTCTATGCTCATTATTATCATCAAGTTCTCATCATTATTCATATGAGTGCAGTACTTAGACATGTTCTATTTCTCCTTCCCATATCCCATATATAAGCGAAGCAAAAAGGAAAAACGACCATACCCAACTCATCAACTTCCCCGGTGATAAGGGTGGTTAACAAACTAGTAACCTCTTATAAAAGGGTGTCCCATCAAGTTGACTCAAGCATACATGTTTTCGCAAACTGTGACACCCTCAATTCAGTGGAAAACCACAGAACCGAGAACTGATGTGTATGTGTGCCCAGGATGTTTATCACACATACACATATGTCCACAAACTGAATTAAGAATATATATAACCACGAATAAAAGATTTTATTACAATGTCTCATGAGTCTTGGAATCATGCTCACAGCGGAAGTCCTTATTTCTATGCAGCGGAAGTCTTCTAACTAATGCGGAAGCAGTTCTAGGCAGCAATGGCTCCATCTCTACTCCATCCCCACAGGCAAGGTTGAGAACAGATCACACGCCTAATGCTCCACTTGGTCTTCATAATAATCTTCTCCTGTTGCTGATGATGAAATAATGCAAGTTTGAGTACAATGATGTACTCAGCAAGTGCGGGAAAATATGATATGTAGCTCATAACAAGGTAGGTATAATAAGGCTTATTGCAAAAAGCAAAGTTATTTATCAAAACCATGATAAAACAGAAACTCATCTTTAAGTGAATGTAATCCCAACATGTATTAAAATACCAATCATACCTCCATTATGTTCATTACCTTTCATGTCACAACCAGTCATCAATCAACCTCATCCTTGCTCATGAATACCTCCTCGTATTCGCTACCATCTCACGAATACCATCTCGTATTCGCTACCATCTCATCTCATAAACAACTTCGTCTCACACCGAGACCAACCTTGTTGCCATGACTCAACAGTCATGCAACCCATCTTATCACCGAGACTCAACAGTCCCAAAACAAAACCAAAACCAAACCATCCAAAACCATAACCATTAACCATATCCAATAACCATCCCAACTAATCATGGAAGTTGGCCAGGCGCTCGTGACCGTAAGCTCGGCTATCATGATAGTTTTAAGAACTCTGCAGAGTTTGTACCTCTTTACCCACAAGTTTGTGATTTCGTCACCTGTCGGCGACTGCAGAACCTCCATTATACCAGTACACAACCATCAGTGTATGGCCAAGAGATCACAAAATAGCCTTTACAAAGGGACTACTAGATGTATGGACTCACTAAGGTTTCACCGGCAGGCTAGAATCTCCAATTCTTCTACCCATGGGCCCCCTCTTGTGCCATGCAGTTCCCAGGGCAGTCCTCACTCAACTCCCATTCCCCGCGCCTTCCACGGTCCATAACAATCTAGCAACTTACCTAATTACTCAGCTAAGCCGCACCCATACTTGGCCTTGTGGTGGCACTGTTATCCTGGCATGTGCTCGCACGAACCGGTCTTTAGATCTACGGCAAGTAAACCACCATCTCATGCTACCTCATTCAAAAACCCAGTCTTGCCTAGATCTCCCTCTGATCCATGTTCATTAACAACATCAGTTTCTCATTATCGTTATGAGTGCAGTTAGCTAGACACATCTATCTCGCTTCCAATCCTATGGACTCAACAAAGCATCAAAGTAAAAACCATACCTGACTCATAAACATCCCTAGCGACAAGGGTGGTTTAACCAAAACTAGTAAACTCCTATAAAAATGGTTTCCCATCATGTCTGACTCAGCACACACACCTTTTCGCAAAACAAAATAGTTTTTCCAAAAACATAGGATCAATATGATCAAGGAGCACTTGCCTTGTTCTTGCGGTTCCGGTTGTTCTTGGATCTCGAAACCTTGTTGTTGCAGTTCGTCGTAGACAGCTCCCTGAGCTTGTGCTGCTATACAGGATCACGCACATACAAGATTCACAGCAATCAATATCATGCATAAACTTCAACTAGATGCGATGATGCATATGCATGCTATCCTATGATCAGTTAGATCGGTTTGTTCGTGTTCTTGCATGGCTTGCACGGATTTTATGATGAACAGAGGTGTTCGGATCAAAGGTGGACGTGGTGATGATCTTGTCAACCCGATCATCAAGTGATCTGTCCACGAGAAAGCTTCTGTTCGAAAGGAATCGAAGAACAGATGCAAAGAAAACACAACGATGTCATAAGGTGGTATTGGAGACCTACCTTACGTTCTTCTCGGTATCGGGGTCCTTCTCTGATCAAACAGATCGTTGGGGCTCCCTTCCGGCAATCTTCCTCGCTGAACTCCGGCGATGGCTTACTCGGCGAGTTGGGGCTAGGGCTCTAAGTCGTCGGCTCAGGAGTTGGAAAAGAAGTTCGTGGTTTCTGCCAGAGGTTCTGGGTTCTATTTATAATCGGGAGAAGAAGAGTCCTAATCTGATTGTATCTCAAATAAGAGTCCTATTCAGATTATCCTTGAATCTTAACAACTTATGTTGAGTTGATTTTGTGCGGTAACATTGTGGATTTCAGGTCGGTTTCTTCTCCGTACCAATATTTCTATGCGTACAGAATCCAAAAACCGTTCCTGAACTCGTTACCTCTTTGGTGATGAGCTCCGGAAGCTCCACGTGTACACCGGGGCCTGGTCTCCCCTTTGTCCGCAGAGACGAGCTCCGGTTGTAACGCGTGTCAAGCGAGCGAGACCTCCCTCTCCTTCGGAGGTGAGCTCTACGTGCGCCACATATCCTGGCGGTCGGGACCTCCTCTCTTATTCGGAGGTGGCTCCGCGCACGCCACATGTTAGTGCCAGTCCTTCCCTCTCTTCGGAGGTGGCTTCGGGTGTGCCACGTATTCAGACCTCCCGGAGATACCGGTGGCGACATGTGTCCAATGGAACCGAACCTCTCGGAGGTGACCTCCGAGATCGACACGTATCACGCGCGCTGGGTCCCCTGATTTCCGTGGTGACTATCTTCGTAGGTGACATGTGTCCTGTGGAAATGCCTTTGCTTCTTCCGCAGAGGCTAGCTCCGGGGGCAACACGTGTTCCACAGGGTCGGACCTCTCTTCCTTTGCGGGGATGAGCCCCGAGCCTGCCACGTAGCCAGTTTAGCGGCGGACCTCTCCCTACTTCCCAGGGATGAGCTCTGAACACGCCACGTGGCCAGCGGGCCGCGGACGTTGTCTTCGGCGCTCTCTGGGAACTAGATTCGTCTCTTATTGGCTATCTCTTTGATATTTTTCTCTGTTCCTACTTCTTTTAAAATGTTTTCTCTTCATGAAACATGAATATATGCTGAAACCAGAAATGAGGGTGTCACAAATCTACCCCCCTTAAATTGAATCTCGCCCTCGAGATTCGTTAGTAGAGAATAGATGAGAAAATTCTTCCTTGATGTCTTCTTCACGCTCCCATGTGGCTTCTGCTTTGGTGTGGTGGCTCCATTGTACATTGCACCATCGGATCACTTTGTTCCTGGTGACCCTTTATTTTACGTCCAAAATTCGCACAGGGTATTCCGCATAAGTCAGTTCCTCTTGAAGTTCAAGCTCTTCCATTGGTATTTGCTCCCCTGGTATTCTCAAGCACTTCTTGAGCTGGGATACATGAAATACGTCATGTACGTCGGAGAGATACGTTGGGAGCTCTAGTTGATAGGCTACTTCTCCTCGCTTGTCCAAAATCTTAAATGGTCCGATGTAGTGAGGTGCTAGCTTTCCTTTGACGTTGAAACGTCGTTGGCCTCGGATAGGCGAGACCTTAAGGTATACGAAGTCTCCTACTTCGAACGTCAACTTCCTTCACCTATTGTCTGCATAGCCTTTCTGTCGTGACTGAGCAGCCTTTAAGTTCTCCCGTATCGTTTGGACTTGCCTTTCAGCTTCTTGTAGCACTTCGGGTCCAAACACCTGGTTCTCTCCGGTCTCGTTCCAGAATAGTGGGGTTCTACACCATCTACCATACAATGCTTCGAAAGGTGACATCTTCAAGCTAGCTTGATAGCTGTTGTTATAGGAGAATTCGGCGTACGGTAAACTCCTATCCACACTACGCCCACGTTTCAAGGCGCAAGCTCTCAACATGTCCTCCAAAATTTGGTTTGTCCTTTCGGTTTGCCCATCGGTTTGTGGGTGATAGGCGGAGCTAAAATCCAGTCGTGTACCCATAGCTTTCTGCAGCTTCCCCCAGAATCTAGAGGTAAACTGAGAACCTCGATTTGAGACTATCCTCCTCGAGACTGCATGACGGCACACGATCTGCTCCATGTACAACTCGTCTAGTTGCGCAACGTTGTACTTGGCCCTTATAGGGAGAAAATGGGCGGTTTTCATCAATCGGTCCACGATAACCTAGATGGAGTCGTAACCCGACTGAGTACGTGGCAATCCGACGATGAAATCCATACTGATGTCCTCCCACTTCCACTCGGGTACCTTCAAAGGTTGCAACAATCCAGCGGGTCTTTGATGTTCGTCCTTCACCCGTTGGCATGTGTCGCATAGGGCAACATATTCGGCTATATCCCTTTTCATACCATCCCACCAATAACAAGTCTTCAAGTCCTTGTACATTTTGGTACTCCCGGGATGTATGGAATAGGGTGAATTATGTGCCTCTTTCAATATCATGTCGCGGATGTGCTTCATGTTAGGCACGCAAATCCTTTTGCTAGCCAAAGCGTACCCTTCTCATCTTCTTTGAAATCCTTCTCTATTCCTTGTCGGATCCTCTCCTTGATCTCCTTGATCTCCTCATCCGTTGCTTGGCCATCTCTTATCTCTTGCTCCAATGAAGAGTGGATCTCCATCATTTCCATGTTGTTCAAGAATCCGAGGTGTAACCGTTCGAACTCCTTACGTAGTTCTGGTGGTAGCTCCCGAACCGTGAGTTGGTGACATGCTCCCTTCCGGCCCAATGCATCAGCTACTACATTGGCCTTCCTAGTGTGGTAGTTGATTCTAACATCGTAATCCTTGATGAGTTCCAACCATCGACGTTGCCTCAAATTCAAGTCCATTTGTGTAAATATGTACTTGAGGCTTTTATGATCCGTATAGATCTCACATCGATGACCAAGGATATAATGTCTCCAAATCATCAATGCATGCACTACTGCTGCTAGCTCCAAGTCATGTGTAGGATAATTATGCTCGTGCTTCTTTAATTGTCGTGAGGCATAGGCTACCACTTGTCCTTCTTGCATGAGCACACATCCGAGCCCCTGTCTGGATGCGTCGCAATATATGTCAAGGCTCTTGCTTACGTCCAGCAATACCAAAACTGGCGCTGTGGTTAGCCTTTTCTTGATCTCCTCAAAACTTTCTTGGCATGCTGGTGTCCACTGAAAGGCTTTTCTTTCGTTAGCAACTCCGTCATAGGCTTTGCTATCTTAGAGAAGTCTTTAATGAAGCGTCGATAGTATCCAGCCATCGCAAGAAAACTCCGAATATTCCTCACGTTTTGCGGTTGGTCCCACTTCAGAACATCTCTCACTTTTCCGGGATCAACCGATTCCCCTTCTTCGGAGATAATGTGGCCTAGGAATGATATTTCCTTTAGCCAAAATTGGCACTTGTTAAGCTTGGCATACAATTGATGCTCACGCATTTTCTGCAAGGTCAATTTCAAATGTTCTTCATGCTCCTCCTCACTTTTTGAATACACCATAATGTCGTCGATGAAAACCATGACGAACTTATCCAAGTACTCCATGAAAACCTTGTTCATGAGATACATGAAGTATGCGGGTGCATTTTTCAACCCAAAAGACATGACGGTATATTCATACGAACCGTACCGTGTTCGAAAAGCAATCTTGGGTATATCGGAGGGCTTAATCTTCAGTTGGAAGTATCCCGACCGAAGATTAATCTTGGAGAACACTCGGGCTCCTTTCATTTGGTCGAATAAGTCCTCTATACGGGGCAGAGGGTATTTGTACTTGATTGTTACCTCATTGAGAGATCTATAGTCCACACACATTCTTTGGGTTCCATCCTTCTTGTCTACGAAGAGCACAGGAGCTCCCCATGGTGACGAGCTTGGACATATAAAACCCTTCTCCACTTGCTCCTGAATTTGCTTCTTGAGTTCCACTAGTTCATTGACGGGCATCCTATAGGGTCTCTTTGATATGGGTGCAGTTCTGGGCACCAAATCAATGGCAAACTCAATGTCCCGATCAGGTGGCATACCTAGAAGCTCCTCTAGAAACACGTCCGAGAATTCTTGAACCACTGGAATGCTGTCCAATGTTGCTCCTTTGACGTGGTTCAAGATTGCCTTTTCGGTTGTTTGTTGGGCTGACTCAAACTCGACACGAATACCGTGCTCATTTGTCAACTGCACGCTTCTTTCAGCACATTGGATTACCCCGCTGTGCTTGCTTAACCAATCCATCCCGAGTATTATGTCAAACCCTTGGAAATCCAAGAAAATGAGGTTGGCAAGGAAGTCTACCCCCCTTATTTTAAGGCTTACTTTCGGACATACTATATTAGTCCTCATCTCTCCTCCGGGGGAATTAACTAACATAGCACATTTTAGGTGTGATATGGGTAGATTATGCTTGGCAACAAACATGGATGATATGAAGGAATGTGATGCTCCAGAATCAAATAAGATGGTGGTCGGGTTGGAGTTGGCAAGGAACATACCAATTACGACGTCCTCAGCCTGTTGTGCTTCCTCAGCAGATAAATGGTTCACGTTGCCGCGATCATAGATCTGCTGTCCACGGTTTCCTTGATTGTCCCCTTCATTCGGTCGCGGGTTCTGCTTGGGCACGTTGGCTTGCTGTCCAGGGCCTCTCCTTGGGCACTGGTTCGCGAAGTGTCCTGTTTCCCCGCATGCAAAGCATGCCCTGTTGCCTACGGCAGCAGGTACTTTGGGGCGGGGGTTTTGAACAGGAGCTCCCATGTTGGGTCGGGGCACAGGAGGCATGGGCACACGAGGTGCTGGTGCAACGGGTCGTTGCTGTGGTGGCTGACTAGGGTGGTATGAAGGAGTGGTCGATTCATACTGTGGTGCAGCTGGGGGCATGTACCGAGGTCGTACGTTGCTCCCTTGGGGCTGGTATGGCATCTTCCTCTTGTACTCGCGCTCGATCTTTCGGATCTTGCTTTCGACTACTATAGCCTTGTCAACCAGCTTCTAAAAGCTTGCGTAGTCATTGTTGAGGAGCTGAACCTGGATCTCATTGTTCAACCCTCTCATAAATAGGTACTGCTTCCTTTGGTCTGAATTGACATCTTCGAGGGCATACCGAGACAGTTGTGTGAACTTGTTGAGATACTCATTCACACTTCTCTGTCCTTGGCGGAGACCTTCAAACTCCTGTCTCTTGAGCATCATTACACCGGCAGGGATGTAATGAGAGCAGAAACTCTCCTTGAACTCAGTCCAAGTGATCGCCTCCGGGTCGACATGAGCGTTACATAGGGCATCCCACCAGTCAGCGGCAGCTCCCATAAGTTGGTGCGACACAAAGAGAACCTTCTCTCGGTCATTGCACTGCACTATGGCATGCTTCTTCTCCATGGATTTTAACCAGTCGTCGGCCTCCATGGGGTCGTTAGCTTGAGCGAAGGTGGGTGGTCGAGTCCTCATGAACTCTCCCAACCTGTTATGAGCCGGCGGTGATGGTGGCGGTGGTGCCGGAACAGGGTTGTTGTTGTTGGCCTGCAACTGACCCAAAGTTTGGATCATGGTTTGCATAAGTTGGTTTTGCATGGCCATCAACCGTTCTAGGTTGTTCTCACCATCTAACAGGAACTTCATCGTGGCCATCCTCTTGGTTGTCACGGACGTTCCTTCGGCCGGCGTTTCCTCTCACCATCTGTGAGAGAGAACGAAATAGAATAGAAGGTTAGAAGATTAGGTAGATCCCCTCAACTATATGCATCAAGGTGGGTTGGACTATATATATATTAGCCCATATGAGGATGTGAACAAGTGCCGAAGCATTTCACACCTCCTTCTACTTATGTGTGGATATGGACAACGTTTTGAGACGTCCCACAATTCACACTAAGCACACATTTATCAAGCAATCATTATAAGGGCTCACACAACTCCTATTCAAGGTTGGTTTCCTATGTCAAGGTAGTTTCAAGGCCAATCTATGCACCCTAGGCTTGCACCCTATGGTCAGCGTGGCTTAGCTACCAATTTGTGTCTGATACCAATCTGTGATTGTATCTAGGTGTGTAATCTACCCCTATCCGTGGCTTTTGATACCAATCTGTGTTTCCTATTTAGGCGTGTAACCCACTGTCAACCGTGGCTCTGATACCAATCTGTGACACCCTCAATTCTGTGGAAAACCACGGAACCGAGAACTGATGCGTATGTGTGCCCAGGATGTTTATCACAAATACACATATGTTCCACAAACTGAATTCAGAATATATATAAACACAAATAACAAAGTTTATTACAATGTCTCATGAGTCTTGGACTCATGCTCATAGCGGAAGTCTTTATTTCTATGCAGCGGAAGTCTTCTAACTAATGCGGAAGCAATTTTAACTAATGCGGAAGCAGTTCTAGGCAGCAATGGCTCCATCTCTACTCCATCCCCATAGGCAAGGTTGAGAACAGATCACACGCCTAATGCTCCACTTGGTCTTCATAATAATCTTCTCCTGTTGCTGATGATGAAATAATGCAAGTTTGAGTACAATGATGTACTTAGCAAGTGCGGGAAAATATGATATGTAGCTCATAACAAGGTAGTATAAAAAGGCTTATTGCAAAAAGCAAAGTTATTTATCAAAACCATGATAAAAAAGCAACTCATCTTTAAGTGAATGTAATCCCAACATGTATTAAAATACCAATCATACCTCCATTATGTTTATTACCTTTCATGTCACAACCAGTCATCAATCAACCTCATCTTGCTCATGAATACCTCCTCATATTTGCTACCATCTCACGAATACCATCTCGTATTCGCTACCATCTCATCTCATAAACAACTTCGTATCACACCGAGACCAACCTTGTTGCCATGACTCAACAGTCATGCAACCCATCTTATCACCCAGACTCAACAGTCCCAAAACCAAAACCAAAACCAAACCATCCAAAACTATAACCATTAACCATATCCAATAACCATCCCAACTAATCATGGAAGTTGGCCAGGCGCTCGTGACCGTAAGTTTGGCTATCATGATAGTTTTAAGAACTCTACAAAGTTTGTACCTCTATACCCACAAGTTTGTGATTTCGTCACCCGTTGGCGACTGCAGAACCTCCATTATACCAGTACACAACTGTCGGTGTATGGCCAAGAGATCACAAAATAGCCTTTACAAAGGGGCTACTAGATGTGTGGACTCACTAAGCTTTCACCGGCAGGCTAGAATCTCCAATTCTCCCACCCATGGGCCCCCTCTTGTGCCATGCAGTTCCTAGGGCAGTCCTCACTCGACTCCCATTCCCCGCGCCTTCCACGGTCCATAACAATCTAGCAACTTACCTAATTACTCAGCTAAGCTGCACCCATACTTGGCCTTGTGGTGGCACTGTTATCCTGGCATGTGCTCACATGAACCGGTCCTTAGATCTACGACAAGTAAACCACCATCTCATGCTACCTCATTCACAAACCAAGTCTTGCCTAGATCTCCCTCCGATCCATGTTCATTAACAACATCAGTTTCTCATTATCGTTATGAGTGCAGTTAGCTAGACACATCTATCTCGCTTCCCAATCCCATGGACTCAGCGAAGCATCAAAGTAAAAACCATACCCGACTCATAAACATCCCTGACGACAAGGGTGGTTTAACCAAAACTAGTAAACTCCTATAAAAAGGGTTTCCCATCATGTCTGACTCAGCACACACACCTTTTCGCAAAACAAAATAGTTTTCCCAAAAACATAGGATCAATATGATCAAGGAGCACTTGCCTTGTTCTTGCAGTTCTGGTTGTTCTTGGATCTCGAAACCTTGTTGTTGTAGTTCATCGTAGACAGCTCCCTGAGCTTGTGCTGCTATACAGGATCACGCACATACAAGATTCACAGCAATCAATATCATGCATAAACTTCAACTAGATGTGATGATGCATATGCATGCTATCCTATGATCAGTTAGATCGGTTTGTTCATGTTCTTGCATGGCTTGCATGGATTTTATGATGAACATAGGTGTTCGGATCAAAGGTGGGCATGACGATGATCTTGTCAACCCGATCATCAAGTGATCTGTCCACGAGAAAGCTTCTGTTCGAAAGGAATCAAAGAACAGATGCAAAGAAAACACAACGATGTCGTAAGGTGGTATTGGAGACCTACCTTACGTTCTTCTCGGTATCGGGGTCCTTCTCTGACCAGACAGATCGTTGGGGCTCCCTTCCGGCAATCTTCCTTGCTGAACTCCGGCGATGGCTTACTCGGCGAGTTGGGTCTAGGGCTCTAAGTCGTCGGCTCAGGAGTTGGAAAAGAAGTTTGTGGTTTCGGCAAGAGGTTCTGGGTTCTATTTATAATCGGGAGAAGAAGAGTCCTAATCTGATTGTATCTCGAATAAGAGTCCTATTCAGATTATCGTTGAATCTTAACAACTTATCTTGAGTTGATTTGGTGCAACAACATTATGGATTTCAGGTCGGTTTCTTCTCTGTACCGATATTTCTACGCGTACAGAATCCAAAAACCGTTCCAGAACTCGTTACCTACTTGGTGATGAGCTCCGGAAGCTCCACGTTTCCACCGGGGCCTGGTCTCCCATTTTTCCGTAGAGACGAGATCCGGTTGTGCCGCGTATCAAGCGAGCGAGACCTCTCTCTCCTTCGGAGGTGAGCTCTGCGTGCGGCATGTATCCTGGCGGTCGGGACCTCCTCTCTTATTCGGAGGTGGCTCCGCGCACGCCACGTGTTAGTGCCGGTCCTTCCCTGTCTTCGGAGGTGGCTCCGGGTGTGCCACGTATTCAGATCTCCCGGAGATACGCTCCGGTGGTGACATGTGTCCAATGGAACCAGACCTCTCGGAGATGACCTCCGAGATCGACACGTATCCCGCGCGACGGGTCCCCTGATTTCCGCGGTGACTATCTCCGAAGGTGACATGTGTCATGTGGAAATGCCTTTGCTTCTTCCGCAAGGGCTAGCTCCGAGGGCAACACGTGTCCCACAGGGTCGGACCTCTCTTCCTTTGCGGGGATGAGCCCCGAGCCTGCCACGTAGCCAGTTTAGCGGCGGACCTCTCCCCACTTCGCAGGGATGAGCTCTAAACACGCCACGTGGCCAGCGGGCCGTGGAAGTTGTCTTCGGCGCTCTCTGGGAACTAGATTCGTCTCTTATTGTCTATCTCTTTGATATTTTTCTCTGTTCCTACTTCTTTTAAAATGTTTTCTTTTCATGAAACATGAATATATGCTGAAACCAGAAATGAGGGTGTCACACAAACAAAACAGTTTCCAAAACATGGGATCAATATGGTCAAGGGGCACTTGCCTTGCTCCTGTGGCTCTGGTTGCTCAAGCATCTCGAAGTCTTGGCGCTGTAGTTCTTCGTAGATGGCTTCCTGAGCTTGTCCTTCTACTTACGACCAAACACATACAAAATTTACAGCAATCAAACATCATGCACAACTCTACTCAAGATGCAATGGTGTCGATGAATGCAAACCCTAGGGTGTTGTTTTATTAAACCAATTTGTACGTGTTCTTGCATGTTTTAATGGGCTTGCATGGGGTTTTATGATGAACAAGAGTGTAGGGATCATGTGTGAACATGGTGATGATCTTGACTCAACATCTAGATCAATTCCACCATCAAAAACCGATCAACACGTGATCTGTCCACACAAAACAGCTTCTGTTTGAACGGAACGAAGAAAACAGATGCGAAGAAA
This sequence comes from Neostapfia colusana, assembly GCA_030760725.1. Taxonomy (NCBI): domain Eukaryota; kingdom Viridiplantae; phylum Streptophyta; class Magnoliopsida; order Poales; family Poaceae; genus Neostapfia; species Neostapfia colusana. The sequence continues at coordinate 60,094,945 of JASWHV010000006.1, read as the reverse complement.
CCGCGACGAGGTCGTAAGATGGGTACGAAGACCTACCTCACTTCTCTTTGATGGTGGGGCCTTCCTCCTAGCAACGGCAGCAGCGACGGTGAGGCGCGACGGCGCTCGTCGGCGGATTCACTGGTGGGGCTCACCGGCGACTGAACTCCGGCAGGGGGTTCAACTCGGCAAGTTGGGGGCTAGGGCCTCTAAGTTGTCGACTTGGGAAAGGTGTTGTGGCCGAGGGGGTTTTGGGTTCTATTTATAAAAGGAAAAGAAGAGTTCTACTCTGATTGGATTTCAAATAAGAGTCCTATTCAATTTGTTTTGGATCTTAACAACTTATCTCCAATTGATTTGGTGTGGTAGCAACGTGGAAATCGTGTCGGTTTCCTCAGTACCGGGTACTCCCGCGCGCACAGGAGAAAAACAGCTTAAGGATCTCGTCACCTCCGCAGGGTGAGCTCCGGAGGCGCCACGTGTCCAGTGGGGGCCGGGCCTCCCTTTTCCTCAGAGGCGAGCTCCGGATGCGCCACGTGGCTAGTGGGCGTGACCTCCCTTCTCGCCAGAGACGAGCTCCGCGTGCGCCACGTGTCTGGCAGCGGGACCTCCCTCTCCCTTAGAGGCGAGCTCCGCGTGCGCTACGTGTCTGGCGAGTGGGACCTCCCTTCTCCTCAAAGGTGAGCTCTGGGGGCGCCACGTGTCAGTGCCGGACCTCCCCTCTCCTCGGAGGTGGGCTCCGAGAGTGCCACGTGTCCAGCAGCGCCGGACCTCCTTACTCCTAAGAGACAAGCTACGAGAGTGACACGTGTCGTGTCCAGCGAGGCCGGAACTCTCGGAGACGAGCTCCGAGGGCAACACGTGTCCCGCGGGGCCGAGCCTCATCCCTTCTGCAGGGGTGAGCTCCGCGGGCGCCACATGGCCAGCAGGACACGGGAAGTGTCGACAGCGCTCCTCGGCGAATTGGAATTGGCTCTTTTCAGCTATCTTTGTCCCATTTTTATGATTCTTTCCCATTTCTATTTCTTTTATAATGTTTTTCTATATGCAATGCATGAATATAAAATTGAGGGTGTTACAAACTTACCCCCCTTAAACTGAATCTCACCCTCGAGATTTGTTAGAGTAGAGAATAGATGAGGGAATTTTGCCTTGAGGTCTTCCTCATGCTCCCATGTAGCCTCAGCTTCCGAGTGATGGCTCCACTGTACCTTGCACCAACAGATCACTTTGTTCCTCGTAACCCTTTCCTTCACGTCCAAAATTTGGACAGGGTGCTCTACGTAGGTCATATCCTCTTGAAGCTCGAGCTCATCCATCGGTACTTGTTCTTCTGGTACTCTCAAGTACTTCTTGAGCTGGGATACGTGAAACACGTCATGCACGTCAGAGAGGTGCGTTGGGAGCTCTAGTTGATAAGCTACTTCTCCTCGCTTGCCCAAAATATTAAATGGCCCGATGTAGCGAGGTCCTAACTTGCCTTTGATGTTGAAACGTCATTGGCCACGGATAGGCGATACCTTAAGGTACACGAAGTCTCCTTCTTCGAAGGTCGACTTCTTCGCCTATTGTCCGCATATCCTTTTTGTCGTGACTGAGCAGCCTTCAAGTTCTCCCGTATTGTTTGGACTTGCTTCTCGGTGTCTTGCAGCACTTCGGGTCCAAACACTTGGTTCTCTCCGGTCTCATTCCAGAACAGCAGCGTTCTACACCGTCTGCCATACAATGCTTCGAAAGGTGACATCTTCAAGCTGGCTTGATAGCTGTTATTGTATGAGAACTCAGCATACGGCAAGCTCCTATCCCAACTACGCCCTTGTTTCAAGGCGCAGGCTCTCAACATGTCTTCTAAATTTTGATTTGTCCTCTCAGTTTGCCCGTCGGTTTGCGAGTGGTAAGCGGAGCTGAAATCCAGTCGTGTACCCATAGCTTCATGCAACTCCTTCCAGAACCTAGAGGTAAATTGGGTACCCCGATCTGAAACTATCATCTTCGGAACTCCATGACGGCACACAATTTGCTCCATGTACAGCTCGGCTAGTTCCGCGACGTGGTACGTGGTTCTAACAGGAAGAAAATGGGCTGTTTTCATCAATCGGTCCACAATAACCTAGATGGAGTCATAACCCGACCGAGTACATGGTAATCTGACGATGAAATCCATGCTAATGTCTTCCCACTTCCACTCAGGTACTTTCAATGGTTGCAACAGTCCAGCGGGTCTTTGATGTTCGGCCTTCACCCGTTGGCATGTGTCGCATAAGGCAACATACTCAGCTATGCCCCTTTTCATACCATCCCACCAATAACAAGTTTTCAGGTCCTTGTACATCTTTGTACTGCTGGGATGTATGGAATAAGGTGATTCATGTGCCTCCTTTAATATCGTGTCACGGATGTGCTTTACGTTAGGCACACAAATCCTTTTCCCTAACCAAAGCGTACCCTTCCCGTCTTCCTTGAAATCCTTTTCTATGCCTTGTCGGATTCTTTCCTTGATTTCCTCATGTTGCTTGGCTATCTCGTATCTCTTGTTCCAACGAAGATTTGAGTTCTATCACTTCCATCTCATTCAAGAACCCGAGATTTAACCGTTCAAACTCCTTGCTCAGCTCAGGCGGTAGCTCCCGAACCGTGAGTTGGTGACATGCTCCCTTTCGGCTCAACGCATCAGCCACTACATTAGCCTTTCCGGGGTGATAGTTGATTCCAACATCATAATCCTTGATGAGTTCCAACCATCGACGTTGCCTCAAATTCAGATCCGTTTGCGTGAATATATACTTGAGGCTTTTGTGATCCGTATAGATCTCACATCGGTGGCCAAGGATATAATGCCTCCAAATCTTCAAGGTATGTACCACGGCTGCGAGTTCCAAATCATGTGTGGGGTAATTCAGCTCGTGTTTCTTTAGTTGTCTCGACGCATAGGCTACCACTTGTCCTTCTTGCATGAGCACACATCCAAGCCCTTGTATTGATGCATCATAATATATGTCGAAACTCTTGCCAACGTCCGGCAATACCAAAACTGGCACTGTGGTTAGCCTTTTCTTAAGCTCCTCAAAGCTTTCTTGACACGCTGGTGTCCACTGAAATACTTTTCCCTTCATTAGCAATTCAGTCATAAGCTTCGCTATTTTGGAGAAATCCTTGATGAACCGGCGATAGTATCCAGCCATCCCAACAAAACTCCGAATATCCCTCACGTTCTGCGGTTGGTTCCACTTCAGAACATGTCCCACTTTTCCGGGATCAACCGACACTCCTTCCTCGGAGATGATGTGGCCTAGGAACGATATCTCCTTTAGCCAAAATTGACATTTTCTGAACTTGGCATACAATTGATGCTCTCGCAATTTCTGCAATGTCAATCTCAAATGTTCTTCATGTTCTTCCTCACTTTTTGAATACACCATGATATCGTCCATGAAAACCACGACGAACTTGTCCAAGTACTCCATGAAGACCATATTCATGAGGTACATGAAATTTGCGGGTGCATTTGTTAACCCAAAAGACATAACAGTATATTCATACGAACCATACCGTGTGCAAAACGCAGTCCTGGGTATGTCGGAGGGCTTAATCTTCAGCTGGAAGTATCCCGACCAAAGATCAATCTTGGAGAAAATTCGGGCACCTTTCATTTGGTCAAACAGGTCCTCTATACGGGGCAGCGGGTATTTAATCTTGATCGTCACCTCATTTAGAGACCTATAATCCACACACATCCTTTGGGTCCCATCCTTCTTGTCCACGAAGAGCAAAGGGGCTCCCCATGGTGACGAGATCGGGCATATAAAACCCTTTTCTAGCTGCTCCTGAATTTGCTTCTTAAGTTCCACTAGTTCATTAACGGGCATCCTATATGGCCTCTTCGCTATAGGTGCAGTTCTAGGTACTAAATGTAAAAGCCCAAGAAAAGGGACTTGTAAAAACTTTTCTTCATCTCACAACACCACAATTTTCATTGTGGACACCTTAGGAAATGTTGTGAAAAGCATGTAACCTCCATCAAAAGAGTGATTAGAGGGGAGAGTCTTCACTTTCACAAAGTAGGGTTTATACACATATGATCACACAATGAGGAATTCAAAACTGTTGTGTCCAAACTATTGTTTGCAGCAGCTAACACAAGGATCAAGTGGCATATTTGGATTCCTTAGGTCCGAATTAGTGGGGAGGCAAAGTTTCATTAATTTTTGAAAAGTCTTGCTGCCCATTTTTCCAAAGGAAATCAAATATGCAAAGAATTCAAATGAATATTTGAATTTGCATGGAATTTGTCCAAACTTGTCAAATGAGCTCAGTTTCCAATTTTCAAACAACTGGGTTGGATAATTGTCAAACTTTGGAGATATTTTGAGGAAAAGAGGTACTGAGTTGTGGGGCCCACATGTCATAGGAATGAGTATACTTAACACTTAAGTTTCTCTCTGGACTTCACTCCACCGAGGTGTAACCCCGGGGCGACACCGAGCGGCCGCCCCCGTCGACCGAGGCTCCACCTCCTGCTCCCATTTCGCGCTGGCCTGCTCCTTATCCCGGAAACCGGCTGCAGCACGTTGCCATCTTCGTTTTGATCGCGCGCTAGCTGTTCTTCCCACACGCAAACAGCAATCGGCGCTCACCGCCGCACTCCTTTCTCCCCGATCGCCGGCCTCAACCAAACCTCGGTTGTGCGCACCGGCAGTACAGAAAAGTAGCGCCTGTGCCTGCTCTACCACACCAGCCCCGCAACCCCAGAGGCCCTAGCCTGTGACGCGCACAATTCGGCAAACGGCGCCGAGAAAACAGAGCTGTCCGGCGGAGAACCGAAGCTGGTCTCACGTGGACAGACTCACCAGAGCTTTTCAGGCCCGAGCTAGAGCACCCTCGGATGCGCTGGTAGCCCCTGATGCTCGTCCCCGAGGCTCAAGCCATGAGATGATCTACTAGGCTCGAATTTGGGAAAAGATCGCCGTCGGGCACCATCCGACCTTCTGATACGGTAATACCAAATTCGATCGTCCCTCTCGTTCTTAGGCCGTGAAACCTTGCACACAGGACCGCCACTAACCGGCGATCAGTAGTCCTTCACAACCCTAGTTGGAAATATGCACGTAGACCGCATGAAATCCAGAATTTCCGACCTCAAACGCGGAGGAGGTTTCGGGTGCACGGTGAGGCACCATTAGCCGCCGGTCCCGAGCAGTTTTGAGGCTAGGTCGAGCATCCCTTTGGTCCACTGGTGCTGTAGCGCCGTTCCACCGAGGTCTGGGCAGGCTAGGGTGACCGAGCGACGTTGCCGAACCAGTCCAGAGACGCCGCATCGTGGCCAGCTAGGTTAGAGCCATCGCCGACCGGGGAAGAGTGTTCCATCGTGTTCAGCGCGGGAAATTAGGCCCTAGCAGCGAGGGAGAGCTCGGGGGATGGCCGGGAGGCCGGAATCCGTCGAACTCCGGCGAGCCCGGCGGCGCGCAGGCGCGGGTGGCCGGAGGTAGAAGACGACCGGTGGGTCCCGCCCGTCAGCGACAGTTTTTCAAATATTTGATCAGCTGTGGCGCAGGGATCTGGTGTGGAGGCGCGGGAAATAACCTGTAGCCTCGTGTGGCTTGCCCCGACGCGTGACACCTGTCCCCGGACCCACAGCCAGTATTTGAACATTTTAGGGAATTTCAGTTTTTAGTTCAAACTTTGAATAGCTACAACTTCGGGTAGGAGAATCCAAAAATTGTGAAACAAATTTCGTTGGATTCCTCTGATAGAGTACTATCCAAATGTAGAACCCAATTTATATGAAACCCTTTAATTAATTCTGGAAAATTCTTTAAAGCTTTTCAGCAAAAGAATTTTAGAGGGAGTTTGGTTCATCCAAAAATCCCCAAATTTTGCCAGAATGTTCTTTAGGACATTAGTAAACCCCTGTAAAAGTTTCAGACCATTTGGAGTTGATTTGGTCAGAGCAATTCAAATTGGAAGGTGCTGTGTTCATTTGAATGCAGAAACATTTTCAGAGAGTTTCCAAAACTTGGAAATTCAATTCTGGGCAAACCTTGACTCCAAAAATGCTAGGAAAATTCATGCAAACTCTATGAGCTATAATAGAAATTGTAGTTCATTAAATTGAGCATGAACAGGGGTATTACCTCAGAATTAATTCTTCCTTGCTGATTTGCCAAGAGAATTATTCTGAGCAAACCACTCCATGAAAAGTGCTAATGTTTGGTCCAGAGAGTTTTCTTGTGACAAGGAACTCACACAAAAAGTTCTCAGCTCTATTGGAGCTCCAGATTACCCTGTCCTGTTTACCCACTTAAGGGATTAAGATGGGAAAAGGGGGAAAACCACTTAGCATTTAACCATGTGACTAAGTCCAAGCCAAACCACCAACACCAGTTCATATTTAAATTCTTAAACAAAGTTCCAGGTGTTAGAGGCTGGTTATTAGAACTAATAGTAGAAGTCTTACTCTAAAACTCACATTTGCATCTAAATTAACATGTAGTATTTCATTAACGTGTAGCCATTGAAGAAGAGACTCCGGAAGTGCTGGACTTCCTTCTTCCGGACGAAGAACTAACTCCTGACCAGCAGCAACAAGGCAATCCCCGGTTTGCATTAACCTTTTTAAAAGCTTTACTTTGTTTACATGGGTCATATGAAGTATGTATGTGCATTAGGTATAGGATGAATGAAACCCCACTTGCATAACCAAAGGTTCCTAAAAGAGTGAGGGTAGTGTTAAGGACCTCGAGTAGACAGGCTATGCTTAATGAGTAATAGGACTTCGGTACAAGTCGAGTAGTTGGAATCTACTCGCGAGATAGGCATTGGGACACACGGGTTCGGTTGAGTGATGTGAGATCACTTAGTAATGAAAATGAGACTAGGCAGGGGCTAGGGCGCAGCAAGAGAGAGTCTTGTGTGCGCAGCCCTGCCCGTGTCGATTGAGGACCGATCCGTGTGCGGCCCTGCTGAACAAGTATTGAACGTACCGAAGGCATATCGGATATATGGGTCCCGATAAACCGATGTAGCCTAAACCTCCGGGCGTCGAGGCATAGCACACCGATTTATAGGTGTAGGTTGAGGGCAGCAAGGTGGAAATCTGCCAACGGGCATAGAGAGATGCTCCGTGTGGGGAACCTCCTGCTCGTTTCGGTGCGACCGGTTCGACGTTTGGGCTGTTGGGTGAAAGGTTGTCCCGTACGACATCGAGTGAGCGTGCTGTGCGGCTCCACGGGTGGGCGTACGTGACGTGCTCTTTGGGTTTCCCTGCAGGTGTGTATCGAGTCGATTCGCCGTCCCTCGCGGTGACGAGTACTGCTTGTTCACTGCGTCGTAACGTAGACTAATGGATGAAATATGTTGATTCAATGATGCTGATTGATATAATTGTATTGCTACATGTGTGCCACCAAATACTGCTTACTAAATTTCAGATTTCATGAACTGTTAACTTGTTGCTAAAAGATGAACTAAGGATGAACTTGTAGGCGTGTCGTTTTGCTGAAATGTTACTATCCTATGTCCATTGTACACCTCATGTAGAGTTTCATGCTTAGGTGAGTCGGTTAAGCCTTGCTGAGCCTTTGTGCTCACGGTTGCTGCTTAAGTGTTTTTCAGGTGAGGAGCCACCCACGGACTCGGAGTACGAGTCCACCGGCGAGGGTTACCCTCCGTCGGGGACCACGGCTGAGTGGGAGCCGTACACGCCGCGCTGAGCTGAGACGTGCAGCTAGTGTGGGTTGCCCTAGGGCTGGGCAACCAACTTTTGCTAAATAGGCGGGCGTGAGTTGTATAGTGTAGACTTCCGCTGTGTAATATAAACAATAGTGTAACTGAAGTTTGTACCTGTTTGTACAGTTTCAGTTGTTTTCCCATATAATATATTATGTTCTTATGACTTGTGCTGTCGGGTGTCGCATCGCGTGGCACCACCCTCTGCGATCCTGGATGAGCGGATTCCGGTCCGCCACAGCCTGGTATCAGAGCTGCAGTGGGGATAGCACAGTACTAAAGGACTGCATTATGGGAAAAACTTAGGTATACGGTGAGGATTCGGTAGTTGCCCAAGTAAGGACTATATTAGCATAGTTACTTAAAGTGGCAAAGACTAACTTATGTGTTATAATTCTGAATTTCAATTATGTAACGACGCACCTACGCTCTAGTAAGTATGGTAAGGAACGCCACCGAAAGCGGTTCAATTTCGGTTAGCTCTCCCTGACGAGGAACGTGGTTCAGGGATAGAGTCTCACAGCTTGGTGTGAGATGTTAATATGAACCTCTTGAACTCTTCATGTTCCTGAGTTCATATGAAACGCTGATCCCTGGCGTGCATTAGGCAAGCAAGTGGAGACCCCATCGCGTGGTCAGTAACGCGAGAGTGTGTTCGTCTGGAAAAAGCCCAGGAGGACATACGCAGCGCTTGCCATCGGCGTGCCCTGCAGGGCAGTAGGTGGTATCTGTTGGGTTGATAACATTCCCAACCGTGACGACCCGTTCATGACATACTCGGGTTCCCCGTCGTGTGGTGTTGAAACACGATCACGTGCCTTGAGACGTGACTTAGCTCAAGGACGGCCGTATGGAAATGATACGGGCGTTTGTATTTACTTTCAAATATGGAACTGCCTGAAATGAATAACCATTGAGTGCACCATTATTGTGTGGTTTTCTGCAGGTACTAACCACGTATGTATCCGTGTAGAAAACGTGTGCGAGAGACCGTTTAGTGCCACACTTGGGACGTATATACCGGTATGATCCGGTTAGGATTTTCTTTTGTGAGGAACGTAGTACCGAGATATTGTAGGCATATGCATGAGTATAATGATAACGAAGAATTAAAAATCTATAGGTTCAACAGTTAAGACCCTGGTTGGGTATAAGAATGAGATAGGGATGAGTGTAGTTCCAAAAAGACTGAAAAACAGAGTGCTCGGTTTTTGGACAGCAAGTTTGCTGATCTTCAACAGAGCATAACTCACAGGTATTTTAGCCCAGGGAGGTGTGCTATATAGTTCTGGGAAGGTATTCAAGTACTCTACAACTTTGTTGTAGACTTCCAGAGCTGAAACTCGCCTTAAGATGGCCGAAATCCCGGAGGAATGTAAACTGTCCAGAACCAGGGCAGAGTAAAACATCCTCTGAACTGATCTGTTTTTCAAATATAACTCCCAGTAGAAAAATCTAAAATTGTCATATAATACATACTTAGAAAGAGTAGAAGATGTTTGACATCTTTGCAATTCAAAGTTTCTGAGGTTTCAGCACAGAATTTAGTGGAAACCAGGGTTGGAAACAGCTACTTCCAAGGGAGGTGCTGTTAAAAATTCTTCCAGAAATTCTGCTAACTTTGAATTAATATAACTTTTTAATTAAAGCTGATCTGGGGCAAATGAGTACTCGTTGGAAAGATACTAAGGTTAACTTTAACTTTGGTATTCAACTTGAGTCATGAAAATGCCCATAACCGGATCAAAACTTGGAATAGGTAGAAACTGGTCATTCTGACGGAAGAATGACAGTTGAACTCATTGGAAAGGGTGTTGTACCCTAAGGGTAGTATATGTGATGACAACGCGATAATAATGTCTCGTAGAGACCAAACCCAGTTATGGTGAGCTTCCAAAGAGGGGGTTCATCAAGTTGGATTAAACTAACTTGTGTTTGGTCTGGTAATGGTGTAGCTTGTGCAAAGTTATTACATTATCTACTTACGAGATATTTCGCAGGTTTTGTTGTCATAATGTTTTTCCGCCCAGTTCTATTGGACGGCATGCAAAATGTTGCGGGACTGATGTTTAATGTCGTATGGTTGCAGATGGTTCGTACTAGGACCACGCACGAGGTTGGTGGCTCTAGCCAAGGTGGAGGCGATGACTCCCAGCCACCGGCCTACGACAGCACCCCGCAGCAGCAGCCACCACCACCGCCTCCGCTTACTCTAGCGGATGTGATAGCGGCATTGGTGGGAGGTCGTGAGGAGCAGACCGACCTGCTCCGCACGATCGTGCAGAATACGTCCCAGGCGGGAGGACGTCAAGAGCGAGGGCCTCGTGGGCCCCGCGAAGTGTCGTACTCGGATTTCATGAGTACGCACCCTCCAGTGTTCACCGAAGCCGAAGAACCACTGGAGGCGGACAACTGGCTGCGGACTATCGAGTCCAAGTTCGGGCTGCTCCAGTGTACGGAGCGGCAGAAGACGCTGTTCGCAGCACAGCAGCTCCACGGTGCCGCTGGTGCGTGGTGGGCGAATTATGTCGCCTCACGTCCGGCTGGCCATGCCGTGGAATGGCAAGAGTTCCGGGAGGCGTTCCGCGCCTATCACATTCCTCCCGGAATAATGAAGAGGAAGTTCCAAGAATTTTTGGAACTGAAGCAGGGCGGGAGGAGTGCCCACGACTACTCCCGTGCCTTCAACCATCTGGCGCAGTATGCGTCAGACTACATCTCCACGGAGGAGAAGAAGAGGGAGCACTTCTATCGGGGGTTACACCCCGAAATGAAGACCCACCTCGTACAGTGGAACCGCGGCACATTCAACGACTTAGTCAATGCCGCCATCATGCAAGAGGACGCTCAGCGGGAGTTAGCAGCTGAGCAGAGGAAGCGTAGCGCTCCACCTAGCAGCGGTGGGAGTGGCGCTCCCCAGAAGTACCGTATGGTGTATCGGACACCATCCGGGCAGCAGTGGCAACCACCGGCGCGACCGCAACGGTTCGGGGGACGTCCCTTTCAGGCACCTCCGTTCCGTCCGCCGATGCCACCACCAAGACAGCAGCAGCAGCAGACGGTACCCCGGGCGTTTCCACCGCCACAACGCGCCCCAGGTTTCCGTCCACCGATCAGCGGGGGACCGCCCCGTTTCACCTGCTTCACGTGTGGCCAGGCGGGCCACTTTGCGAAGGACTGCCCCCAGGGGCAGCAGAGCAGCGGGCAAGCCCAGCTCCAGGGCGGTGCTCGAGGCCGACCTCCGGTGAAGAAGGTTGGTCAGCGGACTGGAGGCGTCCGCAACCTCGACAATGAGGACGCCCCAGAGGGAGACAACGTGCTGGCGGGTACGTTTACTCTCAACTATCAAGACATCGTCATATTATTTGATTCGGGTGCAACCCACAGCTTTATAAGTGCATCCTATGTGGCTAAACATCAATTGCAAGTCTTCCCAACCGACTGCACTTATATGATATGCTCACCGGGAGGGAAGATTTCAGCTAATATGATGATTCCAAAGGCACCTCTGTGCTTAGGTGGGAAACTATATCCCACCACCTTGATAATCCTTATGGGACAAAAGATTGATGCAATCTTAGGGATGTCATGGCTGCAATACCATGGTGCTGTCCTAGAGATTCGGACACGGACGGTTCACTTAAATTCTCCATTCCACCGTCCGCATTCCATGGTGTTAGACACGCCAGTCCGGGAAGTTTTAGCAATTAATAATGCTGAAGTTCTCAAGTTAGAAGACATCCCCGTAGTCCGGGAGTATCCCGACGTGTTCCCGGACGATCTTCCGGGCATGCCAACTGAGCGGGATGTCGAGTTCAAGATCGAGCTCGCACCCGGGACTACGCCCATATCACGGAGACCATACAAGATGGCTCCGAATGAGCTGGCTGAACTGAAAGAACAGCTCAATGATCTGTTGAGCAAGGGTTTCATTAGGCCGAGTTCATCGCCTTGGGGATGCTCGGCGCTATTTGTAAAGAAGAAGGATGAAACCCTGAGGCTGTGTGTGGATTACCGGCCGCTCAACGCCGTCACCATCAAGAATAAGTACCCACTGCCCCGTATTGACATCTTGTTTGATCAACTGGTGGGGGCAAGTGTATTTTCAAAGATGGACCTTCGCTCTGGATATCACCAGATCAAGATCCGGGCGGAGGATATCCCGAAGACGGCATTCTCGACGAGATACGGCTTATACGAATATCTCGTCATGTCTTTTGGTCTCACAAATGCTCCAGCCCATTTCATGTATCTCATGAACTCGGTGTTCATGCCGGAGCTGGACAAGTTTGTGGTAGTGTTCATCGACGATATCTTGGTTTACTCCAAGACAGAAGCCGAGCATGCCGAACACTTACGGATCGTTCTTCAACGATTGCGAGACCACAAGCTCTAAGCCAAGTTCAGCAAATGTGAATTTTGGATCAGCCAAGTGCCATTCTTGGGACATATCATCTCAGCTGAAGGCATTGCGGTTGACCCAAGTAAAATAGAGCAAGTGTTGAAATGGAAAGCTCCCACCTCAGTTCATGAAGTCAGAAGCTTCCACGGGTTAGCGGGATACTACCGGAGATTCATTCCAAGCTTCTCCAAGCTCGCTAAGCCGATGACGGAGTTGCTGAAGAAGGGGACAAAATATGTTTGGAACACGGCGTGTGAAGGAGCATTCCGAACATTGGTGAAGCATCTCACAACAGCCCCGGTGTTAGCTCAGCCGGATACAACAAAGCCCTTCGACGTGTATTGTGACGCGTCCGGTATTGGGCTCGTCTGCGTGTTGATGCAGGAAGGACGTGTGGTCGCTTATGGCTCACGCCAACTTCGGAACCATGAGCAGCACTACCCGACTCACGATCTTGAACTTGCTGCCGTGGTGTTGGCGCTGAAAATGTGGAGGCACTATCTCCTGGGGAACTTGGTGCATCTCTACACCGACCACAAGAGCTTGAAATACATTTTCACCCAGAAGGAGCTGAACATGAGGCAGAGGAGGTGGTTAGAACTGATCAAAGATTATGAGATTGAGATCCATTACCACCCTGGCAAGGCGAATGTGGTTGCCGACGCGCTGAGTCGGAAATCACATGTCCATCACCTCACCATTACACCGGTGGAGGAGGAAGAGCCAAGTTTATACTTGGTTCCTTATGGATCGCTGTACAACCTTGCCCTCATCCCTACTATTAGGGAGGACATCATTGCAGCTCAGAAAACGGATAAAGGCATGGCACATCTCCGGAGACGGATAGACAATGGAGAAATTAAATGTTTCCAGAAAGATGGTGAGGGGACGCTGTGGTTCAATGACCGCATAGTCGTACCCCGAGATATGGAGTTGAGGAAAAAGATCCTCGATGAGGCTCACTTGTCTAAATACTTCATTCATCCGGGCAGCAACAAAATGTACCAAGATTTGAAAAAGAAATTTTGGTGGACACGGATGAAGCGGGAGGTAGCTAAGTACGTATCCGAGTGCGATACGTGTAGACGAGTGAAAGCTGATCACATGAAGAAATCAGGGCTGTTGCAACCCCTGAAGATCCCGGCATGGAAATGGGAAGATGTGAGCATGGATTTCATTGTGGGATTACCCCTAACAGCCAACAAGCATGATTCCATATGGGTAATCGTTGATCGGTTAACCAAGACGGCTCACTTCATTCCGGTGAATACACGTTACAATGCCGGCAAATATGCGGAGCTATACATAGCGAAGATTCTATGCCTATACGGGGTACCCAAGACCATTGTCTCAGATCGAGGTGCATTATTTGTATCTCGCTTTTGGGAGCAGCTACACGCTGCATTGGGTACTAAGTTGATCAGGAGCTCCGCTTATCACCCTCAGACCGATGGCCAGACAGAAAGGGTGAATCAAGTCCTGGAAAAGACATGTTGAGAGCATGTGCCATCCACCACGGTAGGAATTGGGATGATCACCTACCATTGGCGGAATTCTCGTACAACAACGGTTATCAGGCGAGTATCAAGATGGCACCTTACGAAGCTCTCTACGGTCGTAAATGCCGCACCCCATTAAATTGGTGCGAGTCCGGTGAAAGGGTCACATTCGGAGTTGATGTGGTGAACGACGCCGAAGAGCGCGTTCGGACAATTCAAGCCAATTTGAAGGCCTCTCAATCCCGACAGAAGAGCTACGCTGATAAGAGGCGTAGGCCGTTGCACTTTGACGTTGGGGAACACGTGTACCTCCGCGTGTCTCCAATGAAGGGCGTGCACCGATTCGGTGTGAAGGGGAAGCTCGCTCCCCGTTTCATTGGACCCTACGCTATCACCGAGAAGTGTGGACCAGCAGCGTATCGATTGGAGCTACCGGCATCTCTGGCTAGTGTCCATGATATTTTCCATGTTTCGCAACTGCGAAAATGCTTGAAGCATACAACTGCTGTTCCTACCGAAGACATCGGCGAGCTGAAGCCGGATTTAACATATGATGAATATCCGGTGGGAATTCTTGATGAGAAAGCCAGGACCACGCGTAACAGAACGTTGTGGTTCTACAAAATACTCTGGAGTAACCACACCGCCGAGGAAGCGACGTGGGAGAGCGAGGAGTTCCTTCGCTCAAATTACCCGGAGTTCTTGGCTTCTCAACACGGGTAAGTCCCTATTACATCGCTATCTCTTCTTTTATAATCTCGGGACGAGATTCTTTTAAGGGGGGAGGGATGTAAAAGCCCAAGAAAAGAGACTTGTAAAAACTTTTCTTCATCTCACAACACCACAATTTTCATTGTGGACACCTTAGGAAATGTTGTGAAAAGCATGTAACCTCCATCAAAAGAGTGATTAGAGGGGAGAGTCTTCACTTTCACAAAGTAGGGTTTATACACATATGATCACACAATGAGGAATTCAAAACTGTTGTGTCCAAACTATTGTTTGCAGCAGCTAACACAAGGATCAAGTGGCATATTTGGATTCCTTAGGTCCGAATTAGTGGGGAGGCAAAGTTTCATTAATTTTTGAAAAGTCTTGCTGCCCATTTTTCCAAAGGAAATCAAATGTGCAAAGAATTCAAATGAATATTTGAATTTGCATGGAATTTGTCCAAACTTGTCAAATGAGCTCAGTTTCCAATTTTCAAACAACTGGGTTGGATAATTGTCAAACTTTGGAGATATTTTGAGGAAAAGAGGTACTGAGTTGTGGGGCCCACATGTCATAGGAATGAGTATACTTAACACTTAAGTTTCTCTCTGGACTTCACTCCACCGAGGTGTAACCCCGGGGCGACACCGAGCGGCCGCCCCCGTCGACCGAGGCTCCACCTCCTGCTCCCATTTCGCGCTGGCCTGCTCCTTATCCCGGAAACCGGCTGCAGCACGTTGCCATCTTCGTTTTGATCGCGCGCTAGCTGTTCTTCCCACACGCAAACAGCAATCGGCGCTCACCGCCGCACTCCTTTCTCCCCGATCGCCGGCCTCAACCAAACCTCGGTTGTGCGCACCGGCAGTACAGAAAAGCAGCGCCTGTGCCTGCTCTACCACACCAGCCCCGCAACCCCAGAGGCCCTAGCCTGTGACGCGCACAATTCGGCAAACGGCGCCGAGAAAACAGAGCTGTCCGGCGGAGAACCGAAGCTGGTCTCACGTGGACAGACTCACCAGAGCTTTTCAGGCCCGAGCTAGAGCACCCTCGGATGCGCTGGTAGCCCCTGATGCTCGTCCCCGAGGCTCAAGCCATGAGATGATCTACTAGGCTCGAATTTGGGAAAAGATCGCCGTCGGGCACCATCCGACCTTCTGATACGGTAATACCAAATTCGATCGTCCCTCTCGTTCTTAGGCCGTGAAACCTTGCACACAGGACCGCCACTAACCGGCGATCAGTAGTCCTTCACAACCCTAGTTGGAAATATGCACGTAGACCGCATGAAATCCAGAATTTCCGACCTCAAACGCGGAGGAGGTTTCGGGTGCACGGTGAGACACCATTAGCCGCCGGTCCCGAGCAGTTTTGAGGCTAGGTCGAGCATCCCTTTGGTCCACTGGTGCTGTAGCGCCGTTCCACCGAGGTCTGGGCAGGCTAGGGTGACCGGGCGACGTTGCCGAACCAGTCCAGAGACGCCGCACCGTGGCCAGCTAGGTTAGAGCCATCGCCGACCGGGGAAGAGTGTTCCATCATGTTCAGCGCGGGAAATTAGGCCCTAGCGGCGAGGGAGAGCTCGGGGGATGGCCGGGAGGCCGGAATCCGTCGAACTCCGGCGAGCCCGGCGGCGCGCAGGCGCGGGTGGCCGGAGGTAGAAGACGACCGGTGGGTCCCGCCCGTCAGCGACAGTTTTTCAAATATTTGATCAGCTGTGGCGCAGGGATCTGGTGTGGAGGCGCGGGAAATAACCTGTAGCCTCGTGTGGCTTGCCCCGACGCGTGACACCTGTCCCCGGACCCACAGCCAGTATTTGAACATTTTAGGGAATTTCAGTTTTTAGTTCAAACTTTGAATAGCTACAACTTCGGGTAGGAGAATCCAAAAATTGTGAAACAAATTTCGTTGGATTCCTCTGATAGAGTACTATCCAAATGTAGAACCCAATTTATATGAAACCCTTTAATTAATTCTGGAAAATTCTTTAAAGCTTTTCAGCAAAAGAATTTTAGAGGGAGTTTGGTTCATCCAAAAATCCCCAAATTTTGCCAGAATGTTCTTTAGGACATTAGTAAACACCTGTAAAAGTTTCAGACCATTTGGAATTGATTTGGTCAGAGCAATTCAAATTGGAAGGTGCTGTGTTCATTTGAATGCAGAAACATTTTCAGAGAATTTCCAAAACTTGGAAATTCAATTCTGGGCAAACCTTGACTCCAAAAATGCTAGGAAAATTCATGCAAACTCTATGAGCTATAATAGAAATTGTAGTTCATTAAGTTGAGCATGAACAGGGGTATTACCTCAGAATTAATTCTTCCTTGCTGATTTGCCAAGAGAATTATTCTGAGCAAACCACTCCATGAAAAGTGCTAATGTTTGGTCCAGAGAGTTTTCTTGTGACAAGGAACTCACACAAAAAGTTCTCAGCTCTATTGGAGCTCTAGATTACCCTGTCCTGTTTACCCACTTAAGGGATTAAGATGGGAAAAGGGGGAAAACCACTTAGCATTTAACCATGTGACTAAGTCCAAGCCAAACCACCAACACCAGTTCATATTTAAATTCTTAAACAAAGTTCCAGGTGTTAGAGGCTGGTTATTAGAACTAATAGTAGAAGTCTTACTCTAAAACTCACATTTGCATCTAAATTAACATGTAGTATTTCATTAACGTGTAGCCGTTGAAGAAGAGACTCCGGAAGTGCTGGACTTCCTTCTTCCGGACGAAGAACTAACTCCTGACCAGCAGCAACAAGGCAAGCCCCGGTTTGCATTAACCTTTTTAAAAGCTTTACTTTGTTTACATGGGTCATATGAAGTATGTATGTGCATTAGGTATAGGATGAATGAAACCCCACTTGCATAACCAAAGGTTCCTAAAAGAGTGAGGGTAGTGTTAAGGACCTCGAGTAGACAGGCTATGCTTAATGAGTCATAGGACTTCGGTACAAGTCGAGTAGTTGGAATCTACTCGCGAGATAGGCATTGGGACACACGGGTTCGGTTGAGTGATGTGAGATCACTTAGTAATGAAAATGAGACTAGGCAGGGGCTAGGGCGCAGCAAGAGAGAGTCTTGTGTGCGCAGCCCTGCCCGTGTCGATTGAGGACCGATCCGTGTGCGGCCCTGCTGAACAAGTATTGAACGTACCGAAGGCATATCGGATATATGGGCCCCGATAAACCGATGTAGCCTAAACCTCCGGGCGTCGAGGCATAGCACACCGATTTATAGGTGTAGGTTGAGGGCAGCAAGGTGGAAATCTGCCAACGGGCATAGAGAGATGCTCCGTGTGGGGAACCTCCTGCTCGTTTCGGTGCGACCGGTTCGACGTTTGGGCTGTTGGGTGAAAGGTTGTCCCGTACGACATCGAGTGAGCGTGCTGTGCGGCTCCACGGGTGGGCGTACGTGACGTGCTCTTTGGGTTTCCCTGCAGGTGTGTATCGAGTCGATTCGCCGTCCCTCCCGGTGACGAGTACTGCTTGTTCACTGCATCGTAACGTAGACTAATGGATGAAATATGTTGATTCAATGATGCTGATTGATATAATTGTATTGCTACATGTGTGCCACCAAATACTGCTTACTAAATTTCAGATTTCATGAACTGTTAACTTGTTGCTAAAAGATGAACTAAGGATGAACTTGTAGGCGTGTCGTTTTGCTGAAATGTTACTATCCTATGTCCATTGTACACCTCATGTAGAGTTTCATGCTTAGGTGAGTCGGTTAAGCCTTGCTGAGCCTTTGTGCTCACGGTTGCTGCTTAAGTGTTTTTCAGGTGAGGAGCCACCCACGGACTCGGAGTACGAGTCCACCGGCGAGGGTTACCCTCCGTCGGGGACCACGGCTGAGTGGGAGCCGTACTGTGGCGGACCCGGAATCCGCTCATCCAGGATCGCAGAGGGTGGTGCCACGCGATGCGACACCCGACAGCACACGTCATAAGAACATAATATATTACATGGGAAAACAACTGAAACTGTACAAACCGGTACAAACTTCAGTTACAACTATTGTTTATGTTACACAGCGGAAGTCTACACTACACAACTCACGCCCGCCTATCTAGCAAAAGTTGGTTGCCCAGCCCTAGGGCAACCCACACTAGCTGCACGTATCAGCTCAGCGCGGCGTGTACGGCTCCCACTCAGCCGTGGTCCCCGACGGAGGGTAACCCTCGCCGGTGGACTCGTACTCCGAGTCCGTGGGTGGCTCCTCACCTGAAAAACACTTAAGCAGCAACCGTGAGCACGAAGGCTCAGCAAGGCTTAACCGACTCACCTAAGCATGAAACTCTACATGAGGTGTACAATGGACATAGGATAGTAACATTTTAGCAAAACGACACGCCTACAAGTTCATCCTTAGTTCATCTTTTAGCAACAAGTTAACAGTTCATGGAATCTGAAATTTAGTAAGCAGTATTTGGTGGCACACATGTAGCAATACAATTATCTCAATCAGCATCATTGAATCAACATATTTCATCCATTAGTCTACGTTACGACGCAGTGAACAAGCAGTACTCGTCACCGCGAGGGACGGCGAATCGACTCGATATACACCTGCAGGGAAAACCCAAAGAGCACGTCACGTACGCCCACCCGTGGAGCTGCACAGCACGCTCACTCGATGTCGTACGGGACAACCTTTCACCCAACAGCCCAAACGTCGAACCGGTCACACCGAAACGAGCAGGAGGTTCCCCACACGGAGCATCTCTCTATGCCCGTTGGCAGATTTCCACCTTGCTGCCCTCAACCTACACCTATAAATCGGTGTGCTATGCCTCGACGCCCGGAGGTTTAGGCTACATCGGTTTATCGGGGCCCATATATCCGATATGCCTTCGGTACGTTCAATACTTGTTCAGCAGGGCCGCACACGGATCGGTCCTCAATCGACACGGGCAGGGCTGCGCACACAAGACTCTCTCTTGCTGCGCCCTAGCCCCTGCCTAGTCTCATTTTCATTACTAAAGTGATCTCACATCACTCAACCGAACCCGTGTGTCCCAAGCCTATCTCGTGAGTAGATTCCAACTACTCGACTTGTACCGAAGTCCTATGACTCAGTAAGCATAGCCTGTCTACTCGAGGTCCTTGACACTACCCTCACTCTTTTAGGAACCTTTGGTTATGCAAGTGGGGTTTCATTCATCCTATACCTGATGCACATACATACTTCATATGACACATGTAAACAAAGTAAAACATTTTAAAAGGGTTAATGCAAACCGGGGCTTGCCTTGTTGCTGCTGGTCAGGAGTTAGTTCTTCGTCCGGAAGAAGGAAGTCCAGCACTTCCGGAGTCTCTTCTTCAACGGCTACACGTTAATGAAATACTACATGTTAATTTATATGCAAATGTGAGTTTAGAGTAAGACTTCTATTATTAGTTCTAATAACCAGCCTCTAACACCTGGAACTTTGTTTAAGAATTTAAATATGAACTGGTGTTGGTGGTTTGGCTTGGACTTATTCACATGGTCAAATGCTAAGTGGTTTTTCCCCCTTTTCCATATTAATCCCTTGATTGGTTAAACAGGACAGGGGTGATCTAGAGCTCCAATGGAGCTGAGAAGTTTTGTGTGAGTTCCTTGTCACAAGAAAACTCTCTGGACCAAACATTAGCACTTTTCATGGAGTGGTTTGCTCAGAATAATTCTCTTGGCAATTCAGCAAGGAAGAATTAATTCTGAGGTAATACCCCTGTTCATGCTCAACTTAATGAACTACAATTTCTATTATAGCTCATAGAGTTTGCATGAATTTTCCTAGCATTTTTGGAGTCAAGGTTTGCCCAGAATTGAATTTCCAAGTTTTGGAAATTCTCTGAAAATGTTTCTGCATTCAAATGAACACAGCACCTTCCAATTTAAATTGCTCTGACCAAATCAACTCCAAATGGTCTGAAACTTCTACAGGGGTTTACTAATGTCCTAAAGAACATTCTGGCAAAATTTGGGGATTTTTGGATGAACCAAACTCCCTCTAAAATTCTTTTGCTGAAAAGCTTTAAAGAATTTTCCAGAATTAATTAATGGGTTTCATACAAATTGGGTTGTATCTCTGGACAGAGCTAGGCAAGATGAATCCAACCCAATTTGAATCACTAAATTTGGAGCTTCCTAGCCCAGGTTATGGATTTCTAAAGTTTGAGCTAATCCCTGAATTATTTTCCTACAGAAAATCCCTTCCCGCGCTAAACCAGAGGCTGACAGCGGGGCCCGCCCGTTTAAATTGAACTAACCGCGCGCTCGCGCGCGATTAACACAGGGACTGACAGGTGGGGCCGCGCCCTTCGTCTACCTCCCGACGTCGCTGCCCCGAGCCGCCGGAGCTCCGGCGAGGTCAGCGTTCCCGGCGATCTGGCTCACCGGAGCCGACGAGACTCGCCGCCCCCACGTAATCTCTGGTGCTGAACCCGCTGGACACCATGTCGCCGCCGGCTAACCGCCATAGCTCGCCGGCGACGAGCCCTATGCCTCTGTGCTACCTCGGCAATGTGTTCCCGCCCTTCTGACCGTTTCCTTCGTGCACTAATCGCGTCGCCACACTCAGGGAAACCTCGGGAAACTCGGCATGAGCTCTGTTGGGCCCTAAACGGCCGGCAACCCAGACCTCACCGGCGACCCCCTCCTCCGCCATACTGTCCTAGGGTGAACTTAGGGTTCCGGCGGTGATTTCCTTCCGGTTTTCGATCGAGAAGGGTCGCCAGAACCTCTAGCTGCTCTCTCATAGCTCCGTTCGGCCTCCCACCCACTATGCTTCCCGAATTTCTGCTAAACCTAATCGGGTCCCGAAAGGAGCTACTCGTCCTAAACTGAGAAATTCTCCGCGCACAAAGGTCGAACCTTGGAACGGTTTGCGCGGTGGTCTTGAGGATGAGCTAGCGCTTCACTTTCCTATGGAGGTCGAAGCCGGAAGATGATCACAGCTGGGGTGGCACACAATCGGAGCTCGGGCGACTAGGCTGCTGGTTACAGAACTTTGCGAAAATCAGTAACTCGCCGGCGGTCTCGGGCCTTTTATAGGCCCCTGAGGCCAGTGGAGAGCGCGACACCTGCTGTGCCACCTCTGCCGAAGCAGGAGCTGGCCGGCCGAGGTGGTCGGTCGCTGCCGCTGGCTGCAGCTGGTGAGCGCGCTCGGTCGAGGAGGTCGGCTGAGGAGACTTCTGTGCTAAGTCTACTGACCAGTGGGCCTCCCCTCTAACTCTTTTGTTTTTTTCCAATTTTTCTGAATTCCGTTGTGCCAAAATATCCTCAGCTACTCACAATTTAATGTGAGACTTAGTCACCAAGCCTTTGTTTGAATTTGAATTCTCAAATTCAAACTTTGTTTGGTTAAATTTGCTTCATATTTAAACTGAAATTCAAATTCAGTTTTGAATTCTAGCAATTTAGCTCTTGACAAGATGAGCTCCAATGGGTATGGAAATTGGTGGGTTTACTCAGAAAAATGTGCTGAGTATAGATATGGAGCTAACTTTTGAATTTGGATGATGAAAGTTGCTGCAATTTGAATTTACATTCAAATTGGCCTCTTTTTGAAATAACCCAAAAGTGCCTCAAAAATTGTTGAATTTGCATGAGCTTTGGACTGAACCTTCCCAAGACTTTTCAAATCCTAGGGTGAGCTCAACCTCTCATGTTCATGTGCAGAAACCCTACTTTGTGAAAGTGAAGGCTTTCCCCTCTAATCATTCTTTTGATGGAGGCCACTTGCTCTTCACAATATTTCACAATCTACCCACAACAAAACTGTTGTGTTGTGAGGTGCATAAAAATTTTTGCAAGTCCCTTTTTTTGGGGCTTTTACATCCCTCCCCCCTTAAAAGAATCTCGTCCCGAGATTATAAAAGAAGAGATAGCGATGTAATAGGGACTTACCCGTGTTGAGAAGCCATGAACTCCGGGTAATTTGAGCGAAGAAACTCCTCGCTTTCCACGTCGCTTCCTCGGCGGTGTGGTTGCTCCAGAGTATTTTGTAGAACCACAACGTTCTGCTGCGTGTGGTTCTGGCTTTCTCATCAAGAATTCCCACCGGATATTCATCATATGTTAAATCCGGTTTCAGCTCGCCGATGTCTTCGGTAGGAACAGATCAAACATTTTCGCAGTTGCGAAACATGGAAAATATCATGGACACCAGCCAGAGATGCCGGTAGTTCCACTCGATACGCCGCTGATCCACACTTCTCGGTGATAGCGTAGGGTCCAATAAAACGGGGAGCGAGCTTCCCCTTCACACCGAATCGGTGCACGCCCTTCATTGGAGACACACGGAGGTACACGTGTTCCCCAACGTCAAAGTGCAACGGCCTACGCCTCTTATCAGCGTAGCTCTTTTGTCGGGATTGAGCGGCCTTCAAATTGGCTTGAATTGTCCGAACGCGCTCCTCGGCGTCGTTCACCACATCAACTCCGAATGTGACCCTTTCACCGGACTCGCACCAATTTAATGGGGTGCGGCATTTACGACCGTAGAGAGCTTCATAGGGTGCCATTTTGATACTCGCTTGATAACCGTTGTTGTACGAGAATTCCGCCAATGGTAGGTGATCATCCCAGTTTCTACCATGGTGGATGGCACATGCTCTCAACATGCCTTCTAGGACTTGATTCACCCTTTCTGTCTGGCCATCTGTCTGAGGGTGATAAGCGGAGCTCCTGATCAACTTAGTACCCAATGCAGCGTGTAGCTGCTTCCAAAAGCGAGATACAAATAATGCACCTCGATCTGAGACAATGGTCTTGGGTACCCCGTATAGGCATAGAATCTTCGCTATGTATAGCTCCGCCTATTTGCCGGCACTGTAACGTGTATTCACCGGAATGAAGTGAGCCGTCTTGGTTAACCGATCAACGATTACCCATATGGAATCATGCCTGTTAGCTGTTAGGGGTAATCCCACAATGAAATCCATGCTCACATCTTCCCATTTCCATGCCGGGATCTTCAGGGGTTGCAACAGCCCTGATTTCTTCATGTGATCAGCTTTCACTCGTCTACACGTATCGCACTCGGATACGTATTTAGCTACCTCCCGCTTCATCCGCGTCCACCAAAATTTCTTTTTCAAATCTTGGTACATTTTGTTGCTGCCTGGATGAATGGAGTATTTAGACAAGTGAGCTTCATCGAGGATCTTTTTCCTCAACTCCATACCTCGGGGTACGACTATGCGGTCATTGAACCACAACGTCCCCTCACCATCTTTCCGGAAACATTTGATCTCCCCATTGTCAATTCGTCTCCGGAGATGTGCCATGCCTTTATCATTTTTCTGAGCTGCAATGATGTCCTCCCTAATAGTAGGGACGAGGGCAAGGTTGTACAGCGATCCATAAGGAACCAAGTATAAACTTGGCTCTTCCTCCTCCACCGGTGTAATGGTGAGGTGATGGACATGTGATTTCCGACTCAGCGCGTCGGCAACCACATTCACCTTGCCGGGGTGGTAATGGATCTCTATTTCATAATCTTTGATCAGTTCTAACCACCTCCTCTGCCTCATGTTCAGCTCCTTCTGGGTGAAAATGTATTTCAAGCTCTTGTGGTCGGTGTAGAGATGCACCAAGTTCCCCAGGAGATAGTGCCTCCACATTTTCAGCGCCAACACCACGGCAGCAAGTTCAAGATCGTGAGTCGGGTAGTGCTGCTCATGGTTCCGAAGTTGGCGTGAGCCATAAGCGACCACACGTCCTTCCTGCATCAACACGCAGCCAAGCCCAATACCGGACGCGTCACAATACACGTCGAAGGGCTTTGTTGTATCCGGCTGAGCTAATACCGGGGCTGTTGTGAGATGCTTCACCAGTGTTCGGAACGCTCCTTCACACGCCGTGTTCCAAACATATTTTGTCCCTTTCTTCAGCAACTCTGTCATCGGCTTAGCGAGCTTGGAGAAACTTGGAATGAATCTCCGGTAGTATCCCGCTAACCCGAGGAAGCTTCTGACTTCATGGACTGAAGTGGGAGCTTTCCATTTCAACACTTGCTCGATTTTACTTGGGTCAACCGCAATGCCCTCAGCTGAGATGATATGTCCCAAGAATGGCACTTGGCTGATCCAAAATTCGCATTTGCTGAACTTGGCGTAGAGTTTGTGGTCTCGCAATCGTTGAAGAACGATCCGCAAGTGTTCGGCATGTTCAGCTTCGGTCTTGGAGTAAACCAAGATGTCGTCGATGAACACTACCACGAACTTGTCCAGCTCCGGCATGAACACCGAGTTCATGAGATACATGAAATGGGCTGGAGCATTCGTGAGACCAAAGGACATGACGAGATATTCGTATAAGCCGTATCTCGTCGAGAATGCCGTCTTCGGGATATCCTCCGCCCGGATCTTGATCTGGTGATATCCAGAGCGAAGGTCCATCTTTGAGAATACACTTGCTCCCACCAGTTGATCAAACAAAATGTCAATACGGGGCAGTGGGTACTTATTCTTGATGGTGACGGCGTTGAGCGGCCGGTAATCCACACACAGCCTCAGGGTCTCATCCTTCTTCTTCATGAATAGCGCCGAGCATCCCCAAGGCGAGGAACTCGGCCTAATGAAACCCTTGCTCAACAGATCATTGAGCTGTTCTTTCAGTTCCGCCAGCTCATTTGGAGCCATCTTGTATGGTCTCCGTGATATGGGCATAGTCCCGGGTGCAAGTTCAATCTTGAACTCGACATCCCGCTCAGGTGGCATGCCCGGAAGATCGTCCGGGAACACGTCGGGATAATCCCGGACTACAGGGATGTCTCCTAACTTGAGAACTTCAGCATTATTAATTGCTAAAACTTCCCGGACTGGCGTGTCTAACACCATGGAATGCGGACGGTGGAATGGAGAATTTAAGTGAACCGTCCGTGTCCGAGTCTCTAGGACAGCGCCATGGTATTGCAGCCATGACATCCCTAAGATTGCATCAATCTTCTGTCCCATAAGAATTATCAAAGTGGTGGGATATAGTTTCCCACCTAAGCACAGAGGTGCCTTTGGAATCATCATATTAGCTGAAATCTTCCCTCCCGGTGAGCATATCATATAAGTGCAGTCGGTTGGGAAGACTTGCAATTGATGTTTAGCCACATAGGATGCACTTATAAAGCTGTGGGTTGCACCCGAATCAAATAATATGACGATGGCTTGATGGTTGAGAGTAAACGTACCCGCCAGCACGTTGTCTCCCTCTGGGGCGTCCTCATTGTCGAGGTTGCGGACGCCTCCAGTCCGCTGACCAACCTTCTTCACCAGAGGTCGGCCTCGAGCACCGCCCTGGAACTGGGCTTGCCCGCTGCTCTGCTGCCCCTGGGGACAGTCCTTCGCAAAGTGGCCCGCCTGGCCACACGTGAAGCAGGTGAAACGGGGCGGTCCCCCGCTGATCGGTGGACGGAAACCCGGGGCGCGTTGCGGCGGTGGAAACGCCCGGGATACCGTCTGCTGCTGCTGCTGTCTTGGTGGTGGCATCGGCGGACGGAACGGGGGTGCTTGGAACGAACATCCCCCGAACTGTTGAGGTCGCGCCGGTGGACACCACTGCTGCCCGGATGGTGTCCGATACACCATACGGTACTTCTGGGGAGCGCCACTCCCACCGCTGCTAGGTGGAGCGCTACGCTTCCTCTGCTCAGCTGCTAACTCCCGCTGAGCGTCCTCTTGCATGATGGCGGCATTGACTAGGTCGTTGAATGTGCCGCGGTTCCATTGTACGAGGTGGGTCTTCATTTCGGGATGTAACCCCCGATAGAAGTGCTCCCTTTTCTTCTCCTCCGTGGAGATGTAGTCTGACGCATACTGCGCCAGATGGTTGAAGGCACGGGAGTAGTCGTGGGCACTCCTCCCGCCCTGCTTCAGTTCCAAAAATTCTTGGAACTTTCTCTTCATTATTCCGGGAGGGATGTGATAGGCGCGGAACGCCTCCCGGAACTCTTGCCATTCCACGGCATGGCCAGCCGGACGTGAGGCGACATAATTCGCCCACCACGCACCAGCGGCACCGTGGAGCTGCTGTGCTGCGAACAGTGTCTTCTGCCGCTCCGTACACTGGAGCAGCCCGAACTTGGACTCGATAGTCCGCAGCCAGTTGTCCGCCTCTAGCGGTTCTTCAGCTTCGGTGAACACCGGAGGGTGCGTACTTATGAAATCCGAGTACGACACTTCGCGGGGCTCACGAGGCCCTCGCTCTTGACGTCCTCCCGCCTGGGACGTATTCTGCACGATCGTGCGGAGCAGGTCGGTCTGCTCCTCACGACCTCCCACCAATGCCGCTATCACATCCGCTAGAGTAAGCGGAGGCGGCGGTGGTGGCTGCTGCTGCGGGGTGCTGTCGTAGGCCGGTGGCTGGGAGTCATCGCCTCCACCTTGGCTAGAGC
Source organism: Neostapfia colusana (assembly GCA_030760725.1). Taxonomy (NCBI): domain Eukaryota; kingdom Viridiplantae; phylum Streptophyta; class Magnoliopsida; order Poales; family Poaceae; genus Neostapfia; species Neostapfia colusana. The sequence goes on along the minus strand of JASWHV010000006.1, from coordinate 60,068,254 downwards.
CACCAACCTCGTGCGTGGTCCTAGTACGAACCATCTGCAACCATACGACATTAAACATCAGTCCCGCAACATTTGTCATGCAGTCCAATAGAACTGGGCGTATAAACATTATGACCACAAAACATGCGAAATATCTCGTAAGTAGATAATGTAATAACTTTGCACAAGCTACCCCATTACCAGACCAAACACAAGCTAGTTTAATCCAACTTGATGAACCTCCACTTTGGAAGCTCAACATAACTAGGTTTGGTCACTACGAGACATTATTATCGCGTTGTCATCACGCATACCACCCTTAGGGTACAACACCCTTTTCAATGAGTTCAACTGTCATTCTTCTGTCAGAATGACCAGTTGCTACCTATTCCAAGTTTTGATCTGGTGCTGGGCATTTTCATGACTCAAGTTGAATACCAAAGTTAAAGTTAACTTTAGTATCTTTCCAACGAGTATGCATTTGCCCCCAGATCAAATTTGGCTAAAAAGTTATGCTAATTCAAAGTCAGCAGAATTTCTGGAAGAATTTTAACAGCACCTCCCTTGGGAGTGGCTGTCTTCAACCCTAATTCTCCCTAATTTCTGTGCTGAAACTTCAGAAACTTTGAATTGCAAAGATGTCACACATCTTCTATTCTTTCTAAGCGTGTATTATATGATAATTTTAGATTTTTCTACTGGGAGTTATATTTGAAAAACAGATCAGTTCAGAGGATGTTTTACTCTGCCCTGGTTCTGGACAGTTTACATTCCCCTGGGATTTCAGCCATCTTAAGGCGAGTTTCAGCTCTGAAAGTCTACAACAAAGTTGTAGAGTACTTCAATACCTTTCCAGAGCTATGTAGCACACCTCTCTCGGCTAAAAGACCTGTGAGTTACGCCCTGTTGAAGATCAGCAAACTTGCTGTCCAAAACAGAGCACTCTGTTTTTCATCCCTATAGCTATCCTGGTCCACTATCCCATTCTTATACTCAACCAGGGTCTTAAATGTTGAACCTATAGATTTTTAATTCTTCGTTATCATTATACTCATGCATATGCCTACAATATCTCGGTACTACGTTCCTCACAAAAGAAAATACTAACCGGATCATACCGGTATATACGTCTCAAGTGTGGCACTAAACGGTCTCTCGCACACGTTTTCTACACGGATACATACGTGGTTAGTACCTGCAGAAGACCACACAATGATGGTGCACTCAATGGTTATTCATTTCAGGCAGTTCCATATTTGAAAGTAAATACAAACGCCCGTATCATTTCCATACGGCCGTCCTTGAGCTAAGTCACGTCTCAAGGCACGTGATCGTGTTTCAACACCACACGACGGGGAACCCGAGTATGTCATGAACGGGTCGTCACGGTTGGGAATGTTATCAACCCAACAGATACCACCTACTGCCATGCAGGGCACGCCGATGGCAAGCGCTGCGTATGTTCTCCTGGGCTATTTCCAGACGAACACACTCTCGCGTTACTGACCACGCGATGGGGTCTCCACTTACTTGCCTAATGCACGCTAGGGATCAGCGTTTCATATGAACTCAGGAACATGAAGAGTTCAAGAGGTTCATATTGACATCTCACACCAAGCTGTGAGATCAGTCCCTGAACCACGTTCCTCGTCAGGGAGAGCTAACCGAAATTGAACCGCTTTCGGTGGCGTTCCTTACCATACTTACCAGAGCGTAGGTGCGTCGTTACATAATTGAAATTCAGAATTATAACACATAAGTTAGTCTTTGGGCAACTACCGATTCCTCACCGTATACCTAAGTTTTTCCCATAATGCAGTCCTTAAGTACTGTGCTATCCCCACTGCAGCTCTGATACCAGGCTGTGGCGGACCCGGAATCCGCTCATCCAGGATCGCAGAGGGTGGTGCCACGCGATGCGACACCCGACAGCACACGTCATAAGAACATAATATATTACATGGGAAAACAACTGAAACTGTACAAACCGGTACAAACTTCAGTTACAACTATTGTTTATGTTACACAGCGGAAGTCTACACTACACAACTCACGCCCGCCTATCTAGCAAAAGTTGGTTGCCCAGCCCTAGGGCAACCCACACTAGCTGCACGTCTCAGCTCAGCGCGGCGTGTACGGCTCCCACTCAGCCGTGGTCCCCGACGGAGGGTAACCCTCGCCGGTGGACTCGTACTCCGAGTCCGTGGGTGGCTCCTCACCTGAAAAACACTTAAGCAGCAACCGTGAGCACGAAGGCTCAGCAAGGCTTAACCGACTCACCTAAGCATGAAACTCTACATGAGGTGTACAATGGACATAGGATAGTAACATTTTAGCAAAACGACACGCCTACAAGTTCATCCTTAGTTCATCTTTTAGCAACAAGTTAACAGTTCATGGAATCTGAAATTTAGTAAGCAGTATTTGGTGGCACACATGTAGCAATACAATTATCTCAATCAGCATCATTGAATCAACATATTTCATCCATTAGTCTATGTTACGACGCAGTGAACAAGCAGTACTCGTCACCGCGAGGGACGGCGAATCGACTCGATATACACCTGCAGGGAAAACCCAAAGAGCACGTCACGTACGCCCACCCGTGGAGCTGCACAGCACGCTCACTCGATGTCGTACGGGACAACCTTTCACCCAACAGCCCAAACGTCGAACCGGTCGCACCGAAACGAGCAGGAGGTTCCCCACACGGAGCATCTCTCTATGCCCGTTGGCAGATTTCCACCTTGCTGCCCTCAACCTACACCTATAAATCGGTGTGCTATGCCTCGACGCCCGGAGGTTTAGGCTACATCGGTTTATCGGGGCCCATATATCCGATATGCCTTCGGTACGTTCAATACTTGTTCAGCAGGGCCGCACACGGATCGGTCCTCAATCGACACGGGCAGGGCTGCGCACATAAGACTCTCTCTTGCTGCGCCCTAGCCCCTGCCTAGTCTCATTTTCATTACTAAAGTGATCTCACATCACTCAACCGAACCCGTGTGTCCCAAGCCTATCTCGCGAGTAGATTCCAACTACTCGACTTGTACCGAAGTCCTATGACTCAGTAAGCATAGCCTGTCTACTCGAGGTCCTTGACACTACCCTCACTCTTTTAGGAACCTTTGGTTATGCAAGTGGGGTTTCATTCATCCTATACCTGATGCACATACATACTTCATATGACACATGTAAAGAAAGTAAAACTTTTTAAAAGGGTTAATGCAAACCGGGGCTTGCCTTGTTGCTGCTGGTCAAGAGTTAGTTCTTCGTCCGGAAGAAGGAAGTCCAGCACTTCCGGAGTCTCTTCTTCAACGGCTACACGTTAATGAAATACTACATGTTAATTTATATGCAAATGTGAGTTTAGAGTAAGACTTCTATTATTAGTTCTAATAACCAGCCTCTAACACCTGGAACTTTGTTTAAGAATTTAAATATGAACTGGTGTTGGTGGTTTGGCTTGGAATTATTCACATGGTCAAATGCTAAGTGGTTTTTCCCCCTTTTCCATATTAATCCCTTGATTGGTTAAACAGGACAGGGGTGATCTAGAGCTCCAATGGAGCTGAGAATTTTTGTGTGAGTTCCTTGTCACAAGAAAACTCTCTGGACCAAACATTAGCACTTTTCATGGAGTGGTTTGCTCAGAATAATTCTCTTGGCAATTCAGCAAGGAAGAATTAATTCTGAGGTAATACCCCTGTTCATGCTCAACTTAATGAACTACAATTTCTATTATAGCTCATAGAGTTTGCATGAATTTTCCTAGCATTTTTGGAGTCAAGGTTTGCCCAGAATTGAATTTCCAAGTTTTGGAAATTCTCTGAAAATGTTTCTGCATTCAAATGAACACAGCACCTTCCAATTTAAATTGCTCTGACCAAATCAACTCCAAATGGTCTGAAACTTCTACAGGGGTTTACTAATGTCCTAAAGAACATTCTGGCAAAATTTGGGGATTTTTGGATGAACCAAACTCCCTCTAAAATTCTTTTTCTGAAAAGCTTTAAAGAATTTTCCAGAATTAATTAATGGGTTTCATACAAATTGGGTTGTATCTCTGGACAGAGCTAGGCAAGATGAATCCAACCCAATTTGAATCGCTAAATTTGGAGCTTCCTAGCCCAGGTTATGGATTTCTAAAGTTTGAGCTAATCCCTGAATTATTTTCCTACAGAAAATCCCTTCCCGCGCTAAACCAGAGGCTGACAGCGGGGCCCGCCCGTTTAAATTGAACTAACCGCGCGCTCGCGCGCAACTAACACAGGGGCTGACAGGTGGGGCCGCGCCCTTCGTCTACCTCCCGACGTCGCCGCCCCGAGCCGCCGGAGCTCCGGCGAGGTCAGCGTTCCCGGCGATCTTGCTCACCGGAGCCGACGAGACTCGCCGCCCCCACGTAATCTCGGGTGCTGAACCCGCTGGACACCATGTCGCCGCCGGCTAACCGCCATAGCTCGCCGGCGACGAGCCCTATGCCTCTGTGCTACCTCGGCAATGTGTTCCCGCCCTTCTGACCGTTTCCTTCGTGCGCTAATCGCGTCGCCACACTCAGGGAAACCTCGGGAAACTCAGCATGAGCTCTGTTGGGCCCTAAACGGCCGGCAACCCAGACCTCACCGGCGACCCCCTCCTCCGCCATACTGTCCTAGGGTGAACTTAGGGTTCCGGCGGTGATTTCCTTCCGGTTTTCGATCGAGAAGGGTCGCCAGAACCTCTAGCTGCTCTCTCACAGCTCCGTTCGGCCTCCCACCCACTATGCTTCCCGAATTTCTGCTAAACCTAATCGGGTCCCGAAAGGAGCTACTCGTCCTAAACTGAGAAATTCTCCGCGCACAAAGGTCGAACCTTGGAACGGTTTGCGCGGTGGTCTTGAGGACGAGCTAGCGCTTCACTTTCCTATGGAGGTCGAAGCCGGAAGATGATCACAGCTGGGGTGGCACACGATCGGAGCTCGGGCGACTAGGCTGCTGGTTACAGAACTTTGCAAAAATCAGTAACTCGCCGGTGGTCTCGGGCCTTTTATAGGCCCCTGAGGCCAGTGGAGAGCGCGACACCTGCTGTGCCACCTCCTCTGCCGAAGCAGGAGCTGGCCGGCCGAGGTGGTCGGTCGCTGCCGCTGGCTGCAGCTGGCGAGCGCGCTCGGTCGAGGAGGTCGGCTGAGGAGACTTCTGTGCTAAGTCTACTGACCAGTGGGCCTCCCCTCTAACTCTTTTGTTTTTTTCCAATTTTTCTGAATTCTGTTGTGCCAAAATATCCTCAGCTACTCACAATTTAATGTGAGACTTAGTCACCAATCCTTTGTTTGAATTTGAATTCTCAAATTCAAACTTTGTTTGGTTAAATTTGCTTCATATTTAAACTGAAATTCAAATTCAGTTTTGAATTCTAGCAATTTATCTCTTGACAAGATGAGCTCCAATGGGTATGGAAATTGGTGGGTTTACTCAGAAAAATGTGCTGAGTATAGATATGGAGCTAACTTTTGAATTTGGGTGATGAAAGTTGCTGCAATTTGAATTTACATTCAAATTGGCCTCTTTTTGAAATAACCCAAAAGTGCCTCAAAAATTGTTGAATTTGCATGAGCTTTGGACTGAACCTTCCCAAGACTTTTCAAATCCTAGGGTGAGCTCAACCTCTCATGTTCATGTGCAGAAACCCTACTTTGTGAAAGTGAAGGCTTTCCCCTCTAATCATTCTTTTGATGGAGGCCACTTGCTCTTCACAATATTTCACAATCTACCCACAACAAAACTGTTGTGTTGTGAGGTGCATAAAAATTTTTGCAAGTCCCTTTTTTTTGGGCTTTTACACGTACACGCCGCGCTGAGCTGAGACGTGCAGCTAATGTGGGTTGCCCTAGGGCTGGGCAACCAACTTTTGCTAAATAGGCGGGCGTGAGTTGTATAGTGTAGACTTCCGCTGTGTAATATAAACAATAGTGTAACTGAAGTTTGTACCTGTTTGTACAGTTTCAGTTGTTTTTCCCATGTAATATATTATGTTCTTATGACTTGTGCTGTCGGGTGTCGCATCGCGTGGCACCACCCTCTGCGATCCTGGATGAGCGGATTCCGGTCCGCCACACTAAATCAATGGCGAACTCAATGTCCCAGTCAGGTGGCATACCTGGAACACGTCCAAATATTCTTGAACCACCGGAATGCTTTCCAATGTTACTTCTTCGGCGTGGTTGAACGTTGCCTTCTTCGTTGCCAGTTGGGCTGACTCGAACTCAATACGAGTTCCGTGCTCATTTGTCAACTGCACGCTCCTCTCAGCACATTGAATTACTCCGTTGTGCTTGATTAACCAATCCATTCCAAGTATTATATCAATCCCTTGGGAATCCAAGACAATAAGGTTGGCAAGAAAGTCTACCCCCCTTATTTTAAGGTTTACTTTCGGACATACTATATTAGTCCTCATCTCTCCACCGGGAGAATTAACTAACATAGTGTGTTCCATGTGTGATATGGGCAGATTATACTTGGCAACATACTTGGATGATATGAAAGAATGCGATGCTCCGGAATCAAATAAAACAGTGGCTGGGTTGGAGTTGGCAGGGAACATACCGATCACGACGTCCTCAGCCTGTTGCGCCTCCTCAGCGGAGACATGATTCACATTGCCACGAGCGTAGTTCTTCTGTCTATGGTTACCTTGAATAGATCCTCTGTTCGGCCGTGGGTTCTGCTTGGGCGCGTGGTCGGCCACCCAAGGCCTTTCCTCAAGCACTGACTTGCAAAGTGTCCCGCCTCTCCACATGCAAAGCATGCCTTGTTGCACAAGACAGCATGAACGTTGGGGCGAGGGTGATTTTGAGCGTATGCGCCTGTGACACCCTCAATTTCGTGGAAAAACCACGGAACCGAGAACTGATGCATATGTGTGCCCAGGATGTTCATCACACATATACATATCATCCACAAACTGAATTTCAGAATATATATAACCACAAATAACAGAGTTTATTACAATGTATCATGAGTCTTGGACTCATGCTCACAGCGGAAGTCTTAATCTAACAGCGGAAGTCTTTATTCTAGTGCGGAAGCAATCTAAGCAGTAGCAGCGGCTCCATCTCTACACCATTCCCCAAGGCAAGGTTGAGGACAGATTACACGCCTAAGGCTCCACTTTGGTCTTCATAATAATCTTCTCCTGTTGCTGATGATGAAATGATAATGCAAGTTTGAGTACAATGATGTACTCAGCAAGTGCGGGAAAATATGATATGTAGCTCACAACAAGGTAATTATAAAAAAAGGCTCATTGCAGAAAGCAAAGTTATTTATCAAAAATCATGATAAAACAGCAACTTAACTTTAAGTGAACGTAATTCCAACATGTATTAAAATACCAATCATACCTCCATTATGTTCATCACTTTCCATGTCCCAACCAGACATTAATCAACCTCATTCTCGCTCACGAATACCTTCTCGTATTCGCTACCATCTCACGAATACCATCTCGTATTCGCTACCATTTCATCTCATAAACCATTCCGTCTCACACCGAGACCAATCTCGTTGCCACGACTCAACAGTCATGTAACCAAATCTTATCACCCGGACTCAACAGTCCCGAAAACCAAAACCAAACCATAACTAAAACCTTCCAAACCACCCCAAAATAACCATCCAACTAATCATGGAAGTTGGCCAGGCGCTCGTGACCGTAAGCTCGGCTATCATGATAGTTTTAGACTCTGAAGAGTTTGCACCTCTTTACCCACAAGTTTGTGATTTCGTCACCCATCAGCGACTGTAGAACCTCCATTATACCAGTACACAACCGTCGGTGTATGGCCAAGAGATCACAAAATAGCCTTTACAAAGGGGTTACTAGATGTATGGACTCACTAAGGTTTCACCGGCAGGCTAGAATCTCCGATTCTCCCACCCACGGGCCCCCTCTTGTGCCATGCAGTTCCCAGGGCAGTCCTCACTCGACTCCCATTCCCGCGCCTTCCACGGTCCATAACAATCTAGCAACTTACCTAATTACTCAGCTAAGCCGCACCCATACTTGGCCTTGTGGTGGCACTGTTATCCTGGCATGTGCTCGCATAAACCGGTCCTACGGCAAGTAAACCACCATCTCATGCTACCTCATTCACAAATCCGGCTTGCCTAGATCTCCCTCCGATCCATGTCCATTACTAACATCAGTTTCTCATTATCATTACGAGTGCAGTTAGCTAGACACATCTATCTCGCTCCCTGTAATCCCATGGACTCAGCGAAGCATAAAAGTAAAAACCATACCCGACTCATAAACTTCCCTAGCGACAAGGGTGATTTCACCAAAACTAGTAAACTCCTATTAAAAGGGTTTCCCATCATGTTTGACTCAAGCACACATACCTTTTCGCAAACAAAACAGTTTTCCAAAATATGGGATCAATATGGTCAAGGGGCACTTGCCTTGTTCTGGCTGTTCCGGTTGCTCAAAATCTGGTTGTTGTAGCCCGTCGTAGGTAGTTCCCTGAGCTTGTCCTTCTATACATGATCACACACATACAAGATTCACAACAATCAATATCATGCACAAACTTTGACTAGATGTGATGATGCACGCAATCCTATGATGCAGTTTAGTTTGTACGTGTTCTTTCATGGCTTGCATGGGTTTTAAGATGAACTGAGTTGTAGGGATCAATTGTGGACGTGGCGATGATCTTGACTTTAGATCAAACCGATCAACAAGTGATCTGTCCACGAAAAAGCTTCTGTTCGAAAGAAATCGAAGAACAGATGCAAAGAAAACGCAATGATGTGGTAAGGTAGTATTGGAGACCTACCTTACGTTCTTCTTGGTCTCGAGGTCCTTCTCCTAGCAAGACAGATCGTTGGGGCTCTCTTCCGGCGATCTCCCTCGACTGAACTCCGGCGAAGGGTTTATTCGGCGAGTTGGGGCTAGGGATCTAAGTTGTCGGCTCAGGAGGTGAAAAAGAAGTTTGTGGTTTCGGCCAAAGGTTCTGGGTTCTATTTATAATCGGGAGGAGAAGAGTCCTAATCTGATTGTATTTCGAATAAGAGTCCTATTCAAATTGTCGTTGAATCTTAACAACTTATATTTAGTTGATTTGGTGCGGTAACATTGTGGAATTCATGTCGGTTTCCTCCCGTACCGGTATCCCCACGCGTACAGAAGCAAAAACCGCTCCAGAACTCGTTACCTCCGCGGTGATGAGCTCCAGAAGCTCCACGTGTCCATCAGGGGCCTGGTCTCCCCCTTTCCATAGAGACGCGCTCCAGTTGTGCCGCGTGTCAAGCGAGCGAGACCTCCCTCTTCTTTGGAGGTGAGCTCCGCGTGCGCCACGTATCCTGGCGTTCGGGACCTCCTCTCTATTCAGAGGTGGCTCCGCGCACGCCACATGTCAGTTCCGGACCTCCCCTCTCTTCTGAGGTGGCTCCGGGTGTGCCACGTGTCCTAACAGCGCAAGACTTCCTTTCTTATCAGAGACGAGCTCCGAGGTTGACACGTGTCCAACAGTGACGGACCTCTCGGAGATAAGCTTCGGAGGTGACACGTGTCCAATAGGCCGGACCCCTCGGAGGTGAGCTCCAAGATCGACACATACCCCACGCGACTGGTCCTCTGTTTTCTGCGGTGAATAGCTCCTAAGGTGACACGTGTCCTTTGGAACTGGCCTCGCTTCTCCGCAGAGGCTAGCTCCGGGGGCAACACGTGTCCCACGGGGTCGGACCTCTCCCCCTTTGCGGGGGATGAGCCCCGAGCCTGCCATGTAGCCAGTTTAGCGGCGGACCTCTCCCCACTTCGCAGGGATGAGCTCCAAACACGCCACGTGGCCAGCGAGCCGCGGGAGTTGTCTTCGGCGCTCTCTGTGAACTGGATTTGGCTCTTTTTGGCTATCTTTTGATATTTTCTCTGTTTCAGCTTATTTAAAAATGTTGTTCTACATGAAACATGAATACATGCAGAAATAAAAAAAGAGGGTGTCACAGCGCCCATGTTGGGATGGGGCGCAGAAGGAAAAGGCACACGAAGTGCTTGCATGACAGGACTTTGCTGCAGTGGCTGATTAGGGCGAGGTGGATTTGCAGGGTGGAAAGTAGAAGCGGACAAGCCATACTGTGGTGCAACTGGGGGCATGAAACGGGGACGTACATTGCTCCCTTGTGGCTGGTATGGCATGTTCCTCTTGCCCTCTTGCTCGATCTCACGGATCTTGCTCTGAACCACTATATCTTTGTCAACACGTTTCTGGAAGTTTGCATAGTCGTTGTTGAGCAGCTGAACTTGGATCTCATTGTTCAACCCTCTCATGAACAAGTATTGCTTCCTTTGATTCGACTTGACATCTTCTGGAGCATACCTTAAAAGCTGCGTGAACTTGTTGAGGTACTCATTCACGCTCTTCTTTCCTTGGCGGAGACCTTCGAACTCTTGCCTTTTAAGCATCATGACTCCATCAGGGACGTAATGAGAGCAGAAACTCTCTTTGAACTCAGCCCAAGTGATAGTCTCCTGGTTGTCATGAGCATTGCAAAGAGTGTCCCACCAGTCAGCGGCTGCTCTCATAAGTTGGTGCGATGCGAAGAGAACTTTCTCCCGATCATTGCACCGAACAATAGCAAGCTTCTTCTCCATGGACTTCAACCAATCATCAGCCTCCATGGGATCATTAGCTTGTGCAAAAGTAGGCGGTCGAGTTCTCATGAACTCTCCCAATCTGTTGTGAGCCGGCGGTGGTGGCGGTGGTGCAGGAACAGGGTTAGGATTGTTGGTGTTGTTGGCTTGCAGCTGACCCAAAGTTTGGATCATGGTTTGCATGAGCTGGTTCTGCATAGCCATCAACCGTTCAAGGTTGTTTGCACCAGCCCCGGGGTTAGCATTCTTAGGAACTTCATCGTGGCCATCCTCTTGTGGTTCATGGTTGCTACGAACGTTCCTCCTTTGACGGCTGGCGTTTTCCCTCACCATCTGTGAGAGAGAGTTGAGTAGAATAGAAAAGAGAAGTTTAGGTTGATACCCCAGCTATATGCATCAAGGTGTATGAACTAAATATCTTCTTCTATTAATATCATCCTATACAAGGTTGTGAACACATGCAAAAACATCTCACATCTCTCTACTATGTGTGGATGTGGATATTCGTAGAAGTGTCCCACAACTGACACTCAAGCACACAAACACAAGCAATCATCACAAAAATTCAACACGCCACTCCTATTCAAGCTACTATGATTAAACGTTCCTATTACAGCTTATTCAATGGGAATCCTAAACTTAATCATGTGAACTGGTGTTGTTCCCGCCGTGTGACGGGGGTGGTCCATCGGACACCTCAGTAGGGTTAAGTGCGCTCCCACGTGGTGGTGAACGAGTGCTTATGTGTATCGTGCTCCTGATCACCGGTATCTAAAAATAGGACGTGAGAAAACTTTAAGAAGGAAGAATTAACTCCAAAACTTCGGAAGTTATGGAGCAAGAAAGCAAAGGTGTGGCTGTCCAAAAGAAGAGAAAAGAGGGGCTGAAAATAACACTTTGCGGTGGCTGAATTGACAAGGAAGTGTAGCAGCAAGCAATTTTCGAAAATAGAAGTTTAGAGGAGTGTTCCTATGTGTTCTAGAGTGTCCATTCTACCTAGGCTTGCATCCTACAGTCAACGTGGCTCTGATACCAATCCGTGACGCCCGGTCCTGTAAAACACGGAACCCAGCTAATGCATATGTGTGTAACATCGCTAAAAAGTTGTAGCAAGAAAAATTCAGCTCATGTACACTTAGGAAAAATGAGGGGAATTTAAACTTTGAATTATAACAGTGTAGGTTCAATGTGAGGATTTAAATTTCCCAAAAACTTCCAAACATGGAGATCTAAATTCATAACTTGGATCTTCATAGCCCCAATATGCACCCTTTCAAATTTCAGCTCATTTGGAGGAGTTTTAATATTTGTTTGGGATTAAAAGGAGAAGCCCATTAATCTGAATTTTAAATTCAGTTTCAAATCCCAATTGCCTCAATTTATCAATTTGGGTCCACAAAGGTGTTCTCCATATTTAAACTAGCAGCCATGGCAAAAGTGAGAAATTTTGGAGTAGGTTTGCTGTTCAAACCTAGGGTGACACCAAAAATTCAAAATTCAAATTTGAAATTTGCACTTGGACCAAACTTGATCAAATGCAACATGGAAGTCAAAAATTCGGATTCTCCATATTTATTTTGGCTTCCCTGCAAATATCTAGAATTTTGGACAAAAGTGGGTGGCAGAAATAAAAGATCAGAAATTTTAAAGGGGAGAAGAGGGGATGACATGTGGGGCCAGCTGATCAGTGTTCACCGAGCCAACGTCGGTTCTCCCGGTTCCCTCCGCAGCCGCCACGGCGATGACGAGCGCCACAGCGACGCCTTGGCTTGGCGCCGAAGGCACCGAACCGCTGGTGCGGTCGCAGTTAAGCCGAGAGACCCGGTGCTCGGGTGTATCCGCTCCCTCAGAGAAGAAAACACGCATGCTTCCTTTGTTTCTCTCCTGAACGCGAACTCGCCATATTCCTCTTGATGTGGACATCACTCCTGCAGATATACACAACACTCACATGGTAGACATGCAAGGTCCAATTACTAGAGCTCGAGCACGACAATTGATTTTAGAGGTGAGCTCGTTCCTGAACAATTCTTTATATGTGAATTTTGAGAGTATGTTGCTACCTAATGGATTAATTATAATTAGGAACCATGGAGAGGACATGGAGATACATGGAGAGGGGTTTGGAGGCGTGGAGGACCAGAAAATACGCCAACAAGAAGTTAGAGACCGAGCCCAACTCAAACTCGAGTCCAACTCGAGCCCAGGAGCAGTCCACCTTAAAATGGATGCACGGGAGGCATACGGACTCCGTTTTTGACGTTCTACATATGCACGGAAAGCTGAGAGGATAAACTTTCCAATGGAACTAGCCCGACGTCAAAATACCCAAGGAGTCGACGGGAAACTTCGAAACAATATAAAGTTTAGAGTCTGTCAGGGTGTTGCATCACCTAGTTGCCATTGGGCCTTGTATCGAGTCCAAGTCCATTATGTATGTGTCTTAGGGTTAGGTCACGACCCCAGCACCCCCCTGGTCGTCCTCCACCTCCTTTATACCCCCTAGCCGCCGTCACAAACAGCTGGGTTTTGCTTAGTTACAATCTGTCATTGAACAATGTCGCCGATCATCGGTTGTGAGACCCCAAATTTGTGATCAATTTAGTTTTGATTGCAACTTCTCTGTTCCTGCTTGTGTTCTTGATTGCGCTTGCAGGGATAAGCCTTCGTGGCGAGGTCATTCGTGTGATACGGGTGATAACCAACGGAGCAGTGGTGTAGTGATTGCGGGGTTTCGTTTGTTCGGAGCCTTGGTGTAAGGGCCTCAGTTTTTGACACATATTTGAAGTTCATCACCACACCACACACCTCATTTGAAGCAAGTTGATGAACACAAAGGAAGAGCAAGTAACCACCATCAACATGCTCATTAGAGAACAAACTCACATATTGTAAAAGGGGCATTTCCCACATGTGATATAGAGGGGCTGGGCATATGAAAAACTCCTACACATTGCTAAGGATGTCCATGCCAAGTTTCACCCAAATTCAAAACCTTTTTGAGGTCATTTTGGGTATAGCTAGAAAGAGAGCAGTTTGAAACCATATTCAAATTCAAACTGTTTTTATCCCATGAATTCAAAAGTGGGAGGCATATTCTTATTCAGCACATTTTTGTGAGCTCACCCACCAATTTTCACTCCATTTGGAGTTGATCTTGACATGAGCTAAGTGGGGCAAATTCAATCTTTATTTGAATTTCAAACTGAACATGTGCTGAAATTCATTCAAACCAAACCCAATTTGAATTCTACTCAATTCCAATGGCTCATGGGTGAATAATTTGAATCACCATGGGTATTTTGGGGCTCACTGTTTACAACAGTGATTAGGAGTGAATTTCAGAGGTTAAAACTCCGGGTGGGACCCACATGTCAGCCACAGAGAGGATTCAACCGACTGAGACTTTTCTCACTCGGGTCGCCGAGCCACCGCTGCGATCGCCACCGAAGGGAGCCACCGCGCCAGCAGCTGCTTGGCCACGCGCGGGCGTGAGGCGGTTCAGAGCCTTCTTAAGGCGTCTCCCCCCTCTTCGGCCGAAGCCTCACCAGTTTCTTCCCCCGCAAGAACACAGCGCCGGCAAACTCCTTCCGCCGCTTGGAACCGATCGGGAGCGCCGATCACAGCCTTCCCGTCCCCTCCAGAGCTACGGCAAGGTACTAGGAACTCTTCTCCTTCCTCCCCGTTGCTAAAACTCAGCTGAAACCAATTGATCTCGGCTATACCGAAAGATAAATTCGGTGACTTAAAACCGCCGCACCTCAGGCTCCCGTGGACAGCCCAACCGGGGCGTTGTCACGCCCGAGCCAAGACACCCTTGGATGTGCTGGTGACCGGTGCTGCTCACCCCCGAGCCACAGCCCGAGTGTTTGCTCACCGGTGGCGAATTTCCAGTTTTCCCGTTTCTGGGTGCAGAACGACCTTCGGGTGCGGTTCTGTCAAATTCTTACTCTAGGAAGGATTAGAGGGTCTCAATCCGCTCTCACATACGCTAGACACGGTAACGCACAAGTTGCCTTCACAACCTTTGGCCGGAGAACCTCTGCAACCGGCGTATTTCGAGGTTTACCAACGGCGGAGCAAGCGGGAGGCATCAGACGCATGGTGAGGACCTACTTCGGGCTTCCCCCGAGCTGCCTCAAGCTCATGTCGACCTTCCCTGAGGTCCACTGATGCTTCCCGACCGATTGCTCGAGTAGTTGAGGTGCTAGGGAAGTCAGCCGACACGGCCGAAGTCTTCCGAGGCGGCGGCTCGTCGCCGACCATGCACCGGCCGTTGTCATGACGAGCTGACCCCAAAATCCGGTTGCCCGAGTGAAAGTAGGCAGGGGCGGCCAAGGTCGTGAAGTTTGAAGCTCCACAAAAGCTGCCGGCGAGCTCTCCGGCGAGGTCCCTCGGCGGCAGAGCGCGGGCGGCGGGAGGTTGACGAAGGGGGTGGACCCCAGCTGTCAGCGGAAGATAATTTAAATCGGGATCGGGGTGTGGCCGGGATCGGGTGTGCTGGCGCGCAAAAACCCTATGGGCCTCAGTGTCCTGTCGCCTCCGTGCCTAACACGTGTCCCCGTGGGCCCCGTCAGATTTAAACTTTTCCCCGAATTTTCAGATTTCATTCAAACTTCAAATCCTCACCAAAATATCCCTGAACTACCATAAAAATTTCAGATCCATTTGAGCTCATTTGATCCACCTAATGGTGTGATTAGTGAAACTGTTCCAGAGAAAATAGAAAATGTTCAGAAACATTTTCAGAATTTTCTCTGAAATTGTTTAGCTCATATCTTTAGTTAGGAACCTTGAAATTAAGTGAGACCAACTCCATTGGAACCCTCTAAAAATCTAGTTTTCAGAAAGTCATAGTTTGTTCCATGAAAATCCCTAGAACACCCTAAGAGTGCCAATCAAGGTCAAGTACATAATTAATTATGGAGGGCTCAAATGAGCTTTTCTGCAACTAAAACTTGACCAAGTCAACCAAGCCACAGTAAAAGTTTCACCGTCATAGAGTTTGTCTAGTGGGACTTATAAGCTTCACAAGTTCAAACTTAATACAAATGCATCTAAATTAATACATATCTTTGTATATCATGTAGTCGCTAAGGTCGAGGAGGAACCCGAAGTCCTAGACTTCGTTACTCCAGAGGAGCAGCTAGCCTACGACCAAGAGCAGCAAGGCAAGCTCCGGTTTGCATTAACCTTTTTACAAATGTTTATTATTTTGAGAACATCTTTGAATACTATTATTTTTTGCATTAGAGTCTTGTTTGGAAACCCAAATGCATAGCCAAGAAAACCATGGGTTGGGTTTAGGATTGCAAACCCCGTTAGCTGCTGCAATGCTAAGATAGTGTAGGATTCGGTACAAGTCGAGTAGTTGGAACTACTCGCGAGCATAGGCTAGAGGCACTCGACTCGGGTAGAGATAGCTCATGATACACATGGCAATAAAGATGAGACCGAGCGGAGAGTAAGGGCAGCAGGACTTTGGGGCCTGTGTGCTGTAGCTCCGCTTGTGTCGATTGAGGACAGAGCCGTGTGCGGGCCTGTTGAACAAGCTAGAACAGTACCGAAGACCTACCGGATATATGGGAACCGGGAAACCGATGTAACTCGGGTAGCTGGGTATTGAGGCATTGCCCGTCGTTCAGAGGGTAGGTTGAGAGCTCGAGGTGTAAATCGGCTGGCGGCACTGAGATGCACGTGCAGAGACCTCTTGATTGGGACGATGGGACCAGTTCAATATTTGGCTGACGGGTGAAAGGTGGTTGCATACGGTGTCAGTGATGGTTGCTGTAGGCAACATCGAGTACGGGCGTACGTGACGGGTTGTTCGGGTAACCCTGCAGGTGTAAATCGATTATAATCGCCGTCCCTCACGGTTAGTGAGTACCACTTGTTCACTGTACCGTGACGTAGAAAGAACAGGCTAGTCACATGTTAAAATGTTGCTGATTGAATGATGGACATTGATTGTTAATGATATGCTGTAGTTTAGAGCTAACTAAAGTTCTTTTTAAACTTTGGGCAAAGTACATGAGAGAAGTGCGTTTCTTGTTTGATTGCGGCTCTCTCATGTGCCTTAGCTAAGGTTCTCCACAACCTGCTGCTAAAACTTGAAAGTAAGGTTCTACTAATTAGGCGAGTCCTTGCAAATGATTTTTACCTCATGTAACCCATCACCGCTCATGTAGAAGTTCCATGTTTAGGTGAGACGGGTCAGTCTTGCTGAGCCTTCGTGCTCACTGCTTGTGTTTGAAGCTTTTGCAGGGTTTTATGAGGAAGGGACTCCCGAGGAAGAGACGGAACCCCAGGAGGGGAACCCCGTCGAGTGGGAGTCGTGCACGCCACAGAGTTAGTGTGCGTGTGTGCTAGCAAGGACACGTTCAAGGGCTGAACGTGAACTTGATGCGTAGTCTACGCCCGTGAGTGTAGACTGGACTTATTTTGATGTAAACATGTTCATAAACCACTTTATGTAATATAATTTCGCTTCCGCTATATACCTTTGACGTGTGTTATACGGTGCTGTGCAACACAGCACCCCTCAGCGTGATCCTGGCTCGACAAGACCGTTGGGTCGTGTCAGCGCTGGTATCAGAGCTCGCTTGAGGTTTAACGCACTACAAAGGTCATCTTTTTCAAAAATCCAGTAAGGAACGAGTTAGTAGCCCATATAAGGATGTTATTAGCATATAGAAAGTGGCATACTAACCTAATTGTCTATGTCGGAAAATCGTGTATCTCGGGACGTTTATGTCTTGGGGGGTACACGTAAGTGCTGTCCACCAGTGCGCACAAGCTGAAGGGTGGAGCCCCACGGGTGGCAGGTAACCCGACCCGCTTTGATGTCCTCTACGACTCATCATGTCGTTTGGGATATTCTAGCAACGTCTGTCCCTGGCGTGCGTGGTGCAATTTGGGAGACCCCATCACGTGGTCTGAAACGTGAACACGTACTCAAGGCGTGTTTGGCTTGAGGACATCCGGGCGAGTGATGACGGCCGGGTGTACGGACTGTATGGATACCGGGCTCGGTGTGCAGCCGAGTCTGACGATTGTATGAGTTTCTGCAGGTAGTCTGACCACGAAACGGTAGACATGTAGCATCCGTGTGCGAGTGACGTTTAGTACCACTGAATTAAAGAAGCCGGTTAAGTCCGGTATAGGTTTTTCTTGGCGAGGACGTAGTACCGACATAATCTTGTGACGCATCGACGTCACACCCCATTAAATGAACAACTTCATTTAAAACTTGAAGGCTTTGATCCAAAGTAGTAAAACTTGATGTAACTCCTTCCCTTGAACAGGATATTCAAAGTTAACAAGTTTTCGACCTATAGGTTGTTAAGGACAGAGCACTCTGTTTTCAGCTGAATCAAGGCTGAAGTTAATCAGAGGTTAAAGGTTGAGTTTCTTCGAGGTTGGGGTCATATGATACATTTCTGGAAAGCTTTGGAAGATCTTTACAACTTTTCTGTTGAGGTCCAGAGGTGTTTTGTGGCGGACCGGAATCCGCTCATCCAGGATCGCAGAGGGTGGTGCCGCGCGATGCGACACCCGACAGCACACGTCATAAGAACACAATATATATTACATGGGAAAAACAGCTGAAACTGTACAAACAGGTACAAACTTCAGTTACGACTATTGTTCTATTACACAGCGGAAGACTACACTATACAACTCACGCCAGCCTACTTAGCAAAAGTCGGTTGCCCAGCCCTAGGGCAACCCACACTAGCTGCACGTCTCAGCTCAGCGCGGCGTGTACGGCTCCCACTCAGCCGTGGTCCCCGACGGAGGGTAACCCTCGCCGGTGGACTCGTACTCCGAGTCCGTGGGTGGCTCCTCACCTGAAAAACACTTAAGCAGCAACCGTGAGCACGAAGGCTCAGCAAGGCTTAACCGACTCACCTAAGCATGAAACTCTACATGAGGGGTACAATGGACATAGGATAGTAACATTTCAGCAAAAGGACACGCCTACAAGTTCATCCTTAGTACATCTTTTAGCAACAAATTAACAGTTCATGAAATCTGAAATTTAGTAAGCAGTATTTGGTGGCACACATGTAGCAATACAATTATATCAACCAGCAATATTGAATCAACATGTTTCATTCATTAATCTACGTTACGACGCAGTGAACAAGCAGTACTCGTCACCGCGAGGGACGGCGAATCGACTCGATATACACCTGCAGGGAAAACCCAAAGAGCACGTCACGTACGCCCACCCGTGGAGCTGCACAGCACGCTCACTCGATGTCGTACGGGACAACCTTTCACCCAACAGCCCAAACGTCGAACCGGTCGCACCGAAACGAGCAGGAGGTTCCCCACACGGAGCATCTCTCTATGCCCGTTGGCAGATTTCCACCTTGCTGCCCTCAACCTACACCTATAAATCGGTGTGCTATGCCTCGACGCCCAGAGGTTTAGGTTACATCGGTTTATCGGGGCCCATATATCCGATATGCCTTCGGTACGTTCAATACTTGTTCAGCAGGGCCGCACACAGATCGGTCCTCAATCGACACGGGCAGGGCTGCGCACACAAGACTCCCTCTTGCTGCGCCCTAGCCCCTGCCTAGTCTCATTTTCATTACTAAAGTGATCTCACATCACTCAACCGAACCCGTGTGTCCCAAGCCTATCTCGCGAGTAGATTCCAACTACTCGACTTGTACCGAAGTCCTATGACTCATTAAGCATAGCCTGTCTACTCGAGGTCCTTGACACTACCCTCACTCTTTTAGGAACCTTTGGTTATGCAAGTGGGGTTTCATTCATCCTATACCTGATGCACATACATACTTCATATGACACATGTAAACAAAGTAAAACTTTTAAAAAGGGTTAATGCAAACCGGGGCTTGCCTTGTTGCTGCTGGTCAGGAGTTAGTTCTTCGTCCGGAAGAAGGAAGTCCAGCACTTCCGGAGTCTCTTCTTCAACGGCTACACGTTAATGAAATACTACATGTTAATTTATATGCAAATGTGAGTTTAGAGTAAGACTTCTATTATTAGTTCTAATAACCAGCCTCTAACCCCTGGAACTTTGTTCAAGAATTTAAAGATGAACTGGTGTTGGTGGTTTGGCTTGGACTTAATCACATGGTTAAATGCTAAGTGGTTTTCCCCCTTTTTCCATATTAACCCCTTAAGTGGTTAAACAGGACAGGGGTGATCTAGAGCTCCAATGGAGCTGAGAATTTTTTGTGTAAGTTCCTTGTCACAAGAAAACTCTCTGGACCAAACCTTAGCACTTTTCATGGAGTAGTTTGCTCAGAATAATTCTCTTGGCAAATCAGCAAGGAAGAATTTATTCTGAGGTAATACCCCTGTTCATGCTTAACTTAATGAACTACAATTTCAATTATAGCTCATAGAGTTTGCCTGAATTTTCCTAACATTTTTGGGGTTAAGAATTGCCCAGAACTGAATTTCCAAGTTTTGGAAATTCTCTGGAAATGTTTCTGTATTCAAATGAACACAGTACCTTCCAATTTGAATTGCTCTGACCAAATCAACTCCAAATGGTCTGAAACTTTTACAGGGGTTTGCTAATGTCCTAAAGAACATTCTGGTAAAATTTGGGGATTTTTGGATGAACCAAACTCCCTCTAAAATTCTTTTGCTGAAAAGCTTTAAAGAATTTTCCAGAATTACTTAATGGGTTTCATACAAATTGGGTTGTATCTCTGGACAGAGCTAGGCAAGATGAATCCAACCCAATTTGAATAACTAAATTTGGAGCTTCCTAGCCAAGGTTATGGATTTCTAAAGTTTGAGCTAATCCCTGAATTATTTTCCTACAGAAAATCCCTTCCCGCGCTAAACCAGAGGCTGACAGCGGGGCCCGCCCGTTTAAATTGAACTAACCGCGCGCTCGCGCGCGATTAACACAGGGGCTGACAGGTGGGGCCGCGCCCTTCGTCTACCTCCCGACGTCGCCGCCCCGAGCCGCCGGAGCTCTGGCGAGGTCAGCGTTCCCGGCGATCTAGCTCACCGGAGCCGACGAGACTCGCCGCCCCCACGTAATCTCGGGTGCTGAACCCGCTGGACACCATGTCGCCGCCGGCTAACTGCCATAGCTCGCCGGCGACGAGCCCTATGCCTCTGTGCTACCTCGGCAATGTGTTCCCGCCCTTCTGACCGTTTTCTTCGTGCGCTAATCGCGTCGCAACACTCAGGGAAACCTCGGGAAACTCGGCATGAGCTCTGTTGGGCCCTAAACGGCCGGCAACCCAGACCTCACCGGCGACCCCCTCCTCCGCCATACTGTCCTAGGGTGAACTTAGGGTTCCGGCGGTGATTTCCTTCCGGTTTTCGAACGAGAAGGGTCGCCAGAACCTCTAGATGCTCTCTCACAGCTCCGTTCGGCCTCCCACCCACTATGCTTCCCGAATTTCTGCTAAACCTAATCGGGTCCCGAAAGGAGCTACTCGTCCTAAACTGAGAAATTCTCCGCGCACAAAGGTCGAACCTTGGAACGGTTTGCGCGGTGGTCTTGAGGACGAGCTAGCGCTTCACTTTCCTATAGAGTTCGAAGCCGGAAGATGATCACAGCTGGGGTGGCACATGATCGGAGCTCGGGCGACTAGGCTGCTGGTTACAGAACTTCGCGAAAATCAGTAACTCGCCGGCGGTCTCGGGCCTTTTATAGGCCCCTGAGGCCAGTGGAGAGCGCGACACCTGCTGTGCCACCTCCTCTGCCGAAGCAGGAGCTGGCCGGCCGAGGTGGTCGGTCGCTGCCGCTGGCTGCAGCTGGCGAGCGCGCTCGGTCGAGGAGGTCGGCTGAGGAGACTTCTGTGCTAAGTCTACTGACCAGTGGGCCTCCCCTCTAACTCTTTTGTTTTTTCCAATTTTCTGAATTCTGTTGTGCCAAAATATCCTCAGCTACTCACAATTTAATGTGAGACTTAGTCACCAAGCCTTTGTTTGAATTTGAATTCTCAAATTCAAACTTTGTTTGGTTAAATTTGCTTCATATTTAAACTGAAATTCAAATTCAGTTTTGAATTCTTGCAAATTTAGCTCTTGACAAGATGAGCTCCAATGGGGATGGAAATTGGTGGGTTTACTCAGAAAAATGTGCTGAGTATAGATATGGAGCTAACTTTTGAATTTGGATGATGAAAGTTGCTGCAATTTGAATTTACACTCAAATTGGCCTCTTTTTGAAATAACCCAAAAGTGCCTCAAAAATTGTTGAATTTGCATGAGCTTTGGACTGAACCTTCCCAAGACTTTTTAAATCCTAGGGTGAGCTCAACCTCTCATGTTCATGTGCAGAAACCCTACATTGTGAAAGTGAAGACTTTCCCCTCTAATCATTCTTTTGATGGAGGCCACTTGCTCTTCACAATATTTCACAATCTACCCACAACAAAACTGTTGTGTTGTGAGGTGCAGAAAAGTTTTTTCAAGTCCCTTTTCTTGGGCTTTTACATGTTTCATCCCTTAACCAATCGAAAAATGCAGTAGAGTTGAAACTGTCCAGAAAACAGGACAGAGCAAAGACTCTCTGTAAACTCTCTGTAAATTGAGTATAACTTCCTGCATAAAAATCCAAAAATAGAAAATGAGGTAGTTCTGGAAAGCTTATGAGATGGGTTACAACTTTGTAACATAAAGTTTTGTCATATTAGGAACATAATTAACTGGAATTCTTGGATCAAATCAGTACCTAAAGCAGGGAGGTGCTGTCCAATTTTCTCCAGAAATTCTGTTAACTTTAACCTCTCACAACTTTCGAACCAGGACAGATCTTAGGCCAAGCAATTACTTTCTGGAAAGCTATTGAAGTTAGCTTTAACTTTGATGATAAGCCCCAGAACTGGTTTTGCCTTTAGCATGGCCTAAATCAGGTTGAAATGGAAGCTGGTCAGGGCTGTCATGTGAACAGCAGATCAGCAGTCAAATTTGTTTAAAATTTGAACTATGTTTCCAAGTTTGATGGGTTCAATGACATGTCTTATGTTATAACTCAATGGTTTACTGTTTAAGTAAATATTTGACATTTATCAAATATATTTTTACAGATGACAGCGGATAAACAGTTGGAGAACGGGTGGATGGTGTCCCACTGTTCACCGCAACGGGTATCCGGAAGCATTGAGGCAAATGCTTCGATATTTCGGATACAACCAGATGCCGCAGTACTTCACCAAGGAAGAAGGCAATGAGGGGAACAAGACGTGGACAATCCATGTCGAAGTCCCTGCAGGACCTACGCCACCTGGTTGGGTGCCGTTCACCGTCACGGTGAGAGGAAGACAACCAGAAGGGATGTGGCAAGTGGCAGCCCGTGACACCATGTCACGTTTCTGCCAACTACACGTGCAGGCTATGGAGGGCACTCCATACGTGCTCGTTCCGGTGGAGGGACGGGCTCAGCATGTGTGTGAAGGGAGGTACCGGGAGGCAACTGATCCGAGTTGCCCAAGGTACAACCCCGCGGAGGCAAATCTCAGCCTCCAGATGAGGGCGGGAAACGCCGTGATGGACAGCCAAGCTGTTCATACGGAGCATCTCGCCACGAAGCTCAAGGAGAGCACGAGCCATGGAGACCATTTCGAGAGTGCTCACAGCGTACTCCGTAATGTGCTCCTTCTGACAATCAAGCGACTGAATGAACAGCACAATCAGTTGCATCGTCTGAAGAAGGCAAAGAAGAAGAGCCGTGTCGACATCGCGGCGTTGCAAGAACTGGTACAGAATCTGACCCAGCAGAACGAGGAACTTACACAAGAGCGGGACGGCGCTATTGAGGAAGGGCAAGGCTGGGAAGAAGATTACAACCAGGCCATGGACGAGGTGCATGCTTTGCAGGACCTCGTACCTCCGGTATTGGGCATACCGGTGGTCTTGGGCCTTCCAGCAATGGGAGAACCCGAGATGGGCGAAGAGGTGGTAGATCCAGAGCCACCAGCAGAGGCACCGGAGGAGGACGACCTGCAGGAGGTCGAGTTCTACTCCGAGTAGGGGGTTACAGTTGCCAAGTAGGGCAGCTAGAGTAATGTAACCCAACTTTTGTAAATCGGTGACATGTCGTGTAAGCAGTAGCGTATGTATAGGTAGTGACGACATGAGCACGACTTCTCGGAGACCCGGGAATAATGTATCTTGTATAAAGTTTATGCTTTATCAATATATGTGAATGTTGTGCAAATTAGACATGTGTCACGTCAATACCTACTGTTGCATATGGAATTTTAAGTATGACATGTGCTAATCGCTGCTGTTTTGAATTTCAGAATGACGCGTACTCGTGCCAACCCGGATGTTGGGGGTTCCAGTCAATGGGGAGAGACCTCCCAACAGCCTCCCGAGGACTCCTCGGGACCGCAGCAGCAACAGCAACAACAGCAACAGCAAACACCGCCACCGCCACTGCCAACGGTTACATTGGCCGACATCGTCACGGCAATGGCGGGTTCACATCAGCAGCACACGGAGTTGCTGCAGACTCTAATCGCAAATACGTCTCGCCCAGAGAGACGTCAAGATCGTGAGGAGCATCAACAGAGCTCCTACTCCGACTTCCTGGCTACTCATCCCCCGGTATTCTCAAGGGCGGATGAACCTCTTAACGCGGACAACTGGCTCCGCGCAATAGAGATGAAGTTCGGGCTGCTCCAGATAAGTGAGCAGCGCAAGACTCAGTTCGCGGTCCAGCAGCTCCAAGGATCCGCGAGCGCGTGGTGGGCCAACTTCTGTGCTTCACAGCCCACCGACCGAGTTATAACCTGGACGGAATTCCGGACGGCCTTCAGGGCCTATCACATACCGCCAGGTCTAATGAAGAGGAAGACGCAGGAGTTCCTGCACCTGCAGCAAGGGAGCCGGAACGCGCTGGAATACTCCAGGGCGTTCAACGATCTCGCGCTCTACGCGTCGTATCACGCAGATACCGACGAGAAGCGGCGAGACCACTTTTACCAGGGGCTTAACCCGCTCCTGAAGGACAAGTTGGCGATGTTCAATCGCAGCAGCCTCAACGACATAATTGATGCTGCGATTGTTCAAGAGGACTCCGGCAAGGAGTTGGCAGCGGCGGAGCGAAAGCGAAGCGTGCTGCAAAGCAGCGGAGAAGGAGGTGGTCCTTCTCAGAAGTTTCGGATGGTGAATCGCCCACCATCAGGTCCACGCTGGCAGCCACCCCAGAGGTCGATGCCTTTCCGCAGTCGGCCGTACTCTTCACCGGCATTCAGGCTGGCACTGTCAGCACCACTTCCACAACAACAACAGCAGCAGCGGACGATGTCGTGTGCGTATGCACCTCAGCAATGCATGCCGGGCTTTCGTCCCCCGAGCACTACACCAGCAGCGGCCACATGTTACAAGTGTGGTCGTCCAGGACACTTCGCGAGCAGTTGCCCGGAGAGGCAAGGCGGCGGAGTGGCACCGCAGTTTCTGGGGAGGAATCAACCCCGGAACCCTACTAATGCGCGGCGGGCAAACCCTAGGCCTGGCACCGTCCACCAGCTTGCCATAGAGGATGTGCCGGAGGGGGAGCCAATCCTTGCGGGTATGTTCCAACTCCACCAGCATCCCGCTATAGTACTATTTGATTCAGGCGCCACGTATAATTTTATTAGACAAGCTTTCATTGCTAAACACAGCTTGCAAATACTACCCACCGATAGTCCATATTTAATTTGTTCACCGGGTGGGAGGATTTCAGCAAGCGTAATGGTTTCCAAAGCACCATTATGCTTAGCGGGTAGAGTCTACCCTACGTCTCTCATAATCTTAGAGGGACAAAAGGTCGATGTCATCCTAGGGATGTCATGGTTAACCCGCCACGGCGCTGTTTTAGACACCGTCCTTCGAGTCGTGCACTTAAACTCAGAAGTGCACGAGTCTCACTCCTTATTTCTGGACAGTCCAGAAATAAAACTTCCAAGTGTCCATCAAGCCACAACTATCAGATTGGAAGACATTCCAGTGGTCCGAGAGTTCCCTGACGTATTCCCGGATGATTTGCCAGGGATGCCGCCTGATAGAGAGGTGGAGTTCAAGATTGAACTTGCACCGGGAACCATGCCAATATCCCGAAGGCCGTACAAGATGGCGCCCAAGGAGTTGGCTGAACTGAAGACTCAGCTTACGGACCTTCTGGAGAAGGGTTTTATTAGGCCGAGCTCCTCGCCATGGGGCTGTTCAGCATTATTTGTCAAGATGAAGGATGAGACATTACGGCTTTGCGTAGACTATCATCCATTAAATGCCGTAACCATCAAGAACAAGTACCCGTTGCCACGGATCGACATGTTGTTTGATCAGTTGGTCGAAGCAAAGATCTTTTCCAAGATGGACTTAAGATCCGGGTACCATCAGATTAAGATAAGGGCGGAGGACATTCCAAAGACAGCTTTCTCAACGAGGTACGGACTTTATGAGTACCTGGTCATGTCCTTCGGCCTCACCAATGCTCCAGCTCACTTCATGTACTTGATGAACTCGGTATTCATGCCGGAGCTGGACAAGTTTGTCGTGGTCTTCATCGACGACATACTGGTATATTCCAAGTCAGAGGAAGATCACAAGAAACATCTGCGTATAGTCTTGCAATGGCTGCAGGATCACAAGCTATACACGAAATTCAGCAAATGCGAGTTCTGTATATCGCAAGTGTCTTTTCTCGGGCATATTATCTCACCGGAGGGTATCGCTGTAGACCCGAGCAAGATCACCCAAGTGCTGAATTGGAAATCCCTGAGAACTGTTCACGAGGTACGGAGTTTCCTCGACTCGCGGGATATTATCGGAGGTTCATTCCGAACTTCTCGAAGATTGCCAAGCCTATGAGGGAGCTGCTGAAGAAGGCTACCAAATATGTTTGGAGTCCAACATGTGAAGCAGCATTCAAGGCTTTAGTCAAGCACCTGACATCAGCACCGGTTTTGGCGCAGACAGACACAACAAAACCGTTCGATGTGTACTGCGATGCATCCGGCATTGGGCTCGGATGTGTGCTGATGCAAGACCGAAGAGTGGTCGCGTATGGATCACGGCAGCTTAGAAACCATGAGCAGAATTATCCAACCCACGATTTGGAGCTCGCTGCCATGGTACTTGCACTGAAAATGTGGAGGCACTACCTCCTCTGTAACCTCGTACATTTATATACCGACCACAAAAGCCTCAAGTACATATTCACTCAGAAGGATCTGAACATGAGGCAGCGAAGATGGTTAGAATTGATAAAGGATTACGAAATAGAGATCCATTATCATCCGGGCAAGGCAAACGTAGTGGCAGATGCGCTGAGTCGCGAGTCACACGTCAACAATCTGACCATCACACCGTTGGAAGAGAGGGAACCACCACTACATGTGATTCCACACGGAGCTCTCTACAACCTAGCTTTGATCCTCACCATCCGTGAAGAGATAGCGGCAGCCCAGAAGAATGACAAGGGCATGTCACATTTGCGGAGACGTGTAGATAGTGGGGAGCTGAAATGTTTCCGGAAGGATGGAGACGGCGTCCTATGGTTCAAGGACCGGATCGTCGTACTCCGTAACCCGGAATTACGGAAGAAAATCTTTGATGAGGCTCACTTGTCAAAGTTTTCTATTCACCCCGGCAGCAACAAGATGTATCAAGAATTCAGAAGCAAGTTTTGGTGGACACGGATGAAAAGGGAGACTGCAAAATACGTGTCCGAGTGTGATACATGTCGAAGGGTGAAGGCAGACCATATGCGGAAACCGGGACTGCTGCAACCACTGGGCATTCCTGCCTGGAAGTGGGACGATGTGAGACTTCATCGTCGGTTTACCCACCACCTTGCAGAAACATGATTCTGTGTTGGTGATCGTCGATCGGCTCACCAAAGTTGCCCATTTCATCCCGGTCAACACCAACTACAACGCCAAGAAGTACGTTGAACTGTACATCTCACAGATCCTATGCTTGTACGGCGTACCCCATACCATCATATCGGATCGGGGCACTTTATTTGTGTCCCGTTTTTGGGAGCAGCTGCATGCTGCCTTGGGGACGAAGCTGATCCGTAGTTCAGCATACCACCCGCAGATGGATGGGCAAACGGAGCGGGTAAATCAGATCCTAGAAGACATGCTACGAGCTTGTGCTATCAACCACGGCAAGAATTGGGATGATCACTTGCCGTTAGCCGAGTTCTCGTACAACAATGGGTACCAAGCCAGCATTAAGATGGCGCCCTACGAGGCGCTATACGGGCGGAAATGCCGCACACCATTGAACTTGTGTGAGTCTGGCAAAAGGGTTACCTTCGGGATTGACCTTGTCAACAACGCGGAAGAAAAGGTTTGACTGATTCAAGCGAACCTAAAAGCCGCCCAATCCCATCAGAAACAGTATGCGGATCGGAGAAGACGCCAATTACAATTCGAAGTTGGAGATCAAGTATATCTACGGGTGTCTCCAATGAAGGGCATAAACAGATTTGGGGTGAGAGGAAAGTTGGCACCCCGATTCATCGGTCCATTCCAGATTACCGAAAGATGTGGATCGGTAGCATACCGTCTGAAATTACCAGAAGCACTTTCCGGTGTGCACGACGTCTTTCATATTTCCCAGCTGAGGAAGTGTCTTAAGCTATCAACTACCGTTCAGCTGGAAGACATTGAAGAACTGCAACCGGATCTCACCTATCGGGAGGAACCGGTGCAGATTATTGATGAAAAGGCCCGAACCACACGCAACCGTACATTGTGGTTCTACAAGGTTCTATGGAGTAATCACTCCATGGACGAAGCGACATGGGAGAGCGAAGGATTTCTTCGCGCTAACTACCCCAACTTTTTCACGTCACATATCCGGTAATTTTCCACCGTCCTCTCTCTCATTTCCACCTTATAATCTCGGGACGAGATTCTTTTAAGGGGGGAGGAATGTAAGGGCCTCAGTTTTTGACACATATTTGAAGTGCATCACCACACCACACACCTCATTTGAAGCAAGTTGATGAACACAACGGAAGAGCAAGTAACCACCATCAACATGCTCATTAGAGAACAAACTCACATATTGCAAAAGGGGCATTTACGACATGTGATATAGAGGGGCTGGGCATATGAAAAACTCTTACACATTGCTAAGGATGTCCATGCCAAGTTTCACCCAAATTCAAAACCTTTTTGAGGTCATTTTGGGTATAGCTAGAAAGAGGGCAGTTTGAAACCATATTCAAATTCAAACTGTTTTTATCCCATGAATTCAAAAGTGGGAGGCATATTCTTATTCAGCTCATTTTTGTGAGCTCACCCACCAATTTTCACTCCATTTGGAGTTGATCTTGACATGAGCTAAGTGGGGCAAATTCAACCTTTATTTGAATTTCAAACTGAGCATGTGATGAAATTCATTCAAACCAAACCCAATTTGAATTCTACTCAATTCCAATGGCTCATGGGTGAATAATTTGAATCACCATGGGTATTTTGGGGCTCACTGTTTACAACAGTGATTAGGAGTGAATTTCAGAGGTTAAAACCCCAGGTGGGACCCACGTGTCAGCCACGGAGAGGATTCAACCAACTGAGACTTTTCTCACTCGGGTCGCCGAGCCGCCGCTGCGATCGCCACCGAGGGGAGCCACCGCGCCAGCAGCTGCTTGGCCACGCGCGGGCGTGAGGCGGTTCAGAGCATTCTTAAGGCGTCTCCCCCCTCTTCCGCCGAAGCCTCGCCAGTTTCTTCCGCCGCCAGAACACAGCGCCGGCAAACTCCTTCCGCCGCTTGGAACCGATCGGGAGCGCCGATCACAGCCTTCCCGTCCCCTCCAGAGCTACGGCAAGGTACTAGGAACTCTTGTCACACCCGGTTTCTCCGAAGAACAACCGAGTGAATATCACATGTATGCCAGGATCATTTTCTCATACATGTAATGACAAATAGTGAAGCATCATTTATTACAAGCCAGGTGTCGAATATAAATAGGTCTTACATAGCATACGTCTCGATGGACGATAATAAGTTCATAATATGTAAATAAAACATCAGCGGAAATATTATTCTTGTGGGCTCCGTCACAGGCGTTGCCCGGGGGACTCCATGAACCTAGAAACCTTCTTCGGGACCGAAGTCTTGATCATTAAACACCACATCATCCCCTTGACCTGAGCAGCAATTTAAACCAACAAATATGCAAGGTTGAGTACCATTGGTACTCAGCAAGTGTGGGAAAGTTATGTCATGCATGGCTAGAGCAAGGAGAGGATTGAACTCATGGTTAAAGCACTACGCAATTAATACCTACCACCTTAGCTTATTAAGCACCTACATTTCTACACAGGTGAAATGGTCCAAATCTCCCAACCCATCATCAAAATCAAGTAACCATAATCATCATATCCAATGTCAAGCTCCCCGCTTAACATCCTCAACTTCCAAATCCATCATCCTCTAATCATGAATAAGTCCAAGCCGCTCTTGACTGTGAGCACGGCTGTCATGACAATTTTGACTCTGTAGAGTTTGCACCACTGTACCCACATGTAGTGATTTCATCCCCCGTTGCCGGGTGGACTAAAAGAACCTCCATTATGCCAGTGGCCACGAACCACATTCACACTTCCCAGGTGTGTAGCCAGGAGATCACTACGAAGCCTTTACAAAGGGATTCCCGACGAGCGTGGGCCCACGGAGGTTTCACCCCTAACAGCATACAAGAGGCTCCAACCCCGCTGCAGTGCCCCCCTCTTGAGCCTTGCGGTTCATACGGTAGTCCAGCTGACACCTATTCCCCGCACCATCCAACACACCCATACTACGCCGGGGATACACCTAATTAATTGGCCAAGCTGCCCCATCTCAGCATGTGGTTGGCACGGTAAAGCTAGGTTACATGCTCCATGAACCGGTCCTTAGGATCTAGGTAAGTACTAAACACAAACCCGAGTCTCGTGCACCCAGCACCAACCAAATCATCCAACTTGCCTCGATCCCTACCTCTACATAACTCATAATGTCTCATGCAAGAGTAAGGTAAACAAGTTGATGATATCATATCCCACTTATCCCATTCTAAGCATGGCTAAGCATAAGTAATATGAATGAATGACATAATAAAACAAATCCCAACCCAAACTACAAGGAAACAAGATAGTGCAATTCTAGGGAAACTTCCTATCATGGGTTTCCTATTTCAATTGACAATGCAAATAATTCTATCTACACATCCTAGCATAGGATCAAAGTGGTCAAGGACACTTGCCTTCTTCCTGCTGCTCTGGGAATGGATAGTCCTGATCTTGGAAAGGAAAAACTTGCTCTGGAGCAGGTTCTACTCATACCATCACACATAGCAAAAGAAAACAACAATCCATAAGACATAGTTCACACTTTTACTTCATACAAACCACACATTCACATTTATGAAAGTCATTCACATTTCTATGTGTTGTGGTTACTCTATGTGTGTTGATTTTGGGCTTACATGCACTTTTAAACATGTGCATATGATTTCTTACTTTTGTATTCAGATTTATTGTTTGCACACTATATATGAATTTCTAATTTAAACAAATTCCTTATATTCAATTGATACACATCTTAGCTACCAAGTATGCATGGAAGGTATTTTCCTACTCCAAATGGGTTTTCAGATCTTCTACCAAATCCTAAACTGAAATCTTTGGGTTTTGGAGATTTCATTTTATCATTTTCTAGTTATGCATACCTATTTTCCTATATTTTAAGATTTATTTTCTATACTTAATCTGATCGAGCGCGGGCGTCGCTGTCCGGCGGCGCGCGGCGGCGGGAGGCGGCGATCTTGCCGGAAAACTTCGGATCTTTGTCAATTCTTCCTAAAACTGGGATTTCATGGCATAGATCGGTAGAGGGGAGGTCGGGGATCTCACCTCGGGGGTTTTCTTGAGCTCGGAGGTCCTGGAAGGCGGTCGGCGACGAGGTCCGAGGTGAATTCATGGTGAGGCTCGTCGGCGCTGTGTTTGAAGCACAAACCACCGAGTTTTCTGCACCTGCGTGATTCCCCGGAGGCGGTGGATCAAGATCAGCGCGTTAGATCAGAAATCCCAAGGGAAGATCGAGCGAAATTGGCCGGAGAAACTCGGGTTCTCACCGGAAGGAAAAACGGCCGATTGTGGGTGAAAATCGGGAAGATGCCGGTGTTTATATAGCCGGGGGAGGGCGGCGGGTTTGTTTAGATCGAGTTTGAGTCTTCTGGGACCGGAAGTCGGGCTGAGGGGCGCGGAAATCCGGGTCGGTTATGATCGCGCGCGCGCGGAAGAGTTCGAGGTCGGCGCGAGCTGGAGGTCGGGGATGACAGGCGGGCCCCGCATGTCAGTGAGAGGGAAGCGGGCGCGCGGCTGCGGGCTGGCGCGGGGTGAGGTGGGCCGGCTGGTGGGTTTCGGCCCACTGGCCGAGAAGGTTTGTTTTTTTCTTTTTCTTTTTTGTTTTGAGTTTAATTTGAATTCCAATTTGAATTTGAATTTCTGCACCACATGCAATACGTCCCAAAATTTTTAAATTCTCCTCTTAACAGGTTTTGGGGTGTTACAGATCTACCCCCCTTAAAGAAATCTCGTTCTCGAGATTGGTGGTTCTAAGAAAACAATTCCAGAAACTGTGACTTAAACTCGTCTTCTCGCTCCCATGTGGCTTCCTCTTCCGAGTGATGCTTCCACTGCACCCTGCACATCCGGATTCTTTTATTTCTTGTGATGCGTTCCATTGTCTCCAAAACCTTGACCGGTTGCTCGACATAAGATAGATCCTCGGCTACGTCGACCTCATTCATGGGTAACATCTCTTTAGGCGTCCTCAGACATTTCTTGAGCTGTGACACATGGAATACATCGTGCACCTCCGATAGGCGAGCCGGTAATTCTAGTTGATATGCCACTTCGCCTTTCCTCTCCAGAACTTGAAAGGGTCTGATGTATCGAGGTGATAACTTCCCTTTCACCTTGAACCGACGAAGTCGTCGAATAGGGGACACCTTGAGGTAGACATAGTCCCCCATGTTGAAAACTAGCTCTCTTCTCCGTACATCGGCATAGCTCTTTTGTCGTGTTTGTGCTATCCTCAAGTTGTTGCGGATT
This sequence comes from Neostapfia colusana, assembly GCA_030760725.1. Lineage (NCBI taxonomy): Eukaryota > Viridiplantae > Streptophyta > Magnoliopsida > Poales > Poaceae > Neostapfia > Neostapfia colusana. The sequence continues at coordinate 60,035,576 of JASWHV010000006.1, read as the reverse complement.
TCCCTCACTTTCGCCTCGGCTTCTTGTAGTACTTCGGGTCCAAACACTTTGCTTTCCCCCGTTTGGTTCCAAAATAGTGGAGTTCTACACTTCCTCCCGTACAAAGCTTCAAACGGTGACATCTTCATACTAGCCTGATAGATGTTGTTATAGGAGAACTCCGCATACGATAAGTTCTTATCCCAACTCCGATTGTTTTTGAGTGCACATGCTCTCAGCATATCCTCAAGGATTTGATTGGTTCTTTCCGTTTGCCCATCAGTTTGGGGATGATAGGCAGAACTAAAATTTAGATGGGTTCCCATGGTTTCATGCAACTTCTGCCAGAACCTTGAGGTGAACTGTGTCCCTCGATCTGACACTATCTTCTTTGGCACTCCATGGTAACACACGATCCTTGACATGTACAACTCCGCCAATTTGGATCTGCTGTAGCTTTCTTTCACGGGGATGATATGAGCTACCTTGGTTAGCCTGTCGACGATGACCCATATCGAATCATATCCTGATTGGGTCCTAGGAAATCCCACTATGAAATCCATACCGATTTCTTCCCATTTCCATTCAGGCACTTTGAGTGGTTGCAATAATCCCGCGGGTCGTTGATGTTCCGCTTTCACCAACTGACATGTGTCACATAGGGCAACATGTTCCGCGACATCTCGCTTCATGCCATACCACCAATACCTGCTCTTGAGGTCCTGGTACATCTTCGTACTCCCAGGATGAATGGAATAGTCAGAATCGTGAGCCTCCTTCAAAATCAATTCACGGATCTCCTTTACTTCAGACACACAGATTCTTTTCCCGTGCCACACCGTCCCTTGTTCATCCTCTCTGAAACCAAAGGCTTTATTTTCCTTGATGAGTTGTCTGATTTCTTGTATCTTCTCATCATTCTTTTGACCATCGCGTATGTCTTGCTCTAGTGTGGAGTTCACTTCCATGGCGATGGCTTCACCACTATTCACCAGGCATAGATTGAGTCTTATAACATCGTCCTTCAATTCTGTAGACATGTCCTTCAAGCTCAACCTATTGACCTGCACTTTCCGACTTAAAGCATCCGCCACGACATTCGCTTTCCCAGGATGATAGTTGATGCCCACATCAAAGTCATTGATTAGCTCTAACCATCTCCTTTGTTTGAGGTTGAGATCTGGCTGTGTGAAAATGTACTTTAAACTCTTATGATCTGTATATATCTCTGTCCTCTTCCCCATCAAGTAGTGCTGCCAAATTTTCAATGCGTGTACCACTGCGGCTAGTTCTAGGTCATGTGTAGGATAGTTATTCTCGTGGTTCCGGAGCTGCCGGGATGCATTAGCCACGACATGCCCTTCTTGCATGAGAACACATCCCAACCCGTTTCTAGAGGCATCGCAGTACACCGAAAAGTTCTTCTGCATATCTGGCATAACTAGCACTGGGGCTGTTGTCAATCTTTTCTTTAGCTCCTAAAAACTCGTCTCGCACTGCGGCGTCCATGTGAATGTGATTCCCTTCTCCAACAGTTTGGTGAGGGGTCTCGAGATGTTGGAGAATCCCTCAATAAACCGTCGATAGTATCCAGCCAATCCCAAGAAGCTTCGAACATCCCCGACATTCTCAGGGGTCTTCCACTTCTGTATATCCTCGATCTTGGCGGGATCTACGGAGATTCCTCCCTCCGAGATTATATGTCCTAAGAAGGGAACTCTCTTCAGCCAAAACTCACACTTGCTCAACTTGGCATATAGTTGGTGTTCCCTCAGCTGCTTGGAGTCCATCCGATAAGGTCTCTTGTATATCGGAGCTGTTCCAGGCACTAGCTCAATCGCGAATTCCACTTCACGATAGGGAGGCATACCTGGCAACTCCTCTGGAAAAACATCTGGATATTCCCTGATGATCCTGATCTCCTCCACTTTCACCTCAACTTGATTTAATTTAATGTCCCTCCTAGGCTCTTGTAGTGTTATGAACTTTACTCTTGTGCCACTAGGGTGAGTTAGTTCCACCGTTCTGGTCGAACAATGGATGATTCCCTTATGTTTGGTCAACCAATCCATGCCCAATATAATATCTATCCCTTGTGAATCTGTCACTATGAGGTTGGCAGTAAATACTACCCCATTAATGTCTAGATTCACCTTGGGACACACTTGTCTTGTTCTTATTTCTCCACCTGGAGAGTTTACTGCTAGCATATGGTTCATTTGTGTTGTTGCTAGGTCATGCTTCTTAACAAACCCTTGAGCAATGAACGAGTGGGTAGCACCAGAATCAAACAGCAGGGTTGCAATGTGTAAATTGGCAGGAAACTTACCAACTACCACGTCGGGTGCCTCTTGCGCCTCCTCCATGGTGACGTGGTTCACCCGTCCTCGCATTACATTCTGCTGTTGCGGCTGCACGGGCTTCTTCTTTGGGCACTTATGGGCGTAGTGCCCCACTTCACCATAGTTAAAGCATTGCACCCCAACCTTAGGTGCCTGGCCTTTATTGTCTTGATGTTGGTTTGGGGGTCCTTGTACTGCTGGTCGAGGTTGATATGTAGGGCGAGGCTGCTGTCCAAACTGACGCTGTGGTGGTGCTGGTGCTGCCGGAGGCCTGAAGTTCGGGTTGTACCCTCTCGGTGCTGAGTAGGGTACCGCAGCACGGCTCGTCTGCCCTGCGGGTTGCTACATCAGACGTGGGCGGGTGTTGCTACCTGAGGCTTGGTGTGACCACCCGGCCTTCCTCTTGTTTTTATTTTCCAAGGCCTTCAGCTTCCTTTCTACAACAAATGCTCTGTCCACCATCTTTTGGAAGCTTTCATACTCGTTGGAGGACATTGCACACTGCTTTTCTGCGGTAAGTCCTTCCACGAAACAATCCTGTTTCTGCTCATCAGTCTCTATGTCCCGTGGGGCATAACGAGAGAGTTGAGTGAATTTAGTGAGGTATTCCCTCACGGTCATGTTTCCTTGCTGCAATCCCAAGAACTCCTTTCTCTCATTTTTGAGTTCACCCCTTGGTATGTAATGGTTGCGGAAGCTACGCTTGAACTCTTCCCAAGTGATGTTCTCAGGGTTATGATGGGCGGCCACGTAAGCGGTCCACCAATCGGCAGCAGGTCCATGCAATTGGTGAAAGGCAAACAGCACCCTCTCTTACCCTTGGCATTGTATAATCCTCATCTTGCTCTCAATGGTCTTTAGCCAATCATCTGCCTCCAGGGGTTCAGCAGCACTTGCAAACTTTGGAGGTTGAGTTCCTAGAAACTCACTCAACCTTGGTTGGCGTGGTGCAGCTTGTGAAGGTGGAGCTTGGTGCAAGTTGGCCACCACTTGAGTCAGGTTCTGGATGAGCTGATTTTGATTCTCAAGCATTTGGTGGATGGGATCAACTCCTTCACGGCGACCACCCCTGTTGTCACACCCGGTTTTTCCGAAGAACAACCAAGTGAATATCACATGTATGCCAGGATCATTTTCTCATACATGTGATGACAAATAGTGAAGCATCATTGATTACAAGCCAGGTGTCGAATATAAATAAGTCTTACATCGCGAATGTCTCGATGGACAATAATAAGTTCATCATAAGTAAATAAACTAGCAGCGGAAAAATTATTCTTGAGGGCTCCATCACAGGCGTTGCCCGGGGTCTCCATGAACCTAGAAACCTTCTTCAGGTCCAAAGTCTTGGTCATTATACACCACCTCATTATCTTGACCTGAGCAGCAATATAAACCAACAAATATGTAAGGTTGAGTACCGATAGTACTCAGCAAGTGTGGGAAAGTTATGTCATGCATGGCTAGAACAAGGAGAGGTTGAACTCATGGTTAAAGCACTACGCAATTAATACCTATCACCTTAGCTTATTAAGCACCTACATTACTACGCAAGTAAAATGGTCCCAAGCTCCCATACCATCATCATAATCAAATAACCGTAACATCATTTCCAATGTTAAGCTCCCCGCTTAACATCCACAACTTCCCAAAACCATCAATCCTCTAATCATGAATAAGTCCAAGCCACTCTTGACCGTGAGCACGGCTGTCATGACAGTTTTGACTCTGCAGAGTTTGTACCACTGTACCCACATGTAGTGATTTCATCCCCCGTTGCCGGGTGGACTAAAAGAACCTCCATTATGCCAGTGGCTACGAACCACATTCACACTTCCCAGGTGTGTAGCCAGGAGGTCACTACGAAGCCTTTACAAAGGGATTCCCGACGAGCGTGGGCCCACTGAGGTTTCACCCCTAACAGCATACAAGAGGCTCCAACCCCGCTGCAGTGGCCCCCTCTTGAGCCTTGCGGTTCATATGGTAGTCCAGCTGACACCTATTCCCTGCACCATCCAACACACCCATACTACGCCGGGGATACACCTAATTAATTGGCCAAGCTGCCCCATCTCAGCATGTGGTTGGCACTGTAAAGCCAGGTTACATGCTCCATGAACCGGTCCTTAGGATCCAGGCAAGTACTAAACACAAACCCGAGTCTCGTGCACCCAGCACACAACCAAAACATCCAACTTGCCTTGATCCCTACCTCTACATAACTCACAATATCTCATTCAAGAGTATGGTAAAATAAACTGATGATCTCATATCCCAATTATCCCATTCTAAGCATGGCTAAGCATATGCATAATAATAAATGACATGATAAAATGAATCCCAACCCAAGCTACAAGGAAAACAAGGTAATGCAATTCTAGGGAAACTTCCTAGCATGGGTTTCATATTTCATTTGACAATGCAAATAATTCTATCTACACATCCTAGCATAGGATCAAAGTGGTCAAGGACACTTGCCTCCTTCCTGCTGCTCTTGAAATGGGTAGTCCTGATCTTGGAAAGGAATAACTTGCTCTTGAGCAGGTTCTACATCATACCATCACACATAGCAAAAGAAAAACAACAATCCATAAGACATAGTTCACACTTCCACTTCATACAAACCACACATTCACATTTATGAAAGTCATTCACCATTATATGTGTTGTGGTTACTCTATGTGTGTTGATTTGTGGCTTGCATGCACTTTTAATCATGTGTATATGATTCCTACTTTTGTGTTCACATTTATACTTACATACTATATATATGAGTTTCCAATTTAAATAAATTCCTTATATTCAATTACTACACCTTTTAGCTACCAAGTATGCATGAAAGGTATTTTCCTTCTCCATATGTGTCTTCAGAATTTCTACCAACCCTAAACTGAATTCTTTGGATTTTAGAAACTCCATTTATCATTTACTAGTTGCTATATTTTTCAGATTTATTTCCTGTGCCTAAATGTGAACTTTATTATGAAAATAACAAGACACATCATCTAAACAGAATAGGTTCTGATCTAAAATATTTACTAATATATTTTTGACCTTTTCCTCTGATGTAAACTATTTTACAATTATTTTCCCTATCTTCCAGAACTATTCTTTACTTAAAAATGTGTCCCTAAATGTGAATAATAAATTAAACAGATTCATTTCAGCCCAAAATATATTTTTATCTCACTCCAAAGTTTTCTAAATACTGAGAAAGTTTTTAATTTAATTTTGACAATATGTTTGTCCCACTTTTTAAATTTTAAACACTAGCCACATATTCAATTTCCTAAATTAAATATTAAACAGGGTTAAAAAGGTAAACTCACCCCACTACAGGGTCTATAATATTATTTTAAGAATTTTCAGGGGTCTAGCTACACATAACAGAGGGGTGTTTCCTAATTTTTATTAAGTCCAGGGGCTAAAACTGATTTTTAAATGAATTTACATGATTTTCTGAAGTTCCAGGGGCTAGATCAGAAGTTTCCGGGGCTAGCTCTTATTTCCCAAGAACCTCAGGGGGTAGCACGTAAGATTTCCAGTCTTTATAACGCGGGGCTGACGTGGACCGTCCGATTTAAAACAGACGGCTGAGATTATAACGTCGAACCGGTACGCGGGGATTTAAACTCTACCGTGCGATTTAAAATAAACGGCGCTCAAGCGGCCACGTCGCTCTGATCGAGCGCGGGCGGCGCTGCCCAGCGGCGCACGGCGGCGGGAGGCGGCGATCTCGCCGGAGACTTTCGGATCTTCGAGAATTCTTCCTAGAACTGTGATTTTATGGTATAGATCGGTGGAGGGGAGGTTGGGGATCTCACCTCGGGGGTTTTCTTGAGCTCGGAGGTCCTGGAAGGTGATCGGCGACGAGGTCCGAGGTGAAACCACGGCGAGGCTCGTCGGCGCTGTGTTTACACCGCAAGTCACCGAGTTTCCTGCACCTGCAAGGTTCCTCGGAGGCGGTGGATCAAGACCAGCGAGTTAGATTCCGAGCGTAGACCGGCCAGAATTCGCAGGAGAAGTCTCGGTTCTCACCGGAGGAAAAATCGGCGATCGCGTGGGAAAAACAGAACGAGGCCGGGGTTTTTATAGACGAGGGAGGGCGGCGGGTTTGTTTAGATCGAGTGGGAGTCCTCCGGAACCAGAATTCGGCCGGAAATCCGGTCGGTTGCGATCGCGCGCGTGGGGGTGAACAGTCCGAGTTTCGGACGATCGGGGGTTAGGGATGACAGGTGGGTCCCACCTGTCTGAGAGAGAGAGCGCGGGCGCGCGGCTGCGGGCTGGCGTGGGGCAGGGTGGGCCGGCTGGTGGGTTTCGGCCCACTGGCCGGTTTTTTTCTGTTTTCCTTTTTCTTTTTCTATTTCTTTTCTGATTTGAGTTTAATTTGAATTCCAGTTTGAATTTGAATTTTTGCAAAACATGCAACACGTCCAAAAATTTTTAAATCCCCCTCTTAACATGATTTAGGGTTTTGAATCAAAATTTTGGGGTGTTACAGCTCTACCCCCCTTAAAAGAAATCTCGTCCTCGAGATTGGTGGTTCTAAGAAAACAATTCCGGAAATTGTGCCTTGAGCTCATCTTCCCGCTCCTAGGTGGCTTCCTCTTCTGAGTGATGCTTCCACTGCACCTTGCACATCCGGATTCTTTTATTTCTGGTGAGGCGTTCCATTGTCTCCAAAATCTTGTATGGTTGCTCGGCATAAGACAAATCCTCAGCTATGTTCACTTCATTCATGGGTAACACCTCCTCAGGCGTCCTCAGGCATTTCTTGAGTTGTGACACATGGAATACATCGTGCACATCCGATAGACGAGCCGGTAACTCAAGTTGATACGCCACTTCGCCTTTCCTTTCCAAAACTTGAAAGGGTCTGATGTATCGAGGTGACAACTTCCCTTTCACCTTGAACCGACGAAGTCCTCTGATAGGGGACACTTTGAGATAGACATAGTCTCCCACGTTGAAAACGAGCTCTCTTCTTCGTACATCAGCATAGCTCTTTTGGCGTGTCTGTGCTATCCTCAAGTTATTGCGAATTTCCCTCACCTTCGCCTCAGCTTCTTGTAGTACTTCTGGACCAAACACTTTACTTTCCCCTGTTTGGTTCCAAAATAGGGGAGTTCTGCACTTTCTCCCGTACAAGGCTTCAAACGGTGACATCTTCATACTAGCTTGATAGCTGTTGTTATAGGAAAACTCCGCATACGGTAAGTTTTTGTCCCAACTCCTATTGTTTTTGAGTGCACATGCCCTTAGCATATCTTCAAGGATCTGATTGGTTCTTTCCGTCTGCCCATCAGTTTGGGGATGATAGGCAGAACTAAAGTTCAGATGGGTTCCCATGGTTTCGTGCAACTTCTGCCAGAACCTTGAGGTGAACTGTGTCCCTCGATCCGACACAATCTTCTTTGGCACTCCATGGTAACACACGATCCTTGACATGTACAACTCTGCCAATTTGGATCCGCTGTAGCTTTCCTTCACGGGGATGAAGTGAGCTACCTTGGTTAGCCTATCAATGATGACCCATATCGAATCGTATCCTGATTGGGTCCTAGGCAATCCCACGATGAAATCCATGCTGATTTCTTCCCATTTCCATTCAGGCACTTTGAGTGGTTGCAATAATCCCGCGGGTCGTTGATGTTCTGCTTTCACCAACTGACATGTGTCACACAGGGCAACATGTTCCGCAACATCTCGCTTCATGCCATACCACCAATACCTGCTCTTGAGGTCCTGGTACATCTTCGTACTCCCAGGATGAATGGAATAGTCGGAATCGTGAGCCTCCTTCAAAATCAATTCACGGATCTCCTTTACTTCAGGCACGCAGATTCTCTTCCCGTGCCACACCGTACCTTGTTCATCCTCTCTGAAACCAGGAGCTTTATTTTCCTTGATGAGTTGCCTGATTTCTTGTATCTTTTCGTCGTTCTTTTGACCATTGCGTATGTCTTGCTCTAGTGTGGAGTCCACTTCCATGGCGATGGCTTCACCACTATTCACCAGGCATAGATTGAGCCTTATAACCTCATCCTTCAATTCTGCCGGCATGTCCTTCAAGCTCAACCTATTGACCTGCACTTTCCGACTTAAAGCATCGGCCACGACGTTTGCTTTCCCAGGATGATAGTTGATGCCCACATCAAAGTCATTGATTAGCTCTAACCATCTCCTTTGCCTGAGGTTGAGATCTGGCTGTGTGAAAATGTACTTCAAACTCTTATGATCCGTATATATCTCTGTCCTCTTTCCCATCAAATAGTGTCGCCAAATTTTCAACGCGTGTACCACTGGGCTAGCTCTAGGTCATGTGTAGGATAGTTCTTCTCGTGATTCCGGAGCTGTCGGAATGCATAAGCCACGACATGCCCTTCTTGCATGAGAACACATCCCAACCCGTTTCAAGAGGCATCGCAGTACACCGTGAAGTTCTTCTGCATATCTGGCATAACCAACACTGGGGCTGTTGTCAATCTCTTATTTAACTCCTGAAAGCTCGTCTCACACTGTGGCTTCCAGGTGAATGTGATTCCCTTCTCCAACAGTTTGGTGAGAGGTCTCGAGATCTTGGAGAATCCCTCAATAAACCGTCGATAGTATCCAGCCAATCCCAGGAAGCTTCGAACTTCCCCGACATTTTCAGGGGTCTTCCACTTCTGGATATCCTCGATTTTGGCGGGATCTACGGAGATTCCTCCCTCCGAGATTATATGTCCTAAGAAAGGAACTTTCTTCAGCAAAAACTCACACTTGCTCAACTTGGCATATAGTTGGTGTTCTCTTAGCCTCTGCAACACCAACCTTAGATGTTTCTCATGTTCTTCTTCATCTTTGGAGAAGACGAGAATGTCATATATGAAAACCACCACAAATTTGTCCAGATATTCCATGAATACCTTGTTCATGAGATACATGAAGTATGCCGGGGCATTAGTTAGCCCGAAAGGCATGACATTGTATTCATACAGTTCGTACCGAGATACGAAAGCTGTCTTGGGAATATCAGATTGCCTTATCTTGAGTTGGTGGTATCCCGACCTGAGATCAATTTTCGAGAACACACAAGCTCCCCTCAACTGATCAAACAAGTCTTCAATGCGAGGTAATGGGTACTTGTTCTTGATGGTTACCTCATTCAAAGCACGGTAATCCACGCATAACCTTTGGGTTCCATCCTTCTTGGGCACAAATATCACCGGAGCTCCCCATGGTGAGGAACTAGGACAAATATACCCCTTCTCCGACAATTCTCTCAAATGATCCTTGAGTTCTTCCAGCTGCTTGGAGTCCATCCGATAAGGTCTCTTGTATATCGGGGCTGTTCCAGGTACTAGCTCAATTGCGAATTCCACTTCACGATCGGGAGGCATACCTGGCAACTCCTCCGGAAAAACATCTGGATATTCCCTGATGGTCCTGATTTCCTCAACTTTGACCTCAACTTGATTTAATTTGATGTCCCTCCTAGGCTCGTGTATTGTTATGAACTTTACTCTTGTGCCACTAGGGTGAGTTAGTTCCACCGTTCTGGTCGAACAATGGATGATTCCTTTATGTTTGGTCAACCAATCCATACCCAAAATAATATCTATTCTCTGTGAATCTATCACTATGAGGTTAGCAGTAAATACTACCCCATTAATGTCTAGGTTCACTCTGGGACACACTTGTCTTGTCCTTATTTCTCCACCTGGAGAGTTTACAGCTAGCATATGGTTCATTTGTGTGGTTGCTAGGTCATGCTTCTTAACAAACCCTTGAGCAATGAACGAGTGGGTAGCACCAGAATCAAACAGCAGGGCTGCAAGGTGTAAATTGGCAGGAAACTTACCAACTACCACGTCGGGTGCCTCTTGTGCTTCCTCCATAGTGACGTGGTTCACCCGTCCTCTCATTACATTCTGCTGTTGTGGCTGCGCAGGATTCTTCTTTGGGCATTTATGGGCGTAGTGCCCCACTTCACCACAGCTAAAACATTGCACTCCAACCTTAGATTCCTGGCCTTTGTTGTCTTGGGGTTGGTTCGGGGGTCCTTGCACTGCTGGTCGAGGTGGATATGCGGGGCGAGGCTGCTGTACAAACTGACGTTGTGGCTGTGCTGGTGCTGCCGGAGGCCTGTAGTTTGGGTTGTACCCCCTTGGTGCTGAGTAGGGTACCGCAGCACGGTTCGTTTGCCCGGCAGGTTGCTGAATCAGACGTGGGCGGGTGTTGCTCTCTGAGGCTTGATGTGACCACCCGGCCTTCCTCTTATTCTCATTTTCCAAGGCCTTTAGCTTCCTTTCTACCACAAACGCTCTGTCCACCATCTTTTGGAAGCTTTCATACTCATTTGAGGACATTGCACACTGCATTTCTGCGGTAAGTCCTTCCACGAAACAATCTTGTTTCTGCTCATCAGTCTCTATGTCCCGTGGGGCATAACGAGATAGTTGAGTAAATTTAGTGAGGTATTCCCTCACCGTCATGTTTCCCTGCTGCAGTCCCAAAAACTCCTTCCTCTTGTTTTTGAGTTCACCTCTTGGAATGTAATGGTTGCGGAAGCTACGCTTGAACTCTTCCCAAGTGATGTTCTCAGGGTCATGATGGGCGGCCACATAGGCGGTCCACCAATCAGCAGCAGGTCCATGCAATTGATGAGAGGCAAACAGCACCCTCTCATACCCTTGGCACTGTATGATCCTCATCTTACTTTCAATGGTCTTCAGCCAATCATCTGCCTCCAGAGGTTCAGCAGTACTTGCAAACTTTGGAGGTTGAGTTCCTAGAAACTCACTCAACCTTGGTTGGCGTGGTGCAGCTTGTGGAGGTGGAACTTGATGCAAGTTGGCAACCACTTGAGTCAAGTTCTGGATGAGCTGATTTTGATTCTCCAGCATTTGGTGGAGAGGATCAACTCCTTCACGGCGACCACCCCGGTCCTGGCCTCCAAAAAGATGAGGGTTGCATGCCTCATCGTTGTTGTTGGCGGGGTTGGCAGCACGTCCTTTTCCTCTTCCGGCCATCTGGCAGAATCAACCAATGTTAATTTGAAAGCATTTAGTATCATCTTACTACTTTCACTTGTTTGTACTTTGAAGTGTTGAGGCTTTGTTATACTTTTCTGAGGGTTCATTTCTCAGACAAAATAAATGCAATATTATTTCATGTGGGTTCACACACCAAAGCAAAACAATCTAAAGACGAGGCTGTGGACAATTGCTCATGGCTTCCACAACTCACGTCACACACCAAGCATTAACACACCATTAACTTAACTGAACGACTTGACTATTCGACATCTTGCTAACTAAGGGAAGGACTCTACACTACTCGTTTTCTTGATCTGGCTCCTCAGGATCTTCCTCATCATTTCGGCTGCCTTCTGACTCTGCTTTGGGTGGGGAGGCTGCTGGTGGAGAAGTGCGACGACGCCTGATCGCTCGGCGATCCGGGGAGTCAGGAGTCCATGTATCATTTACGGTGACACACAGTTCATTCCCATCTCCTCTTTCGCTCGCCTTTAAGCAGGCTCGCAGCAACACCTCCGTTTCCTTCAGGGTGTCCTAGACATCCTGAAACTCTTGTTGACACTCCTGCAGTCGAGTGTTGAGCATAGCAGCATCCTCCAAGCACAAGTCCATGTGCTCATGGGAAGTCCCTTGCTGCACTGGTGGGTACTTGTACTCTGTGGTACCACTCTCACGTTGGAGGACATACATGTACTCAGTTTTGTCCAAGTGGCGACGATAGATGTGACTCTGGCAGGTGATGGCCTCCCAGGTGACATCTTTCTCCGCATCGACCTGTGTCGCTCGACAAGCTGGAGAGTGATGAATCTTAAGCAGCTGATTTTCGTGTATAATCCTCATCTCTGAGCTCCATTCTTCCCTCTTCTCACGGATGGTCCTGGTGGAGTTATAGTGGATGATTAGCTTGCCCGTATTGCTGGCGGCTTCGAGCATACGCCGAAGACGGCGCAATAAGCCTCCTACTGCCAATCCGTAGGAAAGGTACGTCACCGGACGGCTCTCCTCCCTCTCGGCAAGAGCAACTACGGGAACTCTCCCTCCTGTGGACTTGCGAGCGGTACGGATCATGCGAACCATCTAAAACAAAGAGAATTTTAAACTTAGGTTAGATAAACTCTTAAACCAAAAATCCTATTTTGAATGAAAGTTGGGGTAAGATGAAGAAAGTGACTCATTTAAATAACACTTTTGAATCCACACCTTTAAAAAATAGTTTTTAAGAAAATAGGGCCCTTAAATACGTCCATTTCTACCTAGGTCCACGTTCCTACGGGCAACCTTGGCTCTGATACCACTTCTGTCACACCCGGTTTTTCCGAAGAACAACCAAGTGAATATCACATGTATGCCAGGATCATTTTCTCATACATGTGATGACAAATAGTGAAGCATCATTGATTACAAGCCAGGTGTCGAATATAAATAAGTCTTATATCGCGAATGTCTCGATGGACAATAATAAGTTCATCATAAGTAAATAAACTAGCAGCGGATAAATTATTCTTGAGGGCTCCATCACAGGCGTTGCCCGGGGTCTCCATGAACCTAGAAACCTTCTTCGGGTCCAAAGTCTTGGTCATTATACACCACCTCATTATCTTGACCTGAGCAGCAATATAAACCAACAAATATGCAAGGTTGAGTACCGATGGTACTCAGCAAGTGTGGGAAAGTTATGTCATGCATGGCTAGAACAAGGAGAGGTTGAACTCATGGTTAAAGCACTACGCAATTAATACCTATCACTTTAGCTTATTAAGCACCTACATTACTATGCAAGTGAAATGGTCCCAAGCTCCCATACCATCATCATAATCAAATAACCATAACATCATTTCCAATGTTAAGCTCCCCGCTTAACATCCACAACTTCCCAAAACCATCAATCCTCTAATCATGAATAAGTCCAAGCCACTCTTGACCGTGAGCACGGCTGTCATGACAGTTTTGACTCTGCAGAGTTTGTACCACTGTACCCACATGTAGTGATTTCATCCCCCGTTGCCGGGTGGACTAAAAGAACCTCCATTATGCCAGTGGCTACGAACCACATTCACACTTCCCAGGTGTGTAGCCAGGAGGTCACTACGAAGCCTTTACAAAGGGATTCCCGACGAGCGTGGGCCCACTGAGGTTTCACCCCTAACAGCATACAAGAGGCTCCAACCCCGCTGCAGTGGCCCCCTCTTGAGCCTTGCGGTTCATATGGTAGTCCAGCTGACACCTATTCCCCGCACCATCCAACACACCCATACTACGCCGGGGATACACCTAATTAATTGGCCAAGCTGCCCCATCTCAGCATGTGGTTGGCACTGTAAAGCCAGGTTACATGCTCCATGAACCGGTCCTTAGGATCCAGGCAAGTACTAAACACAAACCCGAGTCTCGTGCACCCAGCACACAACCAAAACATCCCTTGCCTTGATCCCTACCTCTACATAACTCACAATATCTCATTCAAGAGTATGGTAAAATAAACTGATGATCTCATATCCCAATTATCCCATTCTAAGCATGGCTAAGCATATGCATAATAATAAATGACATGATAAAATGAATCCCAACCCAAGCTACAAGGAAAACAAGGTAATGCAATTCTAGGGAAACTTCCTAGCATGGGTTTCATATTTCATTTGACAATGCAAATAATTCTATCTACACATCCTAGCATAGGATCAAAGTGGTCAAGGACACTTGCCTCCTTCCTGCTGCTCTTGAAATGGGTAGTCCTGATCTTGGAAAGGAATAACTTGCTCTTGAGCAGGTTCTACATCATACCATCACACATAGCAAAAGAAAAACAACAATCCATAAGACATAGTTCACACTTCCACTTCATACAAACCACACATTCACATTTATGAAAGTCATTCACCATTATATGTGTTGTGGTTACTCTATGTGTGTTGATTTGTGGCTTGCATGCACTTTTAATCATGTGTATGATTCCTACTTTTGTGTTCACATTTATACTTACATACTATATATATGAGTTTCCAATTTAAATAAATTCCTTATATTCAATTACTACACCTTTTAGCTACCAAGTATGCATGAAAGGTATTTTCTTTCTCCATATGTGTCTTCAGAATTTCTACCAACCCTAAACTGAATTCTTTGGATTTTAGAAACTCCATTTATCATTTACTAGTTGCTATATTTTTCAGATTTATTTCCTGTGCCTAAATGTGAACTTTATTATGAAAATAACAAGACACATCATCTAAACAGAATAGATTCTGATCTAAAATATTTACTAATATATTTTTGACCTTTTCCTCTGATGTAAACTATTTTACAATTATTTTCCCTATCTTCCAGAACTATTCTTTACTTAAAAATGTGTCCCTAAATGTGAATAATAAATTAAACAGATTCATTTCAGCCCAAAATATATTTTTATCTCACTCCAAAGTTTTCTAAATACTGAGAAAGTTTTTAATTTAATTTTGACAATATGTTTGTCCCACTTTTTAAATTTTAAACACTAGCCACATATTCAATTTCCTAAATTAAATATTAAACAGGGTTAAAAAGGTAAACTCACCCCACTACAGGGTCTATAATATTATTTTAAGAATTTTCAGGGGTCTAGCTACACATAACAGAGGGGTGTTTCCTAATTTTTATTAAGTCCATGGGCTAAAACTGATTTTTAACTGAATTTACATGATTTTCTGAAGTTCCAGGGGCTAGATCAGAAGTTTCTGGGGCTAGCTCTTATTTCCCGAGAACCTCAGGGGGTAGCACGTAAGATTTCCAGTCTTTATAACGCGGGGCTGACGTGGACCGTCCGATTTAAAACAGACGGCTGAGATTATAACGTCGAACCGGTACGCGGGGATTTAAACTCTACCGTGCGATTTAAAATAAACGGCGCTCAAGCGGCCACGTCGCTCAAGCGGGCACGGCGGCGGGAGGCGGCGATCTCGCCGGAGACTTTCGGATCTTCGAGAATTCTTCCTAGAACTGTGATTTTATGGTATAGATCGGTGGAGGGGAGGTCGGGGATCTCACCTCGGGGGTTTTCTTGAGCTCGGAGGTCCTGGAAGGTGATCGGCGACGAGGTCCGAGGTGAAACCACGGCGAGGCTCGTCGGCGCTGTGTTTACACCGCAAGTCACCGAGTTTCCTGCACCTGCAAGGTTCCCCGGAGGCGGTGGATCAAGACCAGCGAGTTAGATCGGAGTTTCCGAGCGTAGACCGGCCAGAATTCGCCGGAGAAGTCTCGGTTCTCACCGGAGGAAAAATCAGCGATCGCGTGGGAAAAACAGAACGAGGCCGGGGTTTTTAAAGACGGGGGAGGGCAGCGGGTTTGTTTAGATCGAGTGGGAGTCCTCCGGAACCAGAATTCGGCCGGAAATCCGGTCGGTTGCGATCGCGCGCGCGCGGATGAACAGTCCGAGTTTCGGACGATCGGGGGTTAGGGATGACAGGTGGGTCCCACCTGTCTAAGAGAGAGAGCGCGGGCGCGCGGCTGCGGGCTGGTGCGGGGCAGGGTGGGCCGGCTGGTGGGTTTCAGCCCACTGGCCGGTTTTTTTCTGTTTTCCTTTTTCTTTTTCTATTTCTTTTCTGATTTGAGTTTAATTTGAATTCCAATTTGAATTTGAATTTTTGCAAAACATGCAACACGTCCAAAAATTTTTAAATCCCCCTCTTAACATGATTTAGGGTTTTGAATCAAAATTTTGGGGTGTTACACCTGTCTTGGCCTCCAGAAAGATGAGGGTTGCCTGCCTCATCGTTGTTGTTGGCGGGGTTGGCAGCACGGCCCTTTCCTCTTCCGGCCATCTATCATGATTAACCAGATGTTAACTTAAAGCATTACGTATTAACTCACCAGTTTTTGCTTGTTTAAACTTTAAGATTTTGAGAACTTATTTCATTTATATTTTTTGAAGATTTCATGTCTTACGTGAACATAAATGCACTCTTAATTCATATGGGTTCACACACCAAAGCAAAACAACCTGAAGGCGAGGTTGTGGACAAACGCCCATGGCTTCCACAACTCATGTCACACACCAAGCATTAACACACCATTAACTAAGGTAACGACTCGACTACTCGACATCCTGCTAAACTAAGGGAAGGACTCTACACTACTCGTATCACTGAGCTGGCTCCTCGGGATCTTCCTCATTATTGCGGCTGCCTTCTGACTCCGCTTTGGGTGGGGAGGCTGCTGGTGGAGAAGTGCGACGACGCCTGATCGCCCGACGATCAGGGGAGTCAGGAGTCCATGTGTCATTCACGGTGACACACAGTTCATTCCCATCTCCTCTTTCTCTCGCCCTCAAGCAGACTCGAAGCAACGCCTCGGTTTCCTTCAGGGTGTCACGAACATCCTGAAGCTCCTGCTGACACTCCTGCAATCGAGTGCTGAGCATAGCAGCATCCTCCAAGCACAAGTCCATGTGCTCATGGGAAGTCCCCTGCTGCACTGGCGGGTACTTGTACTCCATGGTACCACTCTCGCGCTGGAGGACATACATGTACTCAGTCCTGTCCAGGTGACGATGATAGATGTGACTCTGATAGGTGATTGCCTCCTAGGTGACATCCTTCTCCGCATCGACCTGTGTCGCTCGACAAGCTGGAGAGCGGTGGATCTTGAGCAGCTGATTTTCGTGGATAATCCTCATCTCTGAACTCCATTCTTCCCTCTTCTCACGGATGGTCCTGGTGGAGCTATAGTGTATGATTAGCTTGCCCGTATTGCCGGCGGCTTGGAGCATGCGTCGAAGACGGTGCAACAAGCCTCCTACTGCCAATCCGTAGGAGAGATACGTCATCGGACGGTTCTCCTCTCTCAGGGCAAGGGCAACTACGGGAACTCTCCCTCCGGTGGACTTGCGGGCGGTGCGGATCATGCGAACCATCTAAAACATAAAGCATTTAAACTTAAGTTAGATAAAATCTTAAACAAAAATCCTATTTTGAATAAAAGTTGGGGTAAGATGAAGAAAGTGACTCCATTAAATAACACTTTTTAACCCACACCTTGTAAAATAGTTTTTAAGAAAATAGGGTCCTTAAATACGTCCATTTCTACCTAGGTCCATGTTCCTACGGGCATCCTTGGCTCTGATACCACTTCTGTCACACACGGTTTCTACGAAGAACAACCGAGTGAATATCACATGTATGCCAGGATCATTTTCTCATACATGTGATGACAAATAGTGAAGCATCATTTATTACAAGCCAGGTGTCGAATATAAATAAGTCTTACATAGCATACGTCTCGATGGACGATAATAAGTTCATAATATGTAAATAAAACAGCAGCGGAAATATTATTCTTGTGGGCTCCGTCACAGGCGTTGCCCGGGGGACTCCATGAACCTAGAAACCTTCTTCGGGACCGAAGTCTTGATCATTAAACACCACATCATCCCCTTGACCTGAGCAGCAATTTAAACCAACAAATATGCAAGGTTGAGTACCATTGGTGCTCAGCAAGTGTGGGAAAGTTATGTCATGCATGGCTAGAGCAAGGAGAGGATTGAACTCATGGTTAAAGCACTACGCAATTAATACCTACCACCTTAGCTTATTAAGCACCTACATTTCTACACAGGTGAAATGGTCCAAATCTCCCAACCCATCATCAAAATCAAGTAACCATAATCATCATATCCAATGTCAAGCTCCCCGCTTAACATCCTCAACTTCCAAATCCATCATCCTCTAATCATGAATAAGTCCAAGCCGCTCTTGACTGTGAGCACGACTGTCATGACAGTTTTGACTCTGCAGAGTTTGCACCACTGTACCCACATGTAGTGATTTCATCCCCCGTTGCTAGGTGGACTAAAAGAACCTCCATTATGCCAGTGGCCACGAACCACATTCACACTTCTCAGGTGTGTAGCCAGGAGATCACTACGAAGCCTTTACAAAGGGATTCCCGACGAGCGTGGGCCCACTGAGGTTTCACCCGTAACAGCATACAAGAGGCTCCAACCCCGCTGCAGTGGCCCCCTCTTGAGCCTTGTGGTTCATACGGTAGTCCAGCTGACACCTATTCCCCGCACCATCCAACACACCCATACTACACCGGGGATACACCTAATTAATTGGCCAAGCTGCCCCATCTCAGCATGTGGTTGGCATGGTAAAGCCAGGTTACATGCTCCATGAACCGGTCCTTAGGATCCAGGCAAGAACTAAACACAAACCCGAGTCTCGTGCGCCCAGCACCAACCAAATCATCCAACTTGCCTCGATCCCTACCTCTACATAACTCATAATGTCTCATGCAAGAGTAAGGTAAACAAGTTGATGATATCATATCCCACTTATCGCATTCTAAGCATGGCTAAGCATAAGTAATATGAATGAATGACATAATAAAACAAATCCCAACCCAAGCTACAAGGAAACAAGATAGTGCAATTCTAGGGAAACTTCCTATCATGGGTTTCCTATTTCAATTGACAATGCAAATAATTCTATCTACACATCCTAGCATAGGATCAAAGTGGTCAAGGACACTTGCCTTCTTCCTGCTGCTCTGGGAATGGATAGTCCTGATCTTGGAAAGGAAAAACTTGCTCTGGAGCAGGTTCTACTCATACCATCACACATAGCAAAAGAAAACAACAATCCATAAGACATAGTTCACATTTTTACTTCATACAAACCATACATTCACATTTATGAAAGTCATTCACATTTCTATGTGTTGTGGTTACTCTATGTGTGTTGATTTTGGTCTTACATGCACTTTTAAACATGTGCATATGATTTCTTACTTTTGTATTCAGATTTATTGTTTGCACACTATATATGAATTTCTAATTTAAACAAATTCCTTATATTCAATTGAAACACATCTTAGCTACCAAGTATGCATGGAAGGTATTTTCCTACTCCAAATGGGTTTTCAGATCTTCTACCAAATCCTAAACTGAAATATTTGGGTTTTGGAGATTTCATTTATCATTTTCTAGTTATGCATACCTATTTTCCTATATTTTAAGATTTATTTTCTATACTTAATTGTGCACTTTATTATGAAAATAGTAAGACACATTATCTAAACAGAATAGGTTCTGATCTAAAATATTAAATAATATATTTTTGAACTTCTCCTCTGATGTGAACTATTTTACATTTATTTTACCAATTTTCAGAATTATTTCCTAGCCTAAAAATGTGTCCCTATAACTAATAAATGTGAATAATCAATTAGACAGATTCATTTCAGCCAAAAATCTATTTTTATCTCACTCCAAAGTTTTCCAAGTGCTAGGAAAATTTAAATTTGAATTCACAATGTGTTTGTCCCATCTTTTAAATTTTAAATACTAATCACATATTCAAATTCCTAAATTTAATATCACATAGGGTTAAAATGGTAAACTCACCCCACCACAGGGTCTATTATATTATTTCATAAATTTCCAGGGGTCTAACTACACATAACAGAGGGATTTTCCGAATTTTTATTAAGTCCAGGGGCTAAAACTGATTTTTAATTGAATTTACATGAATTTCTGAAGTTCCAGGGGCTAGAGCTGAAGTTTCTGGGGCTAGCTCGTATTTTCCGAGATCTCCAGGGGGTAGCGCGTAAGAATCCCGGCCTTTATAACGCGGGGCTGACATGGACCATCCGATTTAAAACAGACGGCTGAGATTATAACGTCGAACCGGTACGCGGGGATTTAAATTCTACCGTGCGGTTTAAAATAGATGGCGCACAAGCGGCCACGTCGCTCTGATCGAGCGCGGGCGGCGCTGCCCGGCGGCGCGCGGCGGCGGGAGGCGGCAATCTCACCGGAAAACTTCGGATCTTCGTCAATTCTTCCTAAAACTGGGATTTCATGGCATAGATCGGTAGAGGGGAGGTCGGGGATCTCACCTCGGGGGTTTTCTTGAGCCCGGAGGTCCTGGAAGGCGGTCGGCGACGAGGTCCGAGGTGAATTCACGGCGAGGCTCGTCGGCGCTGTGTTTGAAGCGCAAACCACTGAGTTTTCTGCACCTGCGTGATTCCCCGGAGGCGGTGGATCAAGATCAGCGCGCTAGATCAGAAATCCCGAGCGAAGATCGAGCGAAATTGGCCGGAGAAACTCGGGTTCTCACCGGAAGGAAAAACGGCTGATCGTGGGTGAAAATCGGGAAGATGCCGGTGTTTATATAGCCGGGGGAGGGTGGCGGGTTTGTTTAGATCGAGTTTGAGTCTTCTGGGACCGGAAGTCGGGCTGAGGGGCGCGGAAATCCGGGTCGGTTACGATCGCGCGCGCGCGGAAGAGTTCGAGGTTGGCGCGAGCGGGAGGTCGGGGATGACAGGCGGGCCCCGCATGTCAGTGAGAGGGAAGCGGGCGCGCGGCTGCGGGCTGGCGCGGGGTGAGGTGGGCCGGCTGGTGGGTTTCGGCCCACTGGCCAGGGAGGTTTGTTTTTTTCTTTTTCTTTTTCTTTTCTGTTTTGAGTTTAATTTGAATTCCAATTTGAATTTGAATTTGTGCACCACATGCAATATGTCCAAGATTTTTTAAATTCTCCTCTTAACAGGTTTTGGGGTGTTACAACTCTTCTCCTTCCTCCCCGTTGCTAAAACTCAGCTGAAACCGATTGATCTCGGCTATACCGAAAGATAAATTCGGTGACTTAAAACCGCCGCACCTCGGGCTCCCATGGACAGCCCAACCGGGGCGTTGTCACGCCCGAGCCAAGGCACCCTTGGATGTGCTGGTGACCGGTGCTACTCACCCCCGAGCCACAGCCCGAGTGTTTGCTCACCGGCGGCGAATTTCCAGTTTTCCCCTTTCTGGGTGCAGAACGACCTTCGGGTGCGGTTCTGTCAAATTCTTACTCTAGGAAGGATTAGATGGCCTCAATCCGCTCTCACATACGCTAGACACGGTAACGCACAAGTTGCCTTCACAACCTTTGGCCGGAGAACCTCTGCAACCGGCGTATTTCGAGGTTTACCAATGGCGGAGCAAGCGGGAGGCATCGGACGCACGGTGAGGACCTACTTCGGGCCTCCCCCGAGCTGCCTCAAGCTCATGTCGACCTTCCCTGAGGTCCACTGATGCTTCCCGACCGATTGCTCGAGTAGTTGAGGTGCTAGGGAAGTCAGCCGACACGGCCGAAGTCTTTCCGAGGCGGCGGCTCGTCGCCGACCATGCACCGGCCGTTGTCATGACGGGCTGACCCCAAAATCTGGTTGCCCGAGTGAAAGTAGGCAGGGGCGGCCAAGGTCATGATGTTTGAAGCTCCACAGAAGCTGCCGGTGAGCTCTCCGGCGAGGTCCCTCGGCGGCAGAGCGCGGGTGGCGGGAGGTTGACGAAGGGTGTGGACCCCAGCTGTCAGCGGAAGATAATTTAAATAGGGATCGGGGTGTGTCCGGGATCGGGTGTGCTGGCGCGCAAAAACCCTGTGGGCCTCAGTGTTCTGTCGCCTCCGAGCCTAACACGTGTCCCCGCGGGCCCCGGCAGATTTAAACTTTTCCCCGAATTTTCAGATTTCATTCAAACTTCAAATCCTCATAACTTTGGCTAGAAAGCTCCAAATCGAGTGAACCAAGATTTTTTGGATTCAGCTCTCTGAGCACTTTCCAGCAAATCAAGTTTCACTTCATGAAAATCCTTAATTCTCCAGAATTGATTCCTCAAAGTTTAAACTGTTTGGAATTTTAACTGGAGAATCCTTCGGGGGAAATCCTGAAATTTTGCTGGGATGTTCAACAAAATATCCCTGAACTAGCAATAAAAACTTCAGATCCATTTGAGCTCATTTGATCCACCTAATGGTGTGATTAGTGAAACTGTTCCAGAGAAAATAGAAAATGTTCAGAAACATTTTCAGAATTTTCTCTGAAATTGTTTAGCTCATATCTTTAGTTAGGAACCTTCAAATTAAGTGAGACCAACTCCATTGGAACCCTATGAAAATCTAGTTTTCAGAAAGTCATAGTTTGTTCCATGAAAATCCCTAGAACACCCTAAGAGTGCCAATCAAGGTCAAGTACATAATTAATTGTGGAGGGCTCAAATGAGCTTTGCTGCAACTAAAACTTGACCAAGTCTGTATTTAGGTTGTAACCAAGCCACAGTAAAAGTTTCACCATCATAGATTCTGTCTAGTGGGACTTATAAGCTTCACAGGTTCAAACTTAATACAAATGCATCTAAATTAATACATATCTTTGTATATCATGTAGTCGCTAAGGTCGAGGAGGAACCCGAAGTCCTAGACTTCATTACTCCGGAGGAGCAGCTAGCCTATGACCAAGAGCAGCAAGGCAAGCTCCGGTTTGCATTAACTTTTTTACAAATGTTTATTGTTTTGAGCACATCTTTGAATACTATTATTCTTTGGATTATAGTCTTGTTTGG
Organism: Neostapfia colusana; assembly: GCA_030760725.1. Classification (NCBI taxonomy): domain Eukaryota; kingdom Viridiplantae; phylum Streptophyta; class Magnoliopsida; order Poales; family Poaceae; genus Neostapfia; species Neostapfia colusana. The sequence continues at coordinate 60,012,885 of JASWHV010000006.1, read as the reverse complement.
AAACCCAAATGGATAGCCAAGAAAACCATGGGTTGGGTTTAGGATTGCAAACCCTGTTAGCTACTGCAATGCTAAGATAGTGTAGGATTCGGTACAAGTCGAGTAGTTGGAACTACTCGCGAGCATAGGCTAGAGGCACTCGACTCGGGTAGAGATAGCTCATGATACACATGGCAAGAAAGATGAGACCGAGCTGAGAGTAAGGGCAGCAGGACTTTGGGGCCTGTGTGCTGTAGCTCCGCTTGTGTCGATTAAGGACCGAGCCGTGTGCGGGCCTGTTGAACAAGCTAGAACAGTACCGAAGACCTACTGGATATATGGGAACCGGGAAACCGATGTAACTCGGGTAGCTGGGTATTGAGGCATTGCCCGTCGTTCAGAGGGTAGGTTGAGAGCTCGAGGTGTAAATCGGCTGGCGGCACTGAGATGCGCGTGCAGAGACCTCTTGCTCGGGATGATGGGACCGGTTCAATATTTGGCTGACGGGTGAAAGGTGGTTGCGTACGGTGTCAGTGATGGTTGCTGTAGGCAACATCGAGTACGGGCGTACGTGACGGATTGTTCGGGTAACTCTGCAGGTGTAAATCGATTATAATCGCCGTCCCTCGCGGTCAGTGAGTAATACTTGTTAACTGTACCGTGACATAGAAAGAACAGGCTAGTCACATGTTAAAATGTTGCTGATTGAATGATGGACATTGATTGTTAATGATATGCTGTAGTTTAGAGCTAACTAAAGTTTTTTCAAACTTTGGGCAAAGTACATGAGAGAAATGCATTTCTTGTTTGATTGCGGCTCTCTCATGTGCCATAGCGTAAGGTTCTCCACAACCTGCTGCTAAAACTTGAAAGTAAGGTTCAACTAATTAGGCGAGTCCTTGCAAATGATTTTTACCTCATGTAACCCATCACCCCTCATGTAGAAGTTCCATGTTTAGGTGAGATGGGTCAGTCTTGCTGAGCCTTCGTGCTCACTGCTTGTATTTGAAGCTTTTGCAGGGTTCTATGAGGAAGGGACTCCCGAGGAAGAGACGGAACCCCAGGAGGGGAACCCCGTCAAGTGGAAGTCGTGCACGCCGCAGAGTTAGTGTGCGTGTGTGCTAGCAAGGACACGTTCAAGGGCTGAACGTGAACTTGATGCGTAGTCTACGTCCGTGAGTGTAGACTGGACTTATTTTGATGTAAACATATTCATAAACCACTTTATGTAATATAATTTCGCTTCCGCTATATACCTTTGACGTGTGTTATACGGTGCTGTGCAACGCAGCACCCCTCAGCGTGATCCTGTCTCGACAAGACCGTGGGGTCGTGTCACTTGGATCATCAACGTCGAGATCTCCACCCAATCAAGTTTACCCTACCTCTCGGAAGATCGGGACTCATCCTCCTATCACCTCTGCTCTCGCTGCACTAGCCCGGGATTTCTTCGGTCGAACGAGGTCACCGGCGGTGCGGGGTGCCACTGTCCAAGCTAGGGGCAGCTGCGGTTCCTCTCCAACTGCGATCGCAGCCGTGTTACTCCGAGCTACCGAAAGCATTGCCACCCATCTACCCCAGAATTCGTCGCCAAGGTGAAACCATAGCCTAATTAGTTTGGCCTGATGCTTCTACACGACCTTGCGCAGCCCCTCGACGAAGAACCGTCAGAAACCGTAGAGAAATGAAGCTGTGGGCCGAGTTTTTCCGGCCGCCGACGCACAACCCTAGCTGCACCGGCGAGCTACACCTTGCACGAGTTTTCACCCACCTTTGTATGCAAAAACGTGCTCCTCACATCACCCTGGTGCTTGCGGTACTCTCCCCAACAGGAATACTCGCCTGCCATGCGAGAACGACGGCGCCGGGTTGGAGTTTGCCGCTGCCAACGTCGGGGAGGTATTTCCGGCCATTTAGCGCCGCCACTGACCTTACCAGTGTGTTCCTCATCGGGTTTTCAGCTCAGGCGGCAAGATTTGGGCCGTCTAGGGCACTAGGCAGCCGTTCAGGCGAGGCACAGTCGTTCCTCCGGCGAGGAGGCTGGCCGGGCGCGAGGTAGACGAAGGTGAAGGCCTGCCCCAGCTGTCAGTGGCACTGGTTAGGCGCCGGATCCGGGTGCGGCTCAGGATCTGCTGTTTCTGCGTGGGTTAACTCCGTAGCCTCCGATGTTGCCGCAATTTCACTGGTCCGGTTTAAAACAGTGGGCCCAGTCACAATTATTTGAAGTTTCTGTTAGGGAAATAATTCCAGGAATTAGCTGATCTTTGCAAGCCCATAACTTTGTGTAGAAAACTCCAAAAAGAGTGAGACCAATTTTGTTGGAATCCTCATGAGGAGTACTTCACAGAGAAACAAATTGCTTACTATGAAAATGTCCAGGATTTTCTGTTGAATTGTTTTTAGTAAATCCATTAGGGATTTATTACAGGAGCAATTCTTTATGAAATATTCCCAAATTTGGGCAGCTAGTCCTTTTCATAGTTACTGATCTCCAGTAAACATTTGGGCTTCGTTGGAGTTCATTTGCTAGGCTAAACTGCCTTCCCAAGTTCAGCCTTTATTTGAAAATTCCAATTTAAACAGAAATTATTTCAGAACTCCTGTTCAACTTCAAAAATTCATATCCCTCTGGCCCTTGGACGTCCTCCCACCAGAAGCTAACTTCCCGTTTGACTCGCAACCAGGCAAGCTCCGGTTTGCACTTAAGTACCTTTTATAAAGCTTTTTATTTGTATCACTTACGTCTAGGGTGAATATTTGCATTAGAAATAGGGTGATTGAAACCCCACATGCATAACCTTTTAAATCCTATAGAGGGTTGGGTAGCTTACAGACTCGACGAGTAGAGAATGCCATGTTAATATGCTTAGGATCTCGGTAGAAGTCGAGTAGTTGGAATCTACTCGCGAGGTAAGGTTTTATCACATGGTTTGGTCAGAATATAAAATGGCTTAAAAGTGGAGAAAATGAGACCCAGCAGGAGGGATAGGAAGCAGAGAGCGGAGGTCTCACGTGCGTAGCCATGTCGGTGTTGATTGAGGATCGAGTCGTGTGCGGGCCTGATGAACAAGTATCGAACAGTACCGGATGGCATACTGACATAAGAAGGAAACCGATGTAGTAAATAGGAGTGGGTTGAGGGTAGCAGGTGTAAATCTGCCGGTGGGCACAGTCACGCTCCACGCGGGGACCTCCTGCCCGTTACGGATGGACCGGTTCGGTGTTTGGGTTGCCATTGAATGGTTGTTGCATACAACAGAGTAGGAAGGGGTGTGGAATCATGCTTCTGAAAGTGGGTGTATGCAACGTGTTGTACGGGTGTCTCCTGATTGCAATCACCGTCCCTCGCGGTTATTTGAGTACCGCTTGTTCACTGTTTCATGACATAGTAAGAAATGAAGTAAGCCAGTTGAATGATAATATGCTGTGATGATAGATTAATGTGTTGAAAACCATGTCTGCTGTAGATGTAGAGCTAATTAAGTTTACTTTCCGCTTTGGGCATCACCACATCGGAGGAAAGCATTTCTTGTGAGATTGTGGACTTCCGATGTGAGGGCTGCCTAAGGCACATGAATCTGCTGCTATAAAACTGAAAGTAAGGATCAACTTATAGGCGTGCCTCAACGGTCATGAGGCAGTAGGTGGTATACATTGGGTTGATAAAATTCCCAACCGTGACGACCCGTTCGCGCTCTACTCGGGTTCCCCGTCGTGTAGTGTGAAAACACAACCATGTACCTTGAGCGTGACTTGACTCAAGGACGATCCGTATCGCAATGATACGGACCGTATGTTTTTACTATGATATGGAACTGCCTGAAATGTCAAAAACCTTTGTGTGCACCATTATTGTGTGTTCTTCTGCAGTTACATTAACCATGTTAGCGCTTGACGTGTACAAACCGTTTGTGAGTGACGTCTTTAGATCCACCATCTGACACGTATATGCCGGAATACCGGTTTAGGATTTTTATTTGGTGAGGAAACGTAGTACCGAGACTGCATAAAAGTTCATTTTCAAAGAAAGGAGTCAAAATGAAGTTTAGTATTCCATTTAGGGGTTAGTAAACTCCTATATTGAACTAAGAGTCAATTGGGAGTATAGATTCAATCTCAAAAACTTAGGAACAATCTCCCCTGTTTTCGGCAGAATTTTTTTCTGAACTTGAACAGGGCATAACTTAAGATTGGTTGAACCAATGGAGGTGTGGGATACCATTATGGAAAGGTTTTGAAGTCCTCTACAACTTTTCTGTAGAGACCCAGAAAAAAATCTCCCTCCAAAGGGATGAAAATCTCAGATGAATAGGTACTGTCAAGAAACAGGATAGACAAAAGTGCTCTCTGGAATTTTCTGTATTCCAACCACAACTTACTGTAGAAAAAATTCTAAGGGTCAAGCAAGACACTGTTGGAAAGTACAGGAAATGTTCCGCAACTTTGTTGTTGAACTCTAGTCCAGATTTTGCCTCTAGGTGGGCAAAACTGTTGGATTATCCAGACTGGTCAGCTGGACCAGAAGCTGGACAAGGCACCATGTTGAAATTTTTCAACCAAACAACTAGGTTTCACATTTCCATATCCAGCGGCTGTTGTAAAACAGCGAGTTGCAGTCGAAAAGTTTATGCATTCAACATATAATTTCGAGTTAGTACATGTTTGGGTCCAGTACAATAGCGAGGAATTACGCATGCTAACACACTTAACATCCCATGGTGACCCCGATGGTCGAAATGAACTTTTAACCCATAAAGTTCAATACTTTGGAACTCGATCGTGTGACACGGTACAGTGATGTATATGTTGCATAAAGTTTATACTTTATCCATATGTGTGATTGTTATGCACATTATTTATTCCATTCTCGCATTACCATTGTATCGACTGGATGGGCTAAACCAACATGTGCTGATCGTTTGAATGATATGAATGCAGAATGGTGCGGACACGCTCAACGCAAGAGGAGGGAGGTCCGAGTCAAGTTCGTGGTGATGAGTCCCCACCTCCGGAGCAAACCATGACGCAGCAGCAACCATCTCCTCCACTGCCAGAACTTCCAAGGAATCTTGCGGAGGTTCTCGCTGCAGTGCTCGGCTCGCGCGACGAGCAAACCGAGTTGCTGCGGATGCTAGTCCAGCAGAATGCATCCCATCAGGGAGGACGCCAAGATAATGGGCAACGCCAGCCACAACAAAGTTCTTATAAAGAATTCCTGGCGACCCATCCACCGGTCTTTACGGAGGCCGAAGAGCCGTTGGAGGCGGACAGCTTTATCCGCACTCTGGAGGCGAAGTTCAGGCTGCTACGGTGCACCGAACACCAGAAGGCGCTGTATGCAGCGCAACAGCTTCAAGGAGAAGCCGGTACATGGTGGGCGAACTACATCACCTCATTACCGACTGGCCATGCCGTCACATGGACGGAGTTCTGGGAGGCGTTTCGCGCCTATCACATACCTCCCGGGGTTATGGAAATGAAGCTCCAGGAGTTCCTGGCGCTGAAACAAGGCGAGAAGAGTGTTCATGAGTACTCCAGGTTATTCAACCGACTGGCGCAGTATGCTCCAGGATTTGTGGGGACGGAAGGCGACAAGCGTAACGCGTTCTCCTGGGGCCTGAATTCAAAGATGAAGGTCCATCTGCCCAAAGAAATCGCGGCACATTCAACGACCTCGTTAATGCCGCGATTCTACAAGAGAATGCTCAGCGTGAGCGCGGTTCTGATAAGAGGAAACGCAGCGCGCTGACAAGCAGCAGTGGTGGGATGCCACAGAAATACCGCGTGGTGTATCGCTCACCATCTGGTCAGAGATGGCAGCCACCGGCGCGACCGCCTCAGTTTCGCGGTCGACAATATAATGCGCCGGGCTTCCGACTGACGTATCCACCACAGCAACGGAAACAGCAAAGGATGGTCCCGCGTGCGCCTCAGTTTCAACAGCGTGCACCGGGATTCTGTCCTCAAGTCGGCGGGACCCCGACACCTTACACGTGCTTCACGTGTGGCTGTGTCGGGCATATTTCAAGGGACTGCCCCGAGCCGCGACAGGGCAGGGGTGCAGCACTGTATCAGGGTGCTAATCAGCCCCGCAACCAGCCCAAGAAACCAGCACCAAAACCCGGCAACGTCCACCACTTAGCCATCAAAGACGTACCGGAAGGCGAGCCCGTCCTCGCGGGTACATTTTTTTACTTAGGTCATCCTGTAGTCATACTTTTTGACTCCGGTGCCACACATAATTTCATAAGTCAGTCTTATGTTATTAAATATCAACTGCCTATCATGCCCACAAATAGTTCATACTTGATATGCTCTCCGAGTGGGAAAATAACAGTTGATAGAATGGTCTATAGAGCACCATTACAATTGGGTGGGAATCTATATCCGACTTCTCTAATCATGTTAGGGAGTTAGAAACTGGATGCCATTTTAGGAATGTCATGGCTACATCGCCATGGTGCTGTTCTTGATATCATTCCACGTGTGGTTCGTTTAAACTCTCCACTTCATGAACCACATGTTCTTATTCTTGACCGTTTGGTTCAAGAAGCTCCAGCCACATATAACACGGAAGCCACAAAACTTGAGGATATTCGTGTGGTCCGTGAATATCCGGATGTCTTTCCAGATGATCTCCCGGGCATGCCACCCGAAAGGGAGGTCGAGTTCAAGATTGAACTTGTACCCAGGACAACACCGATCTCACGGGGACCGTACAAGATGGCTCCGAATGAGCTGGCGGAATTGAAGGAGCAGCTCAATGACTTAATGAAGAAGGGTTTCATTCGACCGAGTTCCTCGCCATGGGGATGCTCGCCGCTGTTTGTGAAGAAGAAGGATGAAACCTTGAGGTTGTGTGTGGACTACCGACCTCTCAATGCCGTCACCATCAAGAATAAATATCCACTGCCCCACATCGATATTCTCTTCGATCAACTTGTGGGTGCGATTGTAGTTTCAAAGATGGATCTTCGCTCTGGATATCATCAAATCAAGATCCGAGCGGAAGATATTCCAAAGACGACATTCTCGACGAGATATGGGTTGTATGAATACCTCGTCATGTCCGTTGTGAAAGTGCATCTAGGGTATCCCTTGTGGGTTTTGGAGAATTGATGACAAGCATATGAGATCCTAATGAAATGATTGCAGGACAAACAAAGTGGACTAGCTCGGTGCACACAAAAAGGTGAAAAATAAAGTGCTGCCTGAAAAGGAAGACTTTAGTGGAATTTAGAAGAGCAAATTAGATGTAAATGTATAGGGTGTATGTGAGAGACACATCCCAAGAGCTCATCACTTTTCGTAAGGGTAAGGGGTTAATAATCAACTAAAATCCACTGGACACCGGACTAGTCCGTTCATGGACCGGACTAGTCCGGTCAGCTTACTGGAATACAACCGGACAAGTCCGGTTTTAGACCGGACTAGTCCGCTCATGTCTCTGTTGTCCTCTTTAGAGGACTGCGGACTAGTCCATCCATGCGACAGGACTAGTCCGCTAAACTTTCTGGAACCCCACTTCACATAGCACCGGACAAGTCCAGTTTTAGACCGGACTAGTCGGGTTAACCCACTGGAAGTAGACCGGACAAGTCCGATCATATACCGGACTAGTCCGGTATTAGGTTTTACAACGATAACCTTTTTGGAAACCATATAAATGGGTGATCCACGGCCTTCCAAGAGGTGAACACGACTCATACTGCTAAAAACTCAAACCCTAGCGCCGCCACTTGTCCCAAGAGCCCAAAAAACACATCTCCCCACACATCTAAGGTGCAAAAAGGTGAAAATCAATCAAACACTTGGATTTGGGATTGGGAGATCGTCGTTCCTTCGTTGTGAGCTCTTGTGGTTTGATCTCTCTACACTCATATTCTGCATTGTAATCTTTTGGAGTGTATTTGATCGCTTTCCCATTGTAATTCTTGTGGGAGCCCTCAACGTGTGAGGTTGCCCCACAAACTCGGTGATTACCCGTGCTTGTGGAGTCAAGTCGGCCTTGTGTGGTGACTTGAAGAGGGAAAGGGTTAGAGACCCGGCTCTGTGTGAGCTTCCTCAACGAGGATGTAGATCTCTTGGTGAGATCGAACCTCGGTAAAATTTGTGTCTCGCATGCCTCCTTGTTTTTTGTTGATTATAACATCTAGTTGCTAAACTTCATAATTTGAGTTGCTAAGTCTCATTCACGGGCATAATCACACCTCATATTATAAAATCAAAATAGAATAATTGTTGTTCTTATTTCTGCTGCTAAACAAGTTAATTCTCCTGCACAACACTTATACAATCTACACACTTCAGCCACACCGGACTAGTTCGCTCAGACAACCGGACTAGTCTAGTCAATCAAGTTTTTGACAACTAGTTTAAGTGTGCAGGAAACTCTATAAGGCCTATTCACCCCCCCTCTAGGTCACATTCAATTGGTATCAGAGCCAAGTTCTCCATCAATGAGACTCACCTCTCGGAGAGATCAATGGCCTCTGAGAAGAACAACGATATCCTGAAGACGAACAACAACGATGAGGAGCAAGAAGCCAAAACCTTCGATGTGCTGAAAGAAAGTCCACATGACGATGAAGAAGTGAGACAGCTAAAGGCACTACTGAGAAAGAAATTAATGGCACAAAAGGGAAAAGAGGAAGAAAAGACGATGGGGAGTGGTCACCACGACTACTCCCGATATCCTTACAACTACAACCGTCTCAATTCAAATAATCATTATCTCTCCATTCCTATGGGAAGGCCCCCGCAGTTTGACGGAAGTGACTGTACCATGTGGAAGTACAACATGAAAATGCATCTAATATCCTTGAATCCCAGCCTTTGGCATATTATCTGCACAGGAATAGATATCCCAGACACGGATGAAGAACTCACTCCGGAACAAGAACAAGAGATTCACAGAAATGCACAAGTCGTTGCAGTAATCACATCGTCACTGAGCAGAGAAGAATTCACCAAGATCGATGGACTAGAGAGTGCAAAAGAAATCTGGGATACACTCAAAACAGCTCAAGAAGAAAATAGGTCTGTACGTGAAGCCAAAATTGAGATGCTTGAAGGAGAGTTGGGGAGATTTGCTATTGAAGAAGGCGAATCACCTCAAGACATGTACAACCGGATGAAGGCACTCATCAACAAAATCCGTGCCTATGGAAGTAAGAAATGGACTGATCACGAGGTGGTCAAAAGGATGATAAGAGCCTTCATGCCAAGAAATGTCACACTTTGCTCAATGATTAGAGAAAGCCCCGGGTTTCACAAAATGACTCCCGATGAGTTATTGGGGAAGATCATAAATCATGAAATGATGGAGAAGGAGGCTCAATACGTCAAAGACTTAGCCGAGCTCACCTCTTCCAAAAAGAAAGAAGTTGCTCTCAAAGCAACGTGCAGACCCAAACTCAAAGAAACCCGTGAAGTCCAAGATGACGGAGATACAAGCGACGTGAGTACCGACCTAGATGATGAGGAAATGGTACTCTTTATCAAAAAGTTCAAGCGCATGATGAGGAGAAGACATGGCAACAACTCAAATGAAGGGAAAAGCAAGGATGAAGGAAAATCCAAGGCTCGACGTACTTGCTATAATTGTGGAGAGTACGATCACTTCATGGTGGACTGTACTTATGAAGAAAACAAGAAGAAGAAGGAAACAAAAGCACATGAGAAGAAAAACTTTAGAAAAAGGAGACAAGCTCATCAAGCTCACATTGGCAAGGAGTGGGACTCAAACGATGAGTCCTCCTCCGATGAAGAAGAGGAGATGGCCACCATTGCCGTTAAGAAACCCACCATGAGAGCTACACTCTTCCCAAACATGGGAGGACGGGATATTAACAACCATACTTGCCTTATGGCTAAAGAAGGCAAGAAAAAGGTTCGACTTCTCCTGCGTTAAATACCTCTATTGATGACTTTGATAGCTCTAGTGATAATGAAGAAATGTTTAGAGGATTAAGTAAAACTGCTTTAAAGAAAATGGAAATGTTGTCGAACGAAATCTTTGAAAAGGAGGAACTTGTCAACCGACAAGAAGATATGCTCATCCGTGAAAGGAAGAGATATCAAGAGGTTCAAAAACTTCTTGAGCTTGAAAGAGATAAGAACAAGTCACTTGAGGTTGAGCTAGCCTTGAGTAAGGAGACTTACTCAAAGCTAGAGGACTCACATATTGCAATCAAGGATGAGCTTGCTAACTTGTCAAGAGTTAACAAGATCCTAGAGGTGCAAGTTGAGTCGCTAAAGCAAATTGGCTCATCTTCCTCCAAGAGCTCTTCCTCCAAAGATATGAGTTCGACAACAATTGGAACCTGCACATGCTCTAGTAAGAAAAATATCATTTCTAATACTTCAACTTCTCATGATGTGCATCCTTCCCAAATCGGCATCTTTGATAAGGAGAAGATCAAATATGCACGTAGCGCATATATGGTCACTAGACCTCCCAACGTCAAAGATGGTCTTGGGTTTGACAGGAACAAACACATATCCACTCTTAATCATGCAAAGAAAAGAATCACCTTTGTTAAGGAAAAATCACATGAATCTAATTTACAAATATTGTTTCGTACATTTGATGTTTCCTATATTCTTATGAAAAACAAATATGTAAAAGTTATTGCTAAATACACAGGGCCACGCCACAAGAACTCGAAAACTTGTGTGTGGGTGCCCAAGACTCTTGTGACTAACCTGAGAGGACCAAGCAAGCTTGGGTACCTAAAACCAAGGAATAATTCTGTTTTGCAGGCTTACTCCTCCGGTGGATCTAAGTGGGTGCTAGATAGCGGATGCACAAATCACATGACCGGAGAGAGAGATATGTTTGTGGAGTACGAGTACAACGAGGATCCAAGTGAAGGCATATACTTTGGAGACAACAGCAAAGGAAAGGTCCTTGGTAGCGGTAACATTGAAATATCTCCTCAACACACTTTATCTAATGTTTTACATGTAGACTCCCTAGTTTATAACCTTTTGTCAATATCTCAACTATGTGACAAAGGTTATAACTGTTTATTCACTAATGAGGGTGTGACCGTTTTTAGAAAAAGCAATGGCTCGATTGCATTCAAGGGAATGTTGAAGGGAAAGATTTATCTTGTTGATTTCAACAAAGATAAAGCCGAACTCAACACTTGCTTGGTTGCTAAAACCAACATGGGATGGCTGTGGCATAGATGGCTAGCCCATGTTGGGATGAGAAATCTGCAGAAACTTCTAAAAGGTGGTCACATCCGAGGTCTAAAGGATGTGGTTTTTGAGAAAGACAGGCCGTGAAGCGCTTGCCAGTCGGGAAAACAAGTCGGAGCACCACACCCCGCCAAGAACATAATGACCACTACTAGACCACTGGAACTTCTTCATATGGATCTATTTGGTCCAATTGCTTACATAAGTATCGGCGGTAATAAATATGGTTTAGTAATTGTTGATTATTTTTCAAGATTTACCTGGGTATTTTTCTTGTATGATAAATCAGAAACTCAGGGAATCCTTAAGAAGTTCCTGAAAAGAGCCCAGAACGAATTCTCATCAACCGTAAAGAACATCAGAAGTGACAACGGAACAGAATTCAAGAATACACAAGTTTAAGAGTATCTCGATGAAGAAGGGATAAAGCATGAGTTCTCGGCACCCTACTCTCCTCAACAAAACGGGGTGGCCGAAAGGAAGAGCAGAACATTGATTGAAATGGCAAGAACAATGTTGGACGAATACAAGACATCAGATCGATTTTGGGCAGAAGCGGTGAACACTACTTGTCATGCCACAAATTGGCTGTACCTTCACCGACTACTGAAGAAAACTCCATATGAGCTCCTTACCGGTAAAAAGCCTAATGTTTCTTATTTCAAAGTTTTTGGTTGTAAATGTTTTATTCTGAACAAGAAACCGAGGGCTTCGAAGTTTGCTTCGAAGTCCGATGAAGGGTTCTTGCTCGGCTATGAATCGAATGCCTACGCCTATCGTGTCTTCAACAAGGTGTCCGGCCTTGTTGAAGTAGCACGTGACGTAGTGTTCGATGAAACTAACGGCTCACAAGTGGAGCAAGTCGATAAGTGTATGCTAGATAAAGAGGAACCTCCATGTGAAGCACTGAAGAAAATGGCACTTGGTGATATTCTACCACAAGAGCAAACACAAGACTCAAATGCACAAGGTGAACCTCAACGAGGAAGCAATGATCAAGGGGGAGCTTTCACACAAGATCAAGTGGAGGAAGATCAAGAAGATCAAGATAATCATGGAAGCAATGATCTAGGGGGAGACAATGAACATGAAGATGATGAAGAACAAGCAGCTACACAAGTTCCTCACCCAAGAGTACATCAGAGTGTACAAAGAGACCATCCTGTCAACAATATCACTGGTGATATTGCTAAGGGAGTAACTACTAGATCTCGCGTTGCAAATTTTTGTGAATACTATTCTTTTGTCTCTTTTCTGGAACCATACAGGGTAGACGAAGCCTTAAGGGATCCAGACTGGGTGATGGCAATGCAAGAAGAATTGAACAACTTCAAAAGAAATGAAGTGTGGGAGCTGGTGGAAAGACCAAGGGCGAACATCGTTGGAACTAAATGGGTCTTTCGGAACAAGCAAGATGAACATGGAGTAGTAACAAGAAATAAAGCGAGGCTGGTGGCCAAGGGTTATTCTCAGGTCGAAGCAAAATTATGACAGATAGGTTCGAGATGTCGATGATGGGCGAATTGAAGTTCTTCTTGGGATTCCAAGTGAAGCAACTGAGAGAAGGCACATTTATAAGCCAAACCAAATACACACAGGACATCCTCAAGAAATTCAATATGGACAAAGCCAAGCCCATCAAGACACCCATGGCAATCAACGGACATCTCGATCTCAATGAAGAAGGTCCAAATGTGGACCAAAAGGTATATAGGTCAATGATCGGCTCCTTACTTTAATTATGTGCATCTAGGCCAGATATTATGCTTAGCGTATGCATGTGTGCAAGGTTTCAAGCCGCACCTAAAGAGTGTCACTTAATTGCTGTAAAAAGAATCCTAAGGTATCTTGTGCACACACCAAACTTGGGCCTTTGGTATCCCAAAGGATCCAAGTTTAACTTGATAGGTTATTCCGATGCCGACTATGCAGGATGCAATGTCGATAGAAAGAGCACTTCAGGGACCTGTCAATTTCTTGGCAGATCCCTAGTTTCTTGGTCATCTAAAAAGAAAAACTCTATTGCTCTTTCAACAGCAGAAGCAAAGTATGTTGCAGCAGGAAGTTGTTGTGCACAACTACTTTGGATGCGACAGACTCTTAGAGACTACGGCTACAATCTAAATCATATCCCGCTTCTATGTGATAATGAAAGCGCGATAAAAATTGCACACAACCCAGTAGAGCACTCAAGAACTAAGCACATAGATATTCGTCATCACTTTCTTAGAGATCACTCATTAAAAGGTGACATTGAAATTTCACATGTTAGAACTGAAAAACAACTAGCGGATATTTTTACCAAACCATTAGATGAGAAAAGGTTTTGTGAGCTAAGAAATGAACTTAATATTCTTGACTCTCGAAATGTGGCTTGAAACGTTGCATACCTGATTGCAACCTCAAATGTTACATTTTATTGTAAAAACCGCTCCTCATCCCTTTTTCTTCTAAGAAAACTATTTTAATGAAGAAATCTTGCAAAATATGACCATTTTTTGATTGTTGCTTGCCTACTGGTCGTAATTACCAAGATTATTTGCAAAAATTAGTGTCCTTGGATCACCTCTAAACTCTACTATCTGCATCAAGTCTGTTGGAACCGGACTTGTCCGGTTGTCGATCGGACTAGTCCGGACAGACGACAATTAGGTTAATTCAGGGGCACCGGACTAGTCCGCTACCATGACCGGACTAGTCCGTCCAGTCGCATATAGAAGCAGTTGGCCGGACCAAACCCCTCCCTCTCCACTCATAAGCACTTTGTCTCACCCCCTCTCCTAAACTCTAGCTCCCAAAGTGATTTTTGAGTTGAGCCCTCAAACTCGGAGTTTTCTTCGTGAAAAAGCCTCTCCTCGACGAGTGGATTCTACTCTTCAGACTCATCCGGATAGACTCTTGCTCCTTCAACGCGAATCTTCAAATCTTGGTAAATTCCCCCCTAAAACCAAAATCTCAACTTTTCTAGTTCTAGCTAGTTTCCTTTGATTTCAAAAGGATGTACATTGCCTCAATAGATGCATTCCTACCACTTTCCTACCTTTGTGTCCCTAGATAGGAGATTTGATTCAAATGAAACATTAGGGTTCTTATGCCAAGCCGGACTAGTCCGGCGCACATATGCGGACAAGTTCGGTCCACCGGACAAGTCCGCACTCTGAAACCGGACAAGTCCGGTCTCTGACAGTTGAACCCCTACATTCCCATTTGAAGTCGATAATGAGTCCATTCGCATCTAATCCTTGAACTCCTTATCAGGCACCATGTCTTCAGGCTCAGATGAAGGCTCTTTTCACCTTGACGAAGAAGTTCAACGTGAAAGAGTGAGGAGAGCTAAGGAGGGAGTGATGAAGAAAAGACATGATGTCAATGTCCACTCTTCACCTTTCGACGAAAATTTGCCTAAGAAGAGGAAAGTAATTGTGAAGAAGCCTCGAGGGAAGGCTATGGCCGAGAGCTCCTCAGGACCCAAGAGGACTCTCAATAAAGGAAAGGGGCTTTCTAGTGGCCCCATTGGGCCTCTGAAAATGAAAAATCCCATTCATCGCAACAGGCAACCTTCAGATAATGATTACACTGGAAAAGGGGGTGAACTAGCTGACAAGTTCAGAAAAGCAGAAGTGTATAATCAGCCCAGAGAGTCAGCTGACCACAGATTTTGGAGTAATTTTCATGCTGATTACTATGAACATGTGTATTGGAAGATGAATCATCCCGTTGTCGAAAGTCAGTGGGTTGATATTGATTATCTACAGTCCAAGAGATGTCAAGCTTATCAGGAGGTTGTGACAGCCCTCGAGCTTCATGGACTAAAAGAACTATTCTCCTTCCAGTGTGACTGGAATGACGAAGTCATCACGCAATTCTACTCCACTCTCTACTTCGCTCGTGATGACAACGACAGGATGGTTTGGATGACACATGGGTCTCAGTACAGTGTCACATATGAAGAATTTGCAAGGATCCTTCATCTTGAGGACACCTTAGACAATGAACTTGTGATTCACAACCTGAAACCGTTGGAGAAAGATCAGCTAGACTTTCTCTATGATACAAGGATGCCATTCAAGCCTCCCACCACCAAATACATGAAGCCCTTCTTTGTAGTCCTCAATCGGATATTGAGGAAGACTATAGCTCCCAAAGAGGGAGATGCAGGGACTTTTCAGCACACCCTCAGAACCTTGATGAAGGTCATAAGCAAGAAGAGAAAATTCAATGTGTTTGAGTACATCTACAATGACATTGTCAATATCTCTATCAATCCCATCCGGTCTTGCGGCTATGCACCCTACATAATGTTCATGATTGAGAAAGTGACAGGACTGGAGTTCGTAAAGGATGTGGCTCACACTAGACTTAGGCCCTAGAAGCCCACTATATATTCTGCTCCTTCTGCTCCTGCCTCACCCGGAGAAGAAAGAAGATCCAAGAGAGCTCAAGAGGAGCCAAGATCTGAGGCTGCAGCTACCACTCATGCAATCACCTCTACTCGGGAATCCTCAAGTGGCATCTTCAAGATGATATCTTCTATCTTTGCCTCTTGCCGCAAAATTGAAGTTAAGCAACATGAAGAGAGATTGGCTAGGAAGAAGCATCAAAGATATGTAAAAGCCAACATCCAAGCCATCTGTGCCAAACTGGAAATTGAGCCACAAGAGTCACTTGAGGTTTCTGAGGACTTAGCTGAAGACTTCACTGAAATGCCAACCTTCACTGACCAAGAGTTGAGCTCCCTTGGGTTTGGTAGTGGTTCAGCTGCTAACCCTCTACATGGTCAAGATGATGAAGATCAAGGTGGAGAGGAAGATGAAGATGAAGATGAAGATAGGACTGAGAGTGAAAGTGGTAACGGCGATGAGTGATTCCGCTCATTTTTTCCCTTTTTGGTGCCTTGATGCCAAAGGGGGAGAGATTATCTAGGATAAGTTATTAAGGACTTGTGATCGAGGACTTGTACTTATTTTTAATACTATTGTAATTTGACTATTTACCTTATGTGTGATGCTTACATCTATGGTTGTTATCTTTTATCCTCGTTCATCACATTTTTGTTGATCACACATTTGTTAGGCACCCCACCATAAGGTGTGTGTATATGAGAGAAGTTTTTCTTGTAAGTTATTCATTATTCTCATATATGCACACGTTATGAAAAATCAACTTTTTTTCTCTTAATTGTGATATCTCAAATGGTTGTCATCAATCACCAAAAAGGGGGAGATTGAAAGTGCATCTAGGGTATCCCTTGTGGGTTTTGGAGAATTGATGACAAGCATATGAGATCCTAATGAAATGATTGCAGGACAAACAAAGTGAACTAGCTCGGTGCACACAAAAAAGTGAAAAATAAAGTGCTGCCCGAAAAGGAAGACTTTAGGAATTTAGAAGAGCAAATTAGATGTAAATGTATAGGGTGTGTGTGAGAGACACATCCCAAGAGCTCATGACTTTTCGTAAGGGTAAGGGGTTAATAATCAACTAAAATCCACTGGACACCGGACTAGTCCGTTCATGGACCGGACTAGTCCGGTCAGCTTACTGGAATGCAACCGGACAAGTCCGGTTTTAGACCGGACTAGTCCGCTCATGTCTCTGTTGTCCTCTTTAGAGGACTGCGGACTAGTCCATCCATGCGACAGGACTAGTCCGCTAAACTTTCTGGAACCCCACTTCACATAGCACCGGACAAGTCCGGTTTTAGACCGGACTAGTCCGGTTAACCCACTGGAAGTAGACCGGACAAGTCTGATCATATACCGGACTAGTCCGGTATTAGGTTTTACAACGATAACCTTTTTGGAAACCATATAAATGGGTGATCCACGGCCTTCCAAGAGGAGAACACGACTCATACTGCTAAAAACTCAAACCCTAGCGCCGCCACCTGTCCCAAGAGCCCAAAAAACACATCTCCCCACACATCTAAGGTGCAAAAAGGTGAAAATCAATCAAACACTTGGATTTGGGATTGGGAGATCGTCGTTCCTTCGTTGTGAGCTCTTGGGGTTTGATCTCTCTACACTCATATTCTGCATTGTAATCTTTTTGAGTGTATTTGATCGCTTTCCCATTGTAATTCTTGTGGGAGCCCTCAACGTGTGAGGTTGCCCCACAAACTCGGTGATTACCCGTGCTAGTGGAGTCAAGTCGGCCTTGTGTGGTGACTTGAAGAGGGAAAGGGTTAGAGACCCAGCTCTGTGTGAGATTCCTCAACGAGGACGTAGATCTCTTGGTGAGATCGAACCTCGGTAAAATTTGTGTCTCGCATGCCTCCTTGTTTTTTGTTGATTATAACATCTAGTTGCTAAACTTCATAATTTGAGTTGCTAAGTCTCATCACGGGCATAATCACACCTCACATTATAAAATCAAAATAGAATAATTGTTGTTCTTATTTCCGCTGCTAAATAATTTAATTCTCCTGCACAACACTTATACAATATACACACTTCAGCCACACCGGACTAGTCCGGTCAATCAAGATTTTGACAACTACTTTAAGTGTGCAGGAAACTCTATAAGGCCTATTCACCCCCCCTCTAGGCCACATTCACTTTGGTCCCACCAATGCTCCGGCACATTTCATGTATCTCATGAACTCAGTGTTCATGCCGGAGTTGGACAAGTTCATGGTGGTGTTCATAGATGACATCTTGGTTTACTCCAAGTCTGAAGAAGAACGCACCAAACACTTGCATATCGTGCTTCAACGATTGTGAGACCATAAGCTTTATGCCAAGTTCAGCAAGTGCGAGTTTTGGATCAACCAAGTGCCATTCCTTGGTCACATTATTTCTGCAGAATGCATAGCAGTCGATCCAAGTAAAATCGAACAAGTGCTGAAATGGAAGTTCCCCACATCAGTCCATGAAGTCAGAAGTTTCCTCAGGTTAGAAGGATATTATCAGAGATTCATACCCAACTTCTCCAAGCTTGCTAAGCCGATGACTGAACTGTTGAAGAAGGGGATCAAATATGTTTGGAGCTCAGCGTGTGAAGAAGCTTTCCAAGCATTAGTGAAGCATCTTACAACAGCCCCGGTGTTAGCTCAACCGGATACAACCAAGCCCTTCGACGTATATTGTGATGCATCCTGCATCGGGCTTGGCTGTGTATTGATGCAAGGAGGAAGAGTGGTCGCCTATGGCTCACGTCAACTCCGTAACCACGAGCAGCACTATCCGACTCATGATCTCAATCTTGCTGCTGTGGTATTGGCCTTGAAGATGTGGAGGCACTATTTGCTTGGGAACTTAGTGCACCTCTACACCGACCACAAAAGTATGAAATATATATTCACTCAAAAGGAGTTGAATATGCGGCAACGGAGATGGTTAGAGTTGATCAAAGACGATGAGATAGAGATTCACTACCATCCCGGGAAGGCAAACGTGGTTGCCGATGCCTTGAGCCGCAAATCTCATGTCAACAATCTGTTCCTCACCCACCTTGAGGAGGAGGAGCCGAGTCTATACTTGGTTCCATATGGGACATTGTATAATCTTGCTCTCGTCCCTACAATATGAGAGGAGATTATGGAAGCGCAGAAGAAAGACGTGGGAATGTAGCACATTCGGAGAAGGATGAAGAATGGCGAAATGAAATGCTTCCAAAGAGATGATAACGGTACTCTATGGTTTAAAGACCATATAGTGGTACTGATGAGTACATCTCTCCTTTGCATACAATGCAAGGACCGATCACTAGAGCACGTGCACGACAATTGGATCTCCAGGTATATTCTAACCTTGTCAATTGTTTTTCAGAACTTACGCTTGTTTCCATGCATGTTTTATTGATTAGGAACAATGGAGAGGACCAGCAAGGGCTGGGAGGAGTCCAAGGAGTCAAGGAGGAGGATATAGGATGTGCACACCAAGAAGGAGCCCAAGTACAACTCGACTTCGACTCCACCTCGGGTTCCAGGAGCTTCCTTCACCAAAACTGACGTCCCGGGCACATACGAAGTCGGATTTGGACGTTCTATATATGGTTGGAACCGTGATTTCATGAAGTTTCCAATGGAACCACCCCCACCTCAAAATTCCTTCTAAGTTGACGGGAATCAGCGAAACAAGTGGGCATCCAGAATCTGTCTGGTGCTGCGCCACCGCCTTTTGGGCTGCTGGCCCGTGTATCGTGTGGAAGCCCATTAGGGTTGCGTCCAGGGGTCTTGCACACCCCTAAACTCTTTTTTATACAGCAGCCGTCACCACATTAGAGTTGGGTTTTGCTTAGTTACAATCTGTCATTGAACAGTGTCGCCGATCATCGGTTGTGAGACCCCAAATTCGTGATCAATTCAGTTTTGATTGCAACTTCTCTATTCTTGCTTGTGTTCTTGATTGTGCTTGCAGAGGGATAAGCCTTCGTGGTGAGGTCATTCATGTGACATGGGTGATAACCAATGGAGCAGTGGTGCAGTGATTGCGGGGTTTCGTTCGTTCGGAGCCTTGGATCATAAACGTCGAGATCTCCACCCAATCAAGTTTACCCTACCTATCGGAAGATCGGGACTCATCCTCCTATCAATTGGTATCAGATTTCCAGGTTCACCGTGAGGTATACTTGTGTGCCCTTTAGATTTATTTTGTTTCAGTCCTAACGTCCACAAAAAGCCACAAAAAAATTTTAGTTTCCCTGACCTACAACCCCCGCTCAACCTTTTGCACAATTTAGTTTTGGAGTCCGTAGTTCTGAGTTCGTGTCCTAGGTTGAGTCTGGTTACTGGTTTAGATTTGTTTTGGTTCAGTTTTGTTTCTTCCATCCACTGCCATCTACAAAAAACTAATCTACAAAAAAATTCCATCCACCAATTCGTTTCTGTTGCAGTTTCCACCACCACCAAAACCTGATTTGGGGTATCCTCCTTAAAACGGGCATAACTTTTCGCTCGTAACTCCGATTGAGGCGCATTTTTTTCCCGGAAAGGTCTCGAAAAAGTCCACATACGATACACCAGCTATGCCGGTCACGGCGTTTTCAAAAAAAATACAAAAAATTAAGAAGGCCCTCGTTTCGAACTCCGAAGTTCCAGCACCAGTTTTTCCAATCGCTCCTGAATTTGTGCCGATCTCATCTTTCATCGGTTTGAGCTAATACTTGGTGCTGTTTCTATTCTTGTGCCCCTGGTTGAGAAAAAATATCAAAAAAATAAAGAGACAAAAAATATTTTCATTTCTACTAGTGCTTCAAGACAAAAACAGGAGGCTAAGGGGTTTTTTAGTTGTGCTATTTCTGTGTGAGTACTGGATACTTGCTGATATTATCCTTGTTCTTCATCATCATTCATCCTTGTCCTTGCTTGTTGCTACAACTGTTCTAATACATTCTTAGGCCAGCAACTAGGTGAAATTCTTTGGACACTTATTCAGCATTGCTATCTGTTACTAACTTGTGTGCCACATACATATACTGCATTTGAGCCTTCCAAGCTCCACCTTCTCTCGAGCAGAACAGGTAACCTTTGCAATCACACCCACTCTCTGCTTGCTTCACACCGGTCACCGTTGGCCACCGGCAGTGCTGGTAAGAAACTTGTAAGAGCGGGGTAAGACGCATCTTACTGATCGATTTTCCACCCACTTCAGAGAGCGTAGTAATAGGGTTCTTCACGATCTTTTTGTCTTCATTTCTGTTTTGTACTAACAATGACAGGAAAGAAGCCTATGGATAAGACCTCTGGTTCTACACCTCCTGATGATGATGAGTGTGTGTCCCATATGGAACTAAGGGACATGATGTGGGCAATGACCGAAGTTTTCAACAATTACCAGACCACTACAACAGCCACCTTTCACTGGCTGCATACAAGTGTTGCTGGTCTGACCACACGGTTGGACGAGATGGAGACTCGTCTTCCCCAACAAGCTACACCCCCTATCATCCTTGATGGTGATGCACATGCTCACTACGACACAGAGGATGACTTCAATAACGATGAGGTTGATGCACAACAGCGCCGTCGCCCTCGACGAAATCATCAAGGTATGGGAGGTAGACCTCATCCTCATGCTCCTGAACAAGATAATGATCCTTATGCTAAGATTAAGTTTTCTATTCCAACATTTTATGGATCTTATGATGCTGAGACTTACTTGGATTGGGAGATGACGGTAGAACAAAAATTTAGCTCTCATCTTGTTCCTGAGCGACATAGAGTTAGACAAGCCACTAGTGAGTTTAAAGATTTTGCTATAATTTGGTGGAATGAACTTATCAATACACGTAATGCACCACAGACATGGGCTGCGTTAAAAGAAGAGATGCGCGCTAGGTTTGTTCCTCCTTCATATAGACGTGATCTTCTTAAGAAATTGCAACGCTTTGATCAGGGTGACATCACTGTCCAAGAGTACTACCAAGAGTTGCAGAAAGTATGCTTCGTTGTGGGGTAGTTGAGGATCAGGAAGACCAAATTGTTAGGTTTTATGGGGGCTTGCGGCGTGAGATCCAGGACATAGTTGACTACAAGGAATATCGTTCTATTCAACGTTTATTTCAACTTGCTATGTTAGCAGAAAAAGAAGTGCAGGGTCGCCAACAACAGCGACGGAACAACACCTTCACGCCATGACAATTTCCGGTGCCATCCAAAGCAGCGCCCTCCTCGAGCGTACGTGCTTCTACACCACCCTCCATGGGTTTTGTACGCAGCAACATCGCACCTTCTACATCACGGGGACAAGATAACAGCGAGTCCCAGATGCCTCCAGGTGTTGCAGCAACGGCGGCTGCATCCAACACTTCGGTAAGTCGCAGATCCGACATCAAGTGCCACCGCTGCCAGGGACTAGGCCATATGCAACGAGATTGCCCCAGCAAACGGGCGATCATTGCCACTTCTGATGGTGGGTATGTTAGTGCTTCTGATATTGAAGATGAAAATATTATTGCAACTAACATTTCAGGTTCGGATGATGGTGCTGAGGAGGTTTTTGGTACATCTGCGACAAACAACTATAGAACTTTGATTGTGCAGCGAGCTTTGAGTGCCACGGTTCGAGAGGTCGACAACGGCCAATGTCACAACCTTTTCAACATGTTTCTTATCGTCAAGGACTGCCGTGTACATACCATCATTGATGGTGGTAGCTGCAACAATTTGGTGAAAGTTGAGGTGGTCTCGAAGCTTGGCTTGACCACACGGGAGCATCCCCACCATTATCACATTCAATGGTTTAACAACAATGGTAAGGTTAAGGTAACACAAACAGCAAGGATACATTTTTCCGTTGGTTCTTATCATGATTTTGCTGATTTTGATGTGGTACCTATGGATGCTTGTTCTCTTTTATTGGGACATCCTTGGAAGTTTGATACTGATGCTATTCACCATGGTCAATCTAATAAGTATACTCTCATGCATAAGGGCAAGAAAATTGTGTTGCTTCCTATGAGTCCCACTGAAATTGTACAATTTGAGCAAGAGAAAAAGAATAATGCTAAGCAAAAGGGTGTTTTCAATTCTGAAATTCAGCAACCTATTAAGTTGAAAAATCCTATTTTGCTTGCAACTAAATCTGATCTTGATGATTTATATGCCTCTAATAGAACTTGCTATGCTTTAGTGTGCAAACATGCTTTATATTCCATTTAGGATACATCCATTGTCTTGCCACCTGCTGTTGCTAACCTTTTGCAGGAATATATGGATGTTTTTCCATCAGAGATACCCCCTGGATTACCACCTGTGTGAGGCATTGAGCACAAGATTGATTTGGTTCCAGGGGCGAGCTTGCCAAACCGTGCTGCCTACAGGACCAACCCCGACGAGACTAAGAAAATTCAGCGACAAGTCCAAGATCTTCCGGACCGCGGGTACATTCGTGAGAGCCTTAGTCCTTGTTCTGTTCCTGTTCTTTTGGTTCCAAAAAAAGATGGCACTTGGCGCATGTGTGTTGATTGTAGAGCCATCAATAACATTACCATTCGTTATCGCTATCCTATTCCTAGATTAGATGACATGCTTGACGAGTTGAGTGGTTCTGTTATTTTCTCCAAGATTGATTTGCGTAGTGGGTATCATCAGATTCTTATGGCTTTAGGTGATAAATGGAAAACTGCTTTCAAAACTAAATTCGGACTTTATGAATGGTTAGTCATGCCATTTGGTTTAACTAATGCGCCCAGCACTTTCATGAGGTTGATGAATGAGGTTTTACGTGCTTTCATTGGTAAATTTGTGGTGGTTTACTTTGATGATATCCTTATTTACAGCAAGTCATATGATGAGCATCTTGAACATTTGCGTGCTGTTTTTAATGTCTTGCGCGATGCACGTTTATATGGTAACCTTGAGAAGTGCACCTTTTGCACTGATCGTGTGTCTTTTCTTGGGTATGTTGTTACTTCGCAGGGCATTGAGGTGGACGAGGCAAAGATTGTTGCCATCACGAGCTGGCCACTTCCCACTACGGTCACACAGGTTCGGAGTTTTCTTGGTCTCGCAGGTTTCTACCGGCGTTTCGTGCGGGATTTTAGCACCATTGTGGCACCTCTCCACGAGTTGACAAAGCATGGAGTGCCGTTTCGATGGCGACCAGCACAACAACAAGCTTTTGATGTTCTCAAGTCAAAGCTCACACAAGCACCATTGCTGCAACTTCCTGATTTTGAGAAGACCTTCGAGCTTGAATGTGACGCGAGCGGCATTGGCATTGGAGGAGTGCTAATTCAAGGAGGTAAACCTGTTGCCTTCTTTAGTGAAAAATTGCATGGGCCTTCGCTGAATTATTCTACATATGACAAAGAACTTTATGCTTTAGTGCGTGTCTTGCAAACTTGGCAACATTACCTATGGCCTAAAGAATTTGTCATACATTCAGATCATGAGTCTTTGAAGTATCTTAAAGGACAAGCTAATCTGAACAAACGACATGCTAAATGGATTGAGTTCATAGAATCATTTCCTTACATCATTAAACATAAGAAAGGGAAAGACAACGTGATTGCCGATGCTTTATCTAGATGTTATACCATGCTGTCCCAACTTTCTCATAAAATCTTTGGTTTGAAAACCATAAAGAGGTTATATGCTACTGATTTGGACTTCAATGATGCCTTTGAAAATTGTAGAGAGTGAATAACGTGGCAAAAATTCCTGCTGCGTGAAGGCCTTCTCTACCGTGCTAACAAGCTGTGTGTTCCAGCTAGCTCCGTTCGTCTTTTATTGTTGCAGGAAGCGCATGGAGGTGGTTTGATGGGACATTTTGGTGTTAAAAAGACAGAGGATGAGCTGGCCGCTCACTTCTTTTGGCCACGAATGAGGCGTGATGTGGAGCGCTACGTTTCACGTTGCACGACATGCAACAAAGCTAAGTCTCGACTTAACCCACATGGTCTTTATATGCCTCTTCCGGTGCCTAGTGCACCTTGGGAGGATATTTCTATTGACTTTGTTTTAGGATTGCCTAGAATAAAGAGGGGGAGGGATAGTGTCTTTGTGGTTGTTGACCGTTTCTCTAAAATGGCTCATTTTATACCATGCCACAAGACCGATAATGCTTCAGATGTTGCTGATTTGTTCTTTAATGAGGTTGTGCGTTTGCATGCTGTTCCCAATACTATTGTTTCTGATAGGGATGCTAAGTTTTTTACTCACTTTTGGAGAACTTTATGGTATAAATTGGGAACAAAGTTGCTGTTTTCTACTACTTGTCATCCACAAACTGATGGGCAAACGGAGGTAGTTAATCGTACCTTATCTACTATGTTGCGGGCTGTTTTCAAAGACAATTTGAGGTTGTGGGAGGAGTGTTTGCCACATATTGAGTTTGCTTATAACAGGTCTATTCACTCCACAACCAAGTTAAGTCCGTTTATGGTAGTCTATGGTTTCAATCCTCGTGCTCCAATTGATTTGCTACCTTTACCACATACTGAAATTGTGAACTTAGATGCTACACAACGTTCTGAATTTATTCTTAAGTTGCATGAAACTACTAAGTTACAAATTGAAAAAATGAATGAAAAGTATCGCATTGCTGCTAGTAAAGGTAGGAAGGAGGTAAAATTGGAACCCGGTGATTTGGTGTGGGTTCATTTGAGAAAAGATAGGTTCCCGGATTTGAGAAAGTCCAAACTCATGCCACGTGCTGCTGGACCTTTTAAGGTTCTTGAGAAGATAAATGACAATGCATATAAACTTGAGTTGCCTCCCGAGTTTGGGGTTAGTCCCACATTTAACATTTCAGATTTGAAGCCATACTTGGGTGATGAAGATGAGCTTGAGTCGAGGACGACTCCAATTCAAGAGGGGGGATGATGATGAGGACAACTCTCCTTTGCATACAATGCAAGGACCGATCACTAGAGCACGTGCACGACAATTGGATCTCCAGGTACGTTCTAACCTTGTCAATTGTTTTTCAGAACTTACGCTTGTTTCCATGCATTTTTATTGATTAGGAACAATGGAGAGGACCAGCAAGGGCTGGGAGGAGTCCAAGGAGTCAAGGAGGAGGAGATAGGACGTGCACACCAAGGAGGAGCCCAAGTACAACTCGACTTCGACTCCACCTCGGGTTCCAGGAGCTGCCTTCACCAAAACTGAGTCCCGGACACATACGGAGTCAGATTTGGACATTCTATATATGGTTGGAACCGTGATTTCATAAAGCTTCCAATGGAACCAGCCCCACCTCAAAATTCCTTCTAAGTTGACGGGAATCAGCGAAACAAGTGGGCGTCCAGAATCTGTCCGGTGCTGCGCCACCGCCTTTTGGGCTGCTGGCCCGTGTATCGTGTGGAAGCCCATTAGGGTTGCGTCCAGGGGTCTTGCACGCCCCTAAACTCATTTTTATACAGCAGCCGTCACCACATTAGGGTCGGGTTTTGCTTAGTTACAATCTGTTATTGAACAGTGTGGCCGATCATCGGTTGTGAGAACCAAAATTCGTGATCAATTCAGTTATGATTGCAACTTATCTGTTCTTGCTTGTGTTCTTGATTGAGCTTGCAGGGATAAGCCTTCGTGGCGAGGTCATTCGTGTGACACGGGTGATAACCAACGGAGCAGTGGTGTAGTGATTGCGGGGTTTCGTTCGTTTGGAGCCTTGGATCATCAATGTCGAGATCTCTACCTAATCAAGTTTACCCTACCTCTCGGAAGATCGGGACTCATCCTCCTAACAGGTACCCTGCGACATGAATCTTCGGAAGAAGATCTTGGACAAGGCTCATTTGTCCAAGTATTCCATTCATCCAGGCAGCAACAAGATGTACCAGGATCTGAAGACCAGATTTTAGTGGACACGGATGAAAAGAGAAATCGCAAAGTACGTATCCGAATGTGATACGTGTCGGCGGGTGAAAGCTGACCATATGCGAAAAGCCGGACAGCTACAACCCTTGAACATTCCGGCGTGGAAGTGGGAGGATATCAGCATGGACTTCATTGTGGGTTTACCTCTCACCTCCAACAACCATGATTCGATTTGGGTGATAGTCGATTGACTAACCAAGTCGGCACATTTTATTCCCGTACATACGGGCTACGTGGCCAAGAAATATGTGGAGCTGTACATTGCAAGGATCTTGTGCTTGCACGGTGTTCCCTGCTCCATTATTTAAGATCGTGGTGCGCTGTTCGTCGCTCGGCTTTGGTAACAGCTGCACGCGACATTGGGGACCAAACTGATCTGAAGCTCCGCGTATCAACCGCAGACCTAGCGCTTGTGCCATCCACCACGGCAAGAATTGGGATGATCATTTGCCGCTGGCGGAGTTTTCTTACAACAATGGCTATCAAGATAGCATCAAGATGGCGCCGTATGAAGCTCTCTACGGCCGGAAATGTCACACCCCCCTTAACTGGTGCGAGTCCGGCGAACAAGTTATCTATGGCATCGAACTTGTGAATGAAGCTGAAGAACGAGTGCGAGTAATACAAGCCAATCTTAAGGCTGCTCAGTCTCGTCAGAAAAGCTATGCGGATAAAAGACGCCGTCCTCTCCACTTCAACATCGGGGACCATGTTTATGTTCGTGTGTCTCCGATGAAGGTAGTTCACTGTTTCGGAGTGAAGAGTAAACTTGCGCCGTGGTTTGTTGGTCTGTTCGCTGTCATTGAAAAATGCGGACCCGTGGCCTATCGCTTGGATTTACCGGCGTCGCTCGTAGGCATTCACAACGTCTTCCACATCTCTCAGCTGAGGAAACGCCTCAAACCCTCCACTGAGATTCGCACAGATGACATAGAAGTTCTTCAACCGGACCTCACGTACACGGAGTATCCAATCCGGATTATCTATGAAAAGACTCGTGCCACAAGAAACCGGACCTTATGGTTCTATAAGGTCTTGTGGAGCAACCATATCGCTGATGAGGCGACATGGGAAAGCGAGGACTATCTCTGAACATTTTATCCGGACTTGCTATCATTGTATACCCGGTAAAGTTCTCCCCGCTTTGCATTTCTTTTGGAATCTCGGGACGAGATTCTTTTAAGGGGGGAGGGATGTAACATCCCTAAAAAGTGGTAGCAAGAAAAATTCAGCTCATGTACACTTAGGAAAAATGAGGGGAATTTAAACTTTGAATTATAACGGTATAGGTTCAAAGTGAGGATTTAAATTTCCAAAAAACTTCCAAACATGGAGATCTAAATTCATAAATTGGATCTCCATAGCCCAAATATGCACCCTTCCAAATTTCAGCTCATTTGGAGGAGTTTTAATATTTGTTTAGGATTAAAAGGAGAAGCCCGTTAATCTGAATTTTAAATTCAGTTTCAAATCCCAATTGCCTCAATTTGTCAGTTTGGGTCCACAAAGGTGTTCTCCATATTTAAACTAGCAGCCATGCCAAAAATGAGAAATTTTGGAGTAGGTTTGCTGTTCAAACCTAGGGTGACACCAAAAACCCTTCAAAATTCAAATTTGAAATTTGAACTTGGACCAAACTTGATCAAATGCAACATGGAAGTAAAAAATTCGGATTCTCCATATTTAATTTGGCTTCCCTGCAAATATCTAGAATTTTAGACAAAAGTGGGTGGCAGAAATAAAAGATCAGAAATATTAAAGGGGAGAAGAGGGGATGACATGTGGGGCCAGCTGATCAGTGTCCACCGAGCCAACGTCAGTTCTCCCGGTTCCCTCCGTAGCCGCCACAGCGATGCCGAGCGCCACGGCAACGCCTTGGCTTGGCGCCGAAGGCAACGAACCGCTGGCGCGGTCACAGTTAAGCCGAGAGACCCGGCTGCTCGGGTGTGTCCGCTCCCTCAGAGAAGAAAACACGCACACTTCCTCTGTTTCTCTCCCGAACGCGACCTCGCCGTTTTCCTCTGCTCTCGCTGCGCTAGCCCGGGTTTTCTTTGGTCGAACGAGGTCGCCGGCGGTGCGGGGTGCCACTGTCCAAGCTAGGGGCAGCTGTGGTTCCTCTCCAACTGCGATCGCAGCCGTGTTACTCCGAGATACCGAAAGAATTGCCGCCTGTCTACCCCAGAATTCATCGCCAAGGTGAAACCATAGCCTAATTACTTTGGCCCGATGCTTCTACACGACCTAGCGGAGCCCCTCGACGAAGAACCGTCAGAAACCGTAGAGAAATGAAGCTGTGAGCTGAGTTTTTCCGGCCGCCGACGCACAACCCTAGCTGCACCGGCGAGCTACACCTTGCACGAGTTTTCACCCACCTTTGTATGCAAAAACGTGCTCCTCACATCACCCTGGTGCTTGCGGTGCTCTCCCCAACCGGAATACTCGCCTGCCATGCGAGACCGACGGCGCCAGGGTGGAGTTTGCCGCTGCCAACGTCGGGGAGGTATTCCCGGCCATTTAGCGCCGCCACTGACCTTACCAGCGTGTTCCTCATTGGTTTTTGGGCACAGGCGGCAAGATTTGGGCCGTCTAGGGCACTGGGCAGCCGTTCCGGTGAGGCAAAGTCGTTCCTCAGGCGAGGAGGCTGGCCGGGCGCGAGGTAGACGAAGGTGAAGGCCTGCCCCACCTGTCAGTGGCACTGGTTATGCGCCGGATCGGGGTGCGGCTCAGGATCTGCTGTGGCTGCATGGGTTAACTCCATAGCCTCCGATGTTGCCGCAATTTCACTGGTCCAGTTTAAAACGGTGGGCCCAGTCACAATTATTTGAAGTTTCTGTTAGGGAAATAATTCCAGAAATTAGCTGATCTTTGCAAGCCCATAACTTTGTGTAGAAAACTCCAAAAAAAGTGAGACCAATTTTTTTGGAATCCTCATGATGAGTACTTCACAGAGAAACAAATTGCTTACTATGAAAATGCCCAGGATTTTCTGTATAATTGTTTTATTAAATCATTTAGGGATTTATTACAGGAGCAATTCTTTATGAAATATTTCCAAATTTGGGCAGCTAGTCCTTTTCATAGTTACTGATCTCCAGTAAAAATTTGGGCTTCATTGGAGTTCATTTGCTAGGCTAAACTGCCTTTCCAATTTCAGCCTTTATTTGAAAATTCCAATTTAAACAGAAACTATTTCAGAACTCCTGTTCAACTTCAAAAATTCATATCTCTTTTGGTAGCTCCAAAAATGGTGAAACAAATTTTGTTAGAGCCATGGAGACTTACCCTAATCAGATCTTCTACTGTTAGCTATGTCAAAGCTCCTGATTTGGGCTCAAAATTCAGAGAAACATTGTACTTGTAGGAATTTTAAAGACTAGATTGTGCAATGACATGTCTCCAGATTATGCTCAGATCATCCTTAGAGAGTCTAGTATCCACTGTAAAAATCCCAAAGCCAATTAAGGATCCTAAATAGCAGTAGCTATGAATAGAAGTTCAATTGTTATAAATCCTTAATACTTACACACATATTTTGTTACATTTCATTTAGTGACCAAAGTTGAAGACGCACCGGAGCCCTTGGACGTCCTCCCACCAGAAGATAACTTCCGTTTGACTCGCAACCAGGCAAGCCCCGGTTTGCACTTAAGTACCTTTTATAAAGCTTTTTATTTGTATCACTTACGTCTAGGGTGAATGTTTGCATTAGAGTTAGGGTGATTGAAACCCCACTTGCATTACCTTTTAAATCCTATAGAGGGTTGGGTAGCTTACAGACTCGACGAGTAGAGAATGCCATGCTAATATTCTTAGGATCTCGGTAGAAGTCGAGTAGTTGGAATCTACTCGAGAGGTAAGGTTTTATCACACGGTTTGGTCAGAATAGGAAATGGCTTAAAAGTGGAGAAAATGAGACCCAGCAGGGGGTATAGGAAGCAGTGAGCGGAGGTCTCACGTGCGTAGCCCTGTTAGTGTCGATTGAGGACCGAGTCGTGTGCGGGCCTGATGAGCAAGTATCGAACAGTACCAGATGGCATACTGACATAAGAAGGAAACTGATGTAATTGTTTAACCTGGGTGCCGAGGCTTACCCAACCGTAAATAGGAGCGGGTTGAGGGTAGCAAGATGTAAATCTGCCGGTGGGCACAGTCACGCTCCACGCGGGGACCTCCTGCCCGTTACGGATGGACCGGTTCGGTGTTTGGGTTGCCTATGAAAGGTTGTTGCATACAACAGAGTAGGAAGGGGTGTGGAATCACGCTTCTGAAAGTGGGTGTATGCAACGTGTTGTACGGGTGTCTCCTGATTGCAATCACTGTTCCTAGCGGTTATTTGAGTATCGCTTGTTCACTGTTTCATGACGTAGTATGAAATGAAGTAAGCCAGTTGAATGATAATATACTGTGATGATAGATTAATGTGTTTAAAACCATGTCTGCTGTAGATGTAGAGCTAATTAAGTTTACTTTCCTCTTTGGGCATCACCACATCGGAGGAAAGCGTTTCTTGTTTGATTGTGGACTTCCGATGTGAGGGCTGCCTAAGGCACATGAATCTGCTGCTATAAAACAGAAAATAAGGATCAACTTATAGGCGT
The DNA here is from genome assembly GCA_030760725.1 of Neostapfia colusana. NCBI lineage: Eukaryota > Viridiplantae > Streptophyta > Magnoliopsida > Poales > Poaceae > Neostapfia > Neostapfia colusana. Next base: position 59,981,832 of record JASWHV010000006.1, on the reverse strand, counting down.
GTCTTGGACGCAAAGTCCTTTTTCCTATCTTACATATCCCTGCATGTAGAGTTCCATGCCTAGGCTAGACGGTTAAGCCTTGCTGAGCCCTCGTGCTCACGGTTGCAATATTTGAGCTGTGTGCAGGTGAGAGTTATCAGGAAGGTTCCGAGGATGAGGCGATGCCCCCGTCGGGGTACACGGCCGAGCTGGAGCCCTGCACGCCACCGTGATCTCCGGTTACTTGCTGCTAGTGTGTAGCGGCCCCGGGCTGGACGGCTACACTTTGCATAGTTAGGATGAGAGGCCATATATGTATAATACTTCCGCTGTTACTTAAGTTTTTGTAAAAGACTTCCGCTGTTTTATATCAAATAAAAGTTGTATGTTGTTCTTAATTCTTTTCGTGTGTGCTGTTGGGTGCCGCATCGTACGGCACCACCCTATGTGATCCTGGAGTGGGTGAACCACGGGGTGGTCCCCACAATGTGTGCCCAGGATATTCATCACACATATACATGTAATCGACAAACTGAATTTCCGAATATAACCACGAATAAATAGGGTTTAAGTATTTTATTACAATGACTCATGAATCTCTAACTTATTCTAGCAGCGGAAGTCTCTAAACGATAGCGGAAGCAAAACTAAACAGCAACGGCTCCATCTTCAACTCCACAGGCAAGTTGACGGTAGTTCGCACGCCTAGTACTCCACATGATCTTCGAAGTACTCCTCTCCTGTTGCTGATGTTTGTATGATAATGCAAGGGTGAGTACATGTCGTACTCAGCAAATGCGGGAAAAGTATGACATGTAGCTTACAGCAAGGTAGGGAATAAAAAGGCTCATTGCAGAAAGCAAAGTTTATTTCACAAACATGATAAAAACAGCAACTATCTTTAAGTGAATTTAATCCCATCATATATTTAAGTAAAACATCAACATACCTCCTTCATATTTCACCACTTTTCATGTCTCACCCAACCATTAATCTTTCTCAACTTTATCTCATGCTCATAATAACCATCTCATGTTCATATCCATCTCATAATCATATAACCGAAAACCAAACTCATTGTCATGACTCAACAGTCCCGAAACCAATCCCAATAACCATACCAAGACCATAACCAAATAACCATCCCAAGTTTCCATCCCAAATTTCCCTCTAATCATGTGAGTTGGCCAGGCGCTTGTGACCGTAAGCACGGCTATCATGATAGTTTCACAATCTGCAGAGATGGCACCACTTTACCCACAAGTTTGTGATTTCGTCACCCGTCTGCGACTGCAAAACCTCCATTATACGAGTACACAACCGTCGGTGTATGGCCAAGAGATCACAAAATAGCCTTTACAAAGGGGCTACTAGATGTATGGACTCACTAAGGTTTCACCAGCAGGCTCGAATCACCATTCTCCAACCTACGGGCCCCCTCTTATGCCATGCAGTTCCCAGGGCAGTCCTCTCTCGACCCCCATTCCGCACGCCTTCTACGGTCCATAACAATCTAGCAACTTACCTAATTAGTCAGCTAAGCCGCACCCATATTTGGCCTTGTGGTGGCAATGTTTTCCTGGCATGTGCTGGCATGAACCGGTCCTTAGATCTATGGCAAGTAAACCACCATCTCATTCTACCACATCCACGAACCAAGCTTTCCTAGATCTCCCCCGATTCTATGCTCATTATTATCATCAAGTTCTCATCATCATTATTCGTATGAGTGCAGTACTTAGACATGTTCTATTTCTCCTTCCCATATCCCGTAGATTAGCAAAGAAAAAAGGAAAAATAACCATACCCGACTCATCAACATCCCCAGCGACAAGGGTGGTTAACAAACTAGTAAACTCCTATAAAAGGGTGTCCATCAAGTTGACTCAAGCATACATGTTTTCGCAAACAAAACAGTTTCCAAAACATGGGATCAATATGGTCAAGGGGCACTTGCCTTGCTCCTGTGGCTCTGGTTGCTCAAGCATCTCGAAGTCTTGGCGCTGTAGTTCTTCGTAGATGGCTTCCTGAGCTTGTCCTTCTACTCACGACCATGGACATACAAAATTTACAGCAATCAAACATCATGCACAACTCTACTCAAGATGCAATGGTGTCGATGAATGCAAACCCTAGGGTGCTGTTTTATTAAACCAGTTTGTACATGTTCTTGCATGTTTTAATGGGCTTGCATGGGGTTTTATGATGAACAAGGGTGTAAGGATCAAGTGAGGACGTGGTGATGATCTTGACTCAACATCTAGATCAATTCCAGCGTCAAAAACCGATCAACACATGATATGTCCACACGAAACAGCTTCTGTTTGAAGGGAACGAAGAAAACAGATGCGAAGAAACCGCGACGAGGTCGTAAGATGGGTACGAAGATCTACCTCACTTCTCTTTGGTGGCAGGGCCTTCCTCCTAGCAACGGCAGCAGCGACGGCGAGGCACGATGGCGCTCGTCGGCGGGTTCACCGGTGGGGCTCACCGGCGACTGAACTCCGGCAGGGGGTTCAACTCGGCGAGTTGGGGGCTAGGGCCTCTAAGTTGTCGACTTGGGAAAGGTGTTATGGCAAATGGGGTTTTTGGGTTCTATTCATAAAAGGAAAAGAAAAGTACTACTCCGATTGGATTTCAAATAACAGTCCTATTCAATTTGTTTTGGATCTTAACAACTTATCTCCAATTGATTTGGTGTGGTAGCAACATGTAAATCGTGTCGGTTTCCTCAGTACCGGGTATTCCCGCGCGCACTGGAGAAAAACCACTTAAGGATCTCGTCACCTCCGCAGGGTGAGCTCCAGAGGCGCCACGTGTCCAGCGGGGACCGGGCCTCCCTTTTCCTCAGAGGCGAGCTCCGGATGCGCCACGTGTCTGGCGGGCGAGACCTCCCTTCTCCTCAGAGACAAGCTCCGCGTGCGCCACGTGTCTGGCGGGCGGGACCTCCCTCTCCCTCAGAGGCGTGCTCCGCGTGCGCCATGTGTCTGGCGGGCGGGACCTCCCTTCTCCTCAGAGGTGAGCTCTGGGGGCGCCATGTGTCAGTGTCGGACTTCCCCTCTCCTCGGAGGTGGGGTCTGAGAGTGCCACGTGTCCAGAAGCGCCGGACCTCCTTTGTCCTCAGAGACGAGCTCTGAGAGTGACACGTGTCCAGCGGGGTCAGACCTCTCGGAGGCGAGCTCTGAGGGTGACACGTGTCCAGCGGGGCTGGACCTCTCGGAGGCGAGCTCGGAGGGTGACACGTGTCCGGCGGGGCCGAACCTCATCCCTTCCGCAGGGCTGAGCTCCACGGGCGCCACGTTGCCAGCAGGCCACTGGAAGTGTCGACAGCGCTCCTCAGCAAATTGGAATTGGCTCTTTTCAGCTATCTTTCTCCCATTTTTATGATTCTTTCCCATTTCTATTTCTTTTATAATGTTTTTCTATATGCAATGCATAAATATGAAATTGAGGGTGTTACAGGCAGTAGGTGGTATCTGTTGGGGTGATAAAATTCCCATCCGTGACAACCCGTTTGTGCTCTACTCAGGTTCCCCGTCGTGTGGTGTTAAAACACGATCACATACCTTGAGACGTGGCTTAACTCAAGGACTGCAGTATGGCAATGATACGGGCGTTTGTATTTACTTTCAAATATGGATCTGCCTGAAATGAAAATAACCTTTGAATGCATCATTATTGGGTGTTCTTCTGCAGGTACTAACCACGTATGTATCCTGTGTAGTATACGTGTGTGAGAGACCTTTTAGTGCCACAATTGAGACGTATATGCCGGTATAATCCGGTTAGGATTTTCTTTTTGTGAGGAACGTAGTACCGACATATCATAAGCATGTGTATGAAAGATAATGATAACCAGGAACTAAAATCACCAAGTTTCAACATTTAGGACCCTGGTTGGGTAGAAAAATTCAATAGTTAATCAGTTTCGGTCAAAGGGATTGAAAAACAGAGTGCTCTGTTTTGGCAGCAAATCTGCTGAACTTTGACAGAGCATAACTCACAGATTAGTTAGCCAATGGAGGTGTGGGATATAGTTATGGAAAGGTGTTTAAGCACTCTACAACTTTGTTGTAGACTCCCAGAGCTGAATCACACCTTAAGATTGCTTAAATCCAATAGGAATGTAAACTGTCCAGAACAAGGATAGATTTAAAACACTCTCTGGACCGTTCTGTTTTTCAAACATAACTTCCTGTAGAAAAATCTAAAATTTTCATATAATACATTTTTTAAAAGGGTAGGCGATGTGTTACATCTTTTTAATTCAAAGTTTCTGCAATTGCAGCATGGAACTAAGTGGGAATTAGAGTTGAAAACAGCAACTTCCAAAGGAGGTGCTGTTGAAATTCTTCCAGAAATTCTGTTGACTTTGAATTATCATAACTTTTTCACCAGAGCTGATCTGAGGGCAAATAAATACTCGTTGGAAAGATACTGAAGTTAATTTTAACTTGGGTAGTCAGCTTGAGTCATGAAAATGCCCAGCACCAGATCAAAATCTGGAATATGTAGAAACTGGTCATTCTGGCAGAGGGATGACAATTGAACTCATTTGAGAGATTGTTATACCTAGGGGGTTTAAGTACTTCCAATGGGTTAGAACATACTCATGAGTGGTTATCTTCAACTAGTGAAAGAATTGAGTATATGTCCTACTCAAGTTCTTTTGCTAGAGACCATGTTTGTGTGGTATTGAAGATAAAAGGGTAGTATACGTGATGACAAAGCGATGTAACGTCTCGTAGTGACCAAACCTAGTTGAGATGAACTTCCAAAAAGGAAGTCTGTCAAGTTGGATTTAATTAGTTTGTATTTGGTCTGGTAATGGGGTAGCTTCTGCAAAGTTATTACATTATCTGTATACGAGATGTATCGCATGTTTTTACTGTCATTATGTTTTACGCCTATTTTATTGGACTGCCTGAAGTATGTTGCGCGACTGATTTTTTATTGTCGTATGATTGCAGATGGTTTGCACTCGGACCACGCATGAGATCGGTGGCTCTAGCCAGCAGGGGGGTGATGACTCCCAGCCACCGGCCTACGACAGCACCCCGCAGCAACTACCACCACCGCCGCCTCCGCTTACACTAGCGGATGTGATCGCGGCCCTGGTAGGTCACGATCGTGCAAAATACGTCCCAGGCGGTGGGCGTCAAGAGAGGGGGCCTCGTGAGCCCCATGTTCTGACGTACTCGGACTTCATGAGTACGCACCCTCCGGTGTTCACTGAAGCAGCAGAACCCCTGGAGGCCGACAACTGGCTGCGGACAATTGAGTCCAAGTTCGGGCTGCTCCAATGTACGGAGCGACAGAAGACTCTGTTCGCGGCGCAGCAGCTTCACGGTGCCACTGGTGCGTGGTGGGCGAACTATGTCGCCTCACTGCCGGCTGGCCATGTCGTGGAGTGGGAAGAATTCCGGGAGGCGTTCCGCGCCTACCATATCCCTCCCGGGATAATGAAGCGGAAGTTCTAAGAGTTCTTGGAGCTGAAGCAGGGCGGGAGGAGTGCCCACGACTACTCCCGTGCCTTCAACCATCTGGCGCAATATGCGTCGGATTATGTATCCACCGAGGAGAAGAAGCGAGAGCACTTCTATCGGGGATTACATCCCGAGATGAAGACGCATCTCGTCCAATGCGATCGTGGCACCTTCAATGATCTAGTCAATGCCACGATAATGCAAGAAGATGCAAAGCGGGAGTTGGCGGCTGAGCAGTGGAAGCGCAGCACTCCACCCAGCAGTGGGGGTGGAGCTCCCCAGAAATACCGCATGGTGTATCGGACACCATCAAGTCAGCAGTAGCATCCACCGGAGCGACCTCAACAGTTCGGGGGTCGTTCTTTCCAGTCACCCCCGTTCCGACCGCCGATGCCACCACCACGACCGCAACAATAGCAGCAGCAGCAGATGGTACCCCGGGCATTACCACCGTCACAACGCACCCCGGGTTTCCGTCCGCCAACCAGCGAGGAACCGCCTCGCTACACTTGCTTTATGTGTGGCTAGGCGGGCCATTTCTCGAAGGACTATCCCCAGGGCAGCAGAGCAGCGGGCAAGCCCAGTATCAGGGCGGTGCTTGAGGCCGACCTCCGGTCAAGAAGGTTGGTCAGCGAACTGAGGGCGTTCACAACCTCGACAATGAGGACGCCCCAGAAGGAGACAACGTGCTGGCGGGTATGTTCACTCTCAATGATCAAGCAATCATCATATTATTTGATTCGGGTGCAACCCACAGTTTCATAAGTGCATCCTATGTGGCTAACCATACCGTGTGCGAAACGCAGTCTTGGGTATGTCGGAGGGCTTAATCTTCAGCTGGAAGTATCCCAACCGAAGATCAATCTTGGAGAAAATTCGGGCACCTTTCATTTGGTCGAACAGGTCCTCTATACGGGGCAGCGGGTATTTATTCTTGATCGTCACCTCATTGCGAGACCTATAATCCACACACATCCTTTGGGTCCCATCCTTCTTGTCTACGAAGAGCACGGGGGCTCCCCATGGTGACGAGATCGGGCATATAAAACCCTTTTCTAGCTGCTCCTGAATTTGCTTCTTAAGTTCCACTAGTTCATTAACGGGCATTTTATATGGCCTCTTCGCTATACATTGGAAAGCATTCCGGTGGTTCAAGAATATTCGGACGTGTTCCCGGAAGAACTTCCAGGTATGCCACCTGACCGGGACATTGAGTTCGCCATTGATTTAGTACCTAGAACTGCACCTTCTTCGGTGTGGTTTAACATTGCCTTCTTGGTTGCCAGTTGGGCTGACTCGAACTCAATACGAGTTCCATGCTCATTTGTCAACTGGACGCTCCTCTCAGCACATTGAATTACTCTGTTATGCTTGCTTAACCAATCCATTCCAAGTATATTATCAATCCCTTGGGAATCCAAGCCAATAAGGTTGGCAAGAAAGTCTACCCCCATTATTTTAAGGTTTACTTTCGAACATACTATATGTGGCGGACCGGAATCCACTCATCCAGGATCGCAGAGGGTGGTGCCGCACGATGCGACGCCCGACAGCACACGCCATAAGAACACAATATATTACATGGGAAAACAACTGAACTGTACAAACAGGTACAATACTCAGTTACAAACTATTGTCTTTATTACACAGCGGAAGTCTACTTTTCTACACTCACGCCCGCCTATCTAGCAAAAGTCGGTTGCCCAGCCCTAGGGCAACCCACACTAGCTGCACGTCTCAGCTCAGCGTGGCGTGTACAGCTCCCACTCAGCCGTGGTCCCCGACGGAGGGTAACCCTCGCCGGTGGACTCGTACTCCGAGTCCGTGGGTGGCTCCTCACCTGAAAAACACTTAAGCAGCAACCGTGAGCACGATGGCTCAATAAGACTTAACCGACTCACCTAGGCATGAAACTCTACATGAGGTGTACAATGAACATAGGATAGTAACATTGCAGCAAAAGGACATGCCTAACGGTTCATCCTTAATTCATCTTTTTAGCAAAAAGTTAACAGTTCGGAAATCTGAAATTTAGTAGGCAATATTTGGTGGCACACAGGTAGCAATACAATTATATCAATCAGCAATATTGAATCATCATATTACATACATTAGCCTACATCACGACTCAGTGAACAAGTGGTACTCTTCACCGCGAGGGACGGCGAATCGACTCAATATACACCTGCAGGGACACCCAAAGAGCACGTCACGTACGCCCACTCGTGGAGCTGCACAGAACGCTCACTCGATGTCGTACGGGACAACCTTTCACCCAACAGCCCAAACGTCGAACCGGTCGCACCGAAACGAGCAGGAGGTTCCCCACACGGAGCATCTCTCTATGCCCGTTGGCAGATTTCCACCTTGCTGCCCTCAGCATACACCTATAAATCGGTGCGTTATGCCTCGACGCCCGGAGGTTTAGGTTACATCGGTTTATCGGGGCCCATATATCCGATATGCCTTCGGTACGTTCAAACTTGATCAGCGTGGGCCGCACACGGATCAGTCCTCAATCGACACGGACAGGGCTGCGCACACAAGACTTCCTCTTGCTGCGCCCTAGCCCCTGCCTAGTCTCATTTTCATTACTAAAATGATCTCACATCACTCAACCGAACCCGTGTGTCCCAAGCCTAAACTCGCGAGTAGATTCCAACTACTCGACTTGTACCGAAGTCCTATGAATCATTAAGCATAGCCAGTCTATTCGAGGTCTTAGACACTACCCTCACTCTTATCAGAAACTTTTTGGTTATGCAAGTGGGGTTCCATCCATCCTATACCTAATGCACATTCATACTTCATACGACACATGTAAACAAAGTAAAACTTATAAAAAGGGTTAATGCAAACTGGGGTATGCCTTGTTGCTGCTGGTCAGGAGTTAGTTCTTCTTCCGGAAGTAGGAAGTCGAGTACCTCCGGAGCTTCCTCGCCTTCAGCGACTACACGTTAATGAAATACTACATGTTAATGGATATGCACATATTCATTGTAATGCTTCTGCTATTTGTTCTAATAACCAGTTTCTAACAACTGGAACTCTGTTCAAGAATTTAAAATGAAACTGGGGCTAGTGGTTTGGGTTTGGACCTAAGCACATGGTTAAGTGCTAAGTGGTTATCCCCCTCTTCCACATTGATCACCTCAAGTGGTTAAACAGAGCAGGGGTGATCCAGAGCTCCAATGGAGCTGAGAATTTTTGTGTGAGTTCCTTGTCACAAGAAAACCCCCTGGACCAAAAATTAGCACTTTTCATTGAGTGGTTTGTTCAGAATAATTCTCTTAGCAAATAAGCAAAGGAGAATTAATTCTGAGGTAACACCCCTGTTCATGCCCAACTTAGTTAACTACAATTTGAATTATAGCTCATAGAGTTTGCATGAATTTTCCTAGCAATCTTGGAGCTAAGATCTGCCCAGATCTGAATTTCCAAGTTTTGGAAATTCTCTGAAAATGTTTCTGTATTCAAATGAACACAGCACCTTAAAATCTGAATTTCCCTGGTCAAATCAACTCCAAATGGTCACTAACATACTAAAGAATATTCTGGCCAAATTTGAGAATTTTTGGAGGAACCAAACTCCCTCTAAAATTCTTTTGCTGAAATGCTTTAAAGAATTTTCCCGAATTAAATAATGGGTTTCATACAAATTGGGTTGCATAATAGGATAGAGCTATGCAAGATGAATCCAACCCAATTTGAATCACTAAATTTGGAGTTTCCTAGCAAAAGTTATAAGGTTCTAAAGTTTGTGGAAATTCTGGAATTCGAATTAACCGGGAAAAGTTCAAATTCCTGACAGCGGGCCCGGTCCCCACGTGTCACCACCTCGGCTACGCCACACGGGGCCACAGGACTATTCTCCGCGTGGTCACAGCTGATCCGGTGCAACAGAAAATCCCCACACTGTGTATTGAGCGACTGACGAGCGGCCCCGCCGGCTCGTCTTCTTCCTCGCGCCAGCCCCTTTTCCCGCGCCACCCCCTCGCTGGCAGCTCACTGAAGCTCGCCGGACCCGGCTTCCCGGCCGCCTCTCAGCCGGAAACTCGCCGCCTGGGCCTAATTTCGTGCGCTGAACACGCTGGCACCAACTGTTCCGGCCGGCGGTGGCCCTAACCTAGCTGGCGACGGTGCAGCGGCTCGGGGTCAGTTCGGCGATGTCACCCGGCCAACTTAGCCCGCCAAAACCTCGGTGGAAGGGCTCTTCAGCACCGGGGGATCTCAGGGAAGGTTGAAGAGCCATGCAAAGACAAGGGGAGAGCTCTAACCCTGCCGTCACCGTGAGCCCGATCCTTCCCGCCTTATCCGCGGTTGGAAAATCGGGAAATACGCCGGCTACCGCTAAAATCAAGCTAGGGTTGCGAAGCAAACTTGGGCGCCATCAAGTCTAGCTCCTGTGAGTGCAGTATGACGTGCTCTAAGCAAGTATATGTCAGGAATTTGCGGGTTTCTTACCAGAAGGTGGTTCTGCACCGGCTGGAAGTGTTTTGCGAAATTCGCCGGCGATGCTCAATCACTTGGTCCAGGCTTTCGGGTCAAGCAGCGTGGAGTCTTGGCGCGTCCAAAACCGCCCTGACTTGGCCGTGACAAGCCTTCTGCCGAGCTGCCCACGGAAGCACCTTTGCTCGGTTCTTCCCGGCCGCCGCGAAGACACAGTTTTCTCGGGTTGTGATGGCGCGGCTCGACTAGAAATGGCGTGCGCGGATCGTGGGAAGTCCTGTGGTGGTGTTTGGGTGAGTTGTCGAGGCTTGCCCGCGTGATGAAATCGCTCCCGAGCGGTTGAACACGGCGGCTGCTCCTCGGTGCTCTAGCGTGCAAGAACGGTGGGGGGCTGGGGTCTCCTCGGTGTTGTGCCGCGTTGAGGCACGGCTGAGAGTTAAGGCCCCCATGAGGAGCTCGCCAGCGCGTGAGGGAGGAGCAGGAGCTGTCGCCCGGTGCTCCTCGGTGAGTCACGGTGGAACCTCGGCTCTGTTCCGAGTGCAAGACTTAACCCCTAAGGCTATTGATCTTTGTGCATTTTTAACCTCCCCAATGACATGTGGGACCCACTGGTCAGTGCTCCCCCACCCCTCAAAAGATCTCCAAAAAATTGGCAAGGGATGAATTCAAATGTTTGGAGTCTCAAACTGAGCTACATTTGTATGGTTGGGCAAATTTCCCCCAAATTCAAATGTATATTTGAATTCTTTGCACATTTGGATCCTTTTTGGAAAAAAATGGGTAGCAAACCTTTTCAAAAATTTCTGAAACTTTGCCTACCCACTAATTTGGACCTAAGGAATCCAATTATGCACTCTACTTCTTGTGTTATCTGCTGCAACCATGAGTTTGAACACAACAGTTTTGAATCACCATGATGTCCTCCCCTCATTTGGATTTTGAGTTGGACATTAGTTCAAATTCTGATTTTCAACCCTCCCATTGCACTTGAGTACTTCAACTCAGTGGTCTTAATCCAACTAGGGTCCAAACATGTGAATGACTCTAAGTTGGTTTTAGAATCACCTCTCATGTGTTATCACATGTGTGAAGAGTTTGAACCAACACCCTTTTGATGGAGGTTCCTTGCTCTTCACAATATATTCACAACATATCCACAACAAGACTGTGGTGTTGTGAGGTGATGAAAAGTTTTTGCAAGTCCCTTTTTCTTGGGCTTTTACATCCCTCCCCCTTTAAAAGAATCTGGTCCCGAGATTATAAAAGAAGAGATAGCGATGTAGTAGGGACTTACCCGTGCTGAGACGCCATGAACTCTAGGTAATTTGAGCGAAGGAATTCCTCGCTCTCCCACGTCGCTTTTTCGGCGGTGTGGTTGCTCCAGAGGATCTTGTAGAACCACAACGTTCGGCTACGCGTGGTTCGGGCTTTCTCATCAAGAATTGTCACCGGATACTCATCATATGTCAAATCCAGTTTCAGCTCGCCGATGTCTTCGGTAGGAACAGCAGCTGTATGCCTTAAACATTTTCGCAGTTGCGAAACATGGAAAACGTCATGGACACCAGCAAGGGATGCCGGTATCTCCAATCGATACGCTGCTGGTCTGCACTTCTCGGTGATAGCATAGGGTCCAATGAAATGGGCAGCGAGCTTCCCCTTCACACCGAACCGGTGCACGCCCTTCATCGGAGACACGCGGAGGTACACGTGTTCACCGACGTCAAAGTGCAATGGTCTACGCCTCTTATCAGCGTAGCTCTTCTGCCAGGATTGAGCGGCCTTCAAATTAGCTTGAATTGTCCGAAGCTCTCTTCGGCGTCGTTCACCACATCAACCCCGAATGTGACCCTTTCACCGGACTCGCACCAATTTAATGGGGTGCGGCATTTGCGACCATAGAGAGCTTCGTAGGGTGCCATCTTGATACTCGCCTGATAACCGTTGTTGTACGAGAATTCAGCCAATGGTAGGTGATCATCCCAGTTCTACCATGGTGGATGGCACATGCTCTCAACATGTCTTCCAGAACCTGATTCACCCTCTCTGTTTGGCCATCTGTCTGAGGGTGGTAGGCGGAGCTTCTAATCAGTTTAGTATCCAAAGCAGCATGCAACTGCTCCCAAAAGCGAGATACAAACAATGCACCTCGGTCTGAGACTATGGTCTTGGGTATGCCATGTAAGCATAGGATCCTGGCAATATATAACTCCACATATCTGTTGGCATGGAAATGTGTATGCACGGGGATGAAGTGAGCTGACTTGGTTAGTCGGTCAACGATCACCCAAATGGAATCATGTTTGTTGGATGTTAAGGGTAATCCCACAATGAAATCCATGCTCACATCTTCCCATTTCCATGCTGGAATTTTCAGGGGTTGCAACAGCCCTGATTTCCTCATATGATCAGCCTTCACTCATCTACACGTATCGCACTCGGATACGTACTTCGCTACTTCCCGCTTCATCCGTGTCCACCAAAATTTCTTTTTCAAATTTTGGTACATCTTGTTGCTGCCCGGATGAATGGAGTACTTAGACAAGTGAGCTTCATCGAGGATCTTCCTCAGCTCCATATCCCGGGGTAAGACTATGCGGTCATTGAACCATAGCGTCCCCTCCTAATCTTCCCGGAAACACTTGACCTCTCCGTTGTCTATCCGTCTCCGGAGATGTGCCATGCCTTTATCAGTCTTCTGAGCTGCAATGATGTCCTCCCTAATAGTAGGGATGAGGGCAAGGTTCTAAAGCGATCCATAAGGAAACAAGTATAAACTCGGCTCTTCCTCCTCCACCTGTGTAACGGTGAGGTGATGGACATGTGATTTCTGACTCAGCGTGTCGGCAACCACATTCGCCTTGCCGGGGTGGTAGTGAATGTCAATTTCATAATCTTTGATCAGTTCTAACCACCTCCTTTGCCTCATGTTCAGCTCCTTCTGGGTGAAAATGTATTTCAAGCTCTTGTGGTCGGTGTAGAGATGCACCAGATTCCCCAGGAGATAGTGCCTCCATATTTTTAGCGCCAAAACGACTGCAGCAAGCTCAAGATCATGAGTGGGATAATGTTGCTCATGGTTCCGAAGTTGCCGTGAGCCATATGCGACCACACGTCCTTCCTGCATCAACACACAGCCGAGCCCAATACCGGACGCGTCACAATACACGTCGAAGGGCTTTGTTGTATCCGGCTGAGCTAAGACCGGGGCTGTTGTGAGATGCTTCACCAATGCTTGGAACGCTCCTTCACACGCCGTGTTCCACACATATTTCGTTCCCTTCTTCAGCAATTCTGTCACCGGCTTAGCGAGCTTGGAGAAACTTGGAATAAATCTCCGATAGTATCCCGCTAACCCGAGGAAGCTTCTGACTTCATGAACTGAAGTGGGAGCTTTCCATTTCAGCACTTGCTCTATTTTGCTTGGGTCAACTGCAATGCCTTCAGCTGAGATGATATGTCCCAAGAATGGCACTTGGCTGATCCAAAACTCGCATTTACTAAACTTGGCGTAGAGCTTGTGGTCTCGCAATCGTTGAAGAATGATCCGCAAGTGTTTGGCATGTTCGGCTTCTGTCTTGGAGTAAACCAAGATATCGTCGATGAACAATACCACGAACTTGTCCAGATCAGGCATGAACACCGAATTCATGAGATACATGAAATGGGCTGGAGCGTTTGTGAGACCAAAGGACATGACGAGATATTCATATAATCCATATCTCGTCGAGAGGCCGTCTTCGGGATATCCTCCGCCCGGATCTTTATCTGGTGATATCCAGAGCGAAGGTCCACCTTTGAGAACACACTTGCACCCACAAGTTGATCAAACAATATGTCGATGCGGGGCAGTGGGTACTTATTCTTGATGGTGACGGTGTTGAGCGGCCGGTAATCCACACACAGCCTCAGGGTTTCATCCTTCTTCTTTACAAACAGCGCCGAGTATCCCCAAGGCGAGGAACTCGGCCTAATGAAACCCTTGCTCAACAGATCATTGAGCTGTTCTTTTAATTCAGCCAGCTCGTTTGGAGCTATTTTATATGGTCTCCGCGATATGGGCGTAGTCCAGGGTGCAAGTTCAATCTTGAACTCGACATCCCGCTCAGGTGGCATGCCCGGAAGATCATCAGGGAACACGTCGGGGTACTCCCGGACTACGGGAATGTCCTCCAACTTGAGAGATTCAGTATTGTTGATCGCCGAAACCTCTCGGATTGGATTATCTAATAGGAGGGACTGCGGACGGTGTAGTGGGAAGTTGAGGTGAACCGTTCGAGCTAAAGTTTCCAGGACAGCGCCATGGTAGCTTAGCCATGACATTCCCAAGATCGCATCAATCTTCTGCCCCTCAAGGATAATCATAGTGGTGGGATATATCTTCCCACCTAAGCATAATGGTGCTTTCGGAACCATCATAGTTGCTGAAATCTTTCCTCCCGGTGAGCAGATCATATAAGAACACTCGGTTGGAAAGGCTTCCAGCTGATGCTTAACCACACATGATGCACTTATAAAGTTGTGGGTTGCACCAGAATCAAACAATATCATGATGGCTTGGTTGTTGAGAGTAAACGTACCCGCCAGCACGTTGTCTCCCTCTGGGGCGTCCTCATTGTCGAGGTGGCGAACGCCCCCAGTCCGCTGACCAACCTTCTTGACCGGAGGTCGGCCTCGACCACCGCCCTGGAACTGGGCTTGCCCGCTGCTCTGCTGCCCCTGGGGACAGTCCTTCGCGAAGTGGCCCGCCTGGCTGCTGCTGCTGTCTTGGTGGTGGCATCGGTGGTCGGAACGGAGGTGACTGAAACGTACGTCCCCCGAACCGTTGAGGTCGCGCCGGTGGATGCCACTGCTGTCCGGATGGTATCCGATACACCATTCGGTACTTCTGGGGAGCGCCACCCCCACTGCTAGGTGGATCTCTGCGCTTCCTCTGCTCAGCTGCCAACTCCCGCTGAGCGTCCTCTTGCATAATCGCGGCATTGACTAGGTCGTTGAAGGTGCCGCGATTCCACTGAACGAGGTGTGTCTTCATCTCGGGGTGTAACCCCCGATAGAAATGTTCATGCTTCTTCTCTTCAGTGGAGATGTAATCTGACGCATATTGCGCCAGATGGTTGAAGGCACGGGAGTAGTCATGGGCACTCCTTCCGCCCTGCTTCAGTTCCAAAAATTCTTGGAACATCCTCTTCATTATTCCGGTAGGAATGTGATAGGCGTGGAACGCCTCCCGGAACTCTTCCCACTCCACGGCATGGCCAGCCCGACGTGAGGCAACATAATTCGCCCACCACACACCAGCGGCACCGTGAAGCTGCTGTGCTGCGAACAAAGTCTTTTGCCGCTCCGTGCATTGGAGCAGCCAGAACTTGGACTCGATAGTTCGCAGCCAGTTGTCGGCCTCCAGTGGTTCTTCGGCTTCTGTGAACACTGGAGGGTGCGTACTCATGAAATCCGAGTACGACACCTCACGGGGCTCACGGGGCCCCCTCTCTTGATGCCCCCCCCCCGCCTGGGATGTATTCTGCATGATCGTGCGGAGCAGGTCGGTCTGCTCCTCACGACCTCCCACCAGTGCCGCTATCACATCCGCTAGAGTAAGCGGAGGCGGCGGTGGTGGCTGCTGCTGCGGGGTGCTGTCGTAGGCCGGTGGCTGGAAGTCATCGCCTCCCTGCTGGCTAGAGCCACCAACGTCGTGCATGGTCCTAGTGCGAACAATCTACAACCATACGACAATTAACATCAGTCCCGCAACATATTGCATGCAGTCCAATAAAATAGGCGTAAAAACATAATGACAATAAAACATGCGATACATCTCGTATGTAGGTAATGTAATAACTTTGCACAAGCTACACCATTACCAGACCAAATACAAGCTAGTTTAATCCAACTTGATGAACCTCCTCTTTGGAAGCTCACCACAACTAGGTTTGGTCACTACGAGATGTCACTATCGCGTTGTCATCACGTATACCACCCTTTTATCTTCAATACGACACAAACATGGTCTCTAGTAAAAGAAACTTGAGTGAGACCTATACTCAAATCTTTCACTAGTTGAAGATAACGTCTCATGAGTATGTTCTACCCCATTGTAAGTACTTAAACCCCCTTCGGGTACAACACCCTCTCCAATGAGTTCAACTGTCACTCCTCTGTCAGAATGACCAGTTTCTACATATTCCAAGTTTTGATCTGGTTCTGGGCAGTTTCATGACTCAAGCTGAATACCAAAGTTAAAGTTAACTTCGGTATATTTCCAACGAGTATTTAATTTCCCTCAGATCAGCTCTGGTTCAAAAGTTATGGTAATTCAAAGTCAACAGAATTTCTGGGGAAACTTCCAACAGCACCTCCCTTGGAAGTTGCTGTTTTCTACCCTGGTTTCCACTGAAATCTATGCTGAAATTTCAGGAACTCTGAATTACAAGGATGTAACACATATTCTACCCTTTCTAAAGATGTATCATATGAAAATTTTAGATTTTTCTACTGGGAGTTATGTTTGAAAAACAGAGCAGTCCAGAGAGTGTTTAACTCTGTCCTGGTTCTGGACCGTTTACATTCCTCTAGGATTTAAGCCATCTTAAGGTGTGTTTCAGCTCTGGCGGTCTACAACAAAGTTGTAGAGTACTTAAATACCTTTCCAGAACTATATACCACACCTCCCTGGGCTAAAATACCTGTGAGTTATGCCCTGTTGAGTATCAGCAAACTTGCTGACCAAAACAGAGCACTCTGTTTTTCAACCTTTTGGAACTATACTAATCAACTATCAAATTTTTCTACCCAACCAGTTCTTAAATGTTGAACCTAATGATTTTAATTCCTTGTTATCATTATTTTGCATGCATATGCCTATGATATCTCGGTACTACGTTCCTCAAAAAGAAAATCCTAACTGGATTATACTGGCATCTACGTCTCAAGTGTGGCACTAAACGGTCTCTCGCACACATTTACTACACGGATACATACGTGGTTAGTACCTGCAGAAAACCACACAATAATGGTGCACTCAATGGTTGTTTTCATTTCAGGCAGGATCATATTGAAAAGTAAATACAAACGGCCGTATCATTACCATAAGGCCATCCTTGAGTTAGGTCACGTCTCAAGGTACGTGATCGTGTTTCAACACCACACGACGGGGAACCCGAGTATGTCATGAACGGGTCGTCACGGTTGGGAATGTTATCAATCCAACAGATACCACCTACTGCCCTGCAGGGCACGCTGATGGCAAGCGCTGCGTATGTCCCCCTGGGCTACTTCCAGACGAACACACTCTCGCGTTACTGACCACGCGATGGGGTCTCCACTTACTTGCCTAATGCACGCTAGGGATCAGCGTTTCATATGAACTCAGGGACATGAAGAGTCCAAGAGTTTCATATTAACGTCTCACACCAAGCTGTGAGACTCATTCCTGAACCACGTTCCTCGTCAGGAGAGCTAACCGAAATTGAACCGCTTTCGGTGGCGTTCCTTACCATTCTTACCAGAGCGTAGGTGTGTCGTTATATAATTAAAATTCAGAATTATAACACATAGGTTAGTCTTTGCCACTTTAAGTAACTATGCTAATATAGCCCTTACTTGGGCAACTACCGAATCCTCACCGTAAACCTAAGTCTTCCCGTAATAAAGTCCTTAATTACTGTGCTATCCCCAATGCAGCTCTGATACTAGGCGGTGGAGGACCGGAATCCGCTCATCCAGGATCGCAGAGGGTGGTGCCACATGATGCGACACCCGACAGCACACGTCATAAGAACACAATATATTACATGGGAAAACAACTAAACTGTACAAACAGGTACAATACTCAGTTACAAACTATTGTCTTTATTACACAGTGGAAGTCTACTTTTCTACACTCACGCCCGCCTATCTAGCAAAATTTGGTTGCCCATCCCTAGGGCAACCCACACTAGCTGCACGTCTCAGCTCAGCGCGGTGTGTACGGCTCCCACTCAGCTGTGGTCCCCGACGGAGGGTAACCCTCACCGATGGACTCGTACTCCGAGTCCGTGGGTGGCTCCTCACCAGAAAAAGACTTAAGAAGCAACCGTGAGCACGATGGCTCAACAAGACTTAACCGACTCACCTAGGCATGAAACTCTACATGAGGTGTACAATGAACATAGGATAGTAACATTGCAACAAAAGGACACGCCTAACGGTTCATCCTTAATTCATCTTTTTAGCAACAAGTTAACAGTTCGGAAATCTGAAATTTAGTAGGCAATATTTGGTGGCACACAGGTAGCAATACAATTATATCAATCAGCAATATTGAATCATCATATTACATACATTAGCCTACGTCACGACTCAGTGACTAAGTGGTACTCTTCACCGCGAGGGACGGCGAATCGACTCGATATACACCTGCAGGGACACCCAAAGAGCACGTCACGTACGCCCACCCGTGGAGCTGCACAGCACGCTCACTCGATGTCGTACGGTACAACCTTTCACCCAACAGCCCAAACGTCGAACCGGTCGCACCGAAACGAGCAGGAGGTTCCCCACATGGAGCATCTCTCTATGCCCGTTGGCAGATTTCCACCTTGCTGACCTCAGCCTACACCTATAAATCGGTGCGTTATGCCTCGACGCCCGGAGGTTTAGGTTACATCGGTTTATCGGGGCCCATATATCCGATATGCCTTCGGTACAGTCAAACTTGATCAGCGTGGGCTGCACACAGATCGGTCCTCAATCGACACGGACAGGGATGCGCACACAAGACTTCCTCTTGCTGCGCCCTAGCCCCTGCCTAGTCTCATTTTCATTACTAAAATGATCTCACATCACTCAACCGAACCCGTGTGTCCCAAGCCTAAACTCGCGAGTAGATTCCAACTACTCGACTTGTACCGAAGTCCTATGAATCATTAAGCATAGCCAGTCTATTCAAGGTCTTAGACACTACCCTCACTCTTATCGGAAACTTTTTGGTTATGCAAGTGGGGTTCCATCCATCCTATACCAAATGCACATTCATACTTCATACGACACATGTAAATAAAGTAAAACTTATAAAAAGGGTTAATGCAAACTGGGGCTTGCCTTGTTACTGCTGGTCAGGAGTTAGTTCTTCTTCCGGAAGTAGGAAGTCGAGTACCTCCGGAGCTTCCTCGCCTTCAGCGACTACACGTTAATGAAATACTACATGTTAATGGATATGCACATAAGTTTGTTGTAATGCTTCTTCTATTAGTTCTAATAACCAGTTTCTGACAACTGGAACTCTGTTCAAGAATTCAAAATGAAACTGGGGCTAGTGGTTTGGGTTTAGACCTAAGCACATGGTTAAGTGCTAAGTGGTTATCCGCCTCTTCCACATTGATCACCTCAAGTGGTTAAACAGAGCAGTGGTGATCCAGAGCTCCAATGGAGCTGAGAATTTTTGTGTGAGTTCCTTGTCACAAGAAAACCCCCTGGACCAAAATTTAGCACTTTCCATTGAGTGGTTTGTTCAGAATAATTCTCTTAGCAAATAAGCAAAGGAGAATTAATTCTGAGGTAACACCCCTGTTCATGCCAAACATAGTGAATTACAATTTGAATTATAGCTCATATAGTTTGCATGAATTTTCGTAGCAATTTAGGAGCTAAGATCTGCCCAGAACTGAATTTCCATGTTTCAGAAATTCTCTGAAAATGTTTCTGTATTCAAATGAACACAGCACCTTTAAATCTGAATTGCCCTGGTCAAATCAACTCCAAATGGTCTGATACTTTTACAGGGGTTCACTAACATCCTAAAGAATATTCTGGCCAAATTTGAGGATATTTGGATGAACCAAACTCCCTCTAAAATTCTTTTGCTGAAAAGCTTTAAAGAATTTTCCAGAATTAAATAATGGGTTTCATACAAATTGGGTTGCATAATTGGATAGAGATATGCAAGATGAATCCAACCCAATTTGAATCACTAAATTTGGAGCTTCCTAGCAAAAGTTATAAGGTTCTAAAGTTTGGGGAAATTCTGGAATTCGAATTAACGGGAAAAGTTCAAATTCCTGACAGCGGGCCCGGCCCCCACGTGTCACCACCTCGGCTGCGCCACACGGGGCCACAGGACTATTCTCCGCATGGTCACAGCTAATCCGGTGCAACAGAAAATCCCCACAATGTGTATTGAGCGACTGATGAGCGGGCCCGGCCGGCTCATCTTCTTCCTGGTGCCAGCCCCTTTTCCCGCGCCGCCCCCTCGCCGGCAGCTCACTGAAGCTCGTCGGACCCGGCTTCCCGGTTGCCTCTCAGCCAGAAACTCGCCGCCTGGGCCTAATTTCGTGCGCTGAACACGCTGGCACCAACTGCTCCGGCCGGCGGTGGCCCTAACCTAGCTGGCGATGGTGCAGCGGCTCCGGGTCACTTCGGCGATGTCACCCGGCCAACTTAGCCCGCCAAAACCTCGGTGGAAGGGCTCTTCAGCACCAGGGGATCTCAGGAAAGGTCGACAGGGCCATGCAAAGGCTCGGGGAGAGCTCTAACCCAGCCGTCACCGTGGGCCCGATCCTTCCCGCCATACCCGCGGTTGGAAAACCGGGAAATACGCCGGCTACCGCTAAAATCAAGCTAGGGTTACAAAGCAAACTTGGGCGCCGTCAAGTCTAGCTCCTGTGAGTGCAGTATGACATGCTCTAAGCAAGTATACGTTGGGAATTTGTGGGTTTCTTACCAGAAGGTGGTTCTGCACCGGCTGGAAGTGTTTTGCGAAATTCGCCGGCGATGCTCAATCACTTGGTCCAGGTTTTGGGGTCGAGCAGCGTGGAGTATTGGCGTGTCCAAAACCTCCCTGACTCGGCCGTGACAAGCCTTCTGCCGAGCTGCCCACAGAAGCACCTTTGCTCGGTTCTTCCCGGCCGCCGCGAAGACACAGTTTTCTCGGGTTGTGATGGCGCGGCTCGACTGGAAATGGCGTGCACGGATCATGGGAAGTCCTGTGGTGGTGTTTGGGTGAGTTGTCGAGGCTTGCCCACGCGATGAAATCTCTCCTGAGCGGTTGAACACGGCGGCTGCTCCTCGGTGCTCTAGCGTGCGAGAACGGTGGGGGGCTGGGGTCTCCTCGGTGTTGTGGCTCGTTGAGGCACGGCTGAGAGTTAAGGCCCCCACGAGGAGCTCACCAGCGCGAGAGGGAGGAGCAGGAGCTGTCGCCCGGTGCTCCCCGGTGAGTCACGGTGGAACCTCGGCTCTGTTCCGAGTGCAAGACTTAACCCCTAAGGCTATTGATCTTTGTGCATTTTTAACCTCCCCAATGACATGTGGGACCCACTGGTCAGTGCTCCCCCACCCCTCAAAAGATCTCCAAAAAATTGGCAAGGGATGAATTCAAATGTTTGGAGTCTCAAACTGAGCTACATTTGTATGGTTGGGCAAATTTCCCCCAAATTCAAATGTATATTTGAATTCTTTGCACATTTGGATCCTTTTTGGAAAAAAATGGGTAGCAAACCTTTTCAAAAATTTCTGAAACTTTGCCTACCCACTAATTTGGACCTAAGGAATCCAATTATGCACTCTACTTCTTGTGTTAGCTGCTGCAACCATGAGTTTGAATACAACAGTTTTGAATCACCATGATGTCCTCCCCTCATTTGGATTTTGAGTTGGACATTAGTTCAAATTCTGATTTTCAACCCTCCCATTGCACTTGAGTACTTCAACTCAGTGGTCTTAATCCAACTAGGGTCCAAAAATGTGAATGACTCTAAGTTGGTTTTAGAATCACCTCTCATGTGTTATCACATGTGTGAAGAGTTTGAACCAACACCCTTTTGATGGAGGTTCCTTGCTCTTCACAATATATTCACAACATATCCACAACAAAGCTGTGGTGTTGTGAGGTGATGAAAAGTTTTTGCAAGTCCCTTTTTCTTGGGCTTTTACACTATATTAGTCCTCATCTCTCCACCAGGAGAATTAACTAACATAGTGTGTTCCATGTGTGATATGGGCAGATTATACTTGGCAACATACTTGGATGATATGAATGAATGCGATGCTCCGGAATCAAATAAAACAGTGGCTGGGTTGGAGTTGGCAAGGAACATACCGATCACGACGTCCTCAGCCTGTTGCGCCTCCTCAGCGGAGACATGATTCAAATTGCCACGAGCGTAGTTCTTCTGTCCATGGTTACCTTGATTAGCTCCTCTGTTCGGCCGTGGGTTCTGCTTGGGCGCGTTGGTCGGCCGTCCAAGGCCTTTCCTCAGGCACTGACTTGCAAAGTGTCTCGCCTCTCCGCATGCAAAGCATGCCTTGTTGCCCAAGACAGCAGGAACGGTGGGGCGAGGGTGGTTTTGAGCGTATGCGCCCATGTTGGGATGGGGCGCAGAAGGCAAAGGCACACGAGGTGCTTGCATGACAGGACGTTGCTGCAGTGGCTGATTAGGGCGAGGTGGATTTGCATTGTGGAAAGTAGAAGCGGACAAGCCATACTGTGGTGCAACTGGTGGCATGAAACGGGGACGTACATTGCTCCCTTGTGGCTGGTATGGCATCTTCCTCTTGCCCTCTTGCTCAATCTCACGGATCTTGCTCTCAACCACTATATCTTTGTCAACAAGTTTCTGGAAGTTTGCATAGTTGTTGTTGAGCAGCTGAAATTGGATCTCATTGTTCAACCCTCTCATGAACAAGTATTGCTTCCTTTGATCCGAGTTGACATCTTCTGGAGCATACCTTGAATGCTGCGTGAACTTGTTGAGGTACTCATTCACGCTCTTCTTTCCTTGGCGGAGACCTTCGAACTCTTGCCTTTTAAGCATCATGACTCCAGCAGGGACGTAATGAGAGAAGAAACTCTCTTTGAACTCAGCCCAAGTGATAGTCTCCTGGTTGTCATGAGCATTGCAAAGAGCGTCCCACCAGTTAGCGGCTGCTGCCATAAGTTGGTGCGATGCGAAGAGAACTTTCTCCCGATCATTGCACCGAACAATAACAAGCTTCTTCTCCATGGACTTCAACTAATCATCAGCCTCCATGGGATCATTAGCTTGTGCAAAAGTAGGCGGTCGAGTCCTCATGAACTCTCCCAATCTGTTGTGAGCCGGCGGTGGTGGCGGTGGTGCAGGAACAGGGTTAGGATTGTTGTTGTTGTTGGCTTGCAGCTGACCCAAAGTTTGGATCATGGTTTGCATGAGGTGGTTCTGCATAGCCATCAACCATTCAAGGTTGTTTGCACCAGCCCCGGGGTTAGCATTCTTAGGAACTTCATCGTGGCCATCCTCTTGTGGTTCATGGTTGCTACGAACTTTCCTCCTTTGACGGATGGTGTTTTCCCTCACCATCTGTGAGAGAGAGTTGAGTAGAATAGAAAAGAGAAGTTTAGGTTGATACCCCAGCTATATGCATCAAGGTGTATGAACTAAATATCTTCTTCTATTAATATCAGCCTATACAAGGTTGTGAACACATGCCAAAAAATCTCACATCTCTCTACTATGTGTGGATGTGGATATTCATAGAAGTGTCCCACAGCTCACACTCAAGCACACAAACATAAGCAATCGTCACAAAAATTCAACATGCCACTCCTATTCAAGCTACTATGATTAAACGTTCCTATTACGGCTTATTCAATGGGAATCCTAAACTTAATCATGTGAACTGGTGTTGTTCCCGCCGTGTGACGGGGGTGGTCCATCGGAGACCTCAATGGGGTTAAGTGCGCTCCCACGTGGTGGTGAACGAGTGCTTATGTGTGTCGTGCTCCTGATCACCGGTATCTAAAAATAGGACATGAGAAAACTTTAAGAAGGAAGAATTAACTCCAAAACTTCGGAAGTTATGGAGCAAGAAAGCAAAGGTGTGGCTGTCCAAAAGAAGAGAAAAGAGGGGCTGAAAATAACACTTTGCGGTGGCTGAATTGACAAGGAAGTGTAGCAGCAAGCAATTTTCGAAAATAGAAGTTTAGAGGAGTGTTCCTATGTGTTCTAGAGTGTCCATTCTACCTAGGCTTCCGTCACGGTCAACGTGGCTCAGATACCAATCTGTGATGCCAGGTCCCATAAAACACGGAACCCAGCTAATGCATATGTGTGCCCAGGATGTTCATCACACATATACATGTAATCGACAAACTGAATTCAGAATATAACCAAGAATAAATAGGGTTTAAGTATTTTATTATAATGACTGATGAATATCTAACTTATTCTAGCAGCGGAAGTCTCTAAACGATAGCGGAAGCAAAACTAAACAGCAACGGCTCCATCTTCAACTCCACAGGCAAGTTGACGGTAGTTCGCACGCCTAGTACTCCACATGATCTTTGAAGTACTCCTCTCCTGTTGCTGATGTCTGTATGATAATGCAAGGGTGAGTACATGTCGTACTCAGCAAGTGCGGGAAAAGTATGACATGTATCTTACAGCAAGGTAGGGAATAAAAAGGCTCATTGCAGAAAGCAAAGTTTATTTCACAAACATGATAAAAACAGCAGCTATCTTTAAGTGAATTTAGTCCCATCATATATTTAATTAAAACAGCAGCATACCTCCTTCATAATTCACCACTTTTCATGTCTCACCCAACCATTAGTCTTTCTCAACTTTATCTCATGCTCATAATAACCATCTCATGTTCATATCCACCTCATAATCATATAACCGAAAACCAAACTCATTGTCATGACTCAACAGTCCTGAAACCAATCCCAATAACCATACCAAGACCATAACCAAATAACCATCCCAAGTTTCCATCCCAAATTTCCCTCTAATCATGTGAGTTGGCCAGGCACTTGTGACCGTAAGCACGGCTATCATGATAGTTTTACACTCTGCAGAGATGGCACCACTTTACCCACAAGTTTGTGATTTTGTCACCCGTCTGCGACTGCAAAACCTCCATTTTACTAGTACACAACCGTCGGTGTATGGCCAAGAGATCACAAAATAGCCTTTACAAAGGGGCTACTAGATGTATGGACTCACTAAGGTTTCACCAGCAGGCTCGAATCACCATTCTCCAACCAACGGGCCCCCTCTTGTGCCATGCAGTTCCCAGGGCAGTCCTCTCTCGACTCCCATTCCCCGCACCTTCCACGGTCCATAACAATCTAGCAACTTACCTAATTAGTCAGCTAAGCCGCACCCATATTTGGCCTTGTGGTGGCAATGCTTTCCTGGCATGTGCTGGCATGAACCGGTCTTTAGATCTACAGCAAGTAAACCACCATCTCATCTACCACATCCACGAACCAAGATTGCCTAGATCTTCCCCGATTCTATGCTCATTATTATCATCAAGTTCTTATCGTCATTATTCGTATGAGTGCAGTACTTAGACATGTTCTATTTCTCCTTCCCATATCCCGTAGATTAGCGAAGCAAAAAGGAAAAATGACCATACCCGACTCATCAACTTCCCCGGCGACAAGGGTGGTTAACAAACTAGTAAACTCCTATAAAAGGGTGTCCCATCAAGTTGACTCAAGCATACATGTTTTTGCAAACAAAACAGTTTCCAAAACATGGGATCAATATGGTCAAGGGGCACTTGCCTTGCTCCTGTGGCTCTGGTTGCTCAAGCATCTCGAAGTCTTGGCGCTGTAGTTCTTCGTAGATGGCTTCCTGAGCTTGTCCTTCTACTCACGACCATGGACATACAAAATTTACAGCAATCAAACATCATGCACAACTCTACTCAAGATGCAATGGTGTCGATGAATGCAAACCCTAGGGTGCTGTTTTATTAAACCAGTTTGTACGTGTTCTTGCATGGGGTTTTATGATGAACACGGGTGTAAGGATCAAGTGTGGACGTGGTGATGATCTTGACTCAACATCTAGATCAATTCCACCATCAAAAACCGATCAACACGTGATCTGTCCATACGAAACAGCTTCTGTTCAAAGGGAACAAAGAAAACAGACGCGAAGAAACCGCGACGAGGTCGTAAGATGGGTACGAAGACCTACCTCACTTCTCTTTGGTGACGGAGCCTTCCTCCTAGCAACGGCAGCAGCTACGGCGAGGCGCGACGGCGCTCGTCGGCGGGTTCACCGGTGGGGCTCACCGGTGACTGAACTCCGGCAGGGGGTTCAACTAGGCGAGTTGGGGGCTAGGGCCTCTAAGTTGTCGACTTGGGAAAGGTGTTATGGCCAAGGGGGTTTTTGGGTTCTATTTATAAAAGGAAAAGAAAAGTCCTACTCCGATTGGATTTCAAATAAGAGTCCTATTCAATTTGTTTTGGATCTTAACAACTTATATCTAATTGATTTGGTGTGGTAGCAAGGTGGAAATCGTGTCGGTTTCCTCAGTACCGGGTATTCCCGCGCGCACAGGAGAAAAACCGCTTATGGATCTCGTCACCTCCGCAGGGTGAGCTCCGGAGGCGCCACGTGTCCAGTGGGGACCGGGCCTCCCTTTTCCTCAGAGGCGAGCTCCGGATGCGCCACGTGTCTGGCGGGCTGGACCTCCCTTCTCCTCAGAGGCGAGCTCCGCGTAAGCCACGTGTCTGGCGGGCGGGACCTCCCTCTCCCTCAGAGGCGAGCTCCGCGTGCGCCATGTCTCTAGCGGGCGGGACCTCCCTTCTCCTTAGAGGTGAGCTCTGGGGGCACCACGTGTCAGTGTCGGACCTCCCCTCTCCTCGGAGGTGGGCTCTGAGAGTGCCACATGTCCAGAAGCGCCGGACCTACTTTCTCCTCAGAGACGAGCTCCGAGAGTGACACGTGTCCAGCGGGGTCGGACCTCTCGGAGGTGAGCTCTAAGGGTGACACATGTCCAGCGGGGCCGGACCTCTCGGAGGCGAGCTCCAAGGGTGACACGTGTCCGGCGGGGCCGAACCTCATCCCTTCCGCAGGGCTGAGCTCCGCGGGCGCCACGTTGCCAGCAGGCCACTGGAAGTGTCGACAGCGCTCCTCGGCAAATTAGAATTGGCTCTTTTCAGCTATCTTTCTCCCTTTTTTATGATTCTTTCCCATTTCTATTTCTTTTATAATGTTTTTCTATATGCAATGCATAAATATGAAATTGAGGGTGTTACAGGCAGTAGGTGGTATCTGTTGGGGTGATAAAATTCCCATCCGTGACGACCCATTCGCGCTCTACTCAGGTTCCCCATCGTGTGGTGTTAAAACACGATCACGTACCTTGAGACGTGGCTTAACTCAAGGACGGCCGTATGGCAATGATACGGGCATTTGTATTTACTTTCAAATATGGACCTGCCTGAAATGAAAATGACTATTGAATGCATCATTATTGGGTGTTCTTCTGCAGGTACTAACCACGTATGTATCCCGTGTAATATACGTGTGTGAGAGACCGTTTAGTGCCACAATTGAGACGTATATGCCGGTATAATCCGGTTTGGATTTTCTTTTTGTGAGGAACGTTGTACCGACATATCATAAGCATGTGTATGAAAGATAATGATAACCAGGAACTAAAATCACCAAGTTTCAACATTTAGGACCCTGGTTGGGTAGAAAATTCAATAGTTAATCAGTTTAGCTCATAGGGATTGAAAAACAGAGTGCTCTGTTTTGGCAGCAAGTCTGCTGACCTTTGACAGAGCATAACTCACAGATTATTCAGCCAATGTAGGTGTGGGATATAGTTCTGGAAAGGTGTTTAAGAACTCTACTACTTTGTTGTAGACTCCCAGAGCTGAATCGCAACTTAAGATTGCTTAAATCCAAGAGGAATGTAAACTGTCTAGAACAAGGATAAATTTAAAACACTCTCTGGACCGTTCTGTTTTTAAAGCATAACATCCTGTAGAAAAATCTAAAATTTTCATATAATACATTTTTGAAAAGGGTAGGAGATGTGTTACATCTTTTTAATTCAAAGTTTCTGCAATTGCAGCATTGAACTCAGTGGAAATTAGAGTTGAAAACAGCAACATCCAAAGGAGGTGCTGTTGAAATTCTTCCAGAAATTTCTGTTGACTTTGAATTATCATAACTTTTTCACCAGAGTTGATCTGAGGGAAAATAAATACTCGTTGGAAAGATACTGAAGTTAATTTTAACTTGGGTATTCAGCTTGAGTCATGAAAATGCCCAGAACCAGATCAAAATCTGGAATATGTAGAAACTGGTCATTCTGGCATAGGGATGACAGTTGAACTCATTTGAGAGATTGTTGTACCTAGGGGGTTTAAGTACTTCCAATGGGTTAGAACATACTCATGAGTAGTTATCCTCAACTAGTGAAAGAATTGAGTATATGCCCTACTCAAGTTCTTTTGCTAGAGACCATGTTTGTGTCGTATTGAAGATAAAAGGGTAGTATACGTGATGACAAAGCGATGTAACGTCTCGTAGTGACCAAACCTAGTTGAGATCAACTTCCAAAAAGGAAGTCTGTTAAGTTGGATTTAACTAGTTTGTATTTGGTCTGGTAATGGGGTAGCTTGTGCAGAGTCATTACATTATCTGTATACGAGATGTATCGCATGTTTGTACTGTCATTATGTTTTATGCCTATTTTATTAGACTGCATGATGTATGTTGCGGGACTGATTTTTTATTGTCGTATGATTGCAGATGGTTTGCACTCGGACCACGCATGAGATCGGTGGCTCTAGCCAGCAGGGGGGTGATGACTCCCAGCCACCGGCCTACGACAGCACCGCACAGCAACAACCACCACCGCCGCCTCCGCTTACACTAGCGGATGTGATCGCGGCCCTGGTGGGTCACGATCATGCAAAATACGTCCCAGGCAGGGGGCGTCAAGAGAGGGGGCCTCGTGAGCCCCATGTTGTGACGTACTCGGACTTCATGAGTACGCACCCTCCAGTGTTCACTGAAGCAGCAGAACCCCTGGAGGCCGACAACTGGCTGCAGACAATTGAGTCCAAGTTCGGAATGCTCCAATGTACGGAGCGGCAGAAGACTCTGTTCGAGGCGCAGCAGCTTCA
Source organism: Neostapfia colusana (assembly GCA_030760725.1). Taxonomy (NCBI): domain Eukaryota; kingdom Viridiplantae; phylum Streptophyta; class Magnoliopsida; order Poales; family Poaceae; genus Neostapfia; species Neostapfia colusana. Next base: position 59,953,020 of record JASWHV010000006.1, on the reverse strand, counting down.
CAGTGCCGCTGGAGCATGGTGGGCGAACTATGTCGCCTCACTGCCGGCTGGCCATGCCGTGGAGTGGGAAGAATTCCGGGAGGCATTCCGCGCCTACCATATCCCTCCCCGGATAATGAAGCGGAAGTTCTAAGAGTTCTTGGGGCTGAAGCAGGGCGGGAGGAGTGCCCACGACTACTCCCGTGCCTTCAACCATCTGGCGCAATATGCGTCGGATTATGTCTCCACCGAGGAGAAGAAGCGAGAGCACTTCTATTAGGGATTACATCCCGAGATGAAGATGCATCTCGTCCAATGCAATCGCGGCACGTTCAATGATCTAGTCAACGCCGCGATAATGCAAGAAGATTCTCAGCGGGAGTTAGCAGCTGAGCAGCGGAAGCGCAGCACTCCACCCAGCAGTGGGGGTGGAGCTCCCCAGAAATACCGCATGGTGTATCGGACACCATCCGGTCAGCAGTGGCATCTACCGGCACGACCTCAACAGTTCGGGAGTCGTTCTTTCCAGTCACCCCCGTTCCGACCGCTGATGCCACCACCGTGACCACAACAACAGCAGCAGCAGAAGATGGTACCCCGGGCGTTTCCACCGCCACAACGCACCCCGGGTTTCCGTCCGCCGACCAGCGGAGGACCGCCTCGCTACACTTGCTTTACGTGTGGCCATGCGGGCCATTTATCAAAGGACTGTCCCCAGGGCAGCAGAGCAGCGGGCAAGCCCAGTATCAGGGAGGTGCTTGAGGCTAACCACCGGTCAAGAAGGTTGGTCAGCGAACTGAGGGCGTTCGCAACCTCGACAATGAGGACGCCACAGAAGGAGACAACGTGCTGGCGGGTACGTTCACTCTCAATGATCAAGCAATCATCATATTATTTGATTCTGGTGCAACCCACAGTTTCATAAGTGCATCCTATGTGGCGAAGCATCAAATGAAAGTCTTCCCAACCGACTGCTCCTATATGATCTGCTCACCGGGAGGGAAGATTTCAGCAAATATGATGATTCCAAAAGCACCTCTGTGCTTAGGTGGGAAGATATATCCCACCACCTTGATAATCCTTATGGGGAAAAAGATTGATGCAATCTTAGGGATGTCATGGTTACGCTACCATGGCGCTGTCCTGGACACTCAGACACGGACAGTTCATTTGAATTCTCCCTTCCACCGTCCGCATTCCATGGCGTTAGATGTAAGGGCCTCAGTTTTTGACACACATTTGCAGTGTTCATCACCACACCACACACCTCATTTGAGGAAGGATGATGAACACAAATGAAGAGCAAGTAACAATTATCAACATGCTCATTAGAGAACAAACTCACACATTGCCAAAGTGGTATTTCACACATGTGATATAGATGGGCTGGACATATGAAAACTCCTACACTTTATTAAGGATGTCCATGCCAAGTTTCACCCAGATTCAAAACCTTTTTGAGGCCATTTTGGGTATAGTTAGGAATAGGGCAGTTTGAAACCATATTCAAATTCAAACTGTTTTTACCACATGAATTTAAAAGTGGGAGGCATATTCTTACTCAGCACATTTTTGTGAGCTCACACACCAATTTTCACTCCATTTGGAGTTGATCTTGACATGAGCTAAGTGGGAGAAATTCAAACTTTATTTGAATTTCAAACTGAACTTGTGCTGAAATTCATTCAAACCAAACCTCATTTGAACTTTGATCAATTCAAATGGCTCATGGGTGAATAATTTGAATTGCCAAGGGTAGTATGGGGTTCACTGTTTACAACAGTGATTAGGAGTAAATTTCAGAGGTTAAAACTGGAAGTGGGACCCACATGTCAGCCACTGCTCAGATCAAACCGACTGAGACTTTTTCACTCGGGTCGCTGAGCCGCAGCGGTGATCGCCACCGAGGGCAGCCGCCGCGCCAGCAGCTGCTTGCCCACGCGCGTGCGCGAGGCGGTGCAGAGCCTTCTTAAGGCGCCTGCCCCCTCCCCGGCCGAGGCACCGCTGTTCTTCCACGCAAGAACTCAGCGCCGGCCGAAAATTTCCGCAGCTCGGAATCGATCGGAGAACGCCGATCGCCGCTCCCTCCGTCCACTCCAGAGCCCCAGCAAGGTACTAGAGACCTTCCTCCGTCCTCCCCGTTGCTAGAATTCAGTTGAAACCGATTGATATCGGCTGTGCCGAAAGATCAAATTCGGGACTTGGAACCGCCGCACCCCGGGCTCTCGTGGACAGCCCAACCAGGGTGTTGTCACGCCCGAGCCAAGGCACCCTTGGACGCGCGGGTGACCGGTGCTGCTCATCCCCGAGCCACAGCTCAAGTGGTTGCTCACCGGCAGCAAATTTCCATTTTTCCCCTTTCTGTGTGCACAATGACCTTCGGGTACGATTCTGTTTAATTCATGCTCTAGAAAGGATTAGGGGGCCTCAAACCGCTCTCACACGAGCTAGACACGGTAACGCACAAGTTGCCTTCACAACTCTGGGCCGGAGAACCCCTGTACCCGGCGTAATTTGAGGTCTACCAATGGCGGAATGAACGGGCGGCATCGGGCGCACGGTGAGGACCTATTTCGGGCCTTCCCCGAGCTGCCTCGAGCTCATGTCGACCTTCTCTGAGGTCCACTGATGCTCCCCGACCGGTTTCCCAAGGAATTGAGGTGCTAGGGAAGTCGGCCGACATGGCCGAAGTCGTTCCGAGGTGGCGGCTCGTCGCCGACCATGCTCCGGCCATTGTCATGAGTAGCTGACCCTAGAATTCTGTTCCCCGAGTAAAAGTAGGCAGGGGCGGCCAGGATCGAGAAGTTTGGAGCTGTACAGAAGCCGGCGGCGAGCTCTCCGGCGAGGTCCCTCGGCGGCGGAGCGCGGGCGTCGCGAGGTTGAAGAAGGGGGTGGACCCCAGCTGTCAGCGGCCGATATTTTGAATCGGGATCCATCTGCGGCCGGGATCGGGTGTGCTGGCACGCAAAATCCTTGTGGGCCGCGGTGTGCCGTCGCCTCGGCGTGCGACGCATGTCCCTTGGGCCCACGCGCGAGTTCAAACTTTTCCCCGATTTTCAAATTTCCTTCAAACTTCAAATCCTCATAACTTTGGCTAGAAAGCTCCAAATTGAGTGAACCAAATACTGCTGGGTTCAGCTCTCCGAGTACTTTCCAGCAAATCAAGTTTCACTTCATGAAAACCTTTAATTCTCCAGAATTAATTCCTCAAAGTTTAAACTGTTAGGAATTTTAACTGGAGAATCCTTTGGAGGAAAATCCTGAAATTTTGCTGGTATGTTCACCAAAATATCCCTGGACTACCATAAAAATTTCAGATCCATTTGAGCTCATCTGATCCACCTAATGGTGTGATTAGTGAAACTGTTCCAGAGGAAATAGAAAATGTTCAGAAACATTTTCAGAATTTTCTCTAAAATTGTTTAGCTCATAACTTTAGCTAGGAACCTTCAAATTAAGTGATACCAACTCCATTAGAACCCTCTGAAAATCTAGTTTTCAGAAAGTCATAGTTGGCTTCATGAAAATTCCTAGAACACCCTAGGAGTTCCAATTAATGTCAAGGACATAATTAATTGTGGAGGGCTCAAATGAGCTTTGCTGCAAGTAAAACTTGACCAATTCTTTGTTTAGGTTGTAGCCAAGCCACAATAAAAGTTTCACAGTCATTAGGTCTGTCTAGCAAAAGTTATAGACTTCACAACTTCAAACCTAATACAAATGCATTAAATTAATACATGTACTGTTTCTGTCATGTAGTCGCTAAGGTCGAGGAGGAACCCGAAGTCCTAGACTTCGTTACTCCGGAGGAGCAGCTAGCCTACGACCAAGAGCAGCCAGACAAGCTCCGGTTTGCATTAACCTTTTTACAATTTTTTATTGTTTTGAGCACATACTTGTTTCCTTTATTCTGTGCATTAGCGTCTTGTTTGGAAGCCCCACTGCATAGCCAAGAGAACCATGGGTTGGGTTTAGGATTGCAAACCTCGTTAGCTACTGCATTGCTAAGATAGAGTAGGATTCGGTACAAGTCGAGTAGTTGGAACTACTCGCGAGCATAGGCTAGAGGCACTCGACTCGGGTAGTGATAGCACATGAAACACATGGCAAGAAAATGAGACCAAGCGGAGGGTAAGGGCAGCAGGACTTTGGGGCCTGTGTGCGGTAGCTCCGCTTGTGTCGATTGAGGACCGAGCCGTGTGCAGGCCTGTTGAACAAGCTAGAACAGTACCGAAGACCTACCGGCTATATGGGAACCGGGAAACTGATGTAACTCAGGTAGCTGGGTATTGAGGCATTGCCCGTCGTTCAGAGGGTAGGTTGAGAGCTCGAGGTGTAAATCGGCTGGCGGCACAGAGATGCGCGTGCAGAGACCTCTTGCTCGGGACGATGGGACCGGTTCAATATTTGGCTGACGGGTGAAAGGTAGTTGCGTACGGCGTCCGTGATGGTTGTTGTAGGCAACATCGAGTACGGGCGTACGTGATGGGTTGTTCGGGTAACCCTGCAGGTGTAAATCGATTATAATCGCCGTCCCTCGCGGTCAGTGAGTACCACTTGTTCACTGTACCGTGACGTAGAAAGAATAGGCTAGTTACATGTTAAAATGTTGCTGATTGAAAGCTGGACATTGATTGTTAATGATATGCTGTAGCTTAGAGCTAACTAAAGTCTTTTCAACTTTGGGCAAAGTACATGAGAGAAATGTGTTTCTTGTTTGATTGCGGCTCTCTCATGTGCCTTAGCGTAAGGTTCTCCACAACCTGCTGCTAAAACTTGAAAGTAAGGTTCTACTAATTAGGCGAGTCCTTGCAACTGATTTTCACCTCATGTAACCCATTACCCTCATGTAGAAGTTCCATGTTTAGGTGAGACGGGTCAGACTTGCTGAGCCTTCGTGCTCACTGCTTGTGTTTGAAGCTTTTGCAGGGTTCTATGAGGAAGGGACTCCCGAAGAGGAGACGGAACCCCAGGAGGGGAACCCCATCGAGTGGGAGTCGTGCACGCCGCAGAGTTAGTGTGCGTGTGTGCTAGCAAGGGCATGTTCAAGGGCTGAACGTGCACTTGATGCTTAGTCTACGCCCGCGAGTGTAGACTGAACTTATTTTGATGTAAACATGTTCATAACTTGTTTATGTAATAAAATTCCGCTTCCGCTTTGTACCTTTGACGTGTGTTATACGGTGCTGTGCAACGCAGCACCCCTCAGCGTGATCCTGGCTCGACAGGACCATTGGGGTCGTGTCAGCGTGGTATCAGAGCTCGCTTGAGGTTTAACGCACTACAAAGGTCATCGTTTTCAAAATCCAGTGAGGAACGAGTTAGTAGCCCGTATAAGGATGTTATTAGCATATAGAAAGTGGCATATTAACCTATTTGTTATGTCGGAAAATCGTGTATCTCGGGACGTTTATGTCTTGGGGGGTACACGCGAGTGCTGTCCACCAGTGCGCACAAGCTGAAGGGTGGAGCCCCACGGGTGGCAGGTAGCCCGACCCGCTTTAGTATCCTCTACGACTCTTCATGTCGTTTGGGGTATTCGAGCAACGTCTGTCCCTGGCGTGCGTGGTGCAACTTGGGAGACCCCGTCACGTGGTCTGAAACGTGAACACGTAACTCAAGGCGTGTTTGGCTTGAGAACATCCGGGCGAGTGATGACGGCCGGGTGTACGAACTGTATGGATTCCGGGCTCGGTGTGCAGCCGAGTCTGATGATTGTTTGAGTTTCTGCAGGTAGCCTGACCACGAAACGGTAGACGTGTAGCATCCGTGTGCGAGTGACGAGTAGTGCCACTGAAATAACGAAGCCGGCTAAGTCCGGTATAGGTTTTTCCTTTGTGAGGACGTAGTACCGACATAATCTGGTGACGCATCGACGTCACACCCCATTAAATGAACAACTTCATCTAAAAACTTGAAGGTTTTGATCCAAAGTAGTAAAACTTGATGTAACTCCTTCCCTTGAACAGAATATTCAAAGTTAACAAGTTTTCAACTTATAGGTTGTTAAGGACAGAGCACTCTGTTTTCAGCTGAATCAAGGCTGAAGTTAATCAGAGGTTAGAGGTTGTGTTCTTTCAAGGTTGGGGTCGTATGATACATTTATGGAAAGCGTTGGAAGAGCTTTACAACTCTTCTGTTGAGGTCCAGAGGTGTTTCATCCCTTAACCAATCGAAAAATTCAGTGGAGTTGAAACTGTCCAGAAAACAGGGCAGAACAAAGACTCTCTGTAAACTCTCTGTACATTAAGCATAACTTCCTGCTTAAAAATCCAAAAATAGAAAATGAGGTAGTTCTGGAAAGCTTATGAGATGGGTTACAACTTTGTAACGGAAAGTTTTGTCAGATTAGGAACAGAAATAACTGGGATTCTTGGATCAAACCAGTACCTAAGGCAGGGAGGTGCTGTCCAATTTTCTCCAGAAATTCTGTTAACTTTGACAGCTCATAACTTTTGAACCAGGACAGATCATAGGCCAAGCAAATACTTTCTGGACAGCCATTGAAGTTAGCCTTAACTTTGATGTTGAGCTCCAGAATTAGTTCTGCCTTTAACATGGCCTAAATCAGGTTGAAATGGAAACTGGTCAGGGCTGTCATGGGAACAGCAGATCAGCAGTCAAATTTGTTTAAAATTTGAACTATGTTTCCAAATGTTATGGGTTCAATGACATGTTTCATGTTATAACTCAGCGGTTTACTGTTTAAATAAATATTTGACATTTCTCAAATATATTTTTACAGATGACAGCAGATAAGCAACTGGAGAACGGGTGGGTGATGTCCCACTGTTCTCACCGTAACGGCTACCCGGAAGCATTATGGCAAATGCTCCAATATTTCGGGTACAACCAGATGCTGCAATACTTCGCCAAGGAAGAAAGCGAAGAGGGGAACAAGACGTGGACGATCCATGTCGAGGTTCCTGCAGGACCTACGCCATCCGGTTGGGTGCCGTTCACCGTCACGGTGAGAGGAAGACAACCGGAAGGGATGTGGCAAGTGGCAGCCCGTGACACCATGTCACGTTTCTGCCAACTACACGTGCAGGCTATGGAGGGTACTCCATACGCGCTCGTTCCGGTGGAGGGACGAGCTCAGCATGTGTGGGAAGAGAGGTACCTGGAGGCAACAGACCCGAGTTGCCCAAGGTACAACCCCGCGGAGGCAAATCTCAGTCTCCAGATGAGGGCGAGAAACGCCGTGATGGACAGCCAAGCTGTTCATACGGAGCATCTCGCCACAAAGCTCAAGGAGAGCACAAGCCATGGAGATCATTTCGAGAGTGCTCACAGCGCACTCCGCAATGTGCTCCTTCCGACGATCAAGCGACTGAATGAACAACACAATCAGTTGCGTCGTCTGAAGAAGGCAAAGAAGAAGAGCCGTGTTGACATCACGCATTGCAAGAGCTGGTGCAGACCCTAACCCAGCAGAATGAGGACCTTGCTCAAGAGCGGGACGACGCTATTGAGGAAGGACAAGGCTGGGAAGAGGACTACAACCAAGCTATGGACGAGGTGCATGCTTTGCAGGACCTCGTGCCCCCGGTGTTAGGCGTACCGGTGGTCTTGGGTCTTCCAGCAATGGGAGAACCCGGAATGGGAGAAGAGGTGGTAGATCCAGAACCACCAGCAGAGGTACCGGAGGAGGACGACCCACAGGAGGTTGAGTTCTACTCTGAGTAGAGGGTTACAGTTGCCATGTAGGGCAGCCAAGGTAGCGTAACCCAACTTTTGTAATCGGTGACATGTCGTGTAGACAGTAGCATAAGTATAGATAGTGACGACATGAGCACGACTTCTCGGAGACCCGAGAATAATGTATCTTGTATAAAGTTTATGCTTTATCAATATATGTGAATGTTGTGCAAATTAATCATGTGTCACTGCAATACCTACTGTTGCTTATGGAATATTAAGTAAGACATGTGCTAATTGCTGCTGTTTTGAATTTCAGAATGACGCGTACTCGTGCCAACCCTGACGTTGGGGGTACCAGTCAAGGGGGAGAGACCTCCCAACCACCTTCCAAGGACTCCTCGGGACAACAACAGCAACAGCAGCAACAGCAACAACAAACACCGCCACCGCCACTGCCAACGGTTACATTGGCCGACATCGTCGCGGCAATGGCGGGCTCGCATCAGCAACACACAGAGTTGCTGCAGACTCTTATTGCGAATACGTCTCGCCCAGAGAGACGTCAAGACCGTGAGGAGCGTCAACAGAGCTCCTACTCCGACTTCCTGGCAACTCATCCCCCGGTATTCTCAAGGGCAGATGAACACTTGACGCGGACAACTGGCTCCGCGCCATAGAGATGAAGTTCGGGCTGCTCCAGCTCAGCGAGCAGCGCAAGACTAAGTTCGCGGTCCAGCAGCTCCAAGGATCCGCGAGCGCGTGGTGGGCCAACTTCTGTGCTTCACAGCCCACCGACTGAGTGATGACCTGGACGGAGTTCCGGACGGCCTTCAGGGCCTATCATATACCGCCAGGTTTAATGAAGAGGAAGATGCAGGAGTTCTTACACCTGCAGCAAGGGAGCCGGAACGCGCTGGAATACTCCAGAGCGTTCAACGATCTCGCGCTCTACGCGTCGTATCACGCAGATATGGACGAGAAGCGGCGGGACCACTTTTACCAGGGCTTAACCCGCTCCTGAAGGACAAGTTGGCGATGTTCAATCGCGGTAGCCTCAACGACATCATTGATGCTGCGATTGTTCAGGAGGACTCTGGCAAGGAGTTGGCGGCGGCAGAGCGAAAGCGAAGCGCGCCGCAGGGCAGTGGAGAAGGAGGCGGTCCTTCTCAGAAGTTTCGGATGGTGAATCGCTCACCATCAGGTCCACGCTGGCAGCCACCACAGCGGTCGATGCCGTTCCGCAGTCGGCCGTACTCTTCACCGACATTCAGGCCGGCACTGCCAGTACCACCGCAACAACAACAGCAGCAGCGGGCGATGCCGCGTGCGTTTGCACCTCAGCAACGCATGCCGGGCTTTCATCCACCGAGCACTCCACCAGCAGCGGCCACATGTTACAAGTGTGGTCGTCCAGGACACTTCGCAAGCAGTTGCCCGGAGAGGCAAGGCGGCGGAGTGGCACCACAGTTTCCGGGGAGGAATCAACCCCAGAACCCCACTAATGCGCGGCGGGCAAACCCTAGGCCCGACACTGTCCACCAACTTGCTATTGAGGACGTGCCGGAGGGCGAGCCAATCCTTGCGGGTATGTTCCAACTCCACCAGCATCCCGCTATAGTACTGTTTGATTCAGGCGCCACGCATAATTTTATTAGCCAAGCCTTCATTGCTACACACAGTTTGCCAATACTACCCACCGATAGTCCATATTTAATTTGTTCACCGGGGGGGGGGGGAAGATTTCAGCAAGCGTAATGGTCTCCAAAGCACCATTATGCTTAGCGGGTAGAGTGTACCCCACATCTCTCATTATCTTAGAGGGACAGAAGGTCGATGTCATCCTAGGGATGTCGTGGTTAACCCGCCACGGCGCTGTTTTAGACACCGTCCTTCGAGTCGTGCACTTAAACTCAGAGGTGCACGGTTCTCACTCATTATTTCTGGACAGTCCAGAAATAAAACTTCCAAGTGTTTATCAAGCCACAACTATCAGATTGGAAGATATTCCAGTAGTCCGAGAGTTCCCTGATGTATTCCCGGATGATTTACCGGGAATGCCACCCGATAGAGAGGTGGAGTTCAAGGTTGAACTTGCACCGGGAACCATGCCAATATCCCGAAGGCCGTACAAGATGGCGCCCAAGGAGTTGGCTGAACTGAAGACTCAGCTCACGGACCTTCTGGAGAAGGGTTTTATTAGGCCGAGCTCCTCGCCATGGGGCTGTTCGGCATTATTTGTCAAGAAGAAGGATGAGACGTTGCAGCTTTGCGTGGACTATCGTCCATTGAATGCTGTAACCATCAAGAACAAGTACCCGTTGCCACGGATCGACATGTTGTTTGATCAGTTGGTCGAAGCAAAGATCTTTTCCAAGATGGACTTAAGATCTGGGTACCATCAGATTAAGATAAGGGTGGAGGACATTCCAAAGACAGCTTTCTCGACAAGGTACGGACTTTATGAGTACCTGGTCATGTCCTTCGGCCTCACCAATGCTCCAGCTCACTTCATGTACTTAATGAACTCGGTATTCATGCCGGAGCTGGACAAGTTTGTCGTGGTCTTCATCGACGACATCCTGGTATATTCCAAGTCGGAGGAAGATCACAAGAAACATCTGCGTATAGTCTTGCAACGGCTGCGGGATCACAAGTTATACGCAAAATTCAGCAAATGCGAGTTTTGGATATCGCAAGTGCCTTTCCTCGGGCATATCATCTCAGCGGAGGGTATCGCTGTGGACCCGAGCAAGATCACTCAAGTGCTGAATTGGAAATCCCCGAGAACTGTTCACGAGGTACGGAGTTTCCTCGGACTCGCGGGATATTATCGGAGGTTCATCTCGAACTTCTCAAAGATTGCCAAGCCAATGACAGAGCTGCTGAAGAAGGCTACCAAATATGTTTGGAGTCCAGCATGTGAAGCAGCATTCAAAGCTTTAGTCAAGCACCTGACATCAGCACCGGTTTTGGCGCAGCCAGACACAACAAAACCGTTCGATGTGTACATCGATGCATCCGGCATTGGGCTCGGATGTGTGCTGATGCAAGACCGAAGAGTGGTCGCGTATGGATCACGGCAGCTTAGAAACCATGAGCAAAATTATCCAACTCACGACTTGGAGCTCGCTGCCGTGGTACTTGCACTAAAAATGTGGAGGCACTACCTACTCGGTAACCTCGTACATTTTTATACCGACCACAAAAGCCTCAAGTACATATTCACTCAGAAGGAGCTGAACATGAGGCAACGAAGATGGTTAGAACTGATAAAGGATTACGAGATAGAGATCCATTATCATCCGGGCAAGGCAAACGTAGTGGCAGATGCGCTGAGCCGCAAGTCACACGTCAACAATCTGACCATCACACCGTTGGAAGAGAGCGAACCACCACTACATGTGATTCCACATGGAGCTCTCTACAACCTAGCTTTGATCCCCACCATCCGTGAAGAGATAGCGGCAGCCCAGAAGAATGACAAGGGCATGTCACATTTGCGGAGACGTGTAGATAGTGGGGAGCTGAAATGTTTCCGGAAAGACGGAGACGGCGTCCTATGGTTCAAGGACCGGATCATCGTACCCCGTAACCCGGAATTACGGAAGAAAATCTTTGATGAGGCTCACTTATCAAAGTTTTCTATTCACCCCGGCAGCAACAAAATGTATCAAGAACTCAGAAGCAAGTTTTGGTGGACACGGATGAAGCGTGAGACTGCAAAATACGTGTCCGAGTGTGATACATGTCGAAGGGTGAAGGCAGACCACATGCGGAAACCGGGACTGCTACAACCACTGGGCATTCCTGCCTGGAAATGGGAGGATGTGAGCATGGACTTCATCGTCGGTTTACCCACCACCTTGCAGAAACATGATTCTGTGTGGGTGATCGTCGATCGGCTCACCAAAGTTGCCCATTTCATCCCGGTTAACACAAACTACAACGCCAAGAAGTACGCTGAACTGTACATCTCACGGATCCTATGCTTGTACGGCGTACCCCGTACTATCATATCGGATCGGGGCACTTTATTTGTGTCCCGTTTTTGGGAGAAGCTACACGCTGCCTTGGGGACGAAGCTGATCCGTAGTTCAGCATACCACCAACAGACGGATGGACAAACCGAGCGGGTAAATCAAATTTTAGAAGACATGCTACGAGCTTGCGCTATCAACCACGGCAAGAATTGGGATGATCACTTGCTGTTAGCCGAGTTCTCGTACAATAATGGGTACCAAGCCAGCATCAAGATGGCACCTTACGAGGCGCTATACGGGCGGAAATGCCGCACACCACTGAATTGGTGTGAGTCTGGCGAAAGAGTTACCTTCGGGGTTGACCTTGTCAACAATGCGGAAGAAAAGGTTCGACTGATTCAAGCAAACCTAAAAGCCGCTCAATCCCGTCAGAAACAATATGCGGACCGGAGAAGGCGCCCATTACAATTCGAAGTTGGAGATCGCGTATATCTACGGGTGTCTCCAATGAAGGGCATAAACAGATTTGGGGTGAGAGGAAAGTTGGCACCCCGATTCATCGGTCCATTTCAGATTACCGAAAGATGTGGATCAGTGGCATACCGGCTGAAGTTACCAGAAGCACTTTCCGCTGTGCACGACGTCTTTCACATTTGCCAGCTGAGGAAGTGTCTTAAGCTATCAACTACCGTTCAGCTGGAGGATATTGAAGAACTGCAACCGGATCTCACCTATCGGGAGGAACCGGTGCAGATTATTGATGAAACGGCCCGAACCACACGCAACCGTACGTTGTGGTTCTACAAGGTTCTATGGAGTAATCACTCCATGGATGAAGCGACATGGGAGAGCGAAGAATTCCTTCGCAATAACTACCCCGAATTTTTCACGTCGCATATCCGGTAATTTTCCACCGTCCTCTCTCTCATTTTCACCTTATAATCTCGGGACGAGATTCTTTTAAGGGGGGAGGAATGTAAGGGCCTCAGTTTTTGACACATATTTGCAGTGTTCATCACCACACCACACACCTCATTTGAGGAAGGATGATGAACACAAATGAAGAGCAAGTAACAATTATCAACATGCTCATTAGAGAACAAACTCACACATTGCCAAAGTGGTATTTCACACATGTGATATAGATGGGCTGGACATATGAAAACTCCTACACTTTATTAAGGATGTCCATGCCAAGTTTCACCCAGATTCAAAACCTTTTTGAGGTCATTTTGGGTATAGTTAGGAATAGGGCAGTTTGAAACCATATTCAAATTCAAACTATTTTTACCACATGAATTTAAAAGTGGGAGGCATATTCTTACTCAGCACATTTTTGTGAGCTCACACACCAATTTTCACTCCATTTGGAGTTGATCTTGACATGAGCTAAGTGGGAGAAATTCAAACTTTATTTGAATTTCAAACTGAACTTGTGCTGAAATTCATTCAAACCAAACCTCATTTGAACTTTGATCAATTCAAATGGATCATGGGTGAATAATTTGAATTGCCAAGGGTAGTATGGGGTTCACTGTTTACAACAGTGATTAGGAGTAAATTTCAGAGGTTAAAACTGGAAGTGGGACCCACATGTCAGCCACTGCTCAGATCAAACCGACTGAGACTTTTTCACTCGGGTCGCCGAGCCGCAGCGGTGATCGCCACCGAGGGAAGCCGCCGCGCCAGCAGCTGCTTGCCCACGCGCGTGCGCGAGGCGGTGCAGAGCCTTCTTAAGGCGCCTGCTCCCTCCCCGGCCGAGGCACCGCTGTTCTTCCCCGCAAGAACTCAGCGCCGGCCGAAAATTTCCGCAGCTCGGAATCGATCGGAGAACGCCGATCGCCGCTCCCTCCGTCCACTCCAGAGCCCCAGCAAGGTACTAGAGACCTTCCTCCGTCCTCCCCGTTGCTAGAATTCAGTTGAAACCGATTGATATCGGTTGTGCCGAAAGATCAAATTTGGGACTTGGAACCGCCGCACCCCGGGCTCTCGTGGACAGCCCAACCAGGGCGTTGTCACGCCCGAGCCAAGGCACCCTTGGACGCGCGGGTGACCGGTGCTGCTCATCCCCGAGCCACAGCTCAAGTGGTTGCTCACCGGCAGTGAATTTCCATTTTTCCCCTTTCTGTGTGCAGAACGACCTTCGGGTACGATTCTGTTTAATTCGTGCTCTAGAAAGGATTAGGGGGCCTCAAACCGCTCTCACACGAGCTAGACACGGTAACGCACAAGTTGCCTTCACAACTCTGGGCCGGAGAACCCCTGTACCCGGCGTAATTTGAGGTCTACCAATGGCGGAATGAACGGGTGGCATCGGGCGCACGGTGAGGACCTATTTCGGGCCTTCCCCGAGCTGCCTCGAGCTCATGTTGACCTTCTATGAGGTCCACTGATGCTCCCCGACCGGTTTCCCAAGGAATTGAGGTGCTAGGGAAGTCGGCCGACATGGCCGAAGTCGTTCCGAGGTGGCGGCTCGTTGCCGACCATGCTCCGGCCATTGTCATGAGTAGCTGACCCTAGAATCCTGTTCCCCGAGTAAAAGTAGGCAGGGGCGGCTAGGATCGAGAAGTTTGGAGCTGTACAGAAGCCGGCGGCGAGCTCTCCGGTGAGGTCCCTCGGCGGCGGAGCGCGGGCGTCGCAAGGTTGAAGAAGGGGGTGGACCCCAGCTGTCAGCGGACGATATTTTGAATCGGGATCCAACTGCGGCCGGGATCGTGTGTGCTGGCGCGCAAAATCCTTGTGGGCCGCGGTGTGCCGTCGCATCGGCGTGCGACGCGTGTCCCTTGGGCCCACGCGCGAGTTTAAACTTTCCCCCGATTTTCAGATTTCCTTCAAACTTGAAATCCTCATAACTTTGGCTAGAAAGCTCCAAATTGAGTGAACCAAATTTTGCTGGGTTCAGCTCTCCGAGTACTTTCCAGCAAATCAAGTTTCACTTCATGAAAACCTTTAATTCTCCAGAATTAATTCCTCAAAATTTAAACTGTTAGGAATTTTAACTGGAGAATCCTTTGGAGGAAAATCCTGAAATTTTGCTGCGATGTTCACCAAAATATCCCTGGACTACCATAAAAATTTCAGATCCATTTGAGCTCATCTGATCCACCTAATGGTGTGATTAGTGAAACTGTTCCAGAGGAAATAGAAAATGTTCAGAAACATTTTCAGAATTTTCTCTGAAATTGTTTAGCTCATAACTTTAGCTAGGAACCTTCAAATTAAGTGAGACCAACTCCATTAGAACCCTCTGAAAATCTAGTTTTCAGAAAGTCATAGTTGGCTTCATGAAAATTCCTAGAACACCCTAAGAGTTCCAATTAAGGTCAAGGACATAATTAATTGTGGAGGGCTCAAATGAGCATTGCTGCAAGTAAAACTTGACCAATTCTTTGTTTAGGTTGTAACCAAGCCACAATAAAAGTTTCACAGTCATTAGGTCTGTCTAGCAAAAGTTATAGACTTCACAGCTTCAAACCTAATACAAATGCATTAAATTAATACATGTACTGTTTCTGTCATGTAGTCGCTAAGGTCGAGGAGGAACCCGAAGTCCTAGACTTCGTTACTCTGGAGGAGCAGCTAGCCTACGACCAAGAGCAGCAAGGCAAGCTCCGGTTTGCATTAACCTTTTTACAAATTTTTATTGTTTTGAGCACATACTTTTTTCCTTTATTCTGTGCATTAGCGTCTTGTTTGGAAGCCCCACTGCATAGCCAAGAGAACCATGGGTTGGGTTTAGGATTGCAAACCTTGTTAGCTACTGCATTGCTAAGATAGAGTAGGATTCGGTACAAGTCGAGTAGTTGGAACTACTCGCGAGCATAGGCTAGAGGCACTCGACTCGGGTAGTGATAGCACATGAAACACATGGGAAGAAAATGAGACCAAGTGGAGGGTAAGGGCAGCAGGACTTTGGGGCCTGTGTACGGTAGCTCCGCTTTGTGTCGATTGAGGACCGAGCCGTGTGCGGGCCTGTTGAACAAGCTAGAACAGTACCGAAGACCTACCGGCTATATGGGAACCGGGAAACTGATGTAATTCGGGTAGCTGGGTATTGAGGCATTGCCCGTCGTTCAGAGGGTAGGTTGAGAGCTCGAGGTGTAAATTGGCTGGCGGCACAGAGATGCGCGTGCAGAGACCTCTTGCTCGGGACGATGGGACCGGTTCAATATTTGGCTGACGGGTGTAAGGTAGTTGCGTACGGCGTCCGTGATGGTTGTTGTAGGCAACATCGGGTACGGGCGTACGTGACGGGTTGTTCGGGTAACCCTGCAGGTGTAAATCGATTATAATCGCCGTCCCTCACGGTCAGTGAGTACCACTTGCTCACTGTACCGTGACATAGAAAGAATAGGCTAGTTACATGTTAAAATGTTGATGATTGAAAGCTGGACATTGATTGTTAATGATATGCTGTAGCTAAGAGCTAACTAAAGTTCTTTTCAACTTTGGGCAAAGTACATGAGAGAAATGCGTTTCTTGTTTGATTGCGGCTCTCTCATGTGCCTTAGCGTAAGGTTCTCCACAACCTGCTGCTAAAACTTGAAAGTAAGGTTCTACTAATTAGGCGAGTCCTTGCAACTGATTTTCACCTCATGTAACCCATTACCCTCATGTAGAAGTTCCATGTTTAGGTGAGACGGGTCAGACTTGCTGAGCCTTCGTGCTCACTGCTTGTGTCTGAAGCTTTTGCATGGTTCTATGAGGAAGGGACTCCCGAAGAGGAGACGGAACCCCAGGAGGGGAACCCCGTTGAGTGGGAGTCGTGCACGCAGCAGAGTTAGTGTGCGTGTGTGCTAGCAAGGGCACGTTCAAGGGCTGAACGTGCACTTGATGCTTAGTCTACGCCCGCGAGTGTAGACTAAACTTATTTTGATGTAAAAATGTTCATAACTTGTTTATGTAATAAAATTCCGCTTCCGCTTTGTACCTTTGACGTGTGTTATACGGTGCTGTGCAACGCAGCACCCCTCAGCGTGATCCTGGCTCGACAGGACCATTGGGGTCGTGTCATTAGACAATCCTGTCCAGGAAGTTTCAGCAATTAATAATACTGAAGCTCTCAAGTTAGAGGACATCCCCGTAGTCCGGGAATACCCCGACGTGTTTCCGGATGATCTTCCGGTCATGCCACCTGAGCGGGATGTCGAGTTCAAGATTGAGCTTGCACCCGGGACTACTCCTATCTCACGGAGACCATACAAAATGGCTCTGAACGAGCTGGCTGAATTGAAAAAGCAGCTCAATGATCTGTTGAGCAAAGGTTTCGTTAGACCGAGTTCCTCGCCTTGGGGATGGTCGGCGCTGTTCGTCAAGAAGAAGGATGAAACCTTGAGTCTGTGTGTGGATTACCGGCCGCTCAACGCCGTCACTATTAAGAACAAGTACCCACTGCCCCGCATTGACATCCTGTTTGATCAGCTTGTGGGTGCAAGTGTGTTCTCCAAGATGGACCTTCGCTCCGGGTATCATCAAATAAAAATCCGGGCGGAGGATATCCCGAAGACGGCCTTCTCGACGAGATATGGTTTATATGAATATATCGTCATGTCTTTTGGTCTCACCAACGCTCCGGCACATTTCACGTATCTCATGAACTCGGTGTTCATGCCGGAGCTGGACAAGTTCATTGTGGTGTTCATCGATGATATCTTGGTTTACTCCAAGATAGAAGCAGAACACACCGAACACTTGAGAATTGTTCTTCAACGATTGCGGAAACACAAACTCTACGCCAAGTTCAGCAAATGTGAGTTTTGGATCAGCCAAGTGCCATTTTTGGGACATATCATCTCAGCGGAAGGCATTGCGGTTGACCCAAGCAAAATTGAGCAAGTGCTGAAATGGAAAGCTCCCACTTCTGTCCATGAAGTCAGAAGTTTCCTCGGCTTAGCGGGATATTACCGGAGATTCATTCCATGTTTCTCCAAGCTTGCTAAGCTAATGACAGAATTGTTGAAAAAGGGAACAAAGTATGTTTGGAACTCAGCATGTGAAGGAGCGTTCCACGCATTGGTGAAGCATCTCACAACATCCCCGGTCTTCGCTCAACCGGATACGACCAAGCCCTTCGACGTGTATTGTGATGAGTCCGGCATCGGGCTCGGCCGCGTGTTGATGCAGGAAGGACGTGTGGTCGCATATGGTTCACGCCAACATCGAAACCATGAGCAGCATTATCTGACTCATGATCTTGAGCTCGCTGCTGTGGTTTTGGCACTGAAAATGTGGAGGCACTATCTCCTGGGGAATATGGTGCATCTCTACACTGACCACAAGAGCTTGAAGTATATTTTCACCTAGAAGGAACAAAATATGAGGCAAAGGAGGTGGTTAGAACTAATCAAAGATTACGATATTGAGATTCGTTACCACCCTGGCAAGGCGAATGTGGTTGCTGACGCGCTGAGTCAGAAATCACATGTCCAAAACCTCACCATTACACCGGTGGAGGAGGAAGAACCGAGTTTATACTTGGTTCCTTATGGATCACTCTACAACCTTGCTCTCATCCCTACCATTAGGGAGGATATCATTGCAGCTCAGAAAGTTGACAAGGGCATGGCACATCTCCAGAGACGGATAGACAACGGGGAAATCAAATGTTTCCGGAAAGATGATGAGGGGACGCTGTGGTTCAATGACCGCATAGTCGTACCCCGGAATATAGAGCTGAGAAAGAATATTCTTGATGAAGCTCACTTGTCTAAATACTCCATTCATCCGGGCAGCAACAAAATGTACCAAGATTTGAAAAAGAAATTTTGGTGGACACGGATGAAGCGAGAAGTGGCTAAGTACGTATCTGAGTGTGATACGTGTAGACGAGTGAAAGCGGATCATATGAGAAAATCAGGGCTGTTGCAACCCCTGAAAATTCCAGCATGGAAGTGGGAAGATGTGAGCATGGATTTCATTGTGGGTTACCCCTGACTTCCAACAAGCATGATTCCATTTGGGTAATCGTTGACCGGTTAACCAAATCGGCTCACTTCATTCCCGTGCATACACATTTCCATGCCAATAGATATGCGGAGTTGTATATTGCAAGAATCCTATGCTTGCATGGAGTACCCAAGACCATAGTCTCAGACCGAGGGGCAGTATTTGTATCTCGTTTCTGGGAGCAGTTGCACGCTGCTTTGGGTACTAAGCTGATTAGAAGCTCCGCCTATCACCCTCAGACAGATGGACAGACTGAGAGGGTGAACCAAGTACTAGAAGACATGTTGAGAGCATGTGCCATCCACCACGGTAGAAACTGGGATGATCATCTACAGTTGGCGGAATTCTCGTACAACAACGGCTATCAGGCGAGTATTAAGATGGCACTCTATGAGGCTCCCTACGGTCGCAAATGCCGCACCACATTAAACTGGTGCGAGTCTGGTGAAAGGGTCACATTTGGGGTTGATGTGATGAACGACGCCGAAGAACGCGTTCGGATGATTCAAGCCAACTTGAAGGCCACTCAATCCCGGAAGAAAAGCTACTCTGATAAGAGGCGTAGGCCATTGCACTTTGACGTCGGGGAACACGTGTATCTCCGATGAAAAGAGTGCACCGGTTCGGCATGAAAGGGAAACTCGCTCCCCGATTCATTGGACCCTATGCCATCACCGAGAAGTGTTGACCAGTGGCGTATAAACTGAAACTACCGGCATCTCTTGCTGGTGTTCACGATGTTTTCCATGTTTCACAACTGTGAAAATGTCTGAAGTATATGGCTGCTGTTCCCACCGAAGTTATTGGCGAGCTGCAACCGGATTTAACGTATGATGAATATCAGGTGGCAATTATTGATGAAAAGGCCCGGACCACACGTAGCCAAACACTGTGGTTCTACAAGATACTGTGGAGCAACCACACCGCCGAAGAAGCGACGTGGGAGAGCGAGGAATTCCTTCGCTCAAACTACCCGGAGTTCATGGCGTCTCATCACGGGTGAGTTCCTATTACATCGCTGCCTCTTCTTTTGTAATCTCGGGACGAGATTCTTTTGAAGGGGGGATGTAAAAGACCAAGAAAGTGACTTGCAAAAGTGATAATTTCATCACCTCACAACACCACAGCTCATTTTGTGGATAGCTCATGAACACTTGTGAAGAGCATGTAAACACCATCAAAAGGGTGCTTAGAGAGGAAAACCCATAACTCCAAAAAGTAGGAGTTATACACATACACATGAAAGGTTGAGATCACCCCTAGACCTTAAGTATTCTTGGGAAAGCTCAGGCCAAGTGTCATGCAAATCCAAGACTTTTTGAGGCTATTTTTGAGACAATTGTAAAAAGGGCCAATTTGAATGCAAATTCAAATTGCAGCCACTTTCATCACTTGAATTCAAAAGTTGACTTCATATTGAAACTAAGCACATTTTTCTGAGTTAGTCCACAATTTTTCATCCCCATTGGGCTTCATCTTGTCGGAAGCCAAATTTGCAATAATTCAATCTGAATTTGAATTTCAGTTCAAAATGTGCAGAAAATTTAACCAAACCAATTTCAGTTGAGGAATTCAAATTCAAACCATAACTTTATGGCTAACTCTTTCATTCAATTGTGAGTTGCTGGTATATTTTCAGTGCAAACAGAAAATGAAAAAAAGAAAAGGATTAGAGGGGAGGGACCCACTTGTCAGTAGTCTTCACACAGAAGTAAACTCGGCTTGATCTTTCACTCGACCGTGAGTGCGCGCACACCAGCTCTCCAGCACCGCACCTGACCACCACAGCTGGTGCCACCTTATGCTCAGGGGAAGGCTAAGGATGCGGGGAAGACACCGTGATTAGTACCCACACGACCACGTGCAGTTCCTCGCACCCTCCTTTCTCTCTCGCGCCACCGAAGCACTCCACCTCCGGTCGACCTCTCTGATCACCGGCGCCCGGGCGGCACAGGCATTTTCGCGCCTGACGAGCTACACAAAAAAGGTCCGCTCCGAGGTGCTGATCACAACCATGCCGACCTCACTCTCTCTCTCGCACGATCGGCAGATAATTTGGGTAATTAGTGCGTCGGTGTGTTTAGGACCGAGCCACACGAAATTCAGAAATTCGTAGCAGTCAAGCCGCCATTCACTGGACCGAGCTATAGACATGATCTAGACTCACCCATGCTTCTCTAGGATCAAGAACCATCGAGTTTCATTGAGTCTTGGTGATGTTCTTCGAGATTTTTGCGTCGGCGCCGAATTTCACCCTAGGTCGCTGATGAGCTCGTAGTTGCAGCCTCGATTGAGCTAATTTTAGCTCATGCCGATGCTTAGGATGTCACCACGGTGCTCTAGGGATAAAGACCGAAGTATTTGAGCCCTCCTAGCATGAGTTCGACGTTGCCGGACTTCAACCGCCACTGTCGCCTGTCGCCGAGGGGTTTCCGGTGACCGGGGTCCCCGGCCGACCACGGGGATGAGTTGCCAGTGGTCCACAAGGGGGAGGCGGCAAGTTTCCGGGCAGGGGAAGGTAGAAAAAGCGGGTTTCGAGGAGCTCACTGGAGAACACCGCCGCAGCGGGCCATTGGCGTGAGGAGGAAGAAGGCACTGTATTGTGGGGCCCGCACGCAGAGTTTAAACATTTCAGGGATTTTTCCAGTTTTGGTTCAAACTTCAAACGTCTATAACTTTTGCTAGGAAGCTCCAAATTCAGTGAACTAAATTTTGCTGAATTCAGCCTTTTGAGTACTTTCCAGCAACACAAATTTCAGCTCATGAAACTTAATAGTTTTCCAGAATTAATTCCCTAAAATTTAAACTGTTGGGAATTTTATCTGGAGAATTACTTTATGAAAAATTCTGAAATTAGGCTGGGAGGTTCATTGGAAAATCGTTGAGTCACAGTAAAAGTTTCAGACCCATCCAAGTTAATTTAGTCCCCCTAATGGTGTGATTAAGTGAACTGCCCTGAGAAAATAGAAAAATGTACAAAAACATTTTTTAGATTTTCTCAAATCTTGTTTAGAGCATAACTTCCTCTAGAATGCTTCAAATGACATGAAACCAATTCCATTAGAACCATCCCAAGTTCTAGTTTCCATAAAGTAATGGTTGGAGCCATGAAAATCCTTGGAATTCCTTATAGGCTCTACTAATGACCAAATGAACTTTTATTTGTACAAGGCTCAAATGAACTTTGATTCAAATGAAGCTTGGTTAAGACCCTGGTTAGGACCCTACCAAGCCACCATAAAAATTTCAGAGCCAAAGGGGAGGGTTAGCTAGATTTATGGTAATTACTTATTCAGTTCTAAATGTTGCATTTAAGTTGACATATAGTATATCGTTTATATGTAGTCGCTGAAGGCGAGGAGACCCCAGAAGTGCTCGACTTCCTTCTTCCGTACGAAGCCCTAACCACTGACCAGCAGCAACAAGGCAAGCCCCGGTTTTCATTAACCAATTTTACAAAGTTTTGCTTTATGAATACTTAGTCTGTGGTATGGATGTGCATTAGGTGTAGGATGGATGAAACCCAAGTGCATAACCAGAATTTTCCTATAACAGTGAGGGTAGTGTCTAAGTCCTCGTGTAGATAGGCTATGCTTAAATGGTTCATAGAACTTCGGTACAAGTCGAGTAGTTGGAATCTACTCGCGAGTTAGGCTTGCGACATACGGGATTGGCTCGAGTGATGTGAGAGCACTTTAATAATGAAAATGAGACTAGGCAGGGGCTAGGGTGCAGCAAGAGGAAGTCTTGTGTGCGCAGCCATGTCCGTGTCGATTGAGGACCGATCCGTGTGCGGCCCATGCTGATCAAGTTTGAACGTACCGAAGGCATATCGGATATATGGGCCCCGGTAAACCGATATACCCTAAACCTCCGGGCGTCAAGGCATAGCACACCGATTTATAGGTGTAGGTTGAGGGAAGAAAGGTGGAAATCTGCTAACGGGCATAGAGAGATGCTCTGTGTAGGAAACCTCCTGTCCGTTTCGGTGCGACCGGTTCGACGTTTGGGCTGTTGGGTGAAAGGTTGTCCCGTACGGCATCGAGTTAGCGTGCTGTGCAGCTCCACAGGTGGGCGTACATGACGTGCTCTTCAGGTATCCCTGCAGGTGTATATCGAGTCGATTCGCCGTCCCTCGCGGTGATGAGTACCACTTGGTCACTGAGTCGTGATGTAGGTTAATATATGAAATGTGCTGAATCAATATTGCTGTTATGATAAAAATTGTACTGCTACATGTGTGCCACCAAATATTGCTCACTAAATTTCATATTCATGAACTGTTAACTTGTGGCTAAAAGATGAACCAAGGCTAAACTTGTAGGTGTGTCCGTTTGCTGAAATTTACCATCCCATGTTCGTGTAAACTGCATGTAGAGTTTCATGCTTAGGTGAGTCGGTTAAGTCTTGTTGAGCCATCGTGCTCATGGCTTCTGCTTAAGTCTTTTTCAGGTGAGGAGTATCCCACGGACTCGGGTTACGAGTCCACCGGTGAGGGCTACCCTCCATTGGGGACCACGGCTGAGTGGGAGCCGTACACGCCGTGCTGAGCTGAGGAGTGCAGCAAGTGTGGGTTGCCTATAGGGCTGGGCAACCGACTTTTGCTAGGTAGATGGTGTGAGTTGTATAAACATAGCTTCCGCTTTTGTGATCCCACTTCTAGTTTGTAACTGAAGTCTTGTACTAGTTTGTACATATTCAGTTGGTTTTCTATGTAATACAATATCGTTCTTAGGATGTGTGCTGTCGGGTGCCGCATCGTGCGGCACCACCCTCTGCGATCCTGGATGAGCGGATTCTGGTCCGCCACATGACCATCTCTACTACAGTGTGTACAATTAAATTTAACTTTATGTTCATGTCTAGATGAGCAGACAACATGTTTATTTGAAACCGAATGAGACAACACTCCTGCAGATTTAAAAACCACTTCTTTTTGTTTAGGAACTGTTTTAATCAAACCACTTCCTAATGACTTTACAATTTTAGGTGGATGTGCTTTAGCATAAGCATGGTTCAAAACCTAAACCAGTTCTATCACTGCAAGATTTAGAAGAATTCAACAGCAAGTTCAGATTCTTATTCCCATTATAAAACCGCTCTAGTGTCCTATTCATGTCATCAGGTTTCTTAGACAAGTCTAGGCAGTTTTGGCATGAAGTTTTTCCTATTAGTTTGCAATTGGAACAATACTTAACTTCATGAGAAATAGCATCACACATTTCATCGCAAGTAGGACATACCTCTTCATTGTCGCTTTTGTGTTCTGCCTCCTCCATACTGAACTTGACTTGCCCGCCATGAAGCATAAGTTTGCCAAATCATCTTTATCTTCGTCACTTCCGATGTCCACATCGCTCGAGCCAAGTTATTGAAGTGCGGAGATAAAACTATTTACCAATTGGCGTCCTATAAAACCCTTCTTTTTTTATTATCGTTTGCAGATGAGTGCTTCGTCCTAGTTTGCTTTTCATCACAAAAGAAGGACCTGAAAGGTTAGGGCAATCCATACGAAAATATCCTGTCTTACCACATTCGAAGCATTGTTGAGGTCTGACACTTCCTCTCCTTTTAGTTCTCACATTTTGCAATGGTTTTGAGAACCGAGTAGAGATGAGTGCAAGTTTTTCCTCTGGAAACTCTTAAATCTGTTCAAGGGTTAGAGAGGACAACAAAGAAAGGTATCACAAGATGAAGATTGACTAGAGCTAGGCATGTCACATTGTGAAACAAATACAAGAGACTTGTTGGGGTTCTTACGTGATATGTGGCGGACCGGGATCCGCTATCCCAGGATCTCAGAGGGTGGTGCCGCACGATGCGACACCCGACAGCACACATCATAAGGACAACATTGCATTACATAGAAAACCAACTGAATATGTACAAAATAGTACAAGACTTCAGTTACAAACTAAGTATTGAGATTACAACAGAGGAAGCTAAGTTCATACAACTCATGCCCACCTAACTAGCAAAAGCCGGCCGTCCAGCCCTATGGACAACCCACACTAGCCTCACTCCTCAGCTCAGTGCGGCGTGTATGGATCCCACTCAACCACGGTCCCCGACGGAGGGTAGCCCTCGCAGGTGGACTCACAACCCGAGTCCGTGGGATACTCCTCACCTGAAAAACACTTATAGCAGCAACCGTGAACACGATGGATCAACAAGACTTAACCGACTCACCTACACATGAAACTCTATATGCAGGTCATAAAAAATATAGGATGGCACGTTGCAGCAAAAGACACGCCTACAAGTTCATCCTTAATTTATCTTTTAGCCACAAGTTAACAGTTCATGAAATCTGAAATTTAGTGAGAAATATTTGGTGGCATACATGTAACAATACAAGTTAATCATCACAGCAATAATCAATCATACATTTCATATATTAACCTACGTCATGACTCAGTGAACAATTGGTACTCATCACCGTGAGGGACGGCGAATCGACTCGATATACACCTGCAGGGATACCCGAATAGCGCGTCACGTACACCCACCCGTGGAGCTGCACAGCACGCTCACTCGATGTCATACGGGACAACCTTTCACCAAACAACCCAAACGTCGACCGGACGCACCCAAACGGACAGGAGGTTCCCTACACGGAGCATCTCTCTATGCCCGTTAGCGGATTTCCACCTTGCTGCCCTCAACCTACACCTATAAATCGGTGCGTTATGCCTCGACGCCCGGAGGTATAGGTTACATCGGTTTATCGGGGCCCATATATCTGATATGCCTTCGGTACTTTCAATACTTGTTCAGCGGGGCCGCACACGGATCGGTCCTCAATCGACACGGACAGGGCTGCACCCACAAGACTTCCTCTTGCTGCGTTCTAGCCCCTGCCTAGTCTCATTTTCTTACTAAAGTGATCTCACATCACTCGAACCAATCCCGTGTGTCCCGACTCCTATACTCACGAGTAGATTCCAACTACTCTACTTGTACCGAAGTTCTATGAACATTAAGCATAGCTTGACTACTCGAGGACTTAGATATTACCCTCACTCTTGTTGGAATAATCTGGCTATGTATTTGGGTTTCATCCATCCTACACCTAATGCACATAAATACCTCAAGCTAACTATGTATATAAAGCAAAACTTTGTAAAACCTGTTAATGCAAACCAGGGCTTGCCTTGTTTCTGCTGGTCAGAGGTTAGTGCTTCATCCGGAAGGAGAAAGTCCAGCACTTCCGGGGTTTCCATGTAAAAGCCCAAGAAAAGGGACTTGCAAAAACTTTTCATCACCTCACAATACCACAGTTTTTATTGTGGATATCTTAGGAAAAATTGTGAAGAGCAAGTAACCTCCATCAAAAGAGTGATTAGAGGGGAAAGCCTTCACTTTCACAAAGTAGGATTTCTACACATGAACATGAGAGGTTGAGCTCACCCCTAGGACTTAAAAAGTCTTGGGAAGGTTCAAGCCAAGTTTCATGCAAATCCAACACTTTTTGAGGCACTTTTGGAGGTATTTGAAAAAGAGGCCAATTTGAATGTAAATTCAAATTGCAGCAACTTTCATCCCTCAAATTCAAATGTTAGCTTCATATTCAAACTCAGCACATTTTTCTGAGTTAGCCCACCAATTTTCACCCCCATTGGAGTTCATCTTGTCGGGAGCTAAATTTGCAAGAATTCAAAACTAAATTTGAATTTCAGTTCAAACATGAAGCAAATTTAGCCAAACAAAGTTTAAATTCGAGAACTCAAATTCAAACCAAGACTTGGGGGCTAAGTCTCTCATTCAATGTTTAGTAGCTGGGGATATTTACAGCAGAAGGGGGAGAAAGAATTAGAGGGGAGAAGAGGGCCCACTGGTCAGCCACACAGGGATCAAACCGACTCAGGCACTCGGTCGAACACCTCTGCGGGCGACAGCGCACGGGGTCAACGCCGTCCTAACGCGGCCACCGCGCCACCTCCTGCTCGGGGGATGAGGACGCCGGCTACAATACACTCGATCGCACCCTGGTCTGCGTGAATTCCCTCCCCATTCTCTCGGTTCCACCCGCACACATCCGAAGCGGCGCGCCCTGAGTTCGCCGCCCTATGATCGCCGGCGCCCGGACAGCACAGGCTTCCTCGTGCCCGATGCTCAACACAAGAAACGACCGCCATAAGGTGCTGGTTCTGCTCGTCCATACCGTTCAGCATTTCATGCACCGTCGTGGGAGAATTTTCCCACGGAACGTTTCTGTGTTCTTAAGGTCGAGCCGTACCAAATCCGGAAATTCGCGGGTATTAGCTCATCACCGGGTATACCGAGCTACACACATGATCTACACCCTGCCACGACCATTTAGGATCAAAAGGTACGAAGAACCGTTGAGTATAGACCCTGGTGATCGAGTTTTTCCGAGCACAGCCGATATCGGGCCTAGGTCGACGGTGAGGTCCTAGTTCCGGCCATTTCCATGGCCAACCGAGCTCATATTCGTGCTCAGCATGCCACAGCGGAGCTGTAGGAGCAAACCGTTGGAAGAATAAGGCCCTGAGTAGCCCGGGTGACATCGACGGAGTAGGGAGAACCTCTGTCACCGTCGCGGGCAAGGTTCCGGCCGTTGCCGAGCTTCGGTGAGTGCATCAGTGTGTTCTCCGAGTCGAGTTAGGAACAAGCGGCAAGTTTCATCGAAGGTCGGGCGGTGGAACGCCCGGCGGTGAGCGCTCCGGCGAAGCGCGACCGCGGGAGCTGCGGGATGGCGCGAGGTAGACGAGGGGGGGCTGGGTCCACCGGTCAGCCTCTGATCTCGCGTGGGGATCTGTTTCCGGCCGGGATTCGATGTGGCAGCGCGGGGTAAAACCCCGTGGGCCGCGGTGTGGCCGCATTCTGAGTGGGCCAGCTCGAAGAGTGGGCCCCACCTGCAGAATTTAAACATTTTGGGAATTTTCCAGTTTAGTTCAACTTCAAATGCATAGAACTTTTGCTAGGAAGCTCCAAATCCAATGAACCAAATTTTTCTGAACTCAGAATTCTGAGTACGTTCCAGCAGTACCAATTTCAGCTCATGAAACCTAATAGTTTTCCGGAATTAATTCTCTAAAATTTAAACTGTTGGGAATTTTATCTGGATAATTACTTCATGAAAAATTCTGAAATTTGGCTG
Organism: Neostapfia colusana; assembly: GCA_030760725.1. Lineage (NCBI taxonomy): Eukaryota > Viridiplantae > Streptophyta > Magnoliopsida > Poales > Poaceae > Neostapfia > Neostapfia colusana. The sequence continues at coordinate 59,925,348 of JASWHV010000006.1, read as the reverse complement.
CGAGGTTCATTGGAAAATCCTTGAGTACCAGTAAAATTTTCAGACTCATCCAAGTTCATTTAGTCCCCCTAATTGGTTGATTAAGAGAACTGCCCTGAGAAAATAGAAAAATGTACAGAAACATTTTTCAGATTTTCTCAAATCTTAATTAGGGCATAACTTTCAGTAGAATTCCTCGAATGACATGAGACTAATTCCATTAGAACCATCTTAAATCCTAGTTTCCAGAAAGTAATGTTGGGAGCCATAAAAACCCCTGGAATTACTTAGAGGCTCAAATAATGACCATATAGGCTTTTATTTGTATAAGGTTCAAATGAACTTAATTTCAAATGAAACTTGGTCAAGGTTCTAGTTAGGACCCTACCAAGCCACCATAAAAATTTCAGAACCAAAAGGGAGGGCTAGCTAGAGTTATTAGTAATTAAGTATTCAAGTTTACACATTGCATTTCAATTGACATGTAGTATTTCATTGACGTGTAGTCGCTGAAGGCGAAGAGACTCCGGAAGTGCTGGACTTCCTCCTTCCGGACGAAGACTTAACCCCTGACCAGCAGCAACAAGGCAAGCCCCGGTTTGCATTAAGCCTTTTATAAAGTTTTATTTTGTTTACATACGTAGTGTGAAGTGTTTATGTGCATTAGGTGTAGGATGGATGAAAACCCCACTTGCATGACCAGAAATTTTCCATAAGAGTGAGGGTAGTGTCTAAGACCTCGAGTAGACAGGCTATGCTTAATGTTTCATAGGACTTCGGTACAAGTCGAGTAGTTGGAATCTACTCGCGAGTTTAGGCTTGGGACACACGGGTTCGGTTGAGTGATGTGAGATCACTTTAGTAATGAAAATGAGACTAGGCAGGGGCTAGGGCGCAGCAAGAGGAAGTCTTGTGTGTGCAACCCTGTCCGTGTCGATTGAGGACCGATCCGTGTGCGGCCCTGCTTAAGTGTTTTTCAGGTGAGGAGCCACCCACGGACTCGGAGTACGAGTCTACCGGCAAGGGTTACCCTCCGTCGGGGACCACGGCTGAGTGGGAGCCGTACACGCCGCGCTGAGCTGAGACGTGTAGCTAGTGTGGGTTGCCCTAGGGCTGGGCAACCGACTTTTGCTAGATAGGCGGGCGTGAGTTGTAGAAAAGTAGACTTCCGCTGTGTAATAAAGACAATAGTTTGTAACTGAGTATTGTACCTGTTTGTACAGTTCAGTTGTTTTTCCCATGTAATATATTATGTTCTTATGACATATGCTGTCGGGTGTCGCATCGTGCGGCACCACCCTCTGCGATCCTGGATGGGCGGATCCTGGTCCGCCACAGCCTGGTATCAGAGCTGCATTGGGGATAGCACAGTACTTAAGGATTGTATTACTGGAAAACTTAGGTTTACGGTGAGGATTCGGTAGTTGCCCAAGTAAGAACTATATTAGCATAGTTACTTAAAGTGGCAAAGACTAACCTATGTGTTATAATTCTGAATTTTAATTATGTAACGACGCACCTATGCTCTGGTAAGAATGGTAAGGAACGCCACCGAAAGCGGTTCAATTTCGGTTAGCTCCCCTGACGAGGAACGTGGTTCAGGGATAGGTCTCACAGCTTGGTGTGAGACGTCAATATGAAACTCTTGGACTCTTCATGTTCCTGAGTTCATATAAAATGCTGATCCCTAGCATGCATTAGGCAAGTAAGTGGTGACCCCATCGCATGGTCAGTAACGCGAGAGTGTGTTCGTCTGGAAGTAGCCCAGGGGGACATACACAGCGCTTGCCATCGGCGTGCCCTGCAGGGCAGTAGGTGGTATCTGTTGGGCTGATAACATTCCCAACCGTGACGACCCGTTCATGACATACTCGGGTTCCCCGTCGTGTGGTGTCGAAACACGATCGCGTACCTTGAGACGTGACCTAACTCAAGGACGGCCGTATGGCAATGATACGGGCGTTTGTATTTACTTTTAAATATGATCCTGCCTGAAATGAAAACAACCATTGAGTGCACCATTATTGTCTGGTCTTCTGCAGGTACTAACCAGATATGTATCCGTGTAGTAAACGTGTGCGAGAGACCGTTTAGTGCCACACTTGAGACGTATATGCCGGTATAATCCGGTTCGGATTTTCTTTTGTGAGGAACGTAGTACCGAGATATCATAGGCATATGCATGAAAATAATGATAACATGGAATTAAAATCATTAGGTTCAACATTTAGGACCCTGGTTGGGTAGACAAATTAGATAGTGATGAGTGTAGTTCCAAAAAGACTGAAAAACAGAGTGCTCTATTTTGGGCAGCAAGTATGCTGATCTTCAACAGGGCATAACTCACAGGTATTTTAGCCCAGGGAGGTGTGTCATATAGTTCTGGAAAGGTATTTGAGTACTCTACAACTTTGTTGTAGACTTCCAGAGCTGAAACACATCTTAAGATGGCTTAAATCCCAGAGGAATGTAAACTGTCCAGAATCAGGACAGAGTTAAACACTCTCTGGACTGTTCTGTTTTTCAAACATAACTACCAGTAGAAAAATCTAAAATTGTCATATGATACATATTTAGAAAGGGTAGAAGATTTGTTACATCTCTGCAATTCAAAGTTTCTGAAATTTCAGCACAGATTCCAGTGGAAACTGGGGTTGAAAACAGCCACTTCCAAGGGAGGTGCTGTTGAAATTCATCCAGAAATTCTGTTGACTTTGAATTACCATAACTTTTTAACCAGATCTGATCTGAGGGCAAATAAGTACTCGTTGGAACGATACAGAAGTTAACTTTAACTTTTGTATTCAACTTGAGTCAAGAAACGGCCCAGAACCAGATCAAAACTTGGAATATGTAGAAACTGGTCATTCTGACAGAGGAATGACAGTTGAACTCATTGGAGAGATTGTTGTACCATAAGGGGGGGGGGGTTTAAGTATTTCCAATGGGGTACAACATACTCATGAGAGGTTATCTTCAACTAGTGAAAGATTTGAGTATAGGTCTCACTCAAGTTTCTTTTACTAGAGACCATGTTGTGTCATATTGAAGATAAAAGGGTGGTTTACGTGATGACAACGGATAATAACGTCTCGTAGTGACCAAACCTAGTTGTGGTGAGCTTCCAAAGAGGAGGTTCATCAAGTTGGATTAAACTAGCTTGTATTTGGTCTGGTAATGGTGTAGCTTGTGCAAAGTTATTACATTATCTACATACGAGATGTATCGCATGTTTTATTGTCATTATGTTTTTACGCCTATTTCAATTGACTGCATTGAAATATGTTGCGGGACTGATGTTTATTGTCGTATGGTTGCAAATGGTTCACAATAGGACCACGAACGAGGTTGGTGGCTGTAGCCAACAGGGAGGCGATGACTCCCAGCCACCAGCCTACGACAGCACCCCGCAGCAGCAGCCACCACCGCCGCCTCCTCTTACTCTAGCGGATGTGATAGCGGCACTGGTGGGTGGTCGTGAGGAGCAGACCGACCTGATCCGCACGATTGTGCAGAATACTGTGGGGACCACCCCGTGGTTCACCCACTCCAGGATCGCATAGGGTGGTTCCGTGCGATGCGGCACCCAACAGCACACACGAAAAGATTAGAGAACAACATACAAACTTTTATTTAATATAAAACAGCGGAAGTCTTTTTACAAAATATAACTATACAGCGGAAGTAATGTACATTAGTAGCCTCTCATCCTAACTATGCAAAAGTGCAGCCGTCCAGCCCGGGGACGCTACACGCTAGCAGCATGGAACCGGAGAATTCACAGCGGCGTGCAGGGCTCCATCTCGGCCGTGTACCCTGACGGGGGCATCGCCTCATCCTCGGAACCCTCCTCATAGCTCTCACCTGCATACAGCTCAAATATTGCAACCGTGAGCACGAAGGCTCAGCAAGTCTTAACCGTCAACCCTAGGCATGGAACTCTACGTGCAAGGATGTGTAGGGTAGGAAAGGACTTTGCAATAAAGACACGCCTATAAGTTGATCCTTACTTTCAGTTTTTATAGCAGCAGATTCATGTGCCTTAGGCAGCCCTCACATCGGAAGTCCACAATCAAACAAGAAACGCTTTCCTCCGATGTGGTGATGCCCAAAGCGGAAGGTAAACTTAATTAGCTCTACATCTATAGCAAACATGGTTTCCAAAACATTACTCTATCATCACAACATATTATCATTCAACTGGCTTACTTTACTTCTTACTACGTCACGAAACAGTGAAAAAGCGGTACTCAAATAACCGCGAGGGACAGTGATTGAAATCAGGAGACACCCGGACAACACGTTGCATACACCCACTTTCAGAAGCGTGATTCCACACCCCTTCCAACTCTGTTGTATGCAACAACCTTTCAAAGGCAACCCAAATGTCGAACCGGTCCATCCGTAACGGGGCAGGAGGTCCCCGCGTGGAGCGTGACTGTGCCCACCGGCAGATTTACACCTTGCTACCCTCAACCCACTCCTATTTACGGTTGGGTAAGCCTCGGCACCAAGGTTAACCATTTACATCGGTTTCCTGCTTATGTCAGTATGCCATCCGGTACTGTTCGATACTTGTTCAGCAGGCCCGCACACGACTCGGTCCTCAATCGACACCAACAGGGCTACGCACGTGAGACCTCCGCTCACTGCTTCCTATCCCCCCTGCTGGGTCTCATTTTCACCACTCTTAAGCAATTTTCTATTCTGACCAAACCGTGTGATAAACCTTACCTCGCGAGTAGATTCCAACTACTCGACTTCTACCGAGGTCCTAAGCATATTAGCAGGGCCTTGTCTACTCGTCGGCTCTGTAAGCTACCCAACCCTTCATAGGATTTAAAAGGTTATGCAAGTGGGGTTTCAAACACCTTAACTCTAATGCAAATATTCACCCTAGACATAAGTGATACAAATAAAGAATTTTATAAAAGGTACTTAAGTGCAAACCGGGGCTTGCCTGGTTGCGAGTCAGAGAAGAAGTGAGCTTCTAGCGGGAGGACGTCCAAGGGCTCCGGTGCGTCCTCAACTTCGGTCACTAAATGAAATGTAGCAAAATAGATGTATAAGTATTAAGGATTTATAAGAATTGAACTATTATTCATAGCTATTGCTATTTAGTATCCTTAATTGGCTTTGGGAATTTTAGAGTGGATACTAGGCCCTATAAGGATGATTTGAGCCAAATTTGCAGACATGTCATTGCATAATGTAGTCTTTAAAATTCCTACAAGTACAATGCTTATCTGAATTTCGAGCCCAAATCAGGAGCTTTGATATAGCTAGAAATGGAAGATCTGATTAGGGTAAGTCTCCATGGTTCTAACAAAATTTGTTTCACCATTTTTGGAGCTACCATCAGAGAGATATGAATTTTTGAAGTTTGGACAGGAGTGCTGAACAATTTCTGTTTAAATTTGAATTTCCAAATAAAGGCTGAATTTGGGAAGGTAATTTGACCTAGCAAATGAACTCCAATGAAGCTCAAATTTTTACTGGAGATCAGTAATGTCATGAGGAAATTCCTGGCCAAATTTGAAGAAATTCCATAACAGAGATATTCTGGACTAAATTCCCAAAGATTTAAATTTGATGAATCTTGGAGAAATATCCAGAGATCTTCAGATCAATTTCTTTGCATTTCTGGAGAGTACTGACTGAGAGAAATCCAACAAAATTTGTTTCACAAATTTTGGACATCCCTACAGAAAGTTATGGAGGTATGAAGTTTGAACCAATTTTCTGGAAATCAATTCTATGATTTTTAGCTAATTTATTTAATCCTGAGATAACCTACTGATTAAGCCCTCTAAATAAGCTCTAAAAATCCTAAAATTTTTACTGGAGGTCAGGCACTATGAAAAGGACTAGCTTCCCAAATTTGGTAATATTTCATAAAGAATTGCTCCTGTAATAAATCCCTAAAGGATTTAGTAAAAAAATTCTACAGAAATTCCTGGGCATTTTCATAGCATGCAATTTGTTCCTCTGTAAAGTACTCCTTGTAAGGATTCAGACAAAATTTGTCTCACCCTTTTTGGAGCTGTCTACACAGAGTTATGAATTCTTCAAACTGTGATAGCTCTCTGTTTAAAATCTACACAGAGACTTAACAGGGGGGCTCACTGGTCAGGTCCTTCTTCAACCTCCCGCCAGAGGCGCGCGTGCACACCAGTTTAAATCGTGGCATGGCTCGTTCTCCCTCATTTCTCCACCAAATTAGCTCCGGTTTTGCCCTACATGCTCCTGGGAACATGGCGCAGCTGCCGGGCAAGGTTTCCACGCATGAAAACGGCCGAAAACAGGCCGGCACCGGTGGGGCGGCTCGGGAGCTCGGCATCAACGTGTTCCGGCGCGTCCGAAGCTTCTCCCGGCGAGCTACCTTGCCCTAAAGCATCACCAATGATCGGGGAACATGGAACACAGGCTAAACCTTGCAGCAAATGGCCGGAACATAGGGTTCACCGGAGGACCGACCCGTTTTTGCCTCCGCCAGCGATTTCTCGTCGCCCGGGGCGTGTGGTCGATGGTTTGCTTCAGTATTTGGTGTGGGAGGGTGCTAGGATCACTAGTTTCTGTGGCTTGAATTGTAGAACCGATGATTAACCACGTTGGACGAATTTACAGTTTTGGTTTGGGGCTGTTCTTCACGTGTACCGGCGCCAAAATCCAAATTCCGGCAAGACTGTGATGCGGAAGGGCAAGGGGACTGTGGTAGCTTGATCTACACACCTTGATGCACCTTAGGGAGGTGCTGGACGTGCGGGAGAGGCATTGGAGCGGCTGGAACGCGAGGAGCACTGAGGTACAGTGTGCTCTGTGTTCTCCCGGTGAAGAACAGCTTGGGCACTGCGAGGGGAGCTCGGGGGTGAGCTGAGGAACGGTGTAGCTCGTCGAGGAGGCGCTGGCGCAGCTCCTGGGGCGATCAACCACTGCTGGGAGGGATGGAGGGCTGCTGACCCACGAGCACAGAGAGGGGCACACTGTGTTTCTCTTCGGAGGAGCTCGAGCAGAGGCTGTGGAGAAGAGAAGAAACTCCACCGTGCTGCTGCTTTAGCTCTGGATAAACCACGCACGATGCTGCCTTCGGGAGGAAGTCATTGCAAGCTGCTCGGTGGAGGAAAAATCACAGCGCGGTGGCAGCTCGGTGAACGCCCGAGGGAAAAACCAGAGAGGAAAATGAAACTGTGAGACTGACTGCTGGGTCCCACCACCTCATTTTCTTAATCAACTTTTTCACTGATCTTTTCACCACAGCTACTCCAAATTAAATGCTTTACTTCACCTCAAAGTTAAGTTTGAATTTGCAGAATTCAAATGGTTTGAATTCTGGTGTAGAATTTGAATGGGGTTTGATCATTTGAATTTGAAAAGGAGTCTGAATTCTCCACTTTGTATTGACTAAAAAATATAGCAAACCAGCTCCAAAGTTTCCAAATTTTGGCATGGCTGCTTATTAAAAGGTAGAGAACACATTTGCGAACCCACATATTGAAATTGAGGGGATTGGAATTTGAAACTGAATTTGAACTTCAGATTTGAGGGCTTTTCCTTTTAATCCCAAACAAATATTGAAACTCCTCCAAATGAGCTGAAATTTGAAAAGTTGAATATTTGGACTATGAAGATCCAAGCTGTGCATTTGGATCTCCATGTTTGGAAGTTTTTGGGAAGTTTAATTCACAACTTTGAACTCACACCGTTATAATTCAAAGTTTTAATTCCCCTCATTTTTCCTACGTGTACATGAGCTGAATTTTTCTTGGTACCACTTATTGGGGATTTTACATCCCTCCCCCCTTAAAAAGAATCTCGTCCCGAGATTCCAAAAGAAATGTAGAGTGGGGGAAACTTTACCGGGTATACGATGATAGCAAGTCCGGATAATATGTTCGTAGATAGTCCTCGCTTTCCCATGTCGCCTCATCAGTGGTATGGTTGCTCCACAAGACCTTGTAGAACCATAAGGTCCGGTTCCTTGTGGCACGAGTCTTTTCATCGACGATCCGGATCGGATACTCCGTGTACGTGAGGTCCGTTTGAAGAACTTCTATGTCTTCTATGCAGATTTCAGCGGAGGGTTTGAGGCACTTCCTCAGCTGAGAGATGTGGAAGACGTTGTGAATGCCTGCGAGTGACGCCGGTAACTCTAGGCGATAGGCCACGGGTCCGCATTTTTCAATGACGGTGAATGGACCAATGAACCGCGGCGCAAGTTTACCCCTTACTCCAAAACGATGAACTCCTTTCATCGGAGACACATGGACATACACATGGTCCCCGATGTTGAAGTGGAGAGGACGGCGTCTTTTATCCGCATAGCTTTTCTGACGAGATTGAGCAGCCTTAAGATTGGCTTGTATTACTCGCACTCGTTCTTCAGCTTCATTCACATGTTCAATGCCGTAGATAACTCGCTCGCCGGACTCGCACCAGTTGAGAGGGGTGCGACATTTCCGGCCGCAGAGAGCTTCATACGGCGCCATCTTGATGCTAGCTTGATAGCGATTGTTGTAAGAAAACTCCGCCAACGGCAAATGATCGTCCCAATTCTTGCCGTGGTGGATGGCACAAGCGCGTAGCATGTCTTCAAGCACTTGATTCACCCGTTCAGTTTGACCATCTGTCTGCGGGTGATACGTGGAGCTTCGGATCAGTTTGGTCCCCAATGATGCGTGCAGCTGTTCCCAAAACCGAGAGACAAACAGCGCACCGCGATCTGATATAATGGAGCGGGGAACACCGTGCAAGCATAAGATTCTTGCAATATAAAGCTTCGCATATTGCTTGGCCACGTAACTGGTATGTACGGGAATGAAATGAGCCGACTTGGTTAGTCGATCGACTATCACCCAAATCGAGTCATGTTTGTGAGACGTGAGAGGTAATCCGACTATGAAGTCCATGCTGATATCCTCCCACTTCCACGCCGGAATGTTCAACGGTTGCAGCTGTCCGGCTTTACGCATATGGTCGGCTTTCACCCGCCGACACGTATCACATTCGGATACGTACTTTGCGATTTCTCTTTTCATCCGTGTCCACCAAAACCTTGTTTTCAGATCTTGGTACATCTTGTTGCTGCCCGGATGAATAGAATACTTGGACAAATGAGCTTCGTCCAAGATTTTCCTCCGAAGCTTCATGTCACGGGGTACCACTATACGGTCTTTAAACCATAGTGTACCGTTATCATCTCTTCGAAAGCATTTCATTTCGCCATTCTTCATCCTTCTCCGAATGTTCGACATTCCCACGTCTTTCTTCTGCGCTTCCATAATCTCCCCTCGTATTGTAGGGACGAGAGCAAGATTATACAATGCCCCATATGGAACCAAGTACAGACTCGGCTCCTCCTCTTCAAGTGGGGTGATGGACAGAATGTTGACATGGAATTTGCGGCTTAAGGCATCGGCAACCACGTTTGCCTTCCCAGGATGGTAGTGAATCTCGATCTCATAGTCTTTGATCAGTTCTAGCCATCTCCGTTGCCGCATATTCAACTCCTTTTGAGTGAATATATATTTCAGACTTTTGTGGTCGGTGTAGAGGTGCACTAAGTTCCCAAGCAAATAGTGCCTCCACATCTTTAAGGCCAATACCACAGCAGCAAGCTTGAGATCATGAGTCGGATAGTTCTGCTCGTGGTTACGGAGTTGACGTGAGCCATAGGCGACCACTCTTCCTCCTTGCATCAATACACAGCCAAGCCCAATACCGGACGCATCACAATATACGTCGAAGGGCTTGGTTGTATCCGGTTGAGATAACACCGGGGCTGTTGTAAGATGCTTCACTAATGCTTGGAAAGCTTCTTCGCAAGCTGAGCTCCAAACATATTTGATCCCCTTCTTCAACAGTTCAGTCATCGGCTTAGCAAGCTTGGAGAAGTTCGGTATGAATCTCCGGTAATATCCTGCTAACCCGAGGAAACTTCTGACTTCATGGACTGATGTGGGGGACTTCCATTTCAGCACTTGTTCGATTTTGCTTGGATCAACTGCAATGCCTTCTGCAGAAATGATATGACCAAGGAAGGGCACTTGGCTGATCCAAAACTCGCACTTGCTGAACTTGGCATAAAGCTTATGGTCTCTTAATCGTTGAAGCACGATATGCATGTGCTTGGCGTGTTCCTCTTCACACTTGGAGTAGACCAAGATGTCGTCTATGAACACCACCACAAACTTGTCCAACTCCGGCATGAACACTGAGTTTATGAGATACATGAAGTGTGCCGGGGCGTTGGTGAGACCAAAGGACATGACGAGGTATTCATACAACCCATATCTCGTCGAGAAGGCCGTCTTTGGGATATCCTCCACTCGGATCTTGATTTGATGATATCCGGAGCGAAGATCCATCTTGGAAAATACACTCGCACCCACAAGTTGATCGAAGAGAATATCGATGCGGGGCAGTGGATATTTATTCTTGATGGTGATGGTGTTGAGAGGTCGGTAGTCCACACACAACCTCAACGTTTCATCCTTCTTCTTCACAAACAGCGCCGAGCATCCCCATGGAGAGGAACTCGGTCGAATGAAACCCTTCTTCATCAAATCGTTGAGCTGCTCCTTCAATTCAGCCAGCTCATTCAGAGCCATCTTGTATGGTCTCCGTGATATCGGCGTCGTTCCAGGTACCAGTTCAATCTTGAACTCGACATTTCTTTCGGGTGGCATACCCGGAAGATCATACGGAAAAACATCCGGGTATTCACGGACCACACGAATATCCTTAAGTTTTGTGGCTTCCGTGTTATATGTGGCTGGGGTTTCTTGAACCGAATGGTCAAGAATAAGAACATGTGGTTCATGAAGTGGAGAGTTTAGACGAAGCACACGTGGAATGATGTCAAGAACAGCACCATGGCGATGTAGCCATGACATTCCTAAAATGACATCGAGTTTTTGACTCTCTAACATGATTAGAGACGTCGGGTATAGATTTCCACCCAACTGTAATGGTGCTCTATTGACCATTCTATCAGCTGTTATTTTCCCACCCGGAGAACATATCAAATATGAATTATTTGTGGGAATGATAGGCAGTTGATATTTAATAACATAAGACTGACTTATGAAATTATGGGTGGCACCGGAATCCAAACGTATGACTACGGGATGATCTAGGTAAGAGAACGTACCCGCGAGGACGGGTTCGCCTTCCGGCACGTCTTCGATAGCTAAGTGGTGGACGTTGCCGGGTTTTGGTGCAGGTTTCTTGGGCTGATTGCGGGGCTGATTAGCACCCTGATATGGTGCTGCACCCCTGCCCTGTCGCAGCTCGGGGCAGTCTCTTGAAATGTGCCCGACACGGCCACACGTGTAGCACGTGTAAGGTGTCGGGGTCCCACCGACTTGAGGACGGAATCCTGGTGCACGCTGTTGAAACTGAGGCGCACGCGGGACCATCCTTTGCTGCTGCTGTTGCTGTGATGGATATGTCGGTCGAAAACCAGGCGCATTATATTGCCGACCGCGAAACTGAGGCGGTCGCGCCGGTGGCTGCCATCTCTGACCGGATGGTGAGCGATATACCATGCGGTATTTCTGTGGCGTTCCACAACTGCTGCTCGTCAGCGCGCTGCGTTTCCTCTTGTCAGAACCGCGCTCACGCTGAGTATTCTCCTGTAGAATCGCGGCATTAACTAGGTCATTGAATGTGCCGCGATTGCTCTGGGCGAGATGGACCTTCATCATGGAGTTCAGGCCCCAGAAGAACGCATTGCGCTTGTTGTCTTCCGTGCCCACATATCCTGGCGCATACTGCGCCAGCCGGTTGAATAACCTGGAGTACTCATGAGCACTCCTCTCGCCTTGTCGGAGCGCCAGGAACTCCTAGAGCTTCATTTCCATAACCCCGGGAGGTATGTGATAGGCGCGGAACGCCTCCCGGAACTCCGTCCATGTGACGGCATGGCCAGCCGGTAAGGAGGCGGTGTAGTTCGCCCACCAGGTACCAGCTTCTCCTTGAAGCTGTTGCGCTGCATACAGCGCCTTCCGGTGTTCGGTGCATCGTAGCAGCCCGAACTTCGCCTCCAGAGTGCGGATAAAGCTGTCCGCCTCCAAAGGTTCTTCGGCCCCCGTGAAGACCGGTGGATGGGTCACCATGAATTCTGAGTACGAGCTTTGTTGGGGCTGGCGTTGCCCATTGTCTTGGCGTCCTCCCTGATGGGACGCATTCTGCTGCACCAACATCCGTAGTAACTCGGTTTGCTCGTCGCGCGAGCCGAGCACTGCGGTGAGAACCTCCGCAAGATTCCTTGGAAGTTCTGGCGGTGGAGGAGGTGGTTGCTGCTGCGTCGTGGTCTGCTCCGGAGGTGGAGACTCATCACCACGAACTTGACTCGGACCTCCCTCCTCTTGCGTTGAACGTGTCCGCACCATTCTGCATTCATACCATTCAAACGATCAGCACATGTGGGTTTAGCTCATCCAGTCTATACAATAGTAATGCGAGAATGGGATAAACAATGCGCATAACAATCACACATATGGATAAAGTATAAACTTTATGCACCATATACATCCCTGGACCGTGTCATACGATCGAGTTCCAAAGTATTGAACTTTATGGGTTAAAAGTTCATTTCGACCATCGGGGTCACCACGGGATGTTAAGTGTGTGAGCATGCGTAATTCCTCGCTATTGTATTGGACCCAAACATGTACTAACTCGAAGTGATATGTCAAATGCATAAATCCTTTGACTCTAACTCGCTGTTTTACAACAGCCACTGGACGTCAAATGGTGAAACTAAGTGTTTTGGTTGAAATACAGAAAATTCCAGAGAGCATTTGGTCTGCCCTGTTTTTGGGCAGTACCTACTCATCTGAGATTTTCATCCCTTTGGAGGGAGATTTTGTTCTGAAACTCTACAGAGAAATTGTAGAGGACTTCAAAACCTTTCCAGAATGGTATCCCACACCTCCATTGGTTCAACCAATATTAAGTTATGCCCTGTTCAATTTCAGCAAAATTTCTGCCAAAAACAGGGGAGATTGTTCCTAAGTTTTTGAGATTGAATCTATACTCCCAATTGACTCTTAGTTCAATATAGGCGTTTACTAACCCCTAAATGAATTTCTAAACCTCATTGTGACTCTTTTCTTTGAAAATAAACTTTTATGCAGTCGGTACTACGTTTCCTCACCAAAGAAAAATCCTAAACCTGTATTCCGGCATATACGTGTCAAATGGTGGAACTAAAGTCGTCACTCACAAACGGTTTCTACACGTCATGCACTAACGTGGTTAGTGTACCTGCAGAAAACACACAATAATGATGCACACAAAGGTTTTAACATTGCAGGCAGTTCCATATCATAGTAAGAACATACGGTCCGTATCATTGCCATACGGATCGTCCTTGAGTCAAGCCACGTCTCAAGGTACATGGTCGTGTTTTCACACCACACGATGGGGAACCCGAGTAGAGCGTGAACGGGTCGTCACGGTTGCGAATTTTATCAACCCAACGGATACCACCTACTGCCTCATGACCATTGAGGCACGCCGATGGCGAGCACTGCGTATGGCCCTTTGAACATTGAACATTCAAGAGTTGCATACTATCGTGTTGCTTACCACACGATGGGGTATTCTCACTTTTGCCTAAAGCACGCTGGAGATCAGCGTTTTCATATGCTCTCAGAACCATAAAGAGGTTTAGAGACTCATATTCACTACCGTGCCAAGCCACGGTATATCCTTCCATACTATTGCTCATATGGGGAGTTACCGCAATTGATCCGCCTGCGGTGGCGTACCTTACCTCTTACCTGACGTCTCAGCGTCGTTACAGAATGTATAACACATAAGTTAGCTTTTCCACCTTAGTAACTACTACTATCATAGACATTATGCGGGCTTAAAGACTAATCCTCACTCGACTACTTCTAAGTTTTCAAAAATAGGCTCTTTTCGAGCGTGCTATTCCCAATGCGGCTCTGATACCACGTCTGTGGGGACCACCCCATGGTTCACCCACTCCAGGATCGCATAGGGTGGTGCCGTGCGATGCGGCACCCAACAGCACACACGAAAAGATTAGAGAACAACATACAAACTTTTATTTAATATAAAACAGCAGAAGTCTTTTTACAAAATATAACTATACAGCGGAAGTAATGTACATTAGTAGCCTCTCATCCTAACTATGCAAAAGTGCAGTCGTCCAGCCCGGGGACGCTACACGCTAGCAGCATGGAACCGGAGAATTCACAGCGGCGTGCAGGGCTCCATCTCGGCCGTGTACCCTGACGGGGGCATCGCCTCATCCTCGGAACCCTCCTCATAGCTCTCACCTGCATACAGCTCAAATATTGCAACCGTGAGCACGAAGGCTCAGCAAGTCTTAACCGTCAACCCTAGGCATGGAACTCTACGTGCAAGGATGTGTAGGGTAGGAAAGGACTTTGCAATAAAGACACGCCTATAAGTTGATCCTTACTTTCAGTTCTTATAGCAGCAGATTCATGTGCCTTAGGCAGCCCTCACATCGGAAGTCCACAATCAAACAAGAAACGCTTTCCTCCAATGTGGTGATGCCCAAAGCGGAAAGTAAACTTAATTATCTCTACATCTATAGCAAACATGGTTTCCAAAACATTACTCTATCATCACAGCATATTATCATTCAACTGGCTTACTTTACTTCTTACTACGTCATGAAACAGTGAACAAGCGGTACTCAAATAACCGTGAGGGACGGTGATTGCAATCAGGAGACACCCGGACAACACGTTGCATACACCCACTTTCAGAAGCGTGATTCCACACCCCTTCCTACTCTGTTTTATGCAACAACCTTTCAAAGGCAACCCAAATGTCGAACCGGTCCATCCGTAACGGGCAGGAGGTCCCCGCGTGGAGCGTGACTGTGCCCACCGGCAGATTTACACCTTGCTACCCTCAACCCACTCCTATTTACGGTTGGGTAAGCCTCGGCACCCAGGTTAACCATTTACATCGGTTTCCTGCTTATGTCAGTATGCCATCCGGTACTGTTCGATACTTGTTCAGCAGGCCCGCACACAACTCGGTCCTCAATCGACACCAACAGGGCTACGCACGTGAGACCTCCGCTCACTGCTTCCTATCCCCCCCTGCTCGGTCTCATTTTCACCACTCTTAAGCCATTTTCTATTCTGACCAAACCGTGTGATAAACCTTACCTCGCGAGTAGATTCCAACTACTCGACTTCTACCGAGGTCCTAAGCATATTAGCGGGGCCTTGTCTACTCGTCGACTCTGTAAGCTACCCAACCTTTCATAGGATTTAAAAGGTTATGCAAGTGTGGTTTCAAACACCTTAACTCTAATGCAAACATTCACCCTAGACATAAGTGATACAAATAAAGAATTTTATAAAAGGTACTTAAGTGCAAACCGGGGCTTGCCTGGTTGCGAGTCAGAGAAGAAGTGAGCTTCTGGTGGGAGGACATCCAAGGGCTCCGGTGCGTCCTCAACTTCGGTCACTAAATGAAATGTAGCAAAATAGATGTATAAGTATTAAGGATTTATAAGAATTGAACTACTATTCATAGCTATTGCTATTTAGGATCCTTAATTGGCTTTGGGAATTTTAGAGTGGATACTAGGCCCTATAAGGATGATTTGAGCCAAATTTGGAGACATGTCATTGCATAATGTAGTCTTTAAAATTCCTACAAGTACAATGCTTATCTGAATTTCGAGCCCAAATCAGGAGCTTTGATATAGCTAGAAATGGAAGATCTGATTAGGGTAAGTCTCCATGGTTCTAACAAAATTTGTTTCACCATTTTTGGAGCTACCATCAGAGAGATATGAATTTTTGAAGTTTGGACAGGAGTGCTGAACAATTTCTGTTTAAATTTGAATTTCCAAATAAAGGCTGAATTTGGGAAGGTAATTTGACCTAGCAAATGAACTCCAATGAAGCTCAAATTTTTACTGGAGATCAGTAATGTCATGAGGAACTTCCTGGCCAAATTTTAAGAAATTCCATAACAGAGATATTCTGGACTGAATTCCCAAAAATTTAACTTTGATGAATCTTGGAGAAATATCCAGAGATCTTCAGATCAATTTCTTTGCATTTCTGCAGAGTACTGACTGAGAGAAATCCAACAAAATTTGTTTCACAAATTTTGGACATCCCTACAGAAAGTTATGGAGGTATGAAGTTTGAACCAATTTTCTGGAAATCAATTCTATGATTTTTAGCTAATTTATTTAATCCTGAGATAACCTACTGATTAAGCCCTTTAAATAAGCTCCAAAAATCCTAAAATTTTTACTGGAGGTCAGGCACTATGAAAAGGACTAGCTGCCCAAATTTGGGAATATTGCATAAAGAAATGCTCCTGTAATAAATCCCTAAAAAATTTAGTAAAAACAATTCAACAGAAATTCCTGGGCATTTTCATAGCATGCAATTTGTTCCTCTGTAACGTACTCCTCCTAAGGATTCAGACAAAATTTGTCTCACCCTTTTTGGAGCTGTCTACACAAAGTTATGAATTTTTCAAACTGTGATAGCTCTCTGTTCAAAATCTACACAGAGACTTAACAGGGGGGGGCCACTGGTCACGTCCTTCTTCAATCTCCCACCAGAGGCGCGCGTGCACACCAGTTCAAATCGTGGCATGGCTCATTCTCCCTCATTTCTCCATCAAATTAGCTCTGGTTTCGCCCTACATGCTCCTCGGAACATGGCGCAGCTGCCGGGCAAGGATTTCACGCATGAAAACGGCCTAAAACAGGCCGGCACCGGTGGGGCGGCTCGGGAGCTCGGCATCAACGCGTTCCGGCGCGTCCGAAGCTTCTCCCAGCGAGCTACCTTGCCCTAAAGCATCACCAATGATCGGGGAACATGGAACGCAGGCTAAACCTTGCAGCAAATGGCCGGAACATTGGGTTCACCGGAGGACCGACCCGTTTTTGTCTCCGCCAGCGATTTCTCGTCGCCCGGGGCGTGTGGTCGATGGTTTGCTTCAGTATTTGGCGTGGGAGGGCGCTAGGATCACTAGTTTCTGTGGCTTGAATTGTAGAACCGATGATCAACCACGTTGGACGAATTTACACTTTTGGTTTGGGGCTGTTCTTCACGTGTACCGGCGCCAAAATCCAAATTCCGGCAAGACAGTGATGGGGAAGGGCAAGGGGACTGTTGTAGCTTGATCTACAAACCTTGACGCACCTTAGGGAGGTGCTGGACGTGCGGGAGAGGCGTTGGAGCGGCTGGAATGCGAGGAGCAGTGAGGTACAGCGTGCTCTGTGTTCTCCCGGTGAAGAACAGCTTGGGCACTGCGAGGGGAGCTCGGGGGTGAGCTGAGGAACGGTGTAGCTCGTCGAGGAGGCGCTGGCGCAGCTCCTGGGGCGATCAACCACTGCTGGGAGGGATGGAGGGCTGCTGACCCACGAGCACAGAGAGGGGCACACTGTGTTTCTCTTCGGAGGAGCTCGAGCAGAGGCTGTGGAGAAGAGAAGAAACTCCACCGTGCTGCTGCTTTAGCTCGGGATAAACCACGCACGATGCTGCCTTCGGGAGGAAGTCATTGCAAGCTGCTCGGTGGAGGAAAAATCACAGTGCGGTGGCAGCTCGGTGAACGCCCGAGGGAAAAACCAGAGAGGAAAATGAAACTGTGAGACTGACTGCTGGGTCCCACCACCTCATTTTCTTAATCAACTTTTTCACTGATCTTTTCACCACAGCTACTCCAAATTAAATGCTTTACTTCACCTCAAAGTTAAGTTTGAATTTGCAGAATTCAAATGGTTTGAATTCTGGTGTAGAATTTGAATGGGGTTTGATCATTTGAATTTGAAAAGGAGTTTGAATTCTCCACTTTGTATTGCCTAAAAAATATAGCAAACCAGCTCCAAAGTTTCCAACTTTTGGCATGGCTGCTTATTAAAAGGTGGAGAACACATTTGCAAACCCAAATTTTGAAATTGAGGGGATTGGAATTTGAAACTGAATTTGAACTTCAGATTTGAGGCCTTTTCCTTTTGATCCCAAACAAATATTGAAACTCCTCCAAATGAGCTGAAATTTGGAAGGTTGAATATTTGGACTATGAAGATACAAGCTGTGCATTTGGATCTCCATGTTTGTAAGTTTTTGGGAAGTTTGATTCACAACTTTGAACTCACACCGTTATAATTCAAAGTTTTAATTCCCCTCATTTTTCCTACGTGTACATGAGCTGAATTTTTCTTGCTACCACTTTTTGGGGATTTTACAAATACGTCCCAGGCGGGGGGGCGTCAAGACAGAGGGCCTCGTGAGCCCCGTGAGGTGTCGTACTCAGACTTCATGAGTACGCACCCTCCAGTGTTCACAGAAGCTGAAGAGCCACTGGAGGCTGACAACTGGCTGCGGACCATTGAGTCCAAGTTCGGGCTGCTCCAATGCACGGAGCGGCAGAAGACTTTGTTCGCAGCGCAGCAGCTTCACGGTGCCGCTGGTGCATGGTGGGCGAACTATGTCGCCTCACGTCCGGCTGGCCATGCCGTGGAGTGGAAAGAGTTCCGGGAAGCATTCCGCGCCTATTACATTCCTCCCGGAATAATGAAGAGGAAGTTCGAAGACTTCTTGGAGCTGAAGCATGGCGGGAGGAGTGCCCATGACTACTCCCGTGCCTTCAACCATCTGGCGCAATATGCGTCAGACTACATCTCCACCGAGGAGAAAAAGCGGGAGCACTTCTATCGGAGGTTACACCCCGAGATGAAGACACATCTCGTTCAGTGGAATCGCGGCACCTTCAACGACATAGTCAACGCCGCGATCATGCAAGAGGACGCTCAGCGGGAGATGGCAGCTGAGCAGCGGAAGCACAGCGCTCCACCCAGCGGTGGGAGTGGCGCTCCCCAGAAGTACCGCATGGTGTATCGGACACCATCCGGGCAGCAGTGGCACCCACCGGCGCGACCTCAGCGGTTCGGGGGACGTTCGTTTCAGTCACCTCCGTTCCGTCTGCCGATGCCACCACCAAGACAGCAGCAGCAGCAGCAAACGGCACCCCGGGCGTTTCCACCGCCACAACGCGCCCCGGGTTTCCGTCCACCGATCAGCGGGGGACCGCCCCGTTTCACTTGCTTCACGTGTGGGCAGGCCGGCCACTTCGCGAAGGACTGTCCCCAGGGGCAGCAGAGCAGCGGGCAAGCCCAGTTCCAGGGTGGTGCTCGAGGCCGACCTCCGGTCAAGAAGTTTGATCAGCGGATTGGGGGTGTTCGCCACCTCGACAATGAGGACGCCCTGGAGGGAGACGACGTGTTGGCGGGTACGTTCACTCTCGACAATCAAGCCATCATCATACTTTTTGATTCTGGTGCAACCCACAACTTCATAAGTGCATCCTATGTGGTTAAGCATCAGCTGGAAGCCTTTCCAACCGAGTGTTCTTATATGATCTGCTCACCGGGAGGAAAGATTTCAGCAACTATGATGGTTCCAAAAGCACCACTGTGCTTAGGTGGGAAGATATATCCCACCACTATGATTATCCTTGAGGGGCAGAAGATTGATGCAATCTTGGGAATGTCATGGCTAAGCTACCATGGCGCTGTCCTGGAAACCCTATCACGGACGGTTCACCTCAACTCCCCATTACACCGTCCGCAGTCCCTCTTATTAGATAATCCAGTCCGAGAGGTTTCAGTGATCAATAATACTGAAGCTCTCAAGTTAGAAGACATCCCCGTAGTCCGGGAGTACCCCGACGTGTTCCCGGATGATCTTCCGGGCATGCCACCGGAGCAGGATGTCGAGTTCAAGATCGAGCTTGCACCCGGGACTACACCCATATCACGGAGACCATACAAAATGGCTCCGAATGAGCTGGCTGAACTGAAAGAACAGCTCAATGATCTGTTGAGCAAGGGTTTCATTAGGCCGAGTTCCTCGCCTTGGGGATCCTCGGCGCTGTTCGTGAAGAAGAAGGATGAAACCTTGAGGCTGTGTGTGGACTACCGGCCGCTCAACGCCGTCACCATCAGGAATAAGTACCCACTGCCCCGCATCGACATATTGTTTGATCAACTTGTGGGTGCAAGTGTGTTCTCGAAGATGGACCTTCGCTCTGGATATCATCAGATCAAGATCCGGGCAGAAGATATCCCGAAGACGGCCTTCTCGACGAGATATGGATTATATGAATACCTCGTCATGTCCTTTGATCTCACAAATGCTCCAGCCCATTTCATGTACCTCATGAACTCGGTGTTCATGCCGGAGCTGGACAAGTTCGTGGTAGTGTTCATCGATGATATCTTGGTTTACTCTAAGACAGAAGCCGAACATGCCGAACACTTGAGAATCGTTCTTCAACGATTGCGAGACCACAAGCTCTACGCCAAGTTCAGAAAATGCGAGTTTTGGATCAGCCAAGTGCCATTCTTGGGACATATCATCTCAGCTGAAGGCATTGCGATTGACCCGAGTAAAATTGAGCAAGTGTTGAAATGGAAAGCTCCCACTTCAGTTCATGAAGTCAGAAGCTTCCTCTGGTTAGCAGGATACTATCGGAGATTCATTCCAAGCTTCTCCAAGCTCGCTAAACCGATGACAGAATCGCTGAAGAAGAGGACGAAATATGTTTGGAACACGGCGTGTGAAGGAGCATTCCAAGCATTCGTAAAGCATCTCACAACAGCCCCGGTCTTAGCTCAGCCGGATACAACAAAGCCCTTCGACGTGTATTGTGACGCGTCCGGTATTGGGCTCGGCTGCGTGTTGATGCAGGAAGGACGTGTGGTCGCATATGGCTCACGCCAACTTCGGAACCATGAGCAGCATTATCCGACTCATGATCTTGAGCTTGCTGCCGTGGTGTTGGCGCTAAAAATGTGGAGGCACTATCTCCTGGGGAATCTGGTGCATCTGTACACCGACCACAAAAGTTTGAAATATATTTTCACCCAGAAGGAGCTAAATATGAGGCAACGGAGGTGGTTAGAACTGATTAAAGATTATGAGATTGATATCCATTACCACCCCAGCAAGGCGAATGTGGTTGCCAACGCGCTAAGTCGGAAATCACATGTCCATCACCTCACCATTACCCCGGTGGAGAAGGAAGAGCCGAGTTTATACTTGGTCCCTTATGGATCGCTTTATAACCTTGCCCTCATCCCTACTATTAGGGAGGACATTGTAACACCCCAAAATTTTGATTCAAAACCCTAAATCATGTTAAGAGGGGGATTTAAAATTTTTTGGACGTGTTGCATGTTTTGCAAAGATTCAAATTCAAACTGGATGTCAAATTAAACTCAAATCAGAAAAGAAATAGAAAAAGAAAAAGAGAAAACAGAAAAAAACCGGCCAGTGGGCCGAAACCCACCAGCCGGCCCAACCTGCCCCCGCGCCAGCCCGCAGCCGCGCGCCCGTGCTCTCTCTCTCAGACAGGCAGGACCCACCTGTCATCCCTAACCCCCGATCGTCTGGAACTCGGACTGTTCACCCCCGCGCGCGCGATCGCAACCGACCGGATTTCCGGCCGAATTCTGGTTCCGGAGGACTCCCACTCGATCTAAACAAACCCGTCGCCCTCCCCCGTCTATAAAAACCCCGACCTCGTTCTGTTTTTCCCACGCGATCGCCGATTTTTCCTCCGGTGAGAACCGAGACTTCTCCGGCGAATTCTGGCTGATCTAAGCTCGGAAATTCCGATCTAACTTGCTGGTCTTGATCCACCGCCTCCGGGGAACCTTGCAGGTGCAGAAAACTCGGTGACTTGCGGTGTAAACACAGCGCCGACGAGCTTCGCCGTGGTTTCGCCTCGGACCTCGTCGCCAATCACCTTTCAGGACCTCCGAGCTCAAGAAAACCCCCGAGGTGAGATCCCCGACCTCCCCTCCACCGATCTATGCCATAAAATCACAGTTGTAGGAAGAATTCTCGGAGATCCGAAAATCTCCGGCGAGATCGCCGCTTCCCGCCGCCGTGCGCCGCCGGCAGCGCCGCCCGCGCTCGATCAGAGCGACGTGGCCGCTTGTGCGCCGTTTATTTTAAATCGCACGGTAGGGTTTAAATCCCCGCGTACCGGTTCGACGTTATAATCTCAGCCGTCGGTTTAAAATCGGACGGTCCACGTCAGCCCCGCGTTATAAAGACTGGAAATCTTATGTGCTACCCCCTGGGGTTCTCGGGAAATAAGAGCTAGCCCCGGAAACTTCTGATCTAGCCCCTGGAACTCCAGAAAATCATGTAAATTCATTTAAAAATCAGTTTTAACCCCTGGACTTAACAAAAATTAGGAAAAACACCTCTGATAAGTGTAGCTAGACCCCTGGGGATTCTGAAAATAATATTATAGACCCTGTAGTGGGGTAAGTTTAACTTTTTAGCCCTGTTTAGTATTTAAATTAGGAAATTGAATATGTGGCTAGTGTTTAAAAATTAAAAAGTGGGACAAACATATTGTCATAATTAAATTAAAAACTTTCTCAGTATTTAGAAAACTTTGGAGTGAGATAAAAACATATTTTGGGCTGAATTGAATCTGTTTAATTTATTATTCACATTTAGGGACACATTTTTAAGTAATGAATAGTTTTAGAAAATAGGGAAAATAATTGTGAAATAGTTTACATCAGAGGCAAAGGTCAAAATATGTTATTAAATTATTTAGGATCAGAACTTATTCTGTTTAGATGATGTATATTACTAATTTCATAATAAAGAACACATTTATGTAGAGGAAAATAAATCTGAAAATATAGCAACTAGTAAATGATAAATGGAGTTTCTAAAAACCAAAGAATTCAGGTTAAGGTTGATAACAATTCTAAAGGCACATATGGAGAAGAAAAATACTTTTCATACATACTTGGTAGGGAAAAGCTGTAGTAGTTGAATATAAGGAATATATTTAAATTGGAAACTCATATAGAAATAGTAGGTAAGTATAAATGTGAACACAAAAGTAGGAATCATATACACATGATTAAAAGTGCATGCAAGCCACAACTCAACACACATAAAGTAACCACAACACATATAATGGTGAAGGACTTTCATAAATGTGAATGTGTGGTTTGTATGAAGTAGAAGTGTGAACTATGTCTTATGGATTGTTGTTTTTCTTTTGCTATGTGTGATGGTATGATGTAGAACCTGCTCAAGAGCAAGTTATTCCTTTCCAAGATCAGGACTACCCATTTCAAGAGCAGCAAGAAGGAGGCAAGTGTCCTTGACCACTTTGATCCCATGCTAGGATGTGTAGCTAGAGTTATTTGCATTGTCAATTGAAATATGAAACCCATGTTAGGAAGTTTCCCTAGAATTGCATTACCTTGTTTCCTTGTAGCTTGGGTTGGGATTTATTTTATCATGTCATTTATTATTATACATATGCTTAGCCATGCTTAGAATGGGATATTTGGGATATGAGATCATCATTTATTTTACCATACTCTTGAATGAGATATTGTGAGTTATGTAGAGGTAGGGATCAAGGCAAGTTGGATGTTTTGGTTGTGTGCTGGGTGCACGAGACTCGGGTTTGTGTTTAGTACTTGCCTGGATCCTAAGGACCGGTTCATGGAGCATGTAACCTGGCTTTACAGTGCCAACCACATGCTGAGATGGGGCAGCTTGGCCAATTAATTAGGTGTATCCCCGGTGTAGTATGGGTGTGTTGGATGGTGCGGGGAAAAGGTGTCAGCTGGACTACCATATGAACCGCAAGGCTCAAGAGGGGGCCACTGCAGCGGGGTTGGAGCCTCTTGTATGCTGTTAGGGGTGAAACCTCAGTGAGCCCACGCTCGTCGGGAATCCCTTTGTAAAGGCTTTGTAGTGATCTCCTGGCTACACACCTGGGAAGTGTGAATGTGGTTCGTAGCCACTGGCATAATGGAGGTTCTTTTAGTCCACCCGACAACGGGGGATGAAATCACTACATGTGGGTACAGTGGTACAAACTCTGCAGAGTCAAAACTGTCATGACAGCCGTGCTCACGGTCAAGAGCGGCTTGGACTTATTCATGATTAGAGGATTGATGGTTTTGGAAGTTGTGGATGTTAAGCGGTGAGCTTAACATTGGAAATGATGTTATAGTTATTGGTTATGATGATGGGTTGGGAGATTGGGACCATTTCACCTGTGTAGTAATGTAGGTGCTTAATAAGCTAAGGTGATAGGTATTAATTGTGTAGTGCTTTAACCATGAGTTCAACCTCTCCTTGTTCTAGCCATGCATGATATAATTTTCCCACACTTGCTGAGTACCATTGGTACTCAACCTTGCATATTTTGTTGGTTTATATTGCTGCTCAGGTCAAGATAATGAGGTGGTGTATAATGACCAAGACTTTGGACCCGAAGAAGGTTTCTAGGTTCATGGAGACCCCCGGGCAACGCCTGTAATGGAGCCCTCAAGAATAATATTCCGCTGCTAGTTTATTTACTTGTGATGAACTTATTATTGTCCATCGAGACATTCGCTATGTAAGACTTATTTATATTCGACACCTGGCTTGTAATAAATGATGCTTCACTATTTGTCATCACATGTATGAGAAAATGATCCTGGCATACATGTGATATTCACTTGGTTGTTCTTCGGAAAAACCGGGTGTGACAGAAGTGGTATCAGAGCCAAGGTTGCCCGTAGGAACGTGGACCTAGGTAGAAATGGACGTATTTAAGGGCCCTATTTTCTTAAAAACTATTTTACAAGGTGTGTGTTGAAAAGTGTTATTTAATGGAGTCACTTTCTTCATCTTACCCCAATTTTCATTCAAAATAGGATTTTTGTTTAAAAAGTTTATCTAACCTAAGTTTAAATGCTTTTTGTTTTTAGATGGTTCGCATGATTCGCACCGCTCGCAAGTCCACAGGAGGGAGAGTTCCTGTAGTTGCGCTTGCCGAAAGAGAGGAGAGCCGTCCGGTGACGTACCTTTCCTACGGATTGGCAGTAGGAGGCTTGTTGCACCGTCTTCGACGTATGCTCGAAGCCGCCGGCAATACGGGCAAGCTAATCATCCACTATAACTCCACCCGGACCATCCGTGAGAAGAGGGAGGAATGGAGCTCAGAGATGAGGATTATACACGAAAATCAGCTGCTTAAGATTCACCACTCTCCAGCTTGTCGAGCAACACAGGTCGATGCGGAGAAAGATGTCACCTGGGAGGCATTCACCTGCCAGAGTCACATCTATCGTCGCCACTTGGACAAAACTGAGTACATGTATGTCCTCCAACGTGAGAGTGGTACCACGGAGTACAAGTACCCACCAGTGCAGCAAGGGACTTCCCATGAGCACATGGACTTGTGCTTGGAGGATGCTGCTATGCTCAGCACTCGACTGCAGGAGTGTCAACAAGAGCTTCAGGATGTTCGGGACAACCTGAAGGAAACGGAGGCGTTGCTGCGAGCCTGCTTAAGGGCGAGAGAAAGAGGAGATGGGAATGAACTGTGTGTCACCGCGAATGATACATGGACTCCTGACTCCCCAGATCGCCGAGCGATCAGGCGTCGTCGCACTTCTCCACCAGCAGCCTCCCCACCCAAAGCAGAGTCAGAAGGAAGCCGAAATGATGAGGAAGATCCCGAGGAGCCAGCTCAAGAAAACGAGTAGTGTAGAGTCCTTCCCTTAGTTAGCAAGATGTCGAATAGTCGAGTCGTTAAGTTAAGTTAATGGTGTGTTAATGCTTGGTGTGTGACGTGAGTTCTGGAAGCCTTGAGCAATTGTCCACAACCTCGTCTTTAGATTGTTTTGCTTTGGTGTGTGAACCCACATGAAATAATATTACATTCATTTTTGTGTAAGAAATGAACCCTCAGAAAAGTATAACGAAGCCTCAACACTTCAAAGTACAAACAGATGAAAGTAGTAAGATGATACTAAATGCTTTCAAATTAACATTGGTTGATTCTGCCAGATGGCCGGAAGAGGAAAAGGACGTGCTGCCAACCCCGCCAACAACAACGATGAGGCATGCAACCCTCATCTTTCTGGAGGCCAGGACAGGGGTGGTCGCCATGAAGAAGTTGATCCTCTCCACCAAATGCTGGAGAATCAAAATCAGCTCATCCAGAACTTGACTCAAGTGGTGGCCAACTTGCATCAAGTACCACCTCCACAAGCTGCACCACGCCAACCAAGGTTGAGTAAGTTTCTAGGAACTCAACCTCCAAAGTTTGCAAGTGCTGCTGAACCTCTGGAGGCAGATGATTGGCTGAAGACCATTGAAAGTAAGATGAGAATCATACAGTGTCAAGGGTATGAGAGGGTGCTGTTTGCCTCTCATCAATTGCATGGACCTGCTGCTGATTGGTGGACCGCCTACGTGGCTGCCCATCATGACCCTGAGAACATCACTTGGGAAGAGTTCAAGCGTAGCTTCCGCAACCATTACATCCCAAGAGGTGAACTCAAAAACAAGAGGAAGGAGTTTTTGGGACTGCAGCAGGGAAACATGACGGTGAGGGAATACCTCACTAAATTCACTCAGCTATCCCGTTATGCCCCACGGGACATAGAGACTGATGAACAGAAACAGGATTGTTTCGTGGAAGGACTTACCGCAGAAATGCAGTGTTCAATGTCCTCGAATGAGTATGAAAGCTTCCAAAAGATGGTGGACAGAGCATTTGTGGTAGAAAGGAAGCTAAAGGCCTTGGAAAATGAGAATAAGAGGAAGGCTGGTTGGTCACATCAAGCCTCGGGAAGCAACACTCGCCTCCGTATGATGCAGCAACCTACGGGGCAGACGAGCCGTGCTGCGGTACCCTACTCAGCACCAAGAGGGTACAACCCGAACTACAGGCCTCCGGCAGCACCAGCACAGCCGCAACGTCAGTTTGTACAGCAGCCTCGCCCCGCATATCCACCTCGACCAGCAGTGCAAGGACCTCCGAACCAATCCCAAGACAACAAAGGCCAAGCACCTAAGGTTGGGGTGCAATGTTTTAGCTGTGGTGAAGTGGGGCACTATGCCCATAAGTGCCCAAAGAAGAAGCCCACGCAGCCACAACAGCAGAATGTAATGAGAGGACGGGTGAACCACGTCACTATGGAGGAAGCACAAGATGCACCCGACGTGGTAGTTGGTAAGTTTCCTGCCAATTTACACCTTGCAACCCTGCTGTTTGATTCTGGTGCCACCCACTCGTTTATTGCTCAAGGGTTTGTTAAGAAGTATGACCTAGCAACAACACAAATGAATCATATGCTAGCTGTAAACTCTCCCGGTGGAGAAATAAGGACAAGACAAGTGTGTCCCAAGGTGAATCTAGACATTAATGGGGTAGTGTTTACTGCTAACCTCATAGTGATAGATTCCCAAGGGATCGATATTATTTTGGGCATGGATTGGTTGACCAAACATAAGGGAATCATTCATCGTTCGACCAGAACGGTGGAGCTAACTCACCCTAGTGGCACAAGAGTAAAGTTCATAACAATACACGAGCCTAGGAGGGACATCAAATTAAATCAAGTTGAGGTGAGAGTGGAGGAGATCAGGATTATCCGGGAATATCCAGATGTTTTTCCGGAAGAATTGCCAGGTATGCCTCCCGATCGTGAAGTGGAATTTGCAATTGAGCTAGTGCCTGGAACAGCCCCGATATACAAGAGACCTTATCGGATGGACTCCAAGCAGCTAGAAGAACTCAAGGATCATTTGAGAGAATTGACGGAGAAGGGGTATATTCGTCCTAGTTCCTCACCATGGGGAGCCCCGGTGATATTTGTGCCCAAGAAGGACGGAACCCAAAGGTTATGCGTGGATTACCGTGCTTTGAATGAGGTAACCATCAAGAACAAGTACCCATTGCCTCGTATTGAAGACTTGTTTGATCAGTTGAGGGGAGCTTGTGTGTTCTCGAAAATTGATCTCAGGTCGGGATACCACCAACTCAAGATAAGGCAATCTGATATTCCCAAGACAGCTTTCGTATCTCGGTACGGACTGTATGAATACACTGTCATTCCTTTCGGGCTAACTAATGCCCCGGTATACTTCATGTATCTCATGAACAAGGTATTCATGGAATATCTGGACAAATTTGTGGTGGTTTTCATAGATGACATTCTCGTCTTCTCCAAAGATGAAGAAGAACATGAGAAACATCTAAGGTTGGTGTTGCAAAGGCTGAGAGAACACCAACTCTATGCCAAGTTGAGCAAGTGTGAGTTTTGTCTGAAGAGAGTTCCCTTCTTAGGACATATAATCTCGGAGGGAGGAATCTCCGTGGATCCTGCCAAAATCGAGGATATACAGAAGTGGAAGACCCCTGAAAATGTCGGGGAAGTTCAAAGCTTCTTGGGATTGGCTGGATACTATCGACGGTTTATTGAGGGATTCTCTAAGATCTCAAGACCCCACACCAAACTGTTGGAGAAGGGAATCACATTCACATGGACGCCACAGTGCGAGACGAGTTTTCAGGAGTTAAAGAAAAGACTGACAACAGCCCTAGTGCTGGTTATGCTAGATATGCAGAAGAACTTCACGGTGTACTGCGATGACTCTGGAAACGGGTTGGGATGTGTTCTCATGCAAGAAGGGCGTGTCGTGGCTTATGCATCCCGGCAGCTTCGGAAGCACGAGAAGAACTATCCTACACATGACCTAGAACTAGCCGCAGTGGTACACGCGTTGAAAATTTGGCGGCACTATTTGATGGGGAAGAGGACCGAGATATATACGGATCATAAGAGTTTGAAGTACATATTCACCCAGCCAGACCTCAACCTCAGACAAAGGAGATGGTTAGAGCTAATCAATGACTTTGATGTAGGCATCAACTATCATCCTGGGAAAGCAAACGTCGTGGCCGATGCTTTAAGTCGGAAAGTGCAGGTCAATAAGTTGAGCTTGAAGGACATGCCTGCAGAATTGAAGGACGAGGTTATAAGGCTCAATCTATGTCTGGTAAATAGTGGTGAAGCCATCGCCATGGAAGTGGATTCCACACTCGAGCGAGACATATGCGAGGACTAAAAGAATGATGAGAAGATACAAGAGATCAGACAACTCATCAAGGAAAATAAAGCTCCAGGTTTTAGAGAGGACGAACAAGGAACGGTGTGGCACGGGAAAAGAATCTGTGTGCCAGAAGTAAAAGAGATCTGTGAATTGATTTTGAAGGAGGCTCATGATTCTGACAATTCCATTCATCCTGGGAGTACGAAAATGTACCAGGACCTCAAGAGCAGGTATTGGTGGTATGGCATGAAACGAGATGTCGTGGAACATGTTGCCCTATGTGACACATGTCAGTTGGTGAAAGCAGAACATCAACGACCCGCGGGATTATTGCAACCACTCAAAGTGCCTGAATGGAAATGGGAAGAAATCAGCATGGATTTCATCGTGGGATTGCCTAGGACCCAATCAGGATATGATTCGATATGGGTCATCATTGATAGGCTAACCAAGGTAGCTCATTTCATCCCCGTGAAAGAAAGCTACAGCGGATCCAAATTGGCAGAGTTGTACATGTCAAGGATCGTGTGTTACCATGGAGTGCCAAAGAAGATTGTGTCGGATCGAGGGACACAGTTCACCTCAAGGTTCTGGTAGAAGTTGCACGAAACCATGGGAACCCATCTGAACTTTAGTTCTGCCTATCATCTCCAAACTGACGGGCAGACGGAGAGAACCAATCAGATCCTTGAAGATATGCTGAGGGCATGTGCACTCAAAAACAATAGGAGTTGGGACAGGAACTTACCGTATGCGGAGTTTTCCTATAACAACAGCTATCAAGCTAGTATGAAGATGTCGCCGTTTGAAGCTTTGTACGGGAGGAAGTGCAGAACTCCCCTATTTTGGAACCAAACAGGGGAAAGTAAGGTGTTTGGTCCAGAAGTACTACAAGAAGCCGAGGCGAAGGTAAGGGAGATTCGCAACAATTTGAGGATAGCACAGACACGCCAAAAGAGTTATGCTGATGTACGAAGAAGAGAGCTCGTTTTCAACGTGGGAGACTATGTTTATCTCAAGGTCTCCCCTATCCGAGGACTTCGTCGGTTCAAGGTGAAAGGGAAGTTGTCACCTCGATACATCGGACCCTTTCATGTTTTGGAGAGGAAAGGCGAAGTGGCGTATCAACTAGAGTTACCGGCTCGTCTATCGGATGTGCACGATGTATTCCATGTGTCACAACTCAAGAAATGCCTGAGGACGCCTGAAGAGGTGTTACCCATGAATGAAGTGGACGTAGCTGAGGATTTGTCTTATGCCGAGCAACCATACAAGATTTTGGAGACAATGGAACGCCTCACCAGAAATAAAAGAATCCGGATGTGCAAGGTGCAGTGGAAGCATCACTCAGAAGAGGAAGCCACCTGGGAGCGGGAAGATGAGCTCAAGGCACAATTTCCGGAATTGTTTTCTTAGAACCACCAATCTCGAGGTCGAGATTTCTTTTAAGGGGGGTAGAGCTGTAACACCCCAAAATTTTGATTCAAAACTCTAAATCATGTTAAGAGGGGGATTTAAAAATTTTTGGACGTGTTGCATGTTTTGCAAAAATTCAAATTCAAACTGGAATTTAAATTAAACTCAAATCAGAAAAGAAATAGAAAAAGAAAAACAGAAAACAGAAAAAAACTGGCCAGTGGGCCGAAACCCACCAGCCGGCCCAACCTGCCCCCGCGCCAGCCCGCAGCCGCGCGCCCGCGCTCTCTCTCTCAGACAGTTGGGACCCACCTGTCATCCCTAACCCCCGATCGTCCGGAACTTGGACTGTTCACCCGCGCGCGCGATCGCAACCGACCGGATTTCCCGCCGAATTCTGGTTCCGGAGGACTCCCACTCGATCTAAACAAACCCGCCGCCCTCCCCCGTCTATAAAAACCCCGGCCTCGTTCTGTTTTTCCCACGCGATCGCCGATTTTTCCTCCGGTGAGAACCAAGACTTCTCCGGCGAATTCTGGCTGATCTAAGCTCGGAAATTCCGATCTAACTCGCTGGTCTTGATCCACCGCCTCCGGGGAACCTTGCAGGTGCAGAAAACTCGGTGACTTGCAGTGTAAACACAGCGCCGACGAGCTTCGCCTTGGTTTCGCCTCGGACCTCGTCGCCGATCACCTTTCAGGACCTCCGAGCTCAAGAAAACCCCCTAGGTGAGATCCCCGACCTCCCCTCCACCGATCTATGCCATAAAATCACAGTTCTAGGAAGAATTCTCGGAGATCCAAAAATCTCCGGCGAGATCGCCGCTTCCCGCCGCCGTGCGCCGCCGGCAGCGCCTCCCGCGCTCGATCAGAGTGACGTGGCCGCTTGTGCGCCGTTTATTTTAAATCGCACGGTAGGGTTTAAATCCCCGCGTACCGGTTCGACGTTATAATCTTAGCCATCAGTTTAAAATCGGACGGTCCACGTCAGCCCCGCGTTTTAAAGACTGGAAATCTTATGTGCTACCCCCTGGGGTTCTCGGGAAATAAGAGCTAGCCCCGGAAACTTCTGATCTAGCCCCTGGAACTCCAGAAAATCATGTAAATTCATTTAAAATCAGTTTTAACCCCTGGACTTAATAAAAATTAGGAAAAACACCTCTGATAAGTGTAGCTAGACCCCTGGGAATTCTGAAAATAATATTATAGACCTGTAGTGGGGTAAGTTTAACTTTTTAGCCCTGTTTAGTATTTAAATTAGGAAATTGAATATGTGGCTAGTGTTTAAAAATTAAAAAGTGGGACAAACATATTGTCATAATTAAATTAAAAACTTTCTCAGTATTTAGAAAACTTTGGAGTGAGATAAAAACATATTTTGGGCTGAATTGAATCTGTTTAATTTATTATTCACATTTAGGGACACATTTTTAAGTAATGAATAGTTTTAGAAAATAGGGAAAATAATTGTGAAATAGTTTACATCAGAGGCAAAGGTCAAATATGTTATTAAATTATTTAGGATCAGAACTTATTCTGTTTAGATGATGTATATTACTAATTTCATAATAAAGAACACATTTATGTAGGGGAAAATAAATCTGAAAATATAGCAACTAGTAAATGATAAATGGAGTTTCTAAAAACCAAAGAATTCAGTTTAAGGTTGATAACAATTCTAAAGGCACATATGGAGAAGAAAAATACTTTTCATACATACTTGGTAGGGAAAAGGTGTAGTAGTTGAATATAAGGAATATATTTAAATTGGAAACTCATATATAAATAGTAGGTAAGTATAAATATGAACACAAAAGTAGGAATCATATACACATGATTAAAAGTGCATGCAAGCCACAACTCAACACACATAAAGTAACCACAACACATATAATGGTGAAGGACATTCATAAATGTGAATGTGTGGTTTGTATGAAGTAGAAGTGTGAACTATGTCTTATGGATTGTTGTTTTTCTTTTGCTATGTGTGATGGTATGATGTAGAACCTGCTCAAGAGCAAGTTATTCCTTTCCAAGATCAGGACTACCCATTTCAAGAGCAGCAAGAAGGAGGCAAGTGTCCTTGACCACTTTGATCCCATGCTAGGATGTGTAGCTAGAGTTATTTGCATTGTCAATTGAAATATGAAACCCATGTTAGGAAGTTTCCCTAGAATTGCATTACCTTGTTTCTTTGTAGCTTGGGTTGGGATTTATTTTATCATGTCATTTATTATTATACATATGCTTAGCCATGCTTAGAATGGGATATTTGGGATATGAGATCATCATTTATTTTACCATACTCTTGAATGAGATATTGTGAGTTATGTAGAGGTAGGGATCAAGGCAAGTTGGATGTTTTGGTTGTGTGCTGGGTGCACGAGACTCGGGTTTGTGTTTAGTACTTGCCTGGATCCTAAGTACCGGTTCATGGAGCATGTAACCTGGCTTTACAGTGCCAACCACATGCTGAGATGGGGCAGCTTGGCCAATTAATTAGGTGTATCCCCGGCGTAGTATGGGTGTGTTGGATGGTGCGGGGAATAGGTGTCAGCTGGACTACCATATGAACCGCAAGGCTCAAGAGGGGGCCACTGCAGCGGGGTTGGAGCCTCTTGTATGCTGTTAGGGGTGAAACCTCAGTGGGCCCACGCTCGTCGGGAATCCCTTTGTAAAGGCTTCGTAGTGATCTCCTGGCTACACACCTGGGAAGTGTGAATGTGGTTCGTAGCCATTGGCATAATGGAGGTTCTTTTAGTCCACCCGGCAACGGGGGATGAAATCACTACATGTGGGTACAGTGGTACAAACTCTGCAGAGTCAAAACTGTCATGATAGCCGTGCTCACGGTCAAGAGCGGCTTGGACTTATTCATGATTAGATGATTGATGGTTTTGGAAGTTGTGGATGTTAAGCGGGGAGCTTAACATTGGAAATGATGTTACAGTTATTGGTTATGATGATGGGTTGGGAGATTGGGACCATTTCACCTGTGTAGTAATGTAGGTGCTTAATAAGCTAAGGTGATAGGTATTAATTGCGTAGTGCTTTAACCATGAGTTCAACCTCTCCTTGTTCTAGCCATGCATGATATAATTTTCCCACACTTGCTGAGTACCATTGGTACTCAACCTTGCATATTTTGTTGGTTTATATTGCTGCTCAGGTCAAGATAATGAGGTGGTGTATAATGACCAAGACTTTGGACCCGAAGAAGGTTTCTAGGTTCATGGAGACCCCCCGGGCAACGCCTGTAATGGAGCCCTCATGAATAATATTCCGCTGCTAGTTCATTTACTTGTGATGAACTTATTATTGTCCATCGAGACATTCGCTATGTAAGACTTATTTATATTCGACACCTGGCTTGTAATAAATGATGCTTCACTATTTGTCATCACATGTATGAGAAAATGATCCTGGCATACATGTGATATTCACTTGGTTGTTCTTCGGAAAAACTGGGTGTGACAGACATCATTGCAGCTCAGAAGACTGATAAAGGCATGGCACATCTCCGGAGACGGATAGACGACGGGGAGATCAAATGTTTCCGGAAAGATGATGAGGGGACGCTGTGGTCCAATGACTGAATAGTCGTACCCCGAGATATGGAACTGAGGAGGAAGATCCTCGATGAAGCTCACTTGTCTAAGTACTCCATTCATCCGGGTAGCAACAAAATGTACCAAGATTTGAAAAAGAATATTTGGTGGACACGGATGAAGCGGGAGGTAGTGAAGTACGTATCCGAGTGCGATACGTGCCGACGAGTGAAAGCTGATCATATGAGGAAATCAGGGCTGTTGCAACCCCTGAAGATCCCGGCATGGAAATGGGAAGATGTGAGCATGGATTTTGTTGTGGGATTGCCCCTAACTTCCAACAAACATGATTCCATTTGGGTAATCGTTGATCGGTTAACCAAGACGGCTCACTTCATTCCGGTGAATACACGTTACAATGCTGGCAAATATGCGGAGCTGTACATAGCGAATATTATATGCTTATATGGGGTACCCAAGACCATCGTCTCAGATCGAGGTGCATTATTTGTATCTCGCTTTTGGGAGCAGCAACACACATCTTTGGGTACTAAGCTGATTAGGAGCTCCGCCTACCACCCTCAGACCGATGGGCAAACAGAGAGGGTGAACCAAGTATTAGAAGACATGTTGAGAGCATGTGCCATCCACCACGGTAGGAACTGGGATGATCACCTACCGTTGGCGGAATTCTCGTACAACAACGGCTATCAGGCGAGTATCAATATGGCACCCTACGAAGCTCTCTACGGTCGCAAATGCCGCACCCCATTAAACTGGTGCGAGTCTGGTGAAAGGGTCACATTCAGGGTTGATGCGGTGAACGATGCCGAAGAGCGCGTTTGGATGATTCAAGCTAATTTGAAGGCCGCTCAATCCTGACAGAAGAGCTATGCTGATAAGAGGCGTAGACCATTGCAATTTGACGTTGGGGAACACGTGTACCTCCGCGTGTCTCCGATGAAAGGCGTGCACCGGTTCGGTGTCAAGGGGAAGCTCGCTCTCCGTTTCATTGGACCCTAAGCTATCACCGAGAAGTGTGGACCAGCGGCGTATAGACTGGAGATACCGGCATCCCTTGCTGGTGTCCATGACATTTTCCATGTCTCACAACTGAGAAAATGTCTGAAGCATACCGCTGCTGTTCCTACCGAAGACATCGGCGAGCTGCAACCGGACTTGACATATGATGAATATCCGGTGGCAATTATTGATGAGAAAGCCCGAACCACGCGTACCAGGACATTGTGGTTCTACAAGATACTCTGGAGCAACCACACCACCGAAGAAGCGACGTGGGAGAGCGAGGAATTCCTTCGCTCAAATTATCCGGAGTTCATGGCATCTCAACACGGGTAAGTCCCTATTACATCACTGTCTCTTCTTTTATAATCTGGGGACGAGATTCTTTTAAGAGGGGAGGGATGTAAAAGCCTAAGAAAAGGGACTTGCAAAAACTTTTCATCACCTCACAACACCACAGTTTTTGTTGTGGATATCTTAGGAAAAATTGTGAAGAGCAAGTAACCTCCATCAAAAGAGTGATTAGAGGGGAAAGCCTTCACTTTCACAAAGTAGGATTTCTACACATGAACATGAGAGGTTGAGCTCACCCCTAGGACTTAAAAAGTCTTGGGAAGGTTCAACAAGTTTCATGCAAATCTAACACTTTTTGAGGCACTTTTGGAGGTATTTGAAAAAGAGGCCAATTCGAATGTAAATTCAAATTGCAGCAACTTTCATCCCTCAAATTCAAAAGTTAGATTCATATTCAAACTCAGCACATTTTTCTGACTTAGCCCACCAATTTTCACCCCCATTGGAGTTCATCTTGTCGGGAGCTAAATTTGCAAGAATTTAAAACTGAATTTGAATTTCAGTTCAAACATGA
Organism: Neostapfia colusana; assembly: GCA_030760725.1. NCBI lineage: Eukaryota > Viridiplantae > Streptophyta > Magnoliopsida > Poales > Poaceae > Neostapfia > Neostapfia colusana. The sequence continues at coordinate 59,889,572 of JASWHV010000006.1, read as the reverse complement.
AGCAAATTTAGCCAAACAAAGTTTAAATTCGAGAACTCAAATTCAAACCAAGACTTGGGGGCTAAGTCTCACATTCAATGTTTAGTAGCTGGGGATATTTACAGCAGAAGGGGAAGAAAGAATTAGAGGGGAGAAGAGGGCCCACTGGTCAGCCACACAGGGATCAAACTGACTCAGGCACTCGGTCGAACACCTCTGCGGGCGACAGCGCACGGGGTCGACCCCGTCCCAACGCGGCCACCGCGCCACCTCCTGCTCGGGGAATGAGGACGCCGGCTACAATACACTCGATCGCACCCTGGTCTGCGTGAATTCCCTCCCCATTGTCTTGGTTCCACCCGCACACATCCGAAGCGGCGCGCCCTGAGTTCGCCGCCCTCTGATCGCCGGCGCCCGGACAGCACAGGCTTCCTCATGCCCGACGCTCAACACAAGAAACGACCGCCATAAGGTGCTGGTTCTGCTCGTCCATACCGTTCAGCATTTCATGCACCGTCGTGGGAGAATTTCCCAGGGAACGTTTCTGTGTTCTTAATGTCGAGCCTTACCAAATCCGGAAATTCGTGGGTATTAGCTCATCACCGGGTATACCGAGCTACACACATGATCTACACCCTGCCACGACCATTAAGGATCAAAAGGTACAAAGAACCGTTGAGTATAGACCCTGGTGATCGAGTTTTTCCGAGCACAGCCGATATCGGGCCTAGGTCGACGGTGAGGTCCTCGTTCCGGCCATTTCCATGGCCAACCTAGCTCATATTCGTGCTCAGCATGGCACAGCGGAGCTGTAGGAGCAAACCGTTGGAAGAACAAGGCCCTGAGTAGCCCGGGCGACATAGCCGGAGTAGGGAGAACCCCTGTCACCGTCGCGGGCATGGTTCCGGCCGTTGCCGAGCTTCGGTAAGTGCACCAGTGTGTGCTCCAAGTCGAGTTAGGCACAAGCGGCAAGTTTCATCGAAGTTCGGGCGGTGGAACGCCCGGCGGCGAGTGCTCCGGCGAAGCGCCGCCGCGGGAGCTGCGGGATGGCGCGAGGTAGACGAATGGGGGGCCGGGTCCACCGGTCAGCCTCTGATCTCGCGCGGGGATCTGTTTGCGGCCGTGATTCGATGCGGCAGCATGGGTAAAACCCCGTGGGCCGCGGTATGGCCGCATTCTGAGTGGGCCGGCTCGAGGAGTGGGCCCCACCCGCAGAATTTAAACATTTTGGGAATTTTCCAGTTTAGTTCAACTTCAAATGCATAGAACTTTTGCTAGGAAGCTCCAAATCCAATGAACCAAATTTTGCTGAACTCATAATTCTGAGTACGTTCCAGCAGTACCAATTTCAGCTCATGAAACCTAATAGTTTTCCAGAATTAATTCTCTAAAATTTAAAATGTTGGGAATTTTATCTGTAGAATTACTTCATGAAAAATTCTGAAATTTGGCTGAGAGGTTCATTGGAAAATCCTTGAGTCACAGTAAAAGTTTCAGACTCATCGAAGTTCATTTCGTCCCCCTAATTGGGTGATTAAGAGAACTGCCCTGAGAAAATAGAAAAATGTACAGAAACATTTTTCAGATTTTCTCAAATCTTAATTAGGGCATAACTTTCAGTAGAATTCCTCAAATGACATGAAACCAATTCCATTAGAACCATCTTAAATCCTAGTTCCCAGAAAGTAATGTTGGGAGCAATAAAAACCCCTGGAATTACTTAGAGGCTCAAATAATGACCATATAGGCTTTTATTTGTATAAGGTTCAGATGAACTTTATTTCAAATGAAACTTGGTCAAGATTCTAGTTAGGACCCTACCATGCCACCATAAAAATTTCAGAACCAAAAGGGAGGGCTATCTAGAGTTATTAGTAATTAAGTATTCAAGTTTACACATTGCATTTTAGTTGACATGTAGTATTTCATTGACGTGTAGTCGCTGAAGGCGAAGAGACTCCGGAAGTGCTGGACTTCCTCCTTCCGGACGAAGACTTAACCCCTGACCAGCAGCAACAAGGCAAGCCCCGGTTTGCATTAAGCATTTTATAAAGTTTTATTTTGTTTACATAAGTAGTGTGAAGTGTTTATGTGCATTAGGTGTAGGATGGATGAAAACACCACTTGCATGACCAGAAATTTTCCATAAGAGTGAGGGTAGTGTCTAAGACCTCGAGTAGACAGGCTATGATTAATGTTTCATAGGACTTCGGTACAAGTCGAGTAGTTGGAATCTACTCGTGAGTTTAGGCTTGGGACGCACGGGTTCGGTTGAGTGATGTGAGATCACTTTAGTAATGAAAATGAGACTAGGCAGGGGCTAGGGCGCAGCAAGAGGAAGTCTTGTGTGTGCAGCCCTGTCCGTGTCGATTGAGGACCGATCCGTGTGCGGCCCTGCTGAACAAGTATTGAACGTACCGAAGGCATATCGGATATACGGGCCCCGATAAACCGATATAGCCTAAACCTCCGGGCGTCGAGGCATAACGCACCGATTTATAGGTGTAGGCTGAGGGCAGCAAGGTGGAAATCTGCCAACGGGCATAGAGAGATGCTCCGTGTGGGGAACCTCCTGATCGTTTCGGTGCGACCGGTTCGACGTTTGGGCTGTTAGGTGAAAGGTTGTCCCGTACGACATCGAGTGAGCGTGCTGTGCAGCTCCACGGGTGGGCGTATGTGACGTGCTCTTTTGGTTTCCCTGCAGGTGTATATCGAGTCTATTCGCCGTCCCTCACGGTGACGAGTACCGCTTGTTCACTGCATCGTAACGTAGATAATTTATGGAATGTTTTGATTCAATTCTGCTGTATGATATAATTGTAATGTTACACGTGTGCCACCAAATATTGCTTACTAAAATTCAGATTCACAAACTGTTAACTTGTGGCTAAAAGATGAACTAAGGATGAACTTGTAGGCGTGTTCATTGATGCAATGTTACTCTCCTATGTTCATTGTACCCCTCATGTAGAGTTCCATGCTTAGGTGAGTCGGTTAAGTCTTGTTGAGCCCTCGTGCTCACGGTTGCTGCTTAAGTGTTTTTCAGGTGAGGAGCCACCCACGGACTCGGAGTACGAGTCCACCGGCGAGGGTTACCCTCCGCCGGGGACCACGGCTGAGTGGGAGCCGTACACGCCGCGCTGAGCTGAGACGTGTGGGTTGCCCTAGGGCTGGGCAACCGACTTTTGCTAGATAGGCGGGCGTGAGTTGTAGAAAAGTAGACTTCCGCTGTGTAATAAAGACAATAGTTTGTAACTGAGTATTTGTACCTGTTTGTACAGTTCAGTTGTTTTTCCCATGTAATATATTGCGTTCTTATGATATGTGCTGTTGGGTGTCGCATCGTGCGGCACCACCCTCTGCGATCCTGGATGAGCAGATCCCGGTCCGCCACATTCCTCGCCTTCAGCGACTACACGTAAGCAATATACTATATGTCAATATAAATGCAATGTGTTAAACTGAATATGTAAAGACCATAACTCTAGCTAGCCCTCCCCTTTGGCTCTTAAACTCTTATGGTGGCTTGGTCATAGCCAGAAACTTGACCAAGTTTCATTTGAAACAAAGTTAATTTGAGCTCTGTCCAAATAAAAGCCTATTTGGTCATTATTAGAGTCTCTAAGGATTTCCTGGGACTTTTCATGGTTCAACCCATTACTTTATGGAGACTAGAATTTGAGATGGTTCTAATGGAATTGGTTTCATGTTATTTGAAGAATCCTATATGAAGTTATGCCCTAAACAGGATTTGAGAAAATATGAAAAATGTTTCTGTACCTTTTTCCATTTTCTCAGGGCAGGTCACTTAATCATACTATAAGGGGGACTAATTGAACTTGGATGGATCTGATATTTCTACTGTGACGCTACGATTTTCATATGAACATCCCAGCCAATTTTCAGAATTTTCCATCAAAGAATTCTTCAGATAAAATTCCCAACAGTTTAAAGTTTGGGGAATTAATTCTAAAGAATTATTAAGTTTCATGAGCTGAAATTTGTTTTGTTGGAAACTACTCCAAAAGCTGAATCCAACAAAATTTGGTTCACTAATTTTGGACCTTCCTAGCAAAAGTTGTAGCTAGTTGAAGTTTGAATCAAAACCGAAAATCCCAGAAATGTTTAAATCCTGCATGCGGACCCCACCACCCGCAATCTTCCTCGTCGCGCGCAATCGAGCGTTCGGCGGCGGCGCACTCCGGCGAAGTTCACCAGAAGTGACTTCCCGGCTGGCCCCAGTGCTGAAACTTGCCGCTTAGCCCTATCTCGCCACGTGGAACTCACCTCGGGGGTGGGAGCTCGCTGGCGGTGACCGGAAATGGTCGTGCGACATCAACCGTGGAGGCTAGGGTTCCGGCGAGATAGTTCTCGCTCTCTGAGGCATAACCAGGGTCACGGTTTGCTCGTGGAGCACAAGTGGATCACGAGGAACCTGACGTGAGCAGCCTCAGAAGCTAAAAGTGCTTGCAAATCCACTCTCGACGGCGACCAGAGCCGTGTTTGCACCGGCGGCTATAGAAATGGCTATAACTCGGGCATTTCTGGATGGTTGTACTCGGTTTTTCTTTGAGGAGGGACGCTAGGAGGTGTAGAAGCTACTTGCGAGCTAGCTTGACCATTGATTCAACGTATAAGCCAGATTTTTGGTTTTTTTCGAACTCGGTCCGTTGCACTTTGGTTCGGGACTTTCTAATATTCTTGCTACCCGATGGATCATTTGCCGAATGGCTTGCAGCTACACCATCTAGGGATCCCCGTGCAACTTTCTTGTGTAGCAAGTTGATGGAGAAGATGGCCGGATTGGGCTGTCGACGGTGAGCCGAAGCAAAGCTCCGCCGGTCCCTTCCTGGTTCTTAACTTCAACGGCTTAAACAGCACGTAACCGAGCGCAACTCGCCGGTGTAGCACGGGGAGCAGCTAGATCACACCTTGGCGCTCCTTTTTGCTGTATAAACTGTGAGCAATCGGTGATCGGCACCGGTGTGTGCCGAAGGATCCAAGGCGTGGTCGCCGCTGCTGTTTTCGCGCGCGCGGAAGCTGAGCAGAGCGGCGCTAGCTGGGGAGCAAGGCGAAATCCGTTTGTGTCGCGTACGTTGTGATCGGGAGGAGCGCCGAGCTGATCAGGACGAAAACTTGCATACGCGCGATCAACGCAGTGAGGCGGCAACAGCCCCAGCTGCCGACCGACGGCAACAGAGTCGGTTCTCTTCTCCTCCAGTCTCTGACCAGTGGGTCCCTCTTCTGACTAATTCCTTTTCTGTTTTTCATTTTTTTTTCACTGAAAAGATCTCAGCTACTCACAATTGAATGCGAGACTTAGACACAAATTCATGGTTTGAATTTGATTTCCTCAATTTGAAACTGGTTTGGCCAAATTCGTTTCACATTTGAATTTGAAATTAAAATTCAGTTTTTAAAATTAATGCAAATTTAGCTCCCGACAAGATGAACCCCAATGGGGATAAAAATTGGTGGACTAACTCAGAAAAACGTGGAGTTTGAATATGGAGTCAATTTTTGAATTCAAGTGCTGAAAGTGGCTGCAATTTGAATTTGTATTCAAATTGGCCCCTTTTTCATACGTCTCCAAAAATGCCTCAAAAAGGCTTGGATTTGCATGAAACTTGGCCTGAGCCTTCCCAATAATATTTAAGGTCTAGTGGTAAGCTCAACCTCTCATGTTTATGTGTATGACTCCTATTTTTTTAAGTTATGGCTTTCCCCTCTAATCACTCTCTTGATGGTGTTTACTTGCTCTTCACAAGTGTTCATGAGCTATCCACCAAATGAGCTGTGGTCTTGTGAGGTGACAAAATGAACACTTTTGCAAGTACATTCTTGGGCTTTTACATCCCTCCCCCCTTAAAAGAATCTCGTCCCGAGATTACAAAAGAAGAGACGATGATGTAAGAGGAGATTACCCGTGATGAGACACCATGAAGTCCGGGTAGTTTGAGTGAAGGAACTCCTCGCTCTCCCACGTCGCTTCTTCAGCGGTGTGGTTTCTCTCAGTACCTTGTAGAACCACAGCGTTCGGTTACGCGTGGTCCGGGCCTTCTCATCAATAATTGCCACCGGATATTCATCATACGTCAAATCTGGTTGCAACTCGCCAATGTCTTCGGTTGGAATGACAGCTGTATATTTCAGACATTTACGTAGTTGTGAAACACGGAAAATGTCGTGAACACCAGCCAGAGATGCCGGTAGCTCCAGTCTATACGCCACTGGTCCACACTAGTCCAATAAATCAGGGAGCGAGCTTCCCCTTTACGCCGAATCGGTGCACGCCTTTCATCGGAGATACACGGAGGTACACGTGTTCCCCGACATCAAAGTGTAGCGGCCTACGCCTCCTATCAGCGTAACTTTCCTGTCGGGATTGGGTGGCCTTCAAGTTGGCTTGAATCATCCGAACACGCTCTTCGGCGTCATTCACCACATCAACCCCGAACGTGACCATTTCACCGGACTCGCACCAGTTCAATGGGGTGCGCCATTTGTGACCGTAGAGAGCCTCATATGGTGCCATCTTTATACTCGCCTGATAGCCGTTGTTGTACGAGAATTCCTCCAACGGTAGATGATCATCCCAGTTTCTACCGTGGTGGATGGCACCGCTCTCAACATGTCTTCTAATACTTGGTTTACCCTCTCAGTTTGCCCATCTGTCTAAGGGTGATAGGCGGAGCTTCTAATCAGCTTAGTACCCAATGCAGCGTGCAACTGCTCCCAGAAACGAGATACAAATAGTGCGCCTCGATCTGAGATTATGGTCTTGGGTACTCCATGTAAGCATAGAATCCTTGCAATGTACAAGTCCGCATATTTGCTGGCATGGCAATGTGTATGCATGGGAATGAAGTGAGCCGACTTGGTTAGCCGGTCAACGATTACCCAAATGGAATCATGCTTGTTGGAAGTCAAGGGTAATCCAACAATGAAATCCATACTCACATATTCCCACTTCCATGCTGGAATTTTCAGGGTTTGCAACAGCCCTGATTTCTTCATGTCATCCGCTTTCACTCGTCTACACGTATCACACTCGGATACGTATTTAGCCACTTCCCGCTTCATCCATGTCCACCAAAATTTTCTTTTTAAATCATGGTACATTTTGTTGCTCCCGGATGAATGGAGAATTTAGACAAGTGAGCTTCATCAAGGATCTTCTTCCTCAGCTCCATATTCCGGTGTACGACTATGCGGTCATGAACCACAGCGTCCCCTCATCATCTTTCCGAAAACATTTGATTTCCCCGTTGTCTATCCGTCTCCGGAGATGTGACAAGCCCTTGTCAACTTTCTGAGCTGCAATGATATCCTCCCTAATGGTAGGGATGAGGGCAAGGTTGTAGAGTGATCCATAAGGAACCAAGTATAAACTCAGCTCTTCCTCCTCCACCGGTGTCATGGTGAGGTTATGGACAAGTGATTTCTTACTCGGCGCGTCGGCAACCACATTCGCCTTGCCGGGGTGTTAATGAATCTCAATCTCATAATCTTTTATTAGTTCTAACCACCTCCTTTGCCTCATATTCAGCTCCTTCTAGGTGAAGATATACTTCAAGCTCTTATGGTCAGTGTAGTGATGCACCAAATTCCCCAGGAGATAGTGCCTCCACCTTTTCAGCGCCAAAACCACAGCAGCATGCTCAAGATCATTAGTCGGGTAGTGCTTCTCATGGTTTTGAAGTTGGCGTGAGCCATATGCGACCACACGTCCTTCTTGCATCAACACGCAGCCGAGCCCAATACCGGACGCATCACAATACACGTCGAAGGGCTTGGTCGTATCCGGTTGAGCTAAGACCGGGGCTGTTGTGAGATGCTTCACTAATGCTTGGAATGATCCTTCACATGCTGCGTTCCAAACATATTTTGTTCCCTTCTTTAATAACTCGGTCATCGTCTTAGCAAGCTTGGAGAAGCTTGGAATGAGTCTCCGATAATATCCTGCTAAACCAAGGAAGCTTCTGACTTCATGGACAGAAGTGGGAGCTTTCCATTTCAGCACTTGTTCAATTTTGCTTGTGTCAACTGCAATGCCTTCCTCTGAGATGATATGTCCCAAAAATGGCACTTGGCTGATCCAAAACTCACATTTGCTTAACTTGGCATAGAGCTTATGGTCCCGCAGTCGTTGAAGAACGATTCTCAAGTGTTCGGCGTGTTCTGCTTCTGTCTTGGAGTAAACCAAGATATCATCAAAAACACCACAATGAACTTGTCAAGCTCCGGCATGAACACCGAGTTCATGAGATATATGAAATGTGCCGGAGCGTTAGTGAGACCAAAAGACATGACGAGATATTTGTATTATCTCATCGAGAATGCTGTCTTCGGAATATCCTCCGCCCGGATTTTTATTTGATGATACCTGGAGTGAAGGTCCATCTTGGAGAACACACTTGCACCCACAAGCTGGTCAAACAGTTTGTTAATGCGGGGCAGTGGGTATTTGTTCTTGATGGTGACGGTGTTGAGCGGCCAGTAATCCACACACAGCCTCAAGGTTTCATCCTTCTTCTTTACGAACAGCGCCGAGCATCCCCAAGGCGAGGAACTCGGCCTAATGAAACCTTTGCTCAACATATCATTGAGCTGTTCTTTCAATTCAGCCAGCTCGTTCAGAGCCATTTTGTATGGTCCCCGTGATATGGGAGTAGTCCTGAGTGCAAGTTCAATCTTGAACTCCACATCCCGTTCAGGTGGCATGCCCGGGAGATCGTCCGGGAACACGTCGGGATACTCTCGGACTACAGGGATGTCTTCTAGCTTGGAATCTTCAGTAGTATAGGTGGCTGAAACTTCCGGGACTGGATTGTCTAGTAGGATGGACTGCGGACGGTGTAGTGGGGAGTTGAGGTGAACCGTCCATGATAAAGTTTCTAGGACAGCGCCATGGTAACTTAGCCATGACATCCCTAAGATTGCATCAATCTTCTGCCCCTCAAGAATAATTATAGTGGTGGGATATATCTTCCCACCTAAGCACAGTTGTGCATTCAGAATCATCATAGTTGCTGAAATCTTTCCTCCCGGTAAACAGATCATATAAGAGCACTAGGTTGGAAAGGCTTCCAGTCGATGCTTAACCACATATGATGCACTTATGAAGTTGTGGGTTGCACCAGAATCAAATAATATGATGATTGCTTGATCGTTGAGAGTGAACGTACCCGCCAGCACGTTTTCTCCCTCCGGACCGTCCTCATTGTTGAGGTTGTGAACGCCCCCGGTTCGCTGACCAACCTTCTTGAACGGAGGTTGGCCTCAAGCACCGCTCTGATATTGGGCTTGCCCGCTGCTCTGCTGCCCCTGGGGACAGTCCTTCAAAAAATGGCCCGCCTGGCCACATGTGTAGCAGGTATAGCAAGGCGGTCCTCCGCTGATCGGCGGACGGAAACCCGGGGCACGTTGCGGCGGTGGAAACGCCCAGGGTACCATCTGCTGCTGCTGTTGCGGTGTGGTGGTGGCATCAGCGATCGGAACTGGGGTGTCTGAAAAGAATGACCCCTGATGGTGTCCGATACACCATGCGGTATTTTTGAGGAGCTCCACCCCCGCTGCTGGGTGGAGCGCTTCGCTTTCGCTGCTCAGCCGCCAATTCTCACTGAGCATCCTCTTGCATGATCGCGGCGTTGATGAGATCGTTGAACGTGCCGTGATTGCATTGTACGAGATGCGTCTTCATCTCGGGATTTAACCCCCGATAGAAATGCTCTCGCTTCTTCTCCTCGGTGGAGACATAATCCAACGCATACTGCGTCAGATGGTTCAAGGCACGGGAGTACTCGTGGGCACTTCTCCCGCCCTGCTTCAGCTCCAAGAACTCTTGGAACTTCCACTTCATTATCCCGGGAGGGATATGGTAGGCGCGGAACGCCTCCCGGAATTCTTCCCACTCCACGGCGTGGCCAGACGGCCGTGAGGCGACATAGTTCGCTCACCACGCACCAGCGGCACCGTGAAGCTGCTTCGTCGCGAAGAGAGTCTTCTACTGCTCCGTGCATTGGAGTAGCCTGCCCGAACTTAGATTCGATCGTCCGTAACCAGTTGTCGGCCTCCAGGGGTTCTGCCGCTTCAGTGAACACCGGGGGGTGCGTACTCATGAAGTCCGAGTACGTCACAATGTGGGTCTCACGAGGCCCTCTCTGTTGACGCCCACCGCCTGGGATGTATTTTGCATGATCGTGCGGAGAAGATCGGTCTGCTCCTCACGATTACCCACCAGGGCTGCCATCACATCCTCTAGTGTAAGCGGAGGCGGCAGTGGTCGTTGTTTCTGCAGGGTACTGTCGTAGGCAGGTTGCTGGGAGTCATCACCCCCCTGCTGGCTAGAGCCACCGACCTCATGCGTGGCCCGAGTGCGAACCATCTGCAACCATACGACAATAAAGATCAGTCCCGCAACATATTTCATGCAGCTCCATAAAATAGGCGTAAAACATAATGACAGTAAAACATGTGATACATCTCGTATATAGATAATGTAATAACTTTGCACAAGCTACACCATTACCAGACCAAATACCAGCTAGTTAAATCCAAATTGACGGACTTCCTCTTTGGAAGTTCATCTCAACTAGGTTTGGTCACTCCGAGACGTTAATATCGCTTTGTCATCACGTATACTACCCTTTTATCTTCAATACGACACAAACATGGCCTCGAGCAAAAGAAACTTGAGTAAGAAACCTACTCAAATATTTTACTAGTTGAATATAACCACTCATGAGAATGTTCTACCCCATTGGAAGTACTCAAACACCTTAGGGTACAACAATCTCTCAAATGAGTTCAACTGTCCATTCCTCTACCCAGAATGACCAGTTTCTATATATCCCAGATTTTTGATCTGGTGCTAGCATTTTCATAACTCAAGTTGAATACCAAAGTTATATTTAACTTCAGTAGCTTTCCAACGAGTATTTATTCGCCCTAAGGTCAGCTCTGGTTAAAAAGTTATGATAATTAAAAGTCAACAGAATTTCTGGAAGAATTTCAACGGCACCTCCTTTGGAAGTTGCTGTTTTCAACCCCACCACCTGCCTTCTTCCTCCTCGCGCGCACTCGAGCGTTCGGCGGCTGCGCACTCCGGCGAAGTTCACCAGAAGTGACTTCCCGGCCAGCCCCAGCGCTGAAACTTGCCGCTTGGCCCTATGTCGCCACGTGGAACTCGCCTCGGGGATCAAAGCTCGCCGGCGGTGACCGGAAATGGCCGTGCGACGTCAACCACGGAGGCTAGGGTTCTGGCGAGGTAGTTCTCGCTCTCTGAGGCATAACCAGGGTGACCGTTTGCTCGTGGAGGACCAGTGGATCACGAGGAACCTGACGTGAGCAGCCTCGGAAGCTAAAAGTGCTTGCAAATCCACTCTCGACGGTGACCCGAGCCGTGTTTGCACCGACAGCTATAGAAATGGCTATAACTCGGGCATTTCTGGATGGTTGTACTCGGTTCTTCTTCGAGGAGGGACGCTAGGAGGTGTAGAAGCTACTTGCGAGCTCGCTTGACCATTGATTCAACGTATAAGCCAGATTTTTGGTTTTTTTCGAACTCGGTCCGTTGCACTTTGGTTCGGGACTTTCTAATATTCTTGCTACCCGATGGATCATTTGCCGAATGGCTTGCAGCTACACCATCTAGGGATCCCCGTGCAACTTTCTTGTGAAGCAAGTTGATGGAGAAGATGGCCGGATTGGGCTGTCGACGGTGAGCCAAAGCAAAGCTCCGCCGGTCCCTTCCCGGTTCTTAACTTCGACGGCTTAAACAGCACGTAACCGAGCGCAACTCGCCGGTGTAGCACGGGGAGCAGCTAGATCACACCTCGGCGCTCCTTTTTGCTGTATAAACTGTGAGCAATCAGTGATCGGCACCGGTGTGTGCCGAAGGATCCAAGGCGTGGTCGCCGCTGCTGTTTTCGCACGCGCGGAAGCTGAGCAGAGCGGCACTAGCTGGGAGGAAGGCGAAATCCGTTTGTGCCGCGTACGTGGTGATTGGGAGGAGCGCGAGCTGATCAGGACGAGTGCTGGCGCGCGCGTGATCAAAGCAGTGAGGCGGCAACAGCCCCGGTGGCCGACCGACACCAACAGAGTCGGTTCTCTTCTCCTCCAGTCTCTGACCAGTGGGTCCCCCTTCCGTCTAATTCCTTTTCTGTTTTTCATTTTTGTTTTCACTGAAAAGATCTCAGCTACTCACAATTGAATGAGAGACTTAGCCAAAAAGTCATGGTTTGAATTTTATTTCCTCAATTTGAAACTGGTTTGGCTAAATTTGCTGCACATTTGAATTGAAATTCAAATTCAGTTTTGAATTAATGCAAATTTAGCTACCGACGAGATGAACTCCAATTTGGATGAAAATTGGTGGACTAACTCAGAAAAATTTGCTGAGTTGGAATATGGAGTCAACTTTTGAATGCAAGTGCTGAAAGTGGCTGCAATTTGAATTTGTATTCAAATTGTCCACTTTTTCAAATGTCTCCAAAAATGCCTCAAAAAGGATTGGATTTGCATGAAAATTTGCCTGAGCCTTCCCAAGAATATTTAAGGTCTAGGGGTAAGCTCAACCTCTCATGTTTATGTGTATGACTCCTATTTTTTTAAGTTATGGTTTTCCCCTCTAATCACCCTCTTGATGGTGTTTACTTGCTCTTCACAAGTGTTCATGAGCTATCCTCCAAATGAGCTGTGGTGTTGTGAGGTGATGAAATAAACACTTTTGCAAGTCCATTCTTGGGCTTTTACATGATATTATGTCAATTTCATGAGTTTTTAACTCTGAATATAGCACATCTAATGTAAGTGTACTCACGACAGTAGATTCACGAATATATGTAACTTTCATCTCCCAAACTTACATGTCTAATGTACTTAGTAATTGCCTGGCATTTTCAGCATCTATAAAATTAACGTTGACACTATGCAAGTTGCTGAGAATTTTATTGAAGCGAGCAAAGAGGTCATCGATTGACTCATCGGGTTGCATCTCGAAGCGCATGTATTCTTTCTTGAACATATCTTGTATTACTTCCTTAATCGTGTTTGATCCTTCGTGGTAGTCACAAAGTGCTTTCCACACATCGTATACAGATCGGAGGTGTGCAACACGGTCGAAGTCAATTTGAGTTAATCCTTGTATGATCAAGTTCCGTGCTTTGTTGTTGTTGTCGACATCTGTCATGTTCGTAGCCGTGACTTGATCGTTTGGCGCCACGTCATAAGGCTTGTATACCTTTTCCTATACTGCGAAGCCTTGCGCCTGGATGAAAGCCTCCATTCGTGCCTTCCAAACCTGAAAATCAATGCCACTGAACACACAAGGTTTTGCGGAATATTTCTCCATGATGATTAGTCAAAACACGTGCACAAAGATTAGAGAATCATGGCTCTGATACCAATTGTAGGATTGAAGAGCATGTGAAAAGCTACTAGAGGGGGTGAATGGTAGATTTAAACTTTTTAGCTGAAGCAACAAAAACCCACTCGGCAGAAAATTGATCTGTTAAAGAAACCGTGTATGTGACTGATCTAAATGTGTTCAACCATGACAAAAGTGGTATATATTATAGAGAATTAAGTCACAAAGACACGACAACAAGAATTACGGAAATCCGACAAGAAAAACTCAATTTATGATCAAAAGATCAAACGAGGGTCAATCTGTTCTACTCGAGTAAAAACCAGATCTGCAACACTGCAAATAAACTCGGTTAGATCGGAAAATTCAAATCCAATGACTGTGCAATTTTCGCAGATGATAGATAATCAAGTTGTGAAGACAACCCAAAAAGAATCATGTCAATTGGATCTGTAAAACTCGAGTTATGATCGAAACACCGAAGCACTGTCGTGCTGTCTAGAAACTCGACAAGAAAGACTTGACAAAAACAAGTCGGACGAACAAGACACAAAAGCTCCTCTAAATTACGAATTTTATTGATAAAAACTTAAGAGGAACAGCCCAATGTCTTCTTACCACGAGCTCTGGCCTCCCTTGCTTATATAACCAGCTTGGAGGTAAACCCAATTCAAACTAGTACTCTAATCCTACTCAGTTTCTGAATCGAAACTTTCCATAACTGCTCAAGACTCTTCTATACGCAGATAGAAGCAATCTTAAGACTTCTAAACACCTTAGGAGTGTATCCCACATTCATAAAACAGCTCAACCTTGTGTCCCACACGAAATCCTATCATAACCAACTCAAATCTTTCCATATTTGAGCCATAACCGACTCAGCCACAGCCTGAGTCCATAATCCAGACAGTTGGACCTTTCCTACCAATTCTTTACGTCCACATCTCTTCATCACGCCCTGGAATCATGTTGCCACATCCATGCACTCCTTTCACACGTGCAAACACCTTCCAACGACATCCATGATACCTTCATATGCATTGTTCTTGATCCAAACATGCTGCGCGACCTCCCGATCAACTCAACCACAATTCCTCCCGAACTTGGTTGTTGAACCTCATCTTCTTCCTAAGACTGATTCAATGGATCTCGTCACCAGCCATATCTTGAACTCAAGCAACACCTGCACATGAATAAACAACCAATACTTTCGAGCACAAGTCCATGACTTCACTCACGTTAGTTCTGAAAACCACAACACCTTACGTGAACACCTCACATAAGCATGTTGCAAACCATAGCACTTCAAAAACTTATTAAAAGAATACTAAGCAAACTTTCCATAGATGTAAAGCAAGTTCGATACATGTGCATGGTAAAAACAGAACCATTGTGATTTAGCTCCGGACCTTGCCAAAGCTAACCGTACCTTGAGCCGGAGCTTACCAAAGCTAGCAGAACCTAGCACCGGAACTTACCAAAGCTAGTCAGACCTACCGCCGGAACTAACCAAACACATGTCGGGCCTAGCCATAGCAAGTCGGACTTACGTCGGATATTGTCGGAGCTCGGACCTAGAGTCGGACCTTGACAAAAAGAGTGTTTTGGCAGAATTCAAAACTTTTATCGTCATAGTCAATGTATTCAGAACACATAGGTCTCACAGACCAACAAGGCCAGACGAGCAGTGCCACCACCGTGCTGCCTGATGATGTCATGTAGCTCCTTAGAGAGGGAGCCAAGGATCCAGGACAGGGCCAGGTTTTCTGTACTAATCCAGGAGACATCCACCGAATAAACATCCTGGAGGACATGGTCGTTGAGGCAGAAACCCCTCAGTGTGAAAAGCACCAGGTCACGCCTACAGGCGTATGAGGTAGACTCGGAGCTGAGGACAACCGGCACAAGTGTCCAGATGTTCTGAATCCCGGCGGCCTGTGCATGAAGAGCAGCCACAAGTGAAGCCGAGTATGTACCAGCATCTGAGGTGGGCTCGTAGGATGTACTCATTGACCGGTGAGTATTCTCCTCGAGCTGATGCGAAAGAGCGCCACAGAGGCACGCTCCTGCTCCAGTGCAAGAGCAGTGCCCGCTCGCGCTCGCGAGAGGCAGCCAGGGCCGCGGCGATGCCGAAGGTGACCGTCGTGTCAGTAGCCGCGCTGTCAGCCGTGGCGCCAGCGGCTGGAAACGGGATCACCGGCGGGACAGAGGTCGTGGTGCTCCCGTCAATGTCGAGGCCAGCGGACGTAGCGGCGGGGTCGTTAGCTCCGGAGATAGTACCTTCCATGAATACAGATGCTGTGGCCGTATATGGCACCGGCCGGCCGAGACTCGACGATGGCGGCGCCCCAAAACCAGGTGGTGGCAGCAGCCTTACTGCAGGGGCGGCAGTGACACAGGACGGAAGTACTGTGGCGGCGGCGGCGGCTGCGCCCGCAGTAGGGGCAGCGCGGTGGTTAGGAGGTGCGGCGAATGGCGGGGCAGAGCGATGGGACCTGTATACACGACAGCAGGGTTGGTGGCGGCGGCTCCGGTGGGCGGCGCGCCAGCCAGGGCAGCGGCGGCTCCGGCGGGCGGCGCACCGGCAGGGGCGGCGGCAGCGGCTGCAGAGCCAGTGGCGGCGGCTGCAGAGCCAATGGAGGCGGGGTGGGTTGGCACGCCAGCAGGGCTGGGGGCGGCGGCTCCGGTGGGCGGCGCAACAGCGGAGGCGGCGGCGGCTCTGGCGGCGGCGCATCGGTGGGTGCGGCGGCGGCGCCACTGGGTGCGGTGGCGGCGGTAGCCCAGGGTGGCAGCGGCTGGGCCATTATGGTTAGGGTTAAGCCCTAATCCTAATCAATCCTAGCTAATGATACCATAATAGAGGGGGAAATGAAATGGATTAATCTGAGGGTCAAAGGTACATTATATAGAGGGATTAGGTGAGGGGAAAGGACTAAACTGCCCCTAACCCTAATCCCCTACAAAGGACTAAAATGCCCCTGATTAGCCTACTTAATTACACAGTCTAACAGTAATGACACAAAGCTGCAGCGCCAAATCATCTCAGCTCTACATGATAGTCCTATTGGTGGTCATTCTTGAATTCCTGTTACCTTGCGCAGAATCAAGCAACTCTTCAGTTGGCGCGGGCTCAAATCTGCAGTGACAGAGTTCGTCAACTCTTGCTCAACCTGTCAACAGGCTAAGCCTGATAGAGCATGATTCCCAGGGTTGCTAGAACCTCTGGAAATCCCTCAATCAACATGTCAGGTGAATTTTATGGATTTCATAGAAGGTCTTCCCAAATCTGGCAACTCTAATTGCATCTTGGTCGTGGTGGGTAAATTTTCTCGGCATGGTCACTTTCTTCCCTTGCACCACCCTTACAGTGCTTCTACAGTTGCAAAAGTCTTTATTGATAATATCTACAAACTTCATGGCCTCCCAAAGCAATCATTTCTGACAGAGACCCAATATTTACAAGTAAATTGTGGCAAGAGCTCTTTTCCTTAGCAGGTGTTCAATTGCGGATGAGTTCAGCTTATCGTCCACAATCTGATGGCCAAACCTAGAGGGTCAACCATGTTTGGAGACTTTCCTCTGATGTTTTGTACATGCTGTAAGGGCCCACGTTTTTCACTTGCTAAAAAGTGTTCATCACACCCACACCTCACCTCATTTGTGGTAATCATATGAACACATTTGAAGAGCAAGTAACCACCATAAATAGATTTATTAGGATATGAACTCACAAAGTGCAAAAGTGGTATTTCCGACATGCATCATATAGGGGCTGAGCATGTAATTAACTCCTAAACTTGGTTAGGAATGCTCATGCCAAATTTCACCCAAATCCAAAACCTTTTGAGGTACTTTTGGGTACACTCATTAAAAGGCTAGTTTGAACTTTAATTCAAATTCAAACTCCTTTCATTCATTGAATTCAAAAGTGGGATTCATAGTCAAACTGAGCACATTTTTATGAGATCACACACCAATTTTCACTCCATTTGGAGTTGATCTTGACGTGAGCCATTAGGGCAAATTCAAATCAAATTTGAATTTCAATTTCACATTTGCTATGAATTCATCCAAACCAAATAAGGGATTGAAGTATTCAAATCCAAAGGGTCATTTGGTGGTTTGATCAAATGGCAATGGATATTAAGGGCACTGTATTAAGAGCAGTAGGGAAATTCAAGTTTTTAGTATAAATATGGAAATTGGGACCCACATGTCAGTGAGCCAATTGACTTACTCCGGAAGACTACATTGCTCTGTTCTTCGGGCCGAGGCAGCGAGCGCCACCAAGACGAACACCGGCATCACCTCCTGTTTGGGTGTTTGTCATGCTGGAGGACGGGATTCAGCGCTTATCCACCCCACGCCGGGATCCCTTCGCGGCACAAACCGAGTATTGCCTCCCTGCTCGCACGCTCGAACGAAAAACACCACCTTACACGGCCACCTTTCCAAATCGATGGGAACCCGCGCCACCGTGTGGGTGAAGCCCCCCTGATCTGTAAAACGATACCCTAGCCTCTTCTCCGACCTCCCCGTCACAAAAACAAGCCGATTTCAGCTTCCCTTGACCACAACCGAGAGTTTTTGCGGCGGCCGAAAGAGTTCCGAACTTCAGGCTCTCGTGCAAAGCCCTAATGGGAACTTGTCACGCCCGAGCAAAGGCACCCCAAGACGCACTTGGACATTGTGCTGCTTACCTCTGAACCTCAGCCCGAGTGGGTGATCGCCGGCGACGAATTTCGGGTTTTTCTCCCGCTCGGTGTAAACCGACCATCGGGTAAGGTTTGGAGAAATTCACACCCGCAGTTCGTTTAGAGTTCACCATATTAGGCACACACGAGCTAGACTTGATAAGGAACAAGTTTCTTTCGGAACCCTAGCGTGAAAGTCTCTGTAGCCGGCCTATTTCATGCTCTTTCATCGGCGACCGTAGCAAACCGTCTCGGGTTCACGGTGAGAGCAACCCTAGAGCCTCTCCCGAGCTTGTTTACGACCATGTCGAGCATCACCATGACCCACTGGTTCTTTAGAGCCCGAAAACCAAATGTTATTGAATAAATGAACGTGCCCGAGCTCGCCGGAACCCTAGCGGTGACTGTCACCGTTGTGCACCCGTTTCCGGTGATCGTCGGCGGCCGACAACCCCTAAAATGGGGTTCAGCAGGTCGGAAAAAGGGGGAGGTTCCTTGTAATTTAGCGGAAAATTCTGAAATTTGGCCAGAATGTTCCTTGTAATATCCCAGAGTCACCATAAAAATATCAGATCCATCCGAGCTAATTTAATCCACCTAATTGTTTGATTAAGTAAACTGGTCCAGAGAAAAAAATGTCCAGAAATATTTTTCAGATTTTCTCTGAAGTTGTTTGGCTCATATCTTTTGCTAGGATTCTCCAAATTATATTAAACCAATTCCATTAGAACCCTCTGAAAACCTAGTTTCCATAAAGTCATGGCTTGCTCCATGAAATCCTTAGAAAACCATAAGACCTCTAATTATGGCCAAAAACACAATTATTTGTGCAGGGCTCAAATGAGCTTTGCTTCAAATGAAATTTGGCCAAGTACCTATTTAGGTTGTCACCAAACCTCAGTAAAATTTTCACAAGCAAAAGGACTGTCTAGCTATACTTATAGTCTTCACCATCTCAATTCAATACAAATGCATTCAAATTTGACACGCATCGCTTTTCCTTTTCGTGTAGTCGCTAAGATCGAAGAAGGCCCGGAGGTTCTGGACTTTATCACTCCGGAAGAACAATTAGCTTACTACCAGCAGCAAGGCAAGCTCCAGTTTGCATTAGCCATTTCATAAAGTCTTATGTTTTGATCACTTTATGTATTTCCTACAATTGTGCATTAGAGTCTTGTTTGGAAACTCACTTGCATAGCCAAGAGAACCAGGGATTTTGGGCTTAGGTTTTAAATCTCAAGTAGTCACTGCAATGCTAAATTGGTGTAGGATTCGGTACAAGTCGAGTAGTTAGAACTACTCTCGAGAATAGGCTAGAGGCACACTACTCGGTTAGAGATAGACAATGAATCACATGGCAAGAAAATGAGACCGAGCGGAGAGTAAGGGCAGCATAACTTTGGGGCCTGGGTGCCATAGCTTTGCTTGTGTCGATTGAGGACCGAGTCGTGTGCAGGCCTGTTGAACAAGGTAGAACAGTACTGAAGACCTACCAGATATATGGGAACCAGGAAACCGATGTAATTCGGGGAGCGATCTGTTGAGGAATTGCTTGTCGTCCAGAGGGTAGGTTGAGAGCAGCGAGGTGTAAATCGGCTCCAGGTAGAGACCTCCTGCTCGGGACAATAGGACCGGTTCAACACTTGGCTAATGGATGAAAGGTGGTTGCGTACAACGTCCGTGATGGTTGCTGTCGGCATCATCGAGTACGGGCGTACGTGATGGGTTATTCAGGTAATCCTGCAGGTGTAAATCAATTATAATCGACATCCCTCGCGGTCAGTGAGTACCACTTGTTCACTGTACCATGACGTAGAAAGAACAGGCTAGTTTTCATGTTAAAATGTTGCTGATTGAAAGCTTTACATTGTTTATTAATGAAATGCTTTAGTTTAGAGCTAATCAAAGTTCTTTTCAACCTTAGGCAAAGCACATAAGAGAAATGCGTTTCTTGTTTGATTGCGGTTTTCTTATGTGTCTTAGCACGAGGTTTTCCACTAACCGGAGGCTAAAACTTGAAAGTAAGGTTCAACTAATTAGGCGGATCTTTTGCAACATACTTTCCTATTTTACACTGCAAACCCAGCATGTATAGTTTCATGTGTAGGTGAGACAGGTCAGTCTTGTTGAGCCATCGTGCTCACTACTTGTGTTTGAAACGTTTGCAGGGTGCTATGAGGAGGAGGCTCCCGAGGAGGATACGGACCCCCAAGAGGGAAGCACCGTCGAGTGGGAGCCGTGCACGCCGCCGTGTTAGTGTGCATGTGTGATAGTGAGAACACGTTCACGGGACGTGAACTCTTTTGCTTAGTCTACGCCCGCGAGTGTAGACTTCATGTTATTTTGATATAACTATGTTCATAAACAAGCTCTGTAATAAAATTTTGCTTCCGCTTATTTATCGCCTTTTATGTGTGTTATCCGGTGCTGTCTATCACATCTCTTAGTACATCCCAACAAATCAAGTTTCACTCTATGAAAACCTTTATTTCTCCAGAATTAATTCTCCAAAATTTAAATTGTTGAGAATTTTAACTGGAGATCCCTTTAGTGGAAAATTCTGAAATTTGGCTAGGATGTTTCTTGTAATATACCTGTGCCACCATAAAAATATCAGATCCATCCGAGCTAATTTGATCCACCTAATGGTTTGATTAAGTAAACTGGTCTAGAGAAAAAGACATATTTCCAGAAATATTTTTCAGAGTTTCTCTAAACTTGTTTAGCTCATATATTTTGCTGGGATTCTCCAAATTAGATGAAACCAATTCCATTAGGACCCTCTGAAAATCTAGTTTTCAGAAAGTCATGGCTTGCTCCATGAAAATCCATAGCAAACCATAAGAGCTCGAATTATGGCCAAAACACAATTATTTGTGCGGGGCTCAAATGAGCTTTGATTCAAATTAAATTTGGCCAAGTCCCTGTTTAGGTTGTCACCAAACCTCAGTAAAAAATTCAGAAGCAAAAGGACTGTCTAGCTATACTTATAGTCTTTACCTACTCAATTCAATACAAATGCATTCAAATTTGACACACATCGTTTTTCCTTTTCGTGTAGTCGCTAAGATCGAAGAAGGACCGGAGGTTCTGGACTTTATCACTCAGGAAGAACAATTAGCTTACGACCAGAAGCAAGGCAAGCTCCGGTTTGCATTAGCCATTTCATAAAGTCTTACGTTTTGATCACTTACTATATGTATTTCCTACAATTGTGCATTAGAGTCTTGTTTGGAAACCCACTTGCATAGCCAAGAGGACTAGGGATTTTGGGCTTAGGTTTTAAATCTTGAGTAGCCACTGCAATGCTAAATTGGTGTAGGATTCGGTACAAGTCGAGTAGTTGGAACTTTTCGCGAGAATAGGCTAGAGGCACACTACTCGGTTAGACATAGACAATGAATCACATGGCAAGAAAATGAGACCGAGCGGAGAGTAAGGGCAGTAGGACTTTGGGGCCTTGGTGCCATAGCTCTGCTTGTGTCGATTGAGGACCTAGTCGTGTGCGGGCCTGTTGAACAAGATAGAACAGTACTAAAGACCTACTGGATATATGGGATCTGGGAAACTGATGTAATTCGGGCAGCGATCTGTTGAGGCATTGCTTGTCGTCCAGAGGGTAGGTTGAGAGCAGCGAGCTGTAAATCGGCTAGCGGGCACTGCAGATGCTCCACGTAGAGACCTCCTGCTCAGGACGATTGTAACACCCCAAAACCGCTTAAGAGGGGAGTTTAAAAATTTTTTGGACGTATTGCATGTGGGGCAGAAATTCAAATTCAAACTGGAATTTAAATTCAAATCAAAACAGAAAAAGAAAAAGAAAAAGACAATCCGGAACCGGCCAGTGGGCCGAAACCCGCCAGCTGGCCCAATACCCCGCGCCAACCCAAACCCGCGCCCCCCTCTCTTCCCCTCACTGACACGCGGGGTCCGCGTGTCATCCCTCACCTCCCGCGCGCCGCCCGACCCCGGACTCTTCTCTCGCGCCCAATCAAAACAACCCTTGGAACCCACGCTCCCAGCCCCGATTTCCGGTCCCGGACACCCCCAACATGATCTCAACATACCGCCGCCCTCCCTCGCCTATTTAAACGCCAACAATCGCCCTGTCCCCCCCGATCGGCCGTTCTTCTCTCCGGTGAGAACCGAAGTTTCTACAGCCGATTTCCGCCGATCCCTGCTCAAATTTCCTGATCTAACGTGCTGATCACGTTCCACCGCCGCCGGGGAGCCCTGCAGGTGAAGGAAATGACGTGTCTTGCGC
This sequence comes from Neostapfia colusana, assembly GCA_030760725.1. Taxonomy (NCBI): domain Eukaryota; kingdom Viridiplantae; phylum Streptophyta; class Magnoliopsida; order Poales; family Poaceae; genus Neostapfia; species Neostapfia colusana. Next base: position 59,867,266 of record JASWHV010000006.1, on the reverse strand, counting down.
CCCAACGGCCACCCCGACGTGCACCGAAGATCATCGCCGTTGAAGCTCACCGCCGACCGACTTCCAGAGCCTCCGAGTGCTGGAAAACCCCTCGATGAGCATCCCCTAACCCTCCGCAGCCGATCCATGCAAAAAGAGGCGAGTTCCAACGTGTAGCGGCAAAAGCCGAGGCTGCGCCGGCGAGATCGCCACCCCCCCCCCCCCCCGCCGCGCGCGCGGGCTGGTTCCGGCCAGGGCGATGTGGCCCCTTGAGGGCCGTCTATTTTAAATCGCACGGTAGAAATAAAACCGACGCGTACCGGTTCGGCGATCTAATCTGAGCCGTCTGTTTTAAATCGTATGGTCCACGTCAGCCCCGCGTTATAAAGGTCGGGATTCTTACGCGCTACCCCCTGGGGATCTCGGAAAACATGAGCTAGCCCCGGAAACTTCTGATCTAGCCCCTGGAACTTCAGAAATTCGTGTAAATTCATTTAAAAATCAGTTTTAACCCCTGGACTTAGTAAAAATTAGGAAAACCCATCTGTTATGTGTAGTTAGACCCCTGGAAATTTATGAAATAGTAAATTAGACCCTGCAGTAGGGTGGATTTACCTTTTTGACCCTATATGATATTAAATTCAGAAATTTGAATATGTGACTAGGATTTAAATTTAAAAGGTAAGGCAAACACATGTGCAAATTCAAATCTAAACTCTCCTAGCACTTGGAAAACTTTAGAATTAGTTAAAAATAGATTTTAGGCTGAAATGAAATCTGCCTAAGTGTTGTTCATATTTATTAGTTCTAGAAACACATTTTTAGGCTAGGAAATAATTCTGAAAACTGATAAAATAAATTTAAATTAGTTCACATCAGAGGAGAAGTTCAAAAATATATTATTTAATATCTTAGATCAGAACCTATTCTGTTTAGATGATATGTCCTACTATTTAATATTAAAACTCACTTTTAGGCAAAGAAAATAAATCTGAAAATATAGGAAAATAGGTATGCATAATTAGAAAATGATAAATGAAGTCTCCAAATCCAAAAACTTCAGTTTAGGATTTGGTAGAAGATCTGAAAACCTATTTGGAGTAGGAAATTACCTTTCATGCAAACTTGGTAGCTAAGAAGTGTATTAATTAAATATAAAGAATTTGTTCAAATTGGAAATTCATATATAGTGTACAAACAGAAATCTGAATACAAAAGTTAGAAATCATATACAATGTTTAAAAGTGCATGTAGGCCAAAAATCAACACATGTAGAGTAACCACAACACTTAGAAATGTGAATGACTTTCATAGGTATGTATGTGTGGTTTGTATGAAGTGAAAGTGTGAACTATGTCTTATGGATTGTTGTTTTCTTTTGCCATGTGTATTGGCATGAGTAGAACCTGCCCCAGAGCAAGTTCTCCCCTTCCAAGACGAAGACTTTCCATTCCCAGAGCAGCAGGAAGAAGGCAAGTGTCCTTGGCCACTTTGATCCTATACTAGGATGTGTAGATAGAATTATTTGCAATGTCAATTGAAATATGAAACCCATGCTAGGAAGTTTCCCTAGAATTGCATTACCTTGTTTCCTTGTAGCTTGGGTTGGGATTTATTTTATCATATCATTTATTTATATGCTTATGCTTAGCCGTGCTTAGAATGGGATAATTTGGATATGAGATCATCAATTTATTTACCTTACTCTTGAATGAGAGATTATGAGTTATGTAGAGGTAGGGACCGAGGCAAGTTGGATGATTTGGTTGGTGCTGGGTGCACGAGACTCGGGTTTGTGTTTAGTACTTGCCTGGATCCTAAGGACCGGTTCATGGAGCATGTAACCTGGCTTTACCGTGCCAACCACATGCTGAGATGGGGCAGCTTGGCCAATTAATTAGGTGTATCCCCGGCGTAGTATGGGTGTGTTGGATGGTGCGGGGAATAGGTGTCAGCTGGACTACCATATGAACCGCAAGGCTCAAGAGGGGGCCACTGCAGCGGGGTTGGAGCCTCTTGTATGCTGTTAGGGGTGAAACCTCAGTGGGCCCACGCTCGTCGGGAATCCTTTTGTAAAGGCCACGTAGTGATCTTCTGGCTACACACCTGGGAAGTGTGAATGTGGTTCGCGGCCACTGGCATAATGGAGGTTCTTTTAGTCCACCCGGCAACGGGGGATGAAATCACTTCATGTGGGTACAGTGGTGCAAACTCTGCAGAGTCAAACTGTCATGACAGCCGTGCTCACGGTCAAGAGCGGCTTGGACTTATTCATGATTAGAGGATGATGAATTTGGAAGTTGAGTTTCTTAAGCGGGGAGCTTGACATTGGATATGATGTTATGGTTACATGATTTTGATGATGGGTTGGGATATTGGGACCATTTCACCTGTGTAGTAATGTAGGTGCTTAATAAGCTAAGGTGATAGATATTAATTGGATAGTGCTTTAAACATGAGTCAACCTCTCCTTGCTCTAGCCATGCATGACATAACTTTCGCACACTTGCTGAGTACCAACGGTACTCAAACTTGCTTTTTTGTTGGTTTATATTGCTGCTCAATTCAAGAGAATGATGTGGTGTTCAATGACCAAGACTTTGGTCCTGAAGAAGGGTTCTAGGTTCACGGAGTCCCCCGGGCAACGCCTGTGATGGAGCCCACAAGATTTATATTCCGCTGCTATTTTATTTACATGTTATGAACTTATTATCTTCCATCTAGACGTATGCTATGTAAGACTTATTTATATTCAAACACCTGGCTTGTAATATGATGATGCTTCACTATTTGCGTCACGTGTATGAGAAAATGATCCTGGCATACATGTGATATTCACTCGGTTGTTCTTCGGAGAAACCGGGTGTGACAGAAGTGGTATCAGAGCCAGGTTGCCCGTAGGTACGTGGACCTAGGTAGAAATGAACGCATTTAAGGACCCTATTGACACGACCCCACGGTCTTGTCGAGCCAGGATCACGCTGAGGGGTGCTGCGTTGCGCAGCACCGAATAACACACGTCAAAGGTACAAGCGGAAGCGAAATTTTATTACATAAACACGCTTATGAACATGTTTACATCAAAATAAGTCCAGTCTACACTCACGGGCGTATACTACGCATCAAGTGGACGTTCAGCCCTTGAACGTGTCCTTGCTAGCACACACGCACACTAACTCTGCGGCGTGCACGACTGTAAAGGTCCCAAAAATGTGAATACAAAGAAACATGAGTTTGCACAAATGTTGAGGTCATGTGTATGAAAAAGGGGCGTAGTTGAAACTTTTCCCACATATGATAACATAGGTGAGATTCTTCTAAACAAACTTAGGGCTATTGCAGGGATGGACCTAATGTGGATTTAAAACCACAGAAATGAAGAGCTCAAGTGCAATGGAAGGGTTTAAAAATCAGTGATGAACTAAATGTAGATTCAAACTTCAAGTGAGGGGAGGACCCAATGGAAATTCAAAACTGTTGTGTCCAAACTATTGTTTGCAGCAGCTAACACAAGAATCAAGTGGCATATTTGCATTCCTTAGGTCCAAATTAGTGGGGAGGCAAAGTTTCATTAATTTTTGAAAAGGTTTGCTACCCATTTTTATAAATGGAGTCAAATGTGCAAAGAAATCAAATAAACATTTGAATTTGGATGGAATTTGTCCAAACTATTCAAATGAGCTCAGTTTCCAATTTTCAAACAATTGGGTTGGATAATTGTCAAACTTTGGAGATATTTTGAGGAAAAGAGGTACTGAATTGTGGGTCCCACATGTCATAGGAAGGGGTAGACTTAGCACTTAAGTTTTCTCTCTGTTCCTCACTACACCGGGGTTTCACCCGCGGGTGACACCGAGCAACCGCCCCCGTCGACCGAGGCTCCACCTCCTGCTCCCATTTCGCGCTGGCCTGCTCCTTACCCCGGAAACCGGCTGCAGCACGTTGCCGTCTTCATTTTGATCGCGCGCTAGCTGTTCTTCCCACGCGCAAACAGCAATCGGCGCTCACCGCCGCACTCCTTTCTCCCCGATCGCCGGCCTCAACCAAGCCTCAGTTGTGCGCACCGGCAGTACAGAAAAGCAGCGCCTGTGCCTGCTCTACCACACCAGCCCCGCAACACCAAAGGCCCTAGCCTGTGAAGCGCACAATTCGGCAAACGGCGCCGAGAAAACAGAGCTGTCCGGCGGAGAACCGGAGCTGGTCTCACGTGGACAGCCCCACCGAGAGCTTCTCAGGCCCGAGCTAGAGCACCCTCGGATGCGCTGGGAGCCCCTGATGCTCGTCCCCGAAGCTCAAGCCATGAGATGATCTACCGGGCTCGAATTTGGGAAAAGATCGCCGTCGGGCACCATCCGACCTTCTGATACGGTAATACCAAATTCGATCGTCCCTCTCGTTCTTAGGCCGTGAAACCTTGCACACAGGACCGCCACTAACCGGCGATCAGTAGTCCTTCACAACCCTAGTTGGAAAGATGCACATAGACCGCATGAAATCCCGAATTTCCGACCTCAAACGCGGAGGAGGTTTCGGGTGCACGGTGAGACACCGTTAGCCGCCGGTCCTGAGCAGTTTTGAGGCTAGGTCGAGCATCCCCATAGTCCACTGGTGCTGTAGCGCCGTTCCACCGAGGTCTGGGTAGGCTAGGATGACCGGGCGACGTTGCCGAACCGGTCTAGAGCCGCCGTGGCGTGGACAGCTAGGTTAGAGCCATCGCCAGCCAGGGAAGAGGGTTCCATCGTGTTCAGCACGTGAAATAAGGCCCTAACGGCGAGGGAGAGCTCGGGGGATGGCCGGGAGGCCGGAATCCGTCGAACTCCGGCGAGCCCAGCGGCGCGCGGGCGCGGGGGCCGGAGGTAGAAGATGACCCGGTGGGTCCCGCCCGTCAGCGACGGTTTTTCAAATATTTGATCGGCTGTGGCGCAGGGATCTGGTGTGGTGGCGCGGGAAATACCCTGTAGCCCCGTGTGGCCTGCCTCAGCGAGTGACACCTGTCCCTGGACCCACAGACAGTATTTGAACATTTTGGGGAATTTCAGTTTTCAGTTCAAACTTTGAATAGCTACAACTTTGGGTAGGAGAATCCAAAAATTGTGAAACAAATTTTGTTGGATTCCTCTGATAGAGTACTATCCAAATGTAGAACCCAATTTGTATGAAAACCATTTATTTAATTCTGTAAAATTCTTTAAATCTTTTTAGCAAAAGAATTTTAGAGGGAGTTTGGTTGATCCAAAAATCCTCAAATTTGGCCAGAATAGTCTTTAGGGTATTCGTGAACCCCTATAAAAGTTTCAGATCAACTTGAATTTATTTGATCAGGGAAATTTAGATTTGAAGATGCTGTATTCAAATAATACAGAAACAATTTCAGAGAATTTCCAAAACTTGGAAATTCAGTTCTGGGCAGATCTTAGCTCAAAAAATGCTAGGAAAATTCATGCAAACTCTATGAGCTATAATTGAAATTCTAGTTCACTAAGTTTTGCATGAACATGGGTGGGATCTCAGAATTAATTTGTCTTTGCTTAATTGCTTAGAAAATTATTCTGAACAAACCACTCAATGAAAAGTGCTAATTTTTGGTCCATAGGACTTTCTTGTGACAAGGAACTCACATGAAAATTCTCAGCTCCATTGAAGCCCTGGATCACCCCTGTTCTTTTTAACCTCTTTAGGTGATCAATATAGAAGAGGGGGAAAACCACTTAGCATTTAATCATGTGTTTAGATCCAAACCTAAACCACTAGCAAAAGTGTCATTTTAAATTCTTAAACAGAGTTCCAGTTTTTGAAAACTTGTTAATAGGACTTATAGCAAAGTCTTCACAATTAAACAATATGCATATTCTTCACGTGTAGTATCTACGTGGAGGAGTTGAAATCATCGGAGTAAAAATCAAGGAAGGAGGAAAGAGGTTGATCAAGCACCAAGTGATCTTCACTAACTGCATATATATATAAGTCACCTGCAAAACAAAGGCAAGCCCCGGTTTGCATCAAATTTACAAGTTTTTATTTGTATACACTTCATACGTCTAACATTTTATTTATTGCATTACGTCTAGATGGTATGAAACTCCAAAAGCATGCCCCAGAAAACCCTGGAGTTTAATGTAGGATATGTTATCAATTAATTATAACTGCTGTTCTCAATAAAAGTGGATTAAATGAGGCATAACTCGAGTAGGCAGATTCCTACTCGTGAAATGGGATTTAGGGGGATCAATCGGAAGAGTTGGGAATTGATCCTCATAGTTGGGAATGGAGACCGGGCAGTGGATGGAAGGTCAAGGACGTGGTCCTGTGAGCCTAGTCTATGTCTGAGTCTATTAAGGCCCGTTCTCGTGTGCGGCCCCACTGGACAAGTTTGAGATGTGTACCGGATGCATACTGGCAATATGGGACCCAGGAAACCGATGTAACATGTTAACCTGGGTGTCGAGGCATACCTCACCGTCTGATGCCGATGCTGAAAGGATAGAGAAATCGGCTCTACGAGGGTTTGCCGTAGAGAGACTTAATCCCAGTCGGTGGGACCGGTTCGACATTTGGGTGTCGTGTGAAAGGTGGCCACGTACGGTGTCAGTGACGGTTGCTGTGTGCAACGTCGAGTACGGGCGTACGTGTCGTGTCAGCCGGGTGTTGTTGATTGCAATCACCGTCGCTCGCGGTAGTGAGCATACTTGTACACTGAGTCGTGACGTAGTAATATACCGGGAAATATTTAATATGCTTTGTGGGTAATCCTCATAATGGAGATGAGGAACGATCAACACTTCACTAAATTTAATTTCCACCTTGGGCTAGAAGCGTCGAGGCAAAGCGTTTCTTGTTTGATTGTGGAGTCTCGACGTTGATGGCGCAAGGTCTGTATGAGTCTAGGGTAGTTCACTAAATTTACATTCACCTCGGGCAAGTGACATCGAGATGAAGCGTTTCTTGTTTGATTGTGGAGTCTCGATGTAAGTTGCGCGAGGTCTATAAAAGTTGATTAAAACTGGAAGTAAGGACTCTCCTTTAGCTCAAGTTCATCGTTTATGAAAGATGCTATAATCAGCCCTCTATTTCCATCATATAGAGTTTCATGACTAGGGTGACGGGTCAGTCTTGCTGAGCTTCGTGCTCACAGATACTGCACAAGTTGTTTTGCAGGTAATCACTGTACGCTGTGATGTACGGGTACCTGGTGAGGCTCGGAGCTCTCCGAGTGATGAACTCAGGGTAACCCCTGCCGCTGCTATTATGACAGTGTTGCTAGCGAGAAGGGTCCGCGGGCTGGACACCTTCTCGGCTGCGTAGCATAGGTATGAGACATGAGTTGTAATAGACTTCCGCTGTAGTTTATTTTGAGAAGTATTTGTAAAATCAACACTTTGTAAGCTTCCGCTTGTTTTATGTAATATGATGCTTTATTATGTGTGCTGTTGGGTGCCGCATCGCACGGCACCACCCAATGCGATTCCCGGGCGAGGTGTCCCGTCCCCGTAAGCAATCGGGACGGCGGGGTCCTCACAGCGTGGTATCAGAGCCGCATTGGTAATAGCACACGGAATAAGGATTGTATTACGACAAAAACTTAGGATACGGTGAGGAAACGATATTAGGCCCACATAAGGACTATAGTAGTATAGTTACTTAAAGTGGCAGAACTAACTTATGTGTTATAATTCTGAATTTTGATTCTGTAACGACGCACCTACGTTCTGGTAAGAATGGTAAGGAACGCCACCGAAAGCGGTTCAATTTCGGTTAGCTCCCCTGACGAGGAAAGTGGTTCAGGGCTAGGTCTCACAGCTTGGTGTGAGATGTTAATATGAACTCTTGGACTCTTCATGTTCCTGAGCTCATATGAAAACGCTGATCCCTAGCGTGCATTAGGCAAGTAAGTGGAGACCCCATCGCGTGGTCAGTAACGCGAAAGTGTGTTCATCTGGAAATAGCCCAGGAGGACATACGCAGCGCTTGCCATCGGCGTGCCCTGCAGGGCAGTAGGTGGTATCCGTTGGGTTGATAACATTCCCAACCGTGACGACCCATTCATGACATACTCAGGTTCCCCGTCGTGTGGTGTTGAAACACGATCGCGTACCTTGAGACGTGACTTAACTCAAGGGCGGCCGTATGGAAATGATACGGGCGTTTGTATTTACTTTCAACTATAGAACTGCCTGGGATGAAACAACCCTTGAGTGCACCACTATTGAGTGTCTTCTGCAGGTACTAACCACGTACGTATCCCGTGTAGTACACGTGTGTGAGAGACCATTTAGTGCCACTGATTATACGAATATACCGGTATAATCCGGTTTAGGATTTTCTTTTGGAGAGGCAACGTAGTACCGACATGTTTCTTACGGTGCATCGACACCGTACTACACATAGTAACCTCTTCCCTATGAAGAAATGATTCATGAGCTAACTTTCAACTAAAAATGGAAGTTTGAAACAGATATTAGTTACTGAACTCTTGTTTTGAACTAAGATTCAAATGAGAGAGTGTCTAGGTTTCAAGGATTTCAAAAAACAGAGTGCTCTGTTTCTAGCAGAAATTCTTGCTGGACTTTTACAGAGCATAACTCTGGGTAGTTTTAACCAATTAAGGTGTATGATACGGTTCTGGAAAGAGTTTCAAGTGTTCTACAACTTTCTTGTAGACCTCCAGAGCAAAATCACAGATTAAGTTGGTGAAAAGTTCAGTTGAAGGCAAGCTGTTCAGAACCAGGACAGTAACAAAGCCTCTCTGAACCATTCTGTTTTTGAGCCATAACTTCCTGTAGAAAAATCCCTAGGAGGCCTTTGCATACTCGTTGGAAAGATATTAAAGTTAACTTTAACTTTGATATTCAACTTGAGTTACGAAAGTGCTTTTAACTGGATCAGAATCTGATCTGTTTGAAGACCAATCAGTCGGCTTGTAAATCCTTGCTGTTGGATACATCAGTTTGCGCTTAAATCATTTTGCTTGCATGTTGAGGTTTCATTATCAGTGTTGCACTACGTTGTTTATGGAATAAATCAAGTGATAGTGTTGAACTGATAATGAACTCGTGCAATTGCAGAATGGTGCGAACTCGTTCCATGAGTGAGGTGGGTGGTTCCAGTGGTGGTGGTGGTGATAACTCTCCACAGCGGGAGCAGCGAGCTCTGCAACAGCAGCCTTCACAAGGACCTTCACCCACGGTCACAATGGCAGATATTCTGGCCGCCATGACGGGTGCAAGCGATGAGCGAACCGACTTGCTCCGCACCCTAGTGATGAATACATCCCGTCAAGGGGGATGTCAAGACGAAGACTTGCGCCAACAGCAACTGAATTCCTATGTTGAGTTCTTGGCAACTCAACCACCGGTTTTCATTGAATCTGAGGATCCTCTGGTGGCGGATAGCTGGATCCGTACCATTGAGTCTAAGTTCGGATTGCTTCAATGCACCAAACAGCAGAAGGTTTTATACGCAGCGCAACAACTTCACGGGCCCGCCAGTGCATGGTGGGCAAATCAACTCGCCTCCTTACCAGATGGACATGACGTTTCATGGGCAGAATTCCGGAAGGCATTTCTCGCGTATCATGTTCCTTCCGGAATAATTCAGCGGAAACTCGAGGAGTTTCTGGCCTTAAAACAAGGAGGGAGGGGTGCATACGAGCATTCGCGAGTGTTCAACAAGCTGGCGCAGTATGCGCCTCAACATGTGAACACCGAAGCACAAAAGTGTGAGTGGTTCTTCCGCAGCCTCAATCCCAAGCTAAAGGAGAGACTCGTTTTAGCTGATCGGAAGAACTTCAACGAATTGATGAGTGCTGCCATCATGGTTGAAGATGCTTAACGGGAAGTTCAGGCTGAGAAAAGAAAGAACCATGTACCACCGGAAAGTAGCAGTGGTGCTCCGCAGAAATACAGAGTGGTAAACAGTACCTTGAACTGTCAGCTGATGCAGCCGGCTCGACGACTCCAGCAATATTCCGGTCGTTCATCCCAATACTCGGAATTCGGACAGCTGCAACAACGGTATAGGCAGCCATGTTATTCCGCTCCTCAAGTGTTCTTGCCGCAGCAGAATACCACTAATGTCCGTGCACAGAGCAACCAGGAACCGGCTGAGAAACCGTGCTTCACGTGCGGTTATTTGGGTCACATCAGCAGGAAGTGTCCAGAAAGGACACACCATAGAGGAACTACACCGGGGCGGGGTATAAATCAACCCCGTGCTCAGCTTCAAGGAACAGCACCAAAACCCGGGTGCATTTATCATACAGCTCTAGAGGATGTGCCAGATGGGGCACCTGTGCTAGCGGGAATGTTCACCCTCAATGAACTGCCCGTATTAATTCTGTTTGACTCTGGAGCTACACACAATTTCATCAGCAGGTTGTTTGTGTGCAAAGCTGAGCTCTCCACCTCCACACCGAAGGATCACTATCTTATCCGCTCACCGGGCGGAAATATAGCTGCTAATGAAGTAGTGATCAAAGCACCCTTGTGCTTGGGTGGAAACGTATACCCCACCACCCTCATTGTGTTGGAGGGGCAGAAGATCGACGTGATTCTAGGAATGGCGTGGATGAACTACCACGGGGCTGTTCTTGATATTGGTCCACGGATTGTTAGTTTGGACTCTCCAATCTACAGGCTCCAAACGCTCATACTTGAAGCCGTGGATTCTAAAAATCCAGTGGTATACCACAGTGTGACCACAAAACTGGAGGATATTCCAGTGGTCTGTGAGTACCCAGATGTGTTTCCCGACGATCTTCCAGGGATGCCGCCTGAGAGGGATGTGGTATTCAAGATCGAGTTAGCACCGGGAACCACACCAATATCTCGGAGGCCGTACAAAATGTCTCCGAAGGAATTAGCTGAACTGAAAGAACAGCTAAAGGACTTAATGGACAAAGGGTTCATCCGACCAAGCTCATCGCCATGGGGCTGTTCAGCCCTCTTTGTGAAGAAAAAGGATGAGTCACTTCGATTATGTGTGGATTATCGGCCGCTGAATGCAGTGATGATCAAAAATAAATATCCGTTGTCGCGGATCGATATATTATTTGATCAGTTAGTGGGTGCCAAGGTATTCTCCAAGATGGACTTACGGTCTGGTTGTCATCAGATAAAGATCAGAGCGGAGGATATACCGAAGACAGCCTTCTCGACTAGATACGGGCTCTATGAGTATCTAGTCATGTCTTTCGGGCTAACAAATGCACCCGCACATTTCATGTATCTCATGAATTCTGTATTCATGCCAGAGTTGGATCAGTTCGTCGTGGTTTTCATCGACGACATTCTCGTATACTCCAAATCGGAGGAGGATCACACCAAACATCTCCATATTGTGCTCCAACGCCTACGAGAACATAAGTTGTATGCCAAATTCAGCAAGGTTTGAATTTTGGATCAGCGAAGTACCATTCTTAGGCCACATTATTTCAGCAGAGGGTGTGGCCGTGGATCCAACAAAAATCGAGCAAGTCTTGAAGTGGGAGTCTCCAACATCGGTTCACCAAATCCGCAGTTTTCTGGGGCTAGCGGGTTACTATCGGAGATTTATTCCCAGCTTCTCGAAAATGGCTAAACCAATGACAGAGTTGCTGAAGAAGAGCAGCAAGTATGTGTGGACAGAGGCCTGTGAAGAGGCATTTCAAACATTGAAGAAACATCTCACAACGGCACCGGTGTTAGCCCAACCGGATACAACAAAGCCATTTGATGTTTATTGTGATGCCTCAGGCATTGGACTTGGCTGCGTCTTAATGCAAGATAGACGCGTGATCGCATATGGGTCTCATCAACTCCGCAACCACGAGCAGCACTACCCCACTCATGACCTAGAGCTCGCTGCGGTGGTGCTTGCGTTGAAGATGTGGAGGCACTACTTACTTGGAAATTTAGTGCACCTCTACACCAACCATAAGAGCCTCAAATATATATTCACTCAGAAGGATATCAATATGAGGCAGCGGAGATGGTTGGAATTAATTAAAGACTATGAGCTCGAGATCCATTACCATCCGGGCAAAGCTAACGTGGTGGCTGATGCACTCAGTCGTAAGTCCCACGTTAATAACTTGGCAGTTGTTCCGGATGAGGATGAAGAACCAAGCTTGCGGGTGATTCCGTATGGAGCGTTGTATAATCTTGCTCTAGTGCCTACCATTAGAGAAGAGATTGTACAAGCCCAGAAGAGGGATAAAGGAATGCGGAAAATCCGGGCAAGAATCAATGAGGATAAAATGAAATGTTTCCGGGAAGATGAACAAGGTGTGTTATGGTTTAACAACCGTATCGTGGTGCCCCGGAACCTGAAGTTAAGGAAGAAGATCTTGGACGAAGCTCATATGTCCAAGTACTCAATACATCCAGGAAGTAATAAGATGTATCAAGATCTTAAAACAAAATTTCGGTGGACTCGGATGAAGCGAGAAATTGCCAAATATGTATCCGAGTGTGATACATGTCGGCGAGTCAAAGCTGATCATATTAAGAAAGCAGGAATGCTCCAACCGTTAAGTATTCCGGCATGGAAGTGGGAGGACATCGGCATGGACTTTATTGTCGGACTGCCTCTCACGTCCAGAAAGCATGACTCCATTTGGGTTATTGTTGATCGCTTAACCAAATCAGCCCACTTCATCCCAGTGAATACGGGATTCCATACTAAACAATATGCAGAGTTGTATCTCTCTAGAATTGTATGCTTGCATGGAGTCCCCAAGACCATCATATCAGACCGAGGTTCAATATTTGTTGCTCGTTTCTGGGAGCAACTACATGAATATCTGGGAACAATGTTAATCAGAAGCTCAGCATACCACCCTCAGACAGACGGTCAAACGGAGAGGGTGAACCAGATTTTGGAAGATATGCTGAGGGCATGTGCCATAGATCATGGAAAGAACTGGGATAACCATTTGCCGTTAGCGGAGTTCTCTTACAACAATGGTTACCAATCCAGTATCAAAATGGCACCATACGAAGCACTTTATGGCAGGAAGTGCCGCACACCACTCAATTGGTGTGAATCGGGCGAGAGGGTGATATTCGGCATTGATCTTGTAAAAGATGCCGAAGAGCGGGTCCAGCTGATTCAAGAGAACCTCAGGGCCGCTCAATCTCGCCAGAAGAGCTATGCGGACCAGCGACGCCGACCCTTGTGTTTTGAGGTCGGAGATCACGTCTATCTCCGAGTATCCCTGATGAAGGGAATTCATCGATTCGGGGTCAAGGGAAAGCTAGCTCCTCGCTTTGTGGGTCCGTTCCTTATTACAGAACGATGTGGGCCGGTAGCCTACCGTTTGGAGCTGCCGCCATCCTTATCGGGCATCCACGACATCTTCCATGTCTCACACTTGAGAAAGTGTTTGAAGAAACCGACGGACATCCTTTCGGAAGACATGGAAATATTGCAACCGGACCTCACCTACGCCGAGAAGCCTATCAAGATTATCGACGAGAAGAGCCGGATCACTCGAAATCGGTCTTTGAAATTTTACAAAGTCCTGTGGAGTAATCACACACCGGAAGAAGCGACTTGGGAGAGTGAAGATTTCCTCCACAAGAACTATCCGGAACTTTTGTCGTAGTTGTTGTAATTACCTTCCGCCTCATCTTTCTTTTGTAATCTCGGGATGAGATTCTTTTAAGGGGGGAGGATTGTAAAGGTCCCAAAAATGTGAATACAAAGAAACATGAGTTTGCACAAATGTTGAGGTCATGTGTTTGAAAAAGGGGCGTAGTTGAAACTTTTTCCCACATATGATAACATAGGTGAGATTCTTCTAAACAAACTTAGGGCTATTGCAGGGATGGACCTAATGTGGATTTAAAACCACAGAAATGAAGAGCTCAAGTGCAATGGAAGGGTTTAAAAATCAGTGATGAACTAAATGTAGATTCAAACTTCAAGTGAGGGGAGGACCCAATGGAAATTCAAAACTGTTGTGTCCAAACTATTGTTTGCAGCAGCTAACACAAGAATCAAGTGGCATATTTGGATTCCTTAGGTCCAAATTAGTGGGGAGGCAAAGTTTCATTAATTTTTGAAAAGGTTTGCTACCCATTTTTATAAATGGAGTCAAATGTGCAAAGAAATCAAATAAACATTTGAATTTGGATGGAATTTGTCCAAACTATTCAAATGAGCTCAGTTTCCAATTTTCAAACAATTGGGTTGGATAATTGTCAAACATTGGAGATATTTTGAGGAAAAGAGGTACTGAATTGTGGGTCCCACATGTCATAGGAAGGGGTAGACTTAGCACTTAAGTTTTCTCTCTGTTCCTCACTCCACCGGGGTTTCACCCGCGGGCGACACCGAGCGACCGCCCCCGTCGACCGAGGCTCCACCTCCTGCTCCCATTTCGCGCTGGCCTGCTCCTTACCCCGGAAACCGGCTGCAGCACGTTGCCGTCTTCATTTTGATCGCGCGCTAGCTGTTCTTCCCACGCACAAACAGCAATCGGCGCTCACCGCCGCACTCCTTTCTCCCCGATCGCCGGCCTCAACCAAGCCTCAGTTGTGCGCACCGGCAGTAAGAAAAGCAGCGCCTGTGCCTGCTCTACCACACCAGCCCCGCAACACCAAAGGCCCTAGCCTGTGATGCGCATAATTCGGCAAACGGCGCCGAGAAAACAGAGCTGTCCGGCGGAGAACCGGAGCTGGTCTCACGTGGACAGCCCCACCGAGAGCTTCTCAGGCCCGAGCTAGAGCACCCTCGGATGCGCTGGGAGCCCCTGATGCTCGTCCCCGAAGCTCAAGCCATGAGATGATCTACCAGACTCGAATTTGGGAAAAGATCGCCGTCGGGCACCATCCGACCTTCTGATACGGTAATACCAAATTCGATCGTCCCTCTCGTTCTTAGGCCGTGAAACCTTGCACACAGGACCGCCACTAACCGGCGATCAGTAGTCCTTCACAACCCTAGTTGGAAAGATGCACATAGACCGCATGAAATCCCGAATTTCCGACCTCAAACGCGGAGGAGGTTTCGGGTGCACGGTGAGAGACCGTTAGCCGCCGGTCCTGAGCAGTTTTGAGGCTAGGTCGAGCATCCCCATAGTCCACTGGTGCTGTAGCGCCGTTCCACCGAGGTCTGGCTAGGCTAGGATGACCGGGCGACGTTGCCGAACCGGTCTAGAGCCGCCGCGCCGTGGACAGCTAGGTTAGAGCCATCGCCAGCCAGGGAAGAGGGTTCCATCGTGTTCAGCACGTGAAATAAGGCCCTAGCGGCGAGGGAGAGCTCGGGGGATGGCCGGGAGGCCGGAATCCGTCGAACTCCGGCGAGCCCGGCGGCGCGTGGGCGCGGGGGCCGGAGGTAGAAGATGACCCGGTGGGTCCCGCCCGTCAGCGACGGTTTTTCAAATATTTGATCGGCTGTGGCGCAGGGATCTGGTGTGGTGGCGCGGGAAATACCCTGTAGCCCCGTGTGGCCTGCCTCAGCGAGTGACACCTGTCCCTGGACCCACAGACAGTATTTGAACATTTTAGGGAATTTCAGTTTTCAGTTCAAACTTTGAATAGCTACAACTTTGGGTAGGAGAATCCAAAAATTGTGAAACAAATTTTGTTGGATTCCTCTGATAGATTACTATCCAAATGTAGAACCCAATTTGTATGAAAACCTTAGTTCTGTAAAATTCTTTAAATCTTTTTAGCAAAAGAATTTTAGAGGGAGTTTGGTTGATCCAAAAATCCTCAAATTTGGCCAGAATAGTCTTTAGGGTATTCGTGAACCCCTATAAAAGTTTCAGATCAACTTGAGTTTATTTGATCAGGGAAATTTAGATTTGAAGATGCTGTATTCAAATAATACAGAAACAATTTCAGAGAATTTCCAAAACTTGGAAATTCAGTTCTGGGCAGATCTTAGCTCCAAAAATGCTAGGAAAATTCATGCAAACTCTATGAGCTATAATTGAAATTGTAGTTCACTAAGTTTTGCATGAACATGGGTGGGATCTTAGAATTAATTCTTCTTTGCTTAATTGCTTAGAAAATTATTCTGAACAAACCACTCAATGAAAAGTGCTAATTTTTGGTCCATAGGACTTTCTTGTGACAAGGAACTCACATGAAAATTCTCAGCTCCATTGGAGCCCTGGATCACCCCTGTTCTTTTTAACCTCTTTAGGTGATCAATATAGAAGAGGGGGAAAACCACTTACCATTTAAGGCCCGTTCTCGTGTGCGGCCCCGCTGGACAAGTTTGAGATGTGTACCGGATGCATACTGGCAATATGGGACCCAGGAAACCGATGTAACATGTTAACCTGGGTGTCGAGGCATACCTCACCGTCTGATGCCGATGCTGAAAGGATAGAGAAGTCGGCTCTACGAGGGTTTGCCGTAGAGAGACTTAATCCCAGTCGGTGGGACCGGTTCGACATTTGGGTGTCGTGTGAAAGGTGGCCACGTACGGCGTCAGTGACGGTTGCTGTGTGCAACGTCGAGTACGGGCGTACGTGTCGTGTCAGCCGGGTGTTGTTGATTGCAATCACCGTCGCTCGCGGTAGTGAGCATACTTGTACACTGAGTCGTGACGTAGTAATATACCAGAAAATATTTAATATGCTTCGTGGGTAATCCTCATAATGGAGATGAGGAACGATCAACACTTCACTAAATTTAATTTCCACCTTGGGCTAGAAGCGTCGAGGCAAAGCGTTTCTTGTTTGATTGTGGAGTCTCGACGTTGATGGCGCAAGGTCAGTATGAGTCTAGGGTAGTTCACTAAAGTTACTTTCACCTCGGGCAAGTGACATCGAGATGAAGCGTTTCTTGTTTGATTGTGGAGTCTCGATGTAAGTTGCGCGAGGTCTATAAAAGTTGATTAAAACTGGAAGTAAGGACTCTCCTTTAGCTCAAGTTCATCGTTTATGAAAGATGCTATAATCAGCCCTCTATTTCCATCATATAGAGTTTCATGACTAGGGTGACGGGTCAGTCTTGCTGAGCTTCGTGCTCACAGATACTGCACAAGTTGTTTTGCAGGTAATCACTGTACGCTGTGATGTACGGGTACCTGGTGAGGCTCGGAGCTCTCCGAGTGATGAACTCCGGGTAACCCCTGCCGCTGCTATTATGACAGTGTTGCTAGCGAGAAGGGTCCGCGGGCTGGACACCTTCTCGGCTGCGTAGCATAGGTATGAGACGTGAGTTGTAATAGACTTCCGCTGTAGTTTATTTTGAGAAGTATTTGTAAAATCAACACTTTGTAAGCTTCTGCTTGTTTTATGTAATATGATGCTTTATTATGTGTGCTGTTGGGTGCCGCATCGCACGGCACCACCCAATGCGATTCCCGGGCGAGGTGTCCCGTCCCCGTAAGCAATCGGGACGGCGGGGTCCTCACAACGACTCCCACTCGACGGGGTTCCCCTCCTGGGGTTCCGTCTCCTCTTCGGGAGTCCTTTCCTCATAGAACCCTGCAAAAGCTTCAAACACAAGCAGTGAGCACAAAGGCTCAGCAAGTCTGACCCGTCTCACCTAAACATGGAACTTCTACATGAGGGGTGATGGGTTACATGAGGTAAAAATCATTTGCACGGACTCGCCTAATTAGTAGAACCTTACTTTCGAGTTTTAGCAGCAGGTTGTGGAGAACCTTACGCTAAGGCACATGAGAGAGCCGCAATCAAACAAGAAACGCATTTCTCTCATGTACTTTGCCCAAAGTTGAAAGGAACTTTAATTAGCTCTAAACTACAGAAAATCATTAACAATCAAGTCCATCTTTCAATCAGCAACATTTTAACATGTAACTAGCCTGTTCTTTCTACGTCACGGTACAGTGAACAAGTGGTACTCACTGACCGTGAGGGACAGCGATTATAATCGATTTACACCTGCAGGGTTACCCGAACAACCCGTCACGTATGCCCGTACTCGATGTTGCCTACAACAACCATCACGGGCGCCGTACGCAACTACCTTTCACCCGTTAGCCAAATGTTGAACCGGTCCAATCGTCCCGAGCAAGAGGTCTCTGCACGCGCATCTCAGTGCCGCCAGCCGATTTACACCTCGAGCTCTCAACCAACCCTCTGAACGACCAGCTATGCCTCAACACCCAGCTACCCGAGTTACATCGGTTTCCCGATTCCCATATAGCCGGTAGGTCTTCGGTACTGTTCTAGCTTGTTCAACAGGCCCGCACACGGCTCGGTCCTCAATCGACACAAGCGGAGCTACAGCACACAGGCCCCAAAGTCCTGCTGCCCTTACTCTCTGCTTGGTCTCATTTTCTTGCCATGTGTTTCATGTGCTATCACTACCCGAGTCGAGTGCCTCTAGCCTATGCTCGCGAGTAGTTCCAACTACTCGACTTGTACCAGATCCTACACTATCTTAGCATGGCAGTAGCTAACGGGGTTTGCAATCCTAAACCCAACCGAAGGTTTTCTTGGCTATGCATTTGGGTTTTCAAACAAGACTCTAATGCAAAGAATAAAGTAATCAAGTATGTGCTCAAAACAATAAAAACTTGTAAAAAGGTTAATGCAAACCGGAGCTTGCCTTGCTGCTCTTGGTCGTAGGCTAGCTGTTCCTCCGGAGTAACGAAGTCTAGGACTTTGGGTTCCTCCTCGACCTTAGCGACTACATGATATACAAGTATATGTATTAATTTAAATGCATTTTATTGAATTTAAATTTGTGAAGTCTGCCTGTGCAACTTTTACTGTGGCCTGGTTACAACCTAAGTACAGACTTGGTCAAATTTTAGTTGCAGCAAAGCTCATTTGAGCCCTCCACAATTAATTATGTACTTGACCTTAATTGAAGGCTTTTAGGGTGTTCTAAGGATTTTCATGAAACAAACTATGACTTTCTGAAAACTAGATCTTCAGAAGGTTCTAATGGAGTTGGTCTCACTTAATTTGGAGGTTCCTAGCTAAAGATATGAGCTAAACAATTTCAGAGAAAATTCTGAAAATGTTTCTGAACATTTTCTATTTTCTCTGGAACAGCTCCACTAATCACACCATTAGGTGGATCAAATGAGCTCAAATGGATCCGAAATTTTTATGGTAGTTCAGGGATATTTTGGTGAACATCTCAGAAAAATTTCAGAATTTCCCCCCAAAGGATTCTCCAGTTAAAATTCCAAACAGTTTAAATTTTGAAGAATTAATTCTAGAGAAATAAGGGTTTTCATGAAGTGAAACTTGATTTGCTGGAAAGTGCTCAGAGAGCTAAATCTAGTCAAAGTTATGAGGATTTTAAGTTTGAATGAAATCTGAAAATCGGGGGAAAAGTTTAAATCTGTCGGGGCCTGCAGGGACACGTGTTATGCGAGGAGGCGACCGCACACCGCGGCCCACAGGATTTTTGCGCGCCAGCACACCTGATCCCGGCCGCAGCTTGATCCCGATTTAAAATATCTCCCGCTGACAGCTGGGGTCCACCCCCTTCGTCAACCTCCCGCCGCCCGCGCTCTGCCGCCGAGGGACCTCGCCGGAGAGCTCGCCGGCAGCTTCTGTGGAGCTTCATGATCTTTGCCGCCCCTGCCTACTTTCACTCGGGGAACAGGATTCTGGGGTCAGCTCGTCATGACAATGGCCGGGGCATGGTCGGCGACGAGCCGCCGCCTCGGAAAGACTTCGGCCGTGTCGGCTGACTCCCCTAGCACCTCAACTACTCGAGCAACCGGTCGGGAAGCATCAGTGGACCTCAGGGAAGGTCGACATGAGCTTGAGACAGCTCAGGGGAGGCCCGAAGTAGGTCCTCACCGTGCGCCCGATGCCTCCCGCATACTCCGCCATCGGTAAACTTCGAATTACGCCGTGTACAGAGGTTCTCCGGCCAAAGCTTGGTAAGGCAACTTGTGCGTTACCGTGTCTAGCTTGTGTGAGAGCGGATTGAGGTCCTGTAATCCTTTCTAGAGTACGAATTCGATGGAACCGTACCCGAAGGTCAGTCTGTACCCAGAAAGGGAAAAACTGGAAATTCGCTGCCGGTAAGCAAACAATCGGGCTGTGGATCGGGGGTGAGCATCACCGGTCACCAGCGCGTCCAAGGGTGCCTTGGCTCGGGCGTGACAACTCCCCGGTTGGGCTGTCCACGCGAGCCGAAGTGCGGCGGCGTTAGGTCAGTGAATTAATCTCTCGGTATAGCCGAGATTGACCGGTTTCAGCTGAATTCTAGCCACGGGGAAGAAGTAGGAAGGTCCCTAGTACCTTGCCGTAGCTCTGGAGGGAACGGGAAGGCTGTGATCGGCGCTCCCGATCGGTTCCAAGCGGCGGAAGGAGTTGTTCCGGCACTGTGTTCTTGCGGGGGAAGAAACTGGCGAGGCTTCGGCCGAGGAGGGGGGGCGCCTTAAGAAGGCTCTGAACCGCCTCATGCCTGCGTGTGACCAAGCAGCTGCTGGCGTGGCGGCTCCCCTCGGTGGCGATCGCAGCGGCGGCTCGATGATCCGAGTGAGAAAAGTCTCAGTCGGTTGAATCCTCTCTGTGGCTGACATGTGGGTCCCACCCGGGGTTTTAACCTCTGAAATTCACTCCTAATCACTGTTGTAAACAGTGAGCCCCAAAATACCCATGGTGATTCAAATTATTCACCCATGAGCCATTTGAAATGATTAGAATTCAAACTGGATTTGGTTTGAATGAATTTCAGCACATGTTCAGTTTGAAATTCAAATAAAGTTTGAATTTGCCCCACTTAGCTCATGTCAAGATCAACTTCAAATGGAGTGAAAATTGGTGTCTGAGCTCACAAAAATGTGTTGAATAAGAATCTGCCTCCCACTTTTGAATTCATGGGATAAAAACAGTTTGAATTTGAATATGGTTTCAAACTGCCCTCTTTCTAGCTATACCCAAAATGACCCCAAAAAGGTTTTGAATTTGGGTGAAACTTGGCATGGACATCCTTAGCAATGTAGGAGTTTTCATATGCCCAGCCCCTCTATATCACATGTGGAGAATACTACTTTTGCAATATGTGAGTTTGTTCCCTAATGAGCATGTTGATGGTGCTTACTTGCTCTTCAAATGTGTTTATCAACTTGCTTCAAATGAGGTGTATGTGTGGTGATGACACTTCAAACATGTGTCAAAAACTGAGGCCCTTACATTCCTCCCCCCTTAAAAGAATCTCGTCCCGAGATTACAAGGTGAAAATGAGACAGAGGACGGTGGAAAATTACCGGATATGTGACGTGAAAAAGTCGGGGTAGTTAGCGCGAAGAAATTCTTCGCTCTACCATGTCGCTTCGTCCATGGAGTGATTATTCCATAGAGCTTTGTAGAACCACAACGTACGGTTGCGTGTGGTTCGGGCCTTTTCATCAATAATCTGCACCGGTTCCTCCCGATAGGTGAGATCCGGTTGCAGTTCTTCAATGTCTTCCAGCTGAATGGTAGTTGATAGCTTGAGACACTTCCTCAGCTGGGAAATGTGAAAGACGTCATGCACACCGGAAAGTGCTTCTGGTAATTTCAGCCGGTATGCCACTGATCCACATCTTTCGGTAATCTGGAATGGACTGATGAATCGGGGTGCCAACTTTCCTCTCACCCCAAATCTGTTTACGCCCTTCATCGGAGACACCCGTAGATATACGTGATCTCCAACTTCGAATTGTAATGGGCGCCTTCTCCGGTTCGCATACTGTTTCTGACGGGATTGAGCGGCTTTTAGGTTCGCTTGAATCAGTCGAACCTTTTCTTCCGCGTTGTTGACGAGGTCAATCCCGAAGTAACCCTTTCGCCAGACTCACACCAATTCAATGGTGTGCGGCATTTTCTCCCGTATAGCGCCTCGTAGGGCGCCATCTTGATGCTGGCTTGGTACCCATTGTTGTACGAGAACTCGGCTAACGGCAAGTGATCATCCCAATTCTTGCCGTGGTCGATAGCGCAAGCTCGTAGCATGTCTTCTAGGATTTGATTTACCCGCTCGGTTTGCCCATCCGTCTGCGGGTGGTAGGCTGAACTACGGATCAGCTTCGTCCCCAAGGCAGCGTGTAGCTGCTCCCAAAAATAGGAAACAAAAAAAGTGCCCCGGTCCGATATGATTGTGCGGGGTACGCCGTACAAGCATAGGATCCGTGAGATGTACAGTTCAGCGTACTTCTTGGCGTTGTAGTTGTTGTTGACCGGGATGAAGTGGGCAACTTTGGTGAGCCGGTCGACGATCACCCACACAAAATCATGTTTTTGAAAGGTGGTGGGTAAAACGATGATGAAGTCCATGCTCACATCCTCCCACTTCCAGGCAGGAATGCCCAGGGGTTGTAGCAGTCCCGGTTTCCGCATATGATCTGCCTTCACCCTTCGACATGTATCACATTCGGACACGTACTTTGCGATTTCCCGCTTCATCCGTGTCCACCAAAACTTGCTTCTGAGTTCTTGATACATTTTGTTGCTGCCGGGGTGGATAGAAAATTTTGATAAGTGAGCCTCATCAAAAAATTTCTTCCGTAGCTCCTGGTTAGGGGATACGACGATCCGGTCCTTGAACCATAGGACGCCGTCTCCGTCCTTCCGAAAACATTTCAACTCCCCACTGTCTACACGTCTCCGCAAATGCGACATGCCCTTGTCATGTTTCTGAGCTGCCGCTATCTCTTCACGGATGGTGGGGATCAAAGCTAGGTTGTAGAGAGCTCCATGTGGAATCACATGTAGTGGTGGTTCGCTCTCTTCCAACGGTGTGATGGTCAGATTGTTGACGTGTGACTTGTGGCTCAGCGCATCTGCCACTACGTTTGCCTTGCCCGGATGATAATGGATCTCTATTTCGTAATCCTTTATCAATTCTAACAATCTTCGCTGCCTCATGTTCAGCTCCTTATGAGTTAATATGTACTTGAGGCTTTTGTGGTCGGTATACAAATGTACGAGGTTACCGAGTAGGTAGTGCCTCCACATTTTCAGTGCAAGTACCATGGTAGCGAGCTCCAAGTCGTGGGTTGGATAATTCTGCTCATAGTTTCTAAGCTGCCGTGATCCATACGCGACCACTCTTCGGTCTTGCATCAGCACACATCCGAGCCCAATGCCGGATGCATCGCAGTACACATCGAACGGTTTTGTTGTGTCTGGCTGCGCCAAAACTGGTGCTGATGTTAGGTGCTTGACTAAAGCCTTGAATGCTGCTTCACATGCTGGACTCCAAACATATTTGGTAGCCTTCTTCAGCAGCTCCATCATAGGCTTGGCAATCTTCGAGAAGTTCGGAATGAACCTCCGATAATATCCCGCGAGTCCGAGGAAACTCCGTACCTCGTGAACAGTTCTCGGGGATTTCCAATTCAGCACTTGAGTGATCTTGCTCGGCTCTACAGCGATACCCTCCGCTGAGATGATATGCCCGAGAAAAGGCACTTGCGATATCCAAAACTCGCATTTGCTGAATTTTGCGTGTAACTTGTGATCCCGCAGCCGTTGCAAGACTATACGCAGATGCTTCTTGTGATCTTCTTCCGACTTGGAATATACCAGGATGTCGTCGATGAAAACCACGACAAACTTGTCCTGCTCCGGCATGAATACCGAGTTCATTAAGTACATGAAGTGAGCTGGAGCATTGGTGACGCCGAATGACATGACCAGGTACTCATAAAGTCCGTACCTCGTCGAGAAAGCCGTCTTCGGAATGTCCTCAGCCCTTATCTTATTCTGATGGTACCCGGATCTTAAGTCCATCTTGGAAAAGATCTTTGCTTCGACCAACTGATCAAACAACATGTCGATCCGTGGCAACGGGTACTTGTTCTTGATGGTTACGGCATTTAATGGACGATAGTCCACGCAAAGCCGCAACGTTTCATCCTTCTTCTTTACAAATAATGCGGAACAGCCCCATGGCGAGGAGCTCGGCTTAATAAAACCCTTCTCCAGGAGGTCTGTGAGCTGAGTCTTCAGTTCAGCCAACTCCTTGGGCGCCATCTTGTACGGCCTTCGGGATATTGGCATGGTTCCCGGTGCAAGTTCAATTTTGAACATGTAACACCCCAAAATCCTGTTAAGAGGGGAATTTAAAAATTTTTGGACGTATTGCATGGGCTGCAGAAATTCAAACTTAGTTGGAATTCAAATTCAAATTCAAACCAGAAAAGAAATGGAAAAAGAAAAAGAAAAATAGAAAAAAATCGGCCAGTGGGCCAAAACCCACCAGCCGGCCCACCCCATCCCGCGCCAGCCCGCAGCCGCGCCCCCCCTTCTTCCCACTGACACGTGGGGCCCGCCAACCTTTCTTCCTCCTCGCGCTCGCATCCGCGCTCGGCCGGACTCTTTTCACCCCGAATCAAAACCGACCCGGATCCTCGCGTATACCAGCCGAATTTCGTTCGTGGGCGACGCTAACTCGATCACAACTGAATGCCGCCCTCCCCCGTCTATAAAAACCCCGGCATCATCCCGTTTTTCCCCACGATCCGCCGATTTTCTCTCCGGTGAGAACCCGAGCCCCTCCGACAAATTCTGGCCGATCTACGCTCGGGAATTCTGATCTAACTCGCTGGTCTTGATCCACCGCCTCCGGGGAACCTTGCAGGTGCAGAAAACTCGGTGATTTGCGGTTCAAACACAGCGCCGACGAGCCTCGCCGCGAATTCACCTCGGACCTCGTCGCCGATCGCTTTCCAGGACCTCCGAGCTCAAGAAAACCCCCGAGGTGAGATCCCCGACCTCCCCTCTACCGATCTAAGCCATAAAATCACAGTTTTAGGGAGAATTGACGAAGATCCGAAACTCTCCGGCGAGATCGCCGCCTCCCGCCGCCGTGCGCCGACGGGCAGCGCCGCGCGCGCTCGATCAGAGCGACGTGGCCGCTTGTGCGCCGTCTATTTTAAATCGCACGGTAGACTTTAAATCCCCGCGTACCGGTTCGATGTTATAATCTCAGCCGTCTGTTTTAAATCGGAGGGTCCACGTCAGCCCCGCGTTATAAAGACTGGAATTCTTACGCGCTACCCCGTGGGGTTCTCGGAAAATAAAAGCTAGCCCCGGAAACTTCTGATCTAGCCCCTAGAACTTCAGAAAATCATGTAAATTCATTTAAAAATCAGTTTTAGTCCCTGGACTTAATAAAAATTTGGAAAAACCCCTCTGTTAAGTGTAGCTAGACCCCTGGAAATTCTTAAAATAATATAATGGACCCTGTAGTGGGTGAGTTTACCTTTTTAACCCTATTTGATATTAAAGTTGGGAATTTGAATATGTGGCTAGTATTTAAAATTTTAAAGGTGGGACAAACATATTGTCAAAATTAAAATTAAAAACTTTTCCAGTACTTAGAAAACTTTGGAGTGAGATAAAATAGATTTTTTGGCTGAAATGAATCTGTTTAATTGATTATTCACATTTATTAGTTATAGGGACACATTTTTAAGTAGAGAATAATTCTGAAAATTAGAAAAATAAATGTAAAGTAGTTTACATCAGAGGAAAAGATCAAAAATATATTATTAAATATTTTGGATCAGGACCTATTCTGTTTAGATGATGTGTCTTACTATTTTCATAATAAAGTTCACATTTAGGCATAGGAAATAAATCTGAAAATATAGCAAGCTAGGTATGAATAACTAGAAAGTGATAAATGAAGTTTCTAAAATCCAATGAATTTAGTTTAGGGTTGGTAGAAGGACTGAAGACACATATGGAGTAGGAAAATACCTTTCATGCATACCTGGTAGCTAAAAGGTGTAGTAATTGAATATAAGGAATTTATTTAAATTAGAAACTCATATATATAGTATGCAAACATAAATGTGAATACAAAAGTAGAAATCATATACACATGATTAAAAGTGCATGTAAGCCAAAAATCAACACACATAGAATAACCACAACACATATAATTGTGATTGACTTTTATAAATGTGAATGTGTGGTTTGTATGAAGTGGAAGTGGGAACTATGTCTTATGACTTGTTGTTTTCTTTTGCTATGTGTGATGGTATGAGTAGAACCTGCTCCAGAGCAAGTTCTCCCTTTCCAAGATCAGGACTACCCATTTCAAGAGCAGCAGGAAGGAGGCAAGTGTCCTTGACCACTTTGATCCTATGCTTGGATGTGTAGCTAGAATTATTTGCATTGTCAATTGAAATATGAAACCCATGCTAGGAAGTTTCCCTAGAATTGCATTACCTTCTTTCCTTGTAGCTTGGGTTGGGATTTATTTTATCATGTCATTTATTTACATGCTTATGCTTAGCCATGCTTAGAATGGGATATTTGGGATATGAGATCATCAGTTTATTTTATCATATTCTTGAATGAGATATTATGAGTTATGTAGAGGTAGGGATCAAGGCAAGTTGGATGTTTTGGTTGGTGCTGGGTGCACGAGACTTGGGTTTGTATTTAGTACTTGCCTGGATCCTAAGGACCGGTTCATGGAGCATGTAACCTGGCTTTACCGTGCCAACCACATGCTGAGATGGGGCAGCTTGGCCAATTAATTAGGTGTATCCCCGACGTAGTATGGGTGTGTTGGATGGTGCGGGGAATAGGTGTCAGCTGGACTACCATATGAACCGCAAGGCTCAAGAGGGGGCCACTGCAGCGGGGTTGGAGCCTCTTGTATGCTGTTAGGGGTGAAACCTCAGTGGGCCCACGCTCTTCGGGAATCCCTTTGTAAAGGCTTCGTAGTGATCTCCTGGCTACACACCTGGGAAGTGTGAATGTGGTTCGTAGGCACTGGCATAATGGAGGTTCTTTTAGTCCACTCAGCAACGGGGGATGAAATCACTACATGTGGGTACAGTGGTACAAACTCTGCAGAGTCAAAACTGTCATGACAGCCGTGCTCACGGTCAAGAGCAGCTTGGACTTATTCATGATTACAGGATGAGGACCTTGGAGGTTGTGGATGTTAAGCGGGGAGCTTAACATTGGAAATGATGTTATGGTTATTTGATTATGATGATGGGATGGGAGATTGGGACCATTTCACCTGTGTAGTAATGTAGGTGCTTAATAAGGTAAGGTGATAGGTATTAATTGCGTAGTGCTTTAACCCTGCGTTCAATCTCTCCTTGCTCTAGCCATGCATGACATAATTTTCTCACACTTGCTGAGTACCATCGGTACTCAACCTTGCATATTTGTTGGTTTATATTGTTGCTCAGGTCAAGATAATGAGGTGGTGTATAATGATCAAGACTTTGGACCCGAAGAAGGTTTCTAGGTTCATGGAGTCCCCCGAGCAACGCCTGTGACGGAGCCCACAAGAATAATTATTCCGCTGCTAGATTATTTACTTGTGATGAACTTATTATTGTCCAACGAGACATTTGCTATGTAAGACTTATTTATATTCGACACCTGGCTTGTAATAAATGATGCTTCACTATTTGTCATCACATGTATGAGAAAATGATCCTGGCATACATGTGATATTCACTCGGTTGTTCTTTGGAAAAACCGGGTGTGACAGAACTCCACCTCTCTATTGGGCGGCATCCCCGGCAAATCATCCGGGAATACGTCAGGGAACTCTCGGACCACTGGAATATTTTCCAATCTGATGGTTGTGGCTTGATAAACACTTAGAAGTTTTATTTCTGGACTGTCCAGAAATAAAGAATGAGATTCGTGCACTTCTGAATTCAAATGCACGATTTATAGGACTGTGTCTAAAACAGCGCCGTGGCGGGTTAACCACGACATCCCTAGGATGACATCGACCTTTTTTCCCTCTAAGATTATGAGAGACGTCGGGTAGACTCTACCCTCTAAGCACAATGGCGCTTTTGGGACCATCATGCTTGCTGAAATTTTCCCACCCGGTGAACAGATCACATAAGGACTATCGGTTGGTGGTATTTGCAAGCTATATTTATCAATGAAAGCTTGGCTAATGAAGCTATGCGTGGCGCCTGAATCAAATAGTACTATTGCGGGATGCTGGTGGAGTTGGAACATACCCGCAAGGATTGGCTCGCCCTCCGGCACGTCCTCTATGGCAAGCTGGTGGACGGTGCCGGGCCTAGGGTTTGCCCGCCGTGCATTAGTAGGGTTCCGGGGTTGATTCCTCCCCGGAAACTGCCGTGCCACTACGCCGCCTTGCCTCTCCGGGCAACTGCTCGCGAAGTGTCCTGGACGACCACACTTGTAACACGTGGCCGCTGCTGGTGTAGTGCTCGGGGGACGAAAGCCCGGCATGCGTTGCTGAGGTGCATACGCACGTGGCATCGTCCGCTGCTGCTGTTGTTGTTGTGGAAGTGGTGCTGGAAGTGCCGGCCTGAATGCCGGTGAAGAGTACGGCCGACTGCGGAAAGGCATCGACCTCTGGTGTGGCTGCCAGCGTGGACCTGATGGTGGGCGATTCACCATCCGAAACTTCTGAGAAGGACCGCCTCCTTCTCCGCTGCTTTGCGGCACTCTTGGCTTTCGCTCCGCCGCCGCCAACTCCTTGCCGGAGTCCTCTTGAACAATCGCAGCATCAATGATGTCGTTGAGGCTGCCGCGATTGAACATCGCCAATTTGTCCTTCAGGAGTGGGTTAAGCCCCTGGTAAAAGTGATCCCGCCGCTTCTAATCGGTATCTGTTTGATACGACGCGTAGAGTGCGAGATCGTTGAACGCCCTGGAGTATTCCAGCGCGTTCCGGCTCCCTTGCTGCAGGTGTAAGAATTCCTGCGTCTTCCTCTTCATCAAACCTGGCGGTATGTGATAGGCCCTGAAGGCCGTCCGGAACTCCGTCCAGGTCATTACTCGGTCGGTGGGCTGTGAAGCACAGAAGTTGGCCCACCACGCGCTCGCGGATCCTTGGAGCTGCTGGACCGTGAACTGAGTCTTGCGCTGCTCACTTATATGGAGCAGCCCGAACTTCATTTCTATTGCGCGGAGCCAGTTGTCCGCGTCAAGAGGTTTATCCACCCTTGAAAATACTGGGGGATGAGTCGCCAGGAAGTCGGAGTAGGAGCTCTGTTGACGCTCCTCACGGTCTTGACGTCTCTCTGGGCGAGACGTATTAGCGATGAGGGTCTGCAGCAACTCCGTGTGCTGCTGGTGTGAACCCGCCATTGCCGCGACGATGTCGGCCAATGTAACTGTAGGTAGTGGCGGTGGCGGTGTTTGCTGTTGCTGCTGCTGTCCCGAGGAGTCCTCGGGAGGCTGTCGGGAGGTCTCTCCCCCTTGACTGGTACCCCCAACGTCGAGGTTGGCACGAGTACGCGTCATTCTGAAATTCAAAACAGCAGCGGTTAGTACATGTCATACTTAAAATTCCATATGCAACAGTAGGTATTGAAGTGACACATGAATAATTTGCACAACATTCACATATATTGATAAAGCATAAACTTTATACAAGATACATTATTCTCAGGTCCCCGAGAAGTCATGCTACTGTCGTCACTACCTATACATACGCTACTGTCTACACGACATGTCACCGATTACAAAAGTTGGGTTACATTTCCCTAGCTGCCCTACTTGGTAACTGTAACCCCCTACTCGGAGTAGAACTCGACCTCCTGTGGGTCGCCTCCTCCGGTACCTCTGCTGGTGGCTCTGGATCTACCACCTCTTCGCCCATCTCGGGTTCTCCCATTGCTGGAAGGCCCAAGACCACCGGTATGCCCAATACCGGAGGTACGAGGTCCTGCAAAGCATGCACCTCGTCCATGGCCTGGTTGTAATCTTCTTCCCAGCCTTGCCCTTCCTCAATAGCGTCGTCCCGCTCTTGAGTAAGTTCCTCGTTCTGCTGGGTCAGATTCTGTACCAGTTCTTGCAACGCCGCGATGTCAACACGGCTCTTCTTCTTTGCCTTCTTCAGACGATGCAACTGATTGTGCTGTTCATTCAGTCGCTTGTTCGTCGGAAGGAGCACATTACGGAGTGCGCTGTGAGCACTCTCAAAATGGTCTCCACGGCTCGTGCTCTCCTTGAGCTTCGTGGCGAGATGCTCTGTATGAACATCCCTCGCACACGGATGCTACACGTCTACCGTTTTGTGGTTAGACTACCTGCAGAAACTCAAACAATCGTCAGACTCGGCTGCACACCGAGCCCGGAATCCATACAGTTCGTACACCCGGACGTCATCACTTGCCAGGATGTTCTCAAGCCAACCACGCCTTGAGTTACGTGTTCACGTTTCAGACCACGTGACAGGGTTTCCCAAATTGCACCACGCACGCCAGGGACAGACATTGCTTGAATACGCCAAACGACATGAAGAGTCATAGAGGATATCAAAGCGGGTCGGGTTACCTGCCACCCGTGGGGCTCCACCCTTCAGCTTGTGCGCACTGGTGGACAGCGCTTACGTGCACCCCCCAAGACATAAACGTCCCGAGATGCACGATTTTCCGACATAATCAAATAGATTAGTATGCCACTTTCTATATGCTAATAACATCCTTATATGGGCTACTAACTCGTTCCTCACTAGATTTTTGAAAAAGATAACCTTTGTAGTGCGTTAAACCTCAAGCGAGCTCTGATACCAACGCTGACACGACCCCACGGTCTTGTCGAGCCAGGATCACGCTGAGGGGTGCTGCGTTGCACAGCACCGGATAACACACGTCAAAGGTACAAGCGGAAGCGAAATTTTATTACATAAACACGCTTATGAACATGTTTACATCAAAATAAGTCCAGTCTACACTCACGGGCGTAGACTACGCATCAAGTGCACGTTCAGCCCTTGAACGTGTCCTTGCTAGCACACACGCACACTAACTCTGCGGCGTGCACGATTCCCACTCGACGGGGTTCCCCTCCTGGGGTTCCGTCTCCTCTTTGGGAGTCCCTTCCTCATAGAACCCTGCAAAAGCTTCAAACACAAGCAGTGAGCACGAAGGCTCAGCAAGTCTGACCCGTCTCACCTAAACATGGAACTTCTACATGAGGGGTGATGGGTTACATGAGGTAAAAATCATTTGCACGGACTCGCCTAATTAGTAGAACCTTACTTTCAAGTTTTAGCAGCAGGTTGTGGAGAACCTTACGCTAAGGCACATGAGAGAGCCGCAATCAAACATGAAATGCATTTCTCTCATGTACTTTGCCCAAAGTTGAAAGGAACTTTAATTAGCTCTAAACTACAGCAAATCATTAACAATCAAGTCCATCTTTCAATCAGCAACATTTTAACATGTAAATAGCCTGTTCTTTCTACGTCACGGTACAGTGAACAAGTGGTACTCACTGACCGCGAGGGACGGCGATTATAATCGATTTACACCTGCAGGGTTACCCGAACAACCCGTCACGTACGCCCGTACTCGATGTTGCCTACAACAACCAACACGGACGCCGTACGCAACTACCTTTCACCCTTTAGACAAATGTTGAACTGGTCCGATCGTTCCGAGCAAGAGGTCTCTACACGCGCATCTCAGTGCCGCCAGCCGATTTACACCTCGAGCTCTCAACCTATCCTCTGAACGAACAGCTATGCCTCAACACCCAGCTACCCGAGTTGCATCGGTTTCCCGGTTCCCATATAGCCGGTAGGTCTTCGGTACTGTTCTAGCTTGTTCAACAGGCCCGCACACGGCTCGGTCCTCAATCGACACAAGCGAAGCTACAGCACACAGGCCCCAAAGTCCTGCTGCCCTTACTCTCCGCTTGGTCTCATTTTCTTGCGATGTGTTTCATGTGCTATCACTACCCGAGTCGAGTGCCTCTAGCCTATGCTCGCGAGTAGTTCCAACTACTCGACTTGTACCGAATCCTACACTATCTTAGCATGGCAGTAGCTAAGGGGGTTTGCAATCCTAAACCCAACCCAAGGTTTTCTTGGCTATGCATTTGGGTTTTCAAACAAGACTCTAATGCAAAGAATAAAGTAATCAAGTATGTGCTCAAAACAATAAAAACTTGTAAAAAGGTTAATGCAAACCGGAGCTTGCCTTGCTGCTCTTGGTCGTAGGCTAGCTGTTCCTCCGGAGTAACGAAGTCTAGGACTTCGGGTTCCTCCTCGACCTTAGCGACTACATGATATACAAGTACATGTATTAATTTAAATGCATTTGATTGAATTTAAATTTGTGAAGTCTATAACTCTTACTAGACAGACTCAATGCCTGTGCAACTTTTACTGTGGCTTGGTTACAACCTAAGTACAAACTTGATCAAATTTTAGTTGCAGCAAAGCTCATTTGAGCCCTCCACAATTAATTATGTACTTGACCTTAATTGAAGGCTTTTAGGGTGTTCTAAGGATTTTCATGAAACAAACTATGACTTTCTGAAAACTAGATTTTCAGAAGGTTCTAATGGAGTTGGTCTCACTTAATTTGGAGGTTCCTAGCTAATGATATGAGCTAAACAATTTCAGAGAAAATTCTGAAAATGTTTCTGTACATTTTCTATTTTCTCTGGAACAGCTCCACTAATCACACCATTAGGTGGATCAAATTAGCTCAAATGGATCCGAAATTTTTATGGTAGTTCAGAGATATTTTGGTGAACATCTCAGCAAAATTTCAGAATTTTCCCCCAAAGGATTCTCCAGTTAAAATTCCAAACAGTTTAAATTTTGAGGAATTAATTCTGGAGAAACAAGGGTTTTCATGAAGTGAAACTTGATTTGCTGGAAAGTGATCAGAGAGCTGAATCTAAAAAATTTGGTTCACTCGATTTGGAGCTTTCTAGCCAAAGTTATGAGGATTTGAAGTTTGAATGAAATCTGAAAATCGGGGGAAAAGTTTAAATCTGCCGGGGCCCGCAGGGACACGTGTTAAGCGCGGAGGCGACCGCACACCGCGGCCCACAGGGATTTTGCGTGCCAGCACACCCGATCCCGGCCGCAGCTTGATCCCAATTTAAAATATCTCCCGCTGACAGCTGGGGTCCACCCCCTTCGTCAACCTCCCGCCGCCCGCGCTCTACCGCCGAGGGACCTCGCCGGAGAGCTCGCCGGCAGCTTCTGTGGAGCTTCAAACTTCATGATCCTGGCCGGCCCTGCCTACTTTCACTCAGGGAACAGGATTCTGCGGTCAGCTCGTCATGACAATGGCCGGGGCATGGTCGGCGACGAGCCGCCGCCTCGGAAAGACTTCGGCCGTGTCGGCTGACTCCCCTAGCACCTCAACTACTCGAGCAACCGGTCGGGAAGCGTCAGTGGACCTCAGGGAAGGTCGACATGAGCTTGAGGCAGCTCGGGGGAGGCCCGAAGTAGGTCCTCACCATGCGCCCGATGCCTCCCGCATACCCCGCCGCCGGTAAACTTTGAATTATGCCGGGTACAGAGGTTCTCCGGCCAAAGGTTGTGAAGGCAACTTGTGCGTTACCGTGTCTAGCTTGTGTGAGAGCGGATTGAGGTCCTGTAATCCTTTCTAGAGTACGAATTCGACGGAACCGTACCCGAAGGTCGGTCTGTACCCAGAAAGGGGAAAAACTGGAAATTCGCCGCCGGTGAGCAAACACTCGGGCTGTGGCTCGGGGGTGAGCAGCACCAGTCACCAGCGCGTCCAAGGGTGCCTTGGCTCGGGCGTGACAACTCCCCGGTTGGGCTGTCCACGCGAGCCCCAAGTGCGGCGGCGTTAGGTCAGTGAATTAAGCTCTCGGTATAGCCGAGATCGACCGGTTTCATCTGAATTCTAGCCACGGGGAAGAAGAGGAAGGTCCCTAGTACCTTGCCGTAGCTCTGGAGGGAACGGGAAGGCTGTGATCGGCGCTCCCGATCGGTTCCAAGCGGCGGAAGGAGTTGTTCCGGCCCTGTGTTCTTGCGGGGGAAGAAACTGGCGAGGCTTCGGCCGAGGAGGGGGGGCGCCTTAAGAAGGCTCTGAACCGCCTCATGCCCGCGCGTGACCAAGCGGATGCTGGCGCGGCGGCTCCCCTTGGTGGCGATCGCAGCGGCGGCTCGGTGACCCGAGTGAGAAAAGTCTCAGTCGGTTGAATCCTCTCTGTGGCTGACATGTGGGTCCCACCTGGGGTTTTAACCTCTGAAATTCACTCCTAATCACTGTTGTAAACAGTGAGCCCCAAAATACCCATGGTGATTCAAATTATTCACCCATGAGCCATTTGAAATGATTAGAATTCAAATTGGGTTTGGTTTGAATGAATTTCAGCACATGTTCAGTTTGAAATTTAAATAAAGTTTGAATTTGCCCCACTTAGCTCATGTCAAGATCAACTCCAAATGGAGTGAAAATTGGTGTGTGAGCTCACAAAAATGTGCTGAATAAGAATCTGCCTCCCACTTTTGAATTCATGGGATAAAAACAGTTTGAATTTGAATATGGTTTCAAACTGCAGCTATACCCAAAATGACCCCAAAAAGGTTTTGAATTTGGGTGAAACTTGGCATGGACATCCTTAGCAATGTGTAGGAGTTTTCATATGCCCAGCCCCTCTATATCACATGTGGAGAATACCACTTTTGCAATATGTGAGTTTGTTCCCTAATGAGCATGTTGATGGTGGTTACTTGCTCTTCAAATGTGTTTATCAACTTGCTTCAAATGAGGTGTGTGTGTGGTGATGACACTTCAAACATGTGTCAAAAACTGAGGCCCTTACACCTATTTTCTTAAAAACTATTTTACAAAAGTGTGGGTTGAAGGTGTTATTTAATGGGGTCACTTTATTCATCTTACCCCAACTTTTATTCAAAACACAATTTTTGATTAACTCTTATCTAACTTAATTTTAAATGCTTTATGTTTTAGATGCTTGACATGATCCGCACTGCCCGCAAGTCCACCGGAGGGAGAGTTCCGGTAGTTGCCCTTGCCTTAAGAGAGGAGAACTGTCCGGTGACGTACTACTCCTACGGGTTGGCAGTAGGAGGCTTGTTGCGCCGTCTTCGGCGTATGCTCCACTCTGCCGGCAATACGGGCAAGCTAATCATACACTACAGCTCCACCCGGACCATCCGTGAGAAGCGGGAAGAATGGAGTTCATAAATGAGGATTATCCATGAAAATCAGCTGCTCAAGATCCACCGCTCTCCAGCTTGCCGGGCGACACAGGTCGATGCTGAGAAGGACGTCACCTGGGAGGCCATCACCTGCCAGAGTTACATCAACCGTCGCCACCTGGACAGGACGGAGTACATGTATGTCCTCCAGCGAGAGAGTGGCACCGCGGAGTACAAGTACCCGCTAGTGCAGCAGGGGACTTCTCATGAGCACATCGACCTGTGCTTGGAGGATGATGCTATGCTCAACACTCGACTGCAGGAGTGCCAGCAAGAGCTTCAGGATGTTCGTGACACCCTGAAGGAGACTAAGGCATTGCTTCGTGCTAGCTTGAGGGCGAGAGAAAAAGGAGATGTGAATGAACTGTGTGTCACCGTGAATGACACATGGACTCCTGACTCCCAGACCGCCGGGTGAGCAGGCGTTGCCGCACTTCTCCACCAGCAGCTTCCCCACCCAAATCGGAATCATAGGGAAGCCGCAATAATGAGGAAGACCCCGATGAGCCAGCTCAGTGATACGAGTTGTTTAGAGTCCTTTCCCTTATTTCAGCAGGTCATCGAGTAGTCGAGTCAATACCTTAGTTATTTGTGTGTTAATGTTTGGCGTGTGACATGAGTTGGGGAAGCCATAGGCATTTGTCCACAACCTCATCTTTAGGTTGCTTTGCTTTGGTGTGTGAACCCTTATGAATCAATAGTGCATTTTATTTTCGCGTGAAACGTGAAGCCCAAAGACCTACGTGAAATCTTCAGAAAATGTTTAAATATTAGGGTCTCAAAAGTTTAAGTTTAAACAAACAATTTGGGAAGTTAATACGTAATGCTTTAAGTTAACATTTGGTTGATCATGATTGATGGCTGGAAGAGGAAAGGGTCGTGGTGCCAACCCCACCAACAACAATGATGAGGCCGGCAACCCTCATCTTTCTGGAGGACAAGACAGGGGTGGTCACCGTGAAGGAGCTGATCCCATCCACCAGATGCTTGAAAATCAGAATCAGCTCATCCAGAGCCTAACTCAAGTGGTGGCCAACTTGCACCAAGCTCCACCCCCACAAGCTGCACCACGCCAACCAAGGTTGAGTGAGTTTTTGGGGACTCAACCTCCAAAGTTTGCAAGTGCTGCTGAACCTCTGGAGGCAGATGACTGGTTAAAGACCATAGAGAGCAAGATGAGGATCATACAATGCCAAGTGTATGAGAGGGTGCTGTTTGCCACTCACCAATTGCATGGACCTGCTGGTGATTGGTGGACCGCTTACGTGGCAGCCCATCATGACCCCGAGAACATCACTTGGGAAGAGTTCAAGCGCAGTTTCCGCATCCATTACATACCAAGGGGTGAACTCAAAAACAAGAGGAAGGAGTTCTTGGGACTGCAGCAAGGAAACATGACTGTGAGGGAATACCTCACTAAGTTCACCCAACTATCCCGTTATGCACCACGGGACATCGAAACTGATGAGCAAAAATAGCACTGTTTTATGGAAGGACTTACTATGGAAATGCAGTGTGCAATGTCCTCCAACGAGTATGAAAGCTTCCAAAAGATGGTAGACAGAGCATTTGTCGTGGAGAGGAAGCTGAAGGCCTTGGAGAATGAAAACAAGAGGAAGGCAGGATGGTCACACCAAGCCTCAGGAAGCAACACACGCCCACGTCTGGTGCAGCAACCCGCAGGGCAGACGAGCCGTGCTGTGGTACCCTACTCAGCACCCAGAGGGTACAACCCGAATTTCAGGCCGCCGTCAGCACCAGCACAGCCGCAGCATCAGTTTGTACAACAGCCTCGCCCCACATATCAACCTCGACCAGCAGGACAAGGACCACCGAACCAACCCCAAGACAATAAGGGACAGGACCTAACGTTGGGGTACAATGCTTCAACTGTGGTGAAGTGGGGCACTACGCCCATAAGTGCCCAAAGAAGAAACCCATGCAGTCACAACAGCAGAATGTGATGCGAGGACGGGTGAACCACATGACCATGGAGGAAGCACAAGAGGCACCTGACGTGGTGATTGGTAAGTTTCCTACGAATTTACACATTGCAACCCTGTTGTTCGATTCCGGTGCCACCCACTCGTTCATTGCTCAAGGATTTATTAAGAAGCATGATCTAGCAACAACACAAATGAACCATATGCTAGCAGTAAACTCTCCAGGGGAAGAAATAAGGACAAGACAAGTGTGTCCCAAGGTGAATCTATACATTAATGGGGTAGTATTTACTACACACCTCATAGTGATAGACTCACAAGGGATAGATATTATTTTAGGTATGGACTGGTTGACCAAACATAAGGGAATCATCCATTGTTCGACAAGAACGGTGGAACTAACTCACCCTAATGGCACAAGAGTGAAGTTCATAACTGTACAAAACCCTAGGAAGGACCTTAAACTCAATCAAGTTGAGGTGGAAGTGGAAGAGATCAGGATTATCAGGGAATATCCAGACGTTTTTCTGGAGGAGTTGCCAGGTATGCCTCCCGATCGTGAAGTGGAATTCGCGATTGAGCTAGTGCCTGGAACAGCTCCAATATACAAGAGGCCTTATCGGATGGACTCCAAACAGCTGGAAGAACTCTAGGAACATTTAAGAGAATTGACAGAGAAGGGGTACATTCGTCCTAGTTCCTCACCATGGGGAGCTCCAGTGATATTTATGCCCAAGAAGGACAAGACCCAAAGGTTATGCGTAGACTACCGTGCGTTGAATGAAGTAACCATCAAGAACAAGTACCCATTACCCTGCATTAAAGACTTATTTGATCAGTTGAGGGGAGCTTGTGTGTTCTCAAAAATTGATCTCAGGTCGGGATACCACCAACTTAAGATAAGGCAAACTGACATTCCAAAGACAGCTTTCGTATCTCGGTACGGGCTGTATGAATACACCGTCATGCCTTTCGGGCTAACTAATGCCCCGGCATACTTCATGTATCTCATGAACAAGGTATTCATGGAATATCTGGACAAATTTGTGGTGGTTTTCATTGATGACATTCTCGTGTTCTCCAAAGATGAAGAGGAACATGAGGGACATTTAAGGTTGGTGCTGCAAAAGCTGAGAGAACACCAACTATATGCCAAGCTGAGCAAGTGCGAATTTTGGTTGAAGAGAGTTCCGTTCTTAGGACATATAATCTCGGAGGGAGGAATCTCGGTAGATCCCGCCAAGATCGAGGATGTACAGAAGTGGAAGACCCCTGAAAATGTCGGGGAAGTTCGAAGCTTCTTAGGATTTGCTGGGTATTATTGATGATTTATCGAGGGTTTCTCAAAGATTTCGAGACCCCTCACCAAATTGTTGGAGAAGGGAATCACATTCACATGGACACCGCAGTGTGAGACGAGTTTTCAAGAACTAAAGAAAAGATTGACAACAGCCCCAGTGCTAGTTATGCCAGATATGCAGAAAAAAATTTCGGTGTACTGCGATGCATCTAGACATGGGTTGGGATGTGTTCTCGTGCAAGAGGGGCATGTCGTGGCCTACGCGTCCCGGCAACTCTGAAAACACGAGAAGAACTATCCTACACATGACCTAGAGCTAGCCGTAGTGGTACACGCATTGAAGATTTGGCGGCATTACTTGATGGGGAAGAGGACAGAGATATATACGGATCATAAGAGCTTAAAGTATATTTTCACACAGCCAGATCTCAACCTCAGACAAAGGAGATGGTTAGAGCTAATCAACGACTTTGATGTGGGCATCAACTATCATCCTGGGAAAGCGGACGTCGTGGCAGATGTTTTAAGCCGGAAGGTGCAGGTCAATAGGCTAAGCTTAAAGGACATGCCTACAGAATTGAAGGAAGAGGTTGTAAAACTCAACCTATGTCTGGTGAATAGTGGTGAGGCCATCGCCATGGAAGTGGACCCCATATTAGAGCAAGACATACGCAATGGTCAGAAGAATGATGAGAAGATACAAGAAATCAGAGAACTCATCAAGGATAATAAAGACCCCGGGTTCAGAGAGGATGAACAAGGTACGGTGTGGCACGGGAAAAGAATCTGTGTGCCTGAGGTGAAGGAAATCCGTGAATTGATTTTGGAGGAGGCTCATGACTCTGACTATTCCATTCATCCTGGAGATACGAAGATATATCATGACCTCAAGAGCAGATATTGGTGGTATGGCATGAAGTGAGATGTCGCGGAACATGTTGCCTTATGTGACACATGTCAGTTGGTGAAAGCAGAACATCAACGACCCGCGGGACTATTGCAACCACTTAAAGTGCCTAAAAGGAAATGGGAAGAAATAGGTATGGACTTCATAGTGGGACTAGCCAGGACCCAATCGGGATATGATTCGATATGGGTCATCATCGACAGGCTAACCAAGGTAGCTCATTTCATCCCCGTGAAAGAAAGCTACAGTGGATCCAAATTGGTGTAATTGTACATGTCAAGAATCATATTTTTTCATGGAGTGCCAAAGAAGATAGTGTCAGATCGAGGGACACAATTCACCTCAAGGTTCTGGCAGAAGTTACATGAAACCATGGGAACTCATCTAAATTTTAGTTCTGCCTATCACCCCCAGACTGACGGGCAGATGGAAAGAACCAATC
This sequence comes from Neostapfia colusana, assembly GCA_030760725.1. Lineage (NCBI taxonomy): Eukaryota > Viridiplantae > Streptophyta > Magnoliopsida > Poales > Poaceae > Neostapfia > Neostapfia colusana. The sequence goes on along the minus strand of JASWHV010000006.1, from coordinate 59,827,854 downwards.
AGATCCTTGAGGATATGCTGAGAGTGTGTGCGTTCAAGAACAATAGGAGTTGGGATAAGAACTTACCGTATGCGGAGTTCTCCTATAACAACAGCTATCAGGCTAGTACGAAGATGTCACCATTTGAGGCTTTGTATGGGAGGAAGTGCAGAACTCCACTATTTTGGAACCAAACAGGGGAAAGTAAAGTGTTTGGGCCCGAAGTACTACAAGAAGCCAAGGCGAAGGTAAGGGAAATCCGCAACAACTTGAGGATAGCACAGACCCGACAAAAGAGCTATGCCGATGTACGGAGAAGAGAGCTCGTTTTCAATGTGGGGGACTATGTTTATCTCAAGGTGTCCCCTATCCGAGGACTTCGTCGGTTCAAGGTGAAAGGGAAGTTATCACCTTGATACATCAGACCCTTTCAGATTCTGGAGAGGAAAGGCGAAGTGGCATATCAACTAGAACTACCGGCTCGCCTATCGGATGTGCACGATGTATTCCATGTGTCACAACTCAAGAAATGTCTAAGGACACCCGAAGAGATGTTACCCATGAATGAGGTGGACGTACGAGAGGATCTTTCTTGTGCCGAGCAACCGGTCAAGGTTTTGGAGACAATAGAATGCCTCACAAGAAATAAAAGAATCCGGATGTGCAAGGTGCAGTGGAAGCATCACTCGGAAGAGGAAGCCACATGGGAGCGAGAAGACGAGCTTAAGGCACAGTTTCTGGAATTGTTTTCCTAGAACCACCAATCTCGAGGACGAGATTTCTTTTAAGGGGGGTAGAGCTGTAACACCCCTAAAACGCTAAAGAGGGGAATTTAAAATTTTCTGGACGTATTGCATGTGGGGCAGAAATTCAAATTCAAACTGGAATTTAAATTCAAATCAAAACAGAAAAAGAAAAGGAAAAAGAAAAAGAAAAAGAAAATCCGGAACCGGCCAGTGGGCCGAAACCCGCCAGCCGGCCCAATACCCCGCGCCAACCCAAACCCGCGCCTCCCCTCTCTTCCCCTCACTGACACGCAGGGCCCGCGTGTCAACCCTCACCTCCTGCACGCCGCCTGACCCCGGACTCCTCTCTCGCGCCTGATCAAAACAACCCCCGGAACCCACGCTCCCAGCCCCGATTTCCGGTCCCGGACGCCCCCAACATGATCTTAACATACCGCCGCCCTCCCTCTCCTATTTAAATGCCGACAATCGCCCTGTTCCCGCCCCCCCGCCCCCCCCCCCCCCGATCGGCCGTTCTTCTCTCTGGTGAGAACCGAAGTTTCTACAGCCGATTTCCGTCGGTCCTTGCTCAAATTTCCTGATCTAACGTGTTGATCACGTTCCACCGCCGCCGGGGAGCCCTGCAGGTGAAGGAAACGACGTGTCTTGCGCCCCAACGGCCACCCCGACGTGCACCGAAGATCATCGCCGTTGAAGCTCGCCACCGACCGAGTTCCAGGGCCTCCGAGTGCTGGAAAACCCCTCGGTGAGCATCCCCTAACCCTCCGCAGCCGATCCGTGCAAAAAGATGCGAGTTCGAACGTGTAGCGGCAAAAGCCGAGGCTGTGCCGGCGAGATCGCCACCCCCGCCGCCGCCTGCTCGGGCTGGTTCCGGCCAGGGCGACGTGGCCCCTTCAGGGCCCTCTATTTTAAATCGCACGGTAGAAATAAAACCGACGCGTACCGGTTCCACGATCTAATCTGAGCCGTCTGTTTTAAATCTGATGGTCCATGTCAGCCCCGCGTTATAAAGGCCAGGATTCTTACGCGCTACCCCCTGGGGATCTCGGAAAACACGAGCTAGCCCCGGAAACTTCTGATCTAGCCCCTGGAACTTCAGAAATTCGTGTAAATTCATTTAAAAATCAGTTTTAACCCCTGGACTTAGTAAAAATTAGGAAAACCCCTCTGTTATGTGTAGTTAGACCCCTGGAAATTTATGAAATAGTAAATTAGACCCTGTAGTAGGGTGGATTTACCTTTTTGACCCTATATGATATTAAATTCAGAAATTTGAATATGTGACTAGGATTTAAATTTAAAAGGTAAGGCAAACACATGTGCAAATTCAAATTTAAACTCTCCTAGCACTTTGAAAACTTTAGAATGAGTTAAAAATAGATTTAGGCTGAAATGAAATCTGCCCAAGTGTTGTTCATATTTATTAGTTCTAGAAACACATTTTTAGGCTAGGAAATAATTCTGAAAACTGATAAAATAAATTTAAATTAGTTCACATCAGAGGAGAAGTTCAAAAATATATTATTTAATATCTTAGATCAGAACCTATTCTGTTTAGATGATATGTCCTACTATTTAATATTAAAACTCACTTTTAGGCATAGAAAATAAATCTGAAAAATATAGGAAAATAGGTATGCATAATTAGAAAATGATAAATGAAGTCTCCAAATCCAAAAACTTCAGTTTAGGATTTGGTAGAAGATCTGAAAACCTATTTGGAGTAGGAAATTACCTTTCGTGCAAACTTGGTAGCTAAGAAGTGTATTAATGAAATATAAAGAATTTGTTCAAATTGGAAATTCATATATAGTGTGCAAACAGAAATCTGAATACAAAAGTTAGAAATCATATACATATGTTTAAAAGTGCATGTAGGCCAAAAATCAACACATGTAGAGTAACCACAACACTTAGAAATGTGAATGACTTCCATAGGTATGTATGTGTGGTTTGTATGAAGTGAAAGTGTGAACTATGTCTTATGGATTGTTGTTTTCTTTTGCTATGTGTATTGGCAAGAGTAGATCCTGCCCTAGAGCAAGTTCTCCCCTTCCAAGAACAAGACTTTCCATTCCCAGAGCAGCAGGAAGAAGGCAAGTGTCCTTGACCACTTTGATCCTATACTAGGATGTGTAGATAGAATTATTTGCATTGTCAATTGAAATATGAAACCCATGATAGGAAGTTTCCCTAGAATTGCATTACCTTGTTTCCTTGTAGCTTGGGTTGGGATTTATTTTATCATATCATTTATTTATATGCTTATGCTTAGCCATCCTTAGAATGGGACAATTGGGATATGAGATCATCAATTTATTTACCTTACTCTTGAATGAGATATTATGAGTTATGTAGAGGTAGGGATCGAGGCAAGTTGGATGATTTGGTTGGTGCTGGGTGCACGAGACTCGGGTTTGTGTTTAGTACTTGCCTAGATCCTAAGGACCGGTTCATGGAGCATGTAACCTGGCTTTACCGTGCCAACCACATGCTGAGATGGGGCAGCTTGGCCAATTAATTAGTTTTATCCCCGGCGTAGTATGGGTGTGTTGGATGGTGCGGGAAATAGGTGTCAGCTGGACTACCATATGAACCGCAAGGCTCAAGAGGGGGCCACTACAGCGGGGTTGGAGCCTCTTGTATGCTGTTAGGAGTGAAACCTCAGTGGGCCCATGCTCGTTCAGAATCCCTTTGTAATGGCCACGTAGTGATCTCCTGGCTACACACCTGGGAAGTGTGAATGCGGTTCGCGGCCACTGACATAATGGAGGTTCTTTTAGTCCACCCGGCAACGGGGGATGAAATCACTACATGTGGGTACAGTGGTGCAAACTCTGCAGAGTCAAAACTGTCATGACAGCCGTGCTCACGGTCAAGAGCGGATTGGACTTATTCATGATTAGAGGATGATGAATTTGGAAGTTGAGGATGTTAAGCGGGGAGCTTGACATTGGATATGATGTTATGGTTACTTGATTTTGATGATGGGTTGGGAGATTGGGACCATTTCACCTATGTAGTAATGTAGGTGCTTAATAAGCTAAGGTGATAGGTATTAATTGCGTAGTGCTTTAACCATGAGTCAACCTCTCCTTGCTCTAGCCATGCATGACATAACTTTCCCACACTTGCTGAGTACCAACGGTACTCAAACTTGCTTTTCTGTTGGTTTATATTGCTGCTCAGATCAAGAGAATGATGTGGTGTTCAATGACCAAGACTTTGGTCCTGAAGAAGGGTTCTAGGTTCACGGAGTCCCCCGGGCAACGCCTGTGACGGAGCCCACAAGATTTATATTCCGCTGCTGTTTTATTTACATGTTATGAACTTATTTTCGTCCATCGAGACGTATGCTATGTAAGACTTATTTATATTCGAACACCTGGCTTGTAATATGATGATGCTTCACTATTTGTCGTCACATGTATGAGAAAATGATCCTGGCATACATGTGATATTCACTCGGTTGTTCTTCGGAGAAACTGGGTGTGACAACGATAGGACCGGTTCAACACTTGGCTAACGGATGAAAGGTGGTTATGTACAACATCCAATATAGTTGCTGTCGGCATCATCGAGTACGGGCGTATGTGACGGGTTATTCGGGTAACCCTGCAGGTGTAAATTGATTATAATCGCCATCCCTCGTGGTCAGTGAGTACCACTTGTTCACTGTACCGTGACGTAGATAGAACAGACTAGTTGTCATGTTAAAATGTTGCTGATTGAAAGCTTTACATTGTTTGTTAATGATATGCTTTAGTTTAGAGCTAATCAAAGTTCTTTTCAACCTTAGGCAAAGCACATAAGAGAAATGTGTTTCTTGTTTAATTGCGGCTTTCTTATTTGTCTTAGCACGAGGTTTTCCACTAACCTGAGGCTAAAACTTAAAAGTAAGGTTCAACTAATTAGGCGTGTCTTTTGCAACATACTTTCCTATTTTACACTGCAAACCCAGCATGTAGAGTTTCATGTGTAGGTGAGACGGGTCAATCTTGCTGAGCCATCGTGCTCACTGCTTGTGTTTGAAACACTTGTAGGGTGCTATGAGGAGGAGGCTCCCGAGGAGGAGACGGACCCCCAATAGGGAAGCACCATCGAGTGGGAGCTGTGCATGCCACCATGTTAGTGTACGTGTGTGCTAGTGAGAACATGTTCACGGGCTGAACGTGAACTCTTTTGCTTAGTCTACACCCACGAGTGTAGGCTTAACGTTATTTTGATGTAACTATGTTCATAAACAAGTTCTATAATAAATTCACTTCCGCTTATTTATCGCCTTTTATGTGTGTTATCCAGTGCTGTCTATCGCAACACCCCTCAGCGTGAGCTTGGTTTGTCGGGACCATCGGGTCCGGGCACACGCCTGCCCCACCAAGTGGACAAAATGGTTATCTCTTACAGAATTCTAGTACAACACCAGCTTCCATTCAGCCTTGGGGAAATCTCCATTCAAAGTCCTTTATGGCAACACACCCAACCTTCTTGGTATCCCACAAGATACTCTCCGTTCAAATTCTGATCTCCAGAGCTGGTTACAGGAGAGATCTCTCATGCAAGACTTGGCCCGGCAATACATGCTCCAAGCTCTACATCGCATGAAGAAGTAGGCTGACAAGAACATATCAGAAAGATCATTCTCAGTGGGTACCTGGGTATATCTCAAGCTCCAACCCTACGTACAAGCCTCCCTATCGAGGCTCTCTTGCCAGAAGCTGGCGTTCAGGTACTTTGGGCCATTTCAAATCACAGATCGCATTGGATCAGTGGCATACAAACTCGCACTGCTTCCCTCGTCATCAATTCATCCGGTCTTCCATGTTTCTCAGTTGAAGGAAGCTCATCACCGCCCGTTCCAGGTCAGCTCCTCCCTCCCAGATGTCAATCTGACGTTGCAAGTCCCGCTTTGAATTTTGCAGGATCGTATCATCACTCGAGGGAACTCTACCCTTCGTCAAGTCTTGGTCCAATTGTCTCATCTTCCACAAGAGCTAGCAACATGGGAGTACTACAAGCATCTTCGTCAGTCATTTCCTCGAGCTTCTGCTTGGGGACAAGCAGGCTGCCAAGAGGGAGTGGATGTCAGCACAGCTTCTGTCCGCTGCCTGTAAAAGTCCCAAAAACTTGTAAATGGAAAACTTGAGTTGTGAATAAAGTTGAGTTCAATTTCAAGAAATGGGACTTGCAAAAACTTTTATAAACATGTGAATGTTGTCATGTGCAAAAGGTGTTTAAATCAGTCTTTGAACTAAATTGTTCATTTCAATCATAAGGTGGCCATTTCAAAAAGGGAGTTCCAAACTGTTAGTTTAAAAATCTTATTTGCAGTGGCCAACTCAAAAATCAGATGGTATATTCAAATTCTTCAGGTTCGAATTAGTGGGAATGCAAATTTTGAGAAAGTTTGGAGTTGCTTTGATATGTATGTCAAAGGGGCTTTGAATTTATTTGGAATTTGAATTCAAATTCGAAACTGAGGTAAACTTTGTGAACTTGCCAAATGGTTTTCAAATTTAAGCTCCTCATGACTGAAGTTGCAATGTGCCAAAAAAATGGAGATATTTGGAGAGGGAAAAGCAGTGGGACCCATTTGTCATTGAGATGGGCAGACTTGCTACTGAAGTCACCGGGTAATCTCTGTTTCTCACTGAAACCAACCGAAACAGCTAAACAGAGCGCCGGTGCAATCCACTCCAGAGTCCTCTGGCGCCACCTCCTGTTTTTCCTCGAGTTTTCTTGTTCTGATCACTACACCGTGAGTGCAACGGAGTTATTTCTCCTCTCCCAGATCGCTCTCGCCCTCGGTGGTCTGCTCCCGTGACAACACGACCGCCTCGGCCGCTCAGCTTCTCCCGATCGCCGGCCACCAACCGAGCCCCGGTTGCTCACGCTTGCCACACGTAAAAGCAGTGCCCGCTTGTCCTCTACCATGCTAGCCCCACAACCCCGACGTTCCTAGCTCGTGGAGTGCGCAAATCAACGATTGGCGCGAAGAACCAAAACTCACCGGCGGAAGTTCAACTCGGGTCACCATGGACAGCGAGCTACGGTCCTTGTCGTCGCCACTTTTCTACACAAAAGAGGTGTGCCTGCATGTCCTGATCGTGTAGCCGGAGGCTGTTTAGCGTTTGCTAGAACTGGTAGCAAGAATTTTGCCGTTTTCCAAAACCTAGTACTTATGGGTAGGGCTCGGTCTACCCCAAAATTTGAGTTGCACGGTCCACCAAAGCTCGAGTAAACTTGCACATATCTTCTACACTTATTAGCGCCCCTCCTCGATGAAGAACCAAGAAAAAACATCAAGAAATGAGGAAGTTCTAGCCGTTTCCTAGCCGCCGTTGTAAAAGTACCTCGGGTCACCGTGGAGCCACCGGTTGCCGGCCGTTTCACCAGCATTAGAGTCCATTTCTAGCTTCTACACCATCCACTGGTGCTCTAGAGCCAAAAGTCCGAGAGTTTGGTGAAGGATGGGGCTCGGTTGACCTCGCCGGAACCCTAGTGACGCACTGCCTCCGTCGCGCACCCCTCTCCGGGCATCGCCAGCCGCCGGAGACCGTGCCATCGAGTTCATCATGCCAAATTAGTGGGGGGCGGCAAGTTGGAGGCTGGGGTGGCCGGAAAGTTGGTTCCGGCGGCCCTCACCAGAGCACGCCGCCGCTGCCCTCTGTTTGACGTGAGGAAGAAGACGAACTGACGTGTGGGGCCTGCAGCCGAGTTTAAACATTTCCAGAATTTTCCTAATTTGGTTTAAACTTGGAAGAGCCATAACTTTGTGTAGGAATGTCCAAAAATTGTCAAATAAGTTTTGTTGGATTCCTATCAGAGAGTACTATCCAGGGGTGCAGCCCAATAATTACGAAAATTCCTGGATTTGGCTCATTAATTCACATAAGGAAAATATTGTAGGATTTATTCCAGGAGTGCTATTATTTGGAAAGTTCCCAATTTTGGACATGACATTCTTCCAAAAAATGCTTGAACTCCAGTAAAAAATTTCATAGGCATTGGACCTCATTTGCTGGGCCAAATGTGGTGTTAATTCTTTATGTCTCTGAAAATTGGAAAAATAGAACAGAGCTCATTTCAGTTCTCACCAAATTCTTGTAAAGGTCATATCTTGGTGTACGAAGCTCCAAATTTAGTGATTCAAATTGGGTTGGATACAGATTGAACAACTCTATCCAAATATGCATCCCAATTTGTATGAAAAACATTATTAAATTATGTAGAATTCTTTAAAGCTTTTCAACAAAAGAATTTTAGAGGGAGTTTGGTTCATCCAAAAATCCTCAAATTTTGCCAGAATATTCTTTAGGATCTTAGTTAGTTCCTGTAACAATTTCAGCTCATTTGGAGTTGATTTGGTTAGGAGAATTCTGTTTTAAAATTGCAGTGTTCAAATGAATACAGAAACAATTTCAGAGAATTTCCAAAATTTGGAAATTCAGTTATGGCCAATTCCTAGTTCCAAAATTCCTAGGGAACTTCATGCATGCTCCCTGAGCTATGATGGAAATTGTGGTTCACTTGAATTTGCATGAAATTGCAAGTTTATTCAGAAGTAATTCCTTTTTGCGTAAATGCTTAGGGAATTGTTCTGGATGAACTGCTCATTGAACAATTCTGAATTTTGGTCCAAAATGTCTTCTTGTGACAAGGAACTCACAGGAAAATTCCCAAATAAATTTGAGCTTTGGATCAGTATTTTGTGATACAACAGTCCTAGGGGAAAATGCAACAATTAGGAAGCACACATAGCATTTGATCACTTTACTTAACCCAAACCCAAACCCTAGCACCAGTGTCATTTTAAATTCTTAAACAGAGTTCCAGTTTTAAACTTGTCATTAGAACTTGGTTGCAAAAGCTTTGCAATTAAATACATATGCATATTCATAACGTGTAGCATCTACGTGAAGATCGTGAAGCAATTGAAGTGGAGATCAAAGAGGGAGGAAAGCGAGTGATCAAGCCACAAGTGGTCTTCACTAACTGAATAGATACTTAATAACCTGCAAAACCAAGGCAAGCTCCGGTTTGCATCTAGTTGTTTTATAAAGTTTTACTTTGTTCATTATTATGGTTTAGAGTTGGTATGTGCATTAAGTTAGGAATGTTTTATACTCCAAATGCATGACCAAAGAAGCCCTTGAGTCAAGGGTAGAAGTCGTATCCACGCTGTAGAATAATGCCATGCTAATTAGGTTATGACATCCGGTAGAAGTCGAGTAGTTGGAATCTACTCGCGAGCTATAGTTCGGGATCACACGTGTATGATTTAAAGAGGCAAACTAAAGTTTAAGTTTCCAAAGATGAGACCGGGCAGAGAGTGTAGGTAGCGACAAGACGAGGTCTTGGTTGAGTAGCTCAGCCTGTGTCGGTTAAGGACCGTTCTCGTGTGCGGCCCTGGGAGCAAGTATTGAGTTGTGTACCGGATGCTTACTGCTATATGGGACCCAGGAAACCGACCTACCTGGTTAACTGGATTGTAGAGGCATACCACATCGTCTCGTTAGACCCATGAGTTCGAGACGACGCGACCGGTTCTACAGTCGGGTGTCCTGCGAAAGGTTTCCACATATGACGTAATGAAGGACGCCAAATTTGGGTCTTCAGAGGCGGGCGTATGTGTCGAGTTATCCGTGCAGTGTTTATTCGAATCACCGTCCCTCGCGGTTATGAGTACCTCTTGCTCACTGCGCTGTGACGTAATAATCAAGTTGTGTGAGAACAGTTTGCAAGTTTAAAGTGCTGCTATGATAAATGGGAATTGCATGAAAACCATGTATGAAGTAGTGATAGAGCAAATTAAAGTTAATTTCCACCTTGGGAGAAGTAACATTGGAATGAAGCGTTTCTTGTTTGATTGTGGAGTTCCAATGTTGCTCGGCGCAAGGTCCGACTATGATGGCTAAAATCTGAAAGTTAAGGATGAACGTGTAGGCGAGTCTTTATGCAACTTATATGTTTATGTCTTAAGTTACCTTCATGAAGAGTTGTATGCTTTAGGAGAGACGGTTAAGTCTTGCTTAGCCTTTGTGCCCACTCTTGCTATATGAGTGGTTTTGCAGGTTAACATCGACGCTTATAAAGAAGGTTGTCCGGTGAGACTAGGAAACTTCCGAGTCAGGTAACACATGGAGAAACTTGCCGCTGCCATGTCTTCGTGTTGCTAGCGAGAGGAGTCCGTGGGCTGGACCTCCTGTCGAGTGCTCATTAGTTACTCAACGTGAGTTGATTGTAGTCTTCCGCTGTAGCTATTTGATGTAAATTATTTATAAAGAACATTTGTAAGCTTCCGCTTTTGATATATGTAATACAGTTTCCTTATATGTGTGCTGTTGGGTACCGCATAACACGGCACCACCCAATGCGATTCCCGGGCGAGTGGCACGGTCCTGTGACACGGGTGGCGGGGTCCCTCTCGGCGTGGTATCAGAGCTGCATTGGTAATAGCGCACGGAATAAGGATCGTATTACGACAAAAACTTAGGATACGGTGAGGAAACGGTATTAGGCCCAAATAAGGACTACTATACTAGCCTAATATGAAGGTGGCAACCTAAATTACTTGCTTATGTCAGAAAATCGTGCATCTTAGGACTTCATATGTCTTGGGGGTGCACGTAAGCGCTGTCCATCAGTGCGCACAAGCTGAAGGGTGGAGCCTCACGAGTGGCAGGTAACCCGGCCAGCTTTGGTATCCTCTACGACTCTTCATGTCGTTTAGTGTATTCGAGCAACGCCCTTCCCTGGCGTGCTATGGGCAAGTATGAGAGACCCCGTCATGTGGTTAGTAACGTGAACACGTAGCACAAGGCGTGTTTGGCTTGAGAACACCTGTGCGAGTGATGAAGGACGGGTGTACGAACTGTATTGGGACTGGGTTTGGTGTGCAGCCGGACCTGACGATTGTGTGTGACTAATCCAGGATTAACCATGAAATCATAGTACGAGTAGAACACGTTTGTGAGTGACCGTTTTAGTGCCACCTATGATACGCTTATGCCGGTATAATCCAGTTAGTATTTTCTTTTGGTGAGGCTACGTAGTACCGACATGATTCTTACGGTGCATCAACACCGTACTACACTTAATAATCTCTTCCCTATGTAGAAATGATTCATGAACTAAATTTCAACTAAAAATGGAAGTTTGAAACAAATATTAGTTACTGAACTCTTATTTTGAGCTAAGATTCAAATGAGGGAATGACTAGGCTTCAAAGATTTCAAAAACAGAGTGCTCTGTTTCTGGCAGGAATTCTTGCTAGACATTGACAGAGCATAACTCTGAGTAGCTTTAACCAATTAAGGTGTATGATGCAGTTCTGGAAAGATTTTTAGTGCTATACAACTTATATGTAGACCTCCAGAGCAAAATAACACATTTAGTTGGCAAAAAGTCCAGTTGAAAGCAAACTGTCCAGAACCAGGACAGCAGCAAAACCTCTCTGGACCTTTCTGGTTTTAATCCATAACTGTCAGTAGAAACTCCTTAAGGAGCCTATAATACACCGTTGGAAGTTTATGAAATGTGCAACATTGTTGTATTTCAAATTTTGTTCAGATTCTTATTGTATTTGCATATACAACTGTGATAAAGTTAGCCACATACAAAGGAGATGCTGGCAAATTTTATCCAGGAATTCTGTCAAATTTGGAAAATCATAACATTTTATCCAGAAAAGATCTAGAGGCATATGAATAAGAATTGGAAAGATACTGAAGTTTACTAAAACTTTGGTGTGGAACTCAAGTCAAGAATCTGTAGTTAACTTGAGTAAATTTTGGAGTTTGTGTGAACTGGTCAGGGTAGTCAAGCTGATTAGTTATCGTACTTAAGATTTGTCTAAACATGGATGTGGTTATGCTTTCATAAAGTTCATGACATGTTCATGTTTTTCTTATCTTTATTTACTGCTGGTATAGAATTCTGATTGACTAAAAATTTGTTTCGTGCAGTATGGTACGCGCACATTCTCAAATGGAGCTTGGAGGTTCAAGTCGAGGTGGGAATGACTCGACTTCATCACAAGAGCCCTCGCCAACCGGATTGGTGGAAATTATGGCGACGATGAATGAAACTCTCCAAACTCTAGTTCAGCAAGGAATAAATAGAGAAGCTCGACATCACATGCCAACCCCGAGCACTTATCTAGATTTCTTAGCGACACAACCGCAGGTATTCTCCAAAGCGGCCGACCATTGTGAAGCAAATCACTGGTTTAGTGTCATTGAGTCCAAGTTTGGGTTGATTCAATGTGATGACTTCCAGAAGCCTCTGTTTGCCGCTCAGAATTTTCACGGCTTTGCTGGAGCATGGTGGGCAGAATACCTTGCTATCCAACCAGAAGGGCATCGTGTCACATGGACGGAGTTCCAGGATGCATTTCGTGCTCGTTTCGTTCCTGCGGGCATCATACAAACAAGTCTTGATGAATTCTGGAACCTAAAACAAGGGGAAATGAGTGTTATTGAGTATGCGAAGGAATTTAATAGCCTAGCTCAATATGTTCCTGATTATGTGAAATCACCAGCCATGAAGGGTTATCATTTTTATCGAGGGCTAACTGCTAGGCTGCGATGTGAGTTGGCTCAAGTTAGCCAAAAGAATTCTGATGAGTTTGTTAGCTGTGCTATCACTCAGGAATATTGTTCCAATCTCTACCTTAAAGAAAAGAGGGAGAGGGACTCATCATAGGATGAATGAAATCATCTGCCTCAGAAGTATCGGTTGGTAATCCGTTCACCTTCCGGTCGAGAGGTTCCTCAAAAGGAGCAGTCATTCTTGGAGTATGACGACTCTAATACTCCACAGAGGTTTTATTTACCTCCACCGCAGCAACAACTTATTTCTTGTGCACCTCACTACCAACAGTGTGCACCAGAATATTATTCCCCTCAAGATATTGAAGATGATCAAGGTGATTTCTCAGCTGAACCGAGTGCTATCCCACTTCAAATTGACAATGAACACAACGTCAATGAAGCAACTGAAAGGAGCAGCAACAGAATGTCTGGGGGTCCAGTTCTAAATAATGATCTTGGACAGCAAAGAAAAGCCATGTCCAAAGTAGGAATTGTTAATTATGCATCAGTCGATGATCTGCCCAAGGGAGGATCTGTTCTTGCAGGCAGGTTCACCTTAAATGACAAGCCGGTTGTCATTCTATTCGACTCTGGTGCAACACATAACTTCATTAGCAAGGCGACGGTGATCCGCGATCAGATTTCTATAATTATCACCAAGGGTTCTTACTTTATTCATTCGCCAGGTGGAGACATATCGACTAATGAAGTCGTTTCTAGAGCACCACTATGTTTGGGTGGAAAAGTTTATCCTACCACCCTCATTATTCCCAAAGATCAAGGAATCGATGCCATATTTGGAATATCATGGTTAAGTTTCCATAGGGCTGTTCTGGACATCGAGAACCGGAGCGTTCCTTTGGACTCTCCACTTCACGGACGTGATACATTGTATCTCGGAAAAGCTGTTTCCAAAGTCCCAGAAGTATGTAATGCCAAAGCTTGCAAGTTGGAAGACATTCCAGTAGTCCGTGAATATCCGGACGTGTTTCCCGAAGATCTTCCAGGCTTACCACCTGAGCGCGAGGTGGAATTAAAAATAGAATTGATACCGGGAACCATGCCGATCTCTCAGAGACCATACAAAATGCCTTCGAATAAATTAGCTGAACTGAAGGAGCAACTCAAAGATCTGACGGAAAAGGGGTTTATTCTTCCAAGTTCATCACCATGGGATTGCTCGGCTTTATTTGTGAAGAAGAAGGACAAGACACTGATGCTATGCATTGATTATCGTCCGTTAAATGCTGTGACGATAAAAAACAAGTATCCACTACTAAGAACTGATATTATCTTCAATCAGCTAGTGGGTGCTAAAGTCTTCTCCAAAATGGACTTAAGGTCAGGATATCATCAAATCAAGATTCGTGCGGAGGATATCCCGAAAATAGCATTCTCGACAAGATATGGACTCTATGAGTATCTTGTCATGTCATTTGGGTTGACCAATGCTCTGGCTCACTTTATGTATCTTATAAACTTGGTGTTCATGCCGGAGTTAGATCAGTTCGTCGTGGTATTCATCGATGATATCTTGGTCTATTCCAAATCAGAAGAGGAACACGCTAAACATTTGCATATTTTGCTCTAACGATTGAGAGATCACAAGCTCTATGCGAAGTTTAGTAAATGTGAATTCTGGATCAACCAAGTGCCGTTTCTTGGACATATTATTTCAGTGGAAGGCATCGCTGTTGATCCAAGCAATATTGAACAAGTGCTGAAATGGAAGTCTCCAACATCAGTCCATGAAGTTTGTAGCTTCTTAGGTTTGGCGAGATATTATCGGAGGTTCATCCCGGGCTTCTAAAAAATCTTTAAACCTATGACGGAGCTACTGAAAAAGGGCATCAAATATGATTGGAGCAAGCCATGTGAGGAAGCTTTTCAGGCATTGGTTAAACACCTCACAACAGCACCAATTCTAGCTCAACCGGATACAACCAAGCCTTTTGATGTTTATTGTGATGTGTCCGGCATCGGACTTGGTTGTGTACTCATGCAAGGAGGACGCGTGGTCGCATATGGATCATGGCAATTATGGAATCATGAACAACATTATCCAACTCATGATCTCGAGCATGCTTCCGTGGTGCTAGCTTTGAAGATGTGGAGACATTAACTATTGGGAAATCTAGTTCATCTCTACACCGACCACAAAAGATTGAAGTACATATTCACTCAAAAAGAGTTGAATATGCGACAACGGCGATGGTTGGAACTGATCAAAGACTATGAGATTGAAATTCATTATCATCAGGGCAAAGCAAATGTGGTTGCCGATGCACTCAGCCGGAAATCTCATATTCATAGCCTGACCATTACGCCGATAGAAGAGGAAGAACCGAGTCTCTACTTGGTTCCCTATGGAGCTCTACATGACCTAGCTCTCATACCCACATTAAAAGAGGAGGTTATGAAAGCTCAAAAGCGAGACAAGGGCATGTGTCATATTAAAAGGAGACTGAAGAACGGGGAGATGAAATGTTTCCGGTTAGATGATGAAGATACCTTATGGTTCAAGGACCGGATAGTCGTACCCCGTGATATGAAGCTGCGGAAGAAAATTTTGGATGAGGCTCACTTATCCAAATTTTCTATTCATACGGGCAGCAATAAAGTGTTCCAAGACTTCCGGAAGAAGTTTTGGTGGACACGTATGAAACGCGAAGTTGCAAAGTACGTTTCAGAGTGTGATACGTGTCATAGAGTTAAGGCCGACCATGTGAACAAGTCGGGCCTGCTGCAACCACTGCAAATACCGGCATGGAAGTGGGAAGACTTGAGTATGGATTTCATCATCGGGTTGCCGATGACCTCCCACCACCATGATTCGATTTGGGTGATCGTTGACCGGTTAACCAAATCAGCACGCTTCATCCCGGTGCATACCAAATACAATGCCAAGCAGTATGTCACACGACCCCACGGTCTTGTCGAGCCAGGATCACGCTGTGGGGTACTGCGTTGCACAGCACTGGATAACGCACATCAAAGATACAAAGCGGAAGAAAAGTTTTATTACATAAAAAAGTTTATGAACATTTGTACAACAAAATATGTTCAGTCTACACTCACGGGCGTAGACTATGCATCGAGTTCACGTTCAGCCATTGAACGTGTCCCCGCTAGCATTCACACACACTAACACGGTGGAGTGCACGACTCCCACTTGATGGGGTTCCCCTCCTGGGGTTTCGTATCCTCCTCGGGAGTCCCTTCCTCATAGACCCCTGCAAAAGCTTCAAACACAAGCAGTGAGCATGATGGCTCAGCAAGACTGACCCGTCTCTCCTATACATGAAACTTCTATATGAAGGGTATAGGGTACATGAGGTAAATAATTTGCAAAGGACTCGCCTAATTATTTGGACCTTACTTTCAATGTTTTAGCAGCAGGTAGTGGAGAACCCTACGCTAAGGCACATGAGAGAGCCGCAATCAAACAAGAAACACATTTCTCTCATGTACTTTGCCCAAAGTTGAAAAGAACTTTAATTAGCTCTAAACTACAACAAGACATTAACAAGCAAGATATACCTTTTCAATCAGCAAACTTTTAACATGAATCTAGCCTATTCTCTCTACGTCACTGTACAGTGAACAAGTGGTACTCACTGACCGTGAGGGACGGCGATTATAATCGATTTACACCTGCAGGGTTACCCGAATAACCCGTCACGTACGCCCGTACTCGATGTTGCCTACAGAAACCATCATGGACGTCGTATGCAACCACCTTTCACCCGTCAGCCAAATGTTGAACCGGTCCAATCGTCCCGAGTAAGAGGTCTCTGCGCGTGCATCCACAGTGCCGCCAGCCGATTTACACCTCGAGCTCTCAACCCACCCTCTGAACAACCAGCTATGCCTCAACACCCAGCTACCCGAGTTACATCGGTTTCCCGGTTCCCATATAGCCGGTAGGTCTTCGGTACTGTTCTAGCTTGTTCAACAGGCCCGCACACGGCTCGGTCCTCAATCGACACAAGCGGAGCTATAGCACCCAGGCCCCAAAGTCCTGATGCCCTTACTCTCCGCTCGGTCTCATATTTCTCACCATGTGTTTCATTTGCTATCTTTACCCGAGTCGAGTGCCTCTAGCCTATCCTCGCGAGTAGTTCCAACTACTCGACTTGTACCGAATCCTACTCTATTTTAGCATTGCAGTAGCTAAACGGGGTTTTCAATACTAATCCCATCCCATGATTTTCTTTTCTATGCAATTGGGTTTCAAACAAGACTCTAATTCAAGAAGTAAGTGGTGCTCAAAGTAAGTTCTTCAAAACAATAAAAATTTATAAAAAGGGTTAATGCAAACCGGAGCTTGCCTTGCTGCTCTTGGTCATAGGCTAGCTGCTCTTCCGGAGTGACGAAGTCTAAGACTTCGGGTTCCTCCTCAACCTTAGCGACTACATGAGATAACATGTATATGTATCAATTTAAATGCATTTGAATTGACTTTAAACTTGTGAAGACTATAAGTCTTACTAGACAGACCCAATGACTCTGAAATTTTTACTGTAGTTTGGTTACAACCTAAACAGAGACTTGGCCAAGTTCTATTTGCAGCAAAGCTCATTTGAGCATTCCACAAATAATTATGTACTTGACCTCAATTGGAGCTCCTAGGGTGTTCTAGGGATTTTCATGGAGCAATCCATGACTTTCTGGAAACTAGATTTTCAGAGGGTTCTACTGGAGGTTGTCTCACTTAATTTGAAGGTTCCTAGCTAAACATATGAGCTAAACAAGTTCAGAGAAATTCTAAAAATGTTTCTGGACATTTTCTATTTTCTCTGGAACAGTTTTATTAATCACACCATTAGGTGGATCAAATGAGCTCAAATGGATCTGAAATTTTTATGGTATCTCAGGGATATTTTGGTGAACATCCCAGCAGAATTTCAGAATTTTCCTCTGTGGCGGACCGGAATCCGCTCATCCAGGATCGCAGAGGGTGGTGCCGCACGATGCGACACCCGACAGCACACGTCATAAGAACATATTATATTACATGGGAACACAAACTGAATGTACAAAGTAGTACACTTCTCAGTTACAAACTAGGGTCTTTTATTACACACTGGAAGTTTCTTTTGTACAACTCACGCCCGCCTATCTAGCAAAAGTCGGTTGCTCAGCCCTAGGGCAACCCACACTAGCTGCACGTCTCAGCTCAGCGCAGCGTGTACGGCTCCCACTCAGCCGTGGTCCCCGATGGAGGGTAACCCTCGCCGGTGGACTCGTACTCTGAGTCCGTGGGTGGCTCCTCACCTGAAAAACACTTAAGCAGCAACCGTGAGCACGAAGGCTCAACAAGGCTTAACCGACTCACCTAAGCATGAAACTCTACATGAGGTGTACCATGACATAGGATAGCAATGTTGCAGCAAATGGACACGCCTACAAGTTCATCCTTAGTTCATGTTTTAGCAACAAGTTAACGGTTCATGAAGCTGAAATTTAGTGAGCAATATTTGGTGGCACACATGTAGCAATACAATTATATCATAACAGCAATATGGAATCATAACATTTCATTCATTAGTCTACGTTACGACGCAGTGAACAAGCGGTACTCGTCACCGCGAGGGACGGAGAATCGACTCGATATACACCTGCAGGGAAACCCAAATAGCACGTCACGTACGCCCACCCGTGGAGCTGCACAGCACGCTCACTCGATGTCGTACGGGACAACCTTTCACCCAACAGCCCAAACGTCGAACCGGTCGCACCGAAACGAGCAGGAGGTTCCCCACACGGAGCATCTCTCTATGCCCGTTGGAAGATTTCCACCTTGCTGCCCTCAACCTACACCTATAAATCGGTGTGCTATGCCTCGACGCCCGGAGGTTTAGGCTACATCGGTTTATCGGGGCCCATATATCCGATATGCCTTCGGTACGTTCAATACTTGTTCAGCAGGGCCGCACACGGCTTGGTCCTCAATCGACATGGACAGGGCTGCGCACACAAGACTTCCTCTTGCTGCGCCCTAGCCCCTGCCTAGTCTCATTTTCATTACTAAAGTGATCTCCCATCACTCGAACCAAATCCGTGTGTCCCGGCCTATCTCGCAAGTAGATTCCAACTACTCGACTTGTACCGAAGTCCTATGAATTATTAAGCATAGCCTGTCTACTCGAGATCTTAGACACTACCCTCACTCTTATGGAAAAATTCTGGTCATGCAAGTGGGGTTCCATCCATCCTATACCTAATGCACAATCATACTTCATATGACTCATGTAAACAAAGTAAAACTTATAAAAAGGTTAATGCAAACCGGGGCTTGCCTTGTTGCTGCTGGTCAGTAGTTAGCTCTTCTTCCGGAAGGAGGAAGTCCAGCACTTCCGGAGTCTCTTCTTCAGTGACTACACGTTTAATGAAATACTACATGTTAATGAATATGCATACAAGTTTATTGTAATACTACTGCTATTAGTTCTAATCACCAGTTTCTAACAACTGGAACTCTGTTTAAGAATTTAAATATGAACTGGGTGTTGGGGGTTTGGGCTTAGACATAAGCATATGGTTAAGTGCTAAGTGGTTTCCCCCCTTTTCCATATTAATCCCTCAAGTGGTTAAACAGGACAGGGTGATCCAGAGCTCCAATGGAGCTGATAATTTTTGTGTAAGTTCCTTGTCACAAGAAAACCCTCTGGACCACAATTTAGCACTTTTCATTGACTGGGTTGTGCAGAATAATTTTCTTAGCAATTAAGGAAAGAAGAATTAATTCTGAGGTAATACCCCTGTTCATGCCCAACTTAGTGAACTACAATTTCAATTATAGCTCATAGAGTTTGCATGAATTTTCCTAGCATTTTTGGAGCTAAGATTTGCCCAGAACTGAATTTCCAAGTTTTGGAGACTCTGAAAATGTTTCTGTATTCAAATGAACACAGCACCTTCAAATTTGAATTGCTCTGACCAAATCAACTCCAAATGGTCTGAAACTTTTACAGGGGTTCACTATTGTCCTAAAGAATATTCTGGCAAAATTTGGGGATTTTTGTATGCACCAAACTCCCTCAAAAATTCTTTTGCTGAAAAGTTTTAAAGAATTTTCCAGAATTAATTAATAGGTTTCATACAAATTGGGTTTCAGATTTGGATTGTACTATGTTAGAGGAATCCAACAAAATTTGTTTCATAATTGTTGGATTCTCCTACCCCAAGTTGTGGTCCTCCAAAGTTTGAACTACAAACTGGACATTTCAAAATGTTTAAATGTCTACCAGTGGGTCCCACCCGGCGTCTTCTCCTTCCTCGCGCCAAACAGGGGTCCGCGGCGGCGCACTCTGGCGAGCGTCGCCGGAACTGCTTTCCCGGCCGTCTCCCGACCCCAAACTCGCCGCCCCGCCCTAACTCACGACGCTGAACTCATCTCGGGGTTCGCCGGCGGCCGTAGCTCACCGGAACAGGGCTCCCGACGGTGACCGCGGCGGTTAGAGTTCCGGCGTGGTCAGGAATGCGTTACAATGCATCAAAACGATCGGCAAAGGGTCGGAGAGCACTGCAGGAGCTCGGGGGTGATGAAAATGGCCGCCAAACCCCATGAAAGAGTCGGCAACCTAGAGCTCCACGGTGAACCGAGCTATTATTCTATGGCGGCCCGAAAAACAACCCAAACCTGGCCATTTCTGGGTCATTTCCCTTGATTCTTGGTCGAGGAGGGCCATTAGGGAGTGAGGAAGGTGTGTGTAGGCTCACCCGAGCTGGTTTGGCCGGTGCAGCTAGAATTTCGGGGTAGACCGAC
This sequence comes from Neostapfia colusana, assembly GCA_030760725.1. Lineage (NCBI taxonomy): Eukaryota > Viridiplantae > Streptophyta > Magnoliopsida > Poales > Poaceae > Neostapfia > Neostapfia colusana. Next base: position 59,807,764 of record JASWHV010000006.1, on the reverse strand, counting down.
CCCTACCCGGTTGCACTGGTTCTCGGGATTCTTAGGAATTCTCAGCGCATGGTCTATCAATGGCTAGGAGGGTTGCAGCTATAAGATCTGGAGACTAAGGCGCACCTTTTCCTTGTAGGAGTCCGTCGGTGAAACTGGCCGTGGCGTGCTGTCCACGGGGAGCAGTCCTCGGCTTTCCGCCGGTGGCCTGAGTTCTCAGTGGCGATCATCGATTTGTGGTCGAATGCGGTGCTAACACCGCGAGGTGGTGGGATGGTTAGCTAGATCACACGCTGGTTCTCCCTTTTTGTGTTGGCGGCTCGGGCAAAGGCCGAGCAGACGGCGGCGTGCAGGGGAGAATCGGGGGAGCGGCGCCGGTGACCGAACAGAGCCGGGGCTCGCTGTTTTGCAAAGAAGCACGCGTACGTCTCGGTGGCTTGGCGAGGGGGTCATGTAGAGGAGAGGGCGCGCTGTTTCCCGGCTGCGAGCGCGAGCGACGGGAACCAGGAGGTGGCCGCTCGGCCGGTGGTGTGCTCGCGGCAGCTGGCTGCGCTCGGTTGACTGAGAAACAGAGAGAATACTTGGGGGCTAAGTCTATTCGACCCAATGACATGTGGGCCCCACTGGTCAGTGCTCTCCCACCTCTCAAATGATCTCCAAAACTTGACAAATGATGAATTCAATTGTTGGGAGTCTCAAACTGAGCTACATTGGTATGGTTTGGCAAATTTCCCTCAAATTCAAATGTATATTTGAATTCTTTGCATATTTGGATCCTTTTTGGAAAAATGGGTAGAAAACCTTTTCAAAAATTATTGAAACTCTGCCTCCCCACTAATTTGGACCTGAGGAATCCAATTATGCACTTTGATCCTTGTTTTAGATGCTGCAACCATGAATTTGAATGCAACAGTTTTGAATCACCCCCTCATGTGTCATGTGTAAAATTCCCACTTTGTGAAAGTGTAGGATTCCCCTCTAACCACTCTTTTGATGGAGGTTACTTGCTCTTCCCACTTTTTCACCATCTATCCACAACAAGAACTGTGGTGTGGTGAGGTGAAGAAATGTTTTTGCAAGTCCCTTTTCTTGGGCTTTTACATCCCTCCCCCCTTAAAAGAATCTCGTCCCGAGATTATAAAGAGAGATATAGCGATGTAGTAGGAACTTACCCGTGTTGAGAAGCCATGAACTCCGGGTAATTTGAGCGAAGGAACTCCTCGCTCTCCCACGTCGCTTCTTCGGCGGTGTGGTTGCTCCAGAGTATTTTGTAGAACCACAACGTTCTGCTATGCGTGCTTCGGGCTTTCTCATCAAGAACGGCCACCGGATACTCATCATATGTTAAATCCGGTTTCAGCTCGCCGATGTCTTCGGTAGTAACAGCGGCGGTATGTTTTAGACATTTTCTCAGCTGGGAGACATGGAAAATATCATGGACACCAGCAAGAGATGCCGGTAGCTCCAATCTATACGCTGCTGGTCCACACTTCTCGGTGATAGCGTAGGGTCCAATGAAACGGGGAGCGAGCTTCCCCTTCACACCGAACCGGTGCACACCCTTCATCGGAGACACGCGGAGGTACACGTGTTCCCTAACGTCAAAGTGCAATGGTCTACGCCTCTTATCAGCGTAGCTCTTCTGCCGGGATTGAGCGGCCTTCAAGTTAGCTTGAATCACCCGAACACGCTCTTCGGCGTCGTTCACCACATCAACCCCGAATGTGACCCTTTCACCCGACTCGCACCAGTTTAATGGGGTGCGGCATTTACGACCGTAGAGAGCTTCGTAGGGTGCCATCTTGATACTCGCCTGATAACCGTTGTTGTACGAGAATTCCACCAATGGTAGACGATCATCCCAGTTCCTACCATGGTGGATGGCACATGCTCTCACCATGTTTTCTAATACTTGATTCACCCTCTCTGTTTGCCCATCTGTTTGAGGGTGATTGGCGGAGCTCCTAATCAACTTAGTACCCAATGCAGCGTGTAGCTGCTCCCAAAAGCGAGATACAAATAATGCACCTCGATCTGAGACAATGGTCTTGGGTACCCCGTATAGGCATAGAATCTTTGCTATGTATAGCTCCGCATATTTGTCGGCATTGTAACGTGTATTCACCGGGATGAAGTGAGCTGTCTTGGATAACCGATCAACGATTACCCATATGGAATCATGCTTGTTGGATGTTAGGGGTAATCCCACAATGAAATCCATGCTCACATCTCCCCATTTCCATGCCGGGATCTTCAGGGGTTGCAACAGCCCTGATTTCTTCATGTGATGAGCTTTCACTCGTCTACACGTATCGCACTCAGATACGTGCTTCGCCACCTCCCGCTTCATCCGTGTCCCTTTTTCAAATCTTGGTACATTTTGTTGCTGCCCGGATGAATGGAGTATTTAGACAAGTGAGCTTCATCGAGGATCTTCTTTCTCAACTCCATATCCCGGGGTACGACTATGCGGTCGTTGAACCATAGCGTCCCCTCATCATCCTTCCGGAAACATTTAATCTCTCCATTGTCTATCCATCTCCGGAGATGTGTCATGCCATTATCATCTTTCTGAGCTGCAATGATATCTTTCCTAATGGTAGGGATGAGGGCAAGGTTGTACAGCGATCCATAAGGAACCAAGTATAAACTTGGCTCTTCCTCCTCCACCGGTGTAATGGTGAGGTGATGGACATGTGATTTCTGACTCAGTGCGTCGGCAACCACATTTGCCTTGCCGGGGTGGTAATGAATCTCAATTTCATAATCTTTGATCAATTCTAACCACCTCCGTTGCCTCATGTTCAGCTCCTTCTGGGTGAAAATGTATTTCAAGCTCTTGTGGTCGGTGTAGAGATGCACCAAGTTCCCCAGGAGATAGTGCCTCCACATTTTTAGCGCCAACACCACGGCAGCAAGCTCCAGATCATGAGTCGGATAATGCTGCTCATGGTTCCGAAGTTGGCGTGAGCCATAAGCGACCACGCGTCCTTCCTGCATCAACACGCAGCCAAGCCCAATACCGGATGCGTCACAATACACGTCGAAGGGCTTTGTTGTATCCGGTTGAGCTAAGACCGGGGCTGTGGTGAGATGCTTCACCAATGTTTGGAATGCTCCTTCACACGCCGTGTTCCAAACATATTTCGTCCCTTTCTTCAACAATTCTGTCATCGGCTTAGTGAGCTTGGAGAAGCTTGGAATGAATCTCCGATAGTATCCCGCTAACCCGAGGAAGCTTCTGACTTCATGGACTGAAGTGGGGGCTTTCCATTTCAGCACTTGCTCTATTTTGCTTGGGTCAACCGCAATGCCTTCTGCTGAGATGATATGTCCCAAGAATGGCACTTGGCTGATCCAAAACTCGCATTTACTGAACTTGGCGTAGAGCTTGTGGTCTCACAATCGTTGAAGAACGATCTGCATGTGTTCGGCATGTTCGGCTTCTGTCTTGGAGTAAACCAAGATATCGTCGATGAACACTACCACGAACTTGTCCAGCTCCGGCATGAACACTGAGTTCATGAGATACATGAAATGGGCTGGAGCGTTTATGAGACCAAAAGACATGACGAGATATTCGTATAAGCCATATCTCGTCGAGAACGCCGTCTTCGGGATATCCTCCGCCCGGATCTTTATCTGATGATATCCAGAGCGAAGGTCCATCTTCGAGAACACACTTGCCCCCACAAGTTGATCAAACAGTATGTCGATGCGGGGCAGTGGGTACTTATTCTTGATGGTGACGGCGTTGAGCGGCCGGTAATCCACACACAGCCGTAGGGTTTCATCCTTCTTCTTTACAAACAGCGCCGAGCATCCCCAAGGCGAGGAACGCGGTCTAATGAAACCCTTACTCAACAGATCATTGAGCTGTTCCTTCAGTTTGGCCAGCTCATTTGGAGCCATTTTATATAGTCTCCTTGATATGGGCGTAGTCCCGGGTGCAAGTTCAATCTTGAACTCGACGTCCCGCTCAGGTGGCATGACCGGAAGATCATCCGGGAACACGTCAGGATACTCCCGGACTACGGGGATATCTTCTAACTTGAGAGCTTCAGCATTATTAATTGCTAAAACTTCCCGGACTGGCGTGTCTAACACCATGGAATGCGGATGGTGGAATGGAGAATTTAAGTGAACCGTCCGTGTCCGAGTCTCTATGACAGCGCCATGGTATTGTAGCCATGACATCCCTAAGATTGCATCAATCTTTTGCCCCATAAGGATTATCAAAGTGGTGGGATATAGTTTCCCACCTAAGCACAGAGGTGCCTTTGGAATCATCATATTAGCTGAGATCTTCCCTCCCGGTGAGCAGATCATATAAGTGCAGTCGGTTGGGAAGACTTGCATTTGATGCTTAGCCACATAGGATGCACTTATAAAGTTGTGGGTTGCACCAGAATCAAATAATATGACGATGGCTTGATGGTTGAGAGTAAACGTACCCGCCAGCACGTTGTCTCCCTCTGGGGCGTCCTCGTTGTCGAGGTTGCGGACGCCCCCAGTCCGCTGACCAACCTTCCTCACCGGAGGTCGGCCTCGAGCACCGCCCTGGAACTGGGCTTGCCCGCTGCTCTGCTGCCCCTGGGGACAGTCCTTCGCGAAGTGGCCCGCCTGGCCACACGTGAAGCAGGTGAAACGGGGCGGTCCCCCGCTGATCGGTGGACGGAATCCTGGGGCGCGTTGTGGCGGTGGGAACGCCCGGGGTACTGTCTGCTGCTGCTGCTGCTGTCTTGGTGGTGGCATCGGCGGTCGGAACGGGGGTGCTTGGAACGAACGTCCCCCGAACTGTTGAGGCCGCGCCGGCGGTCGCCACTGCTTCCCAGATGGTGTCCGATACACCATACGGTACTTCTGGGGAGCGCCACTCCCACCGCTGGGTGGAGCGCTGCGCTTCCGCTGCTCAGCTGCCAACTCCCGCTGAGCATCCTCTTGCATGATCGCGGCATTGACTAAGTCGTTGAATGTGCCGCGATTCCACTGAACGAGATGTGTCTTCATTTCGGGGTGTAACCACCGATAGAAGTGTTCCCGCTTCTTCTCCTCAGTGGAGATATAGTCTGACGCGTACTGCGCCAGATGGTTGAAGGCACGGGAGTAGTCGTGGGCACTCCTCCCGCCCTGCTTCAGTTCCAAAAATTCTTGGAACGTCCTCTTCATGATCCCGGGAGGGATATGATAGGCGCGGAATGTGAGGACCACCCCGTGGTTCACCCACTCCAGGATCGCATAGGGTGGTGCCGTGCGATGCGGCACCCAACAGCACACACGAAAAGAATCAAGGGTAACATACAACTTTTATTTGATATAAAACAGCGGAAGTCTTTTTACAAAACCTATTCATACAGCGGAAGTAATATACATATAAGGCCTCTCATCCTAGCTATGCAAAAGTGCAGCCGTCCAGCCCGGGGACGCTACACACTAGCAGCATGGAACCGGAGAATCACGGCGGCGTGCATGGCTCCAGCTCGGCCGTGTACCCCGACGGGGGCATCGCCTCGTCCTCGGAACCTTCCTCATACCTCTCACCTGCACACAGCTCAAATATTGCAACCGTGAGCACGAAGGCTCAGCAAGTCCTAACCGTCAACCCTAAGCATGGAACTCTACGTGCAAGGGTATGTAAGATAGGAAAGGATTTTTGCAATAAAGACACGCCTATAAGTCGGTCCTTACTTTCAGTTTAATAGCAGCAGATTCATGTGCCTTAAGCAACCCTCACATCGGAAGTCCACAATCAAACAAGAAACGCTTTCCCCCGATGTGGAGATGCCCAAAGTGGAATGTAAACTTAATTAGCTCTATATCTACAACAATCAAGGTATTCAAGACATTAAGACCAATACAGCATTTTCAGTTGGCTTATTTCACTTCTTACTACGTCACAGCGCAGTGAACAAGCGGGTACTCAAATAACCGCGAGGGACGGTGATTGCAATCAAGACACACCCGGATAACACGTCACATACACCCACTTTCAGAAGCGTGATTCCACACCCCTTCCTACTCTGTTGTATGCAACAACCTTTCAAAGGCAACCCAAATGCCGAACCGGTCCATCCGTAACGGGTAGGAGGTCCCCGCGTGGAGCGTGACTGTGCCCACCGGCAGATTTACACCTTGCTACCCTCAACCCACTCCTAAATACGGTTGGGTAAGCCTCGACACCCAGGTTAACCAATTACATCGGTTTCCTGGTTCCCATATGCCAGTATGCATCCGGTACTGTTCGATACTTGTCCAGCAGGGCCGCACACGGACGGTCCTCAACCGACACCAACAGGGCTACGCACGTGAGACCTCTGCTCACTGCTTCCTATCCCCCCTGCTGGGTCTCATTTTCATAACTCGAGCCATTATCTACCTCTTTTCTTCCCGTGTGATAAGTACTATCTCGCGAGTAGCTTCCAACCACTCGACTTCTACCGAGATCCTATACATTAGCATGGCAATCTCTACTCGTCGGTTTGTAAACTACCCAACCCTTTATAGGATTTAAAGAGGCTATGCAAGTGGGGTTTCAATCACCCTAACTCTAATGCAAACATTCACCCTAGACATAAATGATACAAATAAAAACTTTATAAAAGGTACTTAAGTGCAAACCGGGGCTTGCCTGGTTGCGAGTTAAACGGAAAGTCAGCTTCTGGTGGGAGGACGTCCAACGGCTCCGGCGTATCCTCAACTTCGGTCACTATTATGAAATGTAATAAAATACATGTATAAGTATTAAGGATTTATAAGAATTGGACTTCTACTCATAGCTACTGCTATTTAAAATCCTTAATTGGCTTTGGGATTTTCACAGTGGATACTAGACTCTCTAAGGATGATTTGAGCCAAAGTTGGAGACACGTCATTGCACAATGTAGTCTTTAAAATTCCTACAAGTACAATGCTTATCTGTATTTTGAGCCCAAATCAGGAGCTTTGACCTAGCTAGAATTGGAAGATCTGATTAGGGTCAGTCTCCATGGTTCTAACAAAATTTGTTTCACCATTTTTGGAGCTACCATCAGAGAGATATGAATTTTTGAACTTAAACAGGAGTTCTGAAAAAAAAAACTTCTGTTTAAATTTGAATTCTCAAATAGAGGCTGAACTTGAGAAGGTAATCTGACCTAGCAAATGACCTCCAATGCAGCCCAAATTTTTACTGGAGATCAGTATCTATGAAGAGGATTTGCTACCCAAATTTGGGAATATTTCATAAAGAATTGCTCCTGTAATAAATCCCTAAAGGATTTAATAAAAACAATTCTACAGAAATTCCTGGGCATTTTCATAGTCAAAATTTGGTTTCTCTGTGAAGCACTCCTCATGAGGAACCCAACAAAATTGGTCTCACTCTTTTTGGAGTTTTCTACACAAAGTTATGGCCTTGTAAAGATCAGCTAATTCCTGGAATTATTTCTCTAATAGAAACTTCAAATAATTGGGCTGGGCCCACTGTTTTAAATCGGACCAGTGAGATTTCGGCAACACCGGGGGCTACGGGGTTATTCCCGCGCAGCCGCACCAGATCCGGCGCCACAAACCGATCCTCGCTCGAACCCGGAGGCTGACCGGTGGGACCGGCCCTCCTTCGTCTTCCTCGCGCTGCCCGCGCCTTCCGCGGCGGCGCACGCCGGCGAGGCTCGCCGGGATGGGATTCCTGTGGTCCAAACTTCGCCAAACTCGCCGCCTGTGAGTTCTACACCGTGCTGAACACGATGGTGGGGTCGGGAGCCGATGACAATGGCCGGAAAGGTGCTTGCACCGGCGACCATGTCGAATCTTACTTCGGCGACCTCGCTCTCCCTTAACAGTGGTACTTTCGGGCTAGGGTTGGCTCTAAAAGCACCAGTGTCCCATGGACATCCTCGACCCATAACTCGCTCTCCCTGAAACCCACCGGAGATGGGACCTCACCGGCGACCTGAGCCCGCAAAACTCCGGCGGCGACAAAAACTCGAAGAACTCCTTCAGTTCCTGATGGTTTCCGGCACCGTTTGAGCGAGAAGGGTCGCAGGGATCTAACAAAGCTTCTCCTAGACCAGTATGAGCTCTAGCTATCGCAACGCGAAGAATTTGATTGTAAACCGAGAAGTGTTGCTATGAACTAGGGTTTGGTGAAACCTGAAATTCTCACTACTCGGTTGATCAATCATCCTGAGGCTTTCGGTAACACGATCTATGGACAACGACGCACCTTTCTTGTGCAGGGAAGGGGCGGTGAAGTTCGCTGTAGCGCGCTGTCCACGGTGAACCGAACGGAGTTCCGCAGAGTACCTCCGATCGCCGGCGCCAATCTCTGGTTTGCGCGTAGCACGAGCTAGGAAGCTTAGGGAAAAGAAAGGTGGAGGTTGAAGCACTCTCTTGCGCTTCTTTTTGCGGTTTGGGGCTCGATCACCCGAGCTCGGAGGGCGGTGGTTGATCAGAAGGAACCGAGCGGCGAGGTAGCTCACGGTCCTGGTCGGCGCTCGGGCAGAGAAACTGAGGAGGCTACGGATAACGGCAGAGAGGAGAAATAGAAGTGCACTGCAGCCCTGATCGCCCACGCGCACCGACTTGGCCTTGGGGCCAGCGAGGAAGCAGCTCGGTGGAGGCAGCCGTCGATCGGTGGCGCGCGGTGAACAGCCGAGGAGGAAAAACAGGGTCGGTTCATTTGCTGTGTCTGGCTGACAGTAGGGACCCACCTCCCCCTTTGTTTAGTCAAATTTCCCTGATATTTTTCATCAGCTACTCAACATTAAAAGCTTTACTTCAACCCCAAGTTATAGTTTGAATTTGCAGAATTCAAATGGTTTGAATTCTGGTGTAGAATTTGAATGTAGTTTGGTCATTTAAATTTAAAAATGAGTTTGAATTCTCCACTTTGTATTGCCTCAAAAATATAGCAAACCAGTTCCAAAATTTCCAATTTTTGGCATGGCTGCTTATTAAAAGGTGGAGAACACATTTGTGAACCCCAATTTTCAAATTGAGGGAATTGGAATTTGAAACTGAATTTGAAATTCAGATTAGAGGGCTTCTCCTTTTAATCCCAAACAAATATTAAAACTCCTCCAAATGAGCTGAAATTTGGAAGGTTGAATATTTGGACTATAAAGATCCAAGTTGTGCATTTAGATCTCCATGTTTGGGAGTTTTGGGAAGTCTAAACCCTCACTTTGAACTTACCCCATTATAATTCAAAGTTTTAAATTCTCCTCATTTTTCATAAGTGCACATGAGCAGAATTTTCTTGCTACCACTTTTGGGGATTTTACACGGAACGCCTCCCGGAACTCTTGCCATTCCACGGCATGGCCGGCCGGACGTGAGGCGACATAGTTCGCCCACCACGCAGCAGCTGCACCGTGGAGTTGCTGCGCTGTGAACAGAGTCTTCTGCCGCTCCGTACATTGGAGCAGCCCGAACTTGGACTCGATGCTCCGCAGCCAGTTGTCTGCCTCCAGTGGTTCTTCGGCTTCGGTGAACACTGGAGGGTGCGTACTCATGAAATCCGAGTATGACACTTCACGGGGCTCACAAGGCCCTCTATCTTGACGTCCCCCCGCCTGGGACGTATTCTGCACGATCGTGCGGAGCAGGTCAGTCTGCTCCTCATGACCTCCCACCAGGGCCGCTATCACATCCGCTAGGGTAAGCGGAGGCGGCGGTGGTGGCTGCTGCTGCGGGGTGCTGTCGTAGGCCGGTGGCTGGGAGTCATCGCCTCCCCCTTGGCTAGAGCCACCAACCTCGTGCGTGGTCCTAGTGCAAACCATCTGCAACCATACGACAATAACATCAGTCCCGCAACAGATTGCATGCCGTCCAATAACAATAGGTGTAAAAACATAATGACAATAAAACATGCAATACATCTCGTAAGTAGATAATGTAATAACTTTGCACAAGCTACACCATTATCAGACCAAACACAAGCTAGTTAAATCCAACTTGATGAACCCCCTCTTTGGAAGCTCACCATCACTAGGTTTGGTCACTACGAGACATTACTATCGCTTTGTCATCACGTATACCACCCTTAGGGTACAACACCCTCTCCAATGAGTTCAACTGTCATTCTTCTGTCAGAATGACCAGTTTCTACCTATTCCAAGTTTTGATCTGGTTCTGGGCACTTTCATGACTCAAGCTGAACACCAAAGTTAAAGTCAACTTCAGTATCTTTCCAATGAGCATTCATTTGCCCCCAGGTCAGCTTTGGTTAAAAAGTTATGCTAATTCAAATTCAGCAGAATTTCTGGACGAATTTTAACAGCACCTCCCTTGGGAGTGGCTGTTTTCAACCCTGGTTTCCACTGAAATCTGTGCTGAAATTTTAGAAAATTTGAATTGCCAAGATGTCACACATCTTCTACCCTTTCTAAAGATGTATCATATGACAATTTTTGATTTTTCTACTGGGAGTTATGTTTTAAAAACAGAACAGTTCAGAGAATGTTTTACTCTGTCCTGGTTCTGGATAGTTTACATTTCTCTGGAAATTAAGCCATCTAAATGCATGTTTCAGCTCTGGAAGTCTACAACAAAGTTGTAGGGTACTCAAATATCTTTCCAGAACTATATACCACACCTCCATGGGCTAAAAGACCTGTGAGTTATGCTCTGTTGAAGATCAGCAACTTGCTGCCCAAAACAGAGCACTCTGTTTTTCAGTCTTTTGGAACTACACTCATCAATTATCAACTTTTCCACCCAACCAGAGTCCTAGATGTTGATCCTAGTGATTTTAATTCCTTGTTATCAATATTTTCATGCATATGCCTACAATATCACGGTACTACGTTCCTCACAAAAGAAAATCCTAACCGGATTGTACCGGCATATACGGCTCAAGTGTGGCACTAAACGGTCTCTCGCACACGTTTGCTACACGGATACCTACGTGGTTAATACCTGCAGAAGACCACACAATAATGGTGCACTCAATGGTTTTTTCATTTCAGGCAGGATCATATTTAAAAGTAAATACAAACGCCCGTATCATTGCCATACGGCCGTCCTTGAGTTAGGTCACGTCTCAAGGTACGTGATCGTGTTTCAACACCACACGACGGGGAACCCGAGTAAGTCATGAATGGGTCGTCACGGTTGGGAATGTTATCAACCCAACAGATACCACCTACTGCCCTGCAGGGCACGCCGATGGCAAGCGCTGCGTATGTCCTCCTGGGCTATTTCCAGACGAACACACTCTCGCGTTACTGACCACGCGATGGGGTCTCCACTTACTTGCCTAATGCACGCTAGGGATCAGCGTTTCATATGACCTCAGGAACATGAAGAGTCCAAGAGTTTCATATTGACGTCTCACACCAAGCTGTGAGACTCTATCCCTGAACCACGTTCCTCGTCAGGGGAGCAAACCGAAATTGAACCGCTTTTGGTGGCGTTCCTTACCATTCTTACCAGAGCATAGGTGCGTCGTTACATAATTAAAATTCAGAATTATAACACATAGGTTAGTCTTTGCCACTTTAAGTAACTATGCTACTATAGTCCTTACTTGGGCCAACTACCGATTCCTCACCATAAACCTAAGTTTTCCCATAATACGGTCCTTAAGTACTGTGCTATCCCCAATGCAGCTCTGATACTAGGCTGTGGCGGACCGGAATCCGCTCATCCAGGATCGCAGAGGGTGGTGCCGCACGATGCGACACCCGACAGCACACGTCATAAGAACATATTATATTACATGGGAACACAAACTGAATGTACAAAGTAGTACACTTCTCAGTTACAAACTAGGGTCTTTTATTACACAGCGGAAGTTTCTTTTGTACAACTCACGCCCGCCTATCTAGCAAAAGTCGGTTGCCCAGCCCTAGGGCAACCCACACTAGCTGCATGTCTCAGCTCAGCGCGGCGTGTACGTCTCCCACTCAGCCGTGGTCTCTGACGGAGGGTAACCCTCGCCGGTGGACTCGTACTCCGAGGCCGTGGGTGGCTCCTCACCTGAAAAACACTTAAGCAGCAACCGTGAGCACGAAGGCTCAACAAGGCTTAACCGACTCACCTAAGCATGAAACTCTACATGAGGTGTACCATGACATAGGATAGCAATGTTGCAGCAAATGGACACGCCTACAAGTTCATCCTGAGTTCATCTTTTAGCAACAAGTTAACGGTTCATGAAGCTGAAATTTAGTGAGCAATATTTGGTGGCACACATGTAGCAATACAATAATATCATAACAGCAATATGGAATCATAACATTTCATTCATTAGTCTACGTTACGATGCAGTGAACAAGCGGTACTCGTCACCGCGAGGGACGGCGAATCGACTCGATATACACCTGCAGGGAAACCCAAAGAGCACGTCACGTACGCCCACCCGTGGAGCTGCACAGCACGCTCACTCGATGTCGTACGGGACAACTTTTCACCCAACAGCCCAAACGTCGAACCGGTCGCACCGAAACGAGCAGGAGGTTCCCCACACGGAGCATCTCTCTATGCCCGTTGGCAGATTTCCACCTTGCTGCCCTCAACCTACACCTATAAATCGTTGTGCTATGCCTCGACGCCCGGAGGTTTAGGCTACATCGGTTTATCGGGGCCCATATATCCGATATGCCTTCGGTACGTTCAATACTTGTTCAGCAGGGCCGCACACAGCTCGGTCCTCAATCGACATGGACAGGGCTGCGCACACAAGACTTCCTCTTGCTGCGCCCTAGCCCCTGCCTAGTCTCATTTTCATTACTAAAGTGATCTCCCGTCACTCGAACCAAACCCGTGTGTCCCGGCCTATCTCCCGAGTAGATTCCAACTACTCAACTTGTACCGAAGTCCTATGAATTATTAAGCATAGCCTGTCTACTCGATATCTTAGACACTACCCTCACTCTTATGGAAAAATTCTGGTCATGCAAGTGGGGTTCCATCCATCCTATACCTAATGCACAATCATACTTCATATGACTCATGTAAACAAAGTAAAACTTATAAAAAGGTTAATGCAAACCAGGGCTTGCCTTGTTGCTGCTGGTCAGTAGTTAGCTCTTCTTCCGGAAGGAGGAAGTCCAGCACTTCCGGAGTCTCTTCTTCAGTGACTACACGTTTAATGAAATACTACATGTTAATGAATATGCATACAAGTTTATTGTAATACTACTGCTATTAGTTCTAATCACCAGTTTCTAACAACTGGAACTCTGTTTAAGAATTTAAATATGAACTGGGTGTTGGGGGTTTGGGCTTAGACATAAGCATATGGTTAAGTGCTAAGTGGTTTCCCCCCTTTTCCATATTAATCCCTCAAGTGGTTAAACAGGACAGGGTGATCCAGAGCTCCAATGGAGCTGAGAATTTTTGTGTGAGTTCCTCGTCACAAGAAAACCCTCTGGACCACAATTTAGCACTTTTCATTGAGTGGGTTGTGCAGAATATTTTTCTTAGCAATTAAGCAAAGAAGAATTAATTCTGAGGTAATACCCCTGTTCATGCCCAACTTAGTGAACTAAAATTTCAATTATAGCTCATAGAGTTTGCATGAATTTTCCTAGCATTTTTAGAGCTAAGATTTGCCCAGAATTGAATTTCCAAGTTTTGGAAACTCTCTGAAAATGTTTCTGTATTCAAATGAACACAGCACCTTCAAATTTGATTTGCTCTAACCAAATCAACTCCAAATGATCTGAAACTTTTACAGGGGTTCACTAATGTCCTAAAGAATATTCTGGCAAAATTTGGGGATTTTTGGATGCACCAAACTCCCTCTAAAATTCTTTTTTCTGAAAAGATTTAAAGAATTTTACAGAATTAATTAATGGGTTTCATAAAAATTGGGTTTCAGATTTGGATTGTACTCTGTTAGAGGAATCCAACAAAAAATTTTTCATAATTTTTGGATTCTCCTACCCCAAGTTGTGGTCCTCCAAAGTTTGAACTACAAACTGGACATTTCAAAATGTTTAAATGTCTGCCAGTGGGCCCCACCCGGCAGTCTTCTCCTTCCTCGCGCCAAACAGGGGTCCGCGGCGGCGCACTCCGGAGAGCGTCGCCGGAACTGCTTTCCCGGCCGTCTCCCGACCCCAAACTCGCCTCCCCGCCCTAACTCACGACGCTGAACTCATCTCGGGGTTCGCCGGCGGCCGTAGCTCACCGGAACAGGGTCTCCCGACGGTGACCGCGGCGGTTAGGGTTCCGGCGTGGTCGGGAATGCGTTACAATGCATCAAAACGATCGGCAAAGTGTCGGAGAGCACCGCGGGAGCTCGGGGGTGATGAAAATGACCGCCAAACCCCATGAAAAGTTCGGCAACCTAGAGCTCCACGGTGAACCGAGCTATTATTCTATGGCGGCCCGAAAACAACCCAAACCTGGCCATTTCTGGGTCATTTCCCTTGATTCTTGGTCGAGGAGGGCCATTAGGGAGTGAGGAAGGTGTGTGTAGGCTCACCCGAGCTGGTTTGGCCGGTGCAGCTAGAATTTCGGGGTAGACCGACCCCTACCCGGTTGCACTGGTTCTCGGGATTCTTAGGAATTCTCAGCGCACGGTCTATCAATGGCTAGGAGGGTTGCAGCTACAATATCTGGAGACTAAGGCGCACCTTTTCCGTGTAGGAGTCCGTCGGTGAAACTGGCCGTGGCGTGCTGTCCACGGGGAGCAGTCCTCGGCTTTCCGCCGGTGGCCTGAGTTCTCAGTGGCGATCATCGATTTGTGGTCGAATGCGGTGCTAACACCGTGAGGTGGTGGGATGGTTAGCTAGATCACACGCTGGTGCTCCCTTTTTGTGTTGGCGGATCGGGCAAAGGCCGAGCAGACGGCGGCGTGCAGGGGAGAATCGGGGGAGCGGCGCCGGTGACCGAAAAGAGCCGGGGCTCGCTGTTTTGCAAAGAAGCACGCGTACGTCTCGGTGGCTTGGCGAGGGGGTCACGTAGAGGAGAGGGCGTGCTGTTTCCCGGCTGCCAGCGCGAGCGACGGGAACCAGGAGGTGGCCGCTCGGCCGGTGGCGTGCGCGCGGCAGCTGGCTGCGCTCGGTTGACTGAGAAACAGAGAGAAGACTTGGGGGCTAAGTCTATTCCACCCAATGACATGTGGGCCCCACTGGTCAGTGCTCTCCCACCCCTCAAAAGATCTCCAAAACTTGACAAATGATGAATTCAATTGTTGGGAGTCTCAAACTGAGCAACATTGGTATGGTTTGGCAAATTTCCCTCAAATTCAAATGTATATTTGAATTCTTTGCATATTTGGATCCTTTTTGGAAAAATGGGTAGCAAACCTTTTCAAAAATTATTGAAACTCTGCCTCCCCACTAATTTGGACCTGAGGAATCCAATTATGCACTTTGATCCTTGTTTTAGATGCTGCAACCATGAATTTGAATGCAACAGTTTTGAATCACCCCCTCATGTGTCATGTGTAAATTTCCCACTTTGTGAAAGTGTAGGCTTCCCCTCTAACCACTCTTTTGATGGAGGTTACTTGCTCTTCCCACTTTTTCACCATCTATCCCCAACAAGAACTGTGGTGTGGTGAGGTGAAGAAAAGTTTTTGCAAGTCCCTTTTCTTGGGCTTTTACATCCTCCAATTGGTTCTCCAGTTAAAATTCTAACCAGTTTGAACTTTGAAGAATTAATTCTGGAGAATTAAAAGTACTCAGAGAGCCGAATCCACAAAATTTGGTTCACTCGATTTGGAGTTTCCTAGCCAAAGTTATGTGGGTTTGAAGTTTGAACTAAATCGAAAAATCGGGAAAAAGTTTAAACTGCTGCGCGTGGGACCGGAGCTACGTGTCAACTTCTCAGCGGTCGACACACGGGGCTACAGAATCCTTCATGCGCAGCCGCACCCGATCCGGTGCCACAGCATCCCGGGGTTTACAATATCGGCCGCTGACAAGTGGGACCGGGGGCTTCGTCTACCTCCGGCCTCCCGCGCTCGGCCGCCGCGACCCCTCGCCGGAGAGCTTGCCGGTGGTCTCTGTCGTGCGCCAAACTCAATGATCTTGGCCGCCTCTACCTAAATCCATAGGGAGAACACGATGCTGGGCTCAGCTCGTCATGAAAATCACCGGCACACAGCCGTCGACGAGCGGTGGCTTCGGAAGAACTTCGGCCGTGTCGGCCGGCCTTCTTAGCACCCCAAACGATCGAGCAAAGGGCCGGAGAGCATCATGGAATCCTAGGGAAGCTCGGCATGGGCTCGAAGCAGCTCGGGAGAGGTCCTAAGTAGGCTCTCACCATGTGCCCGATGCTTCCCGTATAAGCCGCCATTGGCAAGCTTGGAAATACGCCATGTACAGGGGTTCTCATGCTAGGTGTTGTGAAGCTAACTTGTGCGCCACTAAGTCTAGATCGTGTAGGAACAGTTTGAGGATTCTAAACAACTATGGACTGAGAATTTATCGGATCCGCACCCGAAGGTCGGTCTGTGCCGAATGAAAGGGAAAACTGAAATTCGTCGCTGGTTATCAAACACTCAGGCTGTGGTCCAGGGGTGAGCAGCACCTGCCCCTAATGCGTCCGAGGACGCCTTAGCTTGGGCGTGACATGCTCCCGTTTGGGCTGTCCACGGGAGCCCGAGGTGCGGCGAACTTAGGTCACCGAACAGAGCCTCCGGTAGGGACGAGATTATACAAGTTCAGCTAATTTCCTACGGTGGGGAAGGAGAAGGAGAGTCCTTAGTACCGTTTTGTAGCTTGGAGGGAGTGCAGAGGCTGTGATTGTGGGCTTTTCCGATCAACCGAGAGAGCGGCGGCGAGAGCTGCGTTTCTTGCGCGAGGGAGCAGAGAAGCAACCGAATGCGCCTCTCGCCAGCTCGGGCTTGGGGATAAGAAGGCAGCGAGGCAGTTTGGTGGCCTGGGTGGTAAGCAGCTGCTGGCCTCGACACTGCTCGCCGTGGCGGCTGCTGGCTCACGGGCAAGTAACCGAGCTCGACTCCTCAGTCGGTTGATTTTGCTGCTGAGGCTGACATGTGGGTCCCACCCGGGGTTTAACCTCTGAAATTAAATTTTCCCCACTGCTCTAAACAGTAGAGACCCAATTAACCTTGGTCATTTAAATTATCTACCCCTGGGCCATTTTAATTGGATAGAATTCAAATTGGGTTTTGTTTGAATATATTTTCAGCACATATGCAGTTTGAAATTCAAATAAAGTTTAAATTTGCTAAACCTAGCTCATGTCAAGATCAACTCCAAATGGAGTGAAAATTGGTGTGTGAGCTCACAAAAATGTGCTGAGTAAGAATATGCCTCCCACTTCTGAATTCATGGGATGGAAATAGTTTGAATTTGAATTTGAGTTCAAACCACCCTATTTCTAGCTATACCCAAAAGGACTTCAAAAAGGTCTTGAATTTGGGTAAAATTGGCATGGACATTCCTAGCAAGGTGTAGGACTTTTCATATGT
Source organism: Neostapfia colusana (assembly GCA_030760725.1). NCBI lineage: Eukaryota > Viridiplantae > Streptophyta > Magnoliopsida > Poales > Poaceae > Neostapfia > Neostapfia colusana. The sequence continues at coordinate 59,790,414 of JASWHV010000006.1, read as the reverse complement.
ACAGCCCCTATACGATGCATGTGGGAAATGCCACTTTTGCATTTTGTGAGTTTATTCTCTAATGATCATGTTGATGGTGTTTACTTGCTCTTCAAATGTATTCATCAAGTTTCTTCAAATGAAGTGTGTGTGTGGTGCTGAACACTTTGAATATGTGCCAAAAACTTAGGCCCTTACATTCCTCCACCCTTAAAAGAATCTCGTCCTGAGATTATAAGGTAAAAATGAGAGAGGATGGTGGAAAAATTACCGTATATGCGACGTGAAAAAGTCGTGGTAGTTCGCGCGAAGATATCCTTCGCTCTCCCATGTCGCTTCGTCTACGGAGTGATTACTCCATAGAACCTTGTAGAACCACAACGTACGGTTGCATGTGGTTCGGGCCTTTTCATCAATAATCTGAACCGGTTCCTCCCGATACGTGAGATCCGGTTTCAGTTCTTCTATATCCTTCAGTTAAATGGTAGTTGATAGCTTGAGACACTTCCTCAGCTGGGAGATGTGAAAGACGTCGTGCACACCGGAAAGTGCTTCTGGTAATTTCAGCCGGTATGCTACCGATCCATATCTTTCGGTAATCTGAAATAGACCGATGAATCGGGGTGCCAACTTTCCTCTCACCCCAAATCTGTTTATGCCCTTCATTGGAGACACACGTAGGATACGTGATCCCCAACTTCGAACTGTAATGGGCGTCTTCTCCGGTCCGCATACTATTTTTGTCGGGATTGGGCGGCTTTTAGGTTCGCTTGAATCAGCCGAACCTTTTCCTCCGTGTTATTGACAAGGTCAATCCCGAAGGTAACCCTTTCGCCAGACTCACACCAATTCAGTGGTGTGCAGCATTTTCTTCCGTATAGCGCCTCATAAGGCGCCATCTTGATGCTGGCTTGGTACCCATTGTTGTACGAGAACTCGGCCAACGGCAAGTGATCATCCCAATTCTTGCCGTGGTTGATAGCGCAAGATCGTAGCATATCTTCCAAAATTTGATTTACCCGCTCGGTTTGCCTATCCGTCTGCGGGTGGTATGCTGAACTACGGATCAGCTTCGTCCCCAATGCAGCGTGTAGCTGCTCCCAGAAATGGGACACAAATAAAGTGCCTTGATCCGATATGATGGTACGGGGTACGCCGTATAAGCATAGGATCCGTGAGATGTACAGTTCAGCATACTTCTTGGCGTTGTAGTTGGTGTTGACCGGGATAAAATGGATAACTTTGGTGAGCCGGTCAATGATCACCCACACAGAATCATGCTTCTGAAAAGTGGTGGGTAAACCGACGATGAAGTCCATGCTCACGTCTTCCCACTTCCATGCAGGAACGCCCAGTGGTTGTAGCAGTCCCAGTTTCCGCATATGATCTGCCTTCACCCTTCGACATGTATCACACTCGGACGCATACTTTGCGATTTCCCGCTTCATCCGTGTCCACCAAAACTTTCTTCTGAGTTCTTGATACATTTTGTTGCTGCCGGGGTGAATAGAAAACTTTGACAAGTGAGCCTCATCAAAGATTTTCTTCCATAACTCCGGGTTACGAGGTACGATGATCTGGTCCTTGAACCATAGGACGCCGTCTCCGTCTTTCCAGAAACATTTCAGCTTCCCACTGTCTACACGTCTCCGCAAATGCGACATGCCCTCGTCATTTTTCTGAGCTGCTGCTATTTCTTCACGGATGGTGGGGATCAACGCAAAGTTGTAGAGAGCTCCATCTGGAATCACATGTAATGGTGGTTCGCTCTCTTCCAACGGTGTGATGGTCAGGTTGTTGACGTGTGACTTGCGGCTCAGCGCATCCGCCACTATGTTTGCCTTGCCGGGGTGATAATAGATCTCTATTTCGTAATCCTTTATTAACTCTAACCATCTTCGTTGCCTCATGTTCAGCTCTTTCTGAGTGAATATTTACTTGAGGGTTTTGTGGTCGGTATATAAATGCACGAGGTTACCGAGTAGGTAGTGCCTCCACATTTTAAGTCCGAGCACCACGGCTGCGAGCTCCAATTCGTGAGTTGGATAATTCTTCTCATGGTTTCTGAGCTGCCGTGATCCATACACGACCACCCTTCGGTCTTGCATCAGCACACATCCGAGCCCAATGCCGGATGCATCGCAGTACACATCGAACGGTTTTGTTGTGTCTGGCTGCGCCAACACCGGTGCTAATGTTAGGTGTCTCACTAATGCCTTGAAAACTGCTTCACATGCTGGACTCCAAACGTATTTGGTAGCCTTTTTCAGCAGCTCCGTCATAGGCTTGGCAATCTTCCAGAAGTTCAGAATGAACCTCCGATAATATCCCGCGAGTCCGAGGAAACTCCGTACCTCGTGAACAGTTCTCGGGGACTTCCAATTCAGCACTTGTGTGATCTTACTCGGGTCTACAGCGATGCCCTCCGCTGAGATGATATGCCCGAGAAAAGGCACTTGCGATATCTAAAATTCACATTTGCTGAATTCCGCGTATAGCTTGTGATCCTGCAGCCGTTGCAAGACTATACGCAGATGCTTCTTGTGTTCTTCCTCCGACTTGGAATATACCAATATATCATCAATGAAGACCACGACAAACTTGTCCAGCTCCGGCATGCATACCGAGTTCATCAAATACATGAAGTGAGCTGGAGTGTTGGTGAGGCCGAAGGACATGACCAGGTACTCATACAGTCCGTACCTCGTCGAGAAAGCCGTCTTCAGAATATCCTCAGCCCGTATTTTAATCTGGTGGTACCCGGATCTTAAATCCATCTTGGAAAAGATCTTTGCTTCGACCAACTGATCAAACAACATGTCAATCCGTGGCAACGGGTACTTGTTCTTGATGGTTACGGCGTTTAGTGGACGATAATCCACGCAAAGCCGCAACATCTCGTCTTTCTTCTTCACGAATAATGCCGAACAGCCCCACGGCGAGGAGCTCGGCCTAATAAAACCCTTCTCCAGCAGGTCCATTAACTGTGTCTTCAGTTCAGCAAACTCCTTGGGCGCCATCTTGTACGGCCTTCGTGATATTGGCATGGTTCCCGGTGCTAGTTCAATCTTGAACTCCACCTCTCGGTCGGGCGGCATCGCCGGTAAATCATCCGGGAACACATCAGGGAACTCACGGACTAATGGAATGTCTTCCAATCTGATGGTTGTGGATTGATACACACTTGGAAGTTTTATTTCTGGACTGTCCAGAAATAAGGAATGAGATTCGTGTACTTCTGAGTTCAAGTGCACAATTCGGAGGACGGTGTCTAAAACAGCGCCATGGCGGGTTAACCACGACATCCCTAAGATGACATCGACCTTTTGTCCCTCTAGAACTATGAGAGACGTAGGGTATACTCTACCCTCTAAGCATAATGGCGCTTTTCGGACCATCATGCTTGCTGAAATCTTCCCACCCAGTGAACAAAACAAGTATGGATTATCGATGGGTAGTATTTGCAATCTGTATTTAGCAATAAAAGTTTGGCTAATGAAGCTATGCATGGCGTCTGAATCAAATAATACTACGGCGGGATGCTGGTGTAGTTGGAACATACCCGCAAGGATCGGCTCTCCCTCCGGCACGTCCTCTATGGCAAGTTGGTGGACGGTGCCAGGCCTAGGGTTTGCCCGCCGCGTATTAGTGGTCTTCCGGAGCTGATTCCTCCACGGAAGTTGCGGTGCAACTCCGCCGCCTTGCCTCTCCGGACAACTGCTGGCGAAGTGTCCTGGGCGACCATATTTGTAGCATGTGGCTGCTGCTTGGCCGGTGCTTGGGGGACGAAAGCCTGGCATGCGCTGCTGAGGTGGATACGCACGCGGCATCACCCGCTGTTGTTGTTGTTGCTGCAGAGGTGGTACTGGCAGTGCCGGCCTGAATGCCGGTAGAGAATATGGCCGACTGCGGAATGGCATCGGCCTCTGCGGTGGCTGCCAGCATGGACCCGACGGTGGGTGACTCACCATCCGATATTTTTGAGAAGGACCACCTCCTTCTCCGCTGCTTTGCGGCGCGCTTTGCTTCCTCTCCGCCGCCACTAACTCCTTGCCTAGTCCTCTTGAACAATTGCAGCATGAATAATGTCATTGAGGCTGCCGCGATTGAAC